>CM042083.1:13477678-14746678 GCA_023509865.1 Trypoxylus dichotomus | reverse complement strand
GTATGCAAACATGGAATTTGTAAAAGCTCCGCCTATAGCGTCACCTTGTTATAGCGTCAAAAAATTTGCAGTCCCGTGACTGTCGTTCTAACCGGGTTCTTCTGTATATTATTATCACGGATACCGATTATGTACAGAACAATGAAAGTATAGACTAAAGTTCCAAGCACATCTCTATTCAATATTCTAAATGATATTAGAAATAAGAAAATTTCGTTATTAATGTAACGTACATAAGTATTGTATTATATATGTATATATGTATATATATAAAATTTTTCTTGACTTGACAGTATACATATATATATATAAATATCTGGGGCTCGGCAAAAGGATATTATAATAAAAATATTGGTAAGGATGGTTATCGTAATGAGAATGTACTGAATATGTGGAACCAAGCATTGGAACATTGCACAGCCAACACCTGGGAGAACTGTGTAAGACATACAAACATTTTAATAAGAAATTGGTATGAACGAGAAAGAAACATAGTGGAGATGGACATCGAGCCCATAGTAATTGCCAATCCCAACGAATCTTCAAGTTCTGAAGAAGAAATAGAAGATTGAAGTGTTCGATCCTTTGTATTAATAAATTAACTACTTCCGGAATTGGACCGTGTCATGATGAGATATATATAAAAGAAACAAGAGTATGAGAAAGAAAAATAAGAAGAAAAGGAGATAAAAGAAAAAGAAAATGATAAAGGGTGGGGGAACGTGAAATAGAAAGAAAGGTAAAAAGAATAAGAGAAAGAAATAGAGGAAAAGGAAAAAGAAAGAGACCAAAAGAGAAAGGTGAGATCTCGACGTTTCGCCTCCGTCGTAGGAGGCTTCTTCAGGAGAATAGGGGAAACCAAAGTGGCACGGTAACTCGACCTGTAAACCACGCTAGAGGCGAAACCACTTTGGCAGAAGGTTACGGTGACTCGGCGTGTTGACCGCGATTGAGGCGAAAACCTTCTGACGTGTATCGCTATATTTTTAACTTTGCAATACATTTTAAACTAAAAGTAAAGTCGAAATCGTTTACTGTTTCACCTTCCAAAATTTTCTTAATTTTTTTCAATTTCAAATACCCCGCATTTTTATTTATCACTTCTTTAAATTTGTCGTATGTACATAGAACCACCTATTGTATCCTTAACCTTCTTACACAGCATACCAAATTCGTCTACTATTTCGACTGATTCCGAGAGCGACATCACTTGCGTTTCTAGTTTACGAATGGAACTTGAAACAAAGTTATAATTTGACTTAATATACTAAAGGTATTGTGGCAATTATTTTTACAGTTTTCTAGAGCAATGCAGTCAGCAGTGATTTCAAGAATTACATTTTATATTCCTTGAAAATTATCGGCGTAAAAAATTGCAGCGTCTAACCATGTACCCCATCTCGTAATAATCGGTTCAGGAGCCAACTTAACACCGGGACGTCGCTACTTATAAAATTGGATTAGTAAAGGTGCTTTTAAGGATACTTTTTTGACATTCTTAATTAAATCTTTAATCAAAGGAAATTGATTCCTAACGTCTTCGGCTACACGATTGATCCCATAAGCTAAACAAGTGCTATGAATAATGTTACTATAAAAAATTTCTAAATTTTGCGTGGCTTTTATATTTTGTATGGTGCAGCAGGTAAAAAGAAATTTGATAAACCTTCTTGAACGAATTGGGCAATTGTCACATTATTTGTTTTTTTGAAATTCTTTACAATAAATTAAATATGATTTGCCTACAATATCTTCGTGAAGAATTCCTATTAACAAATGGACAATATAACGGCCACACTTATCCGTACTTTCACCTACCATGATATAAATGAAGTTATTCTCTACCAATTGTTCTGCCATTGTTTGCTGGTAACAAGATGTGACATAATTTTTTCGTAAGGTACTTTCGTTGGGTATATTATGCTTGCAATATTTTTGCAGAAGTGATCTCAAATTAACATTGTTCGGTCTTGCTAATGGTATGTTAGACGAAATTAATGCGTTACACAGATCCGTATTATATTCTTCTTGTTCTGAGTTTCGTGAAGTTGATGCTACACCTGCACATTGATATATAGATTGCTGCACACATGCGGATCGCTTTAGTTTTTCACATTTTCCAATATATGATGGAGTTTTAGCGTGTTGATCAATCGGGTATTTTCTTTCGCAAGACACCTGCAGCAACAATTGTCATTTTATATCAAAAGTTAAAGAATTTAAAAACAATTGTAAAGCTCTTAGTAAAAACTTACCAGTTTACTGCAGGCTGGACAAAATATTTTGTCGCCATCTTTTACCAGTTCAGGATACGGCGGCTTAATCCATAAAGAAATTTTGTTCGCTATACTCATTGTATGTACGTACAGTATTTAAAAATGTAACATAATTACATGCTATTTCGCTCAACGATATTCAATGAATGAATAGTTTATTTGGGAATTAATAATAATAAAACGTATTTACCACATCCCTTCTGCTAGGCGAAATTAAACACGTGCAGTTCTTGGAAAAAAGTATAAGAGAAACCAATGTAAAAGATTTATCGTTCTGAGAATTGTCCGTTATCGATCTACATTAGGAATTACTAGGAATTTTTACTAATAGAAAGGATAAGAAAAAAGGCTAAATATGCAATATATGCAAGTTTTGTAAAAATATACATAGAAATGCCTAAATATGCAATCACTAATTAGCGCTAATTAACTTCAATTAGTGTAATACGTCTACATATAGACTATAATTAAAGATATCCAAAGAATAAAATATATGCATATAATCCGGCCTCCAGTAATAACCAAACGATCTGATCACCAACTGTTGTGGAATTCCATTGATCCTAAGCTGGTTTCTATCCACTGCCTCAAGACTAGGGAACGTGATAGTTTTTTCCTTCTCATATTTGAATCTTGTGATATGTCGAAGTGCTGTCGTAAGGGTGGCAACTTCCCCTAACCATACCACTCTCATCTGGATTCGCAGGTGTGCATAAGTGGTTGCAGAGTCACACTTGTCCAAGTGGACATGTGGTTGTGATTTTGTTTCATTGCCGATTTCCAAGGCAGCTGCTTCCTCCAACCTGGTCCTCCTGAATAATCTAGTCAAGCTCTGTAATACCTTCTCGCTCTATGAGGATTGGCGCGCGTCGGGCTTCATTGGAAAGCGGGTACTGGCTGACGTGCCTGGCCTAGCCGAGGTGAAGTGGCGTCTCGCGACGTTCGCGGAACCGAGTCCGGTCCCGTGCTTTGGCCTCCCACGAAACTTCCTTGCTGCAAGGCTCGGCGGACGGCTCGTCCTTTCGCCGATGTCCTACTCGGCGGCCATTCAACGATCGGCTCAGAACTGGCACGGACTGGGGGAATCCGACTGTCCAATTAAAACAAAGCATTGCGATGGCCCTTGCGGGTGTTTAGGCAATGTGATTGCCCAGTGCTCTGAATATCAACGTGAAGAAATTCAAACGAGCGCGGGTAAACGGCGGGAGTAAATATGACTCTCTTAGTAATATCTCGACCAAGCACCGTGTACCCGACCAGGGATGCCTCGCTTGGGCAACGGTGACACCCATACCTGCCCGAGGTGGAGTTGCGCGTGGTCACCTTTGTGGCCCAGCTGAATGGGGTGAGAGCAGGGGTGTCGGGGTACTACCCGGCACCCGACATCAATTGGTCCAAATAATAAGGATCGTAGCGATAACGGTCCCATACCGCCACGTGCCAATGTTATGGCATCTCAGGGGGCTGTTGATGACGACCCGGCAACGTCACAGGTCATGAATACGGTTTCGATGTGGAGTTGCCGTTCCACAGACGGTCTTGCACTGTTTGTCTCGGGAAGGGCAACTTCCTGGCTCTCCGCATACAAGATGAACTACAGCATATTTTGCAGTATCATAACAACTGGTCGCTTTCTTTTACGTGCACGGGCTGCAGTAAACGGTATCGATCGAAACATGCAGCGGAGTGCCACCTGCCCAAGTGCACGGGGCAGAAGCCACCAGAGGATGATGAATTTGGGTGTAACTAAAAGAGGGCTGTCGCAGCACCAGCGCCTCAAGCACCCGCTCGCCCGAAACGAAGCTAGGGCAGCCGAAACTGTTAACACATCCAGGGCTACAAGACGTGGCACATCTATGTATCTATGTACATACATATATTACACTTTGTATGTATATATCTAAAGGAAATAAACTTTTTTTTCTTAAGTTTAATGTTTCTTATTTATTTTAAAAACATTTATATACATATAAATTATTTAAATGTTCCAGTTTCTTTAATATATTCATTCTTCGTTAGAACACGTCTTGTATCTACTACATATTTCTTTTATGCGGACACCCCTCCTGAACGGATATCTTCAGTTGGTCCCATTGGTGTCTGTTCAAGGGAGATTTCACTGTATATACATATATTAACGTTAAAAGGAAAAACACATTTTCTGTAAAATTACATGTATGTTTTATATTCCATGTGAAAATTACATGCCTCTTAAATTTACGCCTGAAAATCACATGTTCATTAAAGTTACATGTAAATCTGGAGTAAATATATAAATATTTGAAAATATAAATATATGGGAAACGGGCCATGCCCCATCAGGAAGTGTGTGAGTCTTCGCGAGGCGTCCATGTGCCCCATTGCCAATCTCTCTCTAACGCTTGGCAAAAAGCGGTGCAACGACCTTCCCTTTGTTGATGATTACCATCTCTGCTGGAATAGATACCGAAGCAGCTTTGTTATCTGATGTTTACTGTTCGGTCTCGCCGACAACAGTTCCTAAAATTTCGCCATCTTCTCTCTCCTCAAAAAGTACTCTGTTGTCACCCTCAGCACCTCTAGGTCCATTGGGAGAACCCCTGCGATCACCTGAATGGCATCAGCTGACGTGGTGCGGTAGGCTCCAGTCAGCATGATCAAAACCCCTCGTTGGGCAGCGTTTAGTTTTTGGCGTGGTTGTACGTTCTTAGCTTTGTGTGCCCAAACACTTGGTCTGTAGGTGACGATGGCTGTCATCACGGAGCTCATGTATAAACGGATTGTTTTTAGGGGCATCCCGAAATGATTTCGGGCCAACCTTACAATTTTCTGCATGGTGCCCGTTGCCCAATAACATGTTTAGGTTATATGCTCCGCAAAGCTTCCTCTTTCTCCTATATGGATTCCTAGGTATCTTATCACCGTCTGCCTCATTAACGTCCGACCCCCCAGCTTAATGAGAGGGCTTCCCTGGACGCCGCCCCGCAACATCGTGAAAGTGGTCTTATTTGTCGATGTCTGGAGCTTCTGCGTATCACACCATTTCACACACAACATTGGTACAGCACTATAGAGCATCCTACCTTCCTCAGTCTCTCAAAGAGTACCGGTCACCAAAGGTTGTCGAAGGCGCCAGAAATGTCTAAGAAAATGCCCACTATATACTTGGCCTCTAGTCCCTCGACTGCCTCGAGGGTTTCGTTCACCGCATCCTCAGTCGACCTTCCCACTCTACGCGTATTGCGCAGAATGTATGCCTCTCCTCTCACGATATCCCCTCAGCCTGTCGCATGAAAGCTGCTCAAAGACCTTTCCCATCAGGCAAATGGGCCTATAGGACTTGGGGTCAGTCGGACTTTCGTCCTGCGCATTTTCGATGATTTTATCTTCTGCCTGCTTCCAAATTGTAGGTACCCTGTCCTGCCCAATGCATTCATTATATAGTCTGGTTATAGTTGGCACAATTTGTGGTGCGAGATGTTGTAGTCGGGAATCGAAAAATAATAATGTTTATAGACAACTGCCCTGCTCATCCTGCAATACAACAGAAGCTGAAGGCCATCAAATTGCAATATTTGCCACCAAACGGAACTTCCAAACTGCAACCTTTAGATCAAGGCATCATTAAAAGTTTCAAAGATCATTACAAAGGAAGAATCCTTAAAAAAACTTTATATGCATTAGAGAATAACGGTTCTCCTAGCATATCACTTCTCGACTGTGTGAGAGAGGTTGCCATGACATGGCATGTGGATGTTAAACAAAAAACCATTCAAAACTGTTTTAAAAAGGCTGGTTTTGGTAACGAAGACGAGGACGAAGACGAAATTCCCCTTGCTCAACTAAAAGAACGACTGCAAAATTCAGAAGATAAAGAATTTCCTGTTGAAGTAAGGCAAGATTTTGAAAACTATGTTGAGTTGCTAAATGTCGAGAATGTATCTCTTGACACTTATCTTGAAATTGATAGTAACCTCTTAACTACTGACTATCCGACAGACGAAGACATTCTAAGGAGTGTATCAAGCATTACAGATGAAGAAACCTCCGAAGAAAGCAATGAAGAAATTGTGGAGCAACCATCACACAAACAAGTTTTACAAGCATTCGAGACACTAAAGAATTATTTTATGTCTCATGAACAAACATCCGATAAGACATATATGTTCATTAATAAAATTCAAAAATCGTATGAACACATCCGAGTGGCCAATATTCGGCAACAGTTGATAACGGATTTGTTTAAAAAAACAATTTAATTATGGAATTGTTTTATGTTCCCATGTACAAGTACACATTTAATACCTATGTATATAGGACAATTTTTGTTTAATTTCATACATATACATATAGTACATATATATATCCTAATGCATGTAGTTTGTATTTTCAGTTTGTTTTTAAATCATTTTTTTATTTATTTTATATAATATTGTTATTACATATTATGCTTTAAATATATACATATAATGAAAAGTAAATTGTGAATTTTCTGTAACTCAAATTTTCTCGAATTTTATTTGGGGATTTAGGTGGTTCGAGTTCCACTGTACTAACTTTGTTGGTGCAAACAGGGAACTAAAGCAATTACATTTTCTCATTTTGGAGGTATTTGGGAAGCAGGTATAAAATCTGGTAAACATTATTTAATACGCGTTGCCGGTAATAATGTTTTTTACTTATGAGAAAATGTTAATGTTGCTCATATAAATTGAATCGGTATTAAGTTCCCGTCCATTATCTTCTATGTCTTACGATGCCAATGATATTTCCTATTTGACACCTGGTCATTTCCTCATTGGTATGCCACTGACATCACTTGTGGAACCAGATGTCGCAGACTTAAATGTAACCAAATTGTCGTGCTATCAACTATACTAGAGGCACGATAAGTTGCAATGCACGTCATCAATAAATCGTGACGTCAGGTTTTACACCGTTGCCGGATACACAGACATAAACTCGCTTTCAAACCTAGCCTAACATACTAATGTAACCTAACTTCTATTACTTTACTTATTATGGTATATCAAATAAACTGAAAACCTTGAAAGTTGGTAGTACGTCATAGTTGGTTATGACGTATGCAGCGTTTGAAACAAATTCAGTACACCAACCATGTTTGCAATTAATTGTACGAAAATAACAATCAATTTTTTGGTTTTATTATAGTTAATACATTTTCTTGGTTATATAACATTTTAATCAGCAATGCATTTAAAAAAGAACTCATGGGTGATTGCAACCAATAGGTTTATAAATAGTGAGCTCTTCTGTTGACAATGCTTTCATAACAATGTATCAATAGATTTATATTTACGGAAATGAGCTGAATAAGGTAAACTGATTATTAAATGTTTTCTTGGCAAAAGTCTGTATCATTCTAATAATATAAATCTCACATGAAAAAACCTATTTTTAAATCAAAATGTAGAAGAACAAGAAACAGATGTATTTAGTCTAATGTACGCTAGCAATGATTCATTAAACGAAATATATCTTTACTTTATTTATATAACAAACAGTTCTATGCAATATCATATGCAAAGCATAAATAACATGAAGTAAATTAAATGAAATTACATCTTGTGATTCAGAATTAACCATCAGAACATAGTATTCTACTTTGGCTTCACGTTCATACATACCACTCTTTAATTATTTTGCCTGTATGGTTTATGAAATTTTGCCAGATGTCTAGTGTAATATATAGCTGTCCAAACTTTCTTGCCAGATATCTAACACTGGTCTACAGCGATAACCATCTCGACCAATGTGTTTATTATAATACCCTTTCACATGTGCCCATATCAGCTCAATAGAATTGAAATCGCAGTGATACAGAGGAATTTTTAAAACTTCGTGTCCATTTGCCGGAAGGAATTCGTCGATAAAATTAACTTTTGGAGTAAACGTCACAGTAAGGAAATGCAGATATGTAAAATATTTAACCTATTCTTTATATTTAACATTAAAATTAAAAATAATTGTTCTGCATGTGAAGAGTACTGCATGAAGGCAGGATGCATACTTTTTTCAAAAATATAAATTTAGAGGTTACCAATCTGGGCCCTTCTCAAACAGAACACTTGGGTACCCGCCTCCTCGTGGTTAGGGACGGAAACGAAATCTGGGTAACTGCAGTATGCAGTAATAAAAATCCCAGACACGGCCAAAGGGACTCGGTTGATAATTCTTACTTACATTTCATTTTCACATATGCTTTAGATCTTCCCTCTGCCTGCATGCATGCTATTTTTACGACTCGATTTTAATTAATAAGGTAACGAGTCGAAATGATTGTAGTGAATAAATGAATAAAAAAAATAAATGCTCAGGTAGAGGGAGAGGGTCGTTTTTGCGTCGGCGTTCTTCATCGAATGCCGGGGATTGGATCGTTAATGCGATGGCGTCTAAGAGGGAACACGCAAGGGAAAGAAGCGACAGCGTCGGCAGTTTTATCGGCACACCAGAAGAGGTGTGCTTAAAGCCGGTTCGCGTGCTAATAAACGCGATACTGAAACTCGATCCAGTAAAGTCGGAGACCCTTAGGGTGGAAGACCGGAAGAAGCTGAGGGACATGGTCTGCGAGATAAACCAATTGTTTGGGGAGCAGAACGGAATCCTCCGAGAGGTTTGCTCGGCCGCGGAGACCGAGCCCACGCGAGCACCGGCCATCTCGAGGCAGACGTACGCGGATAAACTGGAGCGAGGCAGCGTCACGGTAGCGGGGCAGCCAAATGCGAAGCAGTCCAGCGAGGACACCAAAAAGCAGCTGGCCGAAAAAGTGGATGTGGTCTCCAACAAAATCGGGGTACGCGGCATCAAAAAGGGCAGAGATGGAGCCGTATTCGTCGAATGCAGCTCGAAGAAGGGCGCGGAAAAGCTGCGCATCTCGGTCGCTGAGAAGATGCAGGACTCAAAGGTGAGGGAGGTTAAGAAGTTCAATCCGGTTGTCTGCGTGTATGAACGAGGGGTTAACTGCGGAGCAGGTGGCGGCAACAAAACGGGTGAATCGAGAGTGGGTATAAAACCGGCGAGAAGCTGAAAGAGGACTTCAAGGTCTTCAGGTTCTACGCCAAGCCACAAGAAGGTAAGCGTACCGTCAAGAACGCGGTGTGCTCCGTCAATCCTAAGCTGAAGAGCGTGTTGCTCGCGGGCAAACTCAAGATTATGTGGCGAGTGTGCTCCGTGAGGGATTACAACAATGTTCTTCATTGCTTTAAACACACGACCGCAAGGATTGCAAGGCTGCAGAGGCTAAGTGCGCGGTGTGCCAATGCACCAGGATCCCCGGCCTGGACATCAAGCACGAGGCCTACTCACAGACGTGCCCGGCGAGGAAACGGCTCCTGGAGGGGGAGCGTAAACGCACAAATTATTAATGGATAGTCATCCCAGGAACGGTCTTTGGGATGGCGCGGCTTACAAGTGTGCGCAAATTAACCTCGGTCGCGGTAGACGGGCAACGAAATGCCCCGTCGAACTAGTAGTGCGCGAGAAGATTGGTGTTGTAATCGTTCAGGAGCCGTACGTAATACACAATGGCATATGCTCGATGCCTATGGGGTTTTAAGGTACACTACATGAAAAGTGCGGACAATTCGAAACCGGTAAGGGCGGCTGTTGTTGTGGCGGACGCGGGACTCCGGGGAATAACGCTCACTGACAAGAGCGGCGGCAATCTTGTCAGCGTAGAGGTTTCCAACGGTTTGGGGCTCAGGTTAATCATTGTGTCGAGGTATCTGCCACCGGAAGAGAGGCACGTGGGCGAGTTCGCGAAACTCAGAAACGTAATCGGCGAATTAAACTGGAGTGGTAGTGCGGTAGTGATTGGGTTGGATGCTAATAGCAAGAGTAATCTGTGGAATAGCCCCACGGAGGACGCGCGGTCGGAAACTGGAAACCGTCTTCGAAGATAATTCGTTGGTTGTTTTAAACAACAACGAAGAACCGACGTTTGTAGGGCACCGCAAGAGCAGTTTTATAGACTTCACCGCGGTAAACTTCAGGGCCTACGGGATGATAGACGGCTGGCATCTCAGCGATGACGAGACGCTATCGGACCACGGGCTGATCGGCTTCGGGTTTGGCGGCGACGCCGATAGCGCGCATCGGCAAACGGTAAAGAAGGGTTTCTGCGCCAAAAAGGGCAAATTGGGCAAGGTTCGGGAAAGTTTTCTCGGCGGCAGTGGCGGGGCTCCTCGGGGAAATCGGTAGTAGTGCGGGATCTCGCGAGATAGAGACGGTCGCGGAAAAAGTAAACGACACGGTGGTTGAGGCGTGCGAGGAGTCCATGCCCCCGCAACTTACGAGGCTGAGGCACGAAGCCAACAGGCTGCGGAGGAGATATTAACAAAGTACGCGGAGTACAAGAACGTGATCAGGACTACGCGACCCATGGGGTCTCGCGTATAAGGTAGTGCGGCGGAAAAGGGGCAACGCTGGCTCAAACGTCACCCTCAAACGGGGCGCCAATGTAGGGTACACGCAGAACACGCAGGAAACTGCGGAACTACTTTTGGAGACGTTCTTCGCGGACGACGACGCGCATGAGGACGAGGAAGAGGTCCACGCGGCGGTCAGGGCACGGGCTAACGAACCGATTGGGAACAAACAGGACGACACACCGTTCACCAGGTATGAGGTCGACGCGGCGTTCAAATCCATGAACGCAAAGAAGGCGCCGGGGATCAATGGCACCACGGCGGACATCGCCGGGAGGGCGTACGACGCGGAGCCGGAAGTCTTCGGGGCATTATTCAACAAATGCCTCGAACTAGGAGCGTTACCTAGGTGCTGGAAGAAGCAGCTAGTGAGGGTCATTCCCAAGGCGGAAAAGTTAGACGCGAGCGACGTGAAAAGCTATCGGCCGATAAGTTTGCTGCCGGTAATAGGGAAGACACTCGACAGCCTCCTCATTAACCGAATTGAATACCACGAGTTCGAAAACGGGTATATGAGCGATAACCAATACGACTTTCGGAGGGGACGGTCTAGGGTTGACGCGATCGAGCTGGTGGTGAATTCATCCGGAACGCGAAAAACAGCGCGGAATACAGTGCGGCGATCTTGCTGGACATCAGCGGCGCGTTCGACCACGCGTGGTGGCCACAGATCAAGAATCAGCTGAGCAGGAAGGACTGCCCGCGGATGGCGAGTGCCTACTTTTCAGAGCACAAAGCGGTGATCGAGGAACCCGGGCTCAGCGTCAGCAGGCGGGTGACCAGAGAGTGCCCGCAGGGGTCACGGTCGGGACCCGGATATTGGAACATACTATACGACAGTGTGTTCAATTAGATTTAGGAAAGGGCTGCGAAATCGTCGCATTCGCGGATGATACAACGTTGTTGGTTTGTGCCCAGCAGTACAAGACGCTGAAGGGGCGCCGGTCTGGGCGGGGCCGCTCAGAGTGAGGGAGACGCGAAGGTTGATAGGGGCGCAGAGGGTGTCAACGGTAAGGACTGTCTCGGGGAGCGGAGGACTGCCAGTGACGGCCGTCCGGGATCGCTCGGGGGCGCCTCGGACCGGAGACAGCACCAGGGGGCTCTCTGAGCACTTCCCCTCCCACGCATCAACGGGACCACCAGCGAGACGGAAGAACCCGCAGGAAGCAGAGGAAACCAAAGAAGATGCGCGAAATATTGTAACGATGGCAGAAAATTTGTAAAATAAAATATGATTTTTAAGTTAACGTTCACCCTGTTAAGAACCGCTTCTGTAAGGTTAGGAAATGAAGTGTGATACTCTAAGTAGGGCTCGGGCTAGGCATAAATTTTTCACATTAGATTTATGGTAGCGTAGACTTAGGTAGCTAGCGTTGAGTTAATTAAGATTTGTTAAGTTGAGGACAACCGATGTAGTGCCTCTGGCGGAGCACCGGCGGAATATAGAACATGTATTGTCATATAGATTAAGTTTAATTAAATAAAGTGACAGTCACCTGGTGGCCGGGATGGCCAAGCCAGATGGTACCCTTCGCCGTCGACAGGAAACTTACAGTCCTAACGCCACTCCTGGCAAGAGCTGCTCACCCGCCTGTGTGTCGTTACCGAGGTTGTGTCGGGGACGCGGGTTGTACCGTCTGGTTTAAGTGTGTTATTGCCTTCCTTAACCAATACCACTGTGTATTAGGCTTGCCTTCAGTTTTAGGAAAGAATGTCTAGCGACCGTATGGGCAATAAATTATTGTAGACACTATCTTTTGGGCAAAAAATTTAAAATTGTCACAGACCATCAAGGATTATGTTAGCTACATTAGCAAAAAAATATATCTTCACGTTTAACGCAATGGATTATTAAATAGCAATTGACTCTCATGGTTTACTGCCTGGAGTTGGTCTCATTGTACCACGCTTGGAATCGAGGTCGCATCACCTGCTACGGATCGCTACAGCTAGGACGAACGTGCTCTGGCGAGCGCCGTTGGTACGCTCGGCAAGAAAATTCGATAACTATAATTTAGATTTGTCTTAGTTTGTCATATCTTCATTTTTTTTATTTTATTTTAATGATTCATACTAGTAATATTTATTATTTCATTATTTCTTATTAGTATTTCACTTTCCGGTACTTTTTTCTTGGTTCGTTTTTAATGAATTAGATGTATTTAATTCTATTTAATATTGTGTCCATTTTTGGATGTTCGTCTGTTGGGCATTTAATAAATTATTATTATTATTATTATAAAATACAAAAAGAAGTCATAATTTTGAAGTAGCCCATAATTATTTATACCTGGCATACGCAATGTTGGAACTGCATCACGAGTTAAACCCGTTTTTGTACCAGGTACCATGCTGTTTCTTTCAAAATGTCTTTTACATATCACATAAGTCCTATAGATTTCTTCTACTGAAAGGTTTTGAAAATGTGGGTGCTTAACTTGTTGTACCCGCATATTAAAAAGACTTCCATTAAATTTTGGAAATCGATGCCTTCGGTTACTGTTATCGCTACATTCCGGGACACAACAACGATTCAAATTGGTTAATCACAATCAAATGATAACATTGACTTCTTATAATAATCTACAATGAAAAAATAAGCACCGCATTAAATCAAAGTAATTTTCGAGTTATAGAAATTCTCAAAGACCACGATATTAAAAACTCTTGTTAGGTTCCGTGCAAACGAAGTTGATGTAAAATTAGGCCAGTTATTTCAATTTACTACACACAGATATAAAGATTTACAAAATATGGATTTAATAGACTTAACTATTCGTGGTCGAATCAATAGTCATTGTCGAAATTCCCTGTCCGTGTCTGTTACTAAAGTGAAACGAGATTGAAAGATGCATATTTTCAGGGCCGCACTGCAACCAAAAAAAAAAAAAACTACTTCGACGGGGAAACAGGCAAAAACGACTACATTAGGAATAAACACATAGAAGTTGGACAGTCCATGATTGGAAAAATGTGTTATGGACTGGTGAGTCTACGTTTGAGGTGTTCGGACAATCAGTGCACGTTTTTGTAAGAAGAGCGAATAGCCAAAGAATGTTACAGGATTGTGTAGTGTCAACTGTCAAGCGAGGAAGACATTCTATGCTTGTTCGGGATTGTTTTCTAACGCCGTTACAGGTGACTTGAAGCGAATCGAAGGTATTTTGCGAAAAGAGGGCAACGTCTAATCGGTGGAAATTTTGTATTCATATGTACATATAACACATGGGCTGAAAAGTCCCGGGCCTAACACATAGATGACGCTAGTTTTATTGCAGTCACCTTTTTCTCAGTTAGTACTAACCTTCAAAAGACTGCTGTTAAAATGTTTTACACGGAGAATATGTCAGCCAAGAACTTTTTTATTACAACAACGCTAGTGTAATTTTGGCCGAAAACTGACCAACAGTTTACCTTCTTTTTGGCGCTTCAATTCAAAAACCCTTCTCCTAATTAAAAAATAGAGTATAGTTAATGATCAAATAGACTTGAAGGATTCACCGTTGTTAAACTTGTTTGTGAACTCTAGTACTAAGAATTAAGAGACATAATTACACCATTATGTAAACAAATTAGGTAAACACATTTTCCTTAAACAGCATAAGTTCAGGTTACCTTAAGTTTGAGCATCCATAAGGTTGTTGTTCAATGGGAGTACATAGAATATCTGATGAAGCTACAGTGATAGCGATTATTGTTATAAATATGTTATAAATATATTGGAAATTTTTGTAAAATATTTGAGTTTTACTTCTAAATATAGTTTTATCGATAATATTGCATTTATTTTTATTTGTATACGGTGAATTAACACATGGGCTGAAAAGTCCCGGGCCTAACACATAGATGACGCAAGTTTTATTGCAGTCACCTTTCTTTCAGATAATACTAACCTTCAAAAGAGTGCTGTTAAAATTTCATGATATTCTATTCATTAGTTTGTGAGTTATTGTGCTAAGAGTCACGCTACTTTTCTTATTTTCAAAACAATGGATCAAAAACAATTTCGTGTTTTAATTTTACACTGCTTCTTGAAGGGAAAAAATACCGTTCAAGCGAAGCAATGGCTTGAAAAGTGTTATGGGGACTCCGCTCCATCAGAAACAACAATAAAACGTTGGCTTGCTGACTTCAAACGTGGTCGTAGAGACACCGATGATGCAGAACGCAGTGGGCGTCCAAATGAGGCGGTAACACCAGAAAACATAAAGAAAATCCACAAAATCGCTTTGAATGATCGAAAAATGAAGTTGCGTGAGTTAGCTGACATCGTAAAGATATCAAAAGAACGTATTGGCTTTATATTGCATGAGCATTTGACTATGAGAAAGCTCTGTTCAAAGTGGGTGCCGCGTTTGCTCACTGTTGACCAAAAACAAGAACGTGTTGATGATTCTGAGCAGTGTTTGGCCATGTTTAAACGTAGCAAGCCGGAATTTTTGCGCCGATATGTGACAATGGATGAAACATGGATCCATCACTTCACTCCGGAATCAAAACGATCGTCATCTGAGTAGACAGCAACTGGTGAACCTCGTCCAAAGCGCCCGAAAGCACAACAATCGGCTGGACAGGTTATGGCCTCGGTATTTTGGGACGTGCGTTGTGTAATATTCATCGACTATCTTGAGAAAGGAAATACCATCAACAGTGAATATTATATAGCGTTATTGGAGCGTTTGAAGGCCGAAATTGCAAAGAAACGACCGCATATGGTAAAGAAAAAAATTTTGTTTCATCAAGACAACGCACCGTGTCACAAGTCAATTAAAACAATGGCAAAACTGCATGAATTGAACTAATTTTAAAACAGTTTAGTTTGGTAATGTACAACTAAAATTGAGTTTGGACGCATTTCGGTAGATGGCGCTGTTCGCACTATTTTTGTATATCGTATATTAGTGAATTGCTACCAATTCTAAGCCAAAAAATATGGCAACACTATATAGCGCAGATATGCAATTTCAAAGGTTACACGTGTTTTAACGGTTGGGTGTTACTATAGTAAAACTAACATTGAGAAGAGTTAAGCGGTTTATTAAAATGAATACTATACTTACAGGATGAGGTAAAAAAAACAACAAAAAGAAATTATAAAGATCGAAAGAATTTTTGTATGTACTGTGATCAGGATGTATCGCATTTTGCAAGACATATGACTACGTGGCATAATTCTGAATTGGAAGTTCAACATATTTAGCTTTGAAGAAGAATTCAAAACAAAGGCGTGATGCTTTAATGAAGCCAAAAACAAGGGCAATTTTATCCGAAATCGTTATAACGGCAAATTATGACCAGTTAAAGACTTGAAGCTAACAATATTAGGAACATCACTGCAAACGATGTTTTCCCTTGTAAATATTGTTTAGGTTTTTCCAAAAAGAAGAGTCTATTTAGACATACGAAAACATGTAGTTTAAATCATTCTAAAGATAATAACAAAAGGTAAACTTCTCAAAGCGACAGCCAAACTACATTACTATTAAGTTCCTTATTAAAACATGACCAGTTGCTAAAAATTGAACTATTTCCCAGAATGCGTGCTGATGAAATAAATCTAATCGCGAAAAAAGAGACATTAATATGTATTCACATTTAAAAGAACGTCGACATAAAGGAAATCTAGATTTGGCAGAATGTGAAAGGTTTAGCAAGATCGTTACAATTTTCAAGCAGAAGGGAGCTCCAAATAAACAGATTGACAGATGTACTGCGTCCTTGTTATTTCAAAATTATTAGATGATGTGAATAAAATAGCTCGATATAACGAAAAAACTTTGGCGATGAATTTTGGGACGGTGTTGGAAAAAAGGTGTGATTTAGCTTATATTGAATTATTATAGAATGAAAATGCAAGCGAGCAGAGAGAAAATGTTAAGACACTAACACAAGCCGAGAAAATCTTCCTCTTCGATAAGCAACATTCATACTGCAACAATCAAGTTGGAAGAACGTTTGTCTGAGATCATGTCTAACCCAGTGCCTCAAATGCCGCGGATTTTATTGCCCAATTTCGCTGGAAATTTCGAAGAATGGATTCCGTCTAGCCAAACCTTTGAATCACTTGTTGAAATTAACAAGGCTTTATCGCCAATACAAAAGTTTCATTATCTAAAGTCGAGCATCAATGCATTCAGGATTTAACAATCACCACAGACAATTATGCTGTTGCATGGGCAATTTTAAGAGGCAGGTACGACAGCAAGAAACTTATTATTAGGAAGCGCATATTATCCATATTAGACCTACCAAGTAGCATTCGCGAAAATTCTATTGTACTACGACAAATTGTGAATGGGGTAGAAAAGTATGTTAAAGCAATGAAGGCTTTGAACTTACCTACTGATCAATGGGACGATTGGTTAGTTTGCGTCATATCGAGCAAGCTAACAACGCTTGATGTAGAGTTTTCAATTTTTATACAGATTAAACTATCCAGATATCAGTAGGAAATAAGCTGCTACAAAGGAAATTGGACACAATTTTTTCCCAACTACAAAAAAATCCCAAAAATCAAAGAAATACTGTTACCCTAGCGCTATGGAAGATACAGGAACTCTAGTGGAAGTCCCCTACAAGGTTTCGTTGATCATACTGCAAAAACAATTTGTGAAGCAAAACACGAAAAGTAATTGGAGATATTGAAAGGCCGTGAACTAATTTTACACACAAAATAGGGTTTTGACGGCTCCTTCGGCCAAAACCGGTTCTCTTAACCATTTTTTTAATGAAAGTGCAATGGGAAGTGAAAATAACTGCAAATGAAGATAAGGATGTTTGGATTTCTTTTCAACACGATATTGCAGGACTCGGCAACTCCAGAAACATCCACCTGGAGTCGATATGGTCATACCTAGTCCAGACAGGTACACTTCCACTAGTCGCATCTGGGTAGGTGCTCCCTTTTTAGGCTCGGGGGTTTGGCTACTTCCGTGGTTTTGTCTGATGGAACTGGTTGCTGATGTCGAGAGCCGGAATTTGCCAACTGCGTTAATTTGTATTCTTGTGCCCGTTTATAATTACGTCTAATCACAGATGGCGATTTGCGCTATTTCGGATTGCTACGCGTCTCTGATGAGGCACAGTTTTCCATAATCTGTTTCCTGTATTAATCTTTCGAGAAGTATCTTGTGCATTGGGCAATTCGACTGCTTGGTCGCGTATTTCTTGCCCCTGCGCATGCAGGGAAAGCATGAGGAGGCCTGTACCTTCTTGGCGCACTTGTCTTTTTTATGGCCACTTTCGCAACAGTGCTGACAACATTCGTCTGTGCTGCAGTACTTGGCAACGTGGCCCAAGTCTCTGCACTTATGACACTTTGGGACTACAATTTAGTCCTTCACAGGTATGGCACTGACGCCTATGTATATTTTCCCCCTCTGAGGACAAGTTGTCGGACTTCTTCAGACACCTCGATCAAGATCCTGGTGGCTTTCCTTTGGGCCTTGTTTTAAATCTGATCTTGCAGTTTTCGTTAAATTGCTGCCTTGACACTACCTCGGTGAGGTTCTGCTCATAGAACGCCTCATGTCAGACGGAACGTCGTACATGATGAGGAGCGGATTCCTCTTTTTAGCGGTTTCAATTTTTAGCCTAGTCGTTGGAAGTTGTCCGTATTGTCGGCCATCTCAACAATGAAGGTTTTGTTGGTCTTTCTGGCCGATTTAATTTTAATTTTGTTCTTCGTGGGGTTGACTACCGTCATGAAGGTCGTTTGGATGTCTTTCATAGTTTCATTATTTTCGCCAGAGACAAACAGTCTGACCGGTCTTCTCGTCTGTTGTACGAGTTTTGCTGTCTTGCCCTCTTCTTGCGTCGACTTGCCCACCACTGCCGCGTAAGTCGCGATCGGAATGGGTGGCTTAATTTCCTGTCTAAGTTTTCAAGCTGTTTAATTTGTCCAATGAGTTTCGCTTGCGCTTGTTGTCTTAGAGAGCTCACTCAGCCTGCTGCCTGGATCCATCTCTTTGTCGACCTAATACATTAATTCATGCGCGTCACTAATTAGATACTGAGGCATTTGGCTAGAATCCTATGGAGTCATGAGGTGGACCTAATTCTACCTTCTCTATACTTTTCGTACATGTGTGGGTACGGTATCCGTAACAATTGGGGGACCTCGCTTAGCGAAGCGGCCTAGCACATGTAAATGTTTGGCCGTTTCTTGGTTGAACAAGGATCTTGTCCAATATCTGTTCTCCTACCCAGAGCCCTCCGCAGAGTACAAACCTGTGTTAACTGACATACCAGGGTTACCTACAACGTAGCTTGGAAAAATCGTTAGCAGAAACGGAATTTAGCCGTGTAGCAAAGGGTGCTACTCGCCCACTGGGCACCACGCGGTGGTGTCCGCCCAACAGCTTCCCCCTAAAAGCGACAGTGGTGGGGAAGCTACCGGCTCTGCCACCGCAAGACGTTATGCGACTCGCATGCCGACATCAGGCACGAAGGCATTAAAACAATAAATTAAGACGACAAAATTTAAAACTATAAATGATTAGAATCGCCGGTAACACGAAACGACACAATACAAAGTTGATAAAAAATCACAAAGAGGACCAACCACAAACAGAAACGACGATTTGTCGGCATGCTAAGAGGCCATGAGATTTAGGATGGTTCATCGGGGTGCACCAAATCCAGATTTCGCCGGGGGTTACGGCTATCGTAGTCCATGAACTTAATAATAAAGCTCGATGGAACCACTTAACGCTATTAAAGAGATTAGCCCTATTACGTAAACTGAATGTGTGGGGTATCTCTAACGATCTGATATTGTTATTGTTATTGAATTATTTGAGCGGGCGTACCAATTATGTTGAATACCGTGGTCTTCGGTCGGGCTTATATCAGTTTCTTTCAGGTGTGCCGCAGGGCTGTGTTCTTGAACCGCTCCTATTTACTATTTCCATTAATGACCTTCCTGACCGGTTTATATCTCAATGCTTACTATACGCCGATGACCTTAAAATTTATAAAATCAATAATAATCATTACATCCGATTTGGTTATGATTGTGATAAAGTTTATATTGGACAAACAAAAGGAGTAACGAAACGAGGTTCAAGGAACATATTAGACACTATCGTTTCGACAAACGAGAATTATCAAGCGTAGCGGAGCATATGGTAAAATCCGGACATAAATTATTTATGAAAAAGAATGGAAACTTATTAACCAGAGAACGACCCCTAATTGCACACTCGATTGATTTATTACCATACGCTCTACAAAGGTACGGTTCGCTTTCGTTCCATCCTTTCCCGAAAATAAACACACACCAGATATTAGACCACCTAGTAGATTGTACATGGTCATATGTTTTAGAAATTTTAGAGCCTGCGTAGAAAATAATTTGCACGTGTGGGGAATCCGACTGTCTAATTAAAACAAAGCATTGCGATGGCCCTTGCGGGTGTTGAGGCAATGTGATATCTACCCAGTGCTCTGAATGTCAACGTGAAGAAATTCAAACAAGCGCGGGTAAACGGCGGGAGTAACTATGACTGTCTTAGTAATATCTCGACCAAGCACCGTGTACCCGACCAGGGATGCCTCCCTTGGGCGACGGTGACACCCATACCTGCCCGAGGTGGAGTTGCGCGTGGTCACCTTTGTGGCCCAGCTGAATGGGGTGAGAGCAGGGGTGTCGGGGTACCACCCCGGCACCCGACATCAATTGGTCCAAATAATAAGGATCGTAGTGGTAACGGCCCCATACCGCCACGCGCCAATGTTATGGCACTTCAGGGGGCCGTTGATAACGTCCCGGCAACGTCACAGGTCATGAATACGATTTTTTTACATTCAGTCGGTAACACGGCTGACAATGAGAGTCCACGTTCTCTCGAACGCTGCGTTCCTATATTAATAAATTTGTGTGAGTAGAGTTTACTGCATACCTGTGAATTGTACAACCACATAGCCCTTGCAATCGTTAATTGATTATGGCTCTCCAGCCCAAGGAATTAAACTGATTTAGTAATGTAAGTAGTAAGGTTAGATTAATTCATGCTAACATCTTATTTCTAACGCGGTGTAAAAAGAACAATGTTTTCCCTAAATTCATGAAGGTTAACACTTCTAGTAACTGTAAACAACCATCGAAAGTTCTTACAGCGGCTAAAAAACATTGGCTAGCAAATGAAATAAGATACCAGTACGCCAAACGTAGTAAATTAGAAATAGAATTATACACAATGCACCTGAAATTAACAAAGAATTTAGACGAAAACAATTTTCAAATATGGTGTGATTTCCAAAGACGTAACGTCGAACGCGTTAACAGAAAATTTAAATTAAAAATGGTAATTGTCAATAAAAAGTTTAGGCAAATCTGTCAGTCAAACAAAGAAAATGTGAACGTCATGGAGAGAACACCATTCGTATGCAACCAATCTTCTGAGACATTTAAGGATGAAATGAACCTCCTAGATAAAGGATTAAAATATAGTAATCGCGGTCCGAAATCGCCCGTCGTGGAATCAATCGCATCAACAGAAACAAACATTAGGAACTTGGATGTAGCTACGAAAGACTTCGTTAGAAACGCGTGCAAAATTCAGATCTCTAAAAATTTAGAAAATGGTAAAAATTGCGGCCAAGATAGGAGGAATTTAGAAATTATTAAAAGTCTCAGAAATAAAAATTGGTTTTACCTAAAAGCAGATAAAGGAAATAAAATAGTCATTTTGGACAAACCAGATTATTACAATCGCGTCAACACTATGTTAGCGTCAGGACCGTATAGAGAATTAAAAAAAAACCCTCTACCGTCAATGATTAGAATCACTAAGGATACTATTAAGGGCTGCCGCAACTTAATCAATAATACCCTGAAGTTTAAAATAACAAGTTCAAACCCTACCATTCCTAAAATTCACAAACCAGGTAATTGCATGAGCTATAGTATCCGGCATTGATTCAACAACATTCAAATTGTCCAAATGGCTAGTGAATGAATACAAGAAACTTGGCCTACAAAGTAGATAGCCTAAGTGTAGAAAACTCCTTATATTTTGTAAATAAAATTGAAAAGATTGAATTAAAAGATGGGGAAATCCTAGTATCATTCGATGTTTGTTCACTTTTCCCAAGCGTGCCAATTCCAGAAACTTTGGAGTATTTGGTTGAATTTTGGAAATTAAATAACGTAGACGACGTGAAAACCGCGGAATATAAAAGGTTAACAAAATTATATACGTCACAAAATTGTTTTCAACTAGGCGGAAAATGGTTCGAATAGGAGGAAGGCACGGCGATGGGTAATCCATTATCTCCTTTTATTGCGAACCTTTTCATGAGCAAATTTGAAACGAAGTTGAAAAAGAAACCAAATATTTTCCGAGAATTTGGCGTAGGTACGAAGATGATATTCTCGCGGTGTTTGATACCAATAAAGGGAACATAAAGATTTTCTAGCAGAACTTAACTCAAAATTCACTACGATCAAGTTTACTATTGAAGAAGACGTGAACAATCGGCTTCCGTTTCTAGATACTCTAGTCATAATATCGCAATAATAATAAATTAGAAATAGACATCTACAGAAAAGAAACTAATCCCAGATTCATCACGGCTGATTCGCAGCAGCATTCCGTCTTGAGGCAAATTTTGTTCGAGCAATTTTCTGCTGCTTAAGAAATTTTTGCATTTTCATTTGCTATTGTTTCCTTTTGGTATTACACATTTACTCTTGCTTTATAACACTTATCATAGTACGATTATCCTGTAATAAGCTGTATGCTGTTGGGTAATACGAGGGCGACCTGAAATGTTTCCGAAATCGGCAAGATATGGCGCACGAAGGTTGAAGTGTTTAAGAGTGTGTTTTGTGCAGCAAGTTAGGCGGTTTCGTAAAAATGGATAAAATCGAATTTCGTGCCGTGATAAAATACTTCTGGATGGCTGAGAAAACGGCCACATAAATTCAAAATATTTTGCTAGAGGTTCATGGCGTAAGTACTCCATCATTTTCGACCATCAGCTTCAGGGTGAGCGAGTTCAAACGTGGCCACACAAGCACAAGTGGCGAACCACGCAGTGAACACACAAAAACCGCTACAAACGATGAACTGGTCGATAAGATTCATGATGTTGTGTTAGCCTATCCCCGATTGAAGCTGAAAGAAATAGCAGAGACAACAGGTATCTCCGAAGAACGCGTCACCCATATCCTACATAAATTTTGGGTCTGAAAGAGGCTTGGGTGAGATTGGTGTCGCGTTTGATTATACCGGAGCAAAAACGAAATCGGGTGACCGTTGCCGAGGAGTGTCTGGCCAAGATCCAACGGAATCCAAAGAATTTATTCATGCGTTTTCGTAACCGTGGATGACTTGGATCCATCACTACATGCCGGAGACCAAGGAACAGTCGAAGTAGTGGACTTTTGCAGACGCATCCGATCCGAAGAGAGCAAACACAGACGTTATTCTAAATCTAACAATGTTTTAATTGTAATTGAGAAATCAATTGTAATTAATACTAACTGCAAGGCTAAACTATTAAATTGCAATTAAAACACAAATATGTTATCAATGATGTTAATTTAGGATCCCGCCTAACCCTGTATACTAACCCTCATCTTTTGCATACACTGCATTTTACATGTAATTTATAATAAACAGGCTATTCCGCACAATACACCATTCATATTCATTAATATAATGGCGTAGTAACGTTGAGTATGGGTCAGCGATTTTGTATTAGGTATCATCATAGAGAATCCAGATCATACCCCTAGGTTAAACATTATTCTCAGTACAGGTTCCAAGCGACAGCACTTTCGCTTCAATTTCGTATTTAAATATTCGCGCGTCATAATATTGCCTAAAATCTTAACCTGCGCGATGCGGTACACTCAGAGGTGTTTTCTTGCATTAAGAAATTAGATTTTCTCGCAAAAATCTGTCTATATTCAACATCAGAATCATTTGGAATATACATCTATTCGCCTAACCTATGATCGAACACCAAGACAAGTCCAAGTGTACAAACGTTTAAAGCTCGAACTAAATAATAGATGAGCGAAGGGCGAAAACAATCTGAGAATAAGATACGTCAACAGCACCCCAAAAATACGTCGTTTAAACTAAATCCTTCGCCCAGTCGCAATCTTATACATTGTAAATACCAAAATGTTCGTGGGTTTCGCTGTAAAACTAGCGAGATATTTAGGATTACCATCACGGTAATCCTCAAGTGTATGCTGAGACACCGTTGCATCCAGGAAAACTGACTATTTGGTGTGCTTTATGGGCTGGTGGAATCATTGGTCCGTACTTCTTTAAAAACGATGCTGGTCAGAACGTTACAGTCAGTTGTGACCGCTATAGAGCCATGATTACTGACTTTTTCGTTCATCAATTGAACAACCATGAAGTGCAGGAGCTGTGGTTTCAACAAGACGGCGCAACATGTCACACAGTTCGCGCCACAATTGATTTATTGAAGGAAACGTTTGATAACCACGTAGTTTCACATTTCGGACCCGTGAATTGGCTCCCCCAAAATCGTGCGATTTAACGCCGCTAGACTATTTTCTGTCAGGAAATGTGAAGTCGCTAATCTGCGCCGATATGCCCGAAACGATTGACCACTTGGAGGACAACATTCGCCGCGTTATTGCCGACATACGGCCACAAATGTTGGAAAACGTCATCGAGAATTGGACCTCCAGATTAGACTACGTCCGAGCCAGCCGTGGCGGTCATATGCCAGAAGTCATATTTAAATTATAACGCCAGAAGATTATCTTTTGACTAAAGTAAATTTCATGTCAATGTAAAAAATTCATCTTTGTTTTATACCTCTATAAAAAACACACTTTATTATGTTGTTATTCAGAGTGATTAAACACTTGAGTGCAGCAGTGTATGTACAGGAAAACATTTGCTATTGCAATTGTACAATTATAGTAACAAGGAAAAGCCTAGAAAAACAAAAAGAATTAGCATTTGAATGTTCTATTCTGTCACAATATGCTTCAGTTTACGTGTACAATCATAATATCAAAGTTTCTAGTACAAAGATAGCATAGAAATAGAAAATACACTAGAGTGACAGAATAAAATAGACTCCAGGTAAAGCGGTATAAATATGTAAACAGCTAAATTCTAAGAACGAATTAAGAACTTTCTTTTGTCATTAGGGTAGGGCTCGATGTATCGGAAGGAATTCGTCATAGTTTAGTATCGTTACAACTATGCCTCGCTTACAAGGTTCGAGTAATATTAGCGACTTCACCCGGGGTCGCATCGTTGGCCAGAGTGAATGCGGCGCTTCGCAACGTGAAATAAGTAAATTTTTAAATATTCCGTTGTCCACAGTTAACCGTGTGATTACACAATTTAAACGCAAGGAAAAAACAACAGTGGAGCCGACACCAGGTCGTACCGGACCTTCTGAAAGAAGTAAAAGGGTGCTTGTGCGCGAAGTGTTAAGAGAACAGCGAAAAAGTACAGCTGGGCTTGCGGCAACTTCACAGCGCACCGTTCTGCGATACCTCCACAGTGTGGGGATGTATAGAAGGGTGGCAAAGAAAAAACCTCTCCTTACGGAGTTTCAAAAACGGCGCCGAATGGCTTGGGCAATCGAAATGCGAACGAAGCCCGAAGAGTTTTGGCGGTCTGTCATTTTTTCAGACGAAAGCAGATACTGCCAATTCAGTGATAGTGGTCGTACGTGGGTATGGAGACCTTTGTCACAGCAACTGGACGACAAATTTTTGCATCAGACGGTGAAATACGGCGATGTGAACATCATGGTGTGGGGCGCGATATGGTATGGTGGAAGATCGCAATTAGTAATCTGCGACGGAAATATAAATGCGGCAAAGTATATTCAAATATTAACAGAAGGACTACTACCGATAATCGACAACCCCGTTTTAGCTAAAGAAGACGCCACTTTTATGGAGGATGGAGCACCCTGCCACAAAGCAAGAACAACAACCACATGGAAAGAGGAACAGGGGATTCGGATTTTACCATGGTCAGGCCAATCACCGGACATGAATCCGATAGAGAATGTTTGGCACAAATATGGCGAAACGACCCCGAAAACCCAGCAACAAGGAAGAACTCGTGGCAGCTGTTACAGAAGAGTGGTTAAATATTCCAGAAGACACCATTAATCATTTAATAGATTGTATGCCACGACGACTCGCAGCACTTCACGCAAGTAAAGGTGGATCGACAAAATATTAGTCTAATTTAAAAATTTTAAAATATTTTGTATATATAACGAGAATAAAATCTTTTTTTTAATTAGTAGGTGTCTATTTTATTCTGTCACCCTAGTGTATATGTCTGAACTTATCGTACTCGAAACACGACCTTACCTTTTGAAAATTATTTTGACAGTGTCATCGCGACATCCATAAATATGTCATTTGATTTAAAGATACAATAAAGCAACAAGCTCAGCTGGTATTCAAGATTTTCTTCATAAAAAGAGGCGAAATTCAAGCAAATGTTGAAATTTTTGTCCATTATTTTTATCATTTCCCAAGTTTATACACCTTCTCATGCTGTTAAAGGCATTTTGCAGCTTTGCGGACGTTACTAATGCACATTCTTCAATAATTCTTTGCTACAGATTTTACAAATTAGCTACGGGAGTTTTAAATAATATATTCCTTAGGGGAATGATCATCTTCATCGTGGAAACTATAATATATGTATGTATATAATAAGATTCGAAAAATAAGATATTATCTATTGAAAAAGTAGATATAAATATAGTCAAAGTAGGGATTAAAAGTTTTAAAGATGCAAATGGTGTAGTAAATAATAATAATTTAATATAAGAAAATCTTAAGGCGTTTAAACTGAATAATTTACTATCTAGAAAAGGAATGATACACAACGTCGACAGTTTCCTCAGTAAAATATATTTAAAATATGTTGCAGAGAGACTTAAGTAGTAAGTAACGCCGCCTCCTGCCACCTCGAGGCAGCGGAGACCATCGGCCTTCAAAGAGGTCCAGGATCTTTTCCAAAAGGACCTGACGGGATGTCTCCTTTTAGTAGAAGACTTTCCGAAGATCGAACATGTCGAAGATCTCTATGCCTGTATCTACGAACGCCCTGGCCTTATCGATCGAAGACTAGGTTACCAGCTCCCAAGGTTCGGAAATCGTTTACAGGCCCGTCACCAAGGAGGAGATTGCTGCATCCATCCGTTCATGGACTAATTCGGCCCCTTGACCGGATGAAGTTACCATAACGTGGATCAAGAGATACCTATCTACCCTCTTGGAGGTCTTATTCAACATCATCCGGCGTTAAACAGGGCAATTCTCTAAGTCCTATACTATTCAACGTCGTAATGGATAAGCTCATTGGCATCGCCGGAAGTTGCGGTGTATACCGTCCGTTCGACCCGACTACGTTGCCGCGAAGTGGTCCGTTTCTGAGGGATTGCTCCGATACAATTACAGTGTCTTCTTCGTATTTTGCGTGTGTGCACCGAAAATGTTGGGGAGAGGACACGCGTCTCCTAAAACCGAAAATTCTCCCGGGAATGTTGTTGGAGGAAGAGAGACTAAAATAAGCGGTTGCGTCAAGATATCTTCTGGTCGCCTGTCTTCCTCCCGCCCCTTCCTAGACAAGTCCTCGCGTGCGGTAGCTGCGAGAGGAGCTACTAATCTCGATCCGCGTTGGTGAAGCATTCGGCGCTTTCTGTCTCTTCGCAAAGGCATAACCTTCCCTCACTTTGAACCTATGAACGGAAGTCCCACGAGAAGCAGTATCTAACTTTTCAGGAAGGAAAGCTGCCCCGTCTAATGCTGAAATATTCTTGACAAAAATTGAAGTTCGCGTCAAGATGATGTCACCTTTCGTCGTGAAGATGGCGGCTACTGATCTAACGAAGGACCAAATACGTCATCGCCGTAATAAGCCAAAGTACCAGTAGTACTAAGGCGCTAGGAAAAGTCTGCTGCAATCTAAGCGCGTGATTATTACGCAGTCTTTATCGGACCATCCGGCTATTGTTAATAACCTACCGTTGAAGATTTATCTTGTCCCTCGGCTTCTGTACGGAGTGCAGAATCCTAGTGTCACTGCTGCTATCGTTCGGGATACAGATGTGTGTACCTTCCTGGTTCTTGAGTTCACAGACAGTAGCCTGCCTCTGGGGGTTTTCTAATAGCCTTCAAGCGGTGATAGTCGTTGACACGCTGACTGGATCGCCAAACCGGCATACTGATGCATGCAGGAGCTATACCTCCTACTGAGGGAGATAAGAGGGCGAGGGTTGAAATTAGCTGCTCATTATCTGAACGAGTATATATCCCGTTTAGACCTCATCCCCTATAAACATAATTTTGGCTCGATATGGTCCTCTGCAAGTGCGGCAAAGAATTTTCCACAGAAACTGATCTCAAACAACAACTGAGACGGCGTTATTGTAAATATAGGCCAGACAGTGGTGAATCCACAACCGTGGACACCCGATGCACTTACTGCCCGCGTGAATGTAAGACCTTTCCCGGGCTACGACAGCACGTGAGATTGGCGCACCCAGATGCGTTCAACAATGAACTGGAAAGACTATACGAGGCGCCCGTTAGAGATCCAAGCAGATGGTCAGATGTAGAAATAATTGCTATGGCTAAGTACGAGCTTAGGTATGAAGGGCGTCCCATAAATAAACATCTACATAGCATATTTCCATTCAGAACCGTGCAAGCGATAAAGAAAGAACAGCTAACGGTCGAATACAAAGAACTATTAGAGAGCCTAAAGACGGCGGGAGCCTTGGCGAAGGACATAGAGGAACAAGTAGAGGAGGAGGCGGCGGCGGCGTTGCCCGGGTCCACTATTGAGCTGGTGGAGGAGTCTATCCTCCAGCCAAATTCGTCGTACCTGGAGGCCGCCACACTACCGCGCGATTTTCCGGAGGCCGCGGTGTCCCCGTACGCCCCTACAGTATCAGGACCCGCGGAGATGACCCCATGCAGCATTCCCCGTGGGATCTTCGGCTAGCATCGGTGCGGCGGAGCCCCCTGTGCTTCCAGGTAGTCTCTAGCGAGCAGCCAAACTGAACGGACGTGTTGCGAATGTGCTCTTGGCATTCATCAATCTTTTTTGTGTTTATTTCTATTTGCTACGGCACATATTAGAGAGAAGTTACAGGTGTTATTGGTAATGTTGTTAGTAGTGAAGTGTATTTAGTATCTGCCAAGTGATTGCGCAGATATTAAAGATTAGAAATTATTTGTTAGCACGTAGTAGGGCGACCATCTTGACCGCGTGCGGCGTGAGTGTGTTTGCGCAAAGTTGATAAAGACGTGGAGAACACATCTACGTGCGTACAAATTAAATTTAAGGTGTGATTGCGCTGGTAGAAAACAGTTTTGACCGACCACGTGCTAGGGCGGCCATCTTGACCGCGTGCGGCGTGTGTGTTGCGCAAAATATTTACTGGGAAAAGTAAGGACGCAGATAATACATCTAGGTTCGTATTAATTTCATTTAATTAGTGCTTGCACGGGTATTTAAAAGTTCTTGCCGACTACGTGGTGAGGCGGCCATGTTGCCGATGGGCACGTGCCGATTAGGTAGGACCGACGCGAGCATAGGTACGAGATGTCACGGTATTGATCGAGTACGGCTGGCGCGGTCAAGTAGAGGGAGAGGTTCGTTTTTACGTCGAGCGCCGTGGCGCCGTTGGTACGCATCGTAGCGTCGATTTCACGGCGTAGTTCGAGTGAGCAGGAAAAAGTTTATGAAGACTTAACAAGAGGCAGACCGGAAAATCAATCACATCGGACGATTAATGATGGAGATATTCGAATAAAACCCGGGTATTTTAGGGCTGTATCTTTCATTGTATACGGGAGACTATCGTCGACGCGATGGCGTCGGAGGGGGACCGCGATTACATTAATAGGAACGATTACATATTATATTTTTCCAAACATAATTTGTTTCTGAAGTCGTTATTAATGCATTCGCATAATGTGTCAATTATACAGAGTATGTGCGAATCACGATACAGGAAGGAAACAATAAGATTATACAGTGTGATTAATTTCAACCGAAGTCCATGTGACCCTACATTTGAAGTTGTTTGTAAACATAGTCTAGACAGACTTTCTGCTTAAATATATATTTTTAATAATAGCAAACAGAATGTAATTAAGAGACATTATATGTGATTAATAAGGACCATAAATTACTGCACCAAATTAAATGAAAAATAAATAAAAACCACCTTCGTTTTGCAGGCACCTATTTACACGTCTTTTCATGTCATTAAATACATTTTGCAAAGTTGAAGACGAATATCATTCACTTCCTGTGTTATACAATTTTCAAATTCTTCCTAACAGTTAACCAAGGACTTAAAAATAAAAATGATGTACTATAATTAGTCCTGTTAAAACAGTGAATACACTTAATCATGGTTTATGTTGTACTTTCTGTCTCGCATAATATGGCAGATACACTACAATGATATAACAATGAGTTTCATTTCTTCGAATCTTATTGCAGTTATGTCGTTTATCTGTCTGTAATCTTTATTGCATTTATTAGTTTCCTATATTTCCAACAAATACAAGCAATTGGTATATAGAATGCGTAAGTTTCGAAACTGGATCTCGATGAAGGCAAATAAATGAATACACATATTCTATACGAATGAGAGGGCACCACACCAGCTTTGTAGACAAACAAATTACAAACAATAATTTTTCGACATCTGAACTTTTAATACATTATATAAAAATGTTTAATTAGTGACAATTCTAGACAGATGTGTTAAATTATTTAGGCCAGGTCCGACCTAAATCATTTTTTGCTCGCAATTTCAATAAAAGTTAAATCGTGTGTTCGCTAGTAAAATAAATGAAAAATAAAACTTGCTATATACCCAAGCTATTTAGACGTATACATATCACGTTCGGTCTATAACGCTGTAAGTCAAGATATGAAGCCAAGGTTACCATGGTGCAATCTCTAGATCGCATGTAATTGAATTAGAAACTTGGGTTAAAAAATGGAGGCACATACTTCATATTTGGGTGCATTTTATACCCTCCATTAATATTCAATATTATATTGGTCCTAGAGAATGTAATTAATATACAAGGGAACGTTCAATGCTTAATGAGAAATGGCTCCAGAGGAGATATGTCTAAAACGGTTCCGCGTACTCACCAGTAAGGTCGGGGACCCTTAGGGTTGAAGACCGTAAGAAACTGCGCGATATGGTTTGCGAAATAAATCAACTCTTCGGGGAGCAGAACGGCATCCTACGGGAGGTCCGTTCTGCCGCGGAAAAAAGTGCAACGGCGGCGCCCACGCGGGCACCGGCTATTCCGAGGCAGACATACGCGGGACAGGTTAAAAAGGAGCAGAGTCACGGTCGAGGTCCAGCCAAAGGCGAAACAAATGTGCATATTGAATTACTTACCTTCAACCATACCAACGAAAATTTCTCTTTTAAAATTGATAGAGATTACCAATGGAGAAATTTCCTTCATGACAAATGACGGTATAATACTATGTATATAACCAACCATTCATGTCGACGTTATACTTCCAAATTTTCAAGTTTATCCATGGCAATATTGTTACTTTGAAGCTTATCATATGGCATTTATGTTGTCTTCAATTAACTCTAAATACAATCTCATTTAATTTCTAACATAATTAAATAAGTACAAACTATTTCGGTAAATGAAACAACCGAGGATATATTTATACTGCAATTATATATCACTTTTGCTTTATTATTGCGGTATTATTTAATCAGGTGATGTAACCATAATGTATTGCACACAAACTATGAAAAACTCTGGTATTTACTATACAAGATCTGGTAACTAGACTTTGACGTTTATAATGGTGTCATCGATTAAATTTCACCAATGCAATACAGCGGCCGATCGTAGCGTTATCTACTGCATTCTTAACGTGAATGAAGTGTTAGTGATATTTGATATATCGCCAGCCGCCATATTGTTACCCATCTGATTGATGTTTAGATTGTGTATTTTTCTGAGTGTTTGTATTGAACACATTCTGAATTTGCCTGAATTTGAGTTGTTATAAAGAAGTTCTTGTGAGAATTAGCTGACATATTCCCCGTATAAAACATTTTCACTGCATTTTTCGTGGATATGGAGTTAACAGCAGTTACTTCTTGCAATCAAATATCCCCTCCCCCCCGCCGAGAAGGCGATTGTACGTTATAAAATGTCACTGGTTCTTGCAGCAAAAAATAAACTACTGTAATTGTCTTATTTGTTGTATTCGATGTTAAATAAATTAACTATAAGCAACCACTGCTGTTAATTGTACATTGAACATTGTGTGGTCAATACAATATATCTATATATATATATATATATATATATATATATATATATATACATAAGCCCTAATGAGCTCGTCCCTCCAATGGTAATTAGTGCGGGAAATTTGATTTAAACATATGGCGCCAATATACTCCCCCCTTGAGGATGAATATCTTTCAAAAGCGATTTTATGTAAATGTGACGCACTAGAACACGTCACACTCCGCTTCATTTGTCCACTAGAAGTTCGTATGGTGACTACTCGAACAACATTGTCCTTTCCCGGCTGAACTTCCGTGATACGTCCCAACTTCCAACGAGGAGGCAGATGATCGTCCTTAATTACAACTAAATCGCCAACATTGATGGATCCTAGGTTGGACTTCCATTTGGTTTTCTGTTGCAATTCGCTGATGTATTCACGAGACCATCTTGTCCAGAAATGTTGAGTCATTTGTTGGAGTCGCTGATATCTTGACAGGGTGTTTTCTTTGACTTCAAGTACGTTGGGTTGTGGAAGAGAAGTGATGGGTCTTCCAATGAGGAAGTGTCCAGGTGTTTAGGTCATTGGGATCGGAAGACAGGAAAAATGGGTCGTGAATTCAAGATCCCTTCTACTAGCGTGAGTACGGTAAGAAGGTCTTCAAAAGTAATAGAGACATTTACTAAAACTCTTCTGATGTGAAATTTTGTGGATTTTACTCCGGCCTCCCAAAGGCCGCCGAAATGTGGAGCACTAGGCGGAATAAATTTCCAATCAATACCTTCAGTACCTAACGATTGTACAATTGAATATTCACTGTTTTCGAAAAACGTTTTTAGTTGTGATAATTTGGAATTGGTACCGACAAAGTTGGTACCGTTGTCTGAATACATTACTGTGGGCTTGCCACGTCTGGCGCAGAATCTATGAAGTACTGGCAGAAATGATTCGGTAGTTAAATCTGACAGGTTCTAAGTGAAACACACATTTTTCGAGGAAAATGACCTGATTTTGCATGTTTTACTATGAAGGAGATATAATCGAAGTTCCAGAATACGAAAATTGTGTCTCTCGTACGATTTTCAGTCGTTTTAAACTATTCGGAATATTCTAAAATATCAGACTCCCGAGAAACACACATTTTTCGAGGAAAATGACCTGATTTTGCATGTTTTACTATGAAGGGGATATAATCGAAGTTCCAGAATACGAAAATACGCGAATAGCCTTGGTGGACAGGCAAACAAATAAATTTATATATGCTTTAATTATTTTAGAACCTCGACCTCTTTTATCGCAAATAGAATCGTGAAAAATGGTAATTGGAATAGGTAAAATGGATGAACTTACTTGAAACAATGGCGTTGACGATCACGTCGTGTTACGTTGAGTGAAATCTTGATATTTTCTGTTTGCACAAACGATACGGTTCGAAGGACCAAAAAAATGTACGTTATGAAATGTCACTGGTTCTTGTAGTAAAAAATAAACTACTGTAATTGTCTTATTTGTTGTATTCGATGTTAAATAAGTTAACTATAAGCAGCCACTGCTGTTAATTGTGCATTGAACATTGTGTGGTTAATACAATATATCTATATATATATATATATATATATATATATATATATATACATAAGCCCTAATGGACTCGCCCCTCCAATGGTAATTAGTGCGGGAAATTTGATTTAAACATATGTTGCCAACAGCGATACTGAAGCAAAACATTGAATATATTCAAGAAACTTCGAACTGATAGCCCCAGAATGAGAATTATTGCTATTGTTGCAAGAATATCAAGGTGTTACATTACATTAGCATCATTATACATATAATGTCATCTTATTTTTAGGAGTGGCACGGTTTACTATCTATCGAACCATAAAAGAATACAAAGAGAAACGCCATGTTACCCCGCCTAAGCAAATTCCTGGAAAACATTCTTTAATTGCTGATGCGATGAAACCGTCAAGAATTCTATAAGGCAATTACTTCATTTTGTTTTCTTTATAAAAATGAACTTCCTGCACTTGATAAAATGCTAAATTGAATAAAACAGCACGATGATTTGCTACAGATGAGCCGTTTAACATTGTACAAATTTATGAAAATAACACACATCAGGTTAGTGCAAATGTTCTAATTAATATGCAACAAATTTCGAGTGTAGGTTCTCAGATTACAAATCCATTCTGTAAACGCCAAATTAGATGGCAAGTGGTTGGGATACGCCGTAATCGTTGTTAAAAACGCGCAAGTTCACTTACTGAAGTAATAGTCAGAGTATATTTGTCAGTGTCGGATCATAATGTCTTTGCTAGGGGATCATAAAGTGATACTCGCTCAAACACGAGGAGCAGTTTTTAATGTTTACAATTATTTTTATAAACATGAAAGAGCATCAGTGCCATTAAGTGAAATAAAAAAATGTGTGCGAACAATAGAAGGGAAATATAACATCAAATAGCGATGAATGATCTGTGATTTTCATAGAACAGGCGAGGACCGAGTTACGGTTTCAGCACAGCGTCAAAAGATGTGAGACAAATCGATTCATCGAATAAAGATATAATACTTACATTCACAGTAGTCATACGTCTTCTAAGATGTGGAAGGACGAAAGTGCAAAAGATCTTTACAAGAACATATTTAGAGGATCCAGACTAATAACAGTACTCGCAGGAGGCAACATGGGCTTTATCCCTAATGCCCTATTGATTTCTATAGCCGGCGTAAAAACTGGTGATTAGCATTTGGGCGGGAGTAACTATGACTCTCTTGTGCATCGGAGAGTGAGACTCGAGCGAGCGGACGTGTTTCTGTGCGCTGTGCTTGGTGTACACATTGTGCTTGTGCAGTTAGATTGTGCATTCAACCTTGTAGTGTCTTTTTCAAGATTTTACCTGTTTTTACGTGCATCTGTTGGTGTGGTATAACAAGTGTAATTTCTATTGCGTGCCGAAAGGCGTATTTGAGCGTTTCCTAACGCTAAAATATAGTTAATTTTATTGTTTTGTGTTCGGCGGTAATAATTTTTAATATCGGTAATTCTGGTGTATTTTAGTATTCCACGGTTTAATATTCCGTGTTAGGAATTCGTCATACATTAAAAAATATATATATATTTAAAATTAGCGTGCATTAACTTATAACTCTTAGATTAATTTTACTCTTCCTTTTACGCGTAATTTGAGCGTTTTAAGTCTGAAATATCGCTAATTTTACCTCTAGATCAACGGTTCGATATTTGGTTTATAAATTTACTAAATTAGGGGGTTCTTTCTAACTTCAACTCGGTCTTTGACGCGATGGCGTCAAATAAAAATGATGGCGTAACCACTAGGCGTGTCAGCGTTGACAGTGTGGGCGGTACGCCTGAGGAAGAATGCCTCAAGCGGGTGAGGGCATTAACTGGCGCTATTTTAGAGCTAGTACCGGTAAAGTCGGAGATCCTTAAGATAGAGGACCGAAAAAAGTTGCGTGGTATGGTGTGCGAGCTGAACCAACTTTTCGGCGAGCAGAATGGAATTCTGCGGGAAGTGCGGGCTATGGCGGAGAAGCGTGCCCCGATCGTGGAATGCGTACAGGGCAAACCGAAGGTCAGCTACGCGGATAAACTTAAGAGGAGCAGCGTTACCGTAGAAGTGTAACCTAAAGTTAAGCAAACGGGCGATGACACGAAGAAACAGTTGGCGGAGAAAGTAGATGTGGTCGCGAAAAAGATCGGTGTCCACGGCATTAAAAAGGGTAGGGACGGAGCTGTATTCGTGGAATGCAGCTCTAAGCAAGACGCGGAGAAATTGCGTGTCTCGGTTGCTGAGAAGATGCAGGCGAAGACGCGCGAAATGAAGAAATCTAACCCCGTCGTATGTATCTACGGCGTGGATGCGGCGCTAACAGCGGAACAGGTCTCCGAATGCGTGAGACAACAGAATGAAAGTGTAGAAAACGCGTATGAAAACGGGGAAGAGATGCGGGAGGATTTTAAGATCTTTAGGTTCGCGACGCCTAAAGATAATAAGCGCGCGGTAAAAAATGTGGTGTGCTCTGCCAGCCCTAAGCTGAGGAGCATTTTCATTAGCGGGAAAATTAAGGTTATGTGGCGAGTTTGCGCAGTTAAAGACTATAGTAACGTACTATATTGTTTCAAATGCCTTAAGGTAGGGCACAAATCGAAGGACTGCAAGGGCGAGTTAACGTGTAAGAAGTGCGCAGGAGGTCACGATCTAAAAGATTGTAAGGCCAAAGAGGCAAAATGGTCTTCATCCAGACAGAGAAAGCCTCGAACGAGAGGAATCCGCGGGTCCAGATTCCCCGGGACCCTCAGCGACGGACCTGCTGATAAAGGAAGCATAGCGCTGGCCACCGGCGCTACTAAGGGAGCTATCAGTAAAACGAAGCCTAAGATAGCTTCTAAACCAGGTGAAGCTGGGATGATGCACCCTGCGCAAAAGAAAAGTGCTTAAAGGGCCAAGAAGGATTCTGGTCCTTCACAGAAACAACTACACTACCTACTGCGGAATCGACAAGGTTCTGTTACGAAATTTGTGGGACCTTACATGCATACAGGGCTAATTTGGCGCGTCACGCCAAGGATTGATGAACAAGGGTCTTCCGGTGAAGCAGTATGAACGACGGGTTCATCATGAGCAGTACCGATGCGAGTTATAGAGCAGCCTAGGCGCCCCCGAATCGAATTTAATGGATAAGCTGGCCATGATTGAGGCCAGAAGCAGGAAGGGCATCCCATTTTTCCGTGAGATGACGGCGGCAACCAGATTGCGTATACATCAAATCCGAAGCAGACGAGAGAAACCGGAGTACGCGAAGTAATCGGAGCGAGCTCGTCGGAAAGTAAAAGAACCCTTAGCCACCCTTACCTTTCCCGCTCCCATAACCATGAGTGCAGCCACTTCACCTTTGTCCGTGCCTCTCCCTACGCCATTGCCCCCTTCATCGTCTGCTTCACCAATACCAGTCAGCGACACCGCCTCGGAGGTGAAGAAAATGCATACAGAGCCTGTCCCACATACCCACAAAAAGATCCCGGTACATCTTTGGCAAAACCTGGAAGTGGAGAGCCCCCGTAGTTTCAGAGAGCAGGCCTCGCTTCTCCCCACCATTACAGCCGTCTTCCAAGCGGCGGGATACGAGAACCGAGGGAGATAGGGGGAAGTTTGTAGCCGCTACAAAGACCCCATTGGGCCAGGAATCGAATGTGAAGAGGAAACGATCGACGCCCCATCAATTGACGAACATCCAACGCATCGTCCCCAGCAGGCGATGCACCACGGTTGCCCCACGTCCCGCATTCAACCGCGACTAAGCATGAGTGCCGTTGAACTTAGATCTCTCGGTATTAGTTTAGCTACCATCCAGACGGAGATCTTGGACAAGGCTTTCTTGAGTAGCCTCGCCCCTGAGATCGTCGAATCGACGACGCAACTAAGGTTCTCATTGGTGTGAATCTGTCGGGACAGTTGTATGAAATAGATTGAGCCATTACTGCGTGGCCACAAATCTTGTTTCTTGTAAATAACCGAAGAAAACGAACACCTATGTCCAACCCAACCCGTTCTTATCGATCTAACGTACGAAATACAGCCATTTGATCTTTTTGGCGTATTAATGCCCATTACGTCTTGTCTCTTGCTCATCTCTCCACGTAGGAATTACGGAAGGCATCGTGGATATTCCCATTTTCTCTTCCTTCTTGTTTTAGTTATAGATACGTACCAATGATTTGAGAACGTATATGAGTTAGTAATAAAGTAATGAGCCACTACGACGATAAATTGTGTATTTTTGACATTTAAGTCCCTCTACGGCAAATTAAATTCGGCTATACGAGATGGTTCACGTAGATCGTGGAACGCATTCTAAGAACTTGCACCTTTTTTTTACGTATATACCTCTAGATGAAGGTCCAACGTTAGCATGCTAGAAGGAGATGGAAACCCCTAACATCAGTAACATTCAATGTCTCCCTACTCCGAGCTTCCTTTTACTCGTCTAACAGAACTACATTTCTACCTGCAATTGACTTGAAGGAAATGATATAAGACTGTAATCTATTATGTTGCAATACATATTACATACAGTCCCAGTCCATTTTATTAGGGCCAGCTTATAAATTTAAGCTTTTGTGTTGTTAAGGAGTTAACATTGTTAATGTATTCTTGTATAAGAATTTTAATTTTCTAAGGAAATGTATTTTTTCTTACTACTTTATATATTTTTTCCAATAATATGAGTCAGCATTAACATTACTTTATTTTCATTTTATCATTTATTTTTCTCTCTTTGCAAAATATATAGAATTTTATTTTATAATATATATTCACGTCACGCATTATACATGTATGCATTCGGCTATTGGCAATACTCGTACTACAAGTGTCTAATATTACTCTCATTAAGTGTAACGTCGTCGGACGAATATCGGCAACTTTCAAGTACGGCCTTTCGTACTTCGACGGTTTTAGTATGGTATCTTTATGGTAACTTCGTCGTACGATTATTGGTAGTTTTTAATATTCAATATTTTCAAGTACGAGCTGTCGACTCCCGTGTGACGGTCGAGGTAATAGCGATCGTCGACTTCATCTCTGGCGCTTTTTTTGTCGGTGCACACTTCGCACATTTGTTGGCTACTGGCTTCTTCCCTTGTGTGTGTGGAGGGAGAAAGGGGGGTTGCAGAGCTAGAGACTACATAGCGCATTATTTCAATTACGATGGGTACCTGTGTCATTACAGACTCTTGTTTTGAAAATCTGCTATTATCGCTGCTGTCGCCGTCAACCAGGCGTTCAGGCTCTAACAACGTAACCAATAATAAAAGTGTTTGGTTCGACTACAAGCACAAGCCAATGAAACAGGATCAAGTTCCTTAGACACATTCAAGGCAAGGAAAAGGCATTTGGGTTCCGCAAAGGGACATATAAATAAGCACAGCACTAAGGTGCGCTTATCAATCTAACAATTAAATAGGATTGGCTCCCCTAGACAAAGGTAGTAGTGCATGCATACATATAGAGGCATTAGTACATGCATTAAGCAAAGCTTCTGTGGAGGAGTATAAGACTTTAAACATAGCATTGACAACGTACACGCTGTGGCTGTACCTTAGATAGTAAAAACTAAAGGAAAACGTACATTACATGTATAAGAGAGGTCGAATAATTGCAATTACTGTGCAACACCATATATTTTACGTACATAGTGGCTGTACATAGGCTAGACTGGAAACCGTGAACACATTTTATTTTTAAATATACTTTCATTGTAAAACTTTCAACCTACCAAATAAGCGAACATTCTCTACAAGTAAGTATTGGTCACGAAATTCGGGAATTTACGAGAATTTACAGCGGCACTGTTCTTGAAAACAGGAGAATGTACCATGGAAAATTCTTCCAACCTCAGTGCAATTGAGAATATGTGGAATCTTTTAAAATTACGCGTGTATTCGAGAAGAAACAAAAAAGCAACTAGTAAGAAATATTCAGGATGTGTGACAAAACGACGCTACAATTAGACATACCATTAACGCTTGCATAGACAGTATGCCAAAAAGAATTAGAGAAAGGAAGCTTTACAAAATATTAGTTATATGCACTACCGCTCAAGTGTTTAGGCAACCCTGTTTTCATGGATTATTCATATAGTATTATGTTTACCAAAAAAACATTATAATAAAATGAAATACGTATTTAAAATGTAGTTCAGTAAGATAAAAACCCATTATATCGCATAAGGTTTATTATCATTTACTGCACTTGGTCGGATTACCGCAAACTGTTTATTGCGGTGCAATTACAATAACAATCCCTCTGAATTTACTGGGTAAATTTAGTCATCTGTTAGATTGTAGGTAATAATGTTTAAATTAGCTTCCTAGAAGATTATAGTGAAATCTGTAACCTATCGTCAGTTGCAGTGTGGTGTTTACTCTATTCACGTCGTGAGCGAAATATCGTGTGACAATTTTTTAAAATACCTCCGCGATGAGAAATTAGTACGGAAACACGTGCGCTTGTAATAGCTTACCATAAAAGTGGCATAAGTAATCGACAAATTGAAAAAAAAATGAAAATACACCACGCTACGGTTGACTATAACGTAAAAAAAATATCGGGAATCTGGCAGTTTTCTTAATAAAAGCCGGAATGGTAGGCCAAAAGCGACATCTGCAGATGATCGCAGAATAGTGGTTACCAGCAAGTTAAATAGACGCAAAACAGCCCCGGAAATCACCGCAGAATTAAATGTTGGTCGCCAAAAACTAGTCGGTGTTTCTACAGTCAAACGTCGCCTACAGAAAGCCGGCCTCCGTGAACGTATTGCGATGAAAAAGCCATTACTACGCAAACAAAACAAGCAAAAGCGACCTAAATGGGCTCGTAAACACCATACTGGACCATAGAAGAGTGGAACAACGTCCTATGGATGGATGAGTCCAAATTTGAGCTGTTCGGAACCCGAAGACGCATATTCGTAAGAAGATCTGTGGGTGAACGTGCCAGAGAAGAGTGTATCGCTGCTACCGTGAAGCATGGTGGAGGTTCTATTATCATTTGGGGCTGTTTTGCTGGCACTAGTGTAGGGGATATTGTGAAAATTGACAATATATTAAAAAAAGAAGGCTACCGCGAAATTTTGGAGAACCACGCAATACCTTCCGGAATTCGAATTTTGGGTCAAAATTTTATCTTCCAGCAAGATAATGACCCAAAACATTCCTCTAAATTATGTAAAGACTATTTACGCCATTTAGAAGAGGAAAGAACTCTCAAAATTATGGAATGTCCTCCCCAGAGCCCCGACTTCAATCCAATCGAGTTACTATGGGAAGAACTAGATCGGGAAGTACGGAAATCGGCTCCGACATCAGCTACTGACGTGTGGAACACATTGCAATCGAGTTGGACCTCAATAACACAAGAAACTCTGGCAAAACTTATTGCGAGAATGCGTCGATTTTGTGCTGCAATTATCAAATCAAGAGGAGGTCACATAGATGAAAGCAAAATTTAAATTAAACGTTTTAATTTTCACATTTATTTAATATATTTTATATTCGTGTACGTGCACCTGTACATAAAAAATAAATATTATTAACATTCTTGCTGAGTTTTTATACATTTTTGCTGTCAGTGAGAGTGCCTAAACAGTATTGAGCGGTAGTGTATGTAGTTGTGATGATTGTCCATAAACAGTTCTGAATAACTTATGTTTTTCGATTATACAATACGTTTTTCATTATATATTTTAACAAAATCGCTATTTTATCAAGTGGCCGTAATAAATTGGACAGGGACTATAAGTGTGGGGAGTTTTACAGTACACAAGAACGTTATTTTTGCACCGAGGGTATCAAATAATAGAATTTTTATTCATTTACCTTCTAAAGAAATGGTGCATCAGTTTATTAATAACCATGGGGGTTAACCCTCAATAGCAAGTTCGTTCCGACCCGGCGGTTAGTATTGCCTGCTAAGCGAATAATTTTGTCAAACGTTTCTCCAACTATTCCAAATCAAGGTATACAAGATGATTTAAAAAGTTTAGGTTTAAATGTTGTAACTTATATTAATTTATTAATGGCGGGTCTAAACTTACCCGAATATAAACACGTGTTGAGTTTCCGCAGCCAGTATCATATTATATATTAATTCGGAAGCAAACGATTTCTTCCTGAATCTATAACACATGGGCTGAAAAGTCCCGGGCCTAACACATAGATGACGCTAGTTTTATTGCAGTCACCTTTCTCTCAGTTAGTACTAACCTTCAAAAGACAGCTGTTAAAATTTCATGATATTCTATTCATTAGTTTGTGAGTTATTGTGCTAAGAGTCACGCTACTTTTGTTATTTTCAAAACAATGGATCAAAAGCAATTTCGTGTTTTAATTTTACACTGCTTCTTGATAGGAAGAAATACCGTTCAAGCGAAGCAATGGCTTGAAAAGTGTTATGGGGACTCGGCTCCATCAGAAACAACAATAAAACGTTGGTTTGCTGACTTCAAACGTGGTCGTTGAGACACCGATGATGCAGAACGCAGTGGACGTCCAAATTAGGCGGTAACACCAAAAAACATCAAAAAAATCCAAAAAATCGTTTTGAATGATCGAAAAGTGAAGTTGCGTGAGTTAGCTGACATCGTAAAGATATCAAAAGAACGTATTGGCTTTATATTGCATGAGCATTTGACTATGAGAAAGCTCTGTTCAAAGTGGGTGCCGCGTTTGCTCACAGTTGACCAAAAACAAGAACGTGTTGATGATTCTGAGCAGTGTTTGGCCATGTTTAAACGTAACAAACCGGAATTTTTGCGTCGATATGTGACAATGGATGAAACATGGATCCATCACTTCACTCCGGAATCAAAACGATCGTCATCTGAGTGGACAGCAACTGGTGAACCTCGTCCGAAGCGCCCGAAAGCACAACAATCGGCTGGAAAGGTTACGGCCTCGGTATTTTGGGATGTGCATGGTGTAATATTCATCGACTATCTTGAGAAAGGAAATACCATCAACAGTGAATATTATATAGCGTTATTGGAGCGTTTGAAGGCCGAAATTGCAAAGAAACGACCGCATATGGCAAAGAAAAAAAAATTATTTCATCAAGACAACGCACCGTGTCACAAGTCCATCAAAACAATGGCAAAACTACATGAATTGAACTTCGAATTGCTCCCACATCCACCGTATTCGCCAGATTTGGCGGCTCCCAGCGACTACTGGCTGTTCGCAGACCTCAAAAAAATGCTCGCCGGTAAGAAATTTCGCACGAATGAAGAGGTTATCGCTGAAACTGAGGCCTATTTTGAGGCAAAAAATAAATCGTTCTACAAAAGTGGTATTGAAGTGTTAGAGCGGTGCTGGAATGATTGCGTTGCTCTTGGAGATTACGTTGATGAATAAAGCTAATTTTGAACCAAAAAAACCGTGTTTTCTTTGTTAGGCCCGGGACTTATCAGCCTATGTGTTATTAATTCGATATAAATCAAGTTCATTCAGAATTTTCTTAACAACTGATGAAATAAGATATTTTATGTGTAAAAAAAATTGGTCATGTGGCTAATAAATGTCCCAATAATATACAAGATGCATATGTTATAGGTGTAATTACTCAGGTTAATGTAGACGCGAACGTTAATGTAGTCTCGGCGAAGTGGGGCAAGTTACAGTGCAGTGCGGAGAACAACGTGGAGGGGCCGAGCGGCCGTATCAAAGCGAATGTTCAGTAACGTTTACGCATAGGCGATGCGGACGCAGGAACGTTTACACATAAAATAAATTATATAACGTGCTGAAACACTTACTGTTTTAAGAAGTTTCCACGAAATCACAAACTGGGTGGCATCTATTAAATAATAGAATCATTAAATATGTTTCCACACTTGTTTCAGTCAAATGAGTATGGTGTGAGGAATAAATATTTTTTAATGATTAAAACGACCGTTCCATATCGAATGATGTCATATTCGCCAATTAAAAGTAATCCTAGTGACAACTTAACGGATCTTTCGACGCACCTTCACAAATTTGTCTTAGTATGAGAAAATCTGAATCCTACTCAATAGCACCTTCAAATTTTCGTATTACACTTTAATTTTTTTCGCCTTCCGTCGTACATAGGTGTGAGTGAAGATCATTCACAATGTCAACAGAATCCAGAAACGACCTCGAATGATTTTGTAATTTTTCCCTCTGCTAGTCTATAGTAGTTCTTGCAAATACTTTTAAAATCACATTTTACCTCACCATCGAAACATTTTCTAGTTTTGCTTGGTAATTTTGGCGTGTCTTGGAATGAATTGTAAAACTACCTTCTTTACATCATCAAAATGTTCACAGTAGTAAAACGCAGTCTTTAACCACGTTCCCCAACGTGTAGTAATCGGCTGTGGTAGTTCAGGCATTTTGGAACACAGTTCGTGAAATCGTTTTGTACGTTTTAGGGACTTTAGTAATACTACCTTCGTATAAGCTATTAAAGCATTTACTCGTAGATATTTAGGAATCAATTGCCCCACAAGGTTTAAAGCATGGATTTTACATGTTACATATAACAGATTGCCACTCTCTTCTTTAAGAGATCGGTCTAAGGAAAGCATGTTAGCAGCACCGTCACTCACACACATTAGAAATTGAGTTTATGAAACTTATAATTTGTTCAATGCCCTCAACACCACTTTTAAAATTTCGTCGCTAGTACATTTTGCAACTCCTTTGAAAGCATGTAAGATAGGGGATGACTGTTCAAACTCTTCCATTATACATACCAACACATTCTTCATAGAATGTTTTTGCCGATCGGTTGTTTCGTCCACTCATAACCATAATTTTATATCTTTCAATTCTGCTTTAATTCAAATGACGATTGCAAGGACTGTGTGGATGTACAATTCACAGGTATAGCAGTAAACTCAATTCATGCAGACACCTTATTTCTAACACGGTGTAAAAAGAACAATATTTTTCCTAAATTCATGAAGGTTAACACTTCTAGTAACTGTAAACAACCATCGAACGTTATTACAGCGGCCAAAAAACATTGGCTAGTAAATGAAATAAGATACCAGTACGCCAAACGTAGTAAATTAGAAATAGAATTATACACATTGCACCCGAAATTAACAAAGAATTTAGACGAAAACAATTTTCAAAAATGGCGTGATTTCCAAAGACGTAATGTCGAATACGTTAACAGAAAATTTAAATTAAAAATGGTAACTGTTAATAAAAAATTTAGGCGACTCTGTCCAAAAAAGTCAAGCAAGGAGAATGTGAATGTCATGGAGAGAACACTACTCGTGTACAACCAATCTTCTGAGACCTTTAATAAAGACGAAATGAACCTCCTAAATAAAGGATTAAGATATAGTATTCGCGGACCGAAATCGCCCGTTGAGGATTCAATCGCCTCAATAGAAACAAACATTAGAAACTTAGATGTAGCTACAAAAGACTTCGTTAGAAACGCGTGCAAAATTCAGATTTCGAGGAATTTAGAAAATGATAAAAATTGCGGCCAAGATAGGAGGAATTTAGGAATTATTAAAAGTCTGAGAAATAAAAATTGTTTTTATCTTAAAGCAGATAAAGGAAATAAAATAGTCATTCTGGACAAACCGGATTATTATAATCGCGTCAACACTATGTTAGCGTCAAAATACAGAGAATTAAAGAAAACCCCCCTACCGTCAATGATTAGAATCACTAAAGATACTATTAAGGACTGTCCTAACTTAATCAATAATAACCTGAAATTCAAAATAACAAGTTCAAACCCTACCATTCCAAAAATGTATTGTCTTCCAAAAATTCACAAACCAGGTAATTCCATGAGACCTATAGTATCCGGCATTGATTCTCCAACATATAAATTGTCCAAATGGTTAGTGAATGAATATAAGAACTTGCCCCATAAAGTAGATAACCTATGTGTAGAAAACTCCGTAGATTTTGTAAATAAAATTGAAAAGATTGAATTAAAAGGTGGGGAAGTCCTTGAATCATTCGACGTTTGTTCACTTTTTCCAAGCGTACCAATTCCAGAAACTCAGGAGTATTTGGTTGAATTTTTGAAATTAAATAACGTAGATGATGTGAAAACCGCGGAATATAAAAGATTAACTAAATTATGCATGTCACAAAATTGTTTTCAAATAGGCGGAAAAGGGTTTGAACAGGTGGAAGGCACGGCGATGGGTAATCCACTATCGCCTTTTATTACGAACCTTTTCATGAGCAAATTTGAAACAAACCTGAAAAAAGATACCAAATACTTCCAGAGAATTTGGCTTAGGTACGTAGACGATATTTTCGCTGTGTTTGATACCAACAAAGGAAACATACAAGATTTTCTAGCAGAACTGAACTCAAAATTTACCACGATCAAGTTTACTATTGAAGAAGTGAACAATCGCCTTCCGTTTCTAGATACTCTAGTCATACGCAATAATGATAAATTAGAAATAGACATCTACAGAAAAGAAACTAATTCCAACAGATTCATCACATTTGATTCGCACCATTGCAAACAACAAAAAATGTCCGCGATTAGTTTTCTGGTCAATAGACTCGTCAGATTTCCGCTAAACAAGAGCAGGTATGACAAAGAATTAAAGTATATCAAAAATGTAGCGAGATACAATGGTTTCTCTTCTATGGATGTCGACCGTATTTTAAGGAAGGTTCAATACAAACAACACATCAGAAATTCCACGACTTCGACATCCACAAACACCGGTAATAAGAAATTTATAACTCTTCCTTTTCACCCAACAGTAAAAGGGTTAAGTAAAATTTTCCGACAACTAAATATGAACGTGTCTTTTGTGTCAAAAAACAACTTAAAGAATTTCTTAGGGAATCCCAAAGATAAACCGGAGATGATAAAAAGGTCTGGAATATACCAAATCGCATGCAATGATTGTGAGAAAGTTTATATTGGACAAACAAAAAGGAGTATCGAAACCAGGTTCAAAGAACATATTAGACACTATCGTTTCGACAAACCTGAACTATCAAGCGTAGCAGAGCATATGGTAAAATCCGGACATAAGATTGATTTAAAAAATCTGACACTACTTAAAAACGTGAACTCGTATAGAGAATTAGACGCGTACGAAACGATATGTATTGCACACTCGAGTTTGATGGATTTATTACCATAGACCCTGTTAAAGATACGGTTCGCTTTCGGTCCATCCTTCCCTGTAAAAGGCATGAGGCCACCTAGTAGATTGTAAATAGTCATATGATTAGAAATTTTAGAGCCTGCGTAGAAAATAATTTGCATGTGTGATACAGTTTTTACTTTCAGTCGGTAACACGGTTGACAATGGGAGCCCACGTGCTTAATTAATTTGTGTGAGTGGAGTTTACTGCTATACCTGTGAACTGCTTTAATTCTTCTTTCAACATAGTTACAAAGAGATGGCATAAAGTTTCTTAACGATGTCCAACTCGGTAATGTATGAACCGAATATTTGCTCCAGAAGGAGACAAATGCTTGGTAGGTTCATTTAATCCTATCGCCTTCGTATTCCAAGTCCGGCATACTCGCTATTACGTTTTGTAGTTTATTCGACACTTGTGTACTGACAAACACTCATAACGACTAGTCAAATAATTGGTGTGCTTACGCATGTTCAGTACTATTTGACTAGTATCAAGGCTGATACGGGTACTCGATTCTCTGTGCCGTTGTTCTCCGCACTTTACTGAAACCTGTCCCTCTTTGCAGAGATTAGTAATTAGCAATGTACCTGCATTTATCCCGAATAATAGTCCTAGTTCCAATGAGGCATGTAGTACTTTAGTTGATGTCAACACATCTGACTTGAAACAATAGGGAAGGCTGGTCATCCCCGGTTTCAACAGAATCTGAAACTGGTAGTATTCGTGGTGAATTACAGAGTCCAGGATTAGATTTTGAAGAGACCATTCACCATGAAACGTCTGACAATAAATTTGCTAAACCAAAGGAGAAAAGTTAAAAACTAATGTTATGGAAGAGAGCGACCGCACTCTCTTAGAATTTGTAGATGCTGTTAACAAAGATTCTACTATAGATTTTACTTTTGAAGAATATTGTAAATTTTTAAACGAGGTAAAGGAGAAACAAGTTATTCCTAACCTAACTATATAGTGACGAGTTTAGTCAACTGCAAGATTATTCTGCAGATACCTCAGATATATAGTTTGTAATTTAATGTTTCTGTGTGGGTCACATAAAAAACAGATGGCTTAATTGTATATTTTGTCTTCTTCCCTTCACTTTTAATCCAGGATTGCATCATTTAAAGATTATTCAATTGTGCATTCCACAATCCGTCGCAGCTAAAACGCATAGTTTGAATTGTACGACGGCGACCAGAAATGTTTCCGGAATCCACAAGAAAACACGGTATTGGTGTAGTTTTTTTATTTTTCGATGTAGCTTCCTCGAAGATCAATACACCTTTTCAAATGGTGCTCCAGTCTGTTCAAGCCGTCGAAAAAGTAGGATGCTTCGAGGTCAGCAAAAATAGCCATCTGTAGCGGCGATGACTTCATTTGAGGCAAATCTCTGTCCTCCCAGTGATTTTTTCAGGTTTGAGAATAAAAAAAGGTCGCTGGAGGCTAGATCCGGTGGATATGAAGGCTGAGAGACTAATTCGTAGCGCAATCATTCAATTTGGACACGACGATTTGGAATGAATGAACCGACGCATTGTCGTGGTGGAGAAGCTATTTTTTCCGTTGCAAACAAGACCGTTTCTCCTTCAATACTGCATCGAATCCGGTCAATAAATCGCTGTAGTATTGTCCCGTAATCGTCCTTCCCTTCTTCAGATAGTCAATGAGGATCACACCTTGGGAATCCCACAAAATGGTCGCCATGACCTTTCCGATCGATGGAACGGTCTTTGCTTTTGTTCGGAGCCGATTCGCCGGTAAAACCTCACTTTTGCTTGGTCAGCGGTATGTAGTGGTAGATCCAAATCTCATCTACTGCTACAAAACGCATGAAGAAATCCCTTGGATTGCGTTTGATCCTGACTAGGCATTTCTCCGAAACGGTCGCCCGATTCCGTTTTTGTTCCGGTGTGTAGGATATGGCCAACGCGTTCTTCTGAGATGCCTGTCGTCTCTGCTATCTCTTTCAGCCTCAATCGGCGATCGACTAACACGACATCATGAATCTTGTCGACCATTTCATCGTTGGTAGCGGTTTTTGGGCGTCCACTACGTGGTACGTCACTTGTGCTTGTGCCGCCACGTTTGAACTTGCTCACCCAGAAGCCTCTATTTTTGCATTTCACAGCACAAAATTCGATTTTATCAATTTTTGCGAAACCGCAAGATTTGCTACACAAAACACACCCTTAAACAATAACTATTTACAGTAGACGTCTGAAATTTTGACTGTTGCCATAAAAATGGTTGCTCTTGCCGACTAATGAATCCACTTCACCCCCAACTCTAGCCGATTCCGGTAACATCTCAGGTCGCCCACGTATTATTGAACATCAGCCTCATGTAATTGCTCTCTGTGAAACGTTGTTTAAACCACATTATCAATACAAGTTTAAAAATTACTACGTCGTCAGACAAGATCGTGCTGATGGATACGCTGGGATGGATATCTTAATACAAAGGGACAATACAATAAGAGATGAAATACTTGATATAACAGTGTGAATAGTAGTTTTATGTTTCGTGGAATTAGCTTCTTAGTCTCGATTTTACAATGTTTTTTATTTACCGTACAAATCAGTACATTATGCCCTGTCAGGATTATGTATTTTTTCCCGCAAATGTCACCATACTCTCTGATCTGCGCCGATTCAACGCTCATCACACGCCTTGGTTCTTCAAAAATAATAAAACAGAGAATATCCTTACAAAGGCAATTGCTATAGGTCGTTTTGATTTTTTTATTTTAATAATGATCCCCCTACTCGAATTTCACGTCCAGATCATGGTTCCTCATCGATCCAGCTTTATGCTCACATGACTTAACACTAAAGACCCATTGGCACGTTATAGATGATCCGTATACTTCAGATCATTAGCCTTTATTTAGTACGATTGAATATCCAGGTGTTAATATGAATACAGTGTAACTCATAAGTAGATGGAATATAGCTATGGGAAAGATGCAAAAATATACCGAATATTTGGCTCATAATCTTGTTAGTATTCTCAACTTATCACATGCTAAAGAGAAAATAGAATTTTATGTGGAAAGTATCAGAAAAGCGGCTGATGCTACTAGTGTCCTTAAAAAAACCTAATAAAAAATCGACTCCTCCCTGGTAGGACCACGAATGGTCAGAAGTTATACGGAACCGTAAGAAGGCTCTGCGGAAATTAAGAGTAAGGCGTACGTTAGAAAGCTACGTTAAATATCGAGAAGTAGTTGTGTATTCTAAAAGATTCCTGAAGTATAAAAAAGGAGTAGTTGGTGAAATTTTTGTAACACCTTACCAAAAGATACGCCCACCGCCAAGATATAAAAGGCAATTAAGTCATTTCAACAACCGCCTATTAACTTGAACAAATTATTACATACTCAGTTGTACCCTTTTTATGTTCTATAACGCTTGAGTTTGTTTCATCATCTATTATTTCTATTAGCAATCTTAGTAATAATTAAGATCCTATCATAAGTTCATTATCTATAATTAAAATGCTCTGAGCAATGTTAGCAACACTTCGCCTAGCATAGATGATAATCGCATATAACCTGTTGACATACTTGCCTAGTACACATAAACAAATTTTACTTGATGCTTTTAATGGTATGTGTATCTATGAACGAATGATCAAACCCAGATTGGATTGGTGGTTAGAAATTAGAAATATACTGCACACTTTAAGATGCTCTTAAGATGCTTTAAGGCAATTAATAACAGACGTGCAGTTAGATTTTACGTAGAATGCAAGCGTTTGGTAGTATTTGAATATATCGGGATATAAATTGATAATTATACGTTTATCACTGCAAGCGTTTCGTTGAATCCTAAACCCTTTTCGAGATACTAAATTATTTGTCAAATCTAGTACAAATACAAGAGTTGGCCCTGGATTATTGTCACATCGTTTGTTGCAGGGTTCCAGTTTGAGTCCTATACTAATTTGTATAAATATGATCTGCATTATACCTTTAGTTATAATGTTAATCATTCAATATGCTGATGATTTCTGCATATACTGGAGTAGAAGGAGTTAGCTGATTCTAGATCATACACTCCACTCGAATTTCAGCGCCGATACCCGTGAGAAATGACACCCTCCACTTGTAGTTCCGAACGCGGCCACCCCAGAAGGGCTTTTTATTTCGCAAGCGGTTGTACATGGTGTGTTTTTATTTCGCAGACCGTAATATACAGGGTGTGTTTTTATTTCGCCGGTTGTAATGTACAGGGTGTTTTTATTTCGCAATAGAGTATTGCAGTGTGTGTTTTTAATTTAGAATCGGAATATTTTAGGCATCACATTTTTATTTTTTTGAGATTAAATATCCATCTATATCGCTACAACTATCTCTTGTTGAAGTAAAGCGAACAATGGACGCGGTCCATTATTGTATGGCTTCAGGATTTTATCGTGGGACGTTATATTAAAACATACAGGTGTGGAATTAGAAACTCTACAAGATGTAGATATTTTGATGTTTCTCGAAAAAGGTATCCGAGGAGGGTTGACGCAGTGTTCGGCTAGATATGCTAAAGCCAACAATACATATATGACTGACTATAATCCGGTAGCTCCAAATTCTTGTTAATGTATTATGACATTAATGCAATGTACTCGTGGGCAATGTCACGACACCTCCCTTTGCGGCGGATTAAAATGGGTTGAAGATCCAGAGAATGTAGATTTTAACGTTCGCGACAACAATTCAACAGGGTATATTTTAGAAGTCGATTTAGAGTATCCCCAAAATATACACGACCGGCAGAGTGACCTACCAATGGGACCCGAAATGTTGGCCACCTTACACCAGAAAGAAAAATAGGTTACACACTACTACAACCTCAAGCAATATCTAAACGAGGGACTTGTACTAACAAAAATCCATAGGGTACTCCATTCCGAACAATCTGATTGGCTCAAATCGCACATCGAATTAAACACCAAGTTACGTCAAAACGCGAAGAACGATTTTGAACATAATTTGTTTAAATATACTAACAATGCCATATTTGGTAAAACAATGGAAGATGTGCGGTGGCGGAGAGATCAAAATTGTAGGGAAGTGGGAAGGTAGAAGCACTAATCAGCAAGCCGAATTTTAAGTGTAGTACTATTTTTAACAAGAATTTAGTGGCTGTAGAACTAAATAAAATTGACATGATGTTTGACAAACCAATATATGTAGGTACATATGTGCGTGTGAGACTTTTCAAAAGCTATATTATACGACTGTTAAGGACTTAACATTGTTTTTGTGTTTTTGTAAATGAATTTTAAGTTTCTAAGGAAATATACTTTGTTTTATCCATTTTTTTTACTACTTTATGTATTTTATATGACTTTATCTTCTTTGCAACCGTATGGTTTAGCATTATTACTTTATTTTCATTTACCACATTACTTTATTTTCATTTTTATCATTTATTTATTTTGCTCTCTGTAGTATATATCGAATTTTATTTTAATATGTATGTACATTACGCATTGTATATGTATACAAACCAGCCATTCACAACACTCTTGCTAAAAGCGCCTAATTTAAGTCATTAAGTGCGACGTCATCGGACAAATAATGGCAGTTTAGTTAATATTTAGTATATATACAGTAGTACAGGCAATCGTCTCCAGCGTGACGGTCGAGGTATTACAGATCAGTCACTCTCGGTTTCCTTTCGTACCTCGTCGTAACGTGTTCAGTACGGACAAATAATGGCAGTTTAGTTAATATTTAATATACATACAGTAGTACAGGCAGTCGTCTCCAGCGTGACGGACGAGGTATTACAGATCAGTCACTCTCGGTTTCCTTTCGTACCTCATCGTAACGTGTTCAGTACGGACAAATAATGGCAGTTTAGTTAATATTTAATATATATACAGTAGTACAGGCAGTCGTCTCCAGCGTGACTGTCGAGGTATTACAGATCAGTCACTCTCGGTTTCCTTTCGTACCTCATCATAACGTGTTCAGTACGGACAAATAATGGCAGTTTAGTTAATATTTAATATATATACAGTAGTACAGGCAGTCGTCTCCAGCGTGACGGTCGAGGTATTACAGATCAGTCACTCTCGGTTTCCTTTCGTACCTCGTCGTAACGTGTTCAGTACGGACAAATAATGGCAGTTTAGTTAATATTTAATATATATACAGTAGTACAGGCAGTCGTCTCCAGCGTGACTGTCGAGGTATTACAGATCAGTCACTCTCGGTTTCCTTTCGTACCTCGTCGTAACGTGTTCAGTAACGTCATCGGACGAATATTGGTAGTTTTTAATAGTTTCAAGTTTTGGCGGAAATAGTCGAGGCCGTTGTCGTATATACATTTTATTTAGTCTTCTGTTACAATTCTGGCGGGAATCATTCTGGTAAGGTTGTCGGAGCGCATGTATAGATTTCTTTATTAAATACAAATTCTCGACTCTCTATCATCGTTCGTCTAGGCTACTGTGTCCATTGTCGTCTATACATATTTTTAGTCTTCTGTTAAGTTTGTGTCGGGAATCATTTTGGTAAGGTCGTCGGCGCGCACGTACAGACATCTTCTACAAGTACGATCACTCCGCTTCTTGTTGACGGTCATTGCGGCCACAGAGCCCGTTGTCATCTGTACGTTTGTTCGGTCCTCTGTCGTATCGGGACTTAGACATTTTTCTTCATTTAGTTGTTCGTCAAAGCGGACGTGTTTCACGGACCAATTTTCTATATGTTATGTCGGCTTTATGGATCCATTTTCCTTGTTGGTGCGCATTTCGCACATTTGTTGGCTACTGGCTTTCTCCCTTCTTTGAGGCGCAGTAGCAAAGAGCTAAAGATTGCACATATCGTATTATTTCAAACGAGAACACCTGGGTAGCTGTCACATTATTTTTGTTTTGAGATCGGCTATTTTCGCTACTGTCACCCGCGACCAGGCGTTCAAATTCTAAGAGATAGGGTGGGTTCCCATATAAATGTGTAAAAACGAATGTGTTTGGTTGAAGTACAAACACAAGCCATTGAAACAGGGCCAAGTCCCTTAGGCAAATTTAAAACAAGGAAAATGTATTAGACTCCCGGGAAGGGATATATAAATAAGAATAGCACCGGAGGTGCGCTTATAAATTTAAGAAATAAGTAGGGTTGGCTCCCCCATAAAAAGGTAGTGGTGCATGCATACAGATATAGGCATTAGCACATGCCTTTAACAAAGCTTCTGCGGATGCATATAAGAATTTAAACATAGCTTCTCAACGTACATGCTGATGCGGTACCTTATATTGCTACCAAAGGAAAACATACATATACACATGCTAATGTATGTACATTACATGTATAAGAGAGCTCGAATAACTGCAATTATTGCAAATGTATATATCTTACGTACATCGTGTAACTGTACATACGTTAGAGTGGAAACTGTGTACACATTTTATTTTTTAAATATATTTTGTTGCGCATGCGCATTGAGTTTTACTGTACAACCTTTCATCTAATAAATAAGCGAACATATTCTACAAGTATTAGTCAAGTAATTCAGGAATTCACGAGCAGGCTACAAGCGGCGCTGTTCTTCAAACCAGGAGAACGTAACAACGACTTCCACTACAATTACATGAAAAATCTGTATAGACCTCGGTGTAAATTGTGTTATACAGACACAGACTCGCTTATTTACTTAACACAGACGGAAGATGTTTATGCAGATATGAACGCTAATATCGAACGATTCGACACGTCAGATTACTCTGTGGACAATATCTACAATATGCCGCGGATTTAATGAAAGATGAAGGAGCCAGTAAGCTATTGCTGGAGTTTGTGGGACTACGGGCGAAAATGTACGCCTGTAAGTACAAAGACTCCAACATAAAGAAGACCAAGGGGGGTAAAAGGGTACATAGTAAAGCAGAAGATAACGGTCGACGACTATGTCAAGTGTTTAACGGAAGACATCGAAATGCAAGGTATCCGGTCGTCAAAGCACACATTATATACGACCGTTCAGAAGAAAATCTCTACTCCAGAGTTCGTATGATGACAAGCGTTTTCGAGTACCAGGATTAATCAGCACGTTGCCCTGGGAGCATTACGCCGTCCCCGTATAAATAAGTATACCCACTCCTAATGTTATACTAATAAAACAATATTTAAAAACTATATTAGTTTCTTGCGGTAAATTTCCCAACCCCCGCATGCGCAGTTTTACCATCCTCAAAACATTCCATCCTACTCGTGTAAGTAAGTAGCCCCACTATTAATTTATGATGATAATTGAACAATATTTGAAACTTGATCAGTTTCAACATGTAGCGAATCCAGTTTACACGCGTTTTGGAATAGAAAAATTGAATCAATTAATGAATCAAGTAAGTTTAAAAAGTTTAAATGTATATGCATATACACATATATTAAACATAAATTTTGATTGTAGGCAACAAAAACGAATTTACTGACAATGCAGTAACAGAAACCTAATCAGGTAAGTTTTTATCAAAATTGTTTTAAGTATATATATTCTAATTACAAATTTTGTCCTCAGATACCAATAACGAATTTATTGATAACGCTCTCAAAATGCAAGAAGAATCCATTACGAAGGAAAGGCAATTCATAGGACAGTCGACCTATTTTCTTAATACCAGCGGATCAAAATGGCTAACCATCGGTCTCAAGTCCTAGTGCGGGTTTTGTACCTATGTATTAATCAAATAAAATTTAGTTATGCCTGCATCTTCTTTACCAAAGAAGAATGGGAAGAGTTTTGTAAAACCGAAGGTTGTAATCCGAACCACCAAATGGAATGTAGCTCCTACAGGAATATACAAGTTATCCGTCTCATGAGCAGAGGACACCAATTAGTTCTATCTAGAGAAACGTATAACATATACAACATTCAAGAATTAATTGCGCAGAAAATTAGTATACTAGTTAGTTCTAATTTTGTGACATTTTACAATACCATTATTAAATCTTGTGTTAAAACGGAGGATGACTTGTATACAAATGTTAAAACATTATTGTCAAGTCATATTGTCTCAAGAAACACTATGCGTATCCTCGAAACACTACACATCGCTTTTAACACTATATTTCATGACTTTGAGATTATGAAAATAACTGTCGATTACTGTAAATAATAAATGTCTATCTAGACATAGTATGGATCGACGCGTGATCCGGGACAGATCTGAGCGGTACATTAAAGAAATACGAAAACTAAAAACTGATATTGAAATGTATTCTCTTACAGCAAAATTGCGAAATGTAAATACAGTAGTACCCGGTTATAACAGCTTCGGCTGTAACGACACCCCTTTTTTAGCGTTAAATTTTAAGCGGTCCCGTACTTTACTATTCAAACGTACAGGAAAAAACCCGGTTTTAGCGTCAATAACTCCTGATATGCCTAGCCTGCAACGTTCGACCGTTCGGGGATTCCAAAAATATGTATTACTGTTTCATGCAATGCGCCAGGCAAAGTTCGTAAGAAATTTCGTCAATCGGTATTTGAATTAAAGCGAAAAAGTTTAAGCGTGAACGACAAAGTCGCGATAACCAAAGCAGTTGAAAATGGAAGGAAGAAAGCGGACGTGTGTCGCGAATTTGGGTAAGTTATAATTCTACGATTTCTACAATTGTAAAAAATGAGAATAAAATCATGAATACCTTTGCGAAAGGGAAAGAAAAGTCAAAAAAAATTCGATCGTGCGAAAAGGTTGAAATCGACGAAGCGCTTATTACGTGGTTTAAGCAATGTAGAAGTGCAAATTTACCCGTTAATGGACTGCTTATGCAAAAGGCCGAAGAATTTGGAAGTTTATTTGGAGACACAAATTTTAAGTGCAGCAATGGGTGGCTGGAGCGTTTCAAACGGAGACATTCAATAACGTTCGGAAAACTGAGCGGTGAAGCGAAAAGTGTTAATATGACAGAAGCAAAGACGTTGCTAAATGAAGTGTGGCCTAAATTAAGACAAGATTATGAAGGCAATGAAATTTACAATTGCGACGAAACGGGAATTTTTCTTCTTCCAGATAAAACTCTCAGGTTTAAATTCGAAAAATGTGTAGGCGGTAAACGAGCCTAAGAACAGTTAATTGCAATTGTGTGTGCTAATATGACTGGTAGGGAGAAACATAAAATTCTTGTCATAGGAAAGTCAGAAAAGCCACGCTGCTTCAAAAACATAAAGACACTCCCAACAAATTACTGCGCAAACAAAAGAGCATGGATGACTTCAGAAATCTTTGAAAATGAAACTCGAAAATGGGATAAAGAACTTGCGGTTAAAGGTAAAAAATCTTGCTTTTAGTCGATAACTGCCCAGCACATCCATCATTAGCCCACTTAAAAAATATTAATTTGGTGTTTCTGTCACCAAATTGCACTAGCATCCTTCAACCAATGGACTGAGGCGTAATAAGAAGCTTAAAATGTTTTTACAGAAAATTTCTTCTGCAGAAAATTATTACGGGTATGGACAGGAACGTACCATGTGCAGTTTCACTTCTCGACGCGTTGGACTTTTTAGAGAAGCCTTGGCGTAGTATAATTTCTGAAACTATAGCAAACTGCTTTAGTCGTTCAAGATTAAGGAATAATCCAGTTTGTGACAACTTAAATGAAGATGACGTTCCGTTATGTGAACTTATTAAAAAGTGGCAGCAAAATCAGAGTGACGAAAACCAGTTTTGTTTCGACGACTTTGCATCCGTGGGCAGTTGTCTTATTACGTCGGGAATGCGTTCAGATTCTGATATCGTGGAGGACATAAAACAGCGGGATAACGAAAACGATAATGAAATTGAAGGGGAAGAAGATTCATGCGATGAAGCAGAACACGTACCGACAAACGAAGAAGCCCTAAGTGCCATAACACTTTTAATAACGTAGTATAGACAGCGAGAAACGTCACCTCAAATTATTGATAAAGTGAGAGAATTAGAAATGGATATTAGAAAAACAGTTTTGGCGTGCGAAAACTCTGCTACGGAAAATTACAGATTTCTTTCATTAGACAGACAAGATAGTATGTACCTACATGTGTAAGGTTATATGGTTAAGTACATTAAATTAATTAAATTCACAAATGTATCTGTTTACCACCCGTAATATTGTTTCCCACCAATTCTTGTATGTAAACATGGACCTTGTAAAAACTCCGCCTATAGCGTCACCTTGTTATAGCGTCAAAAAGTTGTGAGTCCCGTGACTAAAAATTGTGGAAGATTTGGCGCTATAAGCGATAATCTTATACCACTGTTTGCTTTGTATGCCTTCAAAAGTAAAGTACACCATCTCTCCCTGGAATAGAAGTGGCACCTCAGAACGGATGATATAGTGGATGGACCTCCACCAGCCGTAAGAAATTGTGCAGGTTGCAACAAGTTCATGTGACAGAAGATGTTGTTCATTCTTCGATGTGACGTCACGAGGCTTCATTTTAATGGTCCTGTGGTGCCTATTATATTTGATTGTCCACCAGATAAAGCGGAACGGCTACCCAATACAGCGGAACGCTATACTGCGTAATATAACATATTCAAACTGAAATTGGAACAGGTCAAACAGGTATTAACAGTTATCTTTGAATTTGCCTTCCTTCTTGAACTGGTTTCTAATCCGCTTTACAAATATGCTTTTTGCATCATCTAAAAATGTTCTGGGATCACGATTGGTAATACACCGAATACGATTTTGAAAAGCAGAATTTATTTCGTGCCGTCGAATTCGGTCAGACTGCTTTATTTTTCTACCCCTTCCTTGTATTTCTAGCGATTTCAAAAATGTACGACAATCCATCATCTTACGTAAGGCGTCTTGTAAACAGTTTTTGACGCTCCTTTCACTGCAGCATTTAAAGTTCGAATGTTCTTCGAACATAATTGAATGAATGCTGTAACATCATTGCCTCTTCGTCCGGTAGTTTTCATCTGTTCCATGTTCTTAACCATCGCTGCTGCTAATTCAGATGCCATTGTTTTAAAAAACCACTTTGGAACACTTTTCAATCACAAAATACTCCTTCAGGATTCAGAAATGAATAATAAGTAGATGGACAAAATCTGTTTTTATACCCCGTAAAATGCGTATTGCGATGTCACACGCCATTTACAAAGTGCAGCAAAGAGCGCGAGGGAGAGTGTAAAGAAACAATAAAATTATGCTGTCACTGTAAATGAGATAGACATGATTCTATATTAAAAAATTGCCCTGTTTATAGTAAACACACTCAACGATCGGCTTAGAACTGGTACGGACTGGGGAAATCTGTCCATGTCTAATTAAAACAAAGCATTGCGATGGCCCCTGCGGGTGTTGACGCAATGTGATTTCTGCCCAGTGCTCTGAATGTCAACGTGAAGAAATTCAAGCAAACGCGGGTAAACGGCGGGAGTAACTATGACTCTCTCGGTAATATCTCGACCAAGCACCGTGTACCCGACCAGGATGGCTCCCTTGAGCGACGGTGACACCCATACCTGCCCGAGGTGGAGTTGCGCGTGGTCACTCTTGTGGCCCAGCTGAATGGGGAGAGAGCAGCGTCATTTATTTGGTCCAAACGTAAAGGACAAAGCCTCGGATTGTGGCGATAACGGCACCATACCGTCACGCGCCAATGTTATGGCACTTCAGGGGGCCGTTGTAGACGACCCGGTAACGTCTCAGGTAATGCAAACGGTTTTCGATGTGGAGTTGCCCTTCCAAAGACGGTCTTGCAGTGTTTGTCTCCATACTGGGAAGGGCAACTTCCTGGCTCTCCGCATACAAGATGAAATACAGCATGTTTCTGAATATCATAAGAACTGGTCGCTATCATTTACGTGCACGGGCTGCCGCAAACAGTATCGATCGAAACATGCGGCGGAGTGCCACCTGCCCAAGTGCACGGGGCAGAAGCCGCCAGAGGACGATGAATTTGGGTGCAACCCCTGCAACGCGGCATTCGCAACTAAAAGAGGGCTGTCGCAGCACCAGCGCCTCAAGCACCCGCTCGCCCGAAACCAAGCTAGGGCAGCCGAAACTGCTACCACATCCAGGGCTACAAGACGTGGCAAATTCCTCTTTACCCCTGAAGATCTCGAGCTATTAGTCCAGCTAGAGGTAGAGCAAATCCGCGACAAAGACGGGAAGCCGACTATTGCAGGTTTACGGATGAGAAATTAGCTCAACTCATCCCCCTTCCAGAGGAGGATCCTCCTGTAGATCTGGAAGCATCTGGGGAGCAGGAGGAGAGTCTCGAAATACCTCCTCAACCTTCGAGCGTCGTTGAGATCCCGGCAATCGAAATGCCACGCAGGACTCGGGGTCTCCAGGAACGTCCACCTGGAGAGAAGGGATCATAGAAGCTGTCCTAGCTCACCAGTTGCCCAAGAAGGCGATCCCTGCCGAGCAAGCAGAGCTGATCCAATTGCTTAAGGGCGCGCTCCTCTACGCGAAAGACAGTGATGGCCAAGTCCCCCAGGCCCACATTGATCACGTCTACGGGGCACTGAAGTCTCGCCTAGCATCTAAAGGTGGTGCTCAAAGAGGAGAATCCCGTAAAAGGCGTTCGCCAACCGAGGGTCCGCGCCGTCGTCCACGCCGGCAATACATCTACGCGCGGACCCAGGATCTCTATAAGAAAAACCCAGGCCTTGTTGCTAAGTATGTGAGGGAAAACATCGACTGCTGGGAGGACGGTCATCGGGAGCCCCCACCAGCCGAAATTTCGGAGCTATACACTTCGTTATGGAGGATGAAGCCGGCCGTACAGACACCGGTGTTCTATGATCAGGAGGACGAGATCGAGATGCTGGACGTCCTTCAGCCGATCTCTTTAAATGACGTGAGACGACGGATCTCGAACACGAAGCCCTCTGCTGCCGCGGGCCCTGATGGGATACAACGCAAGCTCCTATCCCACTGGGTCACGCATGTGGCCCTCCAGTGCTTCTTCAATTTCATCATAAGTTGTGGTCGGCAGCCAACACATTGGAGGGTCAAAAGTCGCACCATCCTGGTCCGCAAGGATGGAAAGGGCGGTAGTTCAGTCCAAGACTACCGCCCGATCACCATCTCAACCTTGCTGAGTCCAGTACAAAGATGTGCACATGAACATCCAGTCGGATGAAGAAGACATCAAGGCGATCACCTGTCCCCATTCATATTCAACACAGTAATTGAGCCTCTACTGCTACAGCTGGAGAAGATGCCGGGATATAGCATCAACGGAGGAACGAGTGTATCCTCGCTCGCCTTTGCCGACGACTTAATCTTGACGGCAACTAATGTACCACAGGCGAGAGAACTGCTAGATTATACGAAAGCGTACCTATCTGGGCTAGATACGACCATATCGGCGCCCAAGTGCGCCTGCTTCCGTATAGCCCCTGCTAAAGACTCTTGGTATCTAGTAGATCCCGGCTTGAGATTGTTTTGTGGAGCTGCGATCCCCTACGCGGACGCTGAAACAAAATTGAATTACCTTGGTATGCAGATATCTCCTAGGGCTGGAATATCGACAGAGAGCATAAAGACAGAGCTGTTGGCCCCGCTTCAGCGCGTAAAGAAGCTGGCCCTTAAGCCATACCAAAAGGTAAATTTAATCTCCACATACCTAGTCCCGCACTGCCTGTATCAGCTGGTGATGGCGGTCCCACCCATGACACTGCTCAGATGCTTAGACCAAGAGCTACGCGTAGTGATTAAAGACATTTACCATTTGCCGCAGTCAACAGCTAACGGATTAATATACTGCGGCAAGCGAGACGGTGGACTAGGTTTCCCAAAGTTGGAAGTGATAACCGTAAATTCCACTTTGGCTGCGGGTTATCGGTTTCTTAATAGCACCGACCCCGTCATGCAAGCTCTAGCGGAGGACACAGGTATGGTAGCACGTCTCAAGCGCCTGGCAAATTCCGTACGCGTCAATTGGCCCTTACAATCTCTGAAAGACATCCAGTCATATAAAAGAAGGGCCAAGAAAACAGAGCTTGCTGGTTGGTCCGAGCTGAATACGCAAGGCAAGTCGGTCCAGTCTCTCACCGACGATCCGATAGGTAACGCATGGCTGTACAAACCGCAGCTCCTCCAGCCATGTCGTTTTATAACAGCTCTTAAAATGCGTACCAACACCACAGCAAACAGAGTGGTGTTGGCAAGAGCCGGACCAATAGCGGAACCCAGAAGTGCAGAACCCAGAAGGAGACACAGGGACACATACTCGGGCAATGTGTCTATACAAAGCCCGATAGGATTCGCCGCCACGATGAGATAAAAGACTTCATCGTGGCACAAATTCATAAAAGTGACAAACGGGTAGCAATAACAAAGGAACCTGTGGTGCGGCTTCTGTTCGGTATAATCTGAGCAACTAGCTAGATTGTATTTATAATGATACTTAAATAGTTTAATTACATGTATATTTAGTATGTCATAACTTATGAATCGTAATTTTAGGTATTGTATGTAATCTCTAGATAATAAGTTAAGTTTAAGTAGTAAATATTAACTCTTTGTCTGTTACGATGACCTCATCGCATGATTGTAGCCCCATCCACACAGGCATCAGACATTTCACTAATTGCTAATGAGATAATTTTCTCGTTAGTAATGTAATATATAAGCAATTGAATAATACATATAGAGAGTTCGACTTCAGCTCAAGCCTTGTGCGGTTGAAGTTTTTTTTGTATCTCGTATACCATTTCCGAGTTCTACTGTAGCTCTAGCCTTATGCGGCTGCAGAGCAATACTCGTACACCATAATATAGAAATTCAAGAAAGATACAGTCTTTTATTTGAACCAGTGGTAGCGGCGTTTCCCCATAAAAGAAACATTTGGTCCTTCGAGCCGGATCTACAACAAGTACACAGCTACAAGTAGATCAAATCATCACAGCCTTATTGCAAGGGGAATTATCTATCATCATCAACACTTCAAGCAAGCCCGGAGCCGGATCATCACTACTATCGTTCAAGTAAGTGCGCATCCTACGTTTTTCCTTATACTCCATTTCTTGCGCATCTATCTGCACAACCGTTATCTAGAATGACTGAAGTACAAGCTTTGGCATTAAAGCGCGGTCGCGTGAAAAGTAATTTAACTAGATTTTCTACATATCTAAATAAACTTACTTCACCATTATCTAGTGCTACATTTGAACAATTAAAGCTTCGTCTAGCAAGCTCAACATTATTACTAGAACAATATAATCAAATTCAAGAGCAAATCGATTTAATAGAAAATCAAATTGATGTATCTACATCCGAGACAGAGGAGTTCGAAAACCTCTATTATTCGTTAGTTGCAACTGGAACCTCTTTAGTCAATGAATATACTAAATCTCATGAAAATATTACACACACAGCAGCCTTCCACGGGCCGGATAGTAATTGTTCACAGAATTTTCCAGGTATTAAATTACCAACAATCAATTTACCTACATTCACAGGTCAATATAGTAAATGGTTAGAATTTTATGACACATTTAACTCTCTAATCCATACGAATGAATCTCTAAACTGCATACAAAAGTTTCATTATCTGAAATCATCTTTGAGACATGAAGCTTCGACTGTTATTCAATCATTAGAAGTATCAGAAGCCAATTATCCAATTGCATATAAAACATTATGCGAACGCTTTGGTAACAGCAGATTAATAATCAATAGTCACGTAAAAACGCTTTTTCATCTAAATTCACTCACTAAAGACTCGCAATTTAGTCTTAGAAATTTACTAGATGAATCATTAACCCACATTCGCGCATTAACCGCTCTAGGAGAACCCACAAATCATTGGGACACATTGTTAATATATCTTATCTCATCAAAATTAGATACAAAATCACGTCAGGAATGGGAATTCTATAAAATTGCAGGGGATAAACCATTATTTTCTGAATCTCTCGACTTAGAACTAAATCTCAAACGTGCTAAACCCACTGAATTTAAATCTAAGCCAAAATCCGAAAGGTGTTTTGTCAGTAACACGCTAACATGTGCATTTTGTAATAAACAACATCTCATTTATCATTGCTCTGAATTTGTAAAGCTCTCTGTTCAGGATCGCATGTTACAAGCCAAAAGGTCCAATCTATGTTACAATTGTTTGCGAAAGGGACATGGTACCGCAGAGTGTAAAGCGTCAAATTGCAGGAAGTGCAAGCAAAAGCATAATACCTTGCTACATAGTAACGAATCACAATCTCAAAATACGAATATTGATACTATTTCAAATCAACCGCAACCGTCTACATCTCTTTCAGCTTCCGGTAGCTGGAACAGCAATCACGTTAATCATGTTTTACTGTGTACTGCATGTGTAAAAGTATACAACAGAAGGGGTCAGAAATTTACTTGTAGAGTATTGTTAGACTCAGGATCTCAATCAAATTTCGTTACTGAACGCATGTGCAACCTACTCTCTTTAAAAAGCACCCAACAAATTCATCAATTCGAGGCATTAATCAAGCACTCCTACCTATTCGCTTTAATACAAAAGTTAGTATATCATCATTAATAGACGATTTTCAACAAGAAATACCGTGCCTTATATTAAACGAAATCACAGACAAGCTACCAGCTATAACCTTTGATCCATCTAATTTAAATATTCCAAGCGATATTTCATTAGCAGATCCAAATTTCTATAAGTCTGATACAATTGATATGTTAATTGGTTCTCAATTCTTTTGGCAATTGATGGCTGACGGTCATATCGAGCTAGGCAAAAATCTACCAACGTTGCAAAAAACACGTCTTGGTTGGATTATATCCGGACCTATGCCTATGGCGTCTTCATCTAATTTTCCATGTACTCTTTGTAGTTTCAATGAACTTAATGATCAATTATCTAAGTTTTGGTCCATTGAGGAATTTCCTACACCCCAGCATTCAGCTGAGGAACAATGGTGCGAAGATTTGTTTAATAGCACAACTCGGCGTTCAATAGAAGGTCGATTTATTATCAAAATCCCATTTGTTAAACCCGTGACTGAACTAGGTGAATCTAAGCAATTTGCAATTAAAAGACAACTTTCATTAGAACGGAAATTAGAAAAGAACATCAACTTAGCAGCTGATTACAAAGGCTTTATGCACGAATACAAGGCACTGGGTCATATGTCACTTACAACCGAAAACCAGCACTCTAGTCAATCGCATTTCTATTTACCACATCATGCCGTAATTAAAGAAGAGAGTACAACTACTAAACTAAGAGTAGTTTTTGACGGGTCTTCTAAGTCTTCCACAGGGGTATCTCTTAATGACATTCAAGGAGCAGGTCCTGCATTACAACAGGATTTAATTTCTATTATATTGCGATTTAGATGTCACAAATTCGTAATCTCTGCAGATATCGCTAAAATGTATCGGCAGATATTAATACATCCATCCCAACGTAGTATGCAACAAATTGTATGGCGGGATGACGTTCATCAGCCGTTAGAAACATACAAACTCAATACGGTAACTTACGGTACAACTTCAGCGCCATTTTTAGCAATGCGTTGTTTAAAACAACTTGCTATAGAAAACAAGTTACAGTTTCCTCAAGCATGCGAAGCTATTAATAACGACTTTTATGTAGACGACCTGTCAACAGGTTCACAATCAGAGCAAGAATTAATTTCATTATCCAAAAACATAGATGCAGTTTTAAAACAAGCATGTTTTGAATTGCGCAAATGGAATTCAAATAGTCATCATGTTCTACAGTCATTACCTGCAGGGGTAAATAATGAAGATCCGATTATTCAACTAGGTGGAAGTTCGAAAATATTAGGTATAATTTGGCTTCCTTCAGAAGATCTGTTTCAATATAATATAAAAATTCCTAGTCCTACTAAAGCAACTAAGCGAAGTGTCTTATCAACTATCGCACAAGTCTACGATCCCCTAGGTCTCGTAAGTCCTGTTATAATTAACGTCAAAATCTTGATTCAAAAACTATGGGAAGCCAAGCTAGGCTGGGATGAGGCTATTCCATTTCAATTATCCCGAATCTGGAAAACATTCCTGCAAGAATTACCATCTTTGAACAATTTAAAGATTCCACGAAAGGTGTCCGATCAGTCAGCCTGTCTAATCCAGTTGCATGGTTTTTGCAATGCATCTAACTCAGCATACGGTGCCTGTGTATACGTCAGAACTGTTAACCGATTAAATGAAGTTGCCACACATTTAATATGTTCTAAATCTAAAGTAGCCCCATTGAAAACTATCTCATTACCGAGATTAGAATTATCAGGAGCACTATTACTTGCCCAATTAGTAGAAAAGGTTTGTAAAAGCATTAAACTTAATTTTCATTCGGTTTACTATTGGTGTGACTCGACAATTGCATTGGCATGGATACGGGCTGCCCCGCAAAAATGGCAAACATTTGTAGCAAACCGTGTCGCATCCATTCAAAATATAAGTAATTCCGAAAACTGGCATCATGTTCGATCATATGATAATCCAGCTGACTTAGTTTCGCGAGGAACATCACCGAATAATTTAATAAACAATATGTTGTGGTGGTCAGGGCCGTCTTGGCTCACTCAGCATCATTCTCTGTGGCCAACTCAAGATGTTGATAATGAACCTATAGACACTACGTTATTGGAAGCACGAAAAACAACTATATCCTGCAGCAGTACTACAATACAAACCGTATTCAATAATTATTCATCATACGCTAAACTAAAACGTGTTATTGCGTATATATTGCGTTTTGTAAAAACTGTAAATTACCCAAACATCAACGAACATATAAGGGCCTCTCTGTAAACGAGTTAAAGAACTCAGAGTTAGTTATTTTGAAAACGTACAAATTCAGTCTTTTAGTAATGACTATCATAATCTACAAAGGTCAAAGCCGTTAAACAACAAGAGTAAATTATTATCACTAAACCCATTCTTAGACTCAAGCGGTTTGCTACGAGTTGGTGGTAGATTAACACAATCCAATTTTAGTTATGACAAAAGACATCCCGTAATTATACCACAGAGCCACCATGTAAGTGATATAATTGCTCGTAATGAACATACTCGCCTCCTACACTGTGGTCCCCAAACATTATTAAGCTTCCCTAAGAGATCGCTATTGGCCTATCTCTGGAAGAAACCTCACTCGAAAAATCTGTCGTAACTGTGTAACATGTTTTCGCGTCAACCCCATTCCCACTAATCAATTAATGGGAAATCTTCCGAGTTTCCGTACTCAACCAATACGACCTTTTTTAAAATGTGGCGTGGATTACTGCGGTCCATTTTTTATAAAGGATCGCAAGACTCGCGGTGCTAAGTTAATGAAATCTTATGTATGCTTATTCATTTGCCTAGTAACAAAAGCGATTCACTTGGAACTTGTGTGCGATTTAACTACAGATTCTTTTTTGTCTTCACTTAGACGATTTATGAGCAGGAGTATGCTCTGATATATATTCAGATAACGCAACTAATTTCGTTGGTGCACGAAACGAATTACGGGAACTCTATGAATTCCTCTCAAAGGAAAACGAATCTGTCCGAAATACGTTGGTTAACGAAAAGGTATCGTGGCATTTTATACCTCCGAAATCGCCTCATTTCGGTGGTCTATGGGAAGCTGGTGTTAAGAAAACAAAGTATCATATCAAGCGGGTGTTAGGGAACACAAAATTTACTTACGAAGAATTTTATACCGCGCTCGTGCAGATAGAAGCGTGCATTAATTCTCGTCCACTATCCCCATTATCTAATAGCCCTGATGACCTAGTCCTCTTACCCCCGCGCACTTTTTGATTGGAGATAAGTTGACTGCTGTACCCGATCCCATGCATTCAACTCCGTCTTCAACATTAAAGATGTACCAGCAAATACAAGAAATACAACGCCATTTCTGGGAACGATGGTCGAAAGAATTCATCTCTGAATTACAACAACGGACGCGTTGGAAAACTACGTCATCCATCACATTATCGCCAGGAGATATGGTTGTCATCAAAGAAGACAACAAGCCCCCACTGAACCGGCAGTTAGGACGCGTAGTCGAATTACACCCAGGACCCGATAAACTAGTGCGGGTAGTGACAGTGCGTACAGTTAACGGCGAAGTTAAAAGACCAATAACTAAGCTGTGTATACTTCCATGTGACAATCATTAAAGCCTGTTGAAAGTGCAATCTTTCAAGGCGGGCGGCATGTTCGGTATAATCTGAGCAACTAGCTAGATTGTATCTATAATGATACTTAAATAGTTTAATTACATGTATATTTAGTATGTCATAACTTATAAATCGTAATTTTAGGTATTGTATGTAATCTCTAGATAATAAGTTAAGTTTAAGTAGTAAATATTAACTCTTTGTCTGTTACGATGACCTCATCGCATGATTGTAGCCCCATCCACACAGGCATCAGACATTTCACTAATTGCTAATGAGATAATTTGCTCGTTAGTAATGTAATATATAAGCAATTGAATAATACATATAGAGAGTTCGACTTCAGCTCAAGCCTTGTGCGGTTGAAGTTTTTTTTGTATCTCGTATACCATTTCCGAGTTCTACTGCAGCTCTAGCCTTATGCGGCTGCAGAGCAATACTCGTACACCATAATATAGAAATTCAAGAAAGATACAGTCTTATATTTGAACCAGTGGTAGCGGCGTTTCCCCATAAAAGAAACAGCTTCCTTTGGGCGGGAATCTTAAACCTGACCTGGTGATAGAGAACCAGGGAAGGATCAGCGTGGTCGACGTCACTGTCCGCCACGAAGATAATGATTATCTCGCTCAGGAACGACTAGATAAGTTACACAAATATAGCCGACTGCTACCCATCCTCCAGAGAGATTTTGGAGCGTCCTCTGGGGAAGTCCTACCAGTTGTGGTGGGAACGAGGGGGGCCATGCTCAAGGAGACGGTCAAGGCTCTATCGGAGCTTGGACTCAAAAACCGCAACACGCTATTAACAATCTCTCTAATAGCGTTACGTAGTTCCATCGAACTTTATCACAAGTTCATGGACTACGATGGCCCTAACCTCCGGCGAAATCGGGAATTGGTACGCCCCGATCAGCCACCCTAACAAATCTCTTGGCCTCCAGCATGCTGACAATATGTTATTTTAATGAGTTGATGTTCATCTATATGTGATTTTAAATTTTATTACATTATTGTGTCGTCCTGTGTTGCCGGTTCGGGAGGAGGCCTGTAATATCCTCTCCCCACCGGTGATTCTAGTCATCTACGTTTTTAACATTGTGTCGTCTTATTTATTATTTTAATGGCCTCGTGCTTAATGTCAGCATGCGAGTCGCAAGGCGTCATCTTGCGGCGGCAGAGCCGGTAGCCCCCCACCTCCTGACGTTTCTAGGGGGAAGCTGCCGGGCGGACACCTCCGCGCGGTGCCCCGTGGGCGGGTAGCGCCTATTGCTACCCGGCTAAGTTTCGTTTCCTCAGCTGAGAACTCTGCTTAACAATTTTTCCAAACCCGTTGCAGGTAGCCCTGGCAGGTCAGATAGACAGGTTTCCCCTCTGCGGAGGGCTCGGCTAGGAGTGCTGATAGTGGGATGAGCGAGTGAGTACCCTCCTTGTTGGGATCCCCGTGCAAATATGAGACGGAAAATAGTTTACACCTGCTAGGCCGCTTCGCTAGCCGGGGTCCCACGTATGTTTCAATTTATGTTAGAGGAACCGTGCCTACCAATATCACGGAAAGTGTAGAGCAAAGTTGGGTCTTGATCCATCTCATGGCTCTATAGGATTTTAGTATACGGGTATACGGTGGGAGTAGCCGTTACTCTCTTGGTAATATCTCGACCAAGCACCGTGTACCCGACCAGGATTGGCTCCCTTGGGCGACAGTGACACCCATACCTGCCCGAGGTGAAGTTGCGCGTGGTCACTTTTGTGGCCCAGCTGAATGGGGAGAGAGCAGGGGTGTCGGGCTACCACCCCGGCACCCGTCAGTCATATGGTCCAAAATTACAGGACAAAGCCTCGGATCGTGGCGGTAACGGCACCATACCGCCAAACGCCAATGTTATGGCAACTCAGGGGGCCGTTGTTGACGACCCGGCAACGTCTCAGGCAATGCAAACGGTTTTCGATGTGGAGCTGCCCTTCCAAAGATGGTCTTGCAGTGCTTGTCTCCACACTGGGAAGGGCAACTTCCTGGCTCTCCGCATACAAGACGAATTACAGCATGTTTCGGAATATCACAAAAGCTGGTCGCCATCTTTTACGTGCACGGGCTGCCGCAAACAGTATCGATCGAAACATGCAGCGGAGTGCCATCTGCCCAAGTGCACGGGGCAGAAGCCACCAGAGGATGATGAATTTGGGTGTAATTAAAAGAGGGCTGTCGCAGCACCAGCGCCTCAAGCACCCGCTCGCCCGAAACGAAGCTAGGGCAGCCGAAACTGTTAACACATCCAGAGCTACAAGACGTGGCACATCTATGTATCTATGTACATACATATATTACACTTTGTATGTATATATCTAAAGGAAATAAACTGTTTTTCTTAAGTTTAAAGTTTCTTATTTATTTTAAAAACATTTATATACATATAAATTATTTAAATGTTCCAGTTTCTTTAATATATTCATTCTTCGTTAGAACACGTCTTGTATCTACTACATATTTCTTTTATACGGACACCCCTCCTGAACGGATATCTTCAGTTGGTCCCGTTGGTGTCCGTTCAAGGGAGATTTCACTGTATATACATATATTAACGTTAAAAGGAAAAACACATTTTCTGTAAAATTACATGTATGTTTTATATTCCATGTGAAAATTACATGCCCCTTAAATTTACGCCTGAAAATCACATGTTCATTAAAGTTACATGTAAATCTGGAGTAAATATATAAATATTTGAAAATATAAATATATGGGAAACGGGCCATGCCCCATCAGGAAGTGTGTGAGTCTTCGCGAGGCGTCCATGTGCCCCATTGCCAATCTCTCTCTAACGCTTGGCAAAAGCGGTGCAACGACCTTCCCTTTGTTGATGATTATCATCTCTGCTGGAATAGATACCGAAGCAGCTTTCTTATCTGATGTTTACTGTTCGGTCTCGCCGACAACAGTTCCTAAAATTTCGCCATCTTCTCTCTCCTCAAAAAGTACTCTGTTGTCACCCTCAGCACCTCTAGGTCCATTGGGAGAACCCCTGCGATCACCTGAATGGCATCAGCTGACGTGGTGCGGTAGGCTCCAGTCAGCATGATCAAAACCCCTCGTTGGGCAGCGTTTAGTTTTTGGCGTGGTTGTACGTTCTTAGCTTTGTGTGCCCAAACACTTGGTCTGTAGGTGACGATGGCTGTCATCACGGAGCTCATGTATAAACGGATTGTTTTTAGGGGCATCCCGAAATGATTTCGGGCCAACCTTACAATTTTCTGCATGGTGTCCGTTGCCCAATAACATGTTTAGGTTATATGCTCCGCAAAGCTTCCTCTTTCTCCTATATGGATTCCTAGGTATCTTATCACCGTCTGCCTCATTAACGTCCGACCCCCCAGCTTAATGAGAGGGCTTCCCTGGACGCCGCCCCGCAACATCGTGAAAGTGGTCTTATTTGTCGATGTCTGGAGCTTCTGCGTATCACACCATTTCACACACAACATTGGTACAGCACTATAGAGCATCCTACCTTCCTCAGTCTCTCAAAGAGTACCGGTCACCAAAGGTTGTCGAAGGCGCCAGAAATGTCTACGAAAATGCCCACTATATACTTGGCCTCTAGTCCCTCGACTGCCTCGAGGGTCGCGTTCACCGCATTCTCAGTCGACCTTCCCACTCTACGCGTATTGCGCAGAATGTATGCCTCTCCTCTCACGATATCCCCTCAGCCTGTCGCATGAAAGCTGCTCAAAGACCTCTCCCATCAGGCAAATGGGCCTATAGGACTTGGGGTCAGTCGGACTTTCGTCCTGCGCATTTTTGATGATTTTATCTTCTGCCTGCTTCCAAATTGTAGGTACCCTGTCCTGCCCAAGGCATTCATTATATAGTCTGGTTATAGTTGGCACAATTTGTGGTGCGAGATGTTGTAGTCGGGAATCGAAAAATAATAATGTTTATAGACAACTGCCCTGCTCATCCTGCAATACAACAGAAGCTGAAGGCCATCAAATTGCAATATTTGCCACCAAACGGAACTTCCAAACTGCAACCTTTAGATCAAGGCATCATTAAAAGTTTCAAAGATCATTACAAAGGAAGAATCCTTAAAAAAACTTTATATGCATTAGAGAATAACGGTTCTCCTAGCATATCACTTCTCGACTGTGTGAGAGAGGTTGCCATGACATGGCATGTGGACGTTAAACAAAAAACCATTCAAAACTGTTTAAAAAAGGCTGGTTTTGGTAACGAAGACGAGGACGAAGACGAAATTCCCCTTGCTCAACTAAAAGAACGACTGCAAAATTCAGAAGATAAAGAATTTCCTGTTGAAGTAAGGCAAGATTTTGAAAACTATGTGGAGTTGCTAAATGTCGAGAATGTATCTCTTGACAGACGAAGACATTCTAAGGAGTGTATCAAGCATTACAGATGAAGAAACCTCCGAAGAAAGCGATGAAGAAATTGTGGAGCAACCGTCACACAAACAAGTTTTACAAGCATTCGAGACACTAAAGAATTATTTAATGTTTCATGAACAAACATCCGATAAGACATATATGTTCATTAATAAAATTCGAAAATCGTATGAACACATCCGAGCGGCCAATGTTCGGCAACAGTTGATAACGGATTTCTTTAAAAAAACAATTTAATTATGCAATTGTTTTATGTTCCCATGTACAAGTACACATCTAATACCTATGTATATAGGACAATTTTTGTTTAATTTCATACATATACATATATATATATCCTAATGCATGTAGTTTGTATTTTCAGTTTGTTTTAAATCATTTTTTTATTTATTTTATGTAATATTGTGATTACATATTATGCTTTATAAATATATAGATATAATGAAAAGTAAATTGTGAATTTTCTGTAACTCAAATTTTCTCGAATTTTATTTGGGGATTTAGGTGGTTCGAGTTCCACTGTACTAACTTTGTTGGTGCAAACAGAGAACTAAAGCAATTACATTTTCTCATTTTGGAGGTATTTGGGAAGCAGGTATAAAATCTGATAAACATTATTTAATACGCGTTGCCGGTAATAATGTTTTCTACTTATGAGAAAATGTTAATGTTGCTCATATAAATTGAATCGGTATTAAGTTCCCGTCCATTATCTTCTATGTCTTACGATGCCAATGATATTTCCTATTGGACACCTGGTCATTTCCTCATTGGTATGCCGTTGACATCACTTGTGGAACCAGATGTCGCAGACTTAAATGTAACCAAATTGTCGTGCTATCAACTATACTAGAGGCACGATAAGTTGCAATGCACGTCATCAATAAATCGTGACGTCAGGTTTTACACCGTTGCCGGATACACAGACATAAACTCGCTTTCAAACCTAGCCTAACATACTAATGTAACCTAACTTCTATTACTTTACTTATTATGGTATATCAAATAAACTGAAAACCTTGAAAGTTGGTAGTACGTCATAGTTGGTTATGACGTATGCAGCGTTTGAAACAAATTCAGTACACCAACCATGTTTGCAATTAATTGTACGAAAATAACAATCAATTTTTTTGGTTTTATTATAGTTAATACATTTTCTTGGTTATATAACATTTTAATCAGCAATGCATTTAAAAAAGAACTCATGGGTGATTGCAACCAATAGGTTTATAAATAGTGAGCTCTTCTGTTGACAATGCTTTCATAACAGTGTATCAATAGATTTATATTTACGGAAATGAGCTGAATAAGCGAAACTGATTATTAAATGTTTTCTTGGCAAAAGTCTGTATCATTCTAATAATATAAATTTCACATGAAAAAACCTATTTTTAAATCAAAATGTAGAAAAACAAGAAACAGATGTATTTAGTCTAATGCAGGCTAGCAATGATTCATTAAACGAAATATATCTTTACTTTACTTATATAACAAACAGTTCTATAAATATCATATGCAAAGCATAAAAACATTAACCGTCATACATACCACTCTTTAATTATTTTGCCTGTATGGTTTATGAAATTTTGCCATATGTCTAGTGTAATATATAGCTGTCCAAACTTTCTTGCCAGATATCTAACACTGGTCTACAGCCATAACCATCTCGACCAATGTGTTTATTATAATACCCTTTCACATGTGCCCATATCAGCTCAATAGAATTGAAATCGCAGTGATACAGAGGAATTTTTAAAACTTCGTGTCCATTTGGAGTAAACGTCACAGTGAGGAAATGCAAATATGTAAAATATTTAACCTATTCTTAATATTTAAAATTAAAATTAAAAATAATTGTTCTGCATGTGAAGAGTACTGCATGAAGGCAGGATGCATACTTTTTTCAAAAATCTAAATTTAGAAGTTACCAATCTGGGCCCTTCTCAAACAGAACACTTGGGTACCCGCCTCCTCGTGGTTAGGGATGGAAACGAAATCTGGGTAACTGCAGTATGCAGTAATAAAAATCCCAGACACGGCCAAAGGGACTCGGTTGATAATTCTTACTTACATTTCATTTTCACATATGCTTTAGATCTTCCCTCTGCCTGCATGCATGCTATTTTTGCGACTCGTTTTTAATTAATAAGGTAACGAGTCGAAATGATTGTAGTGAATAAATGAATAAAAAAAATAAATGCTCAGGTAGAGGGAGAGGGTCGTTTTTGCGTCGGCGTTCTTCATCGAAATCGATCGTTAATCCGATGGCGTCTGAGAGGGAACACGCAAGGGAAAGAAGCGACAGCGTCGGGAGTTTTATCGGCACACCAGAAGAGGTGTGCTTAAATCTGGTTCGCGTGCTAATAAACGCGATACTGAAACTCGATCCAGTAAAGTCGGAGACCCTTAGGGTGGAAGACCGGAAGAAGCTGAGGGACATGGTCTGCGAGATAAACCAATTGTTTGGGGAGCAGAAAAAAAATCCTCCGGGAGGTTCGCTCGGCCGCGGAGACCGAGCCCACGCGAGCACCGGCCATCTCGAGGCAGACGTACGCGGATAAACTGGAGCGAGGCAGCGTCACGGTAGCGGGGCAGCCAAATGCGAAACAGTCCAGCGAGGACACCAAAAAGCAGCTGGCCGAAAAAGTGGATGTGGTCTCCAACAAAATCGGGGTACGCGGCATCAAAAAGGGCAGAAATGGAGCCGTATTCGTCGAATGCAGCTCGAAGAAGGGCGCGGAAAAGCTGCGCATCTCAGTCGCTGAGAAGATGCAGGACGCAAAGGTGGGGGAGGTTAAGAAGTCCAATCCGGTTGTCTGCGTGTATGAACGAGGGGTTAACTGCGGAGCAGGTAGCGGCATTCGGCAACAAAACGGGTGCATCGAGAGTGAGTATAAAACCGGCGAGAAGCTGAAAGAGGAGTTCAAGGTCTTCAGGTTCTACGCCAAGCCACAAGACGGTAAGCGTACCGTCAAGAACGCGGTGTGCTCCGTCAATCCTAAGCTGAAGAGCGTGTTGCTCGCGGGCAAACTCAAGATTATGTGGCGAATGTGCTCCGTGAGGGATTACAACAATTTTCTTCATTGCTTTAAACACACGACCGCAAGGATTGCAAGGCTGCAGAGGCTAAGTGCGCGGTGTGCCAATGCACCAGGATCCCCGGCCTGGACATCAAGACGGAGGCCTACTCACAGACGTGCCCGGCGAGGAAACGGCTCCTGGAGGAGGAGCGTAAACGCGAGAAGATTAGTGTTGTAATCGTTCAGGAGCCGTACGTAATACACAATGGCATATGCTGGATGCCTATGGGGTTTTAAGGTACACTACATGAAAAGTGCGGACAATTCGAAACCGGTAAGGGCGGCTGTTGTTGTGGCGGACGCGGGACTCCGGGGAATAACGCTCACTGACAAGAGCGGCGGCAATCTTGTCAGCGTAGAGGTTTCCAACGGTTTGGGGCTTAAGTTGAAGCTTAAGAATTAATCGTTGTGTCGAGGTATCTGCCACCGGAAGAGAGGCACGTGGGCGAGTTCCGCGAGAACCTCGCGAAACTCAGAAACGTAATCGGCGAATTAAACTGGACTGGTAGTGCGGTTGTGATTGGGTTGGATGCTAATAGCAAGAGTAATCTGTGGAAAAGCCCCACGGAGGACGCGCGGTCGGAAACTGGAAACCGTCTTCGAAGATAATTCGTTGGTTGTTTTAAACAACAACGAAGAACCGACGTTTGTAGGGCACCGCAGGAGCAGTTTTATAGACTTCACCGCGGTAAACTTCAGGGCCTACGGGATGATAGACGGCTGGCATCTCAGCGATGACGAGACGCTATCGGACCACGGGCTGATCGGCTTCGGGTTCGGCGGCGACGCCGATAGCGCGCATCGGCAAACGGTAAAGAAGGGTTTCTGCGCCAAAAAGGGCAAATTGGGCAAGGTTCGGGAAAGTTTTCTCGGCGGCAGTGACGGGGCTCCTCGGGGAAATCGGTAGTAGTGCGGGATCTCGCGAGATAGAGACGGTCGGGGAAATAGTAAACGACACGGTGGTTGCGGCGTGCGAGGAGTCCATGCCACGGCAGCGTGAGTTTCGGAGATCTGTCCCCGCAACTTACGAGGCTGAGGCACGAAGCCAACAGGCTGCGGAGGAGATATTAACGGAACAACACCGAGGATATCAGACGGGAACGAGAGAGGGAGTACCGGACAAAGTACGCGGAGTACAAGAACGTGATTAGGACTACGCGACCCATGGGCTCTCGCGTATAAGGTAGTGCGGCGGAAAAGGGACAACGCTGGCTCAAACGTCACCCTCAAACGGGGCGCCAACGTAGGGTACACGCAGAACACGCAGGAAACTGCGGAACTACTTTTGGAGACGTTCTTCCCGGACGACGACGCGCATGAGGACGAGGAGGTCCACGCGGCGGTCAGGGCACGGGCTAACGAACCGATTGGGAACAAACAGGACGACACATATATTAGGTCCTTTATGATTAAATTTCCAAGAACATCGATTAGAGAATGATTAAAAACCTATTATATTTTATGCCCCAATATTAACGGATCAACGCATGGGCCGGTTAAGAGATCGGGCACGTTCAGGCCGTAAGAAAATAACAACTCACGCCGACGATGAGCGTATAAAATGGCTGAGCGAGCGAAATAGAAGACTGACTGCACCAAAAATTGCCGCCGATTGTGAAAAGACTTCTTTTACTAAAGTGAAACGTTATTGAAAGATGCATATTTTCACGGCCGCACTGCAACCAAAAAAAAAAAAACTACTTCGACGGGGAAACAGGCAAAAACGACTACATTAGGCATAAAGACATAGAAGTTGGACAGTCCATGATTGGAAAAATGTGTTATGGACTGATGAGTCTACGTTGAAGGTGTTCGGACAATCAGTGCACGTTTTTGTAAGAAGAGCGAATGGCCAAAGAATGTTACAGGATTGTGTAGTGTCAACTGTCAAGCAAGGAAGATATTCTATGCTTGTTCGGGATTGTTTTCTAACGCCGCTACAGGTGACTTGAAGCGAATCGAAGATATTTTGCGAAAAGAGGGCAACGTCTAATCGGTGAAAATTTTGTATTCATATGTACATATAACACATGGGCTGAAAAGTCCCGGGCCTAACACATAGATGACGCTAGTTTTATTGCAGTCACCTTTTTCTCAGTTAGTACTAACCTTCAAAAGACAGCTGTTAAAATTTCATGATATTCTATTCATTAGTGTGTGAGTTATTGTGCTAAGAGTCACGCTACTTTTCTTATTTTCAAAACAATGGATCAAAAACAATTACGTGTTTTAATTTTACACTGCTTCTTGATGGGAAAAAATACCGTTCAAGCGAAGCAATGGCTTGAAAAGTGTTATGGGGACTCCGCTCCATCAGAAACAACAATAAACCGTTGGTTTGCTGACTTCAAATATGGTCGTAGAGACACCGATGTTGCAAAACGCAGTGGACGTCCAAATGAGGCGGTAACACCAGAAAACAAAGAAAATCCACAAAATCGTTTTGAATAATCGAAAAGTGAAGTTGCGTGAGTTAGCTGACATCGTAAAGATATCAAAAGAACGTATTGGCTTTATATTGCATGAGCATTTAACTATGAGAAAGCTCTGTTCAAAGTGGGTGCCGCGTTTGCTCACTGTTGACCAAAAACAAGAACGTGTCGATGATTCTGAGCAGTGTTTGGCCATGTTTAAACGTAACACGCCGGAATTTTTGCGTCGATATGTGACAATGGATGAAACATGGATCCATCACTTCACTCCGGAATCAAAACGATCGTCATCTGAGTGGACAGCAACTGGTGAACCTCGTCCAAAGCGCCCGAAAGCACAACAATCGGCTGGAGACGTTATAGCCTCGGTATTTTGGGATGTGCGTGGTGTAATATTCATCGACTATCTTGAGAAAGGAAATACCATCAACGGTGAATATTATATAGCGTTATTGGAGCGTTTGAAGGCCGAAATTGCAAAGAAACGACCGCATATGGTAAAGAAAAAAATTTTGTTTCATCAAGACAACGCACCGTGTCACAAGTCAATCAAAACAATGGCAAAACTACATGAATTGAACTACGAATTGCTCCCACATCCACCGTATTCGCCAGATTTGGCTCCCAGCGACTACTGGTTGTTAGCAGACCTCGAAAAAATGCTCGCCGGTAAGAAATTTCGCACGAATGAAGAGGTTATCGCTGAAACTGAGGCCTTTTTTGAGGCTAAAGATAAATCGTTCTACAAAAGTGGAATAAAGCTAATCTTGAACCAAGAAAACCGTGTTTTCTTTGTTAGGCCCGGGACATTTCAGCCCATGTGTTATATATATATATTTAGGGTATTGATACAAAGCTGAGTCAGAGATAGTAACTTGAACTGACAAACCTAAGCCATCGTCGCAAAGCTTATTGTTATATAGGCTCAGGTTTGTTTTTTAATGTAAGACTGCAGATCTGTGCTGTAGTGGACCCCACTATTAATTTTAAAACGGTTCAGTTTGGTAATGTATAACTAAAATTGAGTTTGGACGCATTTCGGTAGGTGGCGCTGTTCGCACTATTTTTGTATATCGTATATTAGTGAATTGCTACCAATTCTAAGCCAAAAAATATGGCAACACTATATAGCGCAGATATGCAATTTCAAAGGTTACACGTGTTTTAACGGTTGGGTGTTACTATAGTAAAACTAACATTGAGAAGAGTTAAGCGGTTTATTAAAATGAATACTATACTTGCAGGATGAGGTAAAAAAAAGCAACAAAAAGAAATTATAAAGATCGAAAGAATTTTTGTATGTACTGTGATCAGGATGTATCGCATTTTGCATGACATATGACTACGTGGCATAATTCTGAATTGGAAGTTCAACATATTTAGCTTTGAAGAAGAATTCAAAACAAAGGTGTGATACTTTAATGAAGCTAAAAACAAGGGCAATTTAATCTAAAATCGTTATAACGGCAAATTATGACCAGTTAAAGACTTGAAGCTAACAATATTAGGAAGGTCACTGCAACGTTTTTCTACCTTGTATATACTGATTTTTGGTTTTTACATAAATAATAGAGTCTTTTTTGACATACGAAAAGATGCAGTTTATATGATTCTAAAGTTTCTATCAAATGGTAATCTTGTCAAAGCGACGGCCAAACTACATTACTATTAAGTTCCTTATTAAAACATGGCCAATTGCTAAAAATTGAACTATTTCCAAGAATGCGTGCTGATGAAATAAATCTAATCGCGAAAAAGATCCATTAATATGTAATTACGCGTATTCACATTTAAAGGAACGTCGACATAAAGGAAATCTAGATTTGGCAGAATGTGAGACGTTTAGCGAAAATCGTTACAATTTTCAAACAGAAGGGAGCTCCAAATAAAGAGATTGACAGATGTACTGCGTCCTTGTTATTTCAAAATTATTAGATGATGTGAATAAAATAGCTCGATATAACGAAAAACTTTGGCGATGAATTTTGGGACGGTGTTGGAAAAAGGTGTGATTTAGCTTATATTGAATTATTACAGAATGAAAATGCAAGCGAGCAGAGAGAAAATGTTAAGACACTAACACAAGCCGAGAAAATCTTCCTCTTCGATAAGCAACATTCATACTGCAACAATCAAGTTGGAAGAACGTTTGTCTGAGATCATGTCTAACCCAGTGCCTCAAATGCCGCGGATTTTATTGCCCAATTTCGCTGGAAATTTCGAAGAATGGATTCCGTCTAGCCAAACCTTTGAATCACTTGTTGAAATTAACAAGGCTTTATCGACAATACAAAAGTTTCATTATCTAAAGTCGAGCATCAATGCATTCAGGATTTAACAATCACCACAGACAATTATGCTGTTGCATGGGCAATTTTAAGAGGCAGGTACGACAGCAAGAAACTTATTATTAGGAAGCGCATATTATCCATATTATTAATTAATTTTTATACAGATTAAACTATCCAGATATCAGTAGGAAATAAGCTGCTACAAAGAAAATTGGACACAATTTTTTCCCAACTACAAAAAAATCCCAAAAATCAAAGAAATACTGTTACCCTAGCGCTATGGGAGTTACAGGAACTCTAGTGGAAGTCCCCTACAAGGTTTCGTTCATCATACTGCAAAAACAATTTGTGAAGCAAAACACGAAAAGTAATAGTAGATATTGAAAGGCCGTGAACTAATTTTACACACAAAATAGGGTTTTGACGGCTCCTTCGGCCAAAACCGGTTCTCTTAACCATTTTTTTTTTAATGAAAGTGCAATGGGAAGTGAAAATAACTGCAAATGAAGATAAGGATGTTTGGATTTCTTTTCAACACGATATTGCAGGACTCGGCAACTCCAGATACATCCACCTGGAGTCGATATGGTCATACCTAGTCCAGACAGGTACACTTCCACTAGTCGCATCTGGGTAGGTGCTCCCTTTTTAGGCTCGGGGATTTGGCTACTTCCGTGGTTTTGTCTGATGTAACTGGTTGCTGATGAGAGCCGGAATTTGCCAACTGCGTTAATTTGTATTCTTGTGCCCGTTTATAATTACGTCTAATCACAGATGGCGATTTGCGCTATTTCGGATTGCTACGCGTCTCTGATGAGGCACAGTTTTCCATAATCTGTTTCCTGTATTAATCTTTCGAGAAGTATCTTGTGCATTGGGCAATTCGACTGCTTGGTCGCGTATTTCTTGCCCCTGCGGATGCAGGGAAAGCATGAGGAGGCCTGTGCCTTCTTGGCGCACTTGTCTTTCTTATGGCCACTTTCGCAACAGTGCTCACAACATTCGTCTGTGCTGCAGTACTTGGCAACGTGGCCCAAGTCTGTGCACTTATGACACTTTGGGACTACAATTTAGTCCTTCACAGGTATGGCACTGACGCCTATGTATATTTTCCCCCTCTGAGGACAAGGTGCCTGACTACGTCAGACACCTCGAACAAGATCCTGGTGGCTTTCCTTTGGGCCTTGTTTTAAATCTGATCTTGCAGTTTTCGTTAAATTGCTGCCTTGACACTACCTCGATGAGGTTCTGCTCATAGAACGCCTCTTTCATGTCGGACGGAACGTCGTACATGATGAGGAGCAGATTCCTCTTTTTAGCGATTTCAATTTTTAGTCCAGTCGGTGGAAGTTGTCCGAATTGTCAGCCATCTCAACAATGAAGGTTTTGTTGGTCTTTCTGACCGATTTAATTTTAATTTTGTTCTTCGTGGGGTTGACTACCGTCATGAAGGTCGTTTGGATGTCTTTCATAGTTTCATTATTTTCGCCAAAGACAAACAGTCTGACCGGTCTTCCCGTCTGTTGTACGAGTTTTGCTGTCTTGCCTTCTTTTTGCATTGACTTGCCCACCACTGCCGCGTAAGTCGCGATCGGAATGGGTGGCTTAATTTCCTGTCTAAGTTTTCGATTTTCACTTTCAAGCTGTTTAATTTGTCCGATAAGTTTCGCTTGCGCTTGTTGTCTTAGAGAGCTCACTCAGCCTGCTGCTTGGATCCATCTCTTTGTCGACCTAATACATTCATTCATGCGCGTCACTAATTAGATACTGAGGCATTTGGCTAGAATCCTATGGAGTCATGAGATGGACCTAATTCTACCTTCTCTATACTTTTCGTACATGTGTGGGTACGGTATCGGTAACAATTGGGGGATCTCGCTTAGCGAAGCGGCCCAGCACATGTAAATGTTTGGCCGTCTCTTGGTTGAACAAGGATCTTGTCCAATATCTGCTCTCCTACCCAGAGCCCTCCACAGAGTACAAACCTGTGTTAACTGACATACCAGGGTTACCTACAACGCAGCTTGGAAAAATCGTTAGCAGAAACGGAATTTAGCCGTGTAGCAAAGGGTGCTACTCGCCCACTGGGCACCACGCGGTGGTGTCCGCCCAACAGCTTCCCCTAAAAGCGACAGTGGTGGGGAAGCTACCGGCTCTGCCACCGCAAGACGTTATGTGACTCGCATGCCGACATCAGGCACGAGGTCATTAGAACAGTAAATTAAGACGACACAAAATTTAAAACTATAAATGATTAGAATCGCCGGTAACACGAAACGACACAATACAAAGTTGATAAAAAATCACAAAGAGGACCAACCACAAACAGAAACGACGATTTGTCGGCATGCTAAGAGGCCATGAGATTTAGGATGGTTCATCGGGGTGCACCAAATCCAGATTTCGCCGGGGGTTACGGCTATCGTAGTCCATGAACTTAATAATAAAGCTCGATGGAACCACTTAACGCTATTAAAGAGATTAGCCCTACTACGTAAACTGAATGTGTGGGGTATCTCTAACGATCTGATATTGTTATTGTTATTGAATTATTTGAGCGGGCGTACCAATTATGTTGAATACCGTGGTCTTCGGTCGGGCTTATATCAGTTTCCTTCAGGTGTGCCGCAGGGCTGTGTTCTTGAACCGCTCCTATTTACTATTTCCATTAATGACCTTCCTGACCGGTTTATATCTCAATGCTTACTATACGCCGATGACCTTAATATTTATAAAATCAATAATAATCATTACATCCGATTTGGTAATGATTGTGATAAAGTTTATATTGGACAAACAAAAAGGAGTATCGAAATGAAGTTCAAGGAACATATTAGACACTATCGTTTCGACAAACCAGAATTATCACGCAGAGCATATGGTAAAATCCGGACATAAATTATTTATGAAAAAGAACGGAAACTTATTGAGCAGAGAACCACCCCTAATTGTACACTCAATTGATTTATTACCATAGGCTCTACAAACGTACGGTTCGCTTTCGTTCCATCCTTTCCAGAAAATAAACACACACCAGATATTAGACCGCCTAGTAGATTGTACATGGTCATATGTTTTAGAAATTTTAGAGCCTGCGTAGAAAATAATTTGCACGTGTGGGGAATCCGACTGTCTAATTAAAACAAAGCATTGCGATGGCCCTTGCGGGTGTTGAGGCAATGTGATTTCTACCCAGTGCTCTGAATGTCAACGTGAAGAAATTCAAACAAGCGCGGGTAAACGGCGGGAGTAACTATGACTGTCTTAGTAATATCTCGACCAAGCACCGTGTACCCGACCAGGGATGCCTCCCTTGGGCGACGGTGACACCCATACCTGCCCGAGGTGGAGTTGCGCGTGGTCACCTTTGTGGCCCAGCTGAATGGGGTGAGAGCAGGGGTGTCGGGGTACCACCCCGGCACCCGACATCAATTGGTCCAAATAATAAGGATCGTAGTGGTAACGGCCCCATACCGCCACGCGCCAATGTTATGGCACTTCAGGGGGCCGTTGATAACGTCCCGGCAACGTCACAGGTCATGAATACGATTTTTTTACATTCAGTCGGTAACACGGTTGACAATGAGATCCCACGTTCTCTCGAACGCTGCGTTCCTATATTAATAAATTTGTGTGAGTAGAGTTTACTGCATACCTGTAAATTGTACAACCACATAGTCCTTGCAATCGTTAATTGATTATGGCTCTCCAGCCCAAGGAATTAAACTGATTTAGTAATGTAAGTAGTAAGGTTAGATTAATTCATGCTAACATCTTATTTCTAACGCGGTGTAAAAAGAACAATGTTTTCCCTAAATTCATGAAGGTTAACACTTCTAGTAACTGTAAACAACCATCGAAAGTTATTACAGCGGCTAAAAAACATTGGCTAGCAAATGAAATAAGATACCAGTACGCCAAACGTAGTAAATTAGAAATAGAATTATACACATTGCACCTGAAATTAACAAAGAATTTAGACGAAAACAATTTTCAAATATGGTGTGATTTCCAAAGACGTAACGTCGAACGCGTTAACAGAAAATTTAAATTAAGAATGGTAACTGTCAATAAAAAGTTTAGGCAAATCTGTCCAAAAAAGTCAAACAAAGAAAATGTGAACGTCATGGAGAGAACACCATTCGTATGCAACCAATCTTCTGAGACATTTAAGGATGAAATGAACCTCCTAGATAAAGGATTAAAATATAGTAATCGCGGTCCGAAATCGCCCGTCGCGGAATCAATCGCATCAATAGAAACAAACATTAGGAACTTGGATGTAGCTACGAAAGACTTTGTTAGAAACGCGTGCAAAATTCAGATCTCTAGAAATTTAGAAAATGGTAAAAATTGCGGCCAAGATAGGAGGAATTTAGAAATTATTAAAAGTCTCGGAAATAAAAATTGGTTTTACCTTAAAGCAGATAAAGGAAATAAAATAGTCATTTTGGACAAACCGGATTATTACAATCGCGTCAACACTATGTTAGCGTCAGGACCGTATAGAGAATTAAAGAAAAACCCTCTACCGTCAATGATTAGAATCACTAAGGATACTATTAAGGACTGCCGCAACTTAATCAATAATAACCTGAAGTTTAAAATAACAAGTTCAAACCCTACCATTCCAAAAATGTATTGTCTTCCAAAAATTCAGAAACCAGGTAATTCCATGCGCTATAGTATACGGCATTGATTCCCCAACATATAAATTGTCCAAATGGCTAGTGAATGAATACAAGAACTTGCCCTACAAAGTAGATAGTCTAAGTGTAGAAAACTCCTTATATTTTGTAAATAAAATTGAAAAGATTGAATTAAAAGATGGCGAAATCCTTGTATCATTCGATGTTTGTTCACTTTTCCCAAGCGTTCCAATTCCAGAAACTTTGGAGTATTTGGTTGAATTTTTGAAATTAAATATCGTAGATGACGTGAAAACCGCGGAATATAAAGGTTAACAAAATTATGTATGTCACAAAATTGTTTTCAAATAGGCGAAAAATGGTTCGAATAGGTGGAAGGCACGGCGATGGGTAATTATCTCCTTTTATTGCGAACCTTTTCATGAGCAAATTTGAAACGAAGTTGAAAAAGAAACCAAATATTTTCCGAGAATATTCCAATAAAGGGAACATAAAGATTTTCTAGCAGAACTTAACTCAAAATTCACTACGATCAAGTTTACTATTGAAGAAGACGTGAACAATCGGCTTCCGTTTCTAGATACTCTAGTCATAATATCGCAATAACAATAAATTAGAAATAGACAAGTACAGAAGAGAAACTAATTCCAGATTCATCACGGCTGATTCGCAGCAGCATTCCGTTTTGAGGCAAATTTTGTTTGAGCAATTTTCTGCTGCTTAAGAAATTTTTGCATTTTCATTTGCTATTGTTTTCTTTAGGTATTACACATTTACTCTTGCTTTATAATAGTTATCATAGTACGATTATCCTGTAATAAGCTGTATGCTGTTGGGTAATACGAGGGCGACCTGAAATGTTTCCGAAATCGGCAAGAGATGGCGCACGAAGGTTGAAGTGTTTAAGAGTGTGTTTTGTGCAGCAAGTTAGGCGGTTTCGTAAAAATGGATAAAATCGAATTTCGTGCCGTGATAAAACACTTCTGGATGGCTGAGAAAACGGCCACATAAATTCAAAATAATTTGCTAGAGGTTCATGGCGTAAGTACTCCATCATTTTCGACCATCAGCTTCAGGGCAAGCGAGTTCAAACGTGGCCACACAAGCACAAGCGACGAACCACGCGGTGAATACAAAAACCGCTACAAACGATGAAATTGTCGATAAGATTCATGATGCTGTGTTAGCCTATCCCCGATTGAAGCTGAAAGAAATAGCAGAGACAACAGGTATCACCGAAGAACGCGTCACCCATATCCTACATAAATTTTGGGTCTGAAAGAGGCTTGGGTGAGATTGGTGTCGCGTTTGATTATACCGGAGCAAAAACGAAATCGGGTGACCGTTGCCGAGGAGTGTCTGGCCAAGATCCGACGGAATCCAAAGAATTTATTCATGCATTTTCGTAACCGTGGATGACTTGGATCCACCACTACATGCCGGAGACCAAGGAACAGTCGAAGTAGTGGACTTTTGTAGGCGCATCCGATCCGAAGATAGCAAACACAGACGTTATTCTTAATTTAACAATGTTTTAATTGTAATTGAGAAATCAATTGTAATTAATACTAACTGCAAGGCTAAACTATTAAATTGCAATTAAAACACAAATATGTTAGCAATGATGTTAATTTAGGATCCCGCCTAACCCTGTATATTAACCCTCATCTTTTGCATACACTGCATTTTACATGTAATTTATAATAAACAGGCTATTCCGCACAATACACCTTTCATATTCATTAATATAATGGCGTAGTAACGTTGAGTATGGGTCAGCAATTTTGTATTAGGTATCATCATAGAGAATCCAGATCATACCCCTATCAAACATTATTCTCAGTAGAGGTTCCAAGCGACAGCACTTTCGCTTCAATTTCGTATTTAAATATTCGCGCGTCATAATATTGCCTAAAATCTTAACCTGCGCGATGCGGTACACTCAGAGGTGCTTTCTTGCATTAAGAAATTAGATTTTCTCGCAAAAATCTGTCTATATTCAACATCAGAGTCATTTGGAATATGCATCTATTCGCCTAACCTATGATCGAACACCAAGACAAGTCCAAGTGTACAAACGTTTAAAGCTCGAACTAAATAAGAGATGAGCGAAGGGCGAAAACAATCTGAGAATAAGATACGTCAACGGCACCCCAAAAATACGTCGTTTAAGCTAAATCCTTCGCCCAGTCGCAATCCTATACATTGTAAATACCAAAATGTTCGTGCGCTTCGTTGCAAAACTAGCGAGTTTTATATTTAGAGTGATGGTAATCCTCAAGTGTATGCTGAGATACCGTTGCATCCAGAAAAACTGACTGTTTGGTGTGCTTTATGGTCTGGTGGAATCATTGGTCCATACTTCTTTAAAAACGATGCTGGTCAGAACGTTACAGTCAGTTGTGACCGCTATAGAGCCATGATTACTGACTTTTTCGTTCATCAATTGAACAACCATGATGTGCAGGAGCTGTGGTTTCAACAAGACGGCGCAACATGTCACATAGTTCGCGCCATAATTGATTTATTGAAGGAAACGTTTGATAACCACGTAGTTTCACATTTCGGACCCGTGAATTGGCTCCCCCAAAATGCCCGAAACGATTGACCACTTGGAGGACAACATTCGCCGCGTTATTGCCGATACACGGCCACAAATGTTGGAAAACGTAATCGAGAATTGGATCTCCAGATTAGACTACGTCCGAGCCAGCCGTGGCGTTCATATGCCAGAAGTCATATTTAAATTATAACGCAAGAAGATTATCTTTTGACTAAAGTAAATTTCATGTCAATGTAAAAAATTCATCTTTGTTTTATACCTCTATAAAAACACTTTATTATGCTGTTATTCAGAGTGCTTAAACACTTGTGTGCAGCAGTGTATGTACAGCAAAACATTTGCTACAATTGTACAATTATAGTAACAAGGAAAAGCCTAGAAAAACAAAAAGAATTAGCATTTGAATGTTCTATTCGGTCACAATATGCTTCAGTTTACGTGTACAATCATAATATCAAAGTTTCTAGTACAAAGATAGCATAGAAATAGAAAATGCACTAGGGTGACAGAATAAAATAGACACCAGGCAAAGCGGTATAAATATGTAAACAGCTAAATTCTAAGAACGAATTAAGAACTTTCTCGTGTCATTAGGGTAGGGGTAGATGTATCGAAATTCGTCATAGTGTAGTATCGTTACATCTATGCCTCGCTTACAAGGTTCGAGTAATATTAGCGACTTCACCCGGGGTCTCATCCTTGTCCAGAGTGAACGCGGCGGTTCGCAACGTGAAATAAGTAAATTTTTAAATATTCCGTTGTCCACAGTTAACCGTGTGATTACACAATTTAAACGCAAGGAAAAAACAACAGTGGAGCCGACACCAGGTCGTGCCGAACCTTCTGAAAGAAGTAAAAGGGTGCTTGTGCGCGAAGTGTTAAGAGAACCGCGAAAAAGTACAGCTGGGCTTGCGGCAACCTCACAGCGCACCGTTCTGGGATACCTCCACAGTGTGGGGATGTATAAAAGGGTGGCAAAGAAAAAACCTCCCCTTACGGCTTTTCAAAAACGGCGCCGAATGGCTTGGGCAATCGAAATGCGAACGAAGCCCGAAGAGCTTTGGTGGTCTGTCACTTTTTCAGATGAAAGCAGATACTGCCAATTCAGTGATAGTGGTCGTACGTGGGTATGGAGACGTTCGTCACAGCAACTGGACGACACATTTTTGCATCAGACGGTGAAATACGGCGGTGTGAACATCATGGTGTGGGGCGGGATATGGTATGGTGGAAGATCGCAATTAGTAATCTGCGACGGAAATGTAAATGCGGCAAAATATATCCAAATATTAACAGAAGGACTACTACCGATATTCGACAACGCCATTTTACCTAAGGAAGACGCCACTTTTATGGAGGATGGAGCACCCTGCCACAAAGCAAGAACAACAACCACATGGAAAGAGGAACAGGGGATTCGGATTTTACTATGGCCAGGCCAATCACCGGACATGAATCCGATAGAGAATGTTTGGCACATAATCCAGACAAATATGGCGAAACGACCTCGAAAACCCAGCAAGAAGGAAGAACTCGTGGCAGCTGTTACAGAAGAGTGGTTAAATATTACAGAAGACACCATTAATCATTTAATAGATTCTATGCCACGACGACTCGCAGCACTTCACGCAAGTAAAGGTGGATCGACAAAGTATGAGTCTAATTTAAACATTTTAAAATATTTTGTATGTATAACGAGAATAGAATCTTTTTTAATTAGTAGGTGTCTATTTAATTCAGTCACCCTAGTGTATAAATAAGCACAGCACTAAGGTGCGCTTATCAATCTAACAATTAAATAGGATTGGCTCCCTTATACAAAGGTAGTAGTGCATGCATACATATAGAGGCATTAGTACAAGCCTTTAGCAAAGCTTCTGCAGAGGAGTATAAGACTTCAAACATAGCATTGACAACGTACACGCTGCGGCTGTACCTTAGATAGTAAAAACTGAAGGAAAACGTACATACACACATGCTAATGTACATTACATGAATAAGAGACGACACATATATTTTACGTACACAGTAGCTGTACATAGGCTAGACTGGAAACCGTGAACACATTTTATTTTTAAATATACTTTTTTGCGCAATCGCATTGAGTTTCATTGTAAAACTTTCAACCTACCAAATAAGCGAGCATTCTCTACAAGTATTGGTCACGAAATTCAGGAATTTACGAGCAGGCTACAGCGGCACTGTTCTTGAAAACAGGAGAATGTACCATGGAAAATTCTTCTGACCTCAATGCAATTGAGAATATGTGGAATCTTTTAAAATTACGCGTGTATTCGAGAAGAAACAAAAGAGCAATTAGTAAGAAATATTCAGGATGTGTGACAAAATGACGCTACAATTAGACATACCATTAACGCTTACATAGACAGTATGCCAAAAAGAATAAGAGCAATTATAAAGGCCAAAGGAGGCTTTACAAAATATTAGTTATATAGTTGCGATGATGTCCACAAACAGTTCTGAATAACTTATGCTTTTCGATTATACAATACGTTTTTCATTACATATTTTAACAAAATCGCTATTTTATCAAGTTGCCCTAATAAATTGGACAGGGACTATAAGTGTGGGGAGTTTTACAGTACACAAGAACGTTATTTTTGCACCGAGGGTATCAAATAATAGAATTTTTATTCATTTACCTTCTAAAGAACTGGTGCATCAGTTTATTAATAACCATGGGGGTTAGCCCTCAATAGCAAGTTCGTTCCGACCCGGCGGTTAGTATTGCCTGCTAAGCGAATAATTTTGTCATGAATTAAAAAGATTAGGCTTAAATGTTGTAACTTAATAGTTTAAACCCGCCCTTAATATTAATTTATTAATGGCGGGTTTAAACTTACCCGAATATAAACACGTGTTGAGTTTCCGCAGCCAGTATCATATTATATATTAATTCGGAAGCAAACGATATTCTTCCTGAATCTATAACACGGGCTGAAAAGTCCCGGGCCTAACACATAGGTGACGCTAGTTTTATTGCAGTCACCTTTCTCTCAGTTAGTACTAACCTTCAAAAGACAGCTGTTAAAATTTCATGATATTATTATTATTAGTCTGTGAGTTATTGTGCTGAGTCACGCTACTTTTGTTATTTTCAAAACAATGGATCAAAAACAATTTCGTGTTTTAATTTTACACTGCTTCTTGATGGGAAAAATACCGTTCAAGCGAAGCAATGGCTTGAAAAGCGTTATGGGGACTCCGCTCCATCAGAAACAACAATAAAACGTTGGTTTACTGACTTCAAACGTGGTCGTAGAGACACCGATGATGCAGAACGCAGTGGACGTCCAAATTAGGCGGTAACACCAAAAAACATCAAAAAAATCCATAAAATCGTTTTGAAGGATCGAAAAGTGAAGTTGCGTGAGTTAGCTGACATCGTAAAGATATCAAAAGAACGTATTGGCTTTATATTGCATGAGCATTTGACTATGAGAAAGCTCTTCAAAGTGGGTGTCGCGTTTGCTCACTGTATACCAAAAACAAGAACATGTTGATGATTCTGAGCAGTGTTTGGTCATGTTTAAACGTAACAAACCGGAATTTTTGCGTCGATATGTGACAATGGATGAAACATGGATCCATCACTTCACTCCGGAATCAAAACGATCGTCATCTGAGTGGACAGCAACTGGTGAACCTCGTCCAAAGCGCCCGAAAGCACAACAATCGGCTGGAAAGGTTATGGCCTCGGTATTTTGGGATGTGCGTGGTGTAATATTCATCGACTATCTTGAGAAAGGAAATACCATCAACAGTGAATATTATATAGCGTTATTGGAGCGTTTGAAGGCCGAAATTGCAAAAGAAACGACCGCATGTGGCAAAGAAAAAAAATTTTGTTTCATCAAGACAACGCACCGTGTCACAAGTCAATCAAAACAACGGCAAAACTACATGAATTGAACTTCGAATTGCTCCCACATCCACCGTATTCGCCAGATTTGGCTCCCAGCGACTACCGACTGTTCGCATACCTCAAAAAAATGCTCGCCGGTAAGAAATTTCGCACGAATGAAGAGGTTATCGCTGAAACTGAGGCCTTTTTTGAGGCAAAAGATAAATCGTTCTACAAAAGTGGTATTGCAATGTTAGAGCGGCGCTGGAATGATTGCGTTGCTCTTGATGGAGATTACGTTGATGAACAAAGCTAATTTTGAACCAAAAAAACCGTGTTTTGTTTGTTAGGCCCGGGACTTATCAGCCTATGTGTTATTAATTCGATATAAATCAAGTTCATTCAGAATTTTCTTAACAATTGATGAAATAAGATATTTTATGTGTAAAAAAAATTGGTCATGTGGCTAATAAATGTCCCAATAATATACAAGATGCATATGTTATAGGTATAATTTCTCAGGTTAATGTAGACGCGAACGTTAATGTAGTCTCGGCGAAGTGGGGCAAGTTACAGTGCAGTGCGGAGAACAAGGTGGAGGGGCCGAACGGCCGTATCAAAGCGAGTGTTCAGTAACGTTTACGCATAGGCGATGCGGACGCAGGAACGTTTACACATAAAATCAATTATATAACGTGCTAAAACACTTACTGTTTCAAGAAGTTTCCACGAAATCACAAACTGGGTGGCATCTGTTAAATATTAGTATCATTAAATATGTTTCCACACTTGTTTCAGTCAAATGAGTATGGTGTGAGGAATAAATATTTTTTAATGATTAAAACGACCGTTCCATATCGAATGATGTCATATTCGCCAATTAAAAGTAATCCTAGTGACAACTTAACGGATCTTTCGACGCACCTTCACAAATTTGTCTTAGTATGAGAAAATCTGAATCCTACTCAATAGCACCTTCAAATTTTCGTATTACACTTTAATTTTTTTCGCCTTCCGTCGTACATAGGTGTGAGTGAAGATCATTCACAATGTCAACAGAATCCAGAAACGACCTCGAATGATTTTGTAATTTTTCCCTCTGCTAGTCTATAGTAGTTCTTGCAAATACTTTTAAAATCACATTTTACCTCACCATCGAAACATTTTCTAGTTTTGCTTGGTAATTTTGGCGTGTCTTGGAATGAATTGTAAAACTACCTTCTTTACATCATCAAAATGTTCACAGTAGTAAAACGCAGTCTTTAACCACGTTCCCCAACGTGTAGTAATCGGCTGTGGTAGTTCAGGCATTTTGGAACACAGTTCGTGAAATCGTTTTGTACGTTTTAGGGACTTTAGTAATACTACCTTCGTATAAGCTATTAAAGCATTTACTCGTAGATATTTAGGAATCAATTGCCCCACAAGGTTTAAAGCATGGATTTTACGTGTTACATATAACAGATTGCCACTCTCTTCTTTAAGAGATCGGTCTAAGGAAAGCATGTTAGCAGCACCGTCACTCACACACATTAGAAATTGAGTTTATGAAACTTATAATTTGTTCAATGCCCTCAACACCACTTTTAAAATTTCGTCGCTAGTACATTTTGCAACTCCTTTGAAAGCATGTAAGATAGGGGATGACTGTTCAAACTCTTCCATTATACATACCAACACATTCTTCATAGAATGTTTTTGCCGATCGGTTGTTTCGTCCACTCATAACCATAATTTTATATCTTTCAATTCTGCTTTAATTCAAATGACGATTGCAAGGACTGTGTGGATGTACAATTCACAGGTATAGCAGTAAACTCAATTCATGCAGACACCTTATTTCTAACACGGTGTAAAAAGAACAATATTTTTCCTAAATTCATGAAGGTTAACACTTCTAGTAACTGTAAACAACCATCGAACGTTATTACAGCGGCCAAAAAACATTGGCTAGTAAATGAAATAAGATACCAGTACGCCAAACGTAGTAAATTAGAAATAGAATTATACACATTGCACCCGAAATTAACAAAGAATTTAGACGAAAACAATTTTCAAAAATGGCGTGATTTCCAAAGACGTAACGTCGAACGCGTTAACAGAAAATTTAAATTAAAAATGGTAACTGTTAATAAAAAATTTAGGCGACTCTGTCCAAAAAAGTCAAGCAAGGAGAATGTGAATGTCATGGAGAGAACACTACTCGTGTACAACCAATCTTCTGAGACCTTTAATAAAGACGAAATGAACCTCCTAAATAAAGGATTAAGATATAGTATTCGCGGACCGAAATCGACCGTTGAGGATTCAATCGCCTCAATAGAAACAAACATTAGAAACTTAGATGTAGCTACAAAAGACTTCGTTAGAAACGCGTGCAAAATTCAGATTTCGAGGAATTTAGAAAATGATAAAAATTGCGGCCAAGATAGGAGGAATTTAGGAATTATTAAAAGTCTGAGAAATAAAAATTGTTTTTATCTTAAAGCAGATAAAGGAAATAAAATAGTCATTCTGGACAAACCGGATTATTATAATCGCGTCAACACTATGTTAGCGTCAAAATACAGAGAATTAAAGAAAACCCCCCTACCGTCAATGATTAGAATCACTAAAGATACAATTAAGGACTGTCCTAACTTAATCAATAATAACCTGAAATTCAAAATAACAAGTTCAAACCCTACCATTCCAAAAATGTATTGTCTTCCAAAAATTCACAAACCAGGTAATTCCATGAGACCTATAGTATCCGGCATTGATTCTCCAACATATAAATTGTCCAAATGGTTAGTGAATGAATATAAGAACTTGCCCCATAAAGTAGATAACCTATGTGTAGAAAACTCCGTAGATTTTGTAAATAAAATTGAAAAGATTGAATTAAAAGGTGGGAAGTCCTTGAATCATTCGACGTTTGTTCACTTTTTCCAAGCGTACCAATTCCAGAAACTCAGGAGTATTTGGTTGAATTTTTGAAATTAAATAACGTAGATGATGTGAAAACCGCGGAATATAAAAGATTAACTAAATTATGCATGTCACAAAATTGTTTTCAAATAGGCGGAAAAGGGTTTGAACAGGTGGAAGGCACGGCGATGGGTAATCCACTATCGCCTTTTATTACGAACCTTTTCATGAGCAAATTTGAAACAAACCTGAAAAAAGATACCAAATACTTCCAGAGAATTTGGCTTAGGTACGTAGACGATATTTTCGCTGTGTTTGATACCAACAAAGGAAACATACAAGATTTTCTAGCAGAACTGAACTCAAAATTTACCACGACCAAGTTGACTATTGAAGAAGAAGTGAACAATCAATCGCCTTCCGTTTCTAGATACTCTAGTCATACGCAATAATAATGAATTAGAAATAGACATCTACAGAAAAGTAACTAATTCCAACAGATTCATCACGTTTGATTCGCACCATTGCGAACAACAAAAAATGTCCGCGATTAGTTTTCTGGTCAATAGACTCGTCAAATTTCCGCTAAACAAGAGCAGGTATGACAAAGAATTAAAGTATATCAAAATTGTAGCGAGGTACAATGGTTTCTCTTCTATGGATGTCGACCGTATTTTAAGGAAGGTCCAATACAAACAACACATCAGAAATTCCACGACTTCGACATCCACAAACACCGGTAATAAGAAATTTATAACTCTTCCTTTTCACCCAACAGTAAAAGGGTTAAGTAAAATTTTCCGACAACTAAATATGAACGTGTCTTTTGTGTCAAAAACAACTTAAAGAATTTCTTAGGGAATCCCAAAGATAAACCAGAGATGATAAAAAGGTCTGGAATATACCAAATCGCATGCAATGATTGTGAGAAAGTTTATATTGGACAAACAAAAAGGAGTATCGAAACCAGGTTCAAAGAACATATTAGACACTATCGTTTCGACAAACCTGAACTATCAAGCGTAGCAGAGCATATGGTAAAATCCGGACATAAGATTGATTTAAAAAATCTGACACTACTTAAAAACGTGAACTCGTATAGAGAATTTTAGACGCGTACGAAACTGTATATATGAAAAAGAACGGAAACTTATTGAACAGAGAACCACCCCCAATTGCACACTCGAGTTTGATGGATTTATTACCATAGGCCCTGTTAAAGATACGGTTCGCTTTCGGTCCATCCTTTCCCGTAAAAGGCATGAGGCCACCTAGTAGATTGTAAATAGTCATACGGTTTAGAAATTTTAGTGTGATACAGTTTTTACTTTCAGTCGGTAACACGGTTGACAATGGGAGCCCACGTGCTTAATTAATTTGTGTGAGTGGAGTTTACTTCTATACCTGTGAACTGCTTTTATTCTTCATTCAACATAGTTACAAAGAGATGGCATAAAGTTTCTTGACGATGTCCAACTCGGTAATGTATGAACCGAATATTTGCTCCAGAAGGAGACAAATGCTTGGTAGGTTCATTTAATCCTATCGCCTTCGTATTCTAAGTCCGGCATACTCGCTATTACGTTTAGTAGTTTATTCGACACTTGTGTACTGACAAGCACTCATAACGACTAGTCAAATAATTGGTGTGCTTACGCATGTTCAGTATTATTTGACTGGTATCAAGACTGATACGGGTACTCGATTCTCTGTGCCGTTGTTCTCCGCACTTTACTGAAACCTGTCCCTTTTTGCAGAGATTAGTAATTAGCAATGTACCTGCATTTATCCCGAATAATAGTCCTAGTTCCAATGAGGCATGTAGTACTTTAGTCGATGTCAACACATCTGATTTGAAACAATATGGAAAGCTGGTCATCCCCGGTTTCAACAGAATCTAAAACTGGTAGTATTCGTGGTGAATTACAGAGTCCAGGATTAGATTTAGAAGAGACCATTCACCATGAAACTTCTGACAATAAATTTGCTAAACCAAAGGAGAAAAGTTAAAAACTAATGTTATGGAAGAGAGCGACCGCACTCTCTTAGAATTTGTAGATGCTGTTAACAAAGATTCTACTATAGATTTTACTTTTGAAGAATATTGTAAATTTTTAAACGAGGTCAAGGACAAACAAGTTATTCCTAACCTAACTTTGTTTTGCGATACTGACGAGTTTGAACTTAGTCAACTGCAAGATTATTCTACAGATACCTCAGATATATAGTTTGTAATTTAATGTTTCTGTGTGGGTCACATAAAAAGCAGATGACTTAATTGTATATTTTGTCTTTTTCCCTTCACTTAAAATTTAATCCAGGATTGCATAATTTAAAGATTATTCAATTGTGCATTCCACAATCCGTCGCAGCTAAAACGCATAGTTTGAATTGTACGACGGCGACCAGAAATGTTACCGGAATCCACAAGAAAACACGGTATTGGTGTAGTTTTTTATTTTTCGATGTAGCTTCCTCGAAGATCAATACACCTTTTCAAATGGTGCTCCAGTCTGTTCAAGCCGTCGAAAAAGTAGGATGCTTCGAGGTCTGCAAAGATAGCCATCTGTAGCGGCGATGACCTCATTTGAGGCAAATCTCTGTCCTCCCAGTGATTTTTTCAGGTTTGAGAATAAAAAAAGGTCGCTGGGGGCTAGATCCGGTGAATATGAAGGCTGAGAGACTAATTCGTAGCGCAATCATTCAATTTGGACACGACGATTTGGAATGAATGAACCGACGCATTGTCGTGGTGGAGAAGCTATTTTTTCCGTTGCAAACAAGACCGTTTCTCCTTCAATACTGCATCGAATCCGGTTAATAAGTCGCTGTAGCATTGCCCCGTGATCGTTCTTCCCTTCTTCAGATAGTCAATGAGGATCACACCTTGGGAATCCCACAAAATGGTCGCCATGACCTTTCCGATCGATGGAACGGTCTTTGCTTTTGTTCGGAGCCGATCCGCCGGTAAAACCTCACTGCAACGACTGTTGCTTGATCAGCGGTATGTAGTGGTAGATCCAAGTCTCATACAGTGCGCTCCAAAACGCATGAAGAAATCCATTGGATTTCGTTTGATCCTGACTAGGCATTCCTCCGAAACGGTCACCCGATTTCGTTTTTGTTCCGGTGTGTAGGATATGGCCAACGCGTTCTTCTGAGATGCCTGTCGTCTCTGCTATCTCTTTCAGCTTCAATCGGCGATCGACTAACACGACATCATGAATCTTGTCGACCATTTCATCGTTGGTAGCGGTTTTTGGGCGTCCACTACGTGGTACGTCACTTGTGCTTGTGCGGTCACGTTTGAACTTGCTCACCCAGAAGCCTCTATTTTTGCATTTCACAGCACAAAATTCGATTTTATCAATTTTTGCGAAACCGCAAGATTTTCTACACAAAACACACCCTTAAACAATAACTATTTACAGTAGACGTCTGAAATTGTGACAGTTGCCATAAAAATGGTTGCTCTTGCCGACTAATGAATCCACTTCACCCCCAACTCTAGCCGATTCCGGTAACATCTCAGGTCGCCCACGTATTATTGAACATCAGCCTCATGTAATTGCTCTCTGTGAAACGTTGTTTAAACCACATTATCAATACAAGTTTAAAAATTACTACGTCGTCAGACAAGATCGTGCTGATGGATACGCTGGGATGGATATCTTAATACAAAGGGACAATACAATAAGAGATGAAATACTTGATATAACAGTGTGAATAGTAGTTTTATGTTTTGTGGAATTAGCTTCTTAGTCTTGATTTTACAATGTTTTCTATTTACCGTACAAATCAGTACATTATGCCCTGTCAGGATTATGTATTTTTTCCCGCAAATGTCACCATACTCTCTGATCTGCGCCGATACAACGCTCATCACACGCTTCGGTTCTTCAAAAAAATAATAAAACAGAGAATATCCTTACAAAGCAATTGATATCGGTCGTTTTGGTTTTTTTTTTTAATAATGATCCCCTTACTCGAATTTCACGTCCAGATCATGGTTTCTCAGCTATCGATCCAGCTTTATGCTCACATGACTTAACACTAAAGACCCATTGGCACGTTATAGATGATCCGTATACTTCAGATCATTAGCCTTTATTTAGTACAATTGAATATCCAGGTGTTAATATGAATACAGTGTAACTCACAAGTAGATGGAATATAGATATGGGAACGATGCAAAAATATACCGAATATTTGGCTCATAATCTTGTTAGTATTCTCAACTTATCACATGCGAAAGAGAAAATAGAATTTTATGTGGAAAGTATCAGAAAAGCGGCTGATGCTACTAGTGTCCTTAAAAAAACCTAATAAAAAATCGACTCCTCCCTGGTAGGACCACGAATGGTCAGAAGTTATACGGAACCGTAAGAAGGCTCTGCGGAAATTAAGAGTAAGGCGTACGTTAGAAAGCTACGTTAAATATCGAGAAGTAGTTGTGTATTCTAAAAGATTCCTGAAGTATAAAAAAGGAGTAGTTGGTGAAATTTTTGTAACACCCTACCAAAAGATACGCCCACCGCCAAGATATAAAAGACAATTAGGTCATTTCAACAACCGCCTACTAACTTGAACAAATTATTAGATACTCAATTGTACCCTTTTTTATGTTCTATAACGCTTGACTTTGTTTCATCGTCTATTATTTCTATTAGCAATCTTAGTAATAATTAAGGTCCTATCATAAGTTCATTATCTATAATTAAAATGCTCTGAGCAATGTTAACAACACTTCAGCGAGTATAGATGATATCGCATATAACCTGTTGACATACTTGCCTAGTACACATAAACAAATTTTACTTGATGCTTTTAATGGTATGTGTATCTATGAACGAATGATCAAAGCCAGATTGGATTGGTGGTTAGAAATTAGAAATATACTGCACACTTTAAGATGCTCTTAAGATGCTTTAAGGCAATTAATAACAGACGTGCAGTTAGATTTTACGTAGAATGCAAGCGTTTGGTAGTATTTGAATATATCGGGATATAAATTGATAATTATACGTTTATCGCTGCAAGCGTTTCGTGCAATCCTAAACCCTTTTCAAGATACTAAATTATTTGTCAGATCTAGTACAAATACAAGAGTTGGCCCTGGATTACTGTCACATCGTTTGTTGCAGGGTTCCAGTTTGAGTCCTATACTAATTTGTATAAATATGATCTGCATTATAACTTTAGTTATAATGTTAATCATCCAATATGCTGATGATTTCTGCATATACTTGAGTAGAGGGAGTTAGCTGATTTTAGATCATACACTCCACCCGAATTTTAGCGCCGATACCCGTGAGAAATGACTCCCTCCACTTGTAGTTCCGAACGCGGCCATCCCAGAAAGTAGATGGCGCTGTTAGCGGCGCGCGCGTTGGTATGTATAGGTATGTTTTTATTTCGCAAGCGGTTGTACAGGGTGTGTTTTTATTTCGCAGACCGTAATATACAGGATGTGTTTTTATTTCGCCGTTTGTAATGTACAGGGTGTTTTTATTTCGCAATAGAGTATTGCAGTGTGTGTTTTTAATTCAGAATCGGAATATTTTAGGCATCACATTTTTTATTTTTTTGAGATTAAATATTCATCTATATCGCTACAACTATCTCTTGTTGAAGTAAAGCGAACAATGGACGCGGTCCATTATTGTATGGCTTCAGGATAATCCGTTGGACGTTATATTGAAACATACAGGTGTGGAATTAGAAACTCTACAAGATGTAGATATTTTGATGTTTCTCGAAAAAGGTATCCGAGGAGGGTTGACGCAGTGCTCGGCTAGATATGCTAAAGCCAACAATAAATATATGGCTGACTATAATCCGGTAGCTCCAAATTCCTTTTTAATGTAGTATGACATTAATGCAATGTACTCGTGGGCAATGTGACAGCACCTCCCTTGCGGCGGATTAAAATGGGTTGAAGATCCAGAGAATGTAGATTTTAACGCTCGCGACAACAATTCAACAGGGTATATTTTAGAGGTCGATTTAGAGTATCCCCAAAATATACAAGACCGGCAGTGACCTACCAATGGGACCCGAAAAAGCAAACCCTCCAGGCAATCGTGGGAAGAAAATGTTGGCCACCTTACACCGGAAAGAAAAAATAGGTTATACACTACTACAACCTCAAGCCATTTCTAAACGAGGGACTTGTTCTAACAAAAATCCATAGGGTACTCCATTCCGAACAATCTGATTGGCTCAAATCGCACATCGAATTAAACACCAAGTTACGTCAAGACGCGAAGTACGATTTTGAACATAATTTCTTTAAATATACTAAAAACGCCATATCTGGTAAAACAATGGAATATGTGCGGTGGCGGAGAGATATCAAAATTGTAGGGAAGTGGGAAGGTAGAAGCACTAATCAGCAAGCCGAATTTGAAGTGTAGTACTATTTTTAACAAGAATTTGGTGGCTGTAGAACTAAATAAAATTGACATGGTGTTTGATAAACCAGTATATGTAGGTACATATGTGCGTCTTAGACTTTTCAAAAGCTATATTATACGACTGTTAAGGACTTAACATTGTTTTTGTGTTTTTGTAAATGAATTTTAAGTTTCTAAGGAAATATACTTTGTTTTATCCATTTTTTTACTACTTTATGTATTTTATATGACTTTATCTTCTTTGCAACCGTATGGTTTAGCATTATTACTTTATTTTCATTTACCACATTACTTTATTTTCATTTTTATCATTTATTTATTTTGCTCTCTGTAGTATATATCGAATTTTATTTTAATATGTATGTACATTACGCATTGTATATGTATACAAACCGGCCATTCACAACACTCTTGCTAAAAGCGCCTAATTTAAGTCATTAAGTGCGACGTCATCGGACAAATAATGGCAGTTTAGTTAATATTTAATATATATATACAGTAGTACAGGCAGTCGTCTCCAGCGTGACTGTCGAGATATTACAGATCAGTCACTCTCGGTTTCCTTTCGTACCTCATCGTAACGTGTTCAGTACGGACAAATAATGGCAGTTTAGTTAATATTTAATATATATATACAGTAGTACAGGCAGTCGTCTCCAGCGTGACTGTCGAGGTATTACAGATCAGTCACTCTCGGTTTCCTTTCGTACCTCATCGTAACGTGTTCAGTACGGACAAATAATGGCAGCTTAGTTAATATTTAATATATATATATATAGTAGTACAGGCAGTCGTCTCCAGCGTGACGGTCGAGGTATTACAGATCAGTCACTCTCGGTTTCCTTTCGTACCTCGTCGTAACGTGTTCAGTACGGACAAATAATGGCAGTTTAGTTAATATTTAATATATATACAGTAGTACAGGCAGTCGTCTCCAGCGTGACGGACGAGGTATTACAGATCAGTCACTCTCGGTTTCCTTTCGTACCTCATCGTAACGTGTTCAGTACGGAGAAATAATGGCAGTTTAGTTAATATTTAATATATATACAGTAGTACAGGCAGTCGTCTCCAGCGTGACGGTCGAGGTATTACAGATCAGTCACTCTCGGTTTCCTTTCGTACCTCGTCGTAACGTGTTCAGTAACGTCATCGGACGAATATTGGTAGTTTTTAATAGTTTCAAGTTTTGGCGGAAATAGTCGAGGCCGTTGTCGTATATACATTTTATTTAGTCTTCTGTTACAATTCTGGCGGGAATCATTCTGGTAAGGTTGTCGGAGCGCATGTATAGATTTCTTTATTAAATACAAATTCTCGACTCTCTATCACCGTTCGTCTAGGCTACTGTGTCCATTGTCGTCTATACATATTTTTAGTCTTCTGTTAAGTTTGTGTCGGGAATCATTTTGGTAAGGTCGTCGGCGCGCATGTACAGACATCTTCTACAAGTACGATCACTCCGCTTCTTGTTGACGGTCATTGCGGCCGCAGAGCCCGTTGTCATCTGTACGTTTGTTCGGTCCTCTGTCGTATCGGGACTTAGACATTTTTCTTCATTTAGTTGTTCGTCATAGCGGACGTGTTTCACGGACCAATTTTCTATATGTTATGTCGGCTTTATGGATCCATTTTCCTTGTTGGTGCGCATTTCGCACATTTGTTGGCTACTGGCTTTCTCCCTTCTTTGAGGCGCAGTAGCAAGGAGCTAAAGATTGCACATATCGTATTATTTCAAACGAGAACACACCTGGGTAGCTGTCACATTACTTTTGTCTCGAGATCGGCTATTATCGCTACTGTCGCCCTCGACCAGGCGTTCAAGCTCTCAGAGATAGGGTGGGGTACCGTATAAATGTGTAATAACGAAACTGTTTGGTTGAAGTACAAACACATGCCATTGAAACAGGGCCAAGTCCCTTAGGCAAATTTAAAACAAGGAAAATGTATTAGACTCCCGGGAAGGGATATATAAATAAGAATAGCACCGGAGGTGCGCTTATAAATTTAAGAAATAAGTAGGGTTGGCTCCCCCATAAAAAGGTAGTGGTGCATGCATACAGATATAGGCACATGCCTTTAACAAAGCTTCTGCGGATGCATATAAGAATTTAAACATAGCTTCGCAACGTACATGCTGATGCGGTACCTTATATTGCTACCAAAGGAAAACATACATATACACATGCTAATGTATGTACAATACATGTATAAGAGAGCTCGAATAACTGCAATTATTGCAAATATATATATCTTACGTACATCGTAACTGTATATACGTTAGAGTGGAAACTGTGTACACATTTTATTTTTGAAATAATTTTTTTTGCGCATGCGCATTGAGTTTCACTGTACAACCTTTCATCTAATAAATAAGCGAACATATTCTACAAGTATTAGTCAAGTAATTCAGGAATTCACGAGCAGGCTACAGCGGCGCTGTTCTTCAAACCAGGAGAACGTAACAACGACTTCCACTACAATTACATGAAAAATCTGTATGGACCTCGGTGTAAATTGTGTTACACAGACACGAACTCGCTTATTTACTTAATAGAGACGGAAGATGTTTATGCAGATATGAAGGCAAATATCGAACGACTCTACACGTCAGATTACTCTGTGAACAATATCTACAATATACCGCGTATTTAATGAAAGATGAAGGAGCTGGTAAGCTATTACTGGCGTTTGTGGGACTACGGGCGAAAATGTACGCCTGTAAGTACAAAGATTCCAACATAAAGGGGGCCAAGGTAAATAGTAAAGCAGAAGATAACGGTCGACGACTGTGTCAAGTGTTTAACGGAAGAGATCGAGATGCAAGGTATCCGGTCGTCAAAGCACATATTATATACGACCGTTCAGAAGAAAATCTCTACTCCAGAGTCCGTATGATTACAAGCGTTTTCGAGTACCAGGATTAACCAGCACGTTGCCCTGGGAGCATTACGCCGTCCCCGTATAAATAAGTATACCCACTCCTAATGTTATGCTAATAAAACAATATTTAAAAACTATATTAGTTTCTTGCGGTAAATTTCCCAACCCCGCATGCGCAGTTTTACCATCCTAATAACATTCCATCCTACTCGTGTAAGTAAGTAGCCCCACTATTAATTTTATGATGATAATTGAACAATATTTGAAACTTGATCAGTTTCAACATGTAGCGAATCCAGTTTACACGCGTTTTCGAATAGAAAAATTGAATCAATTAATGAATCAAGTAAGTTTAAAAAGTTTAAATGTATATGCATATACACATATATTAAACATAAATTTTGATTGTAGGCAACAAAAACGAATTTACTGACAATGCAGTAAACATCGAAACCTAATCAGGTAAGTTTTTATCAAAATTGGTTTAAGTATATATATTCTAATTACAAATTTTGTCCTCAGATACCTGTAACGAATTTATTGATAACGCTCTCAAAATGCAAGAAGAATCCATTACGAAGGAAAGGCAATTCATAAGACAGTCGACTTATTTTCTTAATAGCCAGCGGATCAAAATGGCTAACCATCGGTCTCAGTCCTGGTGCGGGTTTTGTACCTATATATTATTCAAATAAAATTTAGTTATGCCTGCATATTCTTTACCAAAGAAGAATGGGAAGAGTTTTGTAAAACCGAAGGTTGTAATCCGAACCACCAAATGGAATGTAGCTCCTACAGGAATATACAAGTTATCCGTCTCATGAGCAGAGGACACCAATTAGTTCTATCTAGAGAAACGTATAACAACATATACAACCTTCAAGAATTAATTGCGCAGAAAATTAGTATACTAGTTAGTTCTAATTTTGTGACATTTTACAATACCATTATTAAATCTTGTGTTAAAACGGAGGATGACTTGTATACAAATGTTAAAACATTATTGTCAAGTCATATTGTCTCACGAAACACTATGTGCATGCTCGAAACACTACACATCGCTTTTAACACTATATTTCATGACTTTGAGATTATGAAAATAACTGTCGATTACTGTCAATAATAAATATCTTGCATTATCGTACATATATGTGTTTTAATATACGAAAAGCAGAACTATTCAGACATAGTATGGATCGACGCGTGATCCGGGACAGATCTGAACGGTTCATTAAAGAAATACGAAAACTAAAAACTGATATTGAAATGTATTCTCTTACAACAAAATTGCGAAATGTAAATACAGTAGTACCCGGTTATAACAACTTCGGCTGTAACGACACTCCTTTTTTTGCGTCAAATTTTAAGCGGTCCCGTACTTTACTATTCAAACGTACAGGGACAAACCCGGTTTTAGCGTCAATAACCCCTGATATAACGACAAATATTTACCACTTGAGGTATGTATTTATATTATCATTTATGGCTCAATTCCCGGTATTTGCCTAGCCTGCAACGTTATACCGTTCGGGGATTCCAAGAATATGTATTACTGTTTCTTGCAATGCGCCAGGCAAAGTTCATAAGAAATTTCGTCAGTTGGTATTTGAATCGTGTGAGTGAAACATCGGGATTTCTTTATTGAAAATGTCAGGTTCAAAGCGACAAAGTTTAAGCGTGAACGACAAAGTCGCGATAATCAAAGCAGTCGAAAGTGGAAGGAAGAAAGCGGACGTGTGTCGCGAATTTGGGTTAGTTATAATTCTACGATTTGTACAATTGTGAAAAATGAGAATAAAATCATGAATACCTTTGTGAAAGGGAAAGAAAAGTAAAAAAAATTCGATCGTGCGAAAATTTTGAAATCGACGAAGCGCTTATTACGTGGTTTAAGCACTGTAGAAGTGCAAATTCACCCCCGTTAATGGACCAATGCTGAATTTGGAAGTTTATTTAGAGACACAAATTTTAAGTGCAGCAATGGGTGGCTGGAGCGTTTCAAACGGAGACATTCAATGACGTTCGGAAAAGTGAGCGGTGAAGCGAAAAGTGTTAATATGACACAAGCAGAGACGTGGCTAAATGAAGTGTGGCCTAAATTAAGACAAGACTATAAAGACAATGAAATTTACAATGGCGACGAAACGGGAATTTTTTATAAACTTCTTCCAGATAAGACTCTGAGGTTTAAAGGCGAAAAATGTGTAGGCGGTAAACTAGCCAAAGAACGGTTAACTCCATTTGTGTGTGCTAATATGACCGGTACGGAGAAACGTAAAATTCTTGTCATAGGAAAGTCAAAAAAGCCACGCTGCATCAAAAACATAAAAACACTCCCAGCAAATTACTGCGCAAATAAAAGAGCATGAATGACTTCAGAAATCTTTTAAAATGAAATTCGAAAATGGGATAAAGAACTTGCGGTTAAAGGTAAAAAATGTTGCCTTTAGTCGATAATTGCCCAGCACATCCATCATTAGCCCACTTAAAAAATATTAATTTCGTGTTTCTACCCCCAAATTGCACTAGCATCCTTCAACCGATGGACCAAGGCGCAATAAGAAACAAAATGTTTTTACAGAAAATTATTACGGGTATGGACAAGAACGCACCATGTACAGTCTCACTTCTCGACGCGTTGGACTCTTTAGAGAGGGCTTGGCGTAGTATAACCTCTAAGACTATAGCAAACTGCTTTAGTCATTCAAGATTAAGGAATAATCCAGTTTGTGGCAACTTAAATGAACATGACGTTTCGTTATGTGAACTTATTAAAAAGTGGCAGCAAAATCAGAGTGACGAAAACCAGTTTTGTTTCGACGACTTTTCATCCGTGGACAGTTACCTTATTACGTCGGGAATGCGTTCAGATTCTGATATCGTGGAGGACATAAAACAGAGAGATAACGAAATCGATAATGAAATCGAAGAGGAAGAAGATTCATGCGGCGAAGCAGAACACGTACCGACAAACGAAGAAGCCCTAAGTGCCATAACACTTTTAATAACTTAGTATAGACAGCGAGAAACGTCACCTCAAATTATTGATAAAGTGAGAGAATTAGAAATGGATATTAGAAAAACAGTTTTGGCGTGCGAAAACTCTGCTACGGAAAATTAGAGATTTCTTTCATTAGACAGACAAGATAATATGTACCTACATGTGTAAGGTTATATGGTTAAGTACATTAAATTATTAAATTCACAAATGTATCTGTTTACCACCCGTAATATTGTTTCCCACCAATTCTTGTATGTAAACATGGAACTTGTAAAAACTCCGCCTATAGCGTCACCTTGTTATAGCGTCAAAAAGTTGTGAGTCCCGTGACTAAAAATTGTGGAAGATTTGGCGCTATAAGCGATAATCTTATACCACTGTTTGCTTTGTATGCCTTCAAAAGTAAAGTACACCATCTCTCCCTGGAATAGAAGTGGCACCTCAGAACGGATGATATAGTGGATGGACCTCCACCAGCCGTAAGAAATTGTGCAGGTTGCAACAAGTTCATGTGACAGAAGATGTTATTCATTCTTCGTTGTGGCGTCACGAGGCTTCATTTTAATAGTCCTGTGGTGCCTATTATATTTGATTGTCCACCAGATAAAGCGGAACGGCTACCCAATACAGCGGAACGCTATACCGCGTAATATAACATATTCAAACAGATATTGGAACAGGTCAAACAGGTATTAACAGTAATCTTTGAATTTGCCTTCCTTCTTCAACTGGTTTCTAATCCGCTTTACAAACATGCTTTTTGCATCATCTAAAAATGTTCTGGGATCACGATTGGTAATACACCCCGTACGAATACGATTTTGAAAAGCAGAATTTATTTCGTGCCATCGAATTCGGCCAGACTGCTTTATTTTTCTACCCCTTCCTTGTATTTCTAGCGATTTCAAAAATGTACGACAATCCATCATCTTACGTAAGGCGTCTTGAAGACAGTTTTTGACGCTCCTTTCACTGCAGCATTTAAAGTTCGAATGTTCTTCGAACATAATTGAATGAATGCTGTAACATCATTGCCTCTTCGTCCGGTAGTTTTAATCTGTTCCATGTTCTTAACCATCGCTGCTGCAAATTCAGATGCCATTGTTTTAAAAAAACACTTTGGAACACTTTTCAATCACAAAATACTCCTTCACTATTTAGAAATGAATGATTAGTAGATGGACAAAATCTGTTTTTATACCCCATAAAATGCGTATTGTGATGTCACACGTCATTTACAAAGTGCAGCAAAGAGCACGAGGGAGAGTGTAAAGAAACAATAAATTTATGCTGTCACTGTAAATAAGATAGACATGATTCTATATCAAAAAATTGCCCTGTTTATAGTAAACACACTCAACGATCGGCTCAGAACTGGTACGGACTGGGGAAATCCGTCCATGTCTAATTAAAACAAAGCATTGCGATGGTCCCTGCGGGTGTTGACGCAATGTGATTTCTGCCCAGTGCTCTGAATGTCAAGGTGAAGAAATTCAAGCAAACACGGGCAAACGGCGGGAGTAACTATGACTCTCTTGGTAATATCTCGACCAAGCACTGTGTACCCGACCAGGGATGGCTCCCTTGAGCGACGGTGACACCCATACCTGCCCGAGGTGGAGTTGCGCGTGGTCACCTTTGTGGCCCAGCTGAATGGGGTGAGAGCAGGGGTGTCGGGGTACCACCCCGGCACCCGACATCAATTGGTCCAAATAATAAGGATCGTAGTGGTAACAGCCCCATACCGCCACGCGCCAATGTTATGGCACTTCAGGGGGCCGTTGATAACGTCCCGGCAACGTCACAGGTCATGAATACGATTTTTTTACATTCAGTCGGTAACACGGCTGAAAATGAGAGTCCACGTTCTCTCGAACGCTGCGTTCCTATATTAATAAATTTGTGTGAGTAGAGTTTACTGCATACCTGTGAATTGTACAACCACATAGCCCTTGCGCGTGGTCACTCTTGTGGCCCAGCTGAATGGGGAGAGAGCAGGGATGTCGGGCTACCACCCCGGCACCCGTCATTTATTTGGTCCAAACGTAAAGGACAAAGCCTCGGATCCTGGAGGTAACGGCACCATACCGTCACGCGCCAATGTTATGAGACTTCAGGGGGCCGTTGTTGACGGCTCGGTAACGTCTCAGGTAATGCAAACGGTTTTCGATGTGGAGTTGCCCTTCCAAAGACGGTCTTGCAGTGTTTGTCTCCACACTGGGAAGGGCAACTTCCTGGCTCTCCGCATACAAGATGAAATACAGCATGTTTCTGAATATCATAAGAACTGGTCGCTATCATTTACGTGCACGGGCTGCCGCAAACAGTATCGATCGAAACATGCAGCGGAGTGCCACCTGCCCAAGTGCACGGGGCAGATGCCGCCAGAGGATGATGAATTTGGGTGCAACCTCTGCAACGCGGCATTCGCAACTAAAAGAGGGCTGTCGCAGCACCAGCGCCTCAAGCACCCGCTCGCCCGAAACGAAGCTAGGGCAGCCGAAACTGCTACTACATCCAGGGCTACAAGACGTGGTAAATTCCTCTTTAGTCCTGAAGATCTCGAGCTATTAGTCCAGCTAGAGGTAGAGTTTCGGGGCGAGCGATTCATCAACAAGTTAATAGCAGAAAGGCTTCCCGACAAGACCGCAAAGCAAATCCGCGACAAAAGACGGGAAGCCGCCTATTGCAGGTTTAGGGATGAGAAATTAGCTCAACTCATCCCCCTGCCAGAGGAGAACCCTCCTGTAGATCCCGAAGCATCTGGGGAGCAGGAGGAGAGTCTCGAAATACCTCCTCAACCTTCGAGCGCCATTGAGATCCTGGCAATCGAAATCATAAATGCCACGCAGGACTCGGCGCCTCCAGAAACATCCACCTGGAGAGAATGGATCATAGAAGCTGTCCTAGCTCACCAGTTGCCCAAGAAGGCGATCCCTGCCGAGCAAGCAACCCTGAGCCAGCTGCTTAAGAGTGCGCTCCTCTACGCGAGAGACAGTGATGGCCAAGTCCCCCAGGCCCACATCGATCACGTCTATGGGGTACTGGAGTCTCACCTAGCGTCTAAAGGTGGGGCTCAAAGAGGAGAATCCGTAAAAGGCGCTCGCCAACCGAGGGTCCGCGCCGTCGTCCACGCCGGCAATACATCTACGCGCGGACCCAGGATCTCTATAAGAAAAACCCAGGCCTTGTTGCTAAGTATGTGAGGGAAAACATCGACTGGTGGGAGGACGGTCATCGTTTGCCCCCACCAGCCGAAATTTCGGAGCTGTACACTTCGTTATGGAAGATGGAGCCGGCCGTAGACTCCGGTGTTCTATGATCAGGAGGACGGGATCGAGCTGCTGGACGTCCTTCAGCCGATCTCTTTAAATGACGTGAGCCGACGGATCTCGAACACGAAGCCCTCTGCTGCCGCGAGCCCTAATGGGATACAACGCAAGCACCTATTCCACTGGGTCACGCATGTGGCCGTCCAGTACTTCTTCAATTTCATCATGTGCTGTGGTCGGCATCCAACACATGGGAGGGTCAAAAATCGCACCACCCTGGTCCGCAAGGATGGAAAGGACGGTAGTTCAGTCCAAGATTACCGCCCGATCACCATCTCATCCTTCCTGAGTCGATTATATTGGGAACTAATCGACCAACGACTCAGAAGAGTGGTGCGTTATAGCCCCCGGCAAGAGATTTATAGCTGAGTCCTGAGCAACAACGGCCTGGTCGTAGTGCAATTGGTTCTTAGCAAAGCCTTCGATACGATACCGCACGGGGCCATTGGGCCTGCTCTACGCCGTAAAGGTCTCCCCGGGAGGGTGGTACGTCTCGTTGAAGACCAGTACAAAGATGTGCACATGAACATCCAGTCGGATGAAGAAGACATCAAGGCGATCACCTGTCCCCATTCATATTCAAAGCAGTAATTGAGCCTCTACTGCTACAGCTGGAGAAGATGCCGGGATATAGCATCAATGGAGGAACGAGTGTATCCTCGCTCGCCTTTGCCGACGACTTAATCTTGACGGCAACTAATGTACCACCGGCGAGAGAACTGCTAGATTATATGGAAGCGTACCTATCTGGGCTAGGTACGACAATATCGGCGCCCAAGTGCGCCTGCTTCCGTATAGCCCCTGCTAAAGACTCTTGGTATCTAGTAGATCCCGGCTTGAGATTGTTTTGTGGAGCTGCGATCCCCTACGCGGACGCTGAAACAAAATTGAATTACCTTGGTATGCAGATATCTCCTTGGGCTGGAATATCGACAGAGAGCATAAAGACAGAGCTGTTGGCCACGCTTCAGCGAGTAAAGAAGCTGGCCCTCAAGTCATACCAAAAGGTAAATTTAATCTCCACATACCTAGTACCGCACTACATGTATCAGCTGGTGATGGCGATCCCACCCATGACACTGCTCAGATGCTTAGACCAAGAGCTACGGGTAGTGATTAAAGACATTTACCATATACCGCAGTCAACAGCTAATGGACTAATATACTGCGCCAAGCGAGACGGTGGAGTAGGTTTCCCAAAGTTGGAAGTGATAACCGTAACTTCCACTTTGGCTGCGAGTTATCGGTTTCTTAATAGCACCGACCCCGTCATGCAAGCTCTAGCGGAGGATACAGGTATGGTAGCACGTCTCAAGCGCCTGGCAAACTCCGTACGCGTCAATTGGCCCTTACAATCTATCAAAGACATACAGTTATATAAAAGAAGCACCAAGAAACAAGAGCTTGCTGGTTGGTCCGAACTGAATACGCAAGGCAAGTCGGTCCAGTCACTCACCGACGATCCGATAGGTAACGCATGGCTGTACAAACCGCAGGTTCTCCAGCCATGTCGTTTTATAATAGCTTTAAAAATGCGTACCAACACCACAGCAAACCGAGTGGTGTTGGCAAGAGCCGGACCAGTAGCGGATCCTAATTGCCGGAAGTGCAGAACCCAGAAGGAGACACTAGGGCACATTCTCGGGCAATGTGTATATAGAAAGCCCGATAGAATCCGCCGCCACGATGAAATAAACGACTTCATCGTGGCACAAATTCATAAAAGAGACAAAATGGTAGCAGTAACAAAGGAACCAGTGGTGCGGCTTCCTTTGGGCGGGAATCTCAAACCTGACCTGGTGATAGAGAACCAGCGAAGGATCAGCGTGGTCGACGTCACTGTCCGCCACGACGATAATGATTATCTCGCTCAGGGACGACTTGATAAGTTACACAAATATAGCCGACTGCTACCCATCCTCCAGAGAGATTTCGAAGCGTCCTCTGCGGAAGTCCTACCAGTTGTGGTGGGAACGAGGGGGGCCATGCCCAAGGAGACGGTCAAGGCTCTATCGGAGCTTGGACTCAAAGACCGAAATACGCTATTAACAATCTCTCTGATAGCGTTACGTAGTTCCATCGAACTTTATCACAAGTTCATGGACTACGATGGCCCTAACCTCCGGCGAAATCGGGAATTGGTGCGCCCCGACTAGCCACCCAAACAAATCTCTTGGCCTCTAGCATGCTGACAATATGTTATTTTAATGAGTTCATGTTCTTCTACATGTGATTTTAAATTTTAATATATTGCTGTGTCGTCCTGTGTTGCCGGTTCGGGAGGAGTCCTTTTACACCCTCTCCCCACTAGTGATTCTAGTCATCAATGTTTTTAACCGTGTGTCGTCTTATTTATTATTTTAATGGCCTCGTGCTTAATGTCAGCATGCGAGTCGCAAGGCGTCATCTTGAGGCGGCAGAGCCGGTAGCCCCCCACCTCCTGTCGTTCCTAGGGGGAAGCTGCCGGGCGGGTAGCGCCTATTGCTAAATTCCTCTTTTCCGCTGAAGATCTCGAGCTATTAGTCCAGCTAGAGGTAGAGCAAATCCGCGACAAAAGACGGGAAGCCGACTATTGCAGGTTTAGGGATGAGAAATTAGCTCAACTCATCCCCCTTCCAGAGCAGGACCCTCCTGTAGATCTCGAAGCATCTGGGGAGCAGAAGGAGAGTCTCGAAATACCTCCTCAAACTTCGAGCGTCGTTGAGATGCCGGCAATCGAAATGCCACGCAGGACTCGGGGTCTCCAGAAACGTCCGACTGGAGAGAATGGATCATAGAAGCTGTCCTAGCTCACCAGTTGCCCAAGAAGGCGATCCCTGCCGAGCAAGCAGAGCTGATCCAACTGCTTAAGAGCGCGCTCCTCTACGCGAAAGACAGTGATGGCCAAGTCCCCCAGGCCCACATTGATCACGTCTACGGGGCACTGAGGTCTCGCCTAGCATCTAAAGGTGGTGCTCAAAGAGGAGAATCCCGTAAAAGGCGCTCGCCAACCGAGGGTCCGCGCCGTCGTCCACGCCGGCAATACATCTACGCGCGGACCCAGGATCTGTATAAGAAAAACCCAGGTCTTGTTGCTAAATATGTGAGGGAAAACATCGACTGGTGGGAGGATGGTCATCGGTTGCCCCCACCAGCCGAAATTTCGGAGCTGTACACTGGCCCTAACCTCCGGCGAAATCGGGAATTGGTGCGCCCCGATCAACCACCCTGAAAAACCTTTTGGCCTCTAGCTTGCTGACAATATGCTATTTTATTAGTGTTGCTGTTCTTCGATACTCATTTGTGTCGTCCCGTGTTGCCGGTTCGGGAAGAGGCCTTTTATACCCTCTCCCCACCGGTGATTCTAGTCATCGATGTTTTTAATCTTGTGTGGTCTTATTTAATATCTTAATGGCCTCGTGCCTGATGTCAGCATGCGAGTCGCAAGGCGTCATCTTGCGGCGGCAGAGTCGGTAGCCCCCAACCTCCTGTCGTTTCTAGGGGGGCCCCGTGGGCGTGTAGCGCCTATTGCTACCCGGCCAAGTTCCGTTTCCTCAGCTGAGGACTCTGCTTAAGAATTTTTCCAAGACCCGTTGCAGGTAACCCTGGCAGGTCAGATAGACGGGTATCCCCTCTGCGGAAAGCTTGGCCAGGAGTGCTGGTAGTGGGACGAACGAATGAGTACCCTCTTTGTTGGGATCCCCGCGCAAATATGGGGCGGCCATTAGTTAACATCTGCTAGGCCGCCTCGCTAGCCGGGGTCCCACCTATTTTTATATTTGTTAGAGGAACCGTGCCTAAAAATAACACGGAAAGTGTAAAGTTGGGTCTTGATCCATCTCATGGCTCTATAGGATTCTAGCCAAATGTCTCGTCATCTAATTAGTAACGCGCATGAATGGATTAACGAGATTCCCACTGTCCCTACCCACTATCTAGCGAAACCACTGCCAAGGGAACGGGTTTGGAAAAATTAGCGGGGAAAAAAGACCCTGTTGAGCTTGACTCTAGTCTGGCAATGTAAGGAGACATGAGAGATGTAGCATAAGTGGGAGACTTTGTCGTCGGTGAAATACCACTACTTTCATCGTTTCTTTACTTACTCGATGAGGCGGAACGCGTGCGCCGTCTGCTTTGGCGGCGGCTGTCACGGTTTTCTCGAGCCAAGCGCGTAGAGTGGCGTGAGGCAGCGATCCGCCCTCACGTGCGGCCCGCGCGTCGATCGCCGACACATGCTCCCGCGTGATCCGATTCGAGGACACTGCCAGGCGGGGAGTTTGACTAGGGCAGTACATCTGTCAAAGAATAACGCAGTGTCCTAAGGCCAGCTCAGCGAGGACAGAAACCTCGCGTAGAGCAAAACAGCAAAAGCTGGCTTGATCCCGATGTTCAGTACGCATACTGCGAAATCACGGTCTATCGATCCTTTTGGTTGTCAGCAAGACGTGTCAGAAAAGTTACCACAGGGATAACTAGATTGTGGCGGCCAAGCGTTCATAGCGACGTCGCTTTTTGATCCTTCGATGTCGGCTCTTCCTATCATTGCAAACCAGAATTCGCCAAGCGTCGGATTGTTCACCCACCAGTGCATACCCACCTTGAGAGAACGGACGCTGTCTTTCGGGAGTTTGCGGATGTTCCTGCGGTCCTGGCTGCTGACGTAAACGCGAAGTCAGTCAAGTGGAACACTCCATATAGTAACGAGAGAGGTGAGGACCTCCAGCTGCTTGTGCAGGGGTTGGGGTTACAGGTAGAGAACACACCCGGGGGTCCCCCCCACGTTTGAGGGACACGCTGGAGCCGCCTCCTACATAGATGTCACTCTAAGTAATGAAAGAGCGCAGGGTCGAGTCGCAAACTGGAAGTTGCATAGGCACTTGACAGTGAGTGACCATAACCATATAACTTTTGACCTGACAAGAGGAAGGCATTGGGGGGCGCCGGAGGAGCACCTGATGAACGGCAAGAACTTGTGTCTGAGGAGGGCCGACTGGGAGAAGTTGGAGAGGGAACTACACCTACCCCGGCCGATTGCGCCTTGGGACAATATTGATGGCTATGCCAAGGGCCTCACGAAAGCCATTACGGTCGCGATGAGGGCGGCCATTCCAACAACGAGGGGAGGCGCTGCCCCGGCGAGTTTTTGGACGGAGGAGCTTGGACGCCTGAGGACTAGCGTTAGAAGGCTTAGGCGAGATTATCAAAGAGCCGTGGTGGAGAGAGAGAGGCAGGTTCGACTAGAGCAGTATAGGGCCATAAAAGCCAAGTATATTGCGAAGATCGAGGAGGCTAGGATCAGGAGTTGGCACAATTTCGTGGACCGACTTGTGGGGCATGCCATATAAGATCGTGAACGAGAAGGTCCTGGCATACCCAGATGATCCGCTGCTGATCATTGCGGCAGACAGCAGACGGAGACTCGAGAAAAGGGCCAATACAGCGCTGTCTCGATGAGAGAGATGGTGTGAAGCGCAGAAGCTCCAGATATCGACCGGGAAGACCACCTACACAATGTTGCGGGGCAGCATGCAGAGAAGCCCGCTCATAAGGCTGCGGGGTCGGACTTTGCGGAGGCAGGTGGTGACTAAATATCTGGGGATCCATATGGGAGAAAGAGAGAGCTTTGCTGAGCACATTACACAGACGTGTTACAAGGCGACGGCCACCATGCAGAAAATCGCACGGTTGGCCAGGAACCACTACCACATGCCGATGAAGAGCATTCGGACTTACATGGCCTCGGTGATGACATCCATTGTCACATACGGGGCAAGTGTGTGGGCTCACAAAGCAAAACAAGTAAGACCGCGTCAAAAGCTTAATACAGCTCAAAGAGGGGTCTTGATCACGCTGACTGGGGCTTACCGCACCACGTCAACTGATGCCCTTCAAGTTATCGCGGGGATTCTTCCAATGGACCTGGAGGTGCTGAGGGTTGCAGCGGAGTACTGCTTAAGAAGAGGGAAGACAGAGAGGTTGGAAGAACTTTTGTCGGCTAGACCAACTACAAAACAACAAATAAGAGAACACATATACGATCTCTGGCAGCGGAGATGGGAGTCCTCAACAAAGGGGAGAAATGTTTATCGCTTTTTGCCGGATATCAGGGAGAGGTTGGGGATGGAGCACATGGACCCGTCGCGAGGACTTACACACTTCCTTGCGGGGCATGATCCATTTCCGTTCTACCTGCATGAAAGAGGCCTCAGGGAGACAAACTTGTGCGACTGTGGGGCTATAAGTACGGCCGACCACGTGCTATTGGAGTGCCCACTGGTCCGCGATGTGGCGGACGAGGAGAGACAGGCCTTACGGGATCATGACTTGGGATGGATTCTGCGGCGGCGCGACTACTTCCATACGATGGACAGGTTGGTAACGAAAATTGTCAACCACTTGGAAGGTCAACAACGGACGTGACAGTGTACCATTTATCAGACTGTGTTTTTTGACTATTTTTCCCTTTTATAACTATTTCCCCTAAAAGACTTTGCGTGACCCTTGGCACTGGCGTTACCTGGAGGAACAGGATTCCAGCGGCTCCGTCGCTGATGTACCGACCTCCAGAGGGCTTCCAGGCCATGGGCTACGCACAATTCCCCCCATACTAACTTCATTAACATTAGTTTTTAAGTTTAGTTGATTAAGGCTTATTTTTTACGAACCATACCAACCTATTCTTTAAAAAATATTAATTAAAATAAAGTATAAGTAATAATCTTTCTGCATGTGAGGAGCACTGCATGAAGGCAGGATGCTTACTTTTTTCCAAATTAGTGGTTACCAAACCGGGCTCATCTCAAAAAAAACTTGAGTAGCCGCCTCCTCGTGGTTAGGGACGGAAACGAAGTCTGGGTAACTGCAATACGCAGCAATAAAAATCCCAGACATGGCCAAAGGGACTCGGTTGATAATTCATACACATTAATTTTCATTGCTTTTGATTCTTCCTCTGCCTCATGCATGCTATACGACTCGCTTTAATTTCTAAGGTAACGAGTTAAACAATTGTAGTAAATAAATGAAAAAAAAAAGGTTCACCCGCCAAAAGGGAACGTGAGCTGGGTTTAGACCGTCGTGAGACAGGTGTTAGCTTTACCCTACTGATGACCAGTCGTTGCGATAGTAATCCTGCTCAGTACGAGAGGAACCGCAGGTTCGGACATTTGGGGGGGGGGGGATTATGCCTGAACGCCTCTAAGACCGTATCCTTTCTAGTCAAAGGTGGCAACGATACCCTTAGGAGTTTTGAGAGTCGAAAGGCTCAAAACAATGTGACTTTATTAGGCGGTCGGCACACCCAGATGAAACGTCGCGGGTATACGGCGGGAGTAGCTGTTACTCTCTTAGTGTGTCGCGGGTATACGGCGGGAATAGCCGTAACTCTCTGCTGTCAAGTCGAGTGTGGGCAGGGTCCGGCGCAGGGTCAAGTCGAGTGTGTACCTTCTTGGCTCTTCAACAGGCTGCCAACAGATTAATTGAAAAGCTCCTAAAATGGACCGAGGGGAACGGTGGTAGTACGTCAAACATCAAAAGAGATTGGAGCCAAATACTGCAAGACTCGTGCTCAGGTAACGGCTTGCGTCAGGGTAGCATTGATGGTGTAAGCGGGGAATGGTCCGGAAGGGACTATATTGAAGCGGTTCTCTTACGAGGGAACCTACTCCCAACTAAAGACATTCCCTCGAATCCACCCCACGAAAGAAAGTGTAGAGCGGGCTGCAACAAAACCGAATCTCTATCTCATGTGTTGCAAGGCTGCCCGCTCACATATTGGAACAGAATACGCCGGCACGACAGAATCGTTGGCCGGCTGAGACAAATTGCGGAGAGCAAAGGGTGGATAGTTGAGGAAGAACCGCGACTCCGACTTGCGGACGGCACCCTTCGCAAACCTGATCTACTTCTTACGAAGGGTGACGCCGTAGCCGTCTGCGACATTGCCATCACTTGGGAGGGACCAGCCCCGCTGAGTCTGGCCTACCATCAAAAGGTTGCATATTACAACTAGCAACCAATCCTGGAAGAAGTAAATAAAAAATTCCCAGGAAAGAACGCCGTGGTCCTCGCTTTCGTATTAGGAGCTAGGGGTACATGGTGCGAAAACAACATCGAGATCGCACGCCTGCTATCCCTAACGAAAGCGGAAAAGTGCTCTCTCATTAACAACGTCATCGGAGGGAGCGTACTAATACATAAGGAATTTATGCGGACAATAATCAGAAGGGCCACTGGTAATGTTACGGAGATATGTACGTAGGAGGTCACGTCAAGAACAATTTTAACCTGTGTGTGGATTGCGTCTGTCCTTATACAAGTTTTAATTTGCTAACTATTTATTATTTTATCTATACATCGGATTTTAATGTGTCGTTATCGTCATATATATATAACCTGCGTGTTTATTTTAAATGTCTTCGTCGCGAGTGCTGTGGTGTGAATTTAAATGTATTTTATTATTATTACTACATTTATGTACTGAGGCTAGACAACATGCCCTCAATCTGCCGTGTGCGCTAGAGGACAATACCATGCCTGAAAAGTTATGATTTATAGGTTCACCAGCTACATTCCATCATCGCTGAAAAGGATGCGTTGTGTTACACTTATAAACATTTTACGTATTGATACTAGCGCACGATACTACGGCGGGAGCAGCGAAATTCTCGTTCTTCTTTCCGACTCTCGAACTTTCGGGGCGATCGTCGTTCCTCTCGCATTTATTTCGACGACGTTACCAAATATATCCGTCTCTATATGGGAGGCTCTCGATCTTTCGGGGCGATCGTCGTTCTTCTCGCATTTCTTCCGACGACGTTACATGATACATACATACATACATATATCAGTTGGCCCTTATGTTTTTTGGGACTATCGATGCTTTCCACAATAATTTTGCCTCCAGTGGTACTTATTCCACATCATTTTGAGACGAATCAGCACGAGAATGAAATTCTGTCTATTCTTCCGGGTACGTTACCGATTATCAAATATGGAGGAATGAACAGCATTAAATAATAAATAAATTCTCACATATCTTCCGACAACGTTACAACTTTTGGATATATAATTGCTACGATGCGTACTACCCTCTCCACGTACGAGATTACGAGATATTTAGACTAATTATTAACTTTTGATTCAAGCTATACATAAATTGTCTGTATTCGTTATATTCAAAATGCAAACCACCCAAATATAAAATTTCCAACATATCTTCCGACGACGTTACCGTCTACTATACACATGTATATATGCACGTATATCGGGGGCCTCAACCGTTCGGGACAATTGGCGTCTTCTTCGTCGTCTCCTCCTTCCCGTCGAACGCATTACGAAGCCATCGGACGGCCAACCGTCTCACGAAATTAAAATAAAACAGCTAATAAATTAATGAAATGCGTATAACACTTAAAATAATCTGATTCCTCATTTACATCTTCATACATTAATTAACGTATTTTATACAATGTAGTAATTTTAAAGGAATTAATTGTATCAAGCATGTTATCGAACAAGAATAAGAGAGCAAGAACAAAGAAAATAAGATGTATTAGCTGGATAATATCATTGAAAATACATTTGAAAAATTTAACACAATAACAAATGCGAGATCTTTGCAGACCGTCATCACCATAATCTTTTTGCATAATAAATTAAAATTATTTGTTCATCTTTTTCAGGCTAGTATTTAATTTATAAATCAAACTCGTATGATTATTTCATTTGTTGTTTTGTAAATAAAATGCTAATAGTAAACAAATCCTTTCCCATTAAATTTAAATGAGATACGAAGAAAAGAAAGCTGTATACATTCGTAATATGTGCAATTAAGAGATTGCCATAATTAATTAGTATATTGTTAATTAGTATTGTTCTAGTGTTCAAACGCGATACATGCGGATAAGGTGTTTTCTTATAATAGAAGCTTTTTCTTCTTAATACATCCTTTCTATATTTAATACTTGTTTGAAAGGGATAAATTAGTCTAAAAGCTTTTCTTTGGTGTTGTAGATGCCTCCCCCTGCTAAGGGCGGCAGAATTAAAGCAAGACATGGTAAATGTCTTTACAGAAGAGACCTAATTCGACGATGAAATAGCAGGCATTACGCAAGCAAAATGGACTGTTGAAGAAAATACTAACGCAAATACAAGTACCGATACGCATTGCACGACAGACAAAGAAACGGACAACTTTCGAAAAAACGAAGAGATTTCTCAACTTGCAGAACGTTAAGTAGTACAACTTACAAAACATTTATATGAATATAGAAAAGATAAACAACCAAAATATAGGCAGATTGCATCCTATGCATGTCGGGCATATTTTATCCATTCAGTTGAATTTAAAAAATAACATATCGTCTATCGAGAAAATTGGTATAAATAGAGACAAAGTAGGGATGAAGAGTTTTAAAGATGCAAACGATCTAGTACGAGGGTCCCCTGAAATGTTACCGCAAATACGATATTTCTGCATAATACCCATCTGTAGCGGCGATAACCTTCTCGTTTGAGACAAATCTCTTTCCTCCCAGTGATTTTTCAGGTTTAGAAATAGAAAAAGGTCGCTGGGAGCTAGATCCGGTGAATATGGAGGATGGACACGACGATGCGAGATGAATGAGTCCGTGGATTGTCGTGGCGGAAAAGAACCTTTTTTCCGCTGCAAATGAGGCCGTTTCTCCTTCAATACTGCATCGAATCGGGTCAATAAATCGCTGTAGTATTGTCCCGTGATCGTCCTTCCCTTCTGCAGATAGTCGATGAGAATCCCAAAAAATGGTCGCCATGACCTTTCCAGTCGATGGAACGGTAGTTACTTTCTTCGAAGCCGATTTGTCCGGAAAATTCTACTGCTTAGATTTTTCCTTTGTCTCCAGCATGTAGTGGTGGATCCAAGTTTCATCCACGGTTACGAAAACACATGAAGAAATCCCTTACATTGCGTTAAATCCTAGCCAGATACTCCTCCGAAACGGTCACTCGATTTCGTGTGAGCAAACCGGGTACCCATCGCGCCGAAAGTTCTTTCATACCCAAAATTTCGTGTAGAATATGGCCAACACATTCTCCTGAGATGCCTGTTGTCTCTGCTATCTCTTCCAGGTTCAGTCGGCGATCGGCCAATACGACATGATGAATCATGTTGACCGTTTCACTGCGTGGTTCGTCACTTGTGCGGTCACATTTGAACTCGCTCACCCAAAAGCTGATGTTCGAAAATGATCGACTACATGCGCCATCATGATAGACTACATCAAACATTTCAAATTTTTGTGGCCGTTTTTCCAGACATCCAGAAGTGTTTTATCACTGCACGAAATTCAATTTTATCAATTATTGCGAAATCGCCTGACTTGCTACACATAACACAATCTTAAACAACAACTTAGACAGTAGACGTTTGAAATTTCGACAGTTACCATAAAAAAGGTAGCCCTTGCCGACCAATGACTGCACTTCATCCTACGTGCGCCATTTCTTGCCGATTCCGGAAACATCTCAGGTCGCTCTCTTAAATAATAATTTAATATCGGAAATAATTTACTATCTAGAAACGGAATGATAGACGTCGACACTTTCTTCAGTAAAATATATTTAAAATGTATTTTACCGACTATTTACTGTAGTGTCAACACAAAATAGGTTTGACGTTTTCAATAATCTTTACGATAACCGTGCATTCCCATTACTACAATCAATTGGTGATAAAGACACTACCCTGACAAACGTAGCGCTAGACGGAATGAGGTAACTAAACCGACTGGTAAAAAATGAAAAAGCTATTCTCCACCTATTATTTCTTGACAATCATCTGCAATGTTTCCATTTGTAATGGGACCATCTCAGCCTATACTGGTAATCCATATAGACCCAACCGGGATGAAATAAGGATAAAACAGAGATTACCAAATCACATTTATTTAATGAATTTTTCCAATCACACAAACTAATCAAAATTTTGAAGATAATATCGGTAAACTTAAAGACAAAATTAGTAGTTTACTGCAAATTATTTTACAATAGAGTTTACGCCACAACAGATACATTTAAAAGTAATCCAGTGAAATGCACGTTCTGCTGTAGCAAATAAACACAGTTTGTAAAAATTTTTAAATGAAGAACAGATTGATGTCTTAATAAGTGACACATGATTTGAGCCGGGTCACGTAATACCTTGTGGTGGCTATAACACATGGGCTGAAAAGTCTCGGGCCTAACACATAGATGACGCTAGTTTTATTTCAGTTACCTTTCTCTCAGTTAGTACTATCCTTCAAAAGACAGCTGTTAAAATTTCATGATATTCTATTCATTAGTTTGTGAGTTATAGTGCTAAGAGTCACGCTACTTTTGTTATTTTCAAAACAATGGATCAAAACCAATTTCGTGTTTTAATTTTACACTGCTTCTTGATGGGAAAAAATACCGTTCAAGCGAAGCAATGGCTTGAAAAGTGTTATAGGGACTCCGCTCCATCAGAAACAACAATAAAACGTTGGTTTGCTGATTTCAAACGTGGTCGTAGAGACACCGATGATGCAGGACGCAGTGGACGTCCAAATGAGGTGGTAACACCAGAAAACATCAAAACAATCCACAAAATCGTTTTGAATGATCGAAAAGTGAAGTTGCGTGAGTTAGCTGACATCGTAAAGATATCAAAAGAACGTATTGGCTTTATATTGCATGAGCATTTGACTATGAGAAAGCTCTGTTCAAAGTGGGTGCCGCGTTTGCACACTGTTGACCAAAAACAAGAACGTGTTGATGATTCTGAGCAGTGTTTGGCCATGTTTAAACGTAACAAACCGGAATGTTTGCGTCGATATGTGCCAATGGATGAAATATGGATCCATCACTTCACTCCGGAATTAAAACGATCGTCATCTGAGTGGACAGCAACTGATGAACCTCGTCCAAAGCGCCCGAAGGCACAACAATCGGCTGGAAAGGTTATGGCCTCGGTATTTTGGGATGTGCGCGGTGTAATATTCATCGACTATCTTGAGAAAGGAAATACCATCAACAGTGAATAATATATAGCGTTATTGGAGCATTTGAAGGCCGAAATTGCAATGAAACGATCGCATATGGCAAAGAAAAAAATTTTGATTCATCAAGACAACGCACCGTGTCGCAAGTCAATCAAAACAATAGCAAAACTACATGAATTGAACTTCGAATTGCTCCCACATCCACCGAATTCGCCAGATTTGGCTCCCAGCAACTACCGACTGTTCGCAGACCTCAAAAAAATGGTCGCCGGTAAGAAATTTCGCACGAATGAAGAGGTTATCGCTGAAACTGAGGCCTATTTTGAGGCAAACGATAAATCGTTCTACAAAAGTGGTATTGAAATGTTAGAGCGGCGCTGGAATGATTGCGTTGCTCTTGATAGAGATTACGTTGATGAATAAAGCTAATTTAGAACCAAAAAAACCGTGTTTTCTTTGTTAGGCCCGGGACTTTTTAGCCCATGTGTTCCACTAGGATGACAGAATAAAATAGACACCAGGTATAAATATGTAGACAGCTAAATTCCAAGAACAAATTAAGAACTTGTCATTAGGGTCATTAGAGTAGGGGTAGATGTATCGAAAGGAATTCGTCATAGTTTAGTATCGTTACAACTATGCCTCGCTTACAAGGTTCGAGTGTTATTAGCGACTTCACCCGGGGTCGCATCGTTGGCCAGAGTGAACGCGGCGCTTCGCAACCTGAATTAAGTAAATTTTTAAATATTCCGTTGTTCACAGTTAACCGTGTGATTACACAATTTAAACGTTAGGAAAAAACAACAATGGAGCCGAGACCAGGCCGTACCGGACTTTCTGAAAGAAGTAAATGGGTGCTTCTGCGCGAAGTGTTAAGACAACCGCGAAAAAGTACAGCTGAGCTTGCGGCAACTTCTCAGAAAAGTCAGCGCACCATTCTGCGATACCTCCACAGTGTGGGGATGTATAATAGGGTCTCAAAGAAAAAACCTCTCCTTACGGCGTTTCAAAAACGACGCCGAATAACTTGGGCAATCGAAATGCGAACGAAGCCCGAAGAGTTTTGGCGGTCTGTCATTTTTTCAGACGAAAGTAGATACTGCCAATTCAGTAATAGTGGTCGTACGTGGGTATGGAGACGTTCGTCACAGCAACTGGACGACAAATTTTTGCATCAGACGGACAAATACCGCGGTATGAACATCATGGTGTGGGGCGCGATATGGTATGGTGGAAGATTGCAATTAGTAATCTGCGACGGAAATATAAATGCGGCAAAATATATCCAAATATTAACAGAAGGACTACTACCGATATTCGACAACGCCATTTTATCTAAAGAAGACGCCATTTTTATGGACGATGGAGCACCCTGCCACAAAGCAAGAACAACAACCACATGGAAAGAGGAGCAGGAGATTCGGATTTTACCATGGCCAGGCCAATCGCCAAACCGATAGAGAATGTTTGGCAGATAATTCAAACAAATATGGCGAAACGACTCCGAAAACCCAGCAATAAGGGAGAATTCGTGGCAGCTGTTACAGAAGAGTGGTTAAATATTCCAGACGACACCATTAATCATTTAATAGATTCTATTGCACGACGACTCGCAGCACTTCACGCAAGATGGATCAACAAAATATTAGTCTAATTTAAAAATTTTAAAATATTTTGTATATATAACGAGAATAGAATCTTTTTTTTAATTAGTAGGTGTCTATTTTATTCTGTCACACTAGTATATATATATTAAATAATAGAAGAAATACATTCTCCTTTAGGGATGCTGTTATGAAGACAAATAAAATGTTCAATAAACTGCAAAACATGTCTACATATATACCAAAATAAGGACATAAACAGATTCTCAGCAGCAAACTAAAAAATTCAAATAGATGCAGATATTTCATCGGTTCTTTTCAGAGATACGGCGCCCCAATTAGTCCAGTAACAACACCTTTTCTATTAACAATTGCAAGGACTGTGTGGTTGTACAATTCACCGGGATGGCAGTAAACTCCACTCACACAAATTTCATAATTAGGCGGAACGCAGCGTTTCGAAAGTACGTGGATTCTCATTGTCAACCGTGTTACCGACTGATTGTAAAAAATTGTATCACACATGCAAATTATTTTCTACCCAGGCTCTCAACTGGCTATATTTATTCGAGGTGTTGATAAAGAGGAGTTCACTGTTACTGAGGAATTGCTAGCTTTATAGCCGCTAAAAGAAACCACTACATGAGAAGACATTTCTAATGGAAGTTCAAAAGGTATTCACAAGTTTTGGCTTGCCATGGTGAAAATTAGTTCATGTATGCACAGATGGTGCACCTTGTATGGTCGGCTTACGTAAAGGTTTCATCGAAATTTTGTATGAAAAAGCAACTGAATTAAAGTTACAAAAATAATTTGATAGTCCTTCATTGCATTATCCACCAACAGAACTTGTGTTGTAAGTTCATTCGACTCCGGAATGTTATGAATATGGCAGTAAAAACCATCAATTTTATTTGATCCCGAGAGCTTAACCATTGTCAGTTCAAGACGATTTTGGATGAAATACTAGCCGAATATGAGGACGTAACATATTATTGTGAAATCAGATGGCTAAGCAACGGGAAAACGCTGAAACGATATTATGAGTTTAGAAATGAGATAGCAGATTTTATGCAAATAAAAGATAAACCACAAAATGAATATGTGACTTAGCATTTCTGGTCGACAATACAGGCCATTTGAATGATTTAAATTTGAAACTTCAAAAACAAGGACCGTTAGTAAATGATTTGTACATTCGTTTGAAAGCGTTTCAGAACAAAACCCGCTTGTGGGAGGCACAGATGCTGTTTGGTAAAAGTTACCATATCACCACACTACTCTCTGCGTATGAAAATACTGCTTATGCTCAATATACTGAAGAACTCAAGTTACCGTCGGAGTTGTTATTTATTTGCTACTCCAACAAAAAGTAATGTAGAAGATGCTCCAATACACTTGCAAGTGGAGTTGATCGAGCTTCAAGAAAACCCACTCTTAAGATCTAAACCTGAAGACGTGGAGTTGTGCGATTTCTACAAAAAATACCTCGAAGACCATTTTCCCTTAGAAAATTCGCAAGAAGATTGATTTGTGCGTTTGGCAATAGTTATAAATGCGAACAATTCTTTGTAATGACGAAAGTTAATAAATCAATACATCGTACAAGGCTGACTGACAATAATGTGGAAAATTCTTTTCGTCTTTGTATCAGTGAAATTAATCCAAACATCGATGGATTAGTTTCCCAAATTCAAGCTCAAGTATCTCATTGATTTCGTTGTCGCTGTTTAACTTTCGTAGTTTGTAATAATTTCAAATTTCACGATTTAATTATAATGCTGTACCTATTTTTTTCATTTCATTTTCTTATTTTAATAAGTTGTATTATAATAACTCTGTCGTATTATTTCATATCTGATATCTATCGCTATAAATTATGAACACTACTTTTAAAAGCGGCCCGCGAACGTATTTGCACACAAAGTTTGGCCCACAACATGTCAAACGTTACCCATACTTGATGTAGGGGATCAATTAATACATGCATTTGATTGTAAGAATCATATTGTTTTAAGTGGTTCGGAAATTTTAATGACATCCCCAAATTTCAAAAATCCGCCATAGATATTACAATATTCACAGCAGATATATCTTCAAAGTTACTCTTTACTTTAATCTATATGTCATGTATCCAAAAAGTAAATGGAACATTAGAAAAGCTAACAGGGCAAAATATTCGGAGGCATGTAATTGTCTCTTAAATTTCAATCCTTCCTTCGACACGGCGAAAAATAATTTAAACTTTTTTTAGAGAACACTAAGGAAACTGCTTTCCATCCAATTTCTATATGTAAACCCTTCAAATGTAAAAATAAATCACCATCGCCGTGGTGGGATCGTGAATGTGAAAAAGCATTAAAAGAAAGAAAATCGACACTAAACAATTGTAAGTTAAATATTGCATGGAATAATTTTATTAAATGTAAAGAAATAATTGCCATGACCAAGAAGCTATTCAAGTTTAATTCTGGGAAAGTTAGAAACATTACTGTTGAAATTTAAATCACACCACTCCATCACAAGAACTATGGCGTCATGCAAAGAATAGCAACTCAGCCTCTAAAAAAAGGTGATAACTTTGATTGGGATGAAGATTTTCTTACTAATATTGGCACCGTTTCGGTAGATTATGCCACAGATCGCGTTCCTTATTCACAACAATCGGGTCTTCCATCAGAACTTTTTCGTATCAAAGAATTAAATGCTACTAAATCGAAGAATACTTCCACGGGCTATGATGAAGTAAGATGTGATTGTACCTACTCTTAAATCTGGCAAAAATCCTAATTTAGCCGACTCACATCGACCCATATTTCTTCTCTCTTGCCTTTTCAAGATTTTAGAAAGCACGATTAAATCACGATTAGAGTGGTGGGTTAAGGTAGGGAATTAAATTGCGAGTAAACAGTTTGGGTTTAAGAAATCGTATGGTACAATTAATGCACTGGCATCTATTGTTACTGATGTTCAATGCTGTCCATAAAAGAATGAATACCAATGTGCAACTTTCCTTGACGTTAAAGGTGTTTATGATTGTGTAAACACTTATCAATCTTGAACAACAATCTTATTCATTTAGCTATTTCACCTTTCGCGGCTCATCTTTCAATTAACATAACCTAGACAATAGACAGACTTTCACTTTGAACACCCTTCCACTAAAATAATACAATACGCGAATGATTTCTATGTATATGTACAACAAAAAAATGTCGATCGATGTAAGGAGATAATGAGTTATGTATTGGATTTAATTGACAAACGATGCCTAAACAACGAATTCCAGCTATCAGTAGAAAAACGTAAAGTTACATTTTTCACTAGACATAATACAAGCAACACTAATTCTATCATATTAGGACGCTATCAACTGATTTCTCTAGCCAAGCTAAATACCTAGGTATGACTCTCGATAAGAAACTCAATTGGAAGTACCATATTGATTACTAGAGATCGGATTATACGCAAAGTGCAAATATCTTAATTATTTATATTTTACGTCTATTTGTAGATGTCTTACACTTACATCTACATATAGACGTAAAATATCATAAACAAATAAAAAAAAATCCGGTCTCTATTGATTACAATATGAACAGATGTAATAAAGGACTGAATCTTTTACGAATGATAGCTAATACTTGTCTTCTTTTATACAAAGCATACCATAATCTACAATAGACGGATCGTGGCGACAATGGCTCTATGCCGCCACGTGCTGTTGATGTGGCACCTCGGCGGGCCACTGATGACGATCCGGTAACGTCCATGGATATCTCGATTGAAGTACCGTGCATTCGACCAGTAGTGGCGCCCTCGGCCGGCGCACAGTGGCGCAACGCTGGAAATAATTACGGCCGGCAAAATCATCTTACTTTTCGTCGGCTGGCGTACAATGGGGCAACGGCGGGAATCATTGCAGCCGGCAAAATCATCTTTTTTTAAGAAATACACCGATATCTCGTTTTAAAATAATGAATATGAATTAGGTGTGAACATCGAAACACAAACCCAAAACGTATGACAAGTGAATAAACCGCTGTGCGTTATAAATACTACATAAAATTTGATTAAATCTTCATCCTGCTTTAAATCGACATCGATTAAGTTAGAATCAGAATGCACTAGTGCAAGCAATCGTAAACTATCAACTGCCTATATTTGCCTATATAGAAATTCTCGTCATTTAACTGGGATGTAAGCGAAATTTCGGAATCTCTGCAATTAGTTTCAATGTTTTAACGTCATCGAACTTATTTCAAAAGAAAAATATCTTCCATTATTGTTACGATGTTAATCACTACGTATTATATAACTACCTGTACAAGGTGTCCCACCAAACTATCTTATTAGAATCTTTCGAACTTCTTGTGGGAATTTGATTTTGAAATTTGCAGGTAAACTATAATCCATTTGAAAGAAAATAGTTTCAGCTTAACAGTACTACGGCGTTGATATCAACTTCCTCATTGTATGATTAATTGCATCATTTATGAACAACTTGCATTAGGGGTGACTATATCTAAACTTAGTTTTTGAAGTATCTTTATTATCTAAGTAAGCAAAACTCGTTTTTTTTTATACAAAACGCTGAGCATATTATTTTTTAACTTATCGCAATGATTTGTTTCTATAAGACTGACATCAACTATCCGCCATTTTCAAATCAGTCCTTCCTCAACAACAGTATTTCACAATTGCCCTTGAATCAATATTCTTTTACAACACATATTTACACAGTTTTCTAAGACACATGATGGAGTTGGGTGTGCATTTGTTCATACATCTTCCAAAAATATACGTCAATTTAAGTTAACGAATTATAGGACCATATTTTCAGCTGAAGTCTGTTCAATTCTACGTGCCTTGGGATATATTGCTGTTCTTAAAATAAAATCTGCTACAATTCTGTCAGATTCTCGATCTGTGTTACATGCACGTACTAAGGTACTTCAAGAAAACGGTAGACGCGAAACTAGTTTTTTAAAAGGAGTGTTTAATGGATAAAATTCTATGTTGGCCCAGATTAGGCTAGTGATTGAGAGGGCAGAAGGTCATGGAGTGTTTTTATGACTATATTGGCCAGTACGAGAATACTGTGGCTTACCAAAGGGCAGAGAATTGTATCAGTATATACCGTTAAAGCGTAATACATTGCGATGACCGAAGTAGAGAGAAAGATCAATTATGGACTAAAAAATCTTTTTACGGAGCTGGAAATAGAAAAATTCCTACCGAATTCATGCGTGAGTAACTGTGATAATCGAATTTGTTGTATCTTTTCTATGTACACTACCGCTCAAAAGTTTTCAGACACCCCTGTTTTCATGGATTATTCATATAGTATTATCTTTACCAAAAAAGCATTACAATAAAATGAAATATGTATTTAAAATGTAGTTCAGTAAGATAAACACCCATTATATCGCATAAGGTTTACTATCATTTACCTGCACTTGGTCGGATTACCATAAACTGTTTATTGCAGTGCAATTACAATAACAATCCCTCTGAATTTACAGGGTAAATTTAGTCATCTGTTAGATTGTAGGTAATAATGTTTAAATTACCTCCCTAGAAGATTATAGTGAAATCTGTAACCTATGGTCAGTTGCAGTGTGGTATTTACTCTATTCACGTCGTGAGCGAAATATCGTGTGACAATTTTTTAAAATGCCTCCGCGAAGAGAAATTAGTACGGAAACACGTGCGCTTATAATAGGCTTACCATAAAAGTGCCATAAATAATCGACAAATTGCCAAAAAAATGAAAATACACCAAAAAAATATCGGGAAACTGGTAGTTTTCTTAATAAAAGACGGAGTGGAAGACCAAAAGCGACAACATCTGCAGATGATAGCAGAATAGTGGTTACCAGCAAGTTAAATAGACGCAAAACAGCCCCGGAAATCACCTCAGAATTAAATGTTGGTCGCCAAAAACTAGTCAGTGTTTCTACAGTCAAACGTCGCCTACAGAAAGCCGGACTCCATGGACGTATTGCGATGAAAAAGCCATTACCACGTAAACAAAACAAGCAAAAGCGACTTAAACGGGCTCGTGAACACCAACACTGTACCATAGAAGAGTGGAACAACGTCCTATGGACGGATGAGTCCAAATTTGAGCTGTTCGGAACCCGAAGACGCATATTCGTAAGAAGATCTGTGGGTGAACGTGCCAGAGAAGAGTGTATTGCTGCTATCGTGAAGCATGGTGGAGGTTCTATCATCATTTGGGGCTGTTTTGCTGGCACTAGTGTAGGGGACATTGTGAAAATTGACGGTATATTAAAAAAAGAAGGCTACCGCGAAATTTTGCAGAACCACGCAATACCTTCCGGAATTCGACTTTTGGGTCAAAATTTTATCTTCCAGCAAGATAATGACCCAAAACATTCCTCTAAATTATATAAAGACTACGCCATTTAGAAGAGGAAGGAACTCTCAAAATTATGGAATGGCCTCCCCCAGAGCCCCGACTTGAATCCAATCGAGTTGCTATGGGAAGAACTAGATCGGTAAGTACGGAAATCGGCTCCGACATCAGCTACTGACGTGTGGAACAAATTGCAATCGAGTTGGACCTCAATAATACAAGAAACTCTGGCAAAACCTATTGCGAGAATGCCTCGATTGTGTGCTGCAATTATTAAATCAAGAGGAGGTCACATAGACGAAAGCAAAATTTAAATTAAACGTCTTAATTTTCACACTTATTTAATATACTTTTATTCATGTACGTGTATCTGCTACAATTCTGTCAGATTCTCGATCTGTGTTACATGCACGTACTAAGGTACTTAAAGAAAACGGTAGACGCGAAACTAGTTTTTAAAAGGAGTGTTTAATGGATAAAATTCTATGTTGGCCCAGATTAGGCTAGTGCTTGAGAGGGCAGAAGGTCATGGAGTGGTTTTATGACTATATTGGCCAGTACGAGAATAGTGTGGCTTACCAAAGGGCAGAGAATTGTATCAGTATATACCGTTAAAGCGTAATACATTGCGATGACCGAAGTAGAGAGAGAAAGATTAATTATGGACTAAAAAATCTTTTTACGGAGCTGGAAATAAAAAAATTCCAACCGAATTCGTGCATGATTAACTGTGACAATCGAGATCAATCAGCTTGAGCAAATCGCATGTTGTGGCAAACAGAACAGAACATGCTGACATAAGACAGTATTTTGTAGGAGACCTGGTAGAGAATAATGAAATATTATTTAAATATTTCAAGAAATGAAAACGTTGCTGATATTTTAATAAAGACTTTGTATAGTATTAAAACAAAAGAATTCTTTTCTATAGAATTATTTCTAACAGCGATTCGTGTTTTACAAGAGTAACATGTGTTTTTCCTATGTACGTATATATGTGGGAATAGGGTACGAATGCAACTGAGGTGGAGGGAGGACGCAACGTGATAAGGGCAGTAAGAGTATTAGTATTCGGAGCGATGATGTGAAGACGGTTGTGTTAATCTTTCGACATCAATATACAAGGTTCGGTAATCGAAAATATGAATTAGACTTTAGTTAAATTTATAAGACTGTTCGAAATTAATACAAAGTGTTTATAAATTATTATCACTTGTAATACGTACAAAACTTTTCTAAAATGATGTTAAAAGACGTGCCTGCTGTTTTAGCCAATATAAAGACTGCAAAAAAAGAGACAATCAAAGTATTTCATAAATTAATATTTAACTCGGAAGGTGATCGCGGAAATCGTAAAAGACTAAGAGAATTTTCTGGTTATGCATTTAAAGTAAATTCTAACGAATATGATACTAAGTGTTTAGATGCAAAAGATATCTTACCTTAGGAGATTTAATTTCTATTTGTAATATTTCATGTATCAATTACAATGGAAATGAAGATGAAATCGTCCATCGCTTATGCGACTGCGTAATCAATTTAGAAAAATTGCAAACTGTTTCCTATGAGGAAGAAGATGAAGACGAAGAAGACAAAGACTACGAGGAAAGCGAAAAAGAGGACGAGGAAAATTAAAATGACGACATAAGGCACAAAGAAGAGAAGAATGGCGACAAAGGAAAAGAAGATAAGAAGTATATTAAAAAGAAACAAGAAATAACATACGATACAGGACTCACGTCACCCTACTCCATTAACTTTCAATATGTAGGTGATGCTATACAGAAATACGATGGAATCGATGATTATCCTGTTAGAAGATGGCTTGAAGATGAGAAGACATAGGTAAACTAGTCAAGTGGAGCGACTTGCATATGTTTATCTATGATAAGAGACAATTAACTGGATTGACAAGATTGTTTGTCGAAGGCGAAAGAGGATTAAATAATTGTTACGTTCTCCTGGTTTGAAGAACAACGCCGCTGTAGCCTGCTCGTAATTTCCTAAATTACTTGACCAATACTTACTTGTAGAGTATGTTCGCTTATTTACTACAGGAGAGGTTGTACAGTGAAACTCAATGCGCATGCGCAAAAAAAATATATTTAAAAATGAAATGGTTACACGGTTTCCACTCTTGCCTATGTACATGTACGATGTACGTAAGATATATATATTTGCAATAATTGCAGTTATTCGAGCTCTCTTATACATGTAATGTACATTAGCATTTGTATATGTATTTTCATTGGTAGCAACATAAAGTAATGCCTCAGCATGTACGTTGCAACGCTATGTCTTAATTCTGTTTAAAAGGTTAAACTCTTATATGCTTCCGCTGAAGCTTTGTCAGAGGCATGTACTAATGCCTCTATCTGTTTGCATGCACCACTACCTTTTATAGGAGCCAACCCTATTTATTTCTTAAATTTATAAGCGCACCTCGGTGCTATGCTTATTTATATGTCCCTTTCCGGGAGCCTAATATACTTTCCTTGTTTTAAATTTGCCTAAGGGACTTGGCCCTGTATTATTGGCACGTATTTGTACTTGACCAAATACGTTTATTATTTTCACATTTATAGGGGAACCCACCCTATCTCTTAGAGCTTGAACGCCTGGTCGAGGGCGACAGTACCGATAATAGCCGATCACAATACAAAAGTAATGTCACAGCTACCCAGGCGTTCTCGTTTGAAATATTACGCTATGTGCAATCTTTAGCTCTGTACTACTGCGCCCCAAAGAAGGAAAAATCCAGTAACCAGCAAATGTGCGAACTGTGCACCGACAAGTAAAACGGAGCGATGATGCCGACATTACATAAGAAAACTGGTCCGGGACACTCGTCCGCTACAACGAGCAACTAAATGAAAAAATTTCTAAGTCCCGATACGACAAGGACCGAACAAACGTACAAAAGACAACGGGCGCTGCGGCCGCAACGACCGTCAGCAAGAAGCGGAGTGGTCGTACTTGTAGAGGAGGTCTATACATGCGCGCCGACAATCTCACTAAAATAATTTCCGACACAAACTTAACTGAAGACTAAAAATATGTATAGACGACAATGGACACAGTAGCCTCGACGTACGATGATAGAAAATCGAGAATTTATACTTATTAAAAAAATCTATACGTGTGGTCCGACGACGTACCAAATGACTCCCGCCAGAAATAAATGTATAGACAACGTCCTCGACGATTCCCGCCAAAACTAGAAAAACTTAGAAATCTCTAATAATGTTACGACGACGTTACTGTACACGTTACGACGAGGCACGAAAGGTAACCGAGAGTGCACGATCGCTAATACCTCGACTGTCGCGCGGGAGACGACTGCCTATGCTTGTGTACCTTAAATTTCAAGAAAACTCGCATTACATTTCCGACGACGTTGCAGTGAATGATTTCTATTTAGGCAGTTTTAGCTAGCGTAATGCGAATGGCTGACTTGCATACATATACAATGCGTAATGTACATACATATTAAAATAAAATTGGATATAAGAGAGCAAAATAAATAAATATAAGAATGAAAATAAATAAATATAAAAATGAAAATAAAGTAATATTCTAAATGAAAATAATAATCCAAAGAAGATAAAATACATAATAGTAAAAAACTTACAAAACACAAAAAGCAATGTTAAGTCCTTAACATACCGGCCCCCTTGAAGGGACCATCTTCAACATGCACTACGAAAAGTGTTTTTTAATGTCTTTAGTCTATTTCGGAGGGAAATTGGTGCACTGGGTGAGAACTACAATCGCGCACTAGCACAACACTGCACATTTCAGTCTCTTCTTCGGTGTGGTGATTTGGAGAAGGCTGTCTTCTTTCGCTGCTGGAGAGAGGCAGCACACACAGCTTTGCAGCGGGTCGCTGCATTATCCCACGGGGAGTTTGCACGCTGGCAGCGCGTACAATACCATCTTTGCCTGGAAACACTTCCAGTACTCGTCCTATTAACCAACTGCACGGGATGCTAGAGTCCTCACGTACAAGGACTAAGCTGCCGCGAGCGATACCCAATCCCTGATTTGATTGCCATTTATTTCTTCGTTGAAGTTGGCTTAGGTACTCGTTCTGCCATCGTTTCCAAAAATGTTCACGTAGGGATTGGACATATTGCCATCTGGATAGGGTGTTTGGCTTTAGATGTGACAGATTTGGTTCAGGGATAGTTGCAGTAGGACCTCCAGTTAGGAAATGCGAGGGAGTTAAGAATGATAAATCGTTTGGATCATTAGAAATTGGTGTAATAGGTCGAGAGTTTAAAATACCTTCTATTTGTACAAGAAGGGTACTCATTTCTTCGTAATTTAATGATGCGTTTCCGATTATTTTAGTCAGGTGTGTCTTAACAGATTTTACGGCTGCTTCCCAGAGACCCCAAAATGGGGAGATCTAGGGGGTATGAAGTGCCATCTTATTCCATTGTGGGCCATATAAGCCTTCACTTGTTCGGTCTGAGTTTGTGTTTGCAATTGCTTGAGCAATTTCCTTAGTTCTGTGTTGGCTCCAATGAATTGAGTGCCGTTATCAGAGTAAATATTTGAGATACTTCCTCTTCTAGCCACAAAACGTTTTAGGGCAGCTAGGAAAGCTTCTGTGGATAAGTTACCCACTAGTTCTACGTGTACTGCTTTAGTAGCAAAGCATACAAAAACTGCACCGTAGGCTTTATAAGATTGTACTTCCGCTTCATGCTATCACGAATATGTACAGGACCAAAGTAATCTACTCCAATATTCTCGAAAGCCTTGCCTGGTGTTAATCTATGCTGAGGTAGATCGCCCATCAAATAGTCTGTGCATATAGGTTTTGCTTTAATGCACGTTACGCAAGATCTAATTACTGATTTTACAGAGTTTTTCAAAGATAATGGCCAATATTTCATCCGTACAGCAGCTATCGTAGACTGAGTACCTGCGTGCAATTGCTTGATATGTTCGTGCTGAATAATTAACTTAGTGAAGTGATGTTTAGCCGGAAGAAGTATTTGATGTTTTTGGTCATACGGAATATTGGAATGCTTGAGGCGACCGCCAACCCTCATTATTCCGTGGTTATCCATAAAAGGATTTAAACACAGCAGATTGCTTTTAGAATCTATTTTCTGGCTATTTTGAAGTTGCTTGTATTCTTTACGGAATGTTTGCACCTGCACTCTCCTTGTAAGGACCATCATTGCTTGATTTAATTCTTGGGATGTTAAATACTGTAACTCACAATCAGTAGTATTTTTCGAATACGGGCTCTTATATTGTTTGTGAACCTCAAACAGTACGCTACCACTCTTATCAATTTGTTTAAATCGGAATATCTTTCAAATATACTCATTAGGCTGTTGGTTTGAACTAAATTCGTAAGTACAACAAGCTTACATTCTGGCAAGTTTTCTGTCAACGTAAATTCAGAGTCAGGCCAGTTGCTCGTCGAACACTGCAAAAACTTAGGGCCATGCCACCACAACTTCGTGTGCATCAGTGTTGAGGAAGTAGTTCCCCTTGATAGTAAGTCGGCAGGATTCTCTTTGGTACCGATATGATGCCAATCCGCAATGTTTGTGAGCTCCTGTATTTCAGCTATTCTATTTGCCACGAAGGTCTTGAAAGTTTTAGGCGATTTCAGCCAAGACAATACTATTGACGAATCAGTCCAATAGCAAGTTTTGCGGAATTGTAAAGATAAGTATCGTGTTAATCGTTGCATCAATCGTGCCAACAGCAATGCTCCGGATAATTCCAAGCGGGGAAGAGTCATTGTCTTAATTGGAGCAATTCTGGATTTTGCACATAACAGATTGCAAGAGATATCGCCAAATTTGTTTAGTGCTCTTACGTAGACACAAGCGCCGTAAGCCTTTTCACTTGCATCGCTGAAACCGTGAAGTTCAAAATACTCTGGTTGCTGCATTGGAAATACGTGTCTAGGAATGGTTATATTATTTAGATCTTTCATTTCTTCCACGTACGACAGCCATGTAGTCTCAATACTGAGAGGTAGAGATTCATCCCAGTTTATCTCCAATTTCCATATATCCTGCATTAAGATCTTGGCTCTGACAGTGAATGGAGATAACAGGCCTAACGGGTCGAAGACTTTGGATATATGGGATAATATTTGTCTCTTTGTAATGTTTTTACATTCGGGAACATCCGACAAGGCATATTGTAACGTGTCCATGGTAGCATTCCATTGAAGGCCAAGAGTACTAATGTTATCGCTTTTGTCGAGATCTAATATTGTATTTCCACAACATGTTTCCGGTATATTTTGTAGTAATTCCGGCTTGTTTGAGGCCCATTTTCGCAATTCCAATTTTCCTTGAGACAGGATTTCTGTAACTTCGGCTATAATTTTGTTGGCTTGATCAATTGTTTGAGCTCCGGTTAATAGATCGTCGACATAAAAATCTCTTAATATAATTTCAGCGCCAAATGGTTGCGCATCTTGTTTTGCCATTGCCAATTGCTGTAATACTTTCGTAGCCAAATAGGAAGCAGAGGCTGTGCCGTATGTTACGGTAGTTAACTCGAAGATTTCAACGTCACTCTTATCAGACATTCGCCATAGTATGCGCTGAAAAGGCATGCACTGCTCATTTATGTTAACCTGCCTGTACATTTTGGCTACATCAGCCGTTATAACGTATGCATATAGTCTGAATCTGCAGACTATATCGAATAAATCTTGCTGTAATTTAGGCCCGACCATTAGAGTATCGTTCAGAGAAACGCCAGATGATGTTTTCGCAGACCCATCGAAAACAACCCTTAGTCTTGTAGTTATACTATTCTCTTTAACTACCGCATGATGGGGCAAGTAAAAGTGTGGTTCGGTAGAATAATTGTATGGTTTTGCCTTCCGCATATGTCCCAGCTCCAAATATTCTTTTATAAATTCTCCATATTCTTGTTTAAGCGGAGGATTTTTGTTTAACCTTTTCTCTAGAGAATAAAATCGCTTCAAAGCTTGGTCGTAAGAAGCACCGAGAGAATTTACATTCTCTTTAAAAGGTAATGATACCACAAACCGTCCACTAGTATCTCTTTGCGCTGTGGCATGAAAGTGTTGTTCGCAGCGGTTCTCTTCCGCGGAGAATATATGTCGCTCTGGTATCGTTTCTATTTCCCAAAACTTACTGATATTGCGATTCAGCTCCGACATTGTACTAATATGGCAGGTTGTTAAATTTGACGATCGTGGCGTCGGTATTTTACCAGAAACAATCCAGCCCAATAAAGTTTTCTGCAAACAAGGCCCATTTGGAGTAGGATTTATTTGGCCAACACAAAGTAGTTTGTAAAATAATTCTACGCCAATTAGCATGTCTATATCGGCGGAAGTATTAAACTGCGGGTCCGCAAGTTTAATATTATTCGGTATCTTAACGTTTCTTCGTGATACGGAAACAAGAGGCAAACGATCGGTAATCTTATTTAATACGAGGCAATTTAGCTTTGTTTGGAATCCAGTACATCTTGATTTAATGGATACGTCTACTGCTCGTGTAATCTGTGTTTTCGTAGGTGTGATGCCTGCTAATGCTACATTAGCGGGTGTTTGCCTAAAGCCAAGACTATCAGCCATTCGTTTAGTTATTAGATTGGATTGGGATCCGCAATCCAATAATACTCGACATCTTCGAGAGTGTCCTCTGCGATCCAGAATATTCACAACGGCTGTTGATAGCAATACGTGGCACTTAGTATTACAACTATGACTTGTAACAGAAGTGGAGCATTCCGGCTGTGGAGAGCCAGGTCGGCTGCGTTGAGCTTCATCGTTTCTTCCGCCAATGTGTAAGACGGAATGATGCCTCCTGCCACATATTCTACAGCTATAGTTTGACGGACACTTGTTATCTTTGTGCCTGGCTTTCAAGCAATTAAAACATAGCTGTTTCGATTTGGCCTCTTCGAAACGTTTCTTTGGTACTAGTGCGAGGAATTTCTCGCATTGGTGTATCATGTGTTTGCCTTTGCAAAATAAGCATGTAGCGACATATGTTTTATGTGTATTCGACGGTGGCTTTTTCGTTGCCACATTGATGGTTGCTTTCTGAGAATGCGTGCCGGCTGATTTAGCGATAGCCTCTAGTGTTTGACATTTCTGCGTTAGAAAACTGACCATCTCCTTAAATGTCGGTATTTCTGTTGTCTGTATCCTTGTCTCCCAGTCTTTTAGCGTTTGTGCATCTAGTTTTTTGGCGACGATAACGATAAGTAGATCATCCCAATGTTCTGTGGGCCGTTTCAAAGCGGTTAAAGCCCTAGTATGCTTTAAAATGCCATCCAAGATTCGACGTAGCATGCTCACATTCTCTTTTGTCGCAGAAGGGAGATCAAGGATAGCGGTTATGTGCTTCTGCATAATAACTCGTTTATTGCAATATCTGTCTTGTAACATTTGCCAGGCGTTTTCGTAGTTATCTGCAGACGTCTCTAGCGAATGCAGGATATTCGCTGCTTCTCCTTTTAAACATGCTTTTAAATAGTGCAGCTTCTGTACCGCTGGTACATTACTGTTGCTGTGTATAAGAGAGCTGAATATATCGTAAAACGGTAGCCAATCTTCGTAATTACCCGAAAATTTTGGCAAGTCTATTCTCGGCAGCTTTATTATATCGGGAGTGGAAACCTCAGTTTTCTGTTGATTCAAATTGCAGCTTACAGTTAGAGCTTTTCTAAAGCGAGTTTCAAAGTCGAAGTATTTCTCTTCAAATTCTTCGCGTTCGTCTGCGTCTATCTCATTTTCATCTAGTATTTCTATTCTGCCTTGAATTCTGTCGAATTCATCGTACAAGTAAGTAAACTTTTCATAGCGAACTTGTAATTGGTCAAGTTGTGTAGTAGCATCGTGTTTGTCTAAAAACTTGCCTGCTCTTGTAAGCGAGCTCTTAATTTGCCTTCTGTGCGCTTTCAACGAAGATAGATCTTCCTCCATTTTATTAGACGGGAAATTTAATTTCTATCGAGACAAGACTAAAATCCGGCTCGAAGGACCAATGTTACGTTCTCCTGGTTTGAAGAACAACGCCGCTGTAGCCTGCTCGTAATTTCCTAAATTACTTGACCAATACTTACTTGTAGAGTATGTTCGCTTATTTACTACAGGAGAGGTTGTACAGTGAAACTCAATGCGCATGCGCAAAAAAAATATATTTAAAAATGAAATGGTTACACGGTTTCCACTCTTGCCTATGTACATGTACGATGTACGTAAGATATATATATTTGCAATAATTGCAGTTATTCGAGCTCTCTTATACATGTAATGTACATTAGCATTTGTATATGTATTTTCATTGGTAGCAACATAAAGTAATGCCTCAGCATGTACGTTGCAACGCTATGTCTTAATTCTGTTTAAAAGGTTAAACTCTTATATGCTTCCGCTGAAGCTTTGTCAGAGGCATGTACTAATGCCTCTATCTGTTTGCATGCACCACTACCTTTTATAGAGAGCCAACCCTATTTATTTCTTAAATTTATAAGCGCACCTCGGTGCTATGCTTATTTATATGTCCCTTTCCGGGAGCCTAATATACTTTCCTTGTTTTAAATTTGCCTAAGGGACTTGGCCCTGTATTATTGGCACGTATTTGTACTTGACCAAATACGTTTATTATTTTCACATTTATAGGGGAACCCACCCTATCTCTTAGAGCTTGAACGCCTGGTCGAGGGCGACAGTACCGATAATAGCCGATCACAATACAAAAGTAATGTCACAGCTACCCAGGCGTTCTCGTTTGAAATATTACGCTATGTGCAATCTTTAGCTCTATACTACTGCGCCCCAAAGAAGGGAAAAATCCAGTAACCAGCAAATGTGCGAACTGTGCACCGACAAGTAAAACGGAGCGATGATGCCGACATTACATAAGAAAACTGGTCCGGGACACTCGTCCGCTACAACGAGCAACTAAATGAAAAAAAATTTCTAAGTCCCGATACGACAAGGACCGAACAAACGTACAAAAGACAACGGGCGCTGCGGCCGCAACGACCGTCAGCAAGAAGCGGAGTGATCGTACTTGTAGAGGAGGTCTATACATGCGCGCCGACAATCTCACTAAAATAATTTCCGACACAAACTTAACTGAAGACTAAAAATATGTATAGACGACAATGGACACAGTAGCCTCGACGTACGATGATAGAAAATCGAGAATTTATACTTATTAAAAAAATCTATACGTGTGGTCCGACGACGTACCAAATGACTCCCGCCAGAAATAAATGTATAGACAACGTCCTCGACGATTCCCGCCAAAACTAGAAAAACTTAGAAATCTCTAATAATGTTACGACGACGTTACTGTACACGTTACGACGAGGCACGAAAGGTAACCGAGAGTGCACGATCGCTAATACCTCGACTGTCGCGCGGGAGACGACTGCCTATGCTTGTGTACCTTAAATTTCAAGAAAACTCGCATTACATTTCCGACGACGTTGCAGTGAATGATTTCTATTTAGGCAGTTTTAGCTAGCGTAATGCGAATGGCTGACTTGCATACATATACAATGCGTAATGTACATACATATTAAAATAAAATTGGATATAAGAGAGCAAAATAAATAAATATAAGAATGAAAATAAATAAATATAAAAATGAAAATAAAGTAATATTCTAAATGAAAATAATAATCCAAAGAAGATAAAATACATAATAGTAAAAAACTTACAAAACACAAAAAGCAATGTTAAGTCCTTAACAATAATTGGAAAGACTTCAAAACTGCGTTATTGGAGGAATTTGGTGAACGCATTACCAGTGCCCAATTACATCGGATGGTAACTGAAAGGAAAATGCATAAAAACGAAACGTTGCTTGAATATTTCCTGCACATGAAAGAGTTTGCAATTCGGGGCTTCATAGAAGAAGCAGCTGTTATTCAATACGTAGTGGATGGCATTTACGATGATGTCAACAGCAAAATGGTGTTATACAATGCCAAGGATCTATAAGATTTGAAAGAAATGTTACGTGTTTATAAGAAGGTCAAAGAGAAACGTTGTGGTGCACGTCCAAAACAATCCCAACGTTATACCCCAAATAAGACGCCAGAAGCAAAGACGAGCTGAAAAATAAGATGTTATAATTGCGGTTCGCTTGGTCACAAGTCGGATACATGCCCTTCAAAAGCAAGTGGAATTAAATGTTTCAAATGTAATGAGTATGGTCATCATTCGTTTAAATGTGCAAGGAAGAAAAGGGTCAACGTAAGATCAAATGAAGACCAAACATCATCCCAGAGAGTCCACGTTGTTGAATCTCTACCATATTCAAAAAACCTTATCATCGAAGGAAAAGAGGTAACTGCATTAATAGATACTGGGAGTGCGATAAATATTGTCAAGCAGAACATTTGCAAAGAAATTGGCAAAGATAAATTTGACGCACCAAGTATGATGCTGAACGGATTTGGAAATGGTAAAGTAAAGACATTGGATCCATAAATTGTACTTTGACTATGAATAATGAAGAATTTACTACAAGAATGCATATAGTACCGGAAGACATCATGCACGTAGATATTATTACAGGCAGAGAATTACTATCTACACTTTATTTGACAATAAATGGAAGCAGTATATCTAAATCGAAACAAGAACCGAGATCCAATTTTGATATAATGGCAATAAATACTGTTTCTGAAACGTGTTTGGACATTGGCGCTACAGCTACCAACCAACAGAGACATGCAGTAGAAGATTTAGTAGCATCATACCGACCGGAGAAAACAACAGTGGCAAACGTTGAAATTAAGCTAGTAACTATTGATGACGTACCTGTTAATCATACTCCACGGCGTTTACCATTTGTTGAAAGAGAAATAGTCGATAAACAAGTTAGTGAATGCTACCTGCTACCATGAAGCATGGTGGAGGTTCTATCATCATTTGCGGCTGTTTTGCTGGCACTAGTGTAGGGGACATTGTGAAAATGGACGGTATATTAAAAAGAGAAGGCTACCGCGAAATTTTGGAGAACCACGCAATACCTTCCGGAATTCGACTTTTGGGTCAAAATTTTATCTTCCAGCAAGATAATGACCCAAAACATCCTCTAAATTATATAAAGACTATTTACGCCATTTCGAAGAGGAAGGAACTCTCAAAATTATGGAATGGCCTCCCCAGAGCCCCGACATGAATCCAATCGAGTTACTATGGGAAGAACTACATCGGGAAGTACGGACATCGGCTCCGACATCAGCTACTGACGTGTGGAACAAATTGCAATCGAGTTGGACCTCAATAACACAAGAAACTCTGGCTAAACTTATTGCGAAAATGCCTCGATTGTGTGCTGCAATTATTAAATCAAGAGGAGGTCACATAGACGAAAGCAAAATTTAAATTAAACGTCTTAATTTTCACTCTTATTTAATATATTTTTATTCATGTACGTGTATCTGTAGATAAAAAATATTATATTATTAACATTTTTGCTGAGTTTTTATACATTTTTGCTGTCAGTGAGAGTGCCTAAACACTTTTGAGCGGTGGTGTATGTATATATTGTAGTGAAATTTTCTCTCAGGGTTATAGTAAGAATAGAGAACAGGAAATTAATCTATAAATCTATTCTACCTAATCAAAAATCAAGAGTTCGAAAATATATCAACGACTTATCTAAAAAATGTCCACTTGATTTGTCAACAACAGGTGAAGACTATAAATTCATCAGTAGAAAAATATATCAGAATATCTCAAATTTAGAGTATCCTATATCATCTTTGGGTAAAATTCATTTACCAAATGTGCGGAGAAACGTTATAGAATATATAGTAAAACATTGTCCATTTCCTGAAATTGACCTAGATTTAAAAGACAAAATACTGAACAAAGAAGATCTTAAGTTGTACCCTATAAAACATAATTGGGAGTATATTAGAATTACAATGCCTCAGAATGCATAAATCCTTAATGGAAGAAAGTAAGAGATAATCCATCTACATATCATCAATATATGTGTGCTAACAATATTGTGTGGTAGAGACACAAGAGGAACATCAAATATATAATATTAGATTATGATCAAATAGTGCTGATTTGTGATACTAAAACTTCAAGAGTTTTTTCATTATTTTATGTTAGTATTATATCATCCCACATATTGTGGTTCGTGGGCAGTGTTGCAGCGAGTAGCTGCTCTGCTCTAATTCTTTCGTCAATATTGTGAGTTATAACGCATCTAAAAGAATGCCTAGAAAATAACACCAAGATAAGAAAACGCTGTAAATACAGCTTTCTCATGGTATTAGTGTAGTGCGAGTTATATGTGTAATTATCTATTTTGGCTAACACCGTCCTTATAATGAAAAAGAATCCCTTCCTTTTCAAAAAGAAAATCCCTTAAACAACGGAAGAGAATAATAAAATTACCCTATCAAAAGCTTATACCATAAAGGTTAATGTAATTAATGTAAAATTTTATACAAATATATTTAACACACACACTCCACATGGCACTTAGCGAAGGTCACATACAAGGCCTACATTTCCATCTCTGAAACACAGGAGACGTTTTCGTTGCTATGGTGACCCTAATGTAGTCATTTGTTGCCTAATATCTGGATCTAGTAACGGTTTACGAGCGTGATTGAGACTAGACACGCAAAACAACTGACGAATAGTGTCGGTATAAAATGTTTGAGCATCAACATAGTTTACACACTCCGTATTTACGCGAATTTCGCATATTATTGTGAGGAAGTTATCTCAAAAGTTATATAAAAGTTGTGGTGGACTTGTCACAACTACACTAGGGTGACAGAATAAAATAGACACCAGGTAAAGCGGTATAAACAAGTAAACAGCTACATTCTAAGAACGAATTAAGAACTTTCTCTTGTCATTAGGGTAGGGGTAGATGTATCGGAAGGAATTCGTCATAGTGTAGTATCGTTACAACTATGCCTCGCTTACAAGGTTCGAGTGATATTAGCGACTTCACCCGGGGTCGCATCGTTGGCCAGAGTGAACGCGGCGCTTCGCAACCTGAAATAAGTAAAAGGGTGCTTATGCGCGAAGTGTTAAGAAAACCGCGAAAAAGTACAGCTGAGCTTGTGGCAACTTCACAGAAAAGTCAGCGCATCGTTCTGCGATACCTCCAGAGTGTGGGGATGTAAAAAAGGGTGGCAAAGAAAAAAACCCCTCCTTACGGCGTTTCAAAAACGGCGCCGAATGGCTTGGGCAATCGAAATGCGAACGAAGCCCGAAGAGTTTTGGCGGTCTGTCATTTTTTCAGACGAAAGCAGATACTGCCAATTCAGTGATAGTGGTGGTACGTGGGTATGGAGACGTATGTGACAGCAACTGGACGACAAATTTTTGCATCAGACGGTGAAATACGGCGGTGTGAACATCATGGTGTGGGGCGCGATATGGTATGGTGGAAGATCGCAATTAGTAATCTGCGACGGAAATATAAATGCGGCAAAATATATCCAAATATTAACAGAAGGACTACTACCGATATTCGACAATGCCATTTTATCTAAAGAAGACGCCACTTTTATAGAGGATGGAGCACCCTGCAAGAACAACAACCACATGGAAAGAGAAACAGGGGATTCGGATTTTACCATGGCCAGGCCAATCACCTGACATGAATCTGATAGAGAATGTTTGGCACATAATCCAGACAAAGATGGCGAAACGACCCAGAAAACCCAGCAATGAGGAAGAACTCGTGGCAGCTGTTACAGAAGAGTGGTTAAATATTCCAGAAGACACCATTAATCATTTAATAGGTTCTATGCCACGACGACCCGCAGCACTTCACGCAAGTAAAGATGGATCGACAAAATATTAGTCCAATTTAGAAATTTTAAAATATTTTGTATATATAACGAGAATAGAATCTTTTTTTTAATTAGTAGGTGTCTATTTTATTCTGTCACCCTGGTGTATTATAGTACTCGGATATCGGGTGAAACAGCGCTGTTCCAGTAGAATAACTCCGGCATAGCCTTCTGTCGTCAGCGCGAAGATAGGAGATTCACTAACCTACAACAGCAAAGTGCGTGCATGAGTATAGAAAAGCGAAGGACCTCATTCGTTGTAAAGTAATTTATTAATCTAAAATTTAAAATGCAGAGTTTATTAGCTGGCGATAAGTATTTTGTCGTACACTTTTCGATGTAAGTGATATATTCTAAATTTGATAATATATTGTAAATTTTTTATTTAATTTATTCTTCATTTATTTCTATCGATTTCATTAGCGTCTTCTAAATTTATTATTCTTATATCGAAAATAAATTGACATTGCTTACCATTGCAATCTCACACTAGATTTGACGAGATCTGGGGGAGGTAAATTAATTAAATTTTGAAAATAATCAAAATTTAAAGCCCCTAAAGATAAGTGCCAATCTCTGTAGTGAATTTTTCTCTCAGGGTTCGGAAAAGTTAACGAGTGAGTTCTTTTACTGGGGATTTTGCTTACAAAATGTAAATTTTGAATGAACACGAATATCACATTAATAAATTGTATATGTTAACTTTCATGGTAACAGCGACACATTTGTTACACTGTGGTTGTGTGTACCGCTAACAGTTTTAATACTGACCATACACACTATACTGCCCTTTCGTGAGTGAACGTCGGTAAATCCTCCTAACCTCCGTTGTGAATGCGGCACGTTATGCTCCTTCAACTGGACTAAGGAGACAATTTGCGGAGTTAGGGCTGGATCTGTCATTCGCTCTTCCTCTGTTGTAGGGATGTTAGATATCCAAATGACCATCATTTCCAGAAATGAGGAAGAGTACACTATAACACAACTTTAGACAATTTTGGGAACATCAACATTAGTATTTCTAGTAAATACGGTCAGTTACAACACTAAAGTTGGTAATATTTTCAGTTTCTGAATTGTTTTTCATGTTCACAATAATAAACAGGTGTAAGATTGAGCTTTACAGGAATTCAGTAGCGAATAATGATAATAATATGGAGAGAATTGTAACACTGGGATGGCTTCCTCAATCGGTGGCGACACCCATACCAGCTAGTTGATGGAGTCGCGCGTGGACACTTTTGTACCTCAACTAAATACGGAGATAAAGGATCTCGGGTTACCATCCCGACATTCATCAGTTGGCCGAGTTGGTCCAAAAAGAAAGGACGCAGTCTGGAATCGTGGCGGTAAGAGCCCTATGCCGACACGTGCTATTGATACGGCACGTCAGGGGGCCACAGATAACGACCCGGTAAGATCCATGGATATCTCGACTGAGGTACCGTGCACCCGACCGGGGATGGTTTCGTCGGCCGGCGTACAATAGGGCAACGGCGGGAATCATTGCAGCCGGCAAAGTTACCCTTTGTTAAGAAATACACCGATTTCTCGTTTTAAAATAGTGAATATCTATTAGGTATGAACATCTAAAAACACAAGCCCAAAACGTATGACAAGTGAATAAACCAATTAGCGTTATAAATACTGCATAAAATTTGATTAAACCTTCACCCTGCCGTAAATCGGCATCGATTAAGTTAGAATCAGAATGCACTAGTGAAGCAATGCTAAACTATCAGTTGTCTATATTTGCCTATTTAGACACTCTCGTCATTTAAGCGGGATCTAAGCGAAATTTCGGAATCTAGGCGAATAGTTTCAATCTTTTGACGTCATCGAACTTATTTAACAAGGAAATATCTTCCATTGGCGTTACGATGTTTATCACTACGTATTAACACATGGGCTGAAAAGTCCCGGGCCTAACACATAGATGACGCTAGTTTTATTCCAGTCACCATTTTCTCAGTTAGTACTAATCTTCAAGACAGCTGTTAAAATTTCATGATATTCTATTCATTAGTTTGTGAGTTATTGAGCTAAGAGTCACGGTACTTTTGTTATTTTCAAAACAATGGATCAAAAACAATTCTGCTTCTTGACGAGAAAAAATACCGTTCAAGCGAAGCAATGGCTTGAAAAGTGTTATGGGGACTCCGCTCCATCAGAAACAACAATAAAACGTTGGTTTGCTGACTTCAAACGTGGTCGTAGGGACACCGACGATGCACAACGCAGTGGACGTCCAAATGAAGCGGTAACACCAGAAAGCATAAAAAAAATCCACAAAATTGTTTTGTATGATCGAAAAGTGAAGTTGCGTGAATTAGCTGACATCGTAAAGATATCAAAAGAACGTATTGGCTTTATATTGCATGAGCATTTGACTATGAGTAAGCTCTGTTCAAGGTGGGTGCCGCGTTTGCTCACTGTTGGCCAAAAACAAGAACGTGTTGATGATTCTGAGCAGTGTTTGGCCATGTTTAAACGTAACAAACCGGAATTTTTGCGTCAATATGTGACAATGGATGAAACATGGATCCAACACTTCACTCCGGAATCAAAACGATCGTCATCTGAGTGGACAGCAACTGGTGAACCTCGTCCAAAGCGCCCGAAAGCACAACAAGCGGCTGGAAAGGTTATGGCCTCGGTATTTTGGGATGTGCGCGGTGTAATATTCATCGACTATCTTGAGAAAGGAAATACCATCAACAGTGAATATTATATAGCGTTATTGGAGCGTTTGAAGGCCGAAATTGCAAAGAAACGACCGCATATGGCAAAGAAAAAAATTTTGTATCATCGAGACAACGCACCGTGTCACAAGTCAATCAAAACAATGGGGAAACTACATGGATTGAACTTCGAATTGCTCCCACATCCACCGTATTCGCCAGATTTGGCTCCCAGCTACTACTGGCTGTTCGCAGACCTCAAAGAAATGCTCGCCGGTAAGAAATTTCGCACGAATGAGGAGGTTATCGCTGAAACTGAGGCCTATTTTGAGGCAAAAGATAAATCGTTCTACAAAAGTGGTATTGAAATGTTAGAGCGGCGCTGGAATGATTGCGTTGCTCTTGATGGAGATTACGTTGATGAATAAAGCTAATTTTGAACCGAAAAAACCGTGTTTTCTTTGTTAGGCCCGGGACTTTTTCAGCCCATGTGTTATATAACTAACTATACAGGATGTCCCACCAAATTATCTTATTAGAATTTTTCGAACTTCTTGTCGGAATTTGATTTTGAAATCATCAGTGCAGTCAGGATAAACTATAATCCATTTGACAAAAGTAGTTTCAGCTTAACACTATTGCGGCGTACAGGATGTTGATATAGACTTCCTTATTTTATGTTTAATGGTATAGTTTTTATCGATTTAATGAATTTCTTGCGTCATTTAGGGAACAACTTGCATTAGGGGTGACTATATCTAAACTTAGTTTTTGAAGTATCTCTATTATTTAAGTAAGCAAAACTCGTTTTGCTCATACAAAACGCTGAGCATATTATTCTTTAACTTATCGCAATGGCTTACCATCACCACAGTTTTGTAAATCATCAATGTTTAAAATTTTATAACTTTACTTAGAATATCTCTTAATTTCCTTATGAAGTATTTCATTTTATCGAAATGCCAAAAACAAAGTATAACAGCAAATCAAAATTTAAACAAGATAGAAAACACTATACATAACATCGCACAATATTACATTACATTACATTGTATCAGACTATACACACTACATTACATTACACAATCCCTTGAAATTGCAATTTTCCCTGTATAAACTATTCCAATATAGAGGTTAGCAACATTTGTGTAACATTTGGCCTCAAGTTATAATGGAGTTTCTAGTTATTAGTTACAGTGAATTATGTGAGTATTTATTGAATATCGGTCCTTCGAACGTTGTCATCTGATTATTTCATCCGTGGAAAATTTCCTAATGTTGCTGGAGATCAGATATCTTTAATTTCCAACGCAATTACAAGAAGATTTCTTCCTAATATCAAAGTTTAATGGAGATGTGTCAATCGAGACAAAGAAAAACGATTGGATGGATATTCCCCTTCGTGTTCGGTGTCGAAAGTTGGCAGAGGAGGACCTACTAGAAGACTGTAAAGATTGTGGAGAAAAGCGTCAACGAAGCAAAAGCCGCTAGGTGCGAAGATTACACTCTCAAGCCTTGATAAATGCTGCATTCTCCTCACAGTCAGCTGCCCACGCCGAAGTATTCAGCGCCAATGTAGCGCTATCAATTTTTATGCTGGCTAAACTATCCAGATTTCAGTAGCAAACAATTAGAGCCGCTACAAAAAAAATTGGGCACAATAATTTCTCCAGCTACATAAAAAAATCAAAAAGGACTGTTACCGTAGCGTTATGGAAGTTACCGAAGCTTTAGCGGAAGTCGCCTACAAGTTTTGCTTCTCCATGCTGCAAACGGATCTTTGAACGTGAACTAATTTTACATGCAAAATGGGGATTTGAGGGCTCCTCCGGTTAAAACCAGTTCTCTTAACCATTTTTTTAAAGAAAGTAAAACGGGAGGTGATTTGCATTTATTTTATCACTTCGGTTGTGCCTTTTAAAAATAACTGCAAATGAAGATAAAGATGTTTGGGTTAATCCTCGACCTTTTTCAAGTCGATATTGTAAAGTTGTCAGGTTCCCATTTATAAAAGAAACTGCTGACCTAATAAGAGAGAGTGGAATAAGCAATTTATGACCAACGATTATACAGCAAGCAAATAACTCCGTCACACTGAAGCATCTTCTATATTTCATAATGTTAGACAGAAAAGTGGCACAGCATATTACAGACACAACCGCGTCAAGTAACTGCTTCGTTTATGGAGCTCGTCCAGCTGTGATGAACGACTTATCCAAGCTCGAAAGTAAACTTTCTAATGAAGAAGCAATTCAGCTAGCCATTTTTACACTCCATACGCGAATAAAATTTATGGAGTATATACTTCACCTTGGATACAATTTAGAATTTAAGAATTGGTGGACTACGAAAGCCACTCTTCCAGTAAAAGGGGGCGAGTCTCATCAAAAATTATCCATCATGAAAATTTACCTTGTTCCGCGGCTATTCTACTCTATGCAATCCCCGGCCAAATGCTTCGTCATTTAATTAGTAACGCGCACGAATGGTTAAACGAGATTCTCACTGCCTCTACCCATTAGTTAGAAGTTGAGTTGAAGTTAAATAAACTGAAGTATTTTACTGACGGAGTGGTATCAGTTAAAGTAAAACTTGCGAAACGCAGTAACCCAGACGGAACAACCCACATCCCCGTCGTAACCTCGGTAACGAAAGATAGGCGGACGAGCCGCTCCTGGAAAGAGTGGCATTAGAGCTGTAAGTGACCTATCTACGGCAAGGGCCACCGACTGTCCCTACCCACTTCGTTGAGTACGGACGTGTTTTGGTCGTGCTCCTGGCATATGACGAAAATTGATCGGTTTTTACTGGTATTTGGAAAAAATATTGTGTTTAGTGTATGAAAGAGTGTGGTCGATCGACCGAGGCCAGCGGCAACACAGAAATCGCAAAGATCGTAGAAATAGAGTAAATTAAATATAAAAGCACGTGCGATAAGGCCATTTCGGCGGGTAAGCGATAGCGTAGTAGTAGGAGTAGCTAGATAAAAAATTTTCAGGGCAAAAGTAGGCTAGGGCACGAGGAATCGAATAAGGTAGGTGAAAACCAAATTTAATATAGGATTGCGAAAATATAAATAGATTAGGGAAGAGCACGTGGTGAGGCGGCCACCTTGCTTGCCCGTTGACGTAGGTGAAATTCCTGGAATCGAGCCGACGTCACTGAGAGGGTCTGCGACGATCGAATATACGACGGCTAAACAAAAAGTTTCCTTTTTTCCAGAAATCCTTTTTTATTCTTTTTGGGTAATTTTAGGAATCGAGCCGTCGTCACTGAGAGGGGTGTGCGACGTGAGAATATACGAGGTGCAAACAAAAGGTTTTCCTCGGAAATTCTCTTTATTTGTTGTTGTTTTTAGGCGTAATTAGGTACAGAAGTATGGAGGGAAAGCTGCCAACGAGACGGTTAAGCAGGGCGGTGAAGACACCGGAGAAAGAAAAGGAAGAGGATACGAAGAAGAGCAGGAAGACGACATAGGAGGAACTGGAGGTGAGCATCGAAAGGAAGCCGACCGGGGCCAGCGCGTTGGAAGGACACCCCATCGACCTGGTGATGCAGGAATTGGTGAGGATGAAGGACAACAGTAGGAGGGAGGTGAACGAGAAACTCTCGTTCACAAGAGCGAACCAGCAGGCGATAAGGGACGGCTGCGACGTCGTAGCCGTGCAAATCGTCCGGGTCCTGAAGGAGAGCAGGACGATAGAACGGACATTGATGTCGGAGAAGTGCCGCCTGGTGGAAGAGCTGGCGGGACTGAAGGTGGAAATGGGGCAGAAAGCGAAAGAAGGTGGGATGGAGAACATCCGTAAGACCGACGGAAGCTGGACGGCGAGCGTAGACGAAACAGTCGAAGCGCTGTTCGATAAGTACTTCCCGGGGAACGAGATCGAAAATGATAGGGAAGCAGAAGAAGCAGAGTTTGTACGGTGAGTGCCTCAGACAGAGTAGGGTACCCACGATAGGAAAGCAATCCGAGGTAGTCATCATCAAGAAGGGGCGCGACAAGGAGGATTCGGACCCGAAGTCGTATAGGCCAATATGCCTGCTCGATAATTTGGGGAAGGTCCGCGAGCGGCTCTTTTGTGACAGGTTGCGGAAACACGGACAGGAGATGGGGACCATGCATGCGGCAGTAGCAAATCCACTGACGATGCATTAAATGATGCGTTGGAGGCGTTGTAGATATTTCTGGAGCATTCGACAACCCGTGGTGGCCCCACTCTTCGAAAGACTGAAAGCAATCAACTGCCCAAAGGCACTTTATAAGTGCTTCGAAACTACTGCCAGAACAGGTATGCTACCATGAGAGGTCCTGGACAGACACTGCAAAAGCGCCTAACGAAGGGGTGCCCCCAAGGGTCGGTGTATGGTCCCGAGTTCTGAAACGCCTAGATACAATACCAGAGTTGGAGACAGCGATAGCAAACGCCGACGATCCGCCGTGCCGGCAGATAGCAGAGTCCAACTGGGGTGGAAGGCGGACATAGCACTGTGGCACTTGCTGCTGTGGTGTGGCGGGCAGAAGCTTCAGATATCTACCATGAAGACCACCTACACCCTTCTAAAGGGCCACATGCAGAGAAATGCCATACTCAAGCTAGATGGTCGCGCTATCAGGAGAAAGAGCACCACCAGGTACCTCGGGATTCATGTGGGAGAAAGGGAGAACTACGCGGAACACATACAACAGATGTGCAACAAAGCGACAAGACACAATGCACAAGATTGCAAGGCTGGCCAGAAAAGAATACCGCATACCGCACTGCAGGTAGTGGCAGCGGTACTTCTCATGGAGCTGGAGGTAGTCATGGTGGCAGCGGAATACTGATCAGCCAGGATGGACAGAGTGGAAGAGTTGCTGTCTGCTAGACCTCAGAGCAGGCAGCAAATAAGAGAAATCATTTATAATATGCAGCAGGAGAGATGGGACAGATCGGTGAAAGGCAGGAGACCATACTGCCTGCTGACTAACATCAGGGAGACATTGACAATACAGCACTTACAACCTTCGCGGGGCCTGATTCACTGTCTGGTAGGTCATGGTACATACCCACCATACTTACGTGAGAGGGACCTGGCCAGGACGGACCTGTGCGACTGCGGGGTCGTTGAAACACCGGATCACGTCCTACTGGAGTACCCGACACTACCAGGAGTGTCGGATGACGAGAGGAATGTCTTGAGTGGGGTAGATTTGCAACAGGCTTTGCGCCTTAAGGAGCATTTGGTCGTGTTCAATAGCTACCAAGGTCACCAACCACCTTGAGACACGGGTCCCCAGCACACCCATGACGGAGGGAGATGGCTTTGCCTTCTGGACAGTCGCGAAGAGAGGCGCCTCTGCGGAGCCAATACCAGACGAAGTTGAACACAGTGGTGCGTCACGAATTGTACGTCAGCAACATCAACGTCTCATGGAATTCATTTAGAGGGACATGGACCCTAGGGGCAGACATACCAAAATGGCGAAACAGGTGCTCAACACTAAAATTACCGAATGGGCTCTCGCTCAGGCTGAGCTCATCTTGAGGCTAAAAATGAGAAACTAAGGCGGGAGATAAGATCACTCAACTTGGCCACTAACTACGCTGTGGCTGAGGGCAAAGTCTCGCAAAAGGAAAATAAGACAACGCAACTAGTTACACAGACTAGAACGCCAGTGACATCGTTCATCTCGGGCAAAACCACGGAGACAGTCAAGGAGGTGCAGGCGATCTTCACAAATTTGGTCAATCCCGCGAAGGAAGACAAATAAAACGCTGATCGTGGAGACGGAAGACAGCTCGGACCTTCAAAAACTTCAAAGACACAAAGCACTCAACGATAAATAGAAGGTGGAAACCGCCAAAAAGAGAAATCCTCTCCTCATCATGTACGATATCCTGTCGGACACGAGTGAGGGTATTTTCTTCCAAACAATACTAATACTAGCTCTTAAGTTATTTTCTAAAATGAACAAACAATAATGCTAGTGTATGTGGAGAATGATGCATGCATACAGAAAGCATAAAATCTACAATAGCATGAACCTGTGTGATAACATGAATCAATCTCTTTTTCACTTCGAAACCTGAACTTCAAAATTCTCGTATGGGTTACATAAACGCCTATCCCACTGGGTAACGCATGTGGCCTTCCAGTATTTCTTTAACTTTATTATGTGCCTTGGTCGGCAGCCAATTCATTGGAGGGTCAAAAATCGCACCACTATAGTCCGCAAGAATGGAAAGGACGGTAATTCGGTCCAAGACTACCGCCCAATCACCATCTCCTCCTTGCTGAGTCGATTATACTAGGGACTGATCGACTAACGACTTAGGAGAGTAGTGTCTTATAGTCTTCGACAGAAAGAATTCCTAGCTGAGACGGGGTGCTATAATAATGTGCACATCTTCAACGAGTGGCTGTGGGTTATCGGTTTCTTCATACTACCGACCCCGTCATGCAAGCTGTAGCGGAGGACACAGACATGGTAAATCGTCTCAAGCGCCTGGCAAACTTCGTTCGTATAAATTGGCCCTTGCAGTCACTTAAAGTCATTCAATCTTGTAAAAAGAGGTTCAAGAAACTAAAGCTTGCTGGTAGAGCCGAGCTAACTACGCAAGGCAAATCGGTCCAGTCTTTGACCGACGATCCAATAGGTAAAGCATGGCTGTACAAACCACAGCTCCTTCAGCCATGTCATTTTATAACAGTTCTTAAAATACGTACTAACACCACAGCTAACCGAGTGGTGTTGACTAAAACCGGACCAGTTGCGGATCCTAATTGAAAGAAGTACAGAACCCAGAAGGAGATATTGGGGCACATACTCGGGCAATGTGCCTACACAAAGCCCGATAGGATCCGCCGTCACGATAAAATAAGAGACGTCATCGTGGAACAAGTTTATAAAAGGGCGAACAGGGTAGCAGTAACAAAGGAATCAGCGGTACGGCGTCCTTTGGATGGGAATGTTAAACCTGACCTGGTGATATAGAACCGGGGAAAGATCAGCGGTGCGGCGTCCTTAGGGCGGGAATCTCAAACCTGACCTGGTGATATAGAACCGGGGAAGGATCAGTGTGGTCGACGTGACAGTCCGCCACGAGGCTTTAGATAATTTCGCTCAGAGACGAATAGACTAGTTACAGAAAGATCGCCGACTGCTAGCCATCCTCCAGAGAGATTATGGAGCGTCCAGTCATCACATTGTTTCCTTGTGTTGTCCCAATTATTTTAATGGTCTCGTGCCTGATAACATGCGAGTCGTTTAACGTCTTGTAGCGGCAGAACCGCTAGCCCCTCACCTCCTGTCATTTCTAGGTGGAAGCTGCCGGGCAGACACCTCCGCGCGGTGCCCCACGAACGGGTAGTACCTTTTGCTATCCGGCCAAGTTCCATTTCTTCAGCCGAGGACTCCGTTTTTTGATTTTACCAAGTTACGTTGCAGGTGTAGAGTGGTCAAGAGCGAGAAAATACGCCCCTTCTTCTTGTTGGAATCAGCAGCAGATCTCTAACACCGGGGTCCCTCCCTCTTAATTTTGTTACGAAAACCGTGTCCTGATTTGCATGGAAAGTGTAGAACAGAAGGTGGGTTTAGATGCACCTCATGACTCTATAGAATTCTAGCCGAATGCCTCATCATCAAATTAGTGAAGCGCATAAATGGATTAACGAGATTCTGTCCCACTTGCGCAGTGATGATATCGTAATCAATGAGGTCACTGCGTCATAACTCAGCTAGTATCTCTTCTAAAGTTAGCAATACTGAAGACAGAACTAACAAAAGTGGTAGCCAAGACATCTAAGCAAGCGCTCAAGGCTAAGATTACAAAATGGGCTCTCGCACAGGCGGAGCTCATCGGGAAGATCAAAACACTTAGGTCCGCTTATCAAATAACAAGAAAAGGCTAGGGTTCCCTATACAAAGGTAGTGCATACATGAATACATAGGCATTATCACACACCCTGAACAAAAGAATACAGCGGCATTGTTCTTCAAAAGAGCAGAACATAACAATCCTGTTATGTTTTCTATTTAATCTTATACAGGCTTTTCGGTAGTGGATATTGTACCGATGGAGGAAGTCATTGCGGAAGTTGAAAAAAGCCAGATTCAGGAAATTATTGAAACATGGCAAGACAACCAGTATAAAAAACTTAGCTTCACTAAAATGAATCGGTTGTTAGTCGATCTTCCTAAAAATGCCGACTCATATGAATTCAGGCTTCTTTTGGGCGACAATCTCTTGAATGTCATTATAAGAGAATGCAATGAATATGCACGTGAACTTTTTATTGGAAAAGGCGGGAGGGGGGGGGGGGGCACTGAGAACAGAAAGATCGAGCACTAGAAGAACTTCTAAAATTCACTTCGCTCGTAGGGGAAGTTCCCCTACGAGGTTTGGTTCACCATACTGCAAAAAAATTTTTGAAACAAAACACGAAGAGGGATTGGAGAAATTGAAAGGTCGTGAACTAATTTTGCATACAAAATGGCGTTTTGTCGGCTTCTCCGGTTAAATTCTGCTTCATGATTTTTCCAAGTCACGTTGGAGGTATCCCTGGCAGCTCAGTTCGACAGGTTTCCCCTCTGCGGGGGGCTCGGCCAGGAGTGTTGAAGCAGTACTTGTTGAGATCTCCGTGCAGACAAGAGGCGGCCAAACGTTAACACCTGCTACGCCGCCTCGCTAGCTGGGGTCTCTCCCTCTTTAATTTATTACACGAACCGTGCCTACAATTGCACGGAATGTATAGAGCAGAAAGTGGGTTTAAATCCATCTCATGACTCTATAGGATTTTAGCCAAATACCTCATCATCAAATTAGTCATTGATTACATCAATGAGGCCACTGCGTCTAAGCTCAACTCGTTAATATTTTTGTTCTAAAGTTAGCAATACTGAAGGCAGACCTAACAAAAGTAGTAGTCAAGACGTCCAAGCAAGAGCTGGACTGGAAGTGGAATTCGACTCCCACAAAGGGACATATAAATAAACACAACACTTAGGTGTGCTTATAAAATAACAATTAAATAGGGTAGAATTCCCTATATAAAAGTAGTGCTGCAAGCATAAATGTATAGGCATTATTACATACCCTTAATAAAGCTGCTGCAGAAGGCTTATGAGACTTTAAACACAGCATTGGCTACGTACACACTGCGGCAGTGCCTCATATAGCAAAAAATTAAGGTGAATACATACATATATACGTACTAACGTACATACATGTATAAAAAGGTCTGAACAACTGTAATTATTGATCATATTATATATCTTACATACATAGGCTAGAGTGGAAGCCAAGGATACATTTTATTTTTCAAATATATTTTTTTGCGCATGCGCGTTACGTTTCATTATAAAACCTACCAAATAAGAGAGCATTCTCTACAAGTATTGGTAAGGAACTTCACGAGAGAGTTTACGAGCAGGCTACAGCGGCAATGTTCTTCAAAACAGGAGAACATACCACACAAAAGTAATTTCTTTAAAACTATATTTGATGAAAATGTAGTGCCTGTTAGAAAACCTGCCAACGGGAGTGAAGAATATCCAAATACGCCGTCGTATCTACGTTGCAAATACTGCCTCAGATAAGGCAACTTTTAGATAACCCGCAGTTCATGGAATCTATGAAGAAGCGTGAGTCTAATGCCTGGTGCTTGTTTGTTGAAGTGGTTGAACATTTTCTTGGAAAGCATAAAGCGCTAAATTACATCGAATTAGAACAGCTGCTTTCTAACTTTCACACGCTCGGATTTAACATGAGCATCAAGACAAAAAACTTGGGTGATGTTAGTGAGAAACAAGGGGAAAGATTTCACAAAGACATCAATATTATGGAGAAAAGATACCAAAGAGGATGAGATACTTATATGATGGCCGATTACTGCTGGAGTCTCCAGCGAGACGTTTTATTTTCGTCCTTGAAGAATAAACTATGTGGTCAATGATTTTCGACGCCAGAGTAAGCGGTTGATGCATTCAAAATACATATTTTGGAGATACCTCAATCGGAATGGAAAAAAACCATTTCAACGATAAATATTTACTTTTCTGGATACATAAATAGCAACCCTCGTATTGATAGTTTTCACGGTACGGCTACTGGGAAAATTATATTTAAAGGAGTTGAAAATGCCATTAATAAAAACAACCTTTGATGGAAAAAAATAAGATCTATTGCAACTGATGGAGGCAAAACATGTGTCAAAGTCTATAGAAAATGATGGTTGTTCAAAGCTATTAGTCTTACATTGTATCATTCATCGACAGTCCCTGATGCTTGTTAATTTCATTAGATCCATTGGGCTGAATCACGTACAGTTTATTGAAGAGATTGGAGCAAGTGACTTACCACATCATTCTGACGTACGCTGGTTTAGTTGCGGAAAAATTCTTCAGCGCTCTTTTAAACTTCGAGCAGAGATCGAATTGTTTTTGAATGAAAAGCATCGCTCTCTTACCAAATTACAAAATAGCGAATGGCGATGGAAGTTAGCATTCTATGTCGATTTGGCAAGACAGTGGAACGAACTGAATTTCAGATTGCAAGGAGAACACCAGCTTCCCTCTGATTTAAACGCCAACATCAAATCGTTCTGGCAGAAAATCATACTGTTTCAATCATAGTTACGTGAAAAATGCCTCGCACATTTTAAAACGTATGAAATATTCAGCCACACTACTGGGGCTGAGTTTCCCGTCGATTTTGCAATCGTAGCTTTGAGTGCATTTAACATATATTTTGATACTTATTTATCAAACTTTGATGTAATTGCGAATAAAATTAAGATTTTTAAAAATCCTGTTGATGCCGACATTGAAACCGTACCCCCGAAACTTCAAATGGAGATTGACAAAAGGTAAGCCGAGTTACTGTACTAAAAACGGTGAAACATTCTTCGTTAGTTGAGGTATGTTCCTGTATATCAATCGAAGGTCCTGGACTACTATGTTTTTGCGTGTATTGAAGGACGTCTTGATGCCATATATATGAATGATTTAGATTCGAATGAAAGCCCTTACACATTCATCCACGATGAGGCACTATGCCACATGGCCAAATCCATCCAAAGTTTTTTGAAAACGAACGCTCTACCAGTGTTACTTTGTCCGGGAAATTCTTCCGACCTCAATCCAATTGACAACGTGTGGAGTGTTCTAAAATCACGCGCGTATTTGAGAAAAATCATTAGAAAAGGACACTTAATAAATATTGAGGATGTGTGGCAAAATGACGCTACAATTAGAAATTTTTCAGATACTCACGCTGTCTCATGGTTGAGTCGGCAGAGATAGATACAGGCGTTAAGAATTTGTTCATTTCAGCCTTCAATAATTTTAAAACATCATCGCTTTTGGAAAAAGTAACCTTGAGTAGGCGCGAAAACCACCGCCTGAAGAATCCGAGCCGAACAACACAGACATCTTCCAGAACGTAGTCGGTCTCTAAACCCCGAAAAGTGGTGGACACAGTTGTTTTATTCGCCTTCAACCGTTCGGGTATATCAGCCTTGATTCAATAATATTGAAAATAAGAATATTGCGCTCACGCTGCGGTAATTCAACTCTTCATTTAAACAACCGCAAGACGATTACATCGAACGTTTGACCGATCTCGAGAATAGACCCCTTGCTGCTTAGGTGTGACAAACGGTTATGAATACGAACGTAAGACTTGAAGTAAATATTCTGCCGCGAACAAAAGAAGGTGAAAAAAGTTCCAACGTTACAAAGAACTACAACAAAACCCAGCTTATTATGATCAGATAAATAAACTTACATCTCGCAAAAACAAATCACTGAACCCAAACAACAGCAACAGTAGCTTGTAGAAAATGATACAAGCTACACACATGTGTATATTTTAATTAAATTGACTCAGAATTAGCTATACATAAACAAGAAAAAGGCAAGACAGAAAGCAAACGTATATGTGCATGCGAAAGTCTAGTATAAAGTATCAATTGAACCAATAATTCATGATTGAGTCCAGTAATGAGGTGCTATGGTTGATTTGCAATGAAACCGTAGTAGTTCTCAAAGAATACAACATTAAACGTCATGAAACGAAACATTTTGAAAATTACTCAAAATAGACAAGAAGTTTGCGGATCGAATTGCGGAGCGCGGATATAAATCGCAGCAATCTTTGTTTACGAAAGTCAATACTGAACAAGAGGTTGTAACTCATGTCAGCTTTCGCGTGGCTCTTGAAATCGCATAACGTGGGAAACCATTTACCGATGGAGATAGGGTGGAGCGAGTGGAGCGGCTGCCCCAGGCCCCGCGCCTATGAGAGGAGGCCGGTGAGGGGCCTTTTCACAATAAAATGTTCTTAGAATAAGATAATACGGACTAAAAATGAATTAGTTGAAACCTTCTCTTTTCAATGGTTTATATTGGATTTGTTCGTCTCTAAACATTTCAACTTTAGGTATTCCAATTTTTTATCTTCTAATTCCTTAGAATTCGAATAAAGTCAGAAGTGGCGACGGCGCCGGCTCACCGAGCCTGTTACGACGCAGGCACACTAAAAGTACACAGTTGTTCCAGCCAATTAGATTAAAGTTTGTCTTTTGTCTGTTATAATCAGGGTTTCATAAAAAATTTTCTGTGCGAAGGAAGCATTCAACCTTAAATCTGTTGTTTTAATTGACAAGTACACCTGTTAGATTTCCGTACTAAACATTTATTATGTACGCTATATGAGATTTTTCTGAGATTTTCCATTTTCAGGGCCATTTAAAATAAAAATTTGCCAATATCAAATATTAAATTGTAGTAAAGCTTATTTTGTTAGTTATTGAAGTTTTCTTGTTATATGCGTACGATATTGCTTTGTTTTTGCATTACCATTACGTAATAATAAACGTTTTATATTGTAGCGGCGTCGGTGGTGCGAAAAGACAAACAAACGAGCAAAAAATGTCACGTACCATTATGCAAATTAGGCGGCGCGACTAGAAAGAAAAGAGGAATTCAGTAACTAGAATATTTCGGCATTATTGAGGTTTATTTATACGAAAATTACGGAGTGTTCCATTGCTCGTAAAGTATAGTTTTTTCTAGAGCTGAAAGGGAAAAATATATAAAAGGGGAGTTCATTCAGCCCGAGTCATTTTGTGTATTATCGGCGAAGTGTAAACAAATAAATACCTAGTGTTCGACTTTAAAATAAATTACGCGAGTTATTAGTAAGTGCATGTGTGAATGATAAATAAATATTTAAGTGCTAGTGAGTATTTTCTCTTATAAAAGAACCTGATCCGTAACAATACTATGCCGAGAGATCGTGATAAATTCAGAAAGTGGGTTTGACAAGCAGAAGAAAAAAGTCAAACGTGATAAGTTTTTGGAGTCGCAAACCGGCGCATTGGTAAAGTTTCTGAAACCGATAGGTGAAGAAGTTGACGACCATGACGTAACTCAAACTCATGATGATGTGAGTAACGAAATAACTCCTAGTACAAGTAGTATTCATGGTCAAAGAACAAATTCTGACATTAATGAATCGTTAGACGACCAGACGACTGTTGGCAGTATAAGTGTTGATACCACTCCTGCTCCTGTTAAAACTATTCCCAGAACAACAGAATCATGTAACCCTGTAAATTCAACTGGTGGGTTTGAACTACTTTCAGATGCTTATGATTCTGCTCTATGGTCAAATCTACTAACTCACTCCCAATTTGATGAAATAGTAGAAAAGGGCCCGTTACAAGTAAGCCGCAGCGCCCGTTGTCTTTTGTACGTTTGTTCGGTCCTTTGTCGTATCGGGACTTAGAAATTTTTTCATTTAGTTGCTCGTCGTAGCGGACGACTTTCACGGACCAGTTTTCGTATGTAATGTCGGCATCATCGCTCCGTTTTACTTGTCGGTGCGCAATTCGCACATTTGCTGGTTACTGGATTTTTCCCTTCTTTGGGGCGCAGTAGTATAGAGCTAAAGATTGCACATAGCGTAATATTTCAAACGAGAACGCCTGGGTAGCTGTGACATTACTTTTGTATTGAGATCGGCTATTATCGCTACTGTCGCCCTCGACCAGGCGTTCAAGCTCTAAGAGATAGGGTGGGTTCCCCTATAAATGTGAATATAACAAACGTATTTGGTCAAGTACAAATACATGCCAATAATACAGGGCCAAGTCCCTTAGGCAAATTTAAAACAAGGAAAGTATATTAGGCTCCCGGAAAGGGACATATAAATAAGCATAGCACCGAGGTGCGCTTATAAATTTAAGAAATAAATAAGGTTGGCTCCCCTATAAAAAGGTAGTGGTGCATGCAAACAGATAGAGGCATTAGTACATGCCTCTGACAAAGCTTCAGCGGAAGCATATAAGAGTTTAACCTTTTAAACAGAATTAAGACATAGCGTTGCAACGTACATGCTGAGGCATTACTTTATGTTGCTACCAATGAAAATACATATACAAATGCTAATGTACATTACATGTATAAGAGAGCTCGAATAACTGCAATTATTGCAAATCTATATATCTTACGTACATCGTACATGTACATAGGCAAGAGTGGAAACCGTGTACACATTTTATTTTTAAATATATTTTTTTTGCGCATGCGCATTGAGTTTCACTGTACAACCTCTTCTCTAGTAAATAAGCGAACATACTCTACAAGTATTGGCCAAGTAATTTAGGAATTTACGAGCAGGCTACAGCGGCGCTGTTCTTCAAACCAGGAGAACGTAACACTAACGAAGGGTGTAGTGATTGGGCACACTTGGACAGAGCTCTTGATAATCACGAAAAATCAGCAATTCATGGTCAGAATTTTGGAAAGTGGACGGATTTTGAGATACGTTTAGCTGAAGCGTCCACTATTGACAAACAACATATGAAATTGATAAACAAAGAAAAGGAACATTGGCGTGAAGTTCTTAAAAGAATTGTTAGTGGCATTTAATATTTGGCACAGCACAATATTGCTTTCAGGGGATCGAACTCTAAACTGTATGAGCCAAATAATGGCAACTTCTTAGGTCTTATTGAAATGATGGCTACTTTTGATCCAGTCATGCAAGAGCATTTGAGGCGAACAGATCGTCTGAGATTCACGATCACTATCTAGGAGCAAATATTCAAAATGAGTTGATTAAACTGTTATTTGAAAAGGTGAAAGAGGAAATTGTTTCAGACATTACGGCAGTTAAGTATTTTTCTGCACTCCCGATCTCAGCCACCAAGAGCAGCTGTTTGGTGATACGTTTTGTTAAGACTGAAAACAATGTAAGTGCTACTAAGAATAAAAGTGGGGGTGTGACTGTTGAAGAGCATTTTCTCGAATTCTTAGACGTTAAGTCAACAACAGGCAAAAATTTAACGGATATTTTATTAGAGGAACTAGATAAAATAGGCTTAGAGATTAAGGACTGCAGAGGCCAAGGATACGACAATGGTTCAAATATGAAAGGGTCGTATTCTGGAGTTCAAGCTTGAACTTTAGAAATAAATCCAAGGGCGTTTTACATGCCTTGTGCAAGTTTGAATCTCTTGATTTGTGATGCCGCAAAATGTTCACCTAAGGCTATAACGTTTTACCGAATTGTTCAGAGAATTTATGTTGTTTTTTTCAGCATCAACGAACCGGTGGGACATTTAAAAAAACATGTTCCTGTCCTCACCGTTAAAAAGTCATGTGACACTAGATGGGAAAGTAAAATTGAAAGTGTAAAAGCACTTCGTTACCAGATTAAGAAAGTACACGATGCCTTAGATGAAGTAATAGAAGCGACTGACGACCCTCAAGCAAAAAGTGAAGCTCGAGCCCTTGTCAATGAAATAAGGAGCTGAGTTTTTAATAGCATTAGCTATATGGTATGACGTGCTCGTTGCTGTAAATAGTGTAAGCAAAAACTTGCAGGCTGAAAAAATGTACTTGGGCATGGCATCGCAGTTGCTTCAAGGACTGGTACAGTTTTTTGAGCAATTTAGAAATGAAGGTTTTGTTGCAGCAATAATGGTTGCAAGAGAAATGAGCGAACTTTTGGACATAGAGCCAAAGTTTCAAATAGTCAAGCAAAGGAAGAAACGAAAAATGCTTGATTACGGAGGAGAAGATGAGCATGTTTTAGAATCTGCTGAACAAATTTTCAAAGTTGAGTATTTTTATTATATTCTAGATTGTATATTACAATCCCTTTCAAGAAGATTTCAACAAATTGCCAGTTACAACACTATGTTTGGATTCTTGTACAGTGTAAGAATTAAAATCAATTGTTGGAAAAGTCAAAGCCCTAGAAGAATCTTTAAGTTTTGAAGGGCAATAGGATATCTGTGGAAATAATTTGTTTACAGAACTAAAAGTCCTTTGTGACCTACTTCCCGCTAAAGTTGAAACAGCTGCTGGTGTGTTAAGATTTATAAACAGAATACAAAATCCATATCCCAACACGTTCATTGCCTACTTACTATTCATGTGACTGTTGGTAGCGCAGAAAGAAGTTTTTCTCGGCTAAAGTTAATAAAGGCCTACCTAACATCATCAATGAGCCAAGCAAGGTTAACGTCTTTGGCAACATTATCGATAGAAGCAGACACCACGGCCAATATTGAAGAAATTATTGACGATTTCGCTGTATTAAAAGCAAGAAAAATTAAGTTTGGGTAGTGTAAGAATATTATTGCTAAAGCAATACTTTTCGGAGTCTAAATCGGTAGTGTACGAGGTCGCACGTGATCTCTTTAAACTGCTGCCTTGTTATAGTCGATAATATCTACTTAAGTTTAAGATTATATTGCTTTGGTTTGTTTTCTTTGTGTTTTTCAATTTAAGATTTCTACATTCTCGTTTTATATTTTCTTTTGTGTTTATATCGTGTGAATTTTTTTTTTATTTTATTTTTAAGTGTCTATTTGTTTGTGGACTCAGGTAAGTCTTCTTCCCTACTTTCTTGCCGTTTATGTTTTCCTTTTTTTTTGAACCATGGAGTCCGGGCAGTATGGTGAAGCCGGCAATACAAATTCCAGTTCTTGAAAATATTAATTGTTCGGCGCCTTTGATGAGGGACTTGGAGGAAAATAAAGATATCGACAAAAATGAAGGGGGTAACGAGTTTTTCAATGAAAACAATTTTGAATGCAAATTTTCTCACTTATACAGTGGGCCGTATTACGCTTATATACAGCATCGGTCGAAAAACATCGGACGCCTCCATGAAATGGCGATAAGACACCTTTTGCACGAGGAACTATGCATTAAAACAGCTATCAAAGAAATTATTAGGGTAGGCTATAACAAAATTAAAGTTGAAATGAAATCCCTTAAAATATATAGTAAACAATCCCACTTTAAAAGAAAAAAATCTACATTGCTATGTTCCTAAACACCTTACAGAGGTTCGCGGTGTCATTAAATTTGTAGACACTGTAATTTCTGAAGAGAAATTGTTACAATCAATTGAGTGTCGGGGTATTGTGAAAAGCGTTAAAAGGATATATAAAAGGGTTGTGAAAGAGGATAAGACGGTGCAGTTGATTCCGCGACAAACAATTATAGTAACTTCTTACGGTAATAAACTGCCACCATACGTTTTTATTAATAGTTGCCGTAGATCAGTTGATGTTTATGTAAGCAATGTATTGCAGTGCTTTAAATGTCTTCATTTTGGACATATAGCAAAAATTTGTAAATCAAAAGATCAAGGATGTAAGAATTGCGGAGATTCACATGAGGGGGCGTGCACTGCGGGAACAATGTGTGTTCATTGTAGATCCACGTCACACAATGGTCTATCCAAAACTTGTAAGAAATATAGAAAAGAAAAACAAATTAAAAAAATAATGGCAGAAAATAAACTAACTTACAAGGAGGCCAACCAAATGCTAAATAACCCGTGCTCGTTTTCTAATAAATTAGTCGGCAATCGTTTTTCTCCACTTCTGAACTTAGATGATCAATTTGAATTTCCACCTATACAAAACTCTGATCATTCTCGCTTTCTTGCTAAACCCAATGTCCTAAATCTAAACAGCGCTTCCAAAAAGCGTAAGACTATCTCTCCAGTTAGTTGCACTTCGCAACCCCACTTCCCTACTCCGGTAAATAATTAGGAACACAATTCTTTCAATAAGAAAGTGATTAGGGACTGTCCATTCACTCTTAGTACTGCTATTATTGAGAACATTACAAAATTTATTGAATCTATATTCAGTAATAGTGACTATTTTTAATAAACAAGTTGTAAAGGATAAGTTAGAAAAGATTTTCAATTCAGAAAGCAATGTGCTACTTAGTAAAAAAAAAAACAGTTTATGGAATGACGATTGCAAGGACTGTGTGGATGTACAATTCACAGGTATAGCAGTAAACTCCCACTCACACAAATTTATTAATTATGCGGAACGCAGCGTTTCGAGAGCACGTGGGCTCTCATTGTCAACCGAAAGCGAACCGTATCTTTAACAGGACCTATGGTAATAAATCCATCAAACTCGGGTGTGCAATTGGGGGTGGTTCTCTGTTCAATAAGTTTCCGTTCTTTTTCATATATACCGTTTCGTACGCGTCTAATTCTCTATAAGAGTTCACGTTTTTAAGTAGTGTCAGATTTTTTAAATCAATCTTATGTCCGGATTTTACCATACTCTGCTACGCTTGATAGATCTGGCTTGTCGAAACGATAGTGTCTAATATGTTCTTCGAACCTCGTTTCGATACTCCATTTTGTTTGTCCAATACAAACTTTCTCACAATCATTGCATGCGATTTGGTATATTCCAGACCTTTTTATCATCTCCGGTTTATCTTTGGGATTCCTTAAGAGATTCTCTAAGTTGTTTTTTGACACAAAAGACACGTTCATATTTAGTTGTCGGAAAATTTTACTTAACCCTTTTACTGTTGGGTGAAAAGGAAGAGTTATAAATTTCTTATTACCGGTGTTTGTTGATGTCAAGGTCGTGGAATTTCTGTTGTTGTTTGTATTGGACCTTCCTTAAAATACGGTCGACATCCATAGAAGAGAAACCATTGTACCTCGCTACATCTTTGATATACTTTAATTCTTTGTCGTACCAGCTCTTGTTTAGCGGAAATCTGACGAGTCTATTGACCAGAAAACTAATCGCGGACAATTTTTGTTGTTCGCAATGGTGCAATGGTTATTAAATTAGAAATAGACTAAAAAGGGTTAAGTAAAATTTTCCGACAACTAAATATGAACGTGTCTTTTGTGTCAAAAAACAACTTAAAGAATCTCTTAGGGAATCCCAAAGATAAACCGGAGATGATAAAAAGGTCTGGAATATACCAAATCGCATGCAATGATTGTGAGAAAGTTTGTATTGGACAAACAAAATGGAGTATCGAAACGAGGTTCGAAGAACATGTTATGTAAAAAATAAAAAATAAATAAATAAAAAATCTGACGCTACTTAAAAACGTGAACTCGTATAGAGAATTAGACGCGTACGAAACGATATGTATGAAAAAGAACGGAAACTTATTGAACAGAGAACCACCACCAATTGCGCACTCGAGTTTGATGTATTTATTACCATAGGCCCTGTTAAAGAAACGGTTCGCTTTCGGTCCATCCTTTCCCGAAAAAGGCATTAGACCACCGAGTAGATTGTAAATAGTCATGTGTTTTAGAAATTTTAGAGCCTGCGTAGAAAAGAAAATAATTTGCATGTGTGATACAGTTTTTACTTTCAGTCGGTAACACGGTTGACAATGAGAGGCCGCGCGCTCTCGAAACGCTGCGTTCCGCATAATTAATAAATTTGTGTGAGTGGAGTTTACTGCTATACCTGTGAATTGTACATCCACACAGTCCTTGCAATCGTCATATCCCAGTATAATGGTGTGCGCTGTGCGTATTAAGTGACAATGTCCTTTTGACATAATGGCTGTGTACAAGCCTCGAAATATTCGGGCATCCTACAGCGATTGGATTAATCTATTCCAGCAATGTAATTTAAACAATTGCTATATATTGGGGACTTTAACATCCACTCTACAAGTTGGGGGTGTGCATACGATGATAACTACAGTGCTGATTTTACCAATGCGCTAGATGAACTGCATTTAGCTATCTTAAATAATGGAAGTTCTACAGATATATGACTCGTATCGCCTAATTTGGTTACCAAATGCATCTGGGAGGTTGGAAATGATACACTGGGATCGGATCACTATCCGCTTTTTATTCAGTTTACTCGGAAAGGGAGGTATATAGCTTCTATATTCCCAACATCGAAATGGAATATCAAGGATGCAGATTGGCAGAAGTACTCAGCACTGCTGGAAGAAGCCTTTGCGAATGTCAACACAAATGTACATGCACGACATTTGTATGAACTGATTTTCAGAAATATTAATACCGTGGGTGAAAACGTTTTTAAAGTAAAGAAACCTCGCCAAACTAAAACGAAGGAGGTGTGTTGGTGGGATTATACTTGTGACTGCTATTTTTAATCGCAAACAAACTTTACAGAGGTATCTTCTGAACCCCTCTTCCGAAAATATTTATTTACTATAAAAAGTTAGCGCACAAACAAAAGATTTCTTAAATCTAAAGCTAGGAATAGTTGAAGAGAATTTTGCGAAAAGCTAAATCGAGCCACTCCTACCAATAAAATATGGCAGGTTATTAGAGCGATTAAAGCTCAATCTACCCCCCGGCCAGTGACATCAAACGAATTTCTATCTGAGCTTCTCCACAAGCTAACTCCGAACTTAGTTGGACATTCCGTACAAGATGGAGTCACCCAGGATGTTGCTCATGTACTCTTGGAACCTTTCACCGACAACGATTTAGACATAGTCTTAAAGAATAGTAGAAATAGTGCTCCAGGAATGGATAATATTTTGTATACTATGATTAAACATATGCCAATTAGCGGGAAAAAGATAATGCTAGATATGTATAACAAGATGTATATTGATGGAGAAGAAGTTCGTGAATTTAAATCAGGCATTACTGTTCTCATTATTATAGAAAAAATAAAAAAGTCGAGACAGTATCTGATTTGCGACCAATCTCTTTTCTATCCTGCGTGATGAAGACATTGGAAAGGTTGATTAAGTTTCGCCTGCAATGGTGGTTAGGAAACCAAGGATATAGTTTTGCGCATCAATACGGTTTTAAGCGATCACATAGCACTATCACCGCCCTATCCAACTTGGTGACGGACATACAGGGGTCTTTCTCAAAGGATAAGTACACTAGGGTGACAGAATATAATAGACACCAGGCAAAGCGGTATAAATATGTAAACAGCTAAATTCTAAGAACGAATTAAGAACTTTCTCTTGTCATTAGGGTAGGGGTAGATGTATCGGATGGAATTCGTCATAGTTTAGTATCGTTACAAGTATGCCTCGATTACAAGGTTCGAGTGATATTAGCGACTTCACCCGGGGTCGCATCGTTGGCCAGAGTGAAATAAGTAAATTTTTAAATATTCCGTTGTCCACAGTTAACCGTGTGATTACACAATTTAAACGCAAGGAAAAACCAACAGTGGAGCCGAGACTAGGTCGTGCCGGACCTTCTGAAAGAAGTACAAGGGTGCTTGTGCGCGAAGTGTTAAGAGAACCGCGAAAAAGTGCAGCTGAGCTTGCGGCAACTTCACAGAAAAGTCAGCGCACCGTTCTGCGATACCTCCACAGTGTGGAGATGTATAAAAGAGTGGCAAAGAAAAAACCTCTCCTTACGGCGTTTCAAAAACGGCGCCGAATGGCTTGGGCAATCGAAATGCGAACGAAGCCCGAAGAGTTTTGGCGGTCTGTCATTTTTTCAGACGAAAGCAGATACTGCCAATTCTGTGATAGTGGTCGTATGGAGACGTTCGTCACAGCAACTGGACGACCGATTTTTGCATCAGACGGTGAAATACGGCGGTGTGAACATCATGGTGTGGGGCGCGATATGGTATGGTGGAAGATCGCAATTAGTAATCTGCGACGGAAATATAAATGCGGCAAAATATATCCAAATATTAACAGAGGGACTACTACCGATATTCGACAACGCCATTTTATCTAAAGAAGACGCCACTTTTATGGAGGATGGAGCACCCTGCCACAAAGCAAAAACAACAACCACATGGAAAGAGGAACAGAGGATTCGGATTTTACCATGGCCAACCCAATTACCAGACATGAATCCGATAGAGAATGTTTGCCACATAATCCAGACAAATATGGCGAAACGACCCAGAAAACCCAGCAATAAGGAAGAACTCGTGGCAGCTGTTACAGAAGAGTGGTTAAATATTCCAGAAGACACCATTAATCATTTAATAGATTCTATGCCACGACGACTCGCGGCACTTCACGCAAGTAAAGGTGGATCGACAAAATATTAGTGTAATTTAAAAATTTTAAAATATTTTGTATATATAACGAGAATAGAATCTTTTTTTTTAATTAGTAGGTGTATATTTTACTCACTCACACTAGTGTAGTTCATACAAAAGTAAACACGGGATTACACGTGATAACAAATCCTTAGTATTAATAATAATGGATATAATATTTATTTTAATACGAATTTAAATTATGTATTTATGATTTGATATGGTAATAAAAGTCGTCAAAAAAATGCTTAAAGCTTACAATATTTTTGCACCAAGAACGACGAATGAATGCAAAAACATCACATTGAAAGCAACGGGGAGGTCTTGATTTGAAAAGGCAAAAGTTTATGCGATGTTCGAATAGCCCAGGTCGATTCTCTATATATCCGGATTTATACCAGGCATATGCAAACAAAATTGATATATTTAGAGGACGACAATTGATTGTGTATTAATGTTTACAATTTTATAACATTATTTCGATGTTGGAGATTAATGTAATTTGAGATAAGAACTAGGACAGAAAATCGTCGATTAAATCCGTTCCATATTCGAAATCCAAAGACCTCCAGTGGTTAAATCATACCTGCTGTTTTCTTTGGTATTATCAGTATTTGAATACCTTTGTTGGATGCGACCTCTTCCTTGAAAGACTCTGGATAGTACCTATCCATGAGTCTGAAAGTATAAGACTTTTTGGCCCAATGCTTGACAAGTAAATATTAAGAAACCGATTGTCAGATAAATCAGTGGTTAATTTACGTGAGGATGAGGCTTGAATAACAACGTTTGCAGGTCGAAATAGGGTTTGTTGTACTTGGGACCTAAAGTTGCCACCAGGTTCTTTTAGTAATATCATAAGCTTACCAGATACAGATATTATATCATATATTATAGGAATGTGTCAGATGTGCTTGTAACACCGCCTTCATATACGATTTCTGCTTGCTTTTGAATGTTGTATTATAAAACCACAAATTCTATTGTATAGAGTATATTATATATTTATTTTTCTATACCTTAACAAAAAACGAATTTAGTGGTATATTATCAAAACATCTAGAATCGAACAAATACCGCCAATATTAAAATATTTATATCCTTAAGTCGTATTAAAAGACAATAATACCTTAACTATGCGGATGTGGTTTGTAAATATTTCGTCTTAAATAAATGTGATTTTTTTTAATATCTACGATAGCAAATAACCACACACGACAATGTGTCATTTTTTTTTCGGGCTTTATTTATATACACTTACACTAACAGCTGCATTTGATACCATATCAATTGGCGATTGCAGTTATAAACTTCAATGCAGTTTAATTTATGTGTATCTTATGGCTGTCTTCATTGATCTTAAGGACGCGTATAATAGTGTAAATTTATCGATCCTAAAAACGAATCTTATGGAGGTAAATATTCCAGCTACAATTGCAACGAATATAGTCAATTTGTATACCAATCGTTCTTTAGTAGTAAGATCCCATACAAATAATTTAATTGGACCGAGAGTAACATCTGCAGGATTGGCACAAGGAGCAGTTCTAGGTCCATTGCTTTTTAATATCTACACTAGCGATCTAGCTTTACCTAATGTAGAGATAATTCAGTATGCAGATGACATTGTTATAAACACTGAACAGAATTCACTTGATGTGTGTACTATTATTCTAAATCAAGCTATGTCACTGTTCCAAGAGTGGTGTATCTTGAAAGAATTTTCAATTGGCCCCAATAAATGCAACGTGGTATGTTTTGCTAGACGTCAAATCTCTGACCATATACAAGTTAAGTCAGCTAACGATCTTTTTATGGTGTCCAATGTTGTTAAGTACCTTGGTATGTGGGTAGATAGCAAACTAACGTGGAGGGCTCATATATCTGAAACTACTAAAAAATGTTAGAAGGCTATTAATGTTTTACGGGTAATTAGTAAAGTATCATTTGGAGCAGATCTGCATACCTCCAGACTCTAGACTAGAACTACGGTGAGATCTTTGCTAGATTATGGTTGCTTCCTTTACGGTTCAGCGTGTAATTCATTATTAAAAAGATTAAATGTCGTTAATAACAAAGCTATTCGTCTCGATAGATGCTATGTATGTCGAGATTAATGAAATGCCGCTCGCTTTTCGTCGTAAACTTTTAGGTGATAAATTTCTGCTAAAATGTAGAGCAAATAAGTCGAAGATCATTGCTAAATGTTGTAAATTAAGTGTACATACACTGGTTAACAAGTATTGGTGTAAAAAAAAACTCACCGCCTCTTACAGCATCTTTCATAGATACTGCCCCTTTTGATAATAAAATCTGTAAAGCCCAAGATCTTTTTATACATACTCTACCCTGGAAAGCTATAATACATAAGCCTGCAATATTTTTCCAAAATTTCCAGATGACTTACATATGAGTAAGTTAAAGTACTATGAAATTGTTCAACAATTTTCCCAAGATACTCACATACACTACCGCTCAAAAGTTTTTAGGCACCCCTGTTTTCATGGATTATTCATATAGTATTATGTTTACCAAAAAAACATTATAATAAAATGAAATACGTATTTAAAATGTAGTTCAGTAAGATAAACGCCCATTATATTGCATAAGGTTTACTATCATATACCTGCACTTGGTCGGATTACCATAAACTGTTTATTGCGGTGCAATTACAATAACAATCCCTAAATTTACTGGGTAAATTTAGTCATCTGTTAGATTGTAGGTAAGAATGTTTAAATTACCTTCCTAGAAGATTATAGTGAAATCTGTAACCTATGGTCAATTGCAGTGTCGTATTTACTCTATTCACGTCGTGAGTGAAATATCGTGTGACAATTTTTTAATCACCGGAAATCTCCGCAGAATTAAATGTTGGTCGCCAAAAACTAGTCAGTGTTTCTACAGTAAAACGTCGCCTACAAAAAGCCGGGCTCCATGGACGTATTGCGATTAAAAAGCCATTACTACGCAAACAAAACAAGCAAAAGCGACTTAAATGGGCTCGTGAACACCAACACCGGACCATAGAAGAGTGGAACAACGTCCTATGGACGGACGAGTCCAAATTTGAGCTGTTCGGAACCCGAAGACGCATATTCGTAAAAAGATCTGTTGGTGAACGTGCCAGAGAAGAATGTATTGCTGCTACCATGAAGCATGGTGGAGGTTCGATCATCATTTGGGGTTGTTTTGCTGGCACTAGTGTAGGGGACATTGTCAAAATTGACGGTATATTAAAAAAAGTAGGCTACCGCGAAATTATGGAGAACCACGCAATATCTTCCGGAATTCGACTTTTAGGTCAAAATTTTATCTTACAGCAAGATAATGACCCAAAACATTCCTCTAAATTATGTAAAGACTATTTACGCCATTTAGAAGAGGAAGGAACTCTCAAAATTATGGAATGGCCTCCCCAGAGCCCCGACTTGAATCCAATCGAGTTACTATGGGAAGAACTAGATCGGAAAGTACGGAAATCGGCTCCGACATCACCTACTGACGTGTGGAACAAATTGCAATCGAGTTGGACCTAAATAACACAAGAAACTCTGGCAAAACTTATTGCGAGAATGCCTCGATTGTGTGCTGCAATTATTAAATCAAGAGGAGGTCACATAGATGAAAGCAAAATTTAAATTAAACGTTTTAATCTTCACATTTATTTAATATATTTTTATTCATGTACGTGTATCTGTTCATAAAAAAATAAATATTAACATTTTTGCTGTTAGTGAGTGCCTAAACACTTTTGAGCGGTAGTGTATATACAGACGGAGCAAAAAGTAAGGTAGGACTTGGTTGTGGGTTTATTATCCCGGAAATGCAATATAGCGAAAGATTTGCGTTACTGAAAGAAGCCAGTGTATTTACGGCAGAGGCAACAGCTATAAGAAAAGCCATGGAAACTATACTAGGAATGGATAGGGACAACTGTGCTACCTTCAGCGATTCCCAAAGTGTGCTTAAAAGTTTTCAAAACTTTAGTTTCTCTTCATCTTCACTGATAGGAGAGATGCTATTGTTAGACTATAGCCTGAGATAATGTGGCAAAACGGTAACGTATATTTGGATAAAAGGACATGCCAATATTAGATTTAGACTGGCAAAAGCGGCTTGCAATAATATTGACTCGATAGAAAACTTCTTACTACCACATTCGGATCTCCTGAATGAAATTAAAAATAGATCTTATAAAGATAGGCAGAGACATTACAGTAATGTGTACAAGAATAATCCCACCAACTACTACATGATTTTCCCAGAAATTAAAAGTAACCGGTGGTATAATAGAAACACCGTTAAAAGGAACATGCTGTCGCAGATCCTAAGGTTGCTGTTCAATCATGGGAGATTCCCTGCACATCATAAAATTCATGTGTCGGACAGTAGCACGTACACTTTTTGCGAATTTAAATATGGAGATATTAATCATATTATGTTGGGATGTAGTAATAACACCGGGAAAATTAATAAATAAAATAATTAATTTGTTAACGACTTGCTTAACAGCAAAATTCAGCTGCCAATTAATATAAATTATCTAGTAGCCTTGGAGAGTGAAGATGTCAATTACAAGATATTCAAACACATGTGTAACCTGCGTTGTATTATTTAGCGTGTTTCCTATGTAATGTATCCTTTGGGGATTTTCCTTCTTTTCCGTTGGCCTACCTGTGTGTTCGTGTTAGTCATCCGATCGGCCCCGGGTGTGAAGCGTGTTAGCCTTGTGTCCATTCGGGTTGTTTGGTATCCTTTGTTTTTTTTTATAATAATACATCTTATTTTAACGTGTTTTTTTTTCGTATTTTGTGTAATTTCATTTTTTACAGTTGCGAATATGCAAATATTTTAATAAAGTAATTCTGATTCATTACCTGTTTTTTTTTTATTTAATTCGTAAATAACTTGAAGTACTACTAATAATTTTTTTTTCCTTGGTAGTTTGAACACTTTTATGTATTGTTAGATGCTTCTTACTAAATTTTGTATTATTAAAATTTTCTATTTGATATACCATAATAAATAAAGTAATAGAAGTCATCTTACATTAGTGTGTTAGGTTAGGTTTGATAGCGAGTTTATGTGTCTATTCGGCAACGGCGTACAATCTGACGTCACGATTCATTGATGACGTACATTGAAACTTAGAGCGCCTCTCCTATACAAAGACATTAAAGTGTATGATTAGGTTAAACCAAAAGTTACATGGTGTCAGGTGTTAGTAAATATATATACAGTCACGGCCACTGTAATAGGGACAATAACAAGGACGCCAAACTTTTATTAACTTTATTAAGAATATTTGACAAACGAGTAATTATATGATAAATGGGAGGGGTATATGGCACATTTATATACATTGCAGTTGGCTCCACGGATTATCAAGAGAATTTGTATATTTGTATAGAAATAGTGCTGCTCGACGTACCAGTGAATGCGGTCACGTTAATAAGGACAATGGTGAGTTATGCGTGCAATATTTGCTTTCGCCAGAAGTTCATACTATTACTACAAGTAGGCACCAATAATACGAATCTACTTATATTTATTGTATTTGTGCAATTAAATATGGGAAAAAGAAAATATTGCTCCTCTGTTCGATGCAAAATGGTAATTAATTTACATCAGCAAAGTATTCGTGGTATTGCCTACGAGTTCAATGTTTCCAAAACTTAAGTGCATAACGCAATTATGTATTTTAAACGACACGGTACAACTGAAACTATTTCTTTACGGACATACCCCAGGAAAACGTCTGAGCAGGTGGATAGAAGAATAGTAAGGTGGGCAAAATCTAATCCTTTAATGACAGCTGTCGATATTAATAAAGAGCTTGCAGACAGTACAGTTAACCTAACTCCACGAACAATTCGAAGACGTTTAGTTCAGGCTGGTTTGCATGGACGATTACACCAAATAAAGCTTGCAAAAGAGCATTTACTTTGGACCGAATAGCAATGGAAATTTGTGCTTTTCAGTGATAAAAATAAATTTAACAGAATAGAATCGGATGGTCGACGATATGCGCAGAGATTTAAAAATGAATAATTTAATCCCAAATATTGCACAACCGTCGTAAAACGAACTGGTGGCAATGTACAGGTTTGGTGGTGTATGTCGTGGGGAAGTGTTGGTCCTCTTCATCTCATAAGCGGTATAATGGACCAACATGTTTACAACAATATTATGGAGGACATCGTGCTTCCTTATACGGAGGAACATTTACCAGTAATTTAGAAGTAAGTCCAAGACAATGACCCTAAACACACTTCCAAGCTAGTAAAAAGGTGGTTTGCGAATAATGCAGACGATGTTATTGAATGACCAACGAGTAGCTCCAACTTAAACTCGATAGACCATTTCTGAAATGACATGAAACTTGGTTTGCGGGATAAAAACATTTCTCCAACACGTTGTCAAGCACTAATAAAGTCTATGCCTAAAAGATGTACTGCGGTAATAAAAGCAATGGGAGATCCTACAAAATATTAATCGATTTTATTTTATTTTTTGTCCAAAAGTAACAAGAATTATAGCGTTCTTGTTTATATGTCCATATGCTCTTTGCAATTTTTTTTTTATTTATAATGTAAACCATACATTGCACAATATTTAAAAGTTTACCTTTTTGCACTACTGCTTTACAACTGTTATTTCATATTTTATAGTAAGTATATTTTACATTTACTTATCACTGTCCCTATTACCGTGTCCGCGACTATATATATATATATACACTACCGCTCAAAAGTGTTTAGGCACCCCTTTCATGGATTATTCATATAGCATTATGTTAACCAAAAAAACATTATAATAAAATGAAATACGTATTTAAAATGTTGTTCAGTAAGATAAATACCCATTATATCGCATAAGCTTTACTATCATTTACCTGCACTTGGTCGGATTACCATAAACTGTTTACTGCGGTGCAATTACAATAACAATCCCTATGAATTTACTGGGTAAATTTAGTCATCTGTTAGCGAAATATCGTATGACAATTTTTTAAAATGCCTAAGCCAAGAGCAATTAGTACGGAAACACGTGCGCTTATAATAGCTTACCATAAAAGTGGCATGAGTAATCGACAAATTGCCAAAAAAATGAAAATACACCATGCTATGGTTGACTATAACGTAAAAAAATATCGGGAAACTGGCAGTTTTCTTAATAAAAGACGGAGTGGAAGGCCAAAAGCGACAACATCCACAGATGATCGCAGAATAGTGGTTACCAGCAAGTTAAATAGACGCAAAACAGCCCCGGAAATCACCGCAGAATTAAATGTTGGTCGCCAAAAACTAGTCGGTGTTTCTACAGTCAAACGTCGCCTACAGAAAGCCTGGCTCCATGGACATATTGCGATGAAAAAGCCATTACTACGGAAACAAAACAAGCAAAAGCGATTTAAATGGGCTCGTGAACACCAACACTGGACCATAGAAGAGTGGAACAACGTCCTATGGACGGACGAGTCCAAATTTGAGCTGTTCGGAACCCGAAGACGCATATTCGTAAGAAGATCTGTGGGTGAACGTGCCAGAGAAGAATGTATTGCTGCTACCATGAAGCATGGTGGAGGTTCTATAATCATTTGGGGCTGTTTTGCTGGCACTAGTGTAGGGGACATTGTGAAAATTGACGGTATATTAAAAAAAGAAGGCTACCGCGAAATTTTGGAGAACCACGCAATACCTTCCGGAATTCGACTTTTGTGTCAAAATGTTACCTTCCAGCAAGATAATGACCCAAAACATTCCTCTAAATTATGTAAAGACTATTTACGCCATTTAGAAGAGGAAGGAACTCTCAAAATTATGGAATGGCCTCCCCAGAGCCCCGACTTGAATCCAATCGAGTTACTGACGTGTCGAACAAATTGCAATCGAGTTGGACCTCAATAACACAAGAAACTCTGGCAAAACTTATTGCGAGAATGCCTCGATTGTGTGCTGCAATTATTAAATCAAGAGGAGGTCACATAGATGGAAGAAAATTTAAATTAAACATTTTAATTTTCGCATTTATTTAATATATTTTTATTCACGTACGTGTATCTGTACATAAAAAATAAATATTATTAACATTTTTGCTGAGTTTTTATACATTTTTGCTGTCAGTGAGAGTGCCTAAACACTTTTGGGCGGTAGTATATATATATATATATATATTTGTACATATATACAGGCAGGGACACAATTATTAGGCGGCCCCGATTTTTTCAATTATCTTTAAGATAAACAATGAACAAATAAAATAAATATTTATTACTAAAAACAAGAAATTCAATATTTGGTTGGCCCCCCGCGGGCTCTTATGACAGCTTCAACCCTTTTAGGTAAACTGACCACTAACATATGGCAGGTTGAAGTGGGAATGTCCTCCCATACTCTTTCAAGTATTGGTTTTAATTCTTGTTTGGATTTGCATTTGAGTTCACATACCTTTCGCTTACTAATAGTCCACAAATGCTCTATCGGATTTAGATCCGGACTTTGGGGTGGCCATTTCAAGATATCAATGTTGGCTTCCCGGAACCACGCTAAACTTGCAGCCGCAGTGTGGCATGGTGCATTATCTTGTTGAAACAAAACTTCGTCAGTATTCATTCCGAATAATTTTTCAATTGAGGGTAGTAAAACTCCATCTAACATACTGGCGTAGGTCCTCGAGTTCATTCTACCAGTGCACACGAACATTTCTCCAACCCCTACTGACGTCATACACCCCCATCTCATGACACTACCGCCACCATGTTTGATGGTAGGCACCACACAATTGCCATGGTATTCTTCACCAGGCCTCTGGCGCACTAGCACGGCATCAGGTGTACCAAAACTCTGTAATAAACCTATCCAGTTCATTGTTTCAACTCTCGATCTTTTTTTTTATTCGTTTATATTTCTATAATATAGTTACCTTATACTGAATATAAAACGATTAATTATATTTACCTCTATATTACACTCATCTGTTCAAATTACATTCGCCCAGTCCTTCTCTGTCCACGATTTGTGTTTATGAGCCGATGCTAATCGTTTATTTTTATTTACGTTCGACAGCCACGGTTTCCTTCTAACTTTTCTCGATGATAGACCGACTTCTTTAAGACGTCTACTTACTGTTTTAGTCGATAAATTAACGTTGAGTTATTGATTTAACGCGCCAACGTATTTTTATGTACAGATACACGTACATGAATGAAAATATATTAAATAAATGTGAAAATTGAAACGTTTAATTTAATTAATTGATTTAATAATTGCAGCACACAATCGAGGCATTCTCACAATAAGTTTTGCCAGAGTTTATTGTATTATTGAGGTCCAACTCGATTGCAATTTGTTCCACACGTCAGTAGCTGATGTCGAAGCCGATTTCCGTACTTCCCGATCTAGTTCTTCCCATAGTAACTCGATTGAATTCAAGTCGGGGCTCTGCGGAGGTCATCCCATAATTTTGAGAGTTCCTTCCTCTTCTAAATGGCGTAAATAGTCTTTACATAATTTAGAGGAATGTTTTGGGTCATTATCTTGCTGGTAGATAAAATTTTGACCCAAAAGTCGAATTCCGGAAGGTATTGCGTGGTGCTCCAAAATTTCGCGGTAGCCTTCTTTTTTAATATACCGTCCATTTTCACAATGTCCCCTACACTAGTGCCAGCAAAACAGCCGCAAATGATGATAGAACCTCCACCATGCTTCACGGTAGCAGCAATACACTCTTTTCTGGCACGTTCACCCACAGATCGTCTTACGAATATGCGTCTTCGGGTTCCGAACAGCTCAAATTTGAACTCATCCTTCCATAGGACGTTGTTCCACCCTTCTATGGTCCAGTGTTGGTGTTCAGGAGCCCATTTAAGTCGCTTTTGCTTGTTTTCTTTGCGTAGTAATGGCTTTTTCATCGCAATACCTCCATGGAGCCCGGCTTTCTGCAGGCGACGTTTGACTGTAGAAACACTGACTAGTTTTTGGCGACCAACATTTAATTCTGTGGTGATTTCCGGGGCTGTTTTGCGTCTATTTAACTTGCTAGTAACCACTATTCTGCGACCATCTGCAGATGCTGTCGCTTTTGGCCTTCCACTCCGTCTTTTATTAAGAAAACTGCCAGTTTCCCGATATTTTTTTACGTTATAGTCAACCGTAGCGTGGTGTATTTTCATCTTTTTGGCAATTTGTCGATTACTTATGCCACTTTCTCTTCACGGAGGCATTTTAAAAAATTGTCACACGATATTTCGCTCACGACGTGAATAGAGTAAATACCACACTGCAACTGACCATAGGTTACAGATTTCACTATAATCTTCTACGAAGATAATTCAAACATTATTACCTACAATCTAACAGATGATTAAATTTACCCAGTAAATTCAGAGGGATTGTTACTGTGATTGCACCGCAATAAACAGTTTATGGCAATCCGACCAAGTGCAGGTAGATGATAGTAAACCTTATGCGATATAATGGGCGTTTATCTTACTGAACTACACTTTAAATACGTATTTCATTTTATTATCACGTTTTTTTGGTAAACATAATACTATATGAATAATCCATGAAAACAGGGGTGCCTAAACACTTTTGAGCGGTAGTGTATATACATACAAGAAGTTCACAGAAGGTTTATTTGTTTTTTCTTTAAGAAAATGTACTAAATTTACTAATTCTGCTTTGGAGCTGACTTATCCTGCTATAAATACTACATACAGAATCACAAGGTTTGATTCCTTCAAAGAGAGAACAGCAAACAAATAAAAGAAAGAAAAATAAGTAAATTACCTAAATTTGTTTCACGGCCGCACTTCCTTGTTCTATCCTCCATGGCATGGAGTCTGGGTCTTCGGGCTAATTTGTTGGTTAAAATCGTTGTCGCTCGCCGAGGACTGACGGTCCCTTGTTTGAGATCCACGATCCACCGCTTCAGGAAAATTACCCTCGTAAAAATGACCAATTCGTGGGAAAATGGTTTGTGGAACGTAGAGTATTCTAAAAAATAAAAAGCAACTGTGAAGATACAGACACAAAGAAGAAATCAACAGGAAAAACCCGGTAATTATTAAAATAATACGCGTATAAATACAGATTGAAAAATGTAAGAAGTAGACACTGCACCTGTTCTACTTTTAGGGTAATTTTTCAGATCGAAAAATTTCAGCTTTAACGAACTAACAATTAGATTCTCTTCACAAAGACAAAATATACAAGTTTAACCTAATTCCTTTTTCCGCAGTTGGTGGTCAATCGTTAAAATTTCCAGTAGAATTTTACAAAATCTAACTGCAACTTTACTTCACAGCATGTGCCCGACCTAAAAAAGTTTTATATATATAACAAAAAGAAATATACGATTTGTATCGCTAGAATCGAGTATACAGTGTCGTCGAAAAGAATATAACAAAGAACTACTGGAGCTGAAAACAGATTACAGTAACGACCTCGAAACGAGATGGATATCTAACCGCACCGAAAATCAAAAGCAGGTCTAAGGGAATGCGTCGGCCCCAAAAACGAACTGCTTTTAAAACGCGTGCATAAAGAAAAACAATGAACATGGGCAAGACAACATGCAAACTGTCTTGTGGACCGTCGAGTCCAAATTTTAGTTGTTTGGTACGCAACAGAAAGTTTTTGTTCGTCGACGACCAAAACATCGAGCTAGTCAGGCGTGCTTAGTGCCGTCCGTCAAACACGGAGGTGGTAGTATTATGATTTGGGGTTGTTTTCATATTTTGCAAAATTATGCTATTCCGTGTGGAAGCCGACTTGTTGGTGACCCGTTTGTGTTCCAGCAAGGTAATGACCCCAAGCATACCGCTCGAATCTGTAAAAACTTTTTAGGGGAGAAAACAGCAAGAAATGAACTAAACTTAATGATTTGGCCTCCTCAAAGTCCGAATTTACTCCCCCATATACACTAGGGTGACAGAATAAAATAGACACCTACTAATTAAAAAAAAGATTCTATTCTCGTTATATATACAAAATATTTTAAAATTTTTAAATTAGACTAATATTTTGTTGATCCATCTTGCGTGAAGTGCTGCGAGTCGTCGTGCAATAGAATCTATTAAACGATTAATGGTGTCGTCTGGAATATTTAACCACTCTTCTGTAACAGCTGCCACGAGTTCTTCCTTATTGCTGGGTTTTCGACGTCGTTTCGCCATATTTGTCTGGATTATGCGCCAAACATTCTCTATCGGATTCATGTCTGGTGATTGGCCTGGCCATGGTAAAATCCGAATCCCCTGTTCCTCTTTCCATGTGGTTGTTATTCTTGCTTTGTGGCAGAGTGCTCCATCCTCCATAAAAGTGGCGTCTTCTTTAGATAAAATGGCGTTGTCGAATATCGGTAGTAGTCCTTCTGTTAATATTTGAATATATTTTGCCGCATTTATATTTCCGTTGCAGATTACTAATTGCGATCTTCCACCATACCATATCGCCCCCCACACCATGATGTCACACCGCCGTATTTCACCGTCTGATGCAAAAATTTCTCGTCCAGTTGCTGTGACGAACGTCTCCATACCCACGTACAACCACTATCACAGAATTGGCAGTATCTGCTTTCGTCTGAAAAAATGACAGACCGCCAAAACTCTTCGGGCTTCGTTCGCATTTCGATTGTCCAAGTCGTTCGGCGCCGTTTTTGAAACGCCATAAGGAGAAGTTCTTTCTTTGCCACCCTTCTATACATCCCCACACTGTGGAGGTATCGCAGAACGGTGCGCTGAGTTTTCTGCGAAGTTGCCGCAGACTCAGCTGTACTTTTTCGGTTCCCTTAACACTTCGCGCACAAGCACCCCTTTACTTCTTTCAGAAGGTCCGGCACGACCTAGTCTCGGCTCGACTGTTGTTTTTTCCTTGCGTTTAAATTTTGTAACCACACGGTTAACTGTGGACAACGGAACATTTAAAAATTTACTTATTTCACGTTGCGAAGTGCCGCGTTCACTCTGGCCAACGATGCGACCCCGGGTGAAGTCGCTAATATCCCTCGAACCTTGTAAGCGAGGCACAGTTGTAACGATATTAACCTATGACGAATTCCTTCCGATACATCTACCCCTACCCTAATGAGAAGAGAAAGTTCTTAATTCGTTCTTAGAATTTAGCTGTTTACATATGTATACCGCTTTAGCTGGTGTCTATTTTATTCTGTCACCCTAGTGTAGCTCTTAGCTCTAGACAGCGATAATCTCAGAACACTCAGCACCTATGGAAATATTTACAAAACGCATGATAACTAATTGACGCGGATTGTCTTAAAAATTGATTCGAAGAATGCCTAAAATTTGTGTAGCGTTCATCAAAACTAAAGGAGGTCATATCGACGAAAATAAATTTACGAGCTAAATAGTGCATAAATATTATTACGTTTGAATTAATTTACTTTTATTTGACGACAGTCACTTATGTTGTATAAATTCATTAATAGTCACAATAAAATTTGACTGCATTTGTGACTTTTTGTAAAATCTGGTGGGTTGCTGCTTCCAAATTTTTGGACGGTAGTGTAAATATCTTACTTAAACGTCATTTTTTACTTTTACAGACTGAGTGAATTTAAGCCACATAAAATATTAATGTCATAACTTTTCCCTACTAGACAATCGAGGAAGCTATATTTATTCGCAATTCTATTGAAATATATAACAATTATGTACAGATTGATTAACAAGAATAAAAGAACAAAGAATGAGACCAGAAATTGGTTATTTTCAAGTCCGAAATTAAGGGAAGAGAAACAAATACATCGACAGTGACTGACAGACATTTTCGCAAAGATTTTGCTTAATTATGTCTTTCTATGTTTATATACTGAGTGAGTTTAGCCACGCTTCATATAAAATATCAATCGGGGAAACTATATTTATTCAAAATCCATAGAAATATATAAAAATTGTGTATAAATTGATTAACAATAGTGAAAGAACAAAGAATAGGGCCAGCAATTGGCTACTTACAAGTCCGACACTAACTGGAAAAAAAGGAATATATCGACACAGATTGATTAACAGACAGATATTAACATGAACCGCGAGGAATTCAGTTTTAACAATTAAATGGTCGCGAACCGTAGTAAATAAAAAAAACTAGTTAAGGTCTTTAATTATAATAAAAAAAAAAAAAATTGAAGAACTCCCAAGATTTAAATCCTGCTATAAATATTACATACGGAATCACAAGTTTTGATTCCTTCAAAGAGAGAACAGCAAACAAATAAAAGAAAGAACAACAAATAAGTTACCTAAATTTGATCCATGGCCCCACTTCCTTGTTCTACCTTCCATGGCAAGGACTCTAGATCTTCGGGCTGATTTGTTGGTTAAAATCGTTATCGCTCGCCGAAGACTGACGGTCCGCCACTTCTCGTGGAGAAAATGGTTTATGAAACGTAGAATATTCTGAAAAAAAAAAGGAAACGGTGAAGATACAAATACAACGAAGAAACCAACAGGAAAAAACCTGAAATTATTAAAATAATGCACGTATAAATATAGATTGAAAAATGTAAAAAAATAGACACTGTATCTGTTCTAGTTTCAGGGTAACTTTGGAGATGTAAAAATTTCGGTTTTAAACGAACTAAGAATTAGGTTCTCTTCACAAAAATACAATATTCAAGTTTAACCTAATTCTCTTTCCACAATTGGTGGTCAAATCCTCTAAATTTCGTGTAGAATTTTACAAAATCCAACTGCACCTCTACTTCATAAAAGGCAATCGTGAAGGAGGACAACACATATGCTTCACCTAAAAAAAGTTTTAGCAAGTTTTTTACAACAAAAAGTAATATACGATTTGTATCGCTAGTATGAGTATACAGTGTTATCGAAAAGATTATAATAAAATAAAATTATTCACACATATCGCAGTAAACCCCACTCCACACAAATTAATAGTTATTCGGAACGCAGCGTTTCGAGACCACGTGGACTCCCATTGTTACCGACTGAATATAGAAATGTATCGTACATGCAACATTTCCTACGCATGCTCTAAAGGTTCTTAAAATACATAACTTTTTGCAAACTATTGTGTGGCCTCGAATATCTGTACCTTTTCGAAAGAGGAAGGAACGAAAACGAATCGTACACTTAGCAAGGCATTATCGTAGTAAATCAAGAAGACTCGAGTGTACAATTGGGGGTAGTTCTCTCGCTATTAAGAACTGCCCCAACTTATTCAACAATAACCTGAAATTTAAAGTGATAAGTTCAAGCCCCATCATTCCAAAAATGTATTGCCGTATTTTATGGAAAGTCCAATGCAAGCAACAAATCCGAAATTCCACGACCTTAACATCAACAAACATTGGTAATAAGAAATTTATAACGTTACCACTCCACCCAACAGTGAAATCGTTAAATAAAATTTTCCGCCAACAGAATATGAACGTGTCTTTTGTATAAAAAAATCAGGCTAGAAGACCTCTCACGTAATCCTAAAGATAAACCGATGAAAAGATCTGGAATTTACCCAATCGCATGCAATGATTGTGATAAAGTTTACATTGGACAAACAAAAAAGGAGTATTGAAATGACGTTTAAAAAAGATATTAGGCGCCATCGTTTCGATCAATCAGAACTATCTAGCGTATGATACAATCGGGACATAATATTGAATTAAAAAATCTTTAGCTGCTTCACCCCAAACATACCGCTCGAATCTGTAAAAACTTTTTAGAGGAGAAAACAGCAAGTGATGAACTAAAATTAATGGTTTGACCTCTGCAAAGTCTGGATTTGATTTACCTCCCATAGAGCTATTATGGGATAAGCTTGATCGAAGGGCTACACAGTGACAACCTCAGAACATCCACCACCTATGAGAATATTTACAGAATGCATGGCAACAAATTAACGCGGATTGTCTTGAAAAATTACGAGCTATATAATGTATAAATATTATTATGCTTGAATTAATTTACTTTTATTTGACGACAGTCACTTATGTTGTATAAATTCATTAATAATCACAATAAAATTTTATTGTATCTGTGACTTTTTCTAACATCCGTTGCTGCATCCAAACTTTTGGACGGTAGTGTAGATATCCTGTTTAATTATAATTTTTTAGTTTTACAGACTGAGTCAATTTCACCAACATTTCACATAAGATATTAATGCCATAACTTTTCCCTTTTAGACAAGCGAGGAAGCTATATTTATTCACAATTTCATTGAAATATATGAAAATTGCGTATAAATTGATTAATCAATGAAAGAACAAAGAATGGGATCAGAATTGGCTACTTTCAAGTCCGACACTAACAGGAGAAAAAGAAATTTGTGACACTGATTAACAGACGTTCTTGCAAAGATATCACTGACACGAGCCGCGAGGAATTCAGTTTTAATAGTTAGAGGATCGCGGACTGTAGTAAGTAAAACAAAGTAGTTAAGGTCTTTAATTATAATAAAGAAAAAGCTTAAAGAATATAAAAAGAGTATAGACAAATATTCACGACAGAAGGTAGTTTTAATTAGTAACTGTTTAGAAAATGTTCTCCAACTTGTAAGCGTAAAAGAGGTTTACAAAAGCCTTATTCTTTTTTAAGAAAAATTACTATCTTTCAAGATTTAAATTTTCCCGTTAAGCTGCGTTTACTTATCCTGCTGTAAATACTAGATACAGAATTACAAGGTTTGATTCCTTCAAAAAGAGAACAGCAAACAAATAAAAGAAATAAAAATAAATAAGTTACTTAAATTTCTTCCACGGCCGCACTTCCTTGTTCTACCCTCCATGGCAAGCACTCCGGACCTTAGCGCTAAATTGGTAGTTAAAATCGTTGTCGCTCGCCGAAGACTGACGGTCCTTTGTTTGAAGTGAAATAGATGCTCTCGAAATCCATGATCCGCGGCGTCAGGAGAATTACTATCGCAAGATAGTCGAAATGGGAAAATGATTGCGGAACGTAGGGCATTCTAAAAAACAAAAGCGAACGCTGAAGATACAGATACAAAGAAGAAACCAACATGAAAAACCCTGTAATTATTAAAATAATATGCGTATAAATATGGATTGAAAATGTAAAAAAAAGATACTGTACCTGTTCTAGTTTCAGGGTCACTTTCGAGATGTAAAAACTTCGGTTTTAAACGAACTAAGAATTAGGTTCTCTTCACAAAAATACAACATTCAAGTTTAACCTAATTCTCCATACACAGTTGGTGGTCAAATCCACAATATTTCAAATTATATTATAAATTTATGTAGAACTTCACAAAATCCAACTGCAACTTTACTTCATAAAAGCCAAAGGTGAAACAGGACATGCACACCTGTGCTCGACCTAAAAAAGTTTTAGCATCACAAAAAGGGATATACGATTTATATCGCTAGAATCGAGTATACAGTGTTATCGAAAAGAATATAACAAAGTAAAATGATGCACGTAACAAATATGTGGATATAATCAAAGCTGTCAATATATGTATATTGTAATGGTATGTATACTTGTATATACTGTATATACTTTTAAATCTTTTACAATATAAATGTGACCATAGTTACCGGAATTAGGCATTCATGATTAATATTTACTTACAAAGTCTTGTCGAAAAGATGCTTACTATTCCTATTAATACTTACATGTAAATTGGTATAAATTCAAGTATATTTCAAGTTTTAAAAACTTCTTTATATAACATTCACTTGCTTACATTAGTTTAGGTGTACAACATATTTCAATGCAATATCTACAATCACATTTGTATATTTAACACATAGGCTGAAAAGTCCCGGGCCTAACACATAGATGACGCTAGTTTTATTGCAGTCACCTTTCTTTCAGTTAGTACTAACATTCAAAAGACAGCTGTTACAATTTCATGATATTCTATTCATTAGTTTGTGAGTTATTGTGCTAAGAGTCACGCTACTTTTGTTATTTTTAAAACAATGGATCAAAAACAATTTCGTATTTTAATTTTACACTGCTTCTTGATGGGAAAAAAATACCGTTCAAGCGAAGCAATGGCTTGAAAAGTGTTATGGGGACTCCGCTCCATCAGAAACAACAATAAAACGTTGGTTTGCTGACTTCAAACGTGGTCGTAGAGACACCGATGATGCAGAACGCAGTGAACGTCCAAATGAGGCGGTAACACCAGAAAACATCAAAAAAATCGTTTTGAATGATCGAAAAGTGAAGTTGCGTGAGTTAGCTGACATCGTAAAGATATCAAAAGAACGTATTGGCTTTATATTGCATGAGCATTTGACTATGAGGAAGCTCTGTTCAAAGTGGGTGCCGCGTTTGCTCACTGTTGACCAAAAACAAGAACGTGTTGATGAGTCTGAGCAGTGTTTGGCCATGTTTAAACGTAACAAACCGGAATTTTTGCGTCGATACGTGACAATTGCTGAAACATGGATCCATCACTTCATGTCCGGAATCAAAACGATCGTCATCTGAGTGGATAGCAACTGGTGAACCTCGTCCAATGCGCCCGAAAGCACAACAATCGGCTGGAAAGGTTCTGGCCTCGGTATTTTGGGATGTGCGTGGTGTAATATTCATAGACTATCTTGAGAAAGGAAACACCATCAACAGTGAATATTATATAGCGTTATTGGAGCGTTTGAAGGCCGAAATTGCAAAGAAACGACCGCATATGACAAAGAAGAAAATGTTGTTCCATTAAGACAACGCACCGTGTCACAAGTCAATCAAAACAATGGCAAAACTACATGAATTGAACTTCGAATTGCTCCCACATCCACCGTATTCGCCAGATTTGGCTCCCAGCGACTACTGGCTGTTCGCAGACCTCAAAAAAATGCTCGCCGGTAAGAGATTTCGCACGAATGAAGAGGTTATCGCTGAAACTGAGGCCTATTTTGAGGCAAAAGATAAATCGTTCTACAAAAGTGGTATTGAAATGTTAGAGCGGCACTGGAATGATTGCGTTGCTCTTGATGGAGATTACGTTGATGAATAAAGCTAATTTTGAACCGAAAAAACCGTGTTTTCTTTGTTAGGCCCGGGACTTTTCAGCCCATGCGTTATTTCAAGCATGTATTACGTTTTCTTTTTTTTTTTTCTAATATAATACTACTTTTTATATTGTCTTTTATTCATCTTTATTATGATTACATTGTATATGCCATACAGAAGTAAACAATACATCAATTCGTAGGGAAACCATGTATTTATTGAAATCTACCCCATCAGCAATTATAATCTTTATAAACTTGTGGAAATTAGTTATTTATGTTAAATCATCAATAGTTTTTGCTATTGACAATTTTACATAAACAACTAATTTCTACAATAAAACAAGATATCATTCAATTCAAAGTTAAAATTTGAATGTACCGCCACAGTGCTCATGCAGCGCTCAGTGATCTTTGTCCTAACTACATTATAAGATTGACGCATAGGCAGAGAGTTGCGTATGTTTAAGATTGGTTATCTGTTAAAGACACTACGCGTGATCTCGTAAAGAACTAGTCGATATCGGAATTGTAGCGGCGGTAACCAAAAAAAAGCGAAAAGTTACCAAGTAAATAAAATAAAAGGACGTAGGAAATAGTTTCTTTTTGTTATCAAAATCAAAAATTCTAATCTAAATTATACTCTATGTATAGAGCCTTAAATTAGCGACATAGAATTACACCGAACAAAATTAAAAATACATTGCAAGCCGGCCGAATACTTTTGTGAGCAACTCTATTTTGTACAATATTTCGGGAAAAGGTTTTATATTCACAGTATAAAATCTAGAAAGCTTCTCTTTTTCTTTTTCTATTTTGTCAAATTCCATGTTTAAAGAAAAAATCAACATAAATAATATTGCATGTGGTATCTAGACGCTATATATAAAATTTCGCACGCATAATAACAAGTATGATATAATTACAATTTTCTTCCAATTTAAACGGAATTAATTTCTGAAAAATATCGGTCTCGGAGGGGACTTGAACCCATCATCTCTATAAGGGTTCAAGTCCCGTCCGAGACCGATATTTTTTCGGAAATTAATTACGTTAGAAATTGCAAGAATATTGTAATTTTATCATTACTAGAGACCGGATGATATGCAATGTGCAAAAATTTCATTTAATTTATTTATATTTTACGTATATAGGTAGATGTATTACATTGATTAAAGTTAATTAGCGTTAATCAGTGTAAAACATCTACAAATAGACATAAAATATAATAAAGTTAAATTTTTCTACTTTGCATATAATCCGGTCTCTAGTAATGATAAAATTACAATTTTCTTGCAATTTCCAACGTAATTAATTACCGAAACAATATGGGTATCATTACTAATACCAACGGTGGTTTAGTATTGATATTCATACTAATATTAGTATTAATATGGATGTTAGTTTAAATAACAAATATGTTTTTACTTTGTACACTATACTCTATTTTTTAATTAGGATGGGTAAAATGAAAGACGCGTTTACACAATGGAATTTTTGAAAGCTCCTTTTTGGCCACAGTTTTAAAACTATAGAATTTGATACAAGTTAAAGTTACGTAATTATTATTACAACGCAAATTTAGGGAGAAAAATTAAATACAAACGCATTCAGAAAAATACACGATCTAAACGTCAATGTGTTATTGTAACAATACGGCCGCCGGCAATATATGAAATATCGCGAGTGTAATTTTTGCCAAAAACTGGCCAATAGCTACTTTTTGGCGCCTTAATATAAAAACACTCCTCCGAATTAAAAAATAGAGTATAGACCCAAATCAAATATGACGCGCTTTTTTTTTTTTTTCTTAGAAAAAGTTGGCGCTTTTAAAAATGTCGACTAACAAAATAATGTAATTTTTGAAAAAATATAAAAGATCTCAGACAAATTTTAAAATGTTATACTGACTATGAGGTTCGGCATCGGCATTTTGTAATCGATCTTCTCCAATCTTGTTTAACGTCAATACTGCTTTCGTGTTAAATTAGAAATGGATACAACGACTTACTACATCCCGACGCCACGTGTAAGACCATCGCGTCAGCAGAATATTTCGATGGAGACGCGAAAACAAAGCGTTAGCGAAACAAGAACAATGAGCCAAGCAAATGCCGCTTACTCGAATATCGTGGTCAATATGATACGGAAAATTGAGCAATAAAAATTTCGACCCTCATTGATGTACTGGAAGATATGGAAACTACTTTAAATGATTTAAAAGTCGAAATGAACGAATTGAAACGGATGTGACTGAAATCTAAACAACCGATCTAAAAACCGATATTTAGGAATATAATAAGAAATGAAATATCGACTATTTTTGAAATAGATAGATAGTTCATTTAGCTAACAAGCTATATAATAAGACAGAAACAAATACTTATTAAAGGTAGTAATATTATTGTTAATTTTGATTTCGTATGGTAAAGTATTATATAACATGAGACCATTTACAAATATGTTTTCGGAAGTCTGGGTTCTATGAAAGGGAGTAATATAGAAATCATTGTAGTTTCTAGTATTGTTAGCAGGAGTATCATGAACCGTTTTCAATCTTTCACTAAGGCAACTTGGATGTAGATTATTTTTCATTTTATGTATAAACAGTGGACTTTTAAATAAAATTCTTTGACGGACATTTATTAATTAAGTGTAATTAACGTATCCTTAACTTAGGTATATTTATTACATTTCAAAATTATTTTCATTACTCTATTTCGAATTTTTTGAATTTGCTGAATCTCATTCTTGTTTAGATTAAAAACTACTGTGGTTGAAATTCGACATGCGGTGCTGTAGGATTTGAATTTCCCGCTTATTTTTAAGGGATAATTATGATGTAGAAGTTGGTATTAAGATAAAAGGTATATAAGACAGTAAAATAATAAACCGCTTATTAGTGACTAATTTTTGATTTTAATCAATCAACAAATAAAAACATTACAAAGTGGCGATGAGGAATTTACCGACACGTGGAAATAACAGAAACAAGAAACAAAACACAATCTGAAGTGAAAAAACAAAGAAGTGAACAATGCAATCACAGCAAGGAAAATGTTGTCATCACCCAATATACAACCTCTTGAAAAACAAAACGACCCATCAACACTTGGGGAGAGGTGAAAGAAATGGATAAACCGCTTCGAAAACTTTTTAATTGCTGCTAACATAACGGATGAAGAAAGAAAACGGGCCATGTTACTCCATCTTATTGGTGAGGATGCTTTTGACTTGTATCAATCTCTTCCTGAACCCGCCCCACAAACATCGTCCTTAAATTCATACGAATTAACAAAACAAAAATTAAATACCTTCTTCCAACCCAAAACAAACACAGATTTCGAAATTTTCAAATTTAGGGAAACTACCCAAGAAGCTTCAGAAACGGTTGACCAGTTCTATGCACGACTAGTCTCAAATAATATTAACAACACACAACAAGGAATTAAAAAAATATGGTTTGACAGAACAACCTGATTTAACCATGCTATTAACAAAAGCTCGCACTTTGGAAGCAACAGCTACACAAATACAGAAAAATGAAAATAAGGAAGGAGAAACTGTACAACGCATAAATAAAACATCTAAGAAACACATCGATAAGAACAAAAATTACGGGACCAACTCAAGACAACACAAAGCATACAGAGACAAATCTCAACATAATAAACAAAGATGTAAAAACTGTGGCAACCAGTGGCTGTAGAAGGTGGGAAAGCTTGTCCAGCTTACAATGTAACTTGTTCCAAATGCAAAAAGCATGGTCATTTTGCACAAGTTTGTTTATCACAAACCACAAATACAGGTAACGGAAAAACAACACGTAAAAACTACGTAAATTATACTACAGAACAGGAAGCAAACAAGGATGATTCAGATGTTTCTTTTAAAATTAACAACAGTGCCAAACAAACAATTCTTAGCACAACTGTAAATTTAAATGGGAAAAACATACACTTCGTCATCTATACAGGTTCGTCAGTGAACATCATTAATCACAATATGTTAAAATCACTAGAAGTTGATAACCTGCAACCAAATGATCGCCCAATCTTTCCATATAACACGTCAGACACTTTGAAAGTTGAGGTAATTGTAGTGGAAGGAGATGGTGAGGCTTTACTCAGCTATGCAACGTCCATGAAACTAGAACTAATAGAAATAAAATGTCGAAACGTCCAACAAATATCTAACATCAAAAGGTTAGAACAAAGATATCCAGAAGTTTTTAATGGCGTGGGAAACTTGAAAGATTGTGAAATCAAACTGCGTATTGATAATAATATAACACCTGTAGCTCAAACAAATCGAAGAATTCCTTTTCATTTCAGAAAGAAAGTAGAAAATGAATTAAATCGGTTAGAAAAGGAAGGAATTGTAGAAAAAGTAACGGGACTAACTAGTTGGATATATCCTACAGTCATTGTTCCAAAGTCCCAAGATCTAACAGCACTAAGGTTATGTGTCGATATGCGACCGGCAAATAAGGCTATAAGCAGAGTGCGGAATGTAATGCCAACAACTGATGACATTATTACTCAACTAAATGGAGCAAAGGTATTTTCAAAAATTGATTTAAAGGAAGGATATCATCAGATGACGCTTACCGAAGAATCTCGGCATATTACGACATTTACCACTCACATCGGGCTTTTTCGGTATAAACGACTCAGTTTCGGTATAAATACAGCTGCAGAAATTTTTCAAGAAGTAATCAGACAAACACTTAGTGATGTAAATGTTGTAAACATCAGCGACAATATACTGGTGTACGGAAAAACACGAACAGAACACGACCAAAGCTTAAAACAAGTTTTTAAAAGACTAGAAGAGAAAGGATTAACAGTTTTTTTCAAAAGATGGTGTCTCACCAAATCCAGGAAAAATCAAAACAATAGCTAACCTAAAACCGCCGGAAAACGCAAATAAAGTTTTTTGGGAATGATTAACTATGTGAGTAAATTTATCCCAGACGTAAGCACACTCCTAAGAGACTTAGTTCGACTGAAAACTAAATGGAACTGGACAAAACGACATCAGATCGAATATGACGAAGTTAAACAGCTTGTAATCAACGCGAGAACGTTAGCGTATTTTAAGTTAAATGAAATTACACACCTTCATGTGGATGCAGGTCCGAAGAGACTAGGTACAATTCTTTCGCAAGGGAATAGTAAAATATTCAACATTGTAGCATTTGAAAGCAGATCCTTGACCTTTGCCTAACAAAAATACAGCCATATTGAGAAAAAAATGCTAGCAATAACATGGGCCATTAAACATTTCTCTATATATGTCTGACAGGAAATCGGTTTATTCTTCATACTGATCATAAACCGCTAGTGCATATTTTGAGAAATCCAAGAACAACACCAAGCGCAAGAATCGAACGTCTGTGTTTAAAAATACATCATCAATTTACAGTAGTACATCAAGAAGGAAAAAATAACCCATCGGATTACATTAGCAGGCACCCTATGTACACAAAGTCTAACGATGGCATTAAATGACGATCGCAAGGACTGTGTGGATGTACAATTCACAGGTATAGCAGTAAACTCCACTCACACAAATTAATTAATTATGCGGAACGCAGCGTTTCGAGAGCACGTGGGCTTCCATTGTCAACCGTGTTACCGACTGAAAGTAAAAACTGTATCACACATGCAAATTATTTTCTACGCAGGCTCTAAAATTTCTAAACCATATGACTATTTACAATCTACTAGGTGGCCTCATGCCTTTTACGGGAAAGGATGGACCGAAAGCGAACCGTATCTTTAACAGGGCCTATGGTAATAAATCCATCAAACTCGAGTGTGCAATTGGGGTGGTTCTCTGTTCAATAAGTTTCCGTTCTTTTCATATATCCCGTTTCGTACGCGTCTAATTCTCTATACGAGTTCACGTGAACTCTCGAAACGCTGCGTTCCGCATAATTAATTAATTTGTGTGAGTGGAGTTTACTGCTGTACCTGTGAATGGCATTAAAACAGAAAACTACGTAAATTTTATCATTCAAAATAACATGCCTAAAAGATTGACAGTTAAGGAAGTAGCCAACGAAACAATTACCGACCCGTTGTTGAAAAAGTAATAACTGCAATAAAGAAACAAAACTTTGGTGCATGGGAAGATGGTGAATAGAAACCTTTCAGAAACGTGAAAAATGAATTGACTCAGATCATTATGCCGAAATCACTACAGTTAAGAACAATAAAACTGGCACATTTAGGACATCAAGTCATAGTCAAAACAGAAACAGCTACTACGATCCAAGGTTTGGTTTCCCAACATTGATGAAGCAATAGAAAAAGAAGTCCGAAAATGCACAGCTTGTCAGATCACAGACAACACAAAATATAAAGACCCCATACAACTAAAAGAAATATCTAGACAACCATTTCTCAACATCGATATGGATTATGCAAGACCATTTCCAAATCACAAATATGTGCTGTTGCTAATAGACGACTATTCACGATACCCATTCATAGAAATAGTAGACTCAACTAAATTTACAGATCTAAAACCAGTTCTTCAGAAAATATTTGCTATGGTAGGAATACCTTTAAAAATTACATCCGACAATGGACCCCCATTTAATGGTAAAGAATTCTCAGATTTCATGCTATCATGGCATTAAACACCATAAAACGACACCCTTTTGGCCACAAGCCAACGGAATGGTAGAAAACTTGTAAAAACTGTAAAAGATCGCTAATTTTGAGACTAATAAATTTGATGTTCTTGTTAAATTATCGAAGCACGCCGCATCGTACTACATTAAAATCACCGTTTGAACTTGCCTTCAATAGAAAAATGATCAATTTTCTACCAGCCATGATACCAGTTGAGACAACACAAAATCGAGAAGAAGAAGAAAGAAATACAAAGAGTATGGTGACGCGAGATGAAGACCCCGCCAATAAAAAGACAAATGAGTTGACTCCTAACTACACTAGGGTGACAGAATAAAATAGACACCAGGTAAAGCGGTATAAATATGTAAACAGCTAAATTCTAAGAACGAATTAAGAACTTTCTCTTGTCATTAGGGTAGGGGTAGATGTGTCGGAAGGAATTCGTCATAGTTTAGCGACTTCACCCGGGGTCGCATCGTTGGCCAGAGTGAACGCGGCGCTTCGCAACGTGAAATAAGTGAATTTTTAAATATTCCCTTGTCCACAGTTAACCGTGTGATTACACAATTTAAACGCAAGGAAAAAACAACAGTAGAGCCGAGACTAGGTCGTGCCGGACCTTCTGAAAGAAGTAAAAGGGTGCTTGTGGGCGAAGTGTTAAGAGAACCACGAAAAAGTACAGCTGAGCTTGCGGCAACTTCACAGAAAAGTCAGCGCACCGTTCTGCGATACCTCCACAGTGTGGGGATGTATAGAAGGGTGGCAAAGAAAAAACCTCTCCTTACGGCGTTTCAAAAACGGCGCCGAATGCCTTGGGCAATCGAAATGCGAACGAAGCCCGAAGAGTTTTGGCGGTCTGTCATTTTTACAGACGAAAGCAGATACTGCCAATTCAGTGATAGTGGTCGTATGGAGACGTTCGTCGCAGCAACTGGACGACAAATTTTTGCATCAGACTATGAAATATGGCGGTGTGAACATCATGGTGTGGGGCGCGATATGGTATGGTGGAAGATCGCAATTAGTAATCTGCGACGGAAATATAAATGCGGCAAAATATATCCAAATATTAACAGCGGGACTACTACCGATATTCGACAACGCCATTTTATCTAAAGAAGACGCCACTTTTATGGAGGATGGAGCACCCTGCCACAAAGCAAGAACAACAACCACATGGAAAGAGGAACAGAGGATTCGGATTTTACCATGGCCAACCCAATTACCAGACATGAATCCGATAGAGAATGTTTGCCACATAATCCAGACAAATATGGCGAAACGACCCCGAAAACCCAGCAATAAGGAAGAACTCGTGGCAGCTGTTACAGAAGAGTGGTTAAATATTCCAGAAGACACCATTAATCATTTAATAGATTCTATGCCACGACGACTCGCGGCACTTCACGCAAGTAAAGGTGGATCGACAAAATATTTGTCTAATTTAAAAATTTTAAAATATTTTGTATATATAACGAGAATAGAATCTTTTTTTAAATTAGTAGGTGTATATTTTATTCTGTCACACTAGTGTAGTTCATACAAAAGTAAACACGGGATTACACGTGATAACAAATCCTTAGTATTAATAATAATGGATATAATATTTAGTTCAATACGAATTTAAATTATGTATTTATGATTTAATATGGTAATAAAAGTCGTCAAAAAAAGTGCTTAAAGCTTACAATATTTTTGCACCAAGAACGACGAATGAATGCAAAAACATCACATTGAAAGCAACGGGGAGATCTTGATTTGGAAAGGCAAAATTTATGCGATGTTCGAATGGCCCAGGTCGATTCTCTATATATCCGGAATTTGTACCAGGCATATGCAAACAAAATTGATATATTTAGAGGACGACAATTGATTGTGTATTAATGTTTACAATTTTATAACATTAATTCGATGTTGGAGATTAATGTAATTTGAGATAAGAACTAGGTCAGAAAATCGTCGATTAAATCTGTTCCATATTCGAAATCCAAAGACCTCCCGTGGTTAAATCATACCTGCTGTTTTCTTTGGTATTATCGGTATTTGAATACCTTTGTTGGATGCGACCTCTTCCTTGAAAGACTCTGGATAGTACCTATCCATGAGTCTGAAAGTATAAGACTTTTTGGCCCAATGCTTGACAAGTAAATATTAAGAAACCGTTAGTTAGATAAATCAGTGGTTAATTTACATGAGGATGAGGCTTGAATAACAACGTTTGCAGGTCGAAATAGGGTTTGTTGTACTTGGGACCTAAAGTTGCCACCTGGTTCATTTAGTAATATCATAAGCTTACCAGATACAGATATTATATCATATATTATAGGAATGTGTCAGATGTGCTTGTAACACCGCCTTCATATACGATTTCTGCTTGCTTTTCAATGTTGTATTATAAAACCACAAATTCTATTGTATAGAGTATATTATATATTTATTTTTCTATACCTTAACAAAAAACGAATTTAGTGGTATATTATCAAAACATCTAGAATCGAACAAATACCGCCAATATTAAAATATTTATATCCTTAAGTCGTATTAAAAGACAATAATACCTTAACTATGCGGATGTGGTTTGTAAATATTTCGTCTTAAATAAATGTGATTTTTTTTAATATCTACGATAGCAAATAACCACACACGACAATGTGTCATTTTTTTTCGGGCTTTATTTATATACACTTACACTAACAGCTGCATTTGATACCATATCAATTGGCGATTGCAGTTATAAACTTCAATGCAATTTAATTTATGTGTATCTTATGGCTGTCTTCATTGATCTTAAGGACGCGTATAATAGTGTAAATTTATCGATCCTAAAAACGAATCTTATGGAGGTAAATATTCCAGCTACAATTGCAACGAATATAGTCAATTTGTATACCAATCGTTCTTTAGTAGTAAGATCCCATACAAATAATTTAATTGGACCGAGAGTAACATCTGCAGGATTGGCACAAGGAGCAGTTCTAGGTCCATTGCTTTTTAATATCTACACTAGCGATCTAGCTTTACCTAATGTAGAGATAATTCAGTATGCAGATGACATTGTTATAAACACTGAACAGAATTCACTTGATGTGTGTACTATTATTCTAAATCAAGCTATGTCACTGTTCCAAGAGTGGTGTATCTTGAAAGAATTTTCAATTGGCCCCAATAAATGCAACGTGGTATGTTTTGCTAGACGTCAAATCTCTGACCATATACAAGTTAAGTTAGCTAACGATCTTTTTATGGTGTCCAATGTTGTTAAGTACCTTGGTATGTGGCTAGATAGCAAACTAACGTGGAGGGCTCATATATCTCAAACTACTAAACAATGTCAGAAGGCTATTAATGTTTTACGGGTAATTAGTAAAGTATCATTTGGAGCAGATCTGCATACCTCCAGACTCTAGATTAGAGCTACGGTGAGATCTTTGCTATATTATGGTTGCTTCCTTTACGGTTCAGCGTGTAATTCATTATTAAAAAGATTATATGTCGTTAATAACAAAGCTATTCGTCTCTGCTTAGGAACTATGAATTCCATTATGTATGTCGAGATTAATGAAATGCCGCTCGCTTTTCGTCGTAAACTTTTAGGTGATAAATTTCTGCTAAGATGTAGAGCAAATAAGTCTAAGATCATTGCTAAATGTTGTAAATTAAGTGTACATACCCTGGTTCATAAGTATTGGTGTAAAAAAAAAACTCACCGCCTCTTACAGCATTTTTCATAGATACTGCCCCTTTAGATAATAAAATCTGTAAAGCCCAAGATCTTTTTATACATACTCTACCCTGGAAAGCTATAATACATAAGCCTGCCCACGTCGTAAGTGAAATATCGTGTGACAATTTTTTAATCACCGGAAATCTCCGCAGAATTAAATGTTGGTCGCCAAAAACTAGTCAATGTTTCTACAGTCAAACGTCGCCTACAGAAAGCCGGGCTCCATGGACGTATTGCGATGAAAAAGCCATTACTACGGAAACAAAACAAGCAAAAGCGACTTAAATGGGCTCGTGAACACCAACACTGGACCATAGAAGAGTGGAACAACGTCCGATGGACGGATGAGTCCAAATTCGAGGTGTTCGGAACCCGAAGACGCATATTCGTAAGAAGATCTGTCGGTGAACGTGCCAGAGCAGAATGTATTGCTGTTACCGTGAAGCATGGTGGAGGTTCTATCATCATTTGGGGCTGTTTTGTTGGAACTAGTGTAGGGGACATTGTGAAAATTGACGGTATATTAAAAAAAAAGAAAGCTACGGCGAAATTTTGGAGAACCACGCAATACCTTCCGGAATTCGACTTTTGGGTCAAAATTTTATCTTCCAGCAAGATAATGACCCAAAACATTCCTCTAAATTATGTAAAGACTATTTACGCCATTTAGAAGAGGAAGGAACTCTCAAAATTATGGAATGACCTCCCCAGAGCCACCGACTTGAATCCAATCGAGTTACTATGGGAAGAACTAGGTCGAGAAAGTACGGAAATCAGCTCCGACATCAGCTACTGACGTGTGGAACAAATTGCAATCGAGTTGGATCTCAATAACACAAGAAACTCTGGCGAGAATGCCTCGATTGTGTGCTGCAATTATTAAATCAAGAGATCACATATATGAAAGCAAAATTTAAATTAACCGTTTTAATTTTCACATTTATTTAATATATTTTTATTCATGTACGTGTATCTGTACATAAAAAATAAATATTAACATTTTGCTGAGTTTTTGTACATTTTTTGCTGTCAGTGAGAGTGCCTAAACACTTTTGAGCGGTAGTATATATATATACATACATACAGGCAGGGACACATTTATTAGGCACCCCCGATTTTTTCAATTATCTTTAAGATAAACAATGTACAAATAAAACAAATAATTATTACTGAAAACAAGAAATTCAATATTTGGTTGGCCCCCCGCGGGCTTTTATGACAGCTTCAACCCTTTTAGGTAAACTGACCACTAACATATGGCAGGTTGAAGTTGGAATGTCCTCCCATACTCTTTCAAGTATTGCTTTTAATTCTTGTTTGGATTTGCATTTGAGTTCACATACCTTTCGCTTACTAATAGTCCACAAATGCTCGATCGGATTTAGATCCGGGCTTTGGGGTGGCCATTTCAAGATATCAATGTTCGCTTCCCTGAACCACGCTAAACCTGCAGCCGCAGTGTGGCATGGTGCATTATCTTGTTGAAACAAAACTTCGTCAGTATTCATTCCGAATAATTTTTCAATTGAGGGTAGTAAAACTCCATCTAGCATGTTGGCGTAGGTCCTCGAGTTCATTCTACCAGTGCACACGAACATTTCTCCAACCCCTACTGACGCCATACACCCCCATCTCACGACACTACCGCCACCGTGTTTGATGGTAGGCACCCCACAATTGCCATGGTATTCTTCACCAGGCCTCTGGCGCACTAGCACGGCACCAGGTGTACCAAAAATCTGTAATAAACCTATCCAGTTCATTGTTTCAACTCTCGATCTTTTTTTTTATTCGTTTAAATTTCTATGAAATAGTTACCTTATACTGAATATAAAACGATTAATTATATTTACCTCTATATTACACTCATCTGTTCAAATTACATTCGCCCAGTTCCTCTCTGTCCACGATTTGTGTTTGAGCCGATGCAAAACGTTTATTTTTATTTACGTTCGACAGCCACGGTTTCCTTCTAACTTTTCTCGATGACTCCGTCTTCTTTAAGACGTCTACTTACTGTTTTAGTCGATAAATTAACGTCGAGTTGTTGATTTAACGTGCCAGCCAAATCTGTTGCCGTTCGATTTTGTAGTTGAGTGTCGTTGTAGCCATCGGTCCTCCCTTTCTGTCGTCATACGTTTTGGACCTATTCCCGGTCTTAATTTAGTATCGCCTGTTTCTTGGTAACGCTTTAGAGTTGTTTGTACGGCGCACCGTGAACATTTTACTTTTTTACTAATCATCACTTGGGATAATCGCTCGGCATGCAGTGTAATAATTTGCGCACGTTGAAACTCGGAAAGTTCTTTAGATTTCGGCATTTTCAGTTACACACACATAAACTAATCAGGAATAATATTATTTGCCAATAACAAATGCACATATAATTTAAAATAAAAATACTGATGTTCACCGGTCACTTTACCGAACTATACTAAGTGTAAAATACAATAAGTTCCGCAAATACAGCAATAAATGGATAAACAACGGTATTTATCTCATCAACCCTTCTATTTATACTACGAGTATTTCTAAGAAGCGGCAGGTAAACACTATTTGTCTGGTAATACCGTTATATTAAAACATCTAAAGGGTGCCTCATATTCATGTCCCTGGGTATATAACTTTTCTCTCAGGATTTAGAAAAGTTAACGAGTGAGTTCTTTTATCAAGGATTTTACTTAAATCAAAAAAAAATTAGAAGACGTTAATGAAATTAATTGAAATAAATGAAGAATAGATTAGATTAAATAAAAATAAACAATATATTATCAAATTAGGAATATATGACTTACATCCGAAAGTGTTCGACAAAATACCTATCGCAATCTATAGCTAGCTAATACTTAAATTTTAGATTAGTACATGACTTTAAGCGCGGCCGTACACCAACGAAACATCAAACACGTAACATGCAACGTGCGACATGAGGTAAATATTGCATGTTGCATAACCGCGTAGACAAGTGTGACAACAACATTTGTAGTATTCAAAATGTCGTCAAGCGAGGAGGATGTCGTAGTAGCTTGGCAATTTTTGCGAAATCGACGTAAACGAAAAAGGTTGCGCCGATATTGGATTCATCCGCTACTTGTACATAATCTAAGCCATAGCCCCGTAACTGTTGCACAGGAGCAGTTATCCCTCAATCCAGAAAAGTTTAAAGAATATTATAGAATGAACCAGGAAAGTTTCATACTGTTGGTGCAACGTATAGGACCGAGAATAGAAAAGCTAGATACCCATTACCGAGAGGCTATTTCTTCAGAGGAACGTTTATTAATAACATTAAGGTACGTAATACAAAAATAAAATATGCAATACCATCAAAATTAAACAAATACTTATAGGTAAAATATTGGTTTTTAGTACCAATCAACTATGTGTAGCGAATATCTTCATTTCTCTGAAAATCATTTGGATATTCACCGTAGTTTCCGTGTATTTCTTGCACTGACCATGCAGGTCTTGGTACATCCGGGTGTGACGTTTTGCACTGTAGAGGATTATTAGGGCTTGGTGTTGGACAATATACAGACGATATTGAACTTACATTTGAAGTAGATGAATGACAGACACGGATATCCGCACCTTCAAGTATGTCATCCATTAGCCCTATAACTTTTTGACGAAATCGTCTGTTTTGTTTATCTGTCATTTTCATCATATCCGGCAACAAACTCCGTAAAAATGACATATTTGGATTCTCTTTGCTGCTAACTCTTTCTTGGTTGTTTTTCAGCCATCCAATGAAAGCAGCATCGGCGGAATTTGAATTTGTTGAAGCATTTTGAGAAAATTTTCGTTTTGTAGAAGTATATGTCTTCTTAGCTACAATAATGGATTTGTCAATGCCTGAATCTTGAGTTGAACCTTGATCTGTCATATCAGGTGGCGAACTTGCGTAACCATATATTGCAGTGTCCTGACCTCTTTGGTCAGCTTGGGATTCCATAGTTTCTTCTTCATTGTCTGTATGGTCTTCAGGGTCGCTATTACCCTCATCACAACTCTCGTTACAGGCGTTCACGGTCTTCCAATTTCCATCGCCTGCTTTATTTTTTACGTAAAGCAAAAGAAATTCCAAGCTTTCATTTAAATAATTTTTTTTTATTTGCACCGGTGCCGGAGGGTATCTTTTTCATAGATCGCAAAAATGCTCCCCGGATGTTTCTCCAGCGTTCGCGACAATTTGACACTAAAAAAGAAGGAACTCTATTATAACTTTGAACAAAAAGGTAGTGAAATAACTTTTCTTTTTTTTCAGGTATCTGGCAACAGGTGACAGTTTTAAAAATCTTTCGTTCCAGTTCTATAGAGGAGATACCACAATTGGTAGAATAGTAAAGGAAACAACTGATGCTATATGGGAAGGTTTACAACCATTATTTATGCCAATTCCTAATGAAGAAATATGGAAACGCAATGCTGAACGGTATTACGAATTGTGGAATTTACCAAACTGTGTCGCCGCAATTGACGGAAAACACATCCGTACAAAAAAATTTGCCAATAGTGGCTCAAGTAATTTTAATTACAAAGGTTTCTTTTGTCTGGTATTAATGGCCACTGCTAATGGAGATAGTTTGTTCACAACAATTGACGTAGGTGATTTAGGACGCAATAGTGATGGGGCTGTCTTTAAAGCATCTCATATTGGCAAACTGTTAAGAAAACAAAAAATAGGAATTCCCGAGCGTTCACATTTACCAAATAATGAAAGTGGAGAGCCCTTCCCCTATTATATATGTGGAGATGAAGCTTTTCCATTAATGCCATATTTAATGTGACCTTATCCACAAAGAGTTTTAAATGGTACAAGAAGGATCTTCAACTACAGGCTTTCCCGAGGAAGAAAGAGTGTCGAGTGTGCATTTGGAATACTTGTATCAAAATTCCGTGTATTCGAGGGACCAATTTGTTGTGAGGAGGACACCGTAAAACAAATTGTGAAAGCCGCCTTTTACACAATTTTATTAGAATAAGGGAAGGAACGTTTACTAATCCAATGCATTTCGAAGAAAATATACTGAACCATCCACAAATAAATGAAGTTCAAGACGGATATCGCGAAACAACATTAGCTATGAAATTGCGATCATCGTTAGCTAAGTATTTTATGACACCAGAAGGATCGATACCAATACAGTGGAAATACGCATAGTTACTTGAATAGAACATTAAATAAAATTATCTATATTTACCTGAATCTTTTATTTCATTTGCCACCTCCACCCATGCTTATTCTGTTAAATTTCGTTTGCTATACTCCGTTAAGGAATAGTTCCATATACAAGGACGTTTTTCGATTGCTTTCACAAAATTTCTATTAAACACGGGATTTTCAGACATTTTTCTGAACGGTACTTCTATTTTTAATAAAAATAGGCGATCTTGCGTCTTCAATCACGCAACAAATACTGCGGCGAGACATGCACAGAAAACCGCATGCAGTTTATGTTGCAAGACACGTGCATCCGCCGCATTGGTGTACGATGATTTCAACGAAATCTGTGTGTTTATATTGTCTTAATGCGGCACAAGTCTATGCGCGGTATTTACCTCATGTCGCATGTTGCGTGTTTGATGTTTCCTTGGTGTACGACCGCGCTAATAAGGATGAAGTCCTTTACTTTCTGTACTCACACACGTACTTTGCTATTTTAGGTTGGTGTATCTCCTATCTTCGCGCTGACGACGGAAGGTCTAAGGTTATACCGGAGTTCTGCTGGATCAGCGGTGTTTCACCCGATACTCGGGTACTATAATTGTGGTTACAGGTCCAATACAACTTTTATATAACTTGTGAGGTAATTTCCTCACAATAAAATGCGAAATTCGCGTAAATAAGGAGCTTACAAACTCTGCTATGTTCAGAAATCTTATACCAACACTATTCGTCGGTTGTTCTGCGCGTCAAGTTCCGACAGGCTCGCAAACCGCTATTAGATCCGGATATTAGGCGACAAGTGACTACAGTAAGGTCATCATGACAACGAAAACATCTATATGTTTTCAGAAACGGAGATGTAGGCCTTGGATGTGATCTTCGCTAAGTGCCGTGTAGATGTGTGTGTGTATTAAATATATTTGTATAACATTTTACATTAATTATATTGACTTCTGTCATATAAACTTTTGATAGGATAATGTCATTATTCTCGTCTCCTGTTGTTTAAGAGACTTCTTTTTCTTTTTAAAGAAAGGGAATTTTCTACATAATAAGGACGAAAAGAAATTTTGGGAAACCGTAAATAAATGCAAAATACATCTCCCAAGAAAACTGTAATTTGGGAATACATTAAGATATTTAGTAATTAAATATTATATTAAAATGCTATCCGATCTTAGAGGGAGTCCAACCTTGCATTCTCCCTAACAATCTCGAAAAAATATATATAAATTAAAAGGGACTACTAACGGTACTTCGCCTCCAACCTCTAACATCAATCAAAATAAAAATAACGGCGGCCACCAAACAGTGACGAGAAAGTATCTGGGAATAGGTGAATTAGTAAAATTTTAGAAAAAATTCATTGGTGTTTAGTGTTTAGGCACTCTCACTGACAGTAAAAATGTTAATAATATTTATTTTTTATGTACAGATACACGTACATGAATAAAAATATATTAAATAAATGTGCAAATTAAAACGTTTAATTTAAACTTTGCTTCCATCTATGTGACCTCCTCTTGATTTAATAATTGCAGCACACAATCGAGGCATTCTCGCAATAAGTTTTGCCAGAGTTTCTTGTGTTATTGAGGTCCAACTCGATTGCAATTTGTTCCACACGTCAGTAGCTGATGTCGGAGCCGATTTCCGTACTTCCCGATCTAGTTCTTCCCATAGTAACTCCATAATTTTGAGAGCTCCTTCCTCTTCTAAATGGCGTAAACAGTCTTTACATAATTTAGAGGAATGTTTTGGGTCATTGTCTTGCTGGTAGATAAAATTTTGACCCAAAAGTCGAATTCCGGAAGGTATTGCGTGGTGCTCCAAAATTTCGCGGTAGCCTTCTTTTTTAATATACCGTCAATTTTCACAATGTTCCCTACACTAGTGCCAGCAAAACAACCCCAAATGATGATAGAACCTCCACCATGCTTCACGGTAGCAGCAATATACTCTTCTCTGGCACGTTCACCCACAGATCTTCTTACGAATATGCGTCTTCAGGTTCCGAACAGCTCAAATTTGGACACATCCGTCCATCGGACGTTGTTCCACCCTTCTATGATCCAGTGTTGGTGTTCACGAGCCCATTTAAGTCGCTTTTGCTTGTTTTGTTTGCGTAGTAATGGCTTTTTCATCGCAATACGTCCATGGAGCCCGGCTTTCTGTAGGCGACGTTAGACTCGAGCGGACGTGTTTCTGTGCGCTGTGCTTAGTGAACACATTGTGCTTGTGCAGTTAGATTGTGCGTTTAACCTTGTAGTGTCTTTTTCAAGATTTTACCTGTTTTTACGTACATCTGTTGGTGTGTTATAACAAGTGTAATTTCTATTGCGTGCCGAAAGGCGTATTTAAGCGTTTCCTAACGCTAAAATATAGTTAATTTTATTGTTTTGTGTTCGGCGGTAATAATTTTTAATATTAGTAATTCTGGTGTATTTTAGTATTCCACGGTTTAATATTCCGTGTTAGGAATTCGACATACATTAAAAAATATATATATATTTAAAATTTGCGTGCATTAACTTATAACTCTTAGATTAATTTTACTTTTTCTTTTACGCGTAATTCGAGCGTTTTAAGTCTGAAATATCGCTAATTTTACCTCTAGATCAACGGTTCGATATTTTACTAAATTAGGGGGTTCTTTCTAACTTTAACTCGGTCTTTGACGCCATGGCGTCAAATAAAAATGATGGCAAAACCACTAGACGTGGCAGCGTTGACAGTGTGGGCGTTACGCCTGAGGAAGAATGCGTCAAGCGGGTGAGAGCATTAACTGGCGCTATTTTAGAGCTAGTACCGGTAAAGTCGGAGACCCTTAAGATAGAGGACCGAAAAAAGTTGCGTGGTATGGTGTGCGAGCTGAACCAACTTTTCGGCGAGCAGAATGGAATTCTGCGGGAAGTGCGGGCTAGGGCGGAGAAGCGTGCCCCGATCGTGGAATGCGTACAGGGCAAACCGAAGGTCAGCTACGCGGATAAACTTAAGAGGAGCAGCGTTACCGTAGAAGTGCAACCTAAAGTTAAGCAAACGAGCGATGACACGAAGAAACAGTTGGCGGAGAAAGTAGATGTGGTCGCGAAAAAGATCGGTGTCCACGGCATTAAAAAGGGTAGGGACGGAGCTGTATTCGTGGAATGCAGCTCTAAGCAAGACGCGGAGAAATTGCGTGTCTCGGTTGCCGAGAAGATGCAGGCGAAGGCGCGCGAAATGAAGAAATCCAACCCCGTCGTATGTATCCACGGCGTGGATGCGGCGCTAACAGCGGAACAGGTCTCCGAATGCGTGAGACAACAGAATGAAAGTGTAGAAAACGCGTATGAAAACGGGGAAGAGATGCGGGAGGATTTTAAGATCTTTAGGTTCGCGACGCCTAAAGATAATAAGCACGCGGTAAAAAACGTGGTGTGCTCTGCCAGCCCTAAGCTGAGGAGCATTCTCATTAGCGAGAAAATTAAGGTTATGTGGCGAGTCTGCGCAGTTAAAGACTATAGTAACGTACTATATTGTTTCAAGTGCCTTAAGGTAGGGCACAAATCGAAGGACTGCGAGGGCGAGTTAACGTGTAAGAAGTGCGCGGGAGGTCACGATCTAAAAGATTGTAAGGCCAAAGAGGCAAAATGCGCCGTTTGCCAACGTACGAAAATACCGGGCCTCGACGTTAAGCACGAGGCGTATTCGCAGACTTGCCCGGCGCGGAAACGGCTCTTGGAGGAGGAGCGCAAACGCACAAACTATTAATGGATAATTACGCCAATGATAGTTTTTCGGGCAAGGGGAAAATTAAACGCGCGCAAATTAATTTAGGTCGCGGTAGGCGGGCGACTGTATGTTTAGTCGAACGCGTAATTCGGGAAAAAATTAGCATCGTTATCGTACAGGAACCATATGTCATTAATAATCGTATTTGCGGATTACCGGCTAATTTTAATACGCATTACGTTAATTGCATCGATGATTCCAAACCAATTAGGGCAGCTGTTGTCATTACCGATAATGAGCTTCGAGGAATTACGTTAACTGATAAGAGCGATAAAAATGTTGTTTGCGTAGGCATTTCTAATGACACGGGATTAAACGTAATTGTAATTTCTTCGCGGGCGAATTACAAGCACATATCATTAAGCTTAGGAATGCGTTTATTAAATTAAGTATAGATACTAGTGCGGTAATTATGGGCCTTGACGCGAATAGTAAAAGTGCGTTGTGGAATAGCCCCACGGAAGATTGGCGCGGTCGCGAATTAGAAACGTTTCTAGAAAATTATTCGTTTGTTGTCCTAAACAACAACGAAGAACCGACGTTTGTAGGGCATCAAGGGAGTAGTTTTATCGACTTCACCGCGGTTAATTTTAGAGCATATGGGATGACTAGCGAATGGTCTCTTAGCGAAGACGAAACGCTGTCGGACCATAAGTTTATTCGGTTCGACATTAATAATGGTAATAACATTGAACAGGTAACGCAAACGGTAAAAAGGGGTTTCTGCGCCAAAAAAGCTGAATGGGAAATGTTCGGGAACGCGTTCTCGACGGCGACTGCCGGGCTCATTGAGGAAATTGATAACAGCACGCGGACTCGGGAAATTGAAACAATCGCGAAAAGAATTAACGACGCGGTAATTACGGCATGCGAGCAATCCATGCCGCGGCAACGGGAATTTAAAAAATCGGTACCTTGGTGGACACCGCAGCTCACCACCTTGAGGCGGGACGCGAACAGATTAAGGCGACGCTCAAACGGGCCCGCGGCGTATATACGCAGGACGCGAGGGAAACCGCGGAATTGTTACTAGAAACGTTTTTCCCGAGTGATGACGCGGATACGGACGACGATCACGTGGCGGTTAGGGCATCGATAAATACGGCTACACTAAGCGATCGGGACGATATACCGTTTGCAAGGTGCGAAATAAACGCGGCCTTCAAATCGATGAATGCAAAAAAGGCGCCGGGAATCGACGGAATCACGGCGGATATCGCGGGGAGGGCGTACGACGAGGAGCCGGAAGTTTTCGAGGCATTGTTTAACAAATGCCTGGAGTTGGGCGCGTTTCCACGTTGTTGGAAAAAGCAACTCGTGCGGGTTATTCCGAAAGCGGGAAAAACGGATATGAGCGATGTCAAAAGCTATCGTCCAATAAGTTTACTTCCGGTTATAGAGAAGGCACTCGACAGTCTCCTTATTAACCGGATAGAATATCACGTGTTCGCAAACGGGTCGATGAGCGATAATCAATATTGTTTCAGGAGGGACGTTCGACGGTTGACGCGATCGAGCGGGTCGTGAGATTCGTAAAAAACGCGAAGGACGAATCGGATTATAGCGCGGTGATTTTACTGGATATAAGCGGTGCGTTTGACCACGCGTGGTGGCCACAAATTAAAAATCAGTTGAGCAGGAAGAACTGTCCGCGGAACCTATCGCGAATGGCAAATGCCTACTTCTCTGAACGCGAAGCCGTAATTGAAGAGCCCGGGCTCATTGTAAGTAGACAAGTAGTTAGAGGATGTCCACAGGGGTCGCGGTCGGGACCGGGATATTGGAATATACTGTACGATAGTATATTCGAATTAAATTTAGGCGAGGGATGTGAAATTATCGCGTTCGCGGACGATACGACGCTGTTGGTTCGGGCGCGACAATATAAAACGCTGAAGGACGTGCGAATAACGCTCTTGCGACAATTTTAGATTGGTCACAATGAAAGAAGCGTATTTCTTTGTTCTGTGATAATGTATTTAAATAACTTATAATAATTTAAGTAACTAATCGCTTATCGATCTGCTTCTTCAGGACCAGGAAATAATATGTAAATATTTAAGTTAAGTAGGACGCGGGCTAGGCCCACATTATTTTATTCCACTAGGTTAAGTTAGCTAGGTTTGCGTTCATATTGAACAGTTAAGTTGAGGACATCCGGTGTAGTGCCTCTGGCGGAGGACCGGAGCTAGGACACTTATTGTCAATTAGTTAAGTTTATTATTAAATAAAGTGTAGGCGACGTTTGACTGTAGAAACACCGACTAGTTTTTGGCGACCAACATTTAATTCTGCGGTGATTTCCGGGGCTGTTTTGCATCTATTTAACTTGCTGGTAACCACTATTCTGCGATCATCTGCAGATGTTGTCGCTTTTATTAAGAAAAGCGCCAGTTTCCCGATATCTTTTTACGTTATAGTCAACCGTAGCGTGGTGTATTTTCATTTTTTTGGCAATTTGTCGATTACTTATGCCACTTTTATGGTAAGCTATTATAAGCGCACGGGGTTCCGTACTAACTTCTCTTCGCGGAGGCATTTTAAAAAATTGTCACACGATATTTCGCTCACGACGTGAATAGAGTAAATACCACACTGCAACTGACTATAGGTTACAGATTTCACTATAATCTTCTAGGAAGATAATTTAAACATTATTAACTACAATCTAACAGATGACTAAATTTACCCAGTAAATTCAGAGGGATTGTTATTGTAATTGCATTTAAATCCGTATTTCATTTTATTATAACGTTTTTTTGGTAAACATAATACTATATGAATAATCCATGAAAACAGGGGTGCCTAAATACTTTTGAGCGGTAGTGTATATACATACAAGAACTTCACAGAAGGTTTATTTGTTTTTTCTTTAAGAAAATTTACTAATTCTGCTTTGGAGCTGACTTATCCTGCTATAAATACTACATACAGAATCACAAGGTTTGATTCCTTCAAAGAGAGAACAGCAAGCAAATAAAAGAAAGAAAAATAAGTAAATTACCTAAATTTGTTTCACGGCCGCACTTCCTTGTTCTATCCTCCATGGCATGGACTCTGGGTCTTCGGGCTAATTTGTTGGTTAAAATCGTTGTCGCTCGCCGAGGACTGACGGTCCCTTGTTTGAGATCCACGGTCCACCGCTTCAGGAAAATTACCCTCGTAAAAATGACGAATTCGTGGGAAAATGGTTTGTGGAACGTAGAGTATTCTAAAAAATAAAAAGGAACTGTGAAGATACAGACACAAAGAAGAAATCAACAGGAAAAACCCTGTAATTATTAAAATAATACGCGTATAAATATAGATTGAAAAATGTAAGAATTAGACACTGCACCTGTTCTAGTTTTAGGGTAATTTTTCAGATCGAAAAATTTCAGCTTTAACGAACTAACAATTAGATTCTCTTCACAAAAACAAAATATTCAAGTTTAACCTAATTCCTTTTTCCGCAGTTGGTGGTCAAATCGTTAAAATTTCCTGTAGAATTTTACAAAATCTAACTGCAACTTTACTTCACAACATGTGCTCGACCTAAAAAAGTTTTATATATATAACAAAAAGAAATATACGATTTGTATCGCTAGAATCGAGTATACAGTGTTGTCGAAAAGAATATAACAAAGAACTACTGGAGCTGAAAACAGATTTACAGTAACGACTTCGAAACGAGATGGATATCTAACCGCACCGAAAATCACAATGCGCATTAATGCACAACGACGAGCAAATCTTACTGTTACCATCGTCAAAAGGCGAGTATTGGCAGCAGGTCTAAGGGAATGCGTCGGCCCCAAAAACAAATCGTTTTTAAAACGCGTGCATAAAGAAAAACAATGAACATGGGCAAGACAACATGCAAACTGTCTTGTGGACTGTCGAGTCCAAATTTTAGTTGTTTGGTACGCAACAGAAAGTCTTTGTTCGTTGACGACCAAAACAATGAGCTAGTGAGGCGTGTTTAGTGTCGTCCGTCAAACACGGAGGTGGTAGTATTATGATTTGGGGTTGTTTTCATATTTTGCAAAATTATGCTATTCCGTGTTGAAGCCGACTTGTTGGTGAGCCGTTTGTGTTCCAGCAAGGTAATGACCCCAAGCATACCGCTCGAATCTGTAAAAACTTTTTAGAGGAGAAAACAGCAAGAAATGAACTAAACTTAATGATTTGGCCTCGTCAAAATCCGAATTTACTCCCCCATATACACTAGGGTGACAGAATAAAATAGACACCTACTAATTAAAAAAAAAGATTCTATTCTCGTTGTATATACAAAATATTTTAAAATTTTTAAATTAGACTAATATTTTGTCGATCCACCTTTACTTGCGAGAAGTGCTGCGAGTGGTCGTGGCATAGAATCTATTAAATGATTAATGGTGTCTCCTGGAATATTTAACCACTCTTCTGTAAGAGCTGCCACGAGTTCTTCCTTATTGCCGAGTTTTCGGGGTCGTTTCGCCATATTTATCTGGATTATGTGCCAAACATTCTCTATCGGATTCATGTCTGGTGATTGGCCTGGCCATGGTAAAATCCGAATCCTGTTCCTCTTTCCATATGGTTGTTATTCTTGCTTTGTGGCAGGGTGCTCCATCCTCCATAAAAGTGGCGTCTTCTTTAGATAAAATGGCGTTGTCGAATATCGGTAGTAGTCCTTCTGTTAATATTTGGATATATTTTGCCGCATTTATATTTCCGTCGCAGATTACTAATTGCGATCTTCCACCATACCATATCGCGCCCCACACCATGATGTTCACACCGCCGTATTTCACCGTCTGATGCAAAAATCTGTCGTCCAGTTGCTGTGACGAACGTCTCCATACGACCACTATCACTGAATTGGCAGTATCTGCTTTCGTCTGAAAAAATGACAGACCGCCAAAACTCTTCGGGCTTCGTTCGCATTTCGATTGTCCAAGCCGTTCGGCGCCGTTTTTGAAACGCCATAAGGAGAGGTTTTTCTTTGCCACCCTTCTATACATCCCCACACTGTGGAGGAATCGCAGAACGGTGCGCTGAGTTTTCTGCGAAGTTGCCGCAAGCTCAGCTGTACTTTTTCGCGGTTCTCTTAACACTTCGCGCACAAGCACCCTTTTACTTCTTTCAGAAGGTCCGGCACGACCTGGTCTCGGCTCGACTGTTGTTTTTCCCTTGCGTTTAAATTGTGTAACCACACGGTTAACTGTGGACAACGGAATATTTAAAAATTTACTTATTTCACGTTGCGAAGCGCCGCGTTCACTCTGGCCAACGATGCGACCCCGGGTGAAGTCGCTAATATCACTCGAACCTTGTAAGCGAGGCATAGTTGTAACGATATTAAACTATGACGAATTCCTTCCGATACATCTACCCCTACCCTAATGACAAGAGAAAGTTCTTAATTCGTTCTTAGAATTTAGCTGTTTACATATTTATACCGCTTTAGCTGGTGTCTATTTTATTCTGTCACCCTAGTGCAGCTCTTAGCTCTAGACAGCGATAATCTCAGAACACTCAGCACCTATGGAAATATTTACAAAACGCATGATAACTAATTGACGCGGATTGTCTTAAAAATTGATTCGAAGAATGCCTAAAATTTGTGTAGCGTTCATCAAAACCAAAGGAGGTCATATCGACGAAAATAAATTTACGAGCTAAATAATGCAAAAATATTATTATGTTTGAATTAATTTACTTTTATTTGACAACAGTCACTTATGTTGTATAAATTCATTAATAGTCACAATAAAAGTTGACTGCATTTGTGACTTTTTGTAAAATCTGGTGGGTTGCTGCTTCCAAATTTTTGGACGGTAGTGTAAATATCTTACTTAAATGTAATTTTTTACTTTTACAGACTGAGTGAATTTAAGCCACATAAAATATTAAAGTCATAACTTTTCCCTACTAGACAATCGAGGAAGCTATATTTATTCGTAATTCCATTGAAATATATAACAATTATGTACAGATTGATTAACAACAATAAAAGAACAAAGAATGAGACCAGAAATTGGCTATTTTCAAGTCCGCAATTAAGGGAAGAAAAACAAATACATCGACACTGACTAACAGACATTTTCGCAAAGATTTTACTTAATTATATCTTTTATGCTTATAGATTGAGTGAGTTTAGCCACGCTTCATATAAAATATCAATCGGGGAAACTATATTTATTCAAACTTCCATGGAAATATATAAAAATTGTGTATAAATTGATTAACAATAGTGAAAGAACAAAGAATAGGACCAGCAATTGGCTACTTACAAGTCCGACACTAACTGGAAAAAAGGAATATATCGACACCGATTGATTAACAGACGTTTTCGCAAAGATATCATTGACATGAACCGCGAGGATTTCAGTTTTAACAATTAGATGGTCGCGAATCGTAGTAAATAAAAAAAACTAGTTAAGGTCTTTAATTATAATAAAGAAACAAAATTGAAGAACTCCCAAGATTTAAATCCTGCTATAAATATTACATACGGAATCACAAGTTTTGATTCCTTCAAAGAGAGAACAGCAAACAAATAAAAGAAAGAACAACAAATAAGTTACCTAAATTTGATCCATGGCCCCACTTCCTTGTTCTACCTTCCATGGTAAGAACTCTAGATCTTCGGGCTGATTTGTTGGTTAAAATGGTTATCGCTCGCCGAAGACTAACGGTCCGCCACTTCTGGAAAATTACCCTCGTAAGAGAGGCGAATTCGTGGAGAAAATGGTTTGTGGAACGTAGGATATTCTAAAAAAAAAAAAGGAAACGTTGAAGATACAAATACAACGAAGAAACCAACAGGAAAAAAACCTGAAATTATTAAAATAATGCACGTATAAATATAGATTGAAAAATGTAAAAAAAATAGACACTGTATCTGTTCTAGTTTCAGGGTAACTTTGGAGATGTAAAAATTTCGGTTTTAAACGAACTAAAAATTAGGTTCTCTTCACAAAAATACAATATTCAAGTTTAACCTAATTCTCTTTCCACAATTGATGGTCAAATCCTCTAAATTTCGTGTAGAATTTTACAAAATCCAACTGCACCTTTACTTCATAAAGGGCAAACGTGAAGGAGGACAACACATATGCTTCACCTAAAAAAAGTTTTAGCAAGTTTTTTACAACAAAAAGTAATATACGATTTGCATCGCTAGTATCGAGTATACAGTGTTATCGAAAAGATTATAATAAAATAAAATTGTTCACAGATATCGCAGTAAACCCCACTCCACACAAATTAATAGTTATCCGGAACGCAGCGTTTCGAGACCACGTAGACTCCCATTGTCAACTATGTTACCGACTAAATATAGAAATGTATCGTACATGCAACATTTCCTACGCATGCTCTAAAGGTTCTTAAAATACATAACTTTTTGCAAACTATTGTGTGGCCTCGAATATCTGTACCTTTTCGAAAGAGGAAGGAACGAAAACGAACCGTACACTCAGCAAGGAATTATCGTAGTAAATCAAGAAGACTCGAGTGTACAATTGGGGGTAGTTCTCTCTCTATTAAGAACTGCCCCAACTTATTCAACAATAACCTGAAATTTAAAGTGATAAGTTCAAGCCCCACCATTCCAAAAATGTATTGCCGTATTTTAAGGAAAGTCCAATACAAGCAACAAATCCGAAATTCCACGACCTTAACATCAACAAACATTGGTAATAAGAAATTTATAACGTTACCACTCCACCCAACAGTGAAATCGTTAAATAAAATTTTCCGCCAACAGAATGTGAACGTGTCTTTTGTATAAAAAAAACAGCCTAGAAGACCTCTCACGTAATCCTAAAGATAAACCTATGAAAAGGTCTGGAATTTACCCAATCGCATGCAATGATTGTGATAAAGTTTACATTGGACAAACAAAAAAGGAGTATTGAAATGACGTTTAAAAAAGATATTAGGCGCCATCGTTTCGATCAACCAGAACTATCTAGCGTATGATACAATCGGGACATAATATTGAATTAAAAAATCTTTAGCTGCTTAACCCCAAACATACCGCTCGAATCTGTAAAAACTTTTTAGAGGAGAAAACAGCAAGCGATGAAGTAAAATTAATGGTTTGACCTCTGCAAAGTCTGGATTTGATTTACCTCCCATAGAGCTCTTATGGGATAAGCTTGATCGAAGGGCTACACAGTGACAACCTCAGAACACCCACCACCTATGAGAATATTTACAGAACGCATGGCAACAAATTAACGCGGATTGTCTTGAAAAATTACCAGCTATATAATGTATAAATATTATTATGCTTGAATTAATTTACTTTTATTTGACGACAGTCACTTATGTTGTATAAATTCATTAATAATCACAATAAAATTTTATTGTATCTGTGACTTTTTCTAACATCCGTTGCTGCATCCAAACTTTTGGACGGTAGTGTAGATATCTTGTTTAATTATAATTTTTTAGTTTTACAGACTGAGTCAATTTCACCAACATTTCACATAAGATATTAATGCCATAACTTTTCCCTTTTAGACAAGCGAGGAAGCTATATTTATTCACAATTTCATTGAAATATATGAAAATTGTGTATAAATTGATTAATCAATGAAAGAACAAAGAATGGGATCAGAATTGGCTACTTTCAAGTCCGACACTAACAGGAGAAAAAGAAAGTTGTGACACTGATTAACAGACGTTCTTGCAAAGATATCATTTACACGAGCCGCGAGGAATTCAGTTTTAATAGTTAGAGGATCGCGGACTGTAGTAAGTAAAACAAAGTAGTTAAGGTCTTTAATTATAATAAAGAAAAAGCTTAAAGAATATAAAAAGAGTATAGACAAATATTCACGACAGAAGGTAGTTTTAATTAGTAACTGTTTAGAAAATGTTCTCCAACTTAGAGGTTTACAAAAGCTTTATTCTTTTTTAAGAAAATTTACTATCTTTCAAGATTTAAATTTTCCCGTTAAGCTGCGTTTACTTATCCTGCTGTAAATACTACATACAGAATACAAGGTTTGGTTCCTTCAAAAAGATAACAGCAAACAAATAAAAGAAAGAAAAATAAATAAGTTACTTAAATTTCTTCTACGCCCGCACTTCCTTGTTCTACCCTCCAAGGCAAGGACTCCGGACCTTAGCGCTAAATTGTTGATTAAAATCGTTGTCGCTCACCGAAGACTGACGGTCCTTTGCTTGAAGTGAAATAGATGCTCTCGAAATCCACGGTCCGCGGCGTCAGGAGAATTACTCTCGCAAGATAGTCGAAATGGGAAAATGATTGCGGAACGTAGGGCATTCTAAAAAACAAAAGCGAACGCTGAAGATACAGATACAAAGAAGAAACCAACATGAAAAACCCTGTAATTATTAAAATAATATGCGTATAAATATGGATTGAAAATGTAAAAAAAAGATACTGTACCTGTTCTAGTTTCAGGGTAACTTTCGAGATGTAAAAACTTCGGTTTTAAACGAACTAAGGATTAGGTTCTCTTCACAAAAGTACAATATTCAAGTTTAACCTAATTCTCCTTCCACAGTTGGTGGTCAAATCCTCAATATTTAAAATTATATTCAAAATTTCTGTAGAACTTCACAAAATCCAACTGCAACTTTACTTCATAAAAGTCAAAGGTGAAACAGGACATGCACACCTGTGCTCGACCTAAAAAAGTTTTAGCATAACAAAAAGGGATATACGATTTATATCGCTAGAATCGAGTATACAGTGTTATCGAAAAGAATATAACAGAGTAAAATGATGCACGTAACAAATATGTGGATATAATCAAAGCTGTCAATATATGTACACTAGGGTGACAGAATAAAATAGACACCAGGTAAAGGGGTATAAATGTGGAAACAGCTAAATTCTAAGAACGAATTAAGAACTTTCTCTTGTCATTTGGGTAGGGGTAGATGTATCGGAAGGAATTCGTCATAGTTTAGTATCGTTACAACTATGCCTCGCTTACAAGGTTCGAGTGATATTAGCGACTTCACCCGGGATCGCATCGTTGGCCAGAGTGAACGCGGCGCTTTGCAACGTAAAATTAGTAAATTTTGAAATATTCCGTTGTCCACAGTTAACCGTGTCATTACACAATTTAAACGCAAGGAAAAAAACAACGATGGAGCCGAGACCAGGTCGTGCCGGACCTTCTGAAAGAAGTAAAAGGGTGCTTGTGCGCGAAGAGTTAAGGGAACCGCGAAAAAGTACAGCTGAGCTTGCAGCTACTTCACAGAAAAGTCAGCGCACCGTTCTGCGATACCTCCACAGTGTGGGGATGTATAAAAGGGCGGCAAAGAAAAAAACCTCTCCTTACGGCGTTTCAAAAACGGCGCCTAATGGCTTGGGCAATCGAAATGCGAACGAAGCCCGAAGAGTTTTGGCGGTCTATTTTTTTTTCAGACGAAAGCAGCTACCGCCAATTCAGTGATGGTGGTCGTACGTGGGTATGAAGACATTCGTCACAGCAACTGGACGATAAATTTTTGGATCAGACGGTGAAATACGGCGGTGTGAACATCATGGTGTGGGGCGCGGTATGGTATGGTGGAAGATCGCAATTAGTAATATGCGACGGAAATATAAATGCGGCAAAATATATCCAAACATTAGCAGAAGGACTACTACCGATATTCGACAACGTAATTTTATTTAAAGAAAACCCCACTTTTATGGAGGATGGAGCACCCTGCCACAAAGCTAGAACAACAACCACATGGAAAGAGCAACAGGGGATTCGGATTTTAGCATGGCCAGGCCAATCACCGGACATGAATCCGATAGATAATGTTTGGCACATAATCCAGACAAATCAAGAAGACTCGAGTGTACAATTGGGAGTAGTTCTCTCTCTATTAAGAACCGCCCCAACTTATTCAACAATAACCTGAAATTTAAAGTGATAAGTTCAAGCCCCACCATTCCAAAAATGTATTGCGGTATTTTAAGGAAAGTCCAATACAAGCAACAAATCCGAAATTCCACGACCTTAACATCAACAAACATTGGTAATAAGAAATTTATAACGTTACCACTCCACCCAACAGTGAAATCGTTAAATAAAATTTTCCGCCAACAGAATATGAACGTGTCTTTTGTATAAAAAAATCAGGCTAGAAGACCTCTCACGTAATCCTAAAGATAAACCGATGAAAAGGTCTGGAATTTACCCAATCGCATGCAATGATTGTGATAAAGTTTACATTGGACAAACAAAAAAGGAGTATTGAAATGACGTTTAAAAAAGATATTAGGCGCCATCGTTTCGATCAATCAGAACTATCTAGCGTATGATACAATCGGGACATAATATTGAATTAAAAAATCTTTAGCTGCTTCACCCCAAACATACCGCTCGAATCTGTAAAAACTTTTTAGAGGAGAAAACAGCAAGTGATGAACTAAAATTAATGGTTTGACCTCTGCAAAGTCTGGATTTGATTTACCTCCCATAGAGCTATTATGGGATAAGCTTGATCGAAGGGCTACACAGTGACAACCTCAGAACATCCACCACCTATGAGAATATTTACAGAATGCATGGCAACAAATTAACGCGGATTGTCTTGAAAAATTACGAGCTATATAATGTATAAATATTATTATGCTTGAATTAATTTACTTTTATTTGACGACAGTCACTTATGTTGTATAAATTCATTAATAATCACAATAAAATTTTATTGTATCTGTGACTTTTTCTAACATCCGTTGCTGCATCCAAACTTTTGGACGGTAGTGTAGATATCCTGTTTAATTATAATTTTTTAGTTTTACAGACTGAGTCAATTTCACCAACATTTCACATAAGATATTAATGCCATAACTTTTCCCTTTTAGACAAGCGAGGAAGCTATATTTATTCACAATTTCATTGAAATATATGAAAATTGTGTATAAATTGATTAATCAATGAAAGAACAAAGAATAGGATCAGAATTGGCTACTTTCAAGTCCGACACTAACAGGAGAAAAAGAAATTTGTGACACTGATTAACAGACGTTCTTGCAAAGATATCACTGACACGAGCCGCGAGGAATTCAGTTTTAATAGTTAGAGGATCGCGGACTGTAGTAAGTAAAACAAAGTAGTTAAGGTCTTTAATTATAATAAAGAAAAAGCTTAAAGAATATAAAAAGAGTATAGACAAATATTCACGACAGAAGGTAGTTTTAATTAGTAACTGTTTAGAAAATGTTCTCCAACTTGTAAGCGTAAAAGAGGTTTACAAAAGCCTTATTCTTTTTTAAGAAAAATTACTATCTTTCAAGATTTAAATTTTCCCGTTAAGCTGCGTTTACTTATCCTGCTGTAAATACTAGATACAGAATTACAAGGTTTGATTCCTTCAAAAAGAGAACAGCAAACAAATAAAAGAAATAAAAATAAATAAGTTACTTAAATTTCTTCCACGGCCGCACTTCCTTGTTCTACCCTCCATGGCAAGCACTCCGGACCTTAGCGCTAAATTGTTAGTTAAAATCGTTGTCGCTCGCCGAAGACTGACGGTCCTTTGTTTGAAGTGAAATAGATGCTCTCGAAATCCATGATCCGCGGCGTCAGGAGAATTACTATCGCAAGATAGTCGAAATGGGAAAATGATTGCGGAACGTAGGGCATTCTAAAAACAAAAGCGAACGCTGAAGATACAGATACAAAGAAGAAACCAACATGAAAAACCCTGTAATTATTAAAATAATATGCGTATAAATATGGATTGAAAATGTAAAAAAAAGATACTGTACCTGTTCTAGTTTCAGGGTCACTTTCGAGATGTAAAAACATCGGTTTTAAACGAACTAAGAATTAGGTTCTCATCACAAAAATACAACATTCAAGTTTAACCTAATTCTCCATCCACAGTTGGTGGTCAAATCCACACTATTTCAAATTATATTATAAATTTATGTAGAACTTCACAAAATCCAACTGCAACTTTACTTCATAAAAGCCAAAGGTGAAACAGGACATGCACACCTGTGCTCGACCTAAAAAGTTTTAGCATCACAAAAAGGGATATACGATTTATATCGCTAGAATCGAGTATACAGTGTTATCGAAAAGAATATAACAAAGTAAAATGATGCACGTAACAAATATGTGGATATAATCAAAGCTGTCAATATATGTATATTGTAATGGTATGTATACTTGTATATACTGTATATACTTTTAAATCTTTTACAATATAAATGTTTTTCTAAATATTTCTTATACTTCTACATTGGATATTTTCTCGTCAGTGTATGGTTCACGCCCTTATTTTGTTATTATCAGGTATTCTATATTGTCTAGAGTCCGATGTCTCAAGCTGATTGGTTTGGTATGGTACCGGCTATTTATTTCTTTATGAAGTGATACAAACTGTATGTGCAATGATCCTCCAACAAATATGCTGGTCAAGAAATTAAGAAGTAAAAGCCAAGGATACTGTCCATCAAGAGCATCTATGTACAATCCGATATATTATTAGAATAAAAACCCCTCTCATTGAATAGTAGGGTATATGACTCCCGGATATTCTGTAGCAGCACACCCCACACTATCTTACATTCATATCATTGCGGACAATATGCCTCTTGTGGAAAATAGCACATTATTGAAAATTAAATGGTGCCATTTCGAGATAATTGCTACTTTATGCCAATGCTAAGTGGTATATTATGGAACACATGGGCTGAAAAGTCCCGGACCTAACAAAGAAAACACGTTTTTTTTGGTTCAAAATTAGCTTTATTCATCAACATAATCTTCATCAAGAGCAACGCAATCATTCCAGCGCCGCTCTAACATTTCAATACCACTTTTGTAGAACGATTTATCTTTTGCCTCAAAATAGGCCTCAGTTTCAGCGATAAACTCTTCATTCGTGCGAAATTTCTTACCGGCGTGCATTTTTTTTTGAGGTCTGCGAACAGCCAGTAGTCGATGGGAGCCAAATCGGGCGAATACGGTGGATGTGGGAGCAATTCGAAGTTCAATTCATGTAGTTTTGCCATTGTTTTGATTGACTTGTGACACGGTGCGTTGTCTTGATGAAACAAAATTTTTTTCTTTGCCATATGCGGTCGTTTCTTTGCAATTTCGACCTTGGAACGCTCCAACAGCGCTATATAATATTCACTGTTGATGGTATTTCCTTTCTCAAGATAGTCGATGAATATTACACCACGAACATCCCAAAATACCGAGGCCATAACCTTTCCAGCCGATTGTTGTGCTTTCAGGCGCATTGGACGAGGTTCACCAGTTGCTGTCCACTCAGATGACGATCGTTTTGATTCCGGAGTGAAGTGATGGATCCATGTTTCATCCATTGTCACATATCGACGCAAAAATTCCGGCTTGCTACGTTTAAACATGGCCAAACACTGCTCAGAATCATCAACACGTTCTTGTTTTTGGTCAACAGTGAGCAAACGCGGCAGCCATTTTGAACAGAGCTTTCTCATAGTCAAATGCTCATGCCATATAAAGCCAATACGTTCTTTTGATATCTTTACGATGTCAGCTAACTCACGCAACTTCACTTTTCGATCATTCAAAACGATTTTGTGGATTTTTTTGATGTTTTCTGGTGTTACCGCCTCATTTGGACGTCCACTGCGTTCTGCATCATCGATGTCTCTACGACCACGTTTGAAATCAGCAAACCAACGTTTTATTGTTGTTTCTGATAGAGCGGAGTCCCCATAACACTTTTCAAGCCATTGCTTCGCTTGAACGGTATTTTTTCCCATCAAGAAGCAGTGTAAAATTAAAACACGAAATTGTTTTTGATCCATTGTTTTGAAAATAACAAAAGTAGCGTGACTCTTAGCATAATAACTCACAAACTAATGAATAGAATATCATGAAATTTGAACAGCTGTCTTTTGAAGGTTAGTACTAACTGAGAGAAAGGTGACTGCAATAAAACTAGCGTCATCTATGTGTTAGGCCCGGGACTTTTCGGCCCATGTGTTATATAGTTTTCAGTATTCCATTAATTGAAAATATATCAGCAGCTTTGAAAAGGAGACTAAATATTCACAAAATTATGTGTCAAGGCGTAATATGACTCCTAAAAAGAAAAGCCTTGCAAGTATTACAAGAAACTAGGCAAAAACGGCAAGGAGGCCATATAAAGAGAATTACGATAATAGAGCAAGAATTAAGAGGCATATGAGTAGTCAATATCAAAAGTTTTTGGCGACAAAACTCAATGAGCAATCATTAAATTTTATCTTACCACAAGTAAAATTGCAATCCACGAAAGTAAGTGGAAGAAAAGTAAAATATAGCTATTGCGACACCAACCTATCATTGTGACCATAGTTACCGGAATTAGGCATTCATGATTAATATTTACTTACAAAGTCTTGTCGAAAAGATGCTTACTATTCCTATTAATACTTACATGTAAATTGGTATAAATTCAAGTATATTTCAAGTTTTAAAAACTTCTTTATATAACATTCACTTGCTTACATTAGTTTAGGTGTACAACATATTTCAATGCAATATCTACAATCACATTTGTATATTTAACACATAGGCTGAAAAGTCCCGGGCCTAACACATAGATGACGCTAGTTTTATTGCAGTCACCTTTCTTTCAGTTAGTACTAACATTCAAAAGACAGCTGTTACAATTTCATGATATTCTATTCATTAGTTTGTGAGTTATTGTGTTAAGAGTCACGCTACTTTTGTTATTTTCAAAACAATGGATCAAAAACAATTTCGTGTTTTAATTTTACACTGCTTCTTGATGGGAAAAAATACCGTTCAAGCGAAGCAATGGCTTGAAAAGTGTTATGGGGACTCCGCTCCATCAGAAACAACAATAAAACGTTGGTTTGCTGACTTCAAACGTGGTCGTAGAGACACCGATGATGCAGAACGCAGTGAACGTCCAAATGAGGCGGTAACACCAGAAAACATCAAAAAAATCCACAAAATCGTTTTGAATGATCGAAAAGTGAAGTTGCGTGAGTTAGCTGACATCGTAAAGATATCAAAAGAACGTATTGGCTTTATATTGCATGAGCATTTGACTATGAGAAAGCTCTGTTCAAAGTGGGTGCCGCGTTTGCTCACTGTTGACCAAAAACAAGAACGTGTTGATGAGTCTGAGCAGTGTTTGGCCATGTTTAAACGTAACAAACCGGAATTTTTGCTTCGATATGTTACAATGGATGAGAAACATGGATCCATCACTTCAGTCCGGAATCAAAACGATCGTCATCTGAGTGGATAGCAACTGGTGAACCTCGTCCAATGCGCCCGAAAGCACAACAATCGGCTGGAAAGGTTCTGGCCTCGGTATTTTGGGATGTGCGTGGTCTAATATTCATAGACTATCTTGATAAAGGAAACACCATCAACAGTGAATATTATATAGCGTTATTGGAGCGTTTGAAGGCCGAAATTGCAAAGAAACGACCGCATATGGCAAAGAAAAAAATGTTGTTTCATCAAGACAACGCACCGTGTCACAAGTCAATCAAAACAATGACAAAACTACATGAATTGAACTTCGGATTGCTCCCACATCCACCGTATTTGCCAGATTTGGCTCCCAACGACTACTGGCTGTTCGCAGACCTCAAAAAAATGCTCGCCGGTAAGAAATTTCGCACGAATGAAGAGGTTGGGAAACTGAGGCCTATTTTGAGGCAAAAGATAAATCGTTCTACAAAAGTGGTATTGAAATGTTACAGCGGCACTGGAATGCTTGCGTTGCTCTTGATGGAGATTACGTTGATGAATAAAGCTAATTTTGAACCGAAAAAACCGTGTTTTCTTTGTTAGGCCCGGGACTTTTCAGCCCATGCGTTATTTCAAGCATGTATTAGGTTTTCTTTTTTTTTTCTAATATAATACTACTTTTTATATTGTCTTTTATTCATCTTTATTACGATTACATTGTATATGCCATACAGAAGTAAACAATACATCAATTCGTAGGGAAACCATGTATTTATTGAAATCTACCCCATCAGCAATTATAATCTTTATAAACTTGTGGAAATTAGTTATTTATGTTAAATCATCAATAGTTTTTGCTATTGACAATTTTACATAAACAACTAATTTCTACAATAAAACAAGATATCATTCAATTCAAAGTTAAAATTTGAATGTACCGCCACAGTGCTCATGCAGCGCTCAGTGATCTTTGTCCTAACTACATTATAAGATTGACGCATAGGCAGAGAGTTGCGTATGTTTAAGATTGGTTATCTGTTAAAGACACTACGCGTGATCTCGTAAAGAACTAGTCGATATCGGAATTGTAGCGGCGGTAACCAAAAAAAAGCGAAAAGTTACCAAGTAGATAAAATAAAAGGACGGAGGAAATAGTTTCTTTTTGTTATCAAAATCAAAAATTCTAATCTAAATTATACTCTATGTATAGAGCCTTAAATTAGCGACATAGAATTACACCGAACAAAATTAAAAATACATTGCAAGCCGGCCGAATACTTTTGTGAGCAACTCTATTTTGTACAATATTTCGGGAAAAGGTTTTATATTCACAGTATAAAATCTATAAAGCTTCTCTTTTTCTTTTTCTATTTTGTCAAATTCCATCTTTAAAGAAAAAATCAACATAAATAATATTGCATGTGGTATCTAGACGCAATATATAAAATTTCGCACGCATAATAACAAGTATGATATAATTACAATTTTCTTTCAATTTCCAACGGAATTAATTTCTGAAAAATATCGGTCTCGGAGGGGACTTGAACCCATCATCTCTATAAGGGTTCAAGTCCCGTCCGAGACCGATATTTTTTCGGAAATTAATTACGTTGGAAATTGCAAGAAAATTATAATTTAATCATTTCTAGAGACCGGATTATATGCAAAGTGCAAAAATTTCATTGAATTTATTTATATTTTACGTTTATAGGTAGATGTATTACATTAATTAACGTTAATTAGCGTTAATCAACGTTAATCACTGTGAAACATCTACAAATAGTCGTAAAATATAATAAATAAAGTTACATTTTTGTACTTTGCATATAATCCGGTCTCTAGTAATGATAAAATTACAATTTTCTTGCAATTTCCAACGTAATTAATTGCCGAAAAAATATGGGTATCATTACTAATACCAACGGTGGTTTAGTATTGATATTCATACTAATATTAGTATTAATATGGATGTTAGTTTAAATAACAAATATGTTTTTATTTTGTACACTATACTCTATTTTTTAATTAGGAGGGGTAAAATGAAAGACGCGTTTACACAATGGAATTTTTGAAAGCTCCTTTTTGGCCACAGTTTTAAAACTATAGAATTTGATATAATATATATATATAGTTACGTAATTATTATTACAACGCAAATTTAGGGAGAAAAATTAAATACAAACGCATTCAGAAAAATACACGATCTAAACGTCAATGTGTTATTGTAACAATACGGCGGCCGGCAATATATGAAATATCGCGAGTGTAATTTTTGCCAAAAACTGGCCGACAGCTACTTTTTGGCGCCTTAATATAAAAACACTCCTCCGAATTAAAAAATAGAGTATAGACCCAAATCAAATATGACGCGCTATTTTTTTTTTTTTTAGAAAAAGTTGGCGCTTTAAAAAATGTCGACTAACAAAATAATGTAATTTTTGAAAAAATATAAAAGATCTCAGACAAATTTTAAAATGTTATACTTACTATGAGGTTCGCCATCGGCGTTTTGTAATCGATCTTCTCCAATCTTGTTTAACGTCAATACTGCTTTCGTGTTAAATTAGAAATGAATACAACGACTTACTACATCCCGACGCCACGTGTAAGACCATCGCGTCAGCAGAATATTTCGATGGAGACGCGAAAACAAAGCGTTAGCGAAACAAGAACAATGAGCCAAGCAAATGCCGCTTACTCGAATATCGTGGTCAATATGATACGGAAAATTGAGCAATAAAAATTTCGACCCTCATTGATGTACTGGAAGATATGGAAACTACTTTAAATGATTTAAAAGTCGAAATGAACGAATTGAAACGGATGTGACTGAAATCAAAACAACCGATCTAAAAACCGATATTTAGGAATATAATATGAAATGAAATATCGACTATTTTTGAAATAGATAGATAGTTTATTTAGCTAACAAGCTATATAATAAGACAGAAACAAATACTTATTAAAGGTAGTAATATTATTGTTAATTTTGATTTCGTATGGTAAAGTATTATATAACATGAGACCATTTACAAATATGTTTTCGGAAGTCTGGGTTCTATGAAAGGGAGTAATATAGAAATCATTGTAGTTTCTAGTATTGTTAGCAGGAGTATCATGAACCGTTTTCAATCTTTCACTAAGGCAACTTGGATGTAGATTATTTTTCATTTTATGTATAAACAGTGGACTTTTAAATAAAATTCTTTGACGGACATTTATTAATTAAGTGTAATTAACGTATCCTTAACTTAGGTATATTTATTACATTTCAAAATTATTTTCATTACTCTATTTCGAATTTTTTGAATTTGCTGAATCTCATTCTTGTTTAGATTAAAAACTACTGTGGTTGAAATTCGACATGTGGTGCTGTAGGATTTGAATTTCCCGCTTATTTTTAAGGGATAATTATGATGTAGAAGTTGGTATTAAGATAAAAGGTATATAAGACAGTAAAATAATAAACCGCTTATTAGTGACTAGTTTTTGATTTTAATCAATCAACAAATAAAAACATTACAAAGTGGCGACGAGGAATTTACCGACAGTACGTGGAAATAACAGAAACGACAAACAAAACACAATCTGAAGTGAAAAAACAAAGAAGTGAACAATGCAATCGCAGCAAGGAAGATGTTATCATCACCCAATATACAACCTCTTGAAATACAAAACGACCCATCAACACTTGTGGAGAGGTGAAAGAAATGGATAAACCGCTTCGAAAACTTTTTAATTGCTGCTAACATAACGGATGAAGAAAGAAAACGGGCCATGTTACTCCATCTTATTGGTGAGGATGCTTTTGACTTGTATCAATCTCTTCCTGAACCCGCCCCACAAACATCGTCCTTAAATTCATACGAATTAACAAAACAAAAATTAAATACCTTCTTCCAACCCAAAACAAACACAGATTTCGAAATTTTCAAATTTAGGGAAACTACCCAAGAAGCTTCAGAAACGGTTGACCAGTTCTATGCACGACTAGTCTCAAATAATATTAACAACACACAACAAGGAATTAAAAAAATATGGTTTGACAGAACAACCTGATTTAACCATGCTATTAACAAAAGCTCGCACTTTGGAAGCAACAGCTACACAAATACAGAAAAATGAAAATAAGGAAGGAGAAACTGTACAACGCATAAATAAAACATCTAAGAAACACATCGATAAGAACAAAAATTACGGGACCAACTCAAGACAACACAAAGCATACAGAGACAAATCTCAACATAATAAACAAAGATGTAAAAACTGTGGCAACCAGTGGCTGTAGAAGGTGGGAAAGCTTGTCCAGCTTACAATGTAACTTGTTCCAAATGCAAAAAGCATGGTCATTTTGCACAAGTTTGTTTATCACAAACCACAAATACAGGTAACGGAAAAACAACACGTAAAAACTACGTAAATTATACTACAGAACAGGAAGCAAACAAGGATGATTCAGATGTTTCTTTTAAAATTAACAACAGTGCCAAACAAACAATTCCTAGCACAACTGTAAATTTAAATGGAAAAAATATACACTTCGTCATCTATACAGGTTCGTCAGTGAACATCATTAATCACAATATGTTAAAAACACTAGAAGTTGATAACCTGCAACCAAATGATCGCCCAATCTTTCCATATAACACGTCAGACACTTTGAAAGTTGAGGTAATTGTAGTGGAAGGAGATGGTGAGGCTTTACTCAGCTATGCAACGTCCATGAAACTAAAACTAATAGAAATAAAATGTCGAAACGTCCAACAAATATCTAACATCAAAAGGTTAGAACAAACATATCCAGAAGTTTTTAATGGCGTGGAAAACCTGAAAGATTGTGAAATCAAACTGCATATTGGTAATAATGTAACACCTGTAGCTCAAACAAATCGAAGAATTCCTTTTCATTTCAGAAAGAAAGTAGAAAATGAATTAAATCGGTTAGAAAAGGAAGGAATTGTAGAAAAAGTAACGGGACTAACTAGTTGGATATATCCTACAGTCATTGTTCCAAAGTCCCAAGATCTAACAGCAATAAGGTTATGTGTCGATATGCGAACGGTAATTAAAGCTATAAGCAGAGTGCGGAACGTAATGCCAACAACTGATGACATCATTACTCAACTAAATGAAGCAAAGGTATTTTCAAAAATTGATTTAAAAGAAGGATATCATCAGATAACGCTTACCGAAGAATCTCGGCATATTACGACATTTACCGCTCACATCGGGCTTTTTCGGTATAAACGACTCAGTTTCGGTATAAATACAGCTGCAGAAATTTTTCAAGAAGTAATCAGGCAAATACTTAGTGATGTAAATGTTGTAAACATCAGCGACGATATACTGGTGTACGGAAAAACACAAGCAGAACACGACCAAAGCTTAAAACAAGTTTTTAAAAGACTACAAGAGAAAGGATTAACAGTTTTTTTCAAAAGATGGTGTGTCGCCAAATCCAGGAAAAATCAAAACAATAGCTAACCTAAAACCGCCGGAAAACGCGAATAAAGTTTTTTGGGAATGATTAACTATGTGAGTAAATTTATCCCAGGTGTAAGCACGCTCCTAGGAGACTTAGTTCGACTGAAAACTAAATGGAACTGGACAAAACGACATCAGATCGAATATGACGAAGTTAAACAGCTTGTAATCAACGCGAGAAAGTCAGCGTATTTTAAGTTAAATGAAATTACACACCTTCATGTGGATGCAGGTCCGAAGAGACTAGGTACAATTCTTTCGCAAGGGAATAGTAAAATATTCAACATTGTAGCATTTGGAAGCAGATCCTTGACCTTTGCCGAACAAAAATACAGCCATATTGAGAAAAAAATGCTAGCAATAACATGGGCCATTAAACATTTCTCTATATATCTTACAGGAAATCAGTTTATTCTTCATACTGATCATAAACCGCTAGTGCATATTTTGAGAAATCCAAGAACAACACCAAGCGCAAGAATCGAACGTCTGTGTTTAAAAATACATCATCAATTTACAGTAGTACATCAAGAAGGAAAAAATAACCCATCGGATTACATTAGCAGACACCCTATGTACACAAAGTCTAACGATGGCATTAAATGACGATTGCAAGGACTGTGTGGATGTACAATTCACAGGTATAGCAGTAAACTCCACTCACACAAATTAATTAATTATGCGGAACCCAGCGTTTCGAGAGCACGTGGGCTCCCATTGTCAACCGTGTTACCGACTGAAAGTAAAAACTGTATCAAATTATTTTCTACGCAGGCTCTAAAATTTCTAAACCATATGACTATTTACAATCTACTAGGTGGCCTCATGCCTTTTACGGGAAAGGATGGACCGAAAGCGAACCGTATCTTTAATAGGGCCTATGGTAATAAATCCATCAAACTCGAGTGTGCAATTGGGGGTGGTTCTCTGTTCAATAAGTTTCCGTTCTTTTTCATATATACCGTTTCGTACGCGTCTAATTCTCTATACGAGTACACGTGAACTCTCGAAACGCTGCGTTCCGCATAATTAATTAATTTGTGTGAGTGGAGTTTACTGCTATACCTGCGAACTCTCTACATGGTAATGAAATTACGCTAATGTTTTATGTAGCGCCATTGAAATTCATCGACAGAGAAAGATTGATGACCAGGTATTCTAGTGCCAAAAAAATTATTATTTGTATCAAGAGCTTTAGACAACAGCAATATCAATATTATGAGCTGAGTAGACCTTCTCAGACTTTGCCTATACCTCTTATACTTGGTCCGACCTAGTTTACTATTTGGATATTTGTTCTTATTATAGAGCTGTAGTTGTTGCAATTATTATATTTCTTTTTACGAATAGACTTCGCTACATCTCTTCATTCCTTTTATACTACAAGGATTGTTTCTTTTCGCTTAGCGGTGCAGATACAAGTCTGAGGTTTTATACTTGTGCTTTTGGGGCGATTTGCGACAATTTTTTTCCTTTAACACTTTTTCGCATCTCTTGTAGTTTCCGGGATCTGGGGGTAGATTCTATCTTTTGGTTTTGGGGGTTAGCTCGCTTAGGGGTGCAGTTAAAATTCTGAAAATTTATATGTGCACTGTCGGTACGATTTCCAATCACTTCTTCCTATAACTTCTTTTTCTATCACATAATTTTTCAGATCGGTGGGTGGATTCTGCCCTTAGGGATTGAGACGGCGGTTAGCTTAAGGGTGCAGATACAAGTCGGAGACTTTATAGATGTACTTTCGGGGCGATTTACTACAATTTTCTCCCTTAACATTTTTCCGTATCTCTCGTACTTATCCAGATCGGAGGGTAGATTATAGTTTTAGGTATTGGGGGTTAGCACGCGTAGGGGTGCAGCTAAAATTCTGAAAATTTGTGTGTGCGCTGCGAAGATGATTTCCAATTACTTCTTCCTATGACTTTTTTTCTATCATTTATAATTTTCAATATCGTAAGCTTGATTCTGCGCTAGCGTGATGCGGAGGTTGTTCGCTTAAGGGTGTAGATAGAAGTACGAGATTTTGCACGCATGTTCTTGGAACAATTTCCTACAATTTTTTCCATTAATGCTTTGTTCTATCTTTTCTAGTTTCGGGGATAGTACGATATATTGTCATTGTAGGTATTGTATAAGAGATAACAATATATAAATTGTTTATTGAGACATATATCTCTTCGGAAGACAAACTTTATTATATTAATTGTCCGTAATTGGCCTTTTCACGTACCTTTAAAAGTGTGTATGAATGTTTGAGGGTTAAATAATGAGATTTCTCTGTTATTGTTTTTCGTTCTCTTTGAAATTTTTGTCAGCGTCGCGCCTATTATAAGCAGTTCGGCACGTCTTCGGTTACGCTCGTGTTCGATCGATTCTACTCCGTGCACGCCTACTGAATTCTATTCAAATGAGAACCAAATCCGCTACTCTAACCGTAAATTCTGCCAAATACTAGTACATAAACCGACTAATGATGACAAGGTTATGAAACGTAAATAAATAGGATAAATACGATTAAGTTGTTTTGATGTTTTCTCGTATTATTTTCAATATGACGATTACGCGCAGGCGTACTGAGAAAACGCTACAGGAATTTTGGAAATTGTTCTTTCTGTTATTCTGTGGTCTAGGCGTGCACGGAGTAGAATCGACCGAATACGAGTGTGACCGAAGACGCGGCGAACTGCTTAGTATAGGCGCCACACTGACAGAGATATGAAACAGAACGAAAAACAATAACAGGGAAGTCTCATTATTTAACCCTACAAACATTCATACACACTTTTAAAGGCACGTGATAACGCTAATTTCGAGTATTTAATATAAAAAAGTTTGTAATAAACGAACTACTTCCGGAATTGGACCGTGTCATGATGAGATATATACAGCTGCGAGCAAATGTTATAGGCAGCGTAACTTTTTTAGCGTTACGGTAAGACGAAAATCTCAAAACTAAAAAAAACACATAATTCAGTTTATAAGGTTCTTTTATTAAATAAATCAGTATTTAATGCTGCCTCCTCTAGCATTTATTACAGCTTTAATTCTTTTAGGCATAGTAACTACCAGTTTGCAACATGTTTCTGGGGAAATACACGCTCATTCCATAAACACTGTTTACTTTAGGGCTTCTTTAGAGGCATGGCTGTATTTACGAACACTGTCCTTCAATATATGCCATAGATTTTCAATAGGCGAGAGGTCAGGCGATTGTGGGGGCCAGTCCAAAATCTTCACTTGGTTAACCGTAAACCATTTCATTACAGGTCGAGCCTTGAAAGTAATACTCCTCTGAGTCCATATCATAAAATCTGACAATTGATGGTTCTAGAACCTCTTCAAACATCCCGATGTAGCGTGCCCCATTCATGCGGCCGTAGCACACATGGACTTCCCCTACACCTTGTGCAGACATACACTACGATGATAGAATAAAATAGACACCCACTAATTAATATATATATATATATATATATATATATATATACAAAATATTTTAAAATTTTTAAATTAGACTAATATTTTGTCGATCCTCCTTTACTTGCGTAAAGTGCTGCGAGTCGTCGTGGCATAGAATCTATTAAATTATTAATGGTGTCTTCTGGAATATTTAACCGCTCTTCTGTAACAGCTGCCACGAGTTCTTCCTTATTGCTGGGTTCTCGGAGTCGTTTCGCCATATTTGTCTGGATTATGTGCCAAACATTCTCTATCGGATTCATGTCTGGTAATTGGGTTGGCCATGGTAAAATCCGAATCCTCTGTTCCTCTTTCCATGTGGTTGTTGTTCTTGCTTTGTGGCAGGGTGCTCCATCTTCCATAAAAGTGGCGTCTTCTTTAGATAAAATGGCGTTGTCGAATATCGGTAGTAGTCCTTCTGTTAATATTTGGATATATTTTGCCGCATTTATATTTCCGTCGCAGATTACTAATTGCGATCTTCCACCATACCATATCGCGCCCCACACCACGATATTCACACCGCCGTATTTCACCGTCTGATGCAAAAATTTGTCGTCCAGTTGCCGTGACGAACGTCTCCATACCCACGTACGACCACTATCACTGAATTGGCGGTATCTGCTTTCGTTTGAAAAAATTACAGACCGCCAAAACTCTCCGGGCTTCATTTGCATTTCGATTGCCCAAGCCTTTCGGCGCCGTTTTTGAAACGTCGTAAGGAGAGGTTTTTTCTTTGCCACCCTTTTATACATCCCCACACTGCGGAGGTATCGCATAACGGAGCGCTGACTTTTCTGTGAAGTTGCCGCAAGCTCAGCTGTACCTTTTCGCGGTTCTCTTAACACTTCGCGCACAACCACCGTTTTACTTCTTTCAGAAGGTCCGGCACGACCTGGTCTCGGCTCCACTGTTGTTTTTTCCTTGCGTTTAAATAGTGTAATCAAACGGTTAACTGTGGACAACGGAATATTTAAAAATTTACTTATTTCACGTTGCGAAGTGCCGCGTTCACTCTGGCCACGATGTGACCCCAGGTGAAGTCGCTAATATCACTCGAACCTTGTAAGCGAGGCATAGTTGTAACGATACTATACTATGACGAATTTCTTCCGATACATCTACCCCTACCCTAATGACAAGAGAAAATTCTTAATCCGTTCTTAGAATTTAGCTGTTTACATATTTATACACCGCTTTACCTGGTGTCTATTTTATTCTGTCACCCTAGTGTACATCCCCAAATCATAATGCTTCCACCGCCGTGTTTAACAGTAGGTAAAATACACTCTGGGGAAAATGCTTCGCCGGACCTCCTCCGAACATAATTTGCTCCGGAATCGCTGTGCACCTGCAGAGAATAAACGAAAGGCGTTAACTTTTTGAATACATATTTCTATTTTGGTGAGAAAAGTAGGGGCGCTGAGTTCAATTATGTATATTTCAAGGATTATGAATTATTTTTAAGCACTTACGTCTATATTGGATTCATCGGACCAAAGTACTTTGGCCCAGTCATCTACAGTCCAATGTCGGTACTTCTTTGCCCACGTAAAGCGTTGCTTGCGGTGTAGCTCGGTTAGCAAAGGCTTGTGTCGCGGTTTCCGGGTACGTAACTTCGCCGCAGTTAACCTTTTTCTTACCGTATGCACGGAGATTGGTGAATCTCGTTGAGCGCGGAGCAGAAATCGCTATCGCGGATTTGTGCCTATCCCGGAGCGCGATACGCTCTATCAATCGTTCTTCCCGCACAGTCGTTACACATTTTCTACCGGTCTTGGGTAGATTATGATTCTCTCCAGTCCTTTGGTAGCGGCTAATTGTGTTTTACACTGCACAACGCGAACATTTTATTGTATTAGCAATTTTTATTTGTGACACCCCTTTTTTGTGCAATAAAATTATCTGGCCTCGTATAGCCACAGATATTTGGGGCTTATTTGGCATATTGTGTATACACAAACTTACAAAAGAAGGTCCGCACTCTAAATGAACCTTTGAAACCGACAAACGACGTTTCTTTCTCTAAGCACAATATATTACTCAACCTAAAAATTGTGTCCCCTTTTTATGCCATTGCATGGACTCCTGTTTGGACTCAGGCTCAAAGTGATGAACCCGTGTTGCATCTCCGGTAACAATCCGCTCCAAAATCTGTACAGGTTTGTTTCCACACAGCTCCAAAAATTGTTTGGACGCACAGACGCGCTGCTGTTTCTGCAGCGGCGTGAGCATTCTCGGTACCCATCTTGCACTGACTTTTGTCATACCCAGGTGGTCATGTAGGATACGCAAAATGGTGGTATCTGATACTCCAACTAATGCAGATAATCGTCTTTTCTTCAAACGGGCATCATGCAGTAGAAATTTTTGCACTTCTTCGGCGAAGTCTGATGTGGTTTCCATTTCATTCAATATGGTTTGAGCGTTCTGTCCTTGCTTTGTAAGGAACATTATCACAGTACGGTGTTCAATTTCCTCCATAGTTTTCTACAACTGACGCTATACTAAGAACTAAGAACTAAGAACTAAGAACGCATGATGGTTACGAAGTACCAGGACATCTGCCTTTACCTTCTTCATCGGAATGATGCGCTCGAGCTTCCGGTTACTCGATCCACCTTCGGCTCGAGCGACTTCTTTTTCGACGGAGTTGACGGTCGAAAGTATCCTCGCCTAGACCGTACTCTTCCGTGCTTCCGGCTACTCAATCCACCTTCCGCACGCAAGAGTCGTATCAAGACGAGGGGTATGATGGCGCCCGAGCTTCCAGCTACTCAATCCACCTTCAGCTCGGGCGATTTTCCCCTCGACGCGGGTGCAATGTCGAGGTAGAAAAGTAATCTCCACCTTGACCGTGCTCGTTCGAACTTCCGGCTACTCAATCCACCTTCCGTTCGAGCGAGTCGTATCAAGACGAAGGATATGATGTTCAGTCCTGACTGGCCACGATGAGTGACCTTGGGCGGGGTACTTCCAGGGATCCTGGCGTCGTACTTTTGTGATTTCGACACCAGCGGGTTCTCGTGATCCCTTGCTTTGTCGAAGAAACGGGTTGCGGTGTTCCGGATAAAGTCCATGATGGGGTCTATTCCGGCGTCTTCATGTAGAGTGTCGCTTCTTACGAACCAGGGTGCGTCGAGGGCCCAACGAAGCATCCGGTTCTGGAATGTCTGGATCTTGATTCGGTGAGTCTTTGCCGCGGTCGCCCATACAGACGACGCGTAGGTCACCGTTGGTCTCAGAACGGCCTTGTAAAGCTGGATCTTTCGGGCAGGATCCAGTTTACTGCGACCGTTCATTAGCGGAGCGAGGGTTCCGGCCATCTGTCTTCCACGATCGATGACCCGATTGATGTGGGCTCCCCAGTTCAGTCGGGAGTCCATAGTGAGTCCCAGGTATTTGGTTTGGGAGTGCCAGGGGACTACGCCCCCTAGAATGGTGAGTTCGGACGGGTTGCCGTGCTTTTGCGACGGCGTCCGCTTCTCGAGAAGAGCACGGCCGTGCTTTTCCCTGGATGGACGGCTATTCTCCACCTTGCGTACCAGGTCTGCAAGGCGTCGAGGGCTTCCTGGAGGCGCCGGTCGATGATTCTGGCATCTCGGGACCTCGTGTAGATGCATACGTCGTCCGCGTACATCGCCAGGTTGACGTGCGCGGTTGTCGGAATGTCACTGGTGTAGAGGTTGAATAGTAGGGGCGAGAGTACGGATCCTTGGGGTACTCCCGCTGTGGCGGTCCTGGCAGCAGACCGCTCTCCCTCCAGTTTGATTTTAAACGATCTCCGTTGGAGAAATGATCGGATTAGTCTGAGCATGGCTTTGGAGATGCCGGCCCGGTGCATCTTCAGTAGCAGTCCATGGTGCCAGACTTTGTCGAAGGCCTTGGCGACGTCGAGGAATACGGCTCCCGTGTATTCCCCCAGGTTGAAGCCTTCTTTCACGTGTTCTACGACGCGGAGCACTTGTAGTGTGGTATTGTGCTCGCTGCGGAATCCGAACTGGGAGTTGGGGACGATATCCAGGTCTTCGGCTTCGTCCTTTAGTCGTCGGAGTACAATTCTTTCAGCGATCTTGCCCATGGCAGGCAGTAGACTGATCGGTCGGTAATTCTGGGGCCAACCGGCGGCTTGACCCGGCTTTGGAATCATCACTACGTCTGCTAGTTTCCATGTGGTTGGGAAGTGTCGTAGACGTAGCATAGCGTTGCATATATTCGTCATATGCATGACGAACTTCTTTGGGGCGTTCTTGAGGGCGGTGTTCGTGATGCCCTCGGCTCCTGGGGCCTTGTTTGGACGCAAGGCCTTGATGATGGCGAGTATTTCCTCTGGGGACGCCGGCGGTAGCGGTTCTTCATCTTCTTCCTCCGCGAAGATGGTTCGAATTCTATGATGAACGCGTCCAATGTGGTCAACGTCCGCGTTCTCATAGTTGGGGCTGCACTGTCTTTCGAGGGCTTCGGCAAAGGCTTCTGCCTTATCCTCTGTGGTGAGAGCGATGCCGCGTGTTCCGTGGATTGGCGGCATGGGAGCGCTTCGCTTTTTCATGATCTTCGCGGCTCTCCAGAATGACGATGTGGATTCTGAGGCCTGGTCCAAAAAGTCGTCCCAGCGTTTGCTGCGGAAGTCGTCCAGGGCTGCCTTGGTGCGCCCCGCTAGATGGTTGTATTCCGCTTTGCGGGCGGGATCAAGCGTACGCTGCCATTGTCTTCGGAGTCGATTCTTCTCCCTGATCAGGTCCCTGATTTCCCGGGGGATGAACGCTCTGTGGTCGCGGATGGGGATGATGTTCGTCGCGTACTGTATGCTCTCCAGTACGCGCTCGGTAACTGCCTGCACTGACGCTTCCGAGTTGTCCTACATCTTCTATCGGCATGATAGGCCCCATGTTGTTGGTCAGGTGGTTCGTGAAAGCGGGCCACGAGACCGTGTGTCGTGTCGGGGTGTCCTCATCTTCTGGAACTGGCTGTCCTAGTTGCAGTATCACCGGGTTATGGTCCGATGATAGTTCGTTTAGGACTGTTAGTTGGTGGAATTGGGTGACGTTTCTCATCACCACGATGTCCAGGACGTCTGGCTGTCCGTTGTGAGGGTATATCGTGGGTTCGGGGGTGGCATCGACGACGAGGTTGAAGTCGTCTGCAAAGCGACGTAGGCATTTGCCGCTTGCATTTGTCACCTTCGAGTTCCAGGTCGGGTGCTTGGCGTTGAGGTCTCCTGCGAGAATGGTCGCTCTCCGGGTGCTGAAGATCTCCGACAAGTCGGCCTCAAGCATCAGCTTATTGGGCGCTTTGTAGGCGGCTATGAGCTGGACTGGCCCGGTCGCCATGTTGACCGTGATGTTGGTAGCCTCGACGTTTTGTAAGTCCAACTCTTGACCGGCGTGATGGTCGATGGAGGACTTGATCATTATTGCGGTGCCTCCTCCTCGGGCGCCTACTCTGTCGGTCCGATACACCCGGAAGTTTCGGAACGAGAGCCGGTCGCTGGCTCGGAGGTGTGTTTCGCCGATTAGAATTGCATCCAGTTGGTGCCTCTGGATGAATTCCTCCAACTCGGCTTTTTTATTGGTGAGTCCATTTGCGTTCCAGAACGCAGCAGTGAGCGATTGTGGCCTCTTCTGGTGTCTATTCATTGGAGAATATGGCCAGGATATCTTGGAGTCGGCTGGCTAGCACCAATCCAGCCTGGGCCCCGGATCTGCATTCCAGCAGTTGGGGTAACAGTGCAGTTGCCACTTCGATCAGCTTCGTCCAGTTGATCTTCTGGAGAAGTGGGATCAGCATGGCGAGCGTGCTTGCGGGGTCGGAGCGGGTTGTCGGAGCACTTCTGACATGAACTTGGTCAACGGTGGTCGGTTTTGCCGGTGTTGCGGGTTTCCGATCCGCGGGCTTCTTAGGTTTTGGTTTGGGACCAGCGGGGGTGGACGAGTCCTTCTTTGGATTTTTAGGCTTTTTGGAGGCATCGGCCTTCTTGGGTGCGACACCAGCCCTTTTGGAGGGGACAGCGGTCTTCCTGACGGCTGTAACGGTCTTCCTTACGGCGGCGGCGTAGGAGGGTTTCGCGTTGCTGGTGGACGGCATGGGTGTGTCGACCTCCATACCCTCATTCCTCGGAGCCGGGGTCGGGGGTTTGGTGGGAGCTTTAGCGGCTACCGGCCTTGGTTCTGGTGTTCGCTGCGCCGGTTTCGTGGCGGCAGCCCTGGTGGTTGGTTTAGATCGGGCCGACTTCCCTCTTGGTCGCGCGAGGTGCCCTCGGGCATCCTCCGTAGTTCGCAGTGTGCGGCCCCAGGCATAGGGCGCACTTAGCTGGCGCATCGCGGGGTTTCCTGCATTCTGCAGTCGGGTGTGGGCCAGCGCATTTCACACAGACGGGGGCTGCGTGACAATTCCGTTGCCCGTGTCCATACAATTGGCAACGATGACATTGCGTCACCTGGTCTTTTTTCACTAATTTCGATTCCACGGTAATATGTATACCGCAGACTAGTGCGACGGAGAAGATTTTCTTTGAGTCTTCGCTCTTCTTCAGCTCCACGAAGACGAGCGGGATCGGGAGGCGTGTGGGTCCTACAGTCATCCTTTTGCAGGATGTGATGCGGAAACCTTGGCGCAGAAGATCTTCTGCCACTTCCTCTTCGGTTATCTCTTCGGGCACTCCTCGGAGGACAACTTTGAGGGGCTTCTCCTCAGTCAATTGGAAGGAGTGGAACGGCACTCCTAGGGTCGTGACGGTGTTTACTAATTTTCTATAATCGGCGGCAGTGGCGGGCTGGATCCTAATCCCAACTCCTGGTATTCACCACCTTCGTGGTGGAGATGGCACGGCGTTGGATTTCCGCGTTGATGCGCATCCACTGCCCTTTTCCCTAAGGACAACTGGGGTATGCGCCTCTCTCTCTTAGCGGCGGCGGGCGCAGCGGTCGGAATGGGCTGCGGGGTGGTTCTGCCCGCTGAGGCTGACTCGGCTCCGGAGCGCTTCCTGGATTCATCTTCCGAACCAGAGTTGTGGGAGCTCTTCCTCTTTCGCTGTTGCCTTCCTGAGGGTGGGCGAAAATCGTCGGAGCTCTGGGTTTCGTCGCCTGAGTTGACGACGGTGGACGAGGAATCATCATCGGAGAACTCCATTTCCGATGAGTCGGACGCGTTGTCGATGGCTACCTGCAAGCGGGCGATGGCGTCATCGTGGAATGCTAGCTCCTTCCTGGTGGCTTCCTTCTTCTTCAACGGTCCAGCGCGATCCGCCATTCCACTGGGAGGTGGGTGGCCGCTCACCGCTGGTCGAACCTGCACCTGCGAACAGAACTACAAAAAAAAAAAAAAAAAAAAAAAAAAAAAAAAAAAAAAATTTTTTGTGGGGGGGGGGGGTGGGGAAGGGTGATTGGAAGTTGGAAATGGGGATAATGTGGTCAAAACTGGAAAAAAGTGGGAGAAAGTGACGGTTAGGAATACTTAGCCGTTCGCGCAGACGCGAGAAATGACGGTTATACAACAGAGTAATTAAAATTACTTGTTGCTAACCAGGTGTGACCAAAAACGTAAAATTGATAACACCTTACGATGTCCGACGGAATTGTTCTTAAAAAAGAACGGTAAATGGTGTAGAAGTCGCAAATATCAATGATAGTCGCAAGAAGGAAGCAAGTAGCAAACGCACGTCGTCACTGTGTAACAGCCGAGCGAGAACTGTGACTGACGCTATAGGGCTGCAACTTAACTTATATACTAATGATGAGTCGCCAATCAGAATGACACCTAGCGAGCGCCCCTATCCCCGCTCCATCCCCCCCATTCCACGAACTTCTAGACCTCCCCTCGTAAAAAGATGGTTAGGAGGTATTTATTTAATAGAAAAATATGCATATACGATTTTCAATCATCTCTTAAAAATTTCCTTTTATAAGATTTCCTTGCGTGAGGTTTACCGGAACAGTCTCGCTGAAGCAGTAATCGGCTATCATATCGGTATCCCTTCTTCCTTAGTACCTTTCCTCCACAATGCTGAAGTCTTTGTGAAATCTTTCCCCCTGTTCATGGGAAAACGACCTAAGTGGCTGTGAAAGTAATGAATCATGATGCTTATGTTATATCCGTGCGTGTGAAAGTTAGAAATCATCTGTTCTACTAACAAATAACGGTGAAATTTATTACGTATGAGAAATACATTTCACCAAAATCGTTGCATTTTTAATAATCAAATGTTGCCATCTCCATTTTTGTCTAAATCTGGGCCTATTTACACCGTTTTTTGGTTGATATATTTTCCTAATAATTCGTTTCAGTTTTATTTGGAAGAAATATTATTTCCAGGGTATAAATGTTTTCCGTTTCATGGTCATACTGACTTTCTCTTTCTTTAGAGGATAATTACTTCTAAGACCCACGTAATTCTTTTTGTTTGCATCCTTAAGTCTGGTTGCTATGTCTCTTCTCTAAGAAGGTATTTAAAATTTTCAACTTCTTCATACTGCTACCGCAATCTTCAATCTAAGGATTATGCGTCTTCCTGTTTCTGAATATTCTCACAAGTTTCCTTCTTTTCCAAGCAATGCAGTCTACAGTCATTGCATTAGGAATAATTTTATAAACATCTATCACCGTGACGTATTAAAAATAACAATTTTAATACCACACGGTGAGCCTGATAAATCATTCACATGTGCAATAACCTTATGCAGTGTTTGGTGCGCGCCCTCTCCGTTTTAGCAATCTATATATTCCTCGGGAGAAGGGTTGGGAAACTGTATCCGCTTAATTTCCCTGTGTTTGCGCCCGGCAGACAAGTGTTTTATTCATTTGGCACTAGTTAGTGCAAAGAATACTCGCTCGAACTGTAAGGTTAGATATGGTGATAGTAACAGAGAGGAAATGTGTTGAACAAAAATATCGCTCGAAACCACGCTGATGGCGTCGGGTACGCAGAAACATGTCCGTCTGTTAGCGTTTTTTGTCTCCTCACATTGTCTTTCTCGTGAATGATTTCACCAATACCATTTTGTTATGTTCTTTTCGATTACACTGTATACTCGATACTAGCGATGCAAATCGTATATTTGTTTTTGTCATGCTAAAACTTTTTTAGGTCGAGCCCATGTCTTGCATGTCCTCTTTCACGTTTGGCTTTTATGAAGTAAAGTTGCGTTTGGATTTTGTGAAATTTTACACGAAATTTTGAGGATTTGGCCACCAACTGTGGAAAGAGAATTAGGCTAAACTTGAATATTATATTTTTGTGACGAGAACGTAATTCTTAGTTCATTTAAAATCGAAATTTTTATATTTGAGAAGTCACCTTGAAACTTGAGCAGGTATCGTGCCTTTTTTTTGCATTTTTCAATCCATATTTATACGCGTATTACTTCAATAATTATAGGCTTTTTCCTGTTGGTTTCTTCTTTGAAACTGTATCTTCACCGCTCCCTTTTGTATTGATAGAATATTCTACGTTTCACAAACCATTTTCTCACGGATTCGCCTTCTTTGTGAGCACAGTTTTCCTGATGCCGGGGACAGCGGATTTCCAGAACACTATTTCACTTCAAACACAGTCGTCGGCGAGCAACAACCATTTTAACCAGGAAATCAGCCCGGATGTCCGGGCTCCTTGCCATGGAAGGTAGAAGAAGCAAGTGGGGCCGTGGAACAAATTTAGGTAACTTATTTTTCTTTCTTATATTTGTTTGCTGTTCTCTTTTTAAAGGAATCAAACTTTGTGTTTCTGTATGTAATATTTATGGCAAGATAAGTAAGGGCTGCCTAACGGCAGAATTTAAATCTTGGGTGTTCGTAAATTTTCTTAAAGAAAAGCAAATGAACCTTTTGTGAACTTCTTGTGTGCATATAGGTTGAGGAACATTTTTTTAAGCAGTTGGTAATTAAAACCAACTTTTATCGTGATTATTTGATTATACTCCCTTTTTTCTTTATTATAATTAAAAACTTTTTTTTATTTACTACGGCCCTTGTTTGTGTAAATTTACGCTTGGTATTTTCTAATGCCAACACTTTCTGATTGTTTGCTGGTTAAGAGCATTCCACGCCATATCTAAATTTAAAATTGCTTCACGTAAAGTTACTTGCTTTAAGGATTCAGAAATGTTTTTATGATTTTTTGATAACGCAGACGAATGTAGAAATTTTCGATAATACAATTTAGTAATTTTGATTACATTCTAATCCACCGGTTGGATAAGTGGAGTTACGTTGGGCGGTATGAACATAACAAAAATTGAGCCATCGTTGCTTCTTAATTGTTCCTCTGGAGGATGGCTTGGTGCGTTATCCAAGATTAACACCACCTTTATTAGAAGATTCTGCTTTCTTAAGAAATCTTTCACCTACAAATTGAATATGTATCATTAAATTACATTACTTATTATTATAGTTTTATTGCGATACCTGAGGGACAAAGTGCTTCTGGAACCATTCCAGAAATATGCCTTCGGTCATCCAAACAGATTTTGAACAGTTATAATCAATGGGACTCTTAAAATTTCCAAATGAACGTGGATATTTTGCCTTTCCTATTACTAGTGGCCTTATTTTGTGTGTACCACTAGCATTAGTGCACGCTAGAAAAGTTATGCGTTGTCTTTCCGCCTTTCTTCCCGGAGCATATTTTTTGTGTGATGCAACATAGGTTTTCGCATGTAATTATTTTCAATAAAGTTTCATCTGCATTATATATTTACTCCTCATTTAAATGTAGCTCTTTGATTTTATTCATTAACTTTTCCTTAAACGGTTACACTGGTTGTGTTGGTGCCGATAATTTTTCACCAGATATCGACAGCAGTCGAATTCCACACCTTCTTTTAAATCTTTTTAGCCAGCCATCACTGGCTACAAAATTTTCGATCTCTTTTAGGTTTTCATTCAATAATTTTGCTCTTTCTTTAATTAATTCACCGATAATTGGAACATGATTAAGCCTTTGTTTTAAAAACCATGTATACACACGATTTTCTATTCTAAGTTCTTGGGCATTTCTTAAAGTTTTGCGATTTCCCGGACCTCCGTATGTATCTGACACACGTTATAAAATTTGTGACTTGAATTGCTTAATTTTATAGATTGTGGCTTTAGATATTCCATATTTTTTTTGCCACCCCCGCACCTTTTGAAATCTCGTCGATGATTTTCACTTTGTCAATTTTAAAAATGTTCTTTCATTGGACTTCATTCGTGCGAAATTTCTTACCGGCGAGCATGCTTTTGAGGTCTGCGAACAGCCAGTAGTCGCTGGGAGCCAAATCTGGCGAATACGGTGGATGTGGGAGCAATTCGAAGTTCAATTCATGTAGTTTTGCCATTGTTTTGATTGACTTGTGACACGGTGCGTTGTCTTGATGAAACAACATTTTCTGCTTTGCCATATGCGGTCGTTTCTTTGCAATTTCGGCCTTCAAACGCTCCAATAACGCTATATAATATTCACTGTTAATGGTATTTCCTTTCTCAAGATAGTCGATGATTATTACATCACGCACATCCCAAAATACCGAGGCCATAACCTTTCCAGCCGATTGTTGTGCTTTCGCGCGCTTTAGACGAGGTTCACCAGTTGCTATCCATTCAGATGACGATCGTTTTGATTCCGGAGTGAAGTGATGGATCCATGTTTCATCCATTGTCACATATCGACGCAAAAATTTAAACATTTAAACGTTTAAACATGGCCAAACACTGCTCAGAATCATCAACACGTTCTTGTTTTTGGTCAACAGTGAGCAAACGCGGCACCCACTTTGAACAGAGCTTTCTCATAGTCAAATGCTCATGCAATATAAAGCCAATGCGTTCTTTTGATATCTTTACGATGTCAGCTAACTCACGCAGCTTCACTTTTCGATCATTCAAAACGATTTTCTGGATTTTTTTTGTTTTCTGGTGTTACCGCCTCATTTGGACGTCCACTGCGTTCTGCATCATCGGTGTCTCTACGACTACGTTTGAAGTCAGCAAATCAACGTTTTATTGTTGTTTCTGATGGAGGGGAGTCCCCATAACACTTTTCAAGCCATTGCTTCGCTTGAACGGTATTTTTTCCCATCAAGTAGCAGTGTAAAATTAAAACACGAAATTGTTTTTGATCCATTGTTTTGAAAATAACAAAAGTAGCGTGACTCTTAGCACAATAACTTACAATCTAATGAATAGAATGTCATGAAATTTTAACAGCTGTCTTTTGAAGGTTAGTACTAACTGAGAGAAAGGTGACTGCAATAAAACTAGCGTCATCTATGTGTTAGGCCCGGGACTTTTCAGCCCATGTGTTATTTCACGAGAGGCAAGAGAGCCAACGCTTACAGGAATCCCATACATAAATTGGGGAACAACCGGTGGCGGCGCTGAAAACGTTTACGTAAACATTATTTTGATTGATTCAATTACACACGTAAATCGGGAAATAACCGGTACCCTAAACTTACATTATCTAATTGTACGTGGTGCAAGCTCGTTTACATTACTGGGCGTTCTATTTGATCCTATAGTAACAATTTTCTGTTTATATGACCGCGACGTTTCCACTACCGGGTATTTATATGAGCGAGGGTTTACTGTATTGCAATGGAATTGCCAATAAATATAGTTTCCTAGATTGTCTGGCAGGGAAAAGTTATGACATTGATATTTTATGTGAAACATGGCTGAAGCCTACTCAGTCTATAAAAGTGAAACATTATAATTAAGCAAGATATCTACACTACCGTCCAAAAGCTTGGAAGCAGCAACGGGTTTTACAAATGGTCGCAGATGCCGTAAATTTCTTTTTTTACCAATTTATTTACAAAAGCTATATTACATTGCATGTGCATAGGTGTATATGCGCACACGAGTCCGTATTGGCTTCAGCGTGTTATACGTCCCTCTTTCTTCGACTCGGGATGTTTGGGCCGATGGTCCGTCCCGGCCTAATTTTGTCGTGGGCTCCAATTGTTGCTTGTCTAGGTATGTCTTGCCGTTATTCTGTCATACTATGTTGTGTCAAATCATATATTTAATCTTCTTTTTGTACGTCTTATATTTGAGTTGTTTTACATCATCTGGTAGTTTGTTGTACATGTTTATTATTTTTGTTGTAAGCGTTTATGAGAACTTATCATCCGTAAATCTTTCTGTTCGTAAATGGGATTTTTTTCTGGTCTTGTGGCCGTGTACATCTTTATTCTTTGTCAATTTTAAATTGGTTTTAAAAAGGTGTTTTTCAATTTTGTAGAGCATCAGTAGGTTGTTTAGTATTAGTAATTGATTAATGTTCGATTCTTGCGTTTTCTTATATATCTCCCCAGATGGTCATCAAGTAATTATTATATGTGAATAATGCGTTATATACGAGGGCAACCTGAAATGTATATTTGGAACTTTAGTTTCAGGATTAAAACGAATGAGACCTTCCGAAGCCTACATACTTCTGCTGGGCTTAAATTCTCCAAATCTGTACTCTGACATGCTTTAACCCATAATTTAAATTCTTTGTTCTTTGTGGGATTTGGGAACCTGTTTAGTTGTGTCCTTATTTTCACATCCGTTTACACTAAGATGACAATTGCATCTAATTCAACACTTTACAACTATAATGTTACTTATTTTTAAAACTTACTACATTAACGTATTTCTAATCTATTTCGTTCTTAATTTATAGAGAACTAAAACTTCTTCTAAATACAGTAACCCAGTACTCTAAATCACTATATAGTTCTTAATAGGTATTAAATCGTAGGATATAGCAAAAACGAATACACTTTCAAATTTAACTTGTTAATAAAATAATCAACAAACAAGACGACAACAAAGATGTTGGACAAATGATAAATAATAATGTAATAATATTAATAGGTAGGAAAAGAGGGGACGTGGTCGAGAATATCGTGCTACTAACATATTAATTTGTTTATTTGCGCTATCACTGTAGATTTTACCCTAATATTTCTAATGGAATTAGTTACTTATATTAAGAAAACAGACCCTGGCTAAACTACTGCTCCTAGGAATTAGCCCCCTTACTAAAAGAAATTTGACCTTGCCCTATTAAGTGAATCCCGAATGACATTCTCAATAGTTATACGAAGGCGACCTGAAATGTTTCCGGAATCGATAAGAAAAACACGGTATTGGTGTAATTTTTTATTTTTATTTTTCGATGTAGTCTCCTCGAAGATCAACATACTTTCTTAAACGGAGCTCCAGTCCCTTCAAGCCTTCGGAATAGTAGGATGTTTCGACGTCTGCAAAATAGCCATCTGTAACGGCGATGACCTCCTCATTTGAGGCAAATCTCTTTCTTCCCAGTGATTTTTTCAGGTCTGGGTATAGGAAAAAGCTGCTGGGAGCTAGTTCCGGTGAATTTTGAGGATGAGAGACTAATTCGTAGCGCAACTCATTCAATTTGGACACGACGATGCGGGATGAATGCGCCGGTGCATTGTAGTGCTGGAAAAGCACGTTTTTCCGCTGCAAACGAGGCCGTTTCTCCTTCAATACTGCATCGAATCGGTTCAATAAATCGTTGTAGTATTGCCCCGTGATCGTCCTTCCCTTCTGCAGATAGTCGATGAGGATCACATCTTGGGAATCCCAAAAAATGGTCGCTATTGCCCGGAGGAGTTCACTGCTTCGACTGTTCCTTGGTCTCCGGTATCTAGTGGTGGATCCAACGGATCCACGCTTCCGAAACGGTCACCCAATTTAGTTTTTGCTCCGGTGTGAGCAAACGCGGTACCCACCGCGCCGAAAGCTTTTTCATGCCCAAAATTTCGTGTAGGATATGGCCAACGCGTTTTTCTGAGATGCCTCTTGTCTCTGCTATCTCTTTCAGCTTCAATCGGCGATCGTCTAACACCACATCAAGAATTTTGTTGACCAATTCATCGTTGCCGCTACCAACGATGAATTGGTCGACAAGATTCTTGGACGTCCACTGCGTGGATCGTCACTGGTGCTTGTGCGGCCACGTTTGAACTCGCTCACCCAGAAGCTGATGGTTGAAAATTATGGAGTACATCCGCCATGATCCTCCAGCAAAATATTTCGAATTTCCGTGGCCGTTTTCCCAGCCGTCGAGAAGTGTTTTATCACTGCACGAAATTCGATTTTATCCATTTTTACGAAACCGCCTGAATTGCTATACAACACACCCTTAAACAACTATTGACAATAGACGTCTGAAATTTTGACAGTTGCCATAAAACCTTTCTTATGGCAACCCTTGCCGACCAATGAAACCACTCCAACCTTCATGCGCCATCTCTTGCTGATTTCTGAAACATTTCAGGCTGCCCTCGTACTATTCAATTTCAGAACTTTCGGACTTCCCAAACGATGTATGAATTAAACTAATGAATTATGAAATAGAACAAACACTACGGCCCATTTTTAGATGATTTTTTAATTCTATATTACTTTGTAGCTTTGTATGTCCGTTGCACCACTCGCCGTATAAACAAACCTGCAGTATGAAACGAGAGTGTCCGGAAGACTAATGGGTGGATGCTGCTCTAATTCGTGCCAATCCGATACCCTTTTAGCCACCAGCCGCCTTAAGCTTGTCCAGCTGCCCCCCCTCCCTCAGATTTGGCCCTGTATAGAGAAAACCATACGATGATCGGAAAAATACACATCATACATATCACATGTAAGTGGATGTAATAAGTTTGTACACTCTAGGTAGCCAATCTAACAAATAGTCATACGTAGTGATGCGTAATCTTAAATTTCATTTCACTGTTTTACAATTTTTATTTCATGACGAGAGTCGTTTTTTACTTGCAATTAAATATATGTACTTAGAGCGTTGAACATAGTTACAAGAAAGGGGTACGTAAACATTTCATACAATAATTAATACCGGCTATGAAAACAGTGCGTGTGACCGAAAGAGACAAATCACCTGAAAGAGAGAAGGAATATATTTTTCGATACTAACACATGGGCTGAAAAGTCCCGGGCCTAACACATAGATGACGTTAGTTTTATTGCAGTCACCTTTCCCCCAGCTAGTACTAACCTTCCAAAGACAGCTGTTAAAATTTCATAATATTCTATTCATTAGTTTGTGAGTTATTGTGCTAAGAGTCACGCTACTTTTGTTATTTTCAAAACAATGGATCAAAAACAATTTCGTGTTTTAATTTTACACTGCTTCTTGATGGGACAAAATACCGTTCAAGCGAAGCAATGGCTTGAAAAGTGTTATGGGGACTCCGCTCCATCAAAAACAACTATAAAACGTTGGTTTGCTGACTTCAAACGTGGTCGTAGAGACACCGATGATGCACAACGCAGTGGACGTCCAAATGAGGCGGTAACAGCAGAAAACATCAAAAAAATCCACAAAATCGTTTCGAATGATCGAGAAATGAAGTTGCGTGAGTTAGCTGACATCGTAAAGATATCAAAAGAACGTATCGGCTTTATATTGCATGAGCATTTGACCATGAAAAAGCTCTGTTCAAAGTGGGTGCCGCGTTTGCTCACTGTTGACCAAAAACAAGAACGTGTTGATGATTCTGAGCAGTGTTTGGCCATGTCTAAACGTAACAAACCGGAATTTTTGCGTCGATATGTGACAATGGATGAAACATGGATCCATCACTTCACTCCGGAATCAAAACGATCGTCATCTGAGTGGACAGCAACTGGTGAACCTCGTCTAAACCGCCCGAAAGCACAACAATAGGCTGGAAAGGTTATGGCCTCGGTATTTTGGGATGTGCGTGGTGTAATATTCATCGACTATCTTGAGAAAGGAAATACCATCAACAGTGAATATTATATAGCGTTATTGGAGCGTTTGAAGGCCGAAATTGCAAAGAAACGACCGCATATGGCAAAGAAGAAAATGTTGTTTCATCAAGACAACGCACCGTGTCACAAGTCAATCAAAACAATGGCAAAACTACATGAATTGAACTTCGAATTGCTCCCACATCCACCGTATTCGCCAGATTTGGCTCCCAACGACTACTGGCTGTTCGCAGACCTCAAAAAAAATGCTCGCCGGTTAGAAATTTCGCACGAATGAGGAGGTTATCGCTGAAACTGATGCCTATTTTAAGGCTAAAGATAAATCGTTCTACAAAAGTGGTATTGAAATGTTAGAGCGGCGCTGGAATGATTGCGTTGCTCTTGATGGAGATTACGTTGACGAATAAAGCTAATTTTGAACCAAAAAAAACGTGTTTTCTTTGTTAGGCCCGGGACTTTTGTGTTACTCATAATACGTATTCTCTGAGAAGGGTTCATTCACAGTAACGAATTTTAAAACTTTTGTGACCTTGACTTCTATGGAGTAAACTAATACGTCCTCAAACATGAATCGAGAAAGTGGAATCCTTATGGCTTAAGAATTGGATTGTTGCGTTTGTAATGCAAAATATAAAATACAACACTGAAATGCTGAATGTATTCGATACTTACTTCACGGAGTTTATTACCTACATAAAAATTCTTGAAAATATTAAGAGATTATTAGTTTTTACATATACCGCATATATTGGTGCAACAATTACAGCCTTGGACATATGTCTACATTGTGATACTATTAAAATAAAACTACATGCATAAACATTCACTAAATAAGTTTTTAATAATAAATTTAATATTTGGTGGCACCACCATTTGTTTTAATAACAGCATTTAACCGTTTAAGCATTGACGCTACTAAACGTAAACAAACTTCAAGTGAAAGTGCCTCTCACTCCTGTACAATTTTGTTCCTTAGGTCATTTTTGTTACTGAATTTGTAACTGGAAAGCTTTAGCTTCAGCATGCGCCACAATTTTTTTATAGGCGACAGATCTGGTGACTGCGCCGGCTATTTAAGTAAACGAATTCCGTTCTCACGAAATCACTCCATCGAGGATCTGGATTTGTGACAGGACGCATTATCCTGTTGGAATGAATTTCTCCGTCATCCCTGTCATATATTTTCAGCACTGATGGTTCTAATACCTCTTCTAGCATCGAGATATACCGCTCGCTGTTCATCCTATCATCACACAGAAACACTTCTCCTACGCCATTTGCGGACATGCATCCCCAAATCATGATGTTGCCACCGCCATGTTTGACAGTTGAGGTGATACAATCAGCACGAAATGCCTCCCCAGGTCTACGGTGAACGAACTGAGTTCCATTAGTACCAAACATGTGAATTGGAAAATTAACAATAATTACTTTTTCTAATTTACCAAATTGGTGGTATGTGTATACATTTTTGCAAATTTTGTGTAACAAAGGAACAAAATAGGATTGCTTAACATACCTCTATGTTTGATTCGTCAGACCATATGACGTTCGACCAATCCTCGATAATGCAATATTTATATTTTCTTGCCCACAGCAAACGATTTTTCATTTGTTGCTGGCTCAGGTATGGCTTGCGACGCGTTTTCCGCTTCAAATTCACCTCTGCCAACCTTCTTCGAACGGTTCTGTCACATACAGAAACGTCTTGTTCAACCGATAGATCAGCGGCCAGCTTTTTGGGTGTTTGAAAGCGATTCCGTAAAGCTAAACGCTTCAAATAGCGATCCTGTCTCGTAGTGGTTTTGCGTTTTCTCCCAATTTTTCGTCGATTTTCATACGATCCAGTTTCCCGAAATCGTTTAATGGTTAATTGTATCACTGGGGAACGGTATGACTTCAATTGATGCGATTGAGCCGTTTATATAACTCTCGCTTTATCTTATCGGTAATTACAGGATTGCCTAAGTGTCCTTCCAATAATGAACATTCTAGGTAATTACCTGTAATATCATGATCCTAGTTAGAGATCGCAGCAATAATACTCCTAAATAAGAATGAGGATAATTTGCTAATGAGTACTAAGAAGTTAGATAAATATACAGAGTGATTTTATATGTTTGAGGACAGTTTAAATTTCGCGCGGTGGATTCTAGAGGATTTGACATGTTAAGAGTGGCCATTATGAGTATCGGTCCTATCAACTGCCTGTGCGGCACGTTATTTATTATTCGTTATTTATATTCATTTTATTCGTTATTATTTGCTTGAGTTTTACTTGTAATCTGTTCTTCTTAGAGCTACTGTTTATCAGTGTTATTTTCCATTTTGCTTAGAAAATCAATATAAAATTGATTTTTTGAAGATCTGTTGTCAATATTTTATCACCCATCCAAAATCTATTTGCTACGCTACTGGTTACAAAACCAAATCGCCAACGTGACAAAAAATTTAGCAAGGCGCGAAATTTAAACTGTCCTCAAACATTTAAAATCACTCAGTATATAAATTCTGCAGTAATATATACAAAATCGATATATTAAATACATTCTTGAGCAATTTTCGTAATATAGACTCCGTAAAATAAAGTATCTCTTCAATTACCCATTTGCGAAGTTATTACGAGGGGAGGCCCAGATGTTCGTGGAATGGAGGGGATGGAGTGGGAATAAGGGCGCTTGCTAGGTGTCATTCTAAGTTAAGTTGCAGCCCTATAACGTCAGTGACACGTCAAACGTCGAGGGCAACCAGACCATCGACAGGAAGCAACCAACCTGCTGACCTCCATCCGAAGATGGGACCGTCGTATTTCGTCGCAGGTGCGGTTTCCCGGTGCCGAAGGTGAATTGAGTAGCCGGAAGCCCGTGTCATTCACATCCTCTACGGGTGCGAGACCCATTTCCACCCCGTCTAAGCCACGACTCACTCTAGCCGAAGGTGGATCAAGTAGCCGGAAGCTCGAGTGAGTTACCATAAGACGGGGAAACGACGTCCGCCAAATGCGTCGAGGAAAATTCGCTCGGGCGAAAGGTGAACTGTAGCTGGACGTCCAAGCGAATTCCATTCAGATGGAGAAGTTGAGGGAAAAGATTCCCGGTACTTCGTACCCCTCATTCGATCCACGATCCTATAACGTCAGTCGTTTACGAATAGTTGCCTACTAAATAAGTCAATCCGGAAGAAAACTGGAACTATGGAGGAAATTGAACACCGTGCTGTGATAAAGTTCCTTACAAATCAAGGAACGAACGCTCAAACCATATTGAATGAAATGGAAACCGTTTATGGGAAACAGTGCGCTAGTAAATCAATGATTTATAAGTGGCATGGTCTTTTTAAACATGGTCGGGAGTCGATTGAAGACGACCCCCGCTTAGGACGGCCAGTTGAGGCCACCACATCAGACATCGTCGAAAAAGTGCAAAAATTTCTTCTATAAAAAGTTAAATTAAAAGTTTTCCGACAATGAGGTAAAGGAGGCAATTTTGGCCCATTTTGAGGCGAATGATAAAACATATTTTTATGATGGTTAGAAAAAGTATTTCATGGATCTAATAAATGTATTGTGCTTAAGGGTGATTATATTGAAAAGGAAAAATATATTTATTGTTTTATTTTATTTAAAACCATTTCATTCCACGAGCTTCTGGACCTTCCCTCGTTGTTTGATCTATAGAAGTCACAAACATTTTAAAATGTATGATTATAAATGCACCCAGATCGAAGATATATACCTCCTCTCTTTCAAGTGAGTATCTGCTTCAGTCACACGATCTGTTATCATGGCCGCTATTTACTATTTTGTTAGATGTTTATGTTCAGGTTTTCTCAACGTTCCTATTTTATGTTGACTTAAGCCATATGAGTTATATTATATTTTTTGTCAACTTTAACTTTAATAGCGTTTTCGTCTGTATTGATCATAGTATTTTACTTGGTAAATTGAGATTTTGAATTAAATATATCATTATTGAAATTAATCTACCCAATTATTTTTGATAACTTAAAAAAATATTTTGGGTAGACTTATATATGCCGATAGCATTAAGATTTATAAATCTGTTATAACGTGCGTTCAAATAAATTTTACTTCAAAGTAGTCTTTGAAATTGTAATTACGTCTTACAAATTTTATTTGGTATAAGCCCCTTGAATGACAAGATCGATGTGAAAACCATAAAACGAAAATTTTTAACTGAATGAAGTATGTTTATTTGCAACAAACAAGTAAGGTTTTGTATAATTTTTTTAAAGTGGCCTCCACTTTGTTCGAGACATTTCTTACAACTTGAAATGAATACGTAGGCGTCCACGGTCAGAGTCAGTAATAAACGAACTACTTCCGGAATTGGATCGTGTCATGATGAGGTATATAGAAATTAAATAAGAGTAGAGATTAGATCCAGACTCTATAATCCTTCCGGGCGATAAGGAAAATCCCACGGTCACCTTAGATAAGACACAATATACGTCAAAAATAAATTTCTTCCTCTTCCCTGAAACTCCAAACCTCCTCGGTTGTACGGTCTTTCTAAGATACACAAAGAAGGGGCCCCGCTTCGTGCCATAGTGAGTTAAGTATCTTTCTATATTTCTGAAAGAATACACCGGTAAGACCCTGTCGCATGTTTTAAACTCTACGCAATTCGTTGAACTCATCTCCGGTATTACTATTCCACCTATAGATTTGTTAGTCAGTTTTGACGTCGTTTCCCTCTTCACTAAGGTACCAATTCCAGATTCTCTAAACATCATCCAAAAAGCTACTATAACAGGACAACAAATCTTCCGATTTGGCCCCCGTAATAGATGAGTGCCTCACTTCGACCTAGTTTGTCTTCCAATGCAAATTCTTTAAACAAATATCAGGAGCCGTCATGGGATCGCCGCTTCCACCGGTTGTTGCAAATATTTTTATGGAATCCTTCGAGTCCGATGCCCTGGAAAATTCGGAGCCAAAACCGAAAGCTTGGTTTTGGTATGTGGACGACACCTTCATCATTTGGCCCTGCGGTAGAGATACTTTAGATAGTTTCCTTGGTCATCTTAATAGCCAACATCCCGATATAAAGGTCACCATAGAAGTGGAGAGGAACGGTGTAATTCCTTTTCCTGATGTCCTCGTAACACGGAAACCCAATCGTCGTCTAGGTCATTTAGTCTACCAAAAACCCACGCACACGGATCGATATCTACAAGCCGATTCCCACCGTCATCCCGCGCAAAAGTTAAGTGTTGTAAACTCCCTGGTACGTCGTGTTGTTTCTATTTCTGAACCTGACAGTCTGTCGAAAGAACTACAGCACGTCAAGTCATCGCTTCAAAATAATGGGTACGTATGTCGGAATATACAGAAAGTCATTAAAAGCATATACATCTTTCCCACGCAGACAAGTACCAAGATCTCAAAAACTCTGAAGGTACGGCGTATCTTCCTTTCATTCACGGTGTTACCGAACGCATCGGCAGAATTTTTAGAAAACAAAACATTAAAGTAGTGTTTAAGCCTCCTTCGAAAATTGCCAGTATTCTCCCTTCTTCCAAGGATCAAGTTCAGACCCTATCCGCTAAAGGGGTCTACAAAATTCCCTGCTCTTGCGGTTTAGTGTACATAGGTGAGACCGAGTGGTTCAATAGAAACCCGCATTAAAGAGTACAAACGTTGTCTAAATTCGGGGCACGCATCATCGTCTACGGTAGCCGAACACAATATTTTGTTTCAAGAAACTTCGGTCATCGCGAAAAATCCTCATTTCTATGGTAGAAAAATCAGGGACGCGATGGAGATTCAAAACAGCCCGGTAATATCAATAGGGAAAACGGATATCATCCGTCCGCGATTTGGAAACCGCTCCTGCAAGTCCTGCCCTCCTCTACCCAACCAACCATTCAGGCCTCCGGCCGAGCGCGTCCTACATAAACCCAGTACTTGCGGTACACGTCAGAAGGTTTTTGGCCTCTAGCGTGGTTAACACGCCGAGTTACAGGGACCTTCTGCCAAAGCGGTTTCGCCTCTAGCGTGCCACTTTGGTTTCCCTGTTTCTCCTGAAAAAGCCTCCTACGACGGAGACGAAACGTCAAGATCCCCCCTTTCTCTTTTTCCTCTCTTTATTTTTTCTTTTCTTTCTCCCCCTCCCTTTTTCCCACTTTTTCTGTCTCTCTTTCCTTCTCTTACTTTTTTTACCTTTTCTTTCTTTTTCACCCCTCCCCCCCCGCCTTTTTACTTTTTCTTCTTTTTACCTCTTTTCTTTTTATTTCTTTCCTCTCTTACTCGTATTTAATTTCTACATATCTCCTCATGACACAGTCCAGTTCCGGGAGTAGTTAGTTTAATACTGACTCTGGCCGTGGAAGCCTACGTATTCATTTCAACAATCTCTACAGAGAGGAAATTAGTCTTAAAACCTTATCCTTTTCTAAACTACGTCATAAACTTTCTAAACTCCTTTGTACTCTGAACTTTCTCTGTCGCTGTCGAGACAAGCAAATAATTCCCAATTTCCTTAAAATTCATGATCATATATCTACTCCAGCTTCCCAAATTATCTTTCGCCGCACAGGGCGAACGAATTCAACATAAACGTTGAGAGATCGATATCATTTTGGTTTCCCTGTTTCTCCCGAAGAAGCTTCCTACGACGAAGGCGAAACGTCAAGATCTCACCTTTCTCTTTTCTTCTCTTTCTTTTTTCCTTTTTTTTTCCTTTCTTTTTCCCCCTTTTTTCTGTCTCTCTTTCCTTCTCTTACTCTTTTCACCTTTTCTCTCTTTTTCACCCCCCTTTTTTCATTTTTCTTCTTTTTATCTCTTTTTCTTTTTAATTCTTTCTCCTCGTACTCCTATTTCATTTCTATATATCTCATCATGACACGGTCTAATTCCGGAAGTAGTTCGTTTATTACTGACTCTGGCCGTGGAAGCCTACGTATTCATTTCAACAATCTCTACAGAGAGGAAATTAGTCTTAAAACCTTATCCTTTTCTAAACTACGTCATAAACTTTCTAAACTCCTTTGTACCCTGAACTTTCTCTGTCGCTGTTGAGACAAGCAAATAATTCCCAATTTCCTTAAAATTCATTATCATATATCTACTCCAGCTTCCCAAAATATCTTTCGCCGCATCGGCTTAGCTCTTCTTCGCGAACGAATTCAACATAAACTTTGAGAGATCGATATCATTTTCCGATGAGAAGGTTTTCGCCTCTAGCGTGGTTAACACGTAGAGTTACCGTGACCTGCTGCCAAAGTGGTTTCGCCTCTAACGTGGTTTACACTTCGAGTTACCGTGTCACTTTGGTTTCCGAAGAAGCTTCCTACGACGAAGGCGAAACGTCGAGATCTCACCTTTCTCTTTCTTTTTTCCTTTTTTTCTTTCCTTTCTTTTTCCCCCTTTTTTTCTGTCTCTCTTTCCTTCTCTTATTCTTTTCACCTTTTCTCTCTTTTTCACCCCCCTTTTTTCATTTTTCTTCTTTTTATCTCTTTTTCTCCTCCTGCGACGGAGACGAAACGTCGAGATCCCACGTTTCTCTTTTGTTTCTCTTTCTTCTTTTTCCTTCTTTCTTTCCTCCATTTTTTCTGTCTCTCTTGTCTTCTCTTACCCTTTTCACCTTTTCTTTCTTTTTCACCCCCCCCCCCTTTTTTTTTTCATTTTTCTTTTTAATTCTTTCTCCTCTTACTCCTATTTCATTTCTATATATCTCATCATGACACGGTCTAATTCCGGAAGTAGTTCGTTTATTACTGACTCTGGCCGTGAAAGCCTACGTATTCATTTTATGAATGATTTGTGTTGTATAGTAAAATCCATTTTAAATCAATTTTAAATTACAATACACTTTTAACAAGTTCCTATCAACTATGGATCTGACCGAATACTCTGTCAAATTGACAACTTGTTCGGTACAACCGAACAAATTTCTATTTTGAATGTGTATGTGTTGAAATCGTTCAATCTTACTTTTGCATATATTTCTACTTTGCATTTCGTTGTATAGATGTTATTTACTATTGTAATAAAAACACTACACAATATCTATGTACTTAGTAATAGTTAAGTTCAGGTGAAAAGCAAACTGTTCCGTTGTCGAACGGGTAATTAATAAAATACTGTGCGACAATAAGACAAGAGGTTTATTGCTAAAGGTACGTAATGGAGTTTCTAACACTATCTCTCCAGATGTAAAGTTATGCCCCTCGTAAGCATCGTTCCTGCGGATAGTGCTGCACCGCCGCATAACTAAAATTTGGCGGAAATATTTAACACGATTTATTCTAACGGAACACAAACCTTGCCGAGAATTACCCTAATCTGCTAAATTAAGGTTCTAGTAGTTATCCACTGTGCCGATTAAAAATAATCAACTTAACAATGTAACTTCAGTTAGCAATGTAACTCCGTGAAGTTAGCAATGTAACTCCGTGCAGTATACTTCATTCAACACACGGTGTAAGTCAGTGTAGCATGTAATAATTCAGTAGACAATAATACAAGCACTATAGAGTTTCACATTTCTTCAAACCATGAGGAGCTCAATGTTCTTTAAACCAGGAAAACGTAATACAATTAATGCAACTGAAAGTTGTACAAGTTATTGCAAAAGGTTTTAGAATGGATTACTGGAGGTAAAATTTATTTGAACGCTCTTTATTTTGAATCTATATGAATAATGTCAATTATATTATTGACTGGTGCAGCAAATTTGAATGAAAACTGAGTTTCAATAAATTTAATGTAGTTTCATTTTTTATGCCCTCAAGCTTAAACCTTAATTCTTTCCATATACAAATTAAGTGTGCACCATTACTATCTTTGTTATTATTGCTTTTTGAAAATATGTTAAATTAGCAAAGTAATAGGATTTTTAACGCTGATGCATGACGCATGTCGGAGAAATTTTGAGTTTTATAATTTTCTTAAGGAAATGAAAGATACATTAAGTTATGATGTGAAAGCTATAATCCGCTATTATCTTAAAATGAATAATAAAAAAAGTTATAACATTTTGTTCCAAGTACTACGAGGGCGACCTGAAATGTTTCCGGAATCGACAAGAAAACACGGTATTGGTTTGGTTTTTTATTTTTATTTTTCGATGTAGTCTCGAAGGTCAATACACTTTTTCAAACGGTGCTCCAGTTTCTTCAGCCGTCGGATGACCTCTTCATTTGAAGCAAATCTCTTTCCTCCCAGTGATTTCTTCAGGTTTGGGAATAGGAAAAAGTCGCTGGGGGCCAGTTCCGGTGAACATGGAGTACGAAAGACTAATTCGACAATTCCGCTGCAAACGAAGCTGTTTCTCTTTCAATACTGCATCGAATCGGGTCAATAAATCTCTGTAGTATTGCCCCGTGATCCTCCTTCCCTTCTGCAGACAGGCGATGAGGATCACACCTTGGGAACCCCAAAAAGTGGTCGCCATGACCTTTCCGGCCAATAGAACGGTGTTTGCTTTCTTCGGAGCCGATTCGTCCGGAAAAGTCTACTGCTTCGACCGTTCCTTGGTCTCCGGTATGTAGTGGTGGATCGTAGTCTCATCCACGGTTACGAAACGCATGAAGAAATCCCTTGGATTGCGTTGGGTCCTGGCCAGATACTCCCCTGAAACGGTCATCCGATTTCGTTATTGCTTCGGTGTGAGCTAACGCGGTACCCATCGCACCCAAAATTTAGTGTAGGATATGGCGTTCTTCTGAGATTCCTGTTGTCTCTGCTACCTCTTTCAGCTTCAATCGGCAATCGGCTAACACGACATCGTGAATTTTGTGGACGATTTCATCGTTGGTAGCGGTTTTTGGGCGTCTACTCCGTGGTTCGTCACTTGTATTTGTGCGGCCACGTTTAAACTCGCTCACCCAGAAGCTGATGGTCGAAAATGATGGAGTGCATTCGCCATGAACCTCTAGCAAAATATTTCGAATTTTCTTGGCCGTTTTCCCAGCCATCCAGAAGTGCTTTATCACTGCACGAAAGTTCAGGTCGCCCTCGTATTTCTTCGCTAACTTTTGACAAAACAGATACATCTTAAAACAATGTTGTTCCAATTAAGTTGAAAAGAAGAAAGTAAATGTATAGCTTATAACTAATGCTCAAAAGTATCAACTTCCTTCTCAATACATATTTGTACCCGCTTGAGTACACTTTCGGTAGCTCTTAGGACTGTCCTTCTATCCAATTCGCGGAAAACTTTCTTAGCTTTATATTGCAATTTGTTCACATTGTTGCACTGCATTTTGCACAACTGATTTTGTAAATGTACCCAAAGAAGAAAGTCTAAAGGTGAAAGATAAATTCAGCGTATTGGCCGTCGAATTGGCCCATTTATACCAATCCACTTATCGGCAAAGATGGTGTCCGCATAGTTATGTACTATGCGGTAGTTGTATGCAGAAGTACCGTCCTGCTGAAAGTATAAGATAGGCGCTTCAGATAATTGGCGTTATCAAGGAAATCCTCTAGAAGATTCCGAATAAATTCTAGATATTTGTCTCCTATCAATGTACCATTGTGAACACTTAACCAACGACTAACGAACTACTTAATCAAACATTAAACGTAAATCGAACTTGTGCTACATGTGGACGCACTATTAATAAATTTTCTTGCGACCAGTAGTGATGATTCTTCTTGTATTGGAAAAGTTCGTTTCATCTCTCCATTTAAATTTTCATCACAAAAATTAAGGTACCATTGACAGAAAGTCTACTTCCTGTCTGAATCTCCTGGTTGTAATATTTGTTAGGTTCGGTATTTGAATGGGATATACTTATGCTTTTTTAAAATTCTCGGAACTGATGCATAAGTTAAACCCAGTTCCTTAATTGCATCTCTAGTGGAATTCACAATGGGCTTCAAAATATGTTAACACTGTAATTTCTACTTCTTCGTTAATAATATTTTTCTTTTCGTTTTAAATAAGCCATCATGTCGTCTAAATCGTTTGCATAGTATTCGAAAGTAACGTCGATCTGGCTGCTGTCGTAAAGGATAGTGTTCAGCATAATTATTCGCTGATCCTTCTTGAATTTTTGTCGCATACAATGTATCCTTCCAGCATATCGCATTTCTCCGAATGAGGACACTTCGTAGTGAGAAATTACTTAACACTGAGCAATAAAAGATAACGAAAAATGTTAGTGAATATTTCTCGGACATGCGTCAGGTAATTGTTTTCTTGCATACTCTGTATTAATCAGCGTTAAAAACACTCTTACTTTGCTAATTTAACCTATTTTCTAGAAACAATAATAACTGAGATTGCAATGCTGCGCACTTAATTTGAATCAGCCTGTATAATAAGCGTTTCGAAGAAAATGGTGATGGTATTGGTATTCTGTTTCACACTTCTATCAATTGTTCTTTACACTTGGAATTAGAGGTACGGAAATTTATCTACATTTAACGCAGCTTTAACCTGGTCATTAATTAGTTTCAAAAAGAGGCAGCAACCACGAACGTCTACAACAATCTTTTTCAAATTTGAGTAGTTTAATTATCGTTTAATATCAAAGGTCTTACTTGCATTTCGAAAGCAGCACTGGATAATTTCAGATAAACAAACAATTCACTCTTGGATATTTTAAATATGGAACATCTCCACATTAACCTTATATGACAGATTTATCAGCTGCAATTAATTTTGTGCGCATTTGTAGGCATTGTAACTAAAACTGCACATCAGCTATAACTAGTTTGTCGAGGGCCGCCTTTCTCTTCGGTTTTAATCGTTTTTCTGCTCAATGAGGTTTGTGAGGAATTAATTTTGTTGGTGGTAATCGTTACCTTTAGCATCTTTGACATTCTTTGAAGAATCATCTAACCAAGCTACTTGACAATTTGATTGCTCAAGTGCATAGCTGTTTACTAGATTAAGCGATGCTGCAATTAAATCAACTAAGCATCCTCAGTTATTCTTAATGTATTGTGTAAACTGGTCTTAGCACATATTGAAAGTGGTCATATTGAATGGTGTCGTTCGAATTATCACACTTCGAACCAAAGATGGTATTTTGTACTAGAGCTGATGTTAATTGTGTACCGCTGCTGCAACCTGGACAGGCGGCACGAGAAGACGAGGAACTCGAGACACATGAGACGATGTCGTGGCCCGCTTTTATGGGCCACCTCTCCACCAACGGCGATAGGCGGCCCGTTCGAGCTCAAAACAGCAGTACGCCACGTCACCGATCGCGTAACGGACAGTCTGAGATACGCAACCAACACCTCGCGTGCTGTCGACGACAGAGCCTTCGTCCCCAGGGAAGTCCGAGACTTGATACGGGAGAAGAACAGGCTCCGAAGACAGTGGTAGAGAACGCTCAGCCCGGCTCTCAAAGCGGACTACAATTAAATGGCGAGACGAACCAAGGTCGCACTGGACGAATTCCATAACAAACGCTAGGACGACTTCATGATCCGAGCCTTAAACTCACCATCCGAATTCTGGGGGGCAGTAAAGGTCATGAAGAGGCAGCGAGTTCCCGTTCCGCCGATCCATGGGGCACGCGGTGTCGCCTTCACTACCGAGGACAAAGCGGAAGCCTTCGCCGAAACCCTCAAGCGACAGTGCAGCCCCGTCTACGAGAACGTAAACGTCAACCAAATAGAACGAATCCACCAACGAGAGCGAGACATCCTCACGGCAGAGGAGGACGACCCACGTCACCGGAGGAGGTGAAAGCCGTTCCGGTCCAACAAGGCCCCAGGACCTGACATGATCTCCATATAGAAATGGAACCTTCACACTTCGTTGCAGATGCGGTTTCCCTGAGCCGAAGGTGGATTGAGTAGCCGGACGCTCGGGTAACTGACATCCAGATGAGGCTGAGACTACATTTCTACCCCGTCGAAGACACAACTCGCTCGAGTCGAAGGTGGATCGAGTAGCTGGAAGCTTGGGTGAGTTACTCCAAGACGGAAAACCTCGCCCACCAACTGCGTTACGGAAAATTCGCTCGAGCCGAAGGTGGATTGAGTAGCTGGACGTTCGAGCGAATTACAATCCGATGGAGAAGTTGAGGAAACAGGATTTGCGGTACTTCGCAGACTTTATTCGATCTACGATCTACTGTACCGCTAACACTAATTACTTTTTACATTTTCCTTATCTTAGAACATATTTCACGTTTTTTTCTTTATATTTAATTTCACCGTCAAATATCTTCGTATAAATCCTTTACACTTTCTTCTCCGTGGGCCTCCTGTTTTCCACAAAGCATCTGTTAAAAGCCCCCTACAGAGTGAAGATTATAAACTCATTATTTTCCTTCATATTTTCTTTGGGTTCTCTCATATCCCTCAAATGTTGTTCTATATTTCCTTGGAATTATCGCAAGGGTTGATTTTTATTTCACACACTTAGTGAGTGGAAATGTTGAATTAGTTTAAGTAGATAAACTTACAGGTATAGTTAATTATGACCGATGAAGGGTTGCATATTCTGTCAGTAGCTCTTCCAGTAATCTCCTTTCCTGTGATACAGTATTATCTTTATTATCATTGGCGAAATTTATATGAACCTCTTTATCCAATTTCGTCATTATAGTACTATAATTCATTCCAAAAAGGGAGAAACAAAATTCTGAACAGACCCCCAGCCCAAATTACAGCCGATAAATTTGTGGAATCAATTTTACGCGGTAAACTTAAATTTGAGGATTGTCTGAAATATTAAGTCTGTCCTAAATAAAATTGTATATGGATTCTTCAGGGATAATTCTACAATTAAAACAATAGAGTGGTAGATGTAGTAGTTACAATACATGAAGGTAAATAAATTTGTCTAGAAGACATTGCATTTATTTGCTGAGAAAAGTTTAAAAGTACGTGTCATTATATAGATAACAGTGTATATATAGTAAAACATAATAAGCAATGGAGTTGAAAATAGCTTAAATTTTACAACCATGCATGACAATTATTTCAAATTAGAACTGACCAAGTTAATAACAATAATTTTATAAACTATTTGAAGATTTTTTAATTCAATCTGATGCTTGTGAGGAAACCGAATCATCACTATTATTGTCGTCTCCAACAGAAATTATAAATGGCCGATAATTCCATCAAGATCCTTCATATTCGCTTTTTTTTCGATAACATGATTGATGCAGTTCTGCCAAGTTGTTGCAGTTACTTTAGTGATGGCATTGTGCAAATGTTGCTTAACTTCGTTTAATTTGTGCAGCAAATTAATTTTTTTATTTGTGCCTATATTAGTTCAATTCGATTGAGTTCACAGTGGTATGGTGGTAAACAAAGAACAGTTGTGTTCTTTGACTATACAATTGAATTATATTCACTTTTGACCATGTTTACCAAATTCAACAATTCTGCTCTAACCAGAATACTCTATCCCCTTATTTTGTAACCAATTTTGAATGTCCGCTTTTCTCCACATTGTTGTTGGTGTTTTTTCTACCTTCCGGCCATGATATGGTGCATTATCCATCACAACGATAGCATTCACTAGAAAATATTGTAATATTTTAGTAAACCACTCCTCGAAAACCGTAATTCATTTCCTCGTGGTAATCAGATGTTTTCTTTCGACGAAACAATCTATACAAAACATATTGTGAACTATTAGGCAAACAGCAATTTTGACGACCTCATCAAAAAATTCCAGTAAAGATGGTGTAACAATTATCTTTTTTGTCTCTGAAGATTTCCCTGTTTTTTTTATACTCGCTGATAACCCGATATACTGTTGATTTTGAAATGCCTACAATCGCAATATCTTGTAAGCTGTTGGTATGTTGTATATATTGCACTCAATAAAGTTGCCTAGTATTTGGGAAATTTGTTTAATCATGTCACCTTTTCTTGTGTTGGGTGTATCCGTAATTTTTTGTAAGCATTTAAAATTGTCTGGTTATCAGCATTACTCAAGGGATTTGCGTTCTCTCGTCTCTTTGGAGGAGAATACATACTTGTACTTTTAGCAGTACTGGTGATAGGTTCTGCATCCATAATTGAAAGCTACAGAATTATAATTCCAGTACAACTAAAGTTCTCTGTATTTGCATATTACTTACATAATCTATTAATTTTCAAATCAAAGCTCTGACAAGAACTAATCTATAACGCAACCAGCTAAGGTAATATAATAATGATGATTAAAGCTCTCTCAACGCAAACGTGATATAAACAATGGTATGGAAATCGAAATCTTTGACAATTTACGGCAAAAAGGGAATGTTGTACGGTGTGATATCGCCTCGTTTTCAACCATTAAGAAATAACTATCAAATAATCATCTTTTTGGAATATTATATAGGTTATATATCTCGTATCTCTTTTAATTTACTCTATTTAATATGCTATCTTAAACTTAAGCCATCGTAACAACCTATTTATACGTAATGATATATTTTATATCACAATTTGTGACATAAGAGGTGTTCTTAGTAGTAGGGAAAAGAATAAACATTTTGCTTGAAGCACCTAAAAGCAATTATTGATAGCACAATGGATATCCTAAGATGATGTGATTTAGAGCTGCCACTTCAAATCCACATCAATATGCCGTTGTGTTGAGAATACGCAAGCTATATAAGAAAGGAGGCAAATGAACCATGTTTGAGCTTAAGCTTCGCAGTAGCTGAGGTGCGGGTATAGAAAATTGCCTGATCAAAAAATAACATAAATATAATCCAAATCAGATCTTACTTATGTGTTCTAAAACTACTTAGCCACGGAATCATCAGCTGCCAATTTCACTTTTATCCCTTTATTAACGAATGCAGTGCATCATATGGCATCTAATGTAATCACTGAACCCTCCCAGAAGGGGTTGTGGTCTAATATCCACAATGGGATGTGTGGCTGCAATCTCTCTCTATAAGGTTGTAGTTCATCTGGCACTTAGTTGGTCGTATGGGACCTTCGCCTTCTGTTACTCAATTTCACATTTATTAACTTTCTCTTGTACTGTGGTTGGTGGTACTCAGTTCTGCTGTTCTACAATGGCGTCCCATTGTTTATGGCCAATTCTAGATTGTAGGCAATTAACGTTTGGTATGGAATCTTGTTAGTGGTTTGGTTCACGAAAGTGTTCACCGCCTGTTCTACTTCTAGTATCTTGAGATCCTATTGATCCTGTTCATTCATTGTTGCTATTGGAGAAGAAATCAGAGTCCTCATTACCCTTATTCCATTTCCTTGAGGATGCTTCGGAAATGTTTACAACCAATGTCATGAAGATATTTTGCGAATTGTACGAAAGTAAAATTTGTTCCGCTTAGGTAATGTCACACCCACTTTTGTAGAGTTCAAAGGCTACAGCCCCACGAATGTAGACAATGCATCAATGATTACTAAGATGTGCATGTTACTACGTTTAGCCGAGATGATAGGCCCGTAATAATCTAAATGTATTCTGTAGTAAGGTCTCTTGGGAATCAGTAACGGTAGGTAGGTTAAAATAATCCACCATAAAGACTGGTTAATAAGTAAGGATGCAGGAGCAAGTGTCTCCAGATCTTCAAAGATTATGTGAGGTGAGATGTAAACAAGAGTTAGGTAAAAGGATGTATCTGCAACAGAATGTTTACTATGTTGAGGGCGTAATTAAAAATAAATTTTCTTGGTCGAAGTTGCCATTGAGATATGATACATACGAGGTAGGGGCCATAAATTCTCGGCCTGATATAGAAAAAAGAAACTTGGTACAATATAAGAAATTTTATTTTTCAATGTAATTCCCCTAACTTCTATACATTTATTACAACCATTAATTCATAATTCAATACCCTTGTAAAAATAATCTGAAGTTCTTCCGTCAACATGTTCTATAATAGCTGCTTACAACTACAAACGACGTCCTCTAAGGTTTTTCTTTTAAATTAGAAAACAAATAAAAACCACAGGGAGCTATATCCGGACTATACGGGGGATTTTCCAATTCTCGAAAGCCACATTCGCGGATGGGAGCTTGAGAAACGGCGGCAATATGGACAGGAACAGTGCCGTGCAATAATCGCACATCCATATTCAATTTTCCACAAATATTGTCCTTCGATTTATCCAATAAAGACGGACAATATGTACCGTTCACAGATGTTTGTGCTCTTTAAAGTCAATTAGCGTAATGCACTCACAATCCCAGAATATTGTGGCCATCACTTTTTTCGTTGATTGAATGACTATCGCCTTGCTGAGATGAGGTTCATCAGGTCGACGCCATTCCATCGACTCCTTTTTCGACGGAGGATCGTAAAACAGAACCATTGTTTCTGTTGACTTTTTAACTATTGTAGTGTTTTGAAGTAGCTTATTCAAGGAGAAAGAAGAAGACACAATGTAATAATATGTGTAATACACTTATCTCTAATCTATATTACCCTTGTTACTTTTCCTTTCGTTACATAATTTTTATTTTTATTTCGTTTGATGGTTATTTTTCTTACATATACTGCACTACGATCCATTATTTTTACTAGATTTCGCAAAATGTCCTGGTTGACTACATTTAAAACATATTCTTTCTTTAATATTACTGTTTCTATTTACCTTAGTTCTGTTAGCTGTGCCTGATACTTTAAATGCAACTTGTTCGGTATCTTTTTCTACGTTGTTTATTCTTTTCCCTTCAGCAATCAGTCGAGCAATAGTCGAGCAGACAAATTTGTCAGATTTCTCTCTTCTTTAGATGTCTATTCCCAAGCACTCACAAAATATTTGTACGTTTTAGATAGGGTCGATAGAATTTTAGTTAATAGCATCGTATCATCAATATTTTGTTTTAACATTTTTAATTTAAGGGTCAAATTCTCTAAACCAGATATATATTTAGTTATATCCATACATTTTTTATATTGATAGTTATAAAACCCGTGTAGTAACTGGTATTTCTGTTGCTCGGTATCTCTTTCAAAAACACTGCTTAAGTTATCATACATTTCCTTTGGTGTATTGCAATTTAAAAGATGTATTAATACTGACTTTTCTACAGTTGTTATTATCAATTTTTGAGCAATTGCATCTTTCTCCTCCCAATCTCCTTTTTCTGTTGGGTCACTAGGTATCCGCGTACATCCAGAGACAACATTATGCATTTGCTTGGCCTTGAAAACGTCGTTATTTGAAACTTCTAAATATTGTAATTGCTAGAATCGTTTAAAGTATCTATTTTCAAAATTTCTTCATTCATTTTTAGTTTTCTTTTTCTATTCTTTTCGAAACCGTTGTTACCGTACACTACTAGACACACACTTTTACTTTTCTTTTCTACTTCAGCTTACCTGGGCCCATAACCTGTTGACTTTTTAACTATTGTAGTGTTTTGAAGTAGTTTATTCAAGAAAAAAGAACAAGACACAGCGTAATAATATAATACACTTATCTCTAATCTATATTACCCATACACTACGTCTACCAATTTTTACTAGCTTATGCAACCTCCTCTACACAGAGCGAATAACCAATTGCCTTTTTTTTCTGTTTATAATAATACTGTAAATATTTCTAACAGTTTCATCCCCTGTGACAATGAACTCCAAAGTCGGTTTTGCGTCGCCTCCACACATGTTTAAAAACTACCGCGCACATTCGAGTCGACGTTCATGTTGGAGAGCAGAAAGAAGTTGCGGTAGCCATCTTGCACCCAAATGGTCATGGAGAATTCGACGAATACTCGTTTCGGATGTTTGTTATCGCTGTTAATCCTTCACTTTCAAACGGCGATCTCCTAGCACTAAATCTTCAATAATTGAAATTAGTTGAGGCGTTATCACTTCACTTGGTCGCTCCGACCGTTCAGCATTTTCCAAGGATTCTTGCCCCAAACGGAAACATTTTGCCCACTTTTTTACAGTGGAATACCAAGGAGATGAATCACCGTAAACGCCGTCAAATCGTTGTTTTATGTGATTAGGCTGTTTTCTTCTTTTGTTAAAAATTTGATGACCGTGCGGTACTCAATTTTTATTACTTGAGACATTTTTATGCGCTGGTCATGTTCGTTGGCGGGCTATTAAAAACTACTACTCTTTTAACCGTTATATTAATAGCGCAGACGTCGCGTATGTGCATACATGACGTGACGGAGTTTAAACACGCTTGAACCCGTGTAACCCTGTGAGACCGAGAATTTATGGCACTTACCTCGTATGCCTGAGCGTAAGCACTTGTAACATAAACTTAACTTCTGAAATTATTTTGACAGTGTCATCGTGATACCAATAAATATGTTATTAGATTTAAAGATACAATAAAACAAGCTCAGCTGGTATTCAAGGTTTTACTAATAAGAAAAGGCGGAATTAAAGCAAGTGTTGAAATTGTTGTCCATTATATTCAATACTAGAGTTATTAATGCACATTCTTCAATAATTCTTTCTTCGATAATTCTTTGCAGCAGATCTTGCAATTTGGCAACAGGAAGTATAAATATTCTATTCTTTAGTCAAGGAAACGAAAAAGTCCATAATTGTCAAACAAGGTGATCGTCGTGGAAATTCAACTTCCGTATGCAAGCTTATAATCCGATCATCAAAAAGCTCGCGACGAAAACCAATATTCTCTTGTGTTATGTGTAACGTTGCACCATCTTGCTGGAAGTAACCATATTGCAATTCACCTTCGTGCAGCTATTCAATAAATAAATTCAAAAAAAAAACTACTAGTTAGACACCAAGCTTCACAGCATACAAAAACGATTCAACAAATATATGAGGAGTTTCACTACTCCACATTCGAGGAGGCAAATAACGAACGGACATTTTCTTAAAGCACGTAAAAGCAATTTTATATTATTAATACAATGGGTATCCTAAGATGACGTGATCTAGAGTTGCCACTTCAAATCTACACTAATATGTCGCTGTGTTGAGAATACGCAAGCTATACAAGAACGGAGGCGAATGAACCATGTCTGAACTTAAGCTTCGCAATAGCTAGTGTGTGGGCAAGGAAAATTGCCTGATCGAAAAAGAACGTACACTTAATTCAAATCGAATTTTACATGTGTTCTAAAACTGCTTAAGCACGGACTCATCAGCCGCCAATTTCATTTTTATCCTTTTATTAAAGAATACAGTGCCCCATATAGCATCTAATCTAATCACAGGGAGGTTCAATGATGAGATTAGAATAGGTTGTGATCAAATATCAACAATATGGTCGGCTGCATGGCTACAATATCTCTCTCTGGGGTTGTAGTTCATCTGGAATTTAAGTTGGTCGTATCGGTCTTTCATCTTCTGTTCCTCAACATCACATTTATTACTTTCTCCTGTATTGTGGTTCGTGGTACCCAGTTTTGGTGTTCTACATTGTAGCCCATCAACGTTTGATATGGAGTCTTCCTAATGGTTTGAGATCTCATTGATTCTGTTCGTTCATTGTTGCTATTAGAGAAAAAATTAGGGTCCTCATTACCCTTATTTCATTTCCTTGAGGATGCTTAGGAAATGTTAAAATATGTTTACTAGCAATGTCACGGAGATATTGTAGCTGTTCAATAAATTCATTCAAAATGTTTCTATACCTCTCAGCATTAATTGGAAAATTAAAAGTCCAACAATTTTGCTACGAGAAACTGCTAAACACCAAGTCTCGCAGCATACAAAAACGATTCAACAAATATATGATAACATTCACTACTCCACACTCGATTATTTTGAAAATTGACGTACCCCGAAAGATGAAACCACGCTATATCAGAAAAATTTAAAATTTAGTAGGTCATCATCTTGCATTAAATTATTTGCAAACCATTGGCAGTAAGCAAGGCATCTAGGGTAGTCTACCGGAAAAATAGCCTGATGTAATTGCATCTTATGCAGATGCACGTGTAAGTTTTTCTTTACAATTTTCTGGTATGTTCTTTAAGAGAGTCCCATCTTTTATGAAAGAAGTTTCAAAGGTGTTGTGGTTGCATTTTCCATCCGATGACGATCATTTATAATTTTCAAAACTTTCAAGTTATAATACCTGTTTGAGTTCAAACATATATTTTCTGTTTCAATACCATATTCAACTTTTGCCTTACCTTAAAATTTATTTCACTTTTTTTCTTTACACTTAGTTTAACGTTTTCGTCTAAATCTTTTACACCATCCTCTCCGTGAGCCTCCTGTTTTCAACAAAGTCTCCGTTAACAGCTCCATACAAAGTAAAGATTATAAACTAAGTTTTTCGTCAATATTTCCTCTGGGCTCCCTCATATCCCTTAAATGTAGTTCTATATTTCATTGGGATTATCGCTAGGATTAATATTTATTTCATACAATTGGTGAGTGGAGATGTTCGATTTAGTTTTAGTAGATAAACCTACAGGTACAGTTGACTATGACCTATGGAGGGCTGCATATTCTATCAGTAGTTTATTATTATTAGTACTAGGTTATACGTTTCGTATTTCTTTTAATCTACTCTAATATCCTGGCCTAACTAATGTAAATTAAACTTAAGCCATCGTAACAACCCATTCATACATAATGATGGTATTATATATCACAATTTGTGACACAAGAGATGTTCTTACGTACTAGGGAAAAGAACGAGCATTTTGCTTAAAGTTCGCAAAGCTACTTTATATTGTTAGTGCAATGGGTGTCCTAAGATAATATGATCTAGAACTGCCACTCAAATCCACATGCTATTGTGTCGAGAATACGCAAACTACAAAAAAAGGAGACAAGTGAACAAGTCTGAGCTTAAGTTTCGCAATAGCTGAGGTGCGAGTATAAATTGCCTGGTCAAGAATGAATGTACACATAATCCAAATCAGATCTTATATGTGTTCTCAAACTACTTAGGCCCGGTCTCAACAGCTGCCAATTTAATTTTTATCCTTTTATTAAAGAATACAGTGCATTATACGGCGTCTAATATAATCTGGGAGGTTCAGAAGAGCTTGTGATCTAATCATAAAGTTTCTAGCTCGAAGCTGCCATTAAAATAGGAAATATAGGCCTGAGCTTATTCCATATTATCATGCTCGTAACACAACTTTAACATTTGAAAATTATTCTGACTGTGCCATAGTGATATCAATAAATATGTAATTTGATTTAAAGTACAATGAAGCAGCAAGCTCAATTGGTATTTAAGATTTTACTAATAAAGAAAGCCCAAATTAAAGTGAGTGTTGACATTCTTGTCAGAGGCGTATTGCAGCAATGCAGGCGTTATTAATGTACGTTCTTTAATAATTCTCTGCTGGAGATTAAGTGGCAACAATAGTTTTAAATATTCTATTCTTTAGGTGAGGAAACACGGAAAAGTGTACAATTGTCTAACAAAGTGATCGTGGTGAAAATTCAACTTCCATATGTAAGCTACAATCCCATCGTCAAAAAACTCACGAAGAAACGCAATATCTTCTTGTGTTATGTATGTGTGCCGTTGCACCATTTTGCTAGAAATAACCATATTGTAATTCATCTTCGTGTAGCTGTTCAATAAATTAATTCAAAATGTTTCTGTACCTTTCAGCATTAATACTCCACATTCGAGGAGGCAAATAATGAACGGACATTTTCTTAAAGCACGTAAAAGCAATTTTATATTGTTAATACAATGGGTATCCTAAGTTGACGTAATCTAGAGTTGCCACTTCAAATCCACACCAATATGCCGCTGTGTTGAGAATACGCAAGCTATACAAGAAAGGAGACAAATGAACCATGTCTGAACTTAAGCTTCGCAATAGCTAGTGTGTGGACAAGGAAAATTGCCTGATCGAAAAAGAACGTACACTTAATTCAACTCGAATTTTACATGTGTTCTAAAACTGCTTAACCACCAATTTCATTTTTATCTTTTTTTTTTAAGAATACAGTGCCCCATGTGGCGTCTAATCTAATCACAGGGAGGTTCAGTGATGAGATTAGAAGAGGTCGTGATCAAATATGAACAATACGGTCGGCTGCATGGCTACAGTGTCTCTCTCTGTGGTTGTAGTTCATAAGGCATTTAAGTTGGTCGTAATGGTCTTTCATCTTCTGTTGCTCAACTTCCCATTTATTACGAACTCTCCCCTGTACTGTGGTTGGTGGTACCCAGTTCTGGTGTTCTACAATGTCTTCCCATTGATTATCACGAATTCTGGATTGTAGCCAAGCAACGTTTGAAAGTGATAGTTATGTATGCAAAAGCGATTCAACAAAATATGAGGAGTTTCACTACTCCACAATGGAGTATTTTGGAAATTGACGTACCCCGCAAGATGAAACCACGCTTTACCAGAAAAGCGTCAAATTTAGCAGCTCATCATCTTGGATTAAGTTATATGCAAACCACTGGCAGTAAGCAAGGCGTCTAGGGTAGTCTACCGAAAAAATAGCCTGATGTAATTGCGTTTTGTATATAGGTATGTGTAAATTTTTCTTTACAATTTTGTGGCATGCACCATAAGAAAGGCCAATCTCTTAAGAAAGACGTTTCAGAGGTTTTGTGGATTCAGCTTCCATCCGTTGACGGACATCATTTATAACTTCTTCCAAACGATCAGTGTAATTTATGACACACAGAACCAGTCTCATGGAATACACCAACACAATTGGAAATAAATCAGTACATCATGTACAGTGGTATGTACCGCTAATGATGAATACTTGCGTACTGTAACTGGCTGGTCTATTTGGAAATTTGAGGAATGTGTATGTGAATAGAATAAGTTAGAGGTCTTTGGAGGAATTTAAGGATTCCGTTAGGTTTTTGCTGAACTTGCTCCGATTTTGATATAAGATTTATTGTTACATTAATATATTATTCTTTGACTCTAAAGTGTGTCGTAGGTTTTTCGGTGATTCCGCATGTTTGTATGTCTTGAAAAGGACCGTTGATTCGACGTTTTAATAAAATTTCACTTATTATACTCTTTTGTTTAAGTGGGTCATAAACATGTATAGTTCTTTCTTGTCATGTGGTCAGATCATGAATGTATCGCCCACATACGTTACCCACAACTTTTTAATCTTCGGTGTTTTTCTCAGAACAGTTTATATTTCGAAGTTTCCATAAATAAATTTGCCAAAGCTGGAGATAAAGGAGAATCCATTGGCGCACCCTCCATTTCTTTGTATCATCGTTCTTTAGAGGTGAAATAGGTGTTTACTATGCAGTGTTTACCTATGTTTATGATGTGTTCTGGTGGCTTATATTTTTCTTGGATGATAGACATTGCTTTTTTTACTGGCACTTGTGTAAATAGTGGTGTAACATGAAAGCTCACCAAAATGTTTTCAATGCTCAGTTGAATCGTCTATATGAATTGCAAAAAGTTGTTCACGTATGATTTAGCTTTTTCTAGGTACGGTTGTAACTACGCGACCAGGTATTTAGCTGAAGGTTGAGTGGGTGAATGGGGCGAATTGACTATTGGTCAGAGTGACACATCGAGCTTGTGCATCTTAGGCGGTCCATATAATTTCGGTCGTCAATATAATTGTTCCTTTGGGATTATTCGCTTCTGTGTATCTGGATCAACTGGTGTAGCTTTTATTTTACTTTTCGTGGGTTTATCCAGGTAGGTCGTTAGGTCCGTTAATATTTCTTTATAGGCGGGGTTGTATAGAACAGTTTGCATTTTGTCTTCGTAGTCAGAGATGTTCATTAGCGTAGGGTTCCCTTTATCCGCAGGAAGGATTATGATATATGATTCACTACGTAGGCTCTTCCTAGCTGAGTGTTCTTCTGTAGACAAATTCTTGCGTGGCGGCTTGGCTTTTCTTAATACGCTAGCTGTTTCTTGACATATTATTTCTGTTGTTTTGCCTTCTACTTTGTGCAGCGCTGATTCTATTCTGCAGATTATATCTTCAACCGAAATGCGTGTAGGGGGCTATGGCAAAGTTGAAACCCTTTGCTAGTACTGATTCTGAAGGTTCATCGAGTCGCTTATCTGACGGGTTGTTCACCAATGTTTGTGTTGTTTATTGAGGACCTGATGTTGAACTTTCGGTGTGACGTTGCTTTTCCATACGTAAAATTTTCAGCCCTGAATTCGGCAAGCATGTCAATTCTGTTCCATATAGCCGGGTAGATTTTATTGCTGAAGCAGATGTGCAGCTGGAAAAGTTCTTTGTCTGTGATGTCTAGTTTGGTTCTCGTCTTCCGGAATAATGCACGTACGAGAGAGGGGCTCGTAGTGTTTAGTATTCCCAGTGCTTTGGTATTGTTGTGTGGAAATGTAGCTTGCAGCATGTCGGTATTAGGTTTTTGTTCCTGCAGTATCGAAGGAAAGCAAGATTGCATAGACGATTTGCCTTCTTAGAACATAGCCTCTGGGACCTCTCCATTTCTCAAACTTTTCCTCCGCTCTTATTGTCTCAAAATGAGAACATCGTTGATCCAGAAAAAAACATTCGAAAATAATCTAGGATCTTCCGTGGCCGGTGTCGTTTTAGTAATTTGAAAAATAACTGGTCTACAAATTCACAGAGATTACATATAAGAGGGGAGGCCCAGAAGGTCGTGGAATGAAAGGGTTTTAAATAAAATAAAACAATAAATCTATTTTTCCTTTTCAATATAATCACCCTTAAGCACAATACATTTATAAGATCTATGAATTAATTTTTCTAAACCATCATAAAAATATTTTTTATCTTTCGCCTCAAAATGGGCCAAAATTCCCTCTACCTCATTGTCGTCGGAAAACTTTCTTCCACGTGTCTTTTTTTAAATTGGGGAACAAATAAAAATCACTAGGTGCCAGGTCTGGACTATAGGGTGGATGGACTATTGATTGAAAGCCATGCTTGTGCAGAGCAGCCATTGCAACTTTGCTCTTGTGAATCGGCGCATTATCCTGCAAGAGCAGCACACCCTTGGTCAATTTTCCTCGACGCTTCTCCTTGATGGTCTCCTTTAATTTTTCCTACCTTTTTCTTTGTAATCGATCAATAATACCCCCTCACAATCCCCAAAAACAGTAGCCATCAAGTTTTCAGCCGATTCTGACACTTTGAATTTCTTTGGCGGTGGTGTCCCCTCTTTATAACATTGCATGGACTCCTGTTTGGACTCAGGCTCAAAGTGATGAACCCATGTTTCATCTCCGGTAACAATCCGCTCCAAAATCTGTGCAGGTTTGGCTCCACACAGCTCCAAAAATTGTTTGGACGCACAGACGCGCTGCTATTTCTGCAGCGGCGTGAGCATTCTCGGTACCCATCGTGCACTGACGTTTATCATACCCAGATGGTCATGTAGGATACGCAAAATGGTGGTATCTGATACTCCAACTAATGCAGATAATCGTTTTTTCTTCAAACGGGCATCTTGCAGTAGAAATTTTTGCACTTCCTCGACGATGTCTGATGTGGTGACCATGCCACTTATAAATCATTGATTTACTAGGGCACTGTTCCCCATAAACGGTTTCCATTTCATTCAATATGGTTTGAGCGTTCTTCCCTTGCTTTGTAAGGAACTTTATAGAATTTACCTGTTTATAAATTTTTCTTGAGTTAGCAGCATAAGTAAGAACAAAATGAAAATAAAATATCCTACTGCATGTATTTATTGTTACATTATACAATTACATAATTTTCACATAAGTCAACTGCAAAAGCAATTACAATGAAAAAGCTCTGAAGCACAAATTTAAGTCAAACAGTTTACTAATAGTTTAATTTGTAAACATTAATAGCGATAACGTAATCAATTTAAAAGAAAGAAGAAATTAAGGAAAAACCGATCTGCACAAACAATACCCACATTTGTTATTCATTTCGTAATTGGAAAAATCATCAAAATAACATTATTTGAGATAACTCAGGGATTACAGAATTTTATAATACAGATTAAGCATTGTTTTTCATTTTAAATTTTTGAGTAATTTTGAATTTGTTACGCGGAAACACTTGGTTGCGAAGTCACCAAGAAAATAATATAAAAAGAAAATTTGAATTAAATATGTAGTTACACATTTTTACCCGTTAAAAATCAGAATCGTCGTCATCTGTACAAAATTCCTCGAAACCGACACCTTCTTCTGCTGCACTAACGTTAAGATCCCACATTCGTTGCTCTTCTTGCGCTGCATGTTGAATGCATTTACACCATGATTGCGGCGTTACATTTTTAATTCGACCATCGAGAAAAATTTTCACGTCTTTCAATTTAAAAGTTGTATTGTTTCTGTCTCCGCATTGTTTGTATGTCTTGATAAGGACTGTTGATTCGACGTTTTAATAACATTTCAGTTATCATGCTCTGTTGTTTAAGTGGGTCATAAAGATGTACAGTGACATCTCCCTCGAACGGACACCAACGGGACCAACTGAAGATGTCCATTCAGGAGGGGTGTCCACATAAAAGAAGTATGTAGTAGATACAACAAAAATCGTGTTTTAATGAAAAATGAATATATTAAAGAAACTGGGACATTTAAATCGTATATGTATATAAATGTTTTTAAAATAAATAAGAAACTTTAAACTTAAGAAAAAAAGTTTATTTCCTTTAGATATATACATACAAAGTATAATATATGTACATAGATACATAGATGTAGTATGTAATACAAAACAATGAAATGAATAGTCACTTTAAGGACGCAAAAATTCATATATTGTTGTTTATCTTCTCTTTTTCTTTAAAATGGCGGTCGGCCCTGCACGTCGTTTTCCGCACTGTAACTTGCCCCACTTTGCCGAGACTATTAATGAATGCTTTTACATCTCCCTCATGCTTACCCGAAAATCTTAAATTACAATTTCCAAAATTACCAGGAGCTTGTTGCAAAGGGTTCAACTGCTCTGAAGCATTTGACGGGACGTCTACACATTTCTTCCAATTCTCTGTAGCGACTTCCTGGGTTGCCTGTAGTAAAAGTACCCTTATATCTGCTAATTTGAATGAGATATTCTTGGTTGCCACTTCATCTTTATTTGAGCCCATACTAACTCAATTGAGTTGAGTTCTAAGTGATAAGGTGGTAACCTCAATACAGTTTTATTACAACTTCTGGCCATCTCATCCGTCACATGTGTATTGTATTGATGATAAGGCGAATCAAATGAAATAGTTCAGATTGAACCATCTCTTTATCGTGTCAAGTCTGCATATTGAGTTTTGTAGATGTTGTTGTGGGCATTTTTTCAATTTTACGTCTATGATATGCAGCATTATCCATATACTGCATTGTCTGGCTGTACTGTCAGTATTTGACGAAACCATCTTTTAAACACTTTGGTATTCATTTCTTTATGATAATCGTTCTTTTTCACTTTCGAAAAGTAATAAGCCATTCTTCACAAAACCAGTCTCAGATCCTAACTGCAAAATAATGGAACGTCTTGCTTTTCCTGTAAGATTACGTAAGCCTTTAGTCAGTCCTTTATTAAACGCTTGACGTCGACTTCTTATATTATCATTTACCCAAATTTTTGTGTTTAGCATGACGTTAATAATAACTTTTTTGTTTTTATAACGCTTTTTCAACAACTTCCAAGCAGTGCTGTAATTTGCCTCTGAGACTTCTAGCGATTATATGATTTGTGCCGCTTCGCCTTTAAGCGGGGTTCGCAAATATTGGTATTTTTGGATGCTATTAAAGTTGTGATTGTTATGAATTAGAGCATTGAATGTGTCATGAAAATTGTACCACGCTTCGTAACACCCTGTAAATTCTGGCGAATTAATTTATGGCAAAACTACGTCTTTGTGCATCAGGATTAATCGTTTTAGTTTCTGAGGTATTCTTTAATGTTCTCTTTGCTATTAGGTTTTCTATCGCTGGATGGACTGGACAATTGTCAATCACTAACACTACGTTTGTCTTTTGCTTTTGTAGATCACGATCCCAGTTTCTTATTTCTTTTTCGAAAATTTCTGATATTATCCATGCTCTCTTGTGGTGTAGATAACTGGTAACACTTCGCAAGACTTAAAACATTGAGGTGTTTGTGATTTTCCAATGACATGCAACTTTCTCTTTTTGGTACCCGTAATGTTGGCACAGACAAAAACAGTAACCCTTTCTTTGCTTTTTTACCCCCTTGACACTTTTCTTTTCGGAACTTCAGTGTTTGGTTTGGGACAATTTTATAAAAGAAGACGGTTTCATCCCCGTTAAAAGTATTGCTGTCGGCGTAACCTCTTCTTATTGTTGGCCAAACGTTGTCAAGCCACTCCTTTGCATCAGAAACCCTTACGCCTTCTCCATGTATTTTACTGGATGAAATATGGTATCTATTCTTAAAACGGCCTATCCAGCTTTTTAAATGAAATATGTTTTTATTTTTAAGCGGACTGTATTTTAATGAAGAGTAATTTCACCGTGAGTCTTCCTTCTAAATCTCTGGTATAGGTCTCTAAAAAGTTTGTTTCTACTTCCTATTCCTCTTTGAGGAAACTTCTCTAGATGATTCTCCAATGTGAGCAAAATGACAGTATTGTTACGTTCTCCTGGTTTAAAAAACAGCGCCGCTGTAGCCTGGTCGTAAATTCCTAAATTACTTGACCAATACTTACTTGTAGAGTATGTTCGCTTATTTACTATATGAAAGGTTGTACAGTGAAACTCAATGCGCATGCGCAAAAAAATATATTTTAAAAATAAAATGTGTACACGGTTTCCACTCTTGCCTATGTACATTTACGATGTACGTAAGATATATATATTTGCAATAATTGCAGTTATTCGAGCTCTCTTATACATCTAATGTACATTAGCATGTGTATATGTATGTTTCTTATATGCTTCCGCAGAAGCTTTGTTAGAGGCATGTACTGCCTCTATCTATTTGCATGCACCAGTACCTTTTTATAGGGGAGCCAACCCTATTTATTTCTTAAATTTATAAGCGCACCTCGGTGCTATGCTTATTTATATGTCCCTTTCCGGGAGCCTAATATATTTTCCTTGTTTTAAATTTGCCTAGGGGACTTGGCCCTGTATTATTGGCATGTATTTGTACTTGAACCAAATACGTTCGTTATTTTCACATTTATAGGGGAACCCACCCTATCTCTTAGAGCTTGAACGCCTGGTCGAGCGCGCCAGTAGCGATAATAGCCGATCTCAATACAATAATGTCACAGCTACCCAGGGGTTCTCGTTTGAAATAATACGCTATGTGCAATCTTTAGCTCTCTGCTACTGCGCCCCAAAGAAGGGAAAAAGCCAGTAGCCAGCAAATGTGCGAACTGCGCACCGACAAGTAAAACGGAGCGATGATGCCGACATTACATAAGAAAACTGGTCCGTGAAACTCGTCCGCTACGACGAGCAACTAAATGAAAAAATTTCTAAGTCCCGATACGACAAAGGACCGAACAAACGTACAAAAGACAACGGGCGCTGCGGCCGCAACGACCGTCAGCAAGAAGCGGAGTGATCGTACTTGTAGAAGATGTCTATACATGCGCGCCGACAATCTCACCAAAATAATTTCCGACACAAACTTAACCGAAGACTAAAAATATGTATAGACGACAACGGACACAGTAGCCTCGACGGACGATGATAGAAAATCGAGAATTTATACTTATTAAAGAAATCTATACATGCAATTCGACAACCTTACCAAATGACTCCCGCCAGAAATAAATGTATAGACAACCTCCTCGACGATTCCTCCCAAAACTATAAAATATTAGAAACTTCCACTAATCATACGACGACGTTACTGTACACGTTACGACGAGGTACGATAGGTGACCGAGAGTGCACGATCGCTAATACCTCGACCGTCGCGCGGGAGACGACTGCCTGTGCTTGTGTACATTAAATTTTAAGAAAACTCCCATTATTTATTCGACGACGTTGCACTGAATGATTTTTAAATTAGGCAGTTTTAGCTAGCGTAATGTGAATGGCCGGCTTGCATACATATACAATACGTAATGTACATACATATTAAAATAAAATTGGATATATTCTAAGAGAGCAAAATAAATAAATATAAAAATGAAACTAAAGTAATATTCTAAATGAAAATAAGGTAATAATGGTAACCCATACGGTTGCAAAGAAGATAAAATAATATAAAATACATAGTAGTAAAAAAATTGATAAAACACAAAACACAAAACAATGTTAAGTCCTTAACAAGTATTCATCGTTACTTCGTCAACTCTTCCTGATACTACCCATCGGTTTCTGTAGTATTGACGAATGTTTGTTGTTTCTAAACTGACGAACACAAAGTAATTGAAAGAAGATTTCAGCCTCTATGAGTATGTCAATACTTGCTGATTCATGGAAATTCGGATCTGCTAATTGGATGTGCACTGGTATGTTAACTTGGGTTCGTGAAATGCTTACTAAGGGTAAATTGTCAGTAATTTAATTAATAACTAAAGAATTTAATGTGAATTTATGATTATTGACTTCAGAGTATATTGTGAGCTCTATTTGCTTAGTAATTGTTATAAGATTGTTTCCAAGTCCTGGAACAGTAGATTTTCCTCACTGAGGAATTATTCCAAACTGTTGAGATGATTTTTTTGTGATGAAATTTGACTGTGATGCCGAATCTAATAAAACTCTTAAATCTTTTCTGTTTCCATGGGTATCTGTGACCATAACTAGTGCTATGGATAATATTATCATGCTTCTTGTGTGTGTATTTTCTTTGAACCTTGTTGAATGGCATGATGTACTTGCTTGAGGAGTGTTTGAATTTTGTGTGGCTGTTATTTGCGATGGTGGTCATTGTTGTCGATTTGAAATTTGTGTAGTGGCATTTTTAATTTCTATGTGCAACAGGCTATTATGTTTCTTACCACAAACTTTGCATCCACCTGATATAGATTCATTTATAAGATGTGCTCTTTTCAAATAATTGTAGCATCGGCGGTTATTTTTCACGTATGTGACTCTCTGATGTGGTGATATACTTAAAAATTTTGTGCATGCAAATAATTGATGTGGTTGTTGACATAAATTGCATATTTTACCGTCGAACGTGGGTAATTTATTCTTGACAATTTAATTTGTGTGTTTTTGATTGAATCTGAATTAAGACTTTCAGATTAGTCTGGTAATGTGAAGTTGCTTGATTTTATTTTATTTTTTAAAGCTTCTACAGTTGCTTTTACATCTAAAAATGTGCTTTCAAATGTTTCCCTATCTTCTGAATATTCTTCTTCATTTATTTCTTCTAAAGCTATCAAGAAATGCCAGAAAATGTTTCAAGATAGTCAGGTAAAATATGATTTAGAAAGTATTCACAAGTACTATGGAGTAGCGCAGATAATTAAAAAATTACAAAATTATTCGATGTCGTTTGTGGATTCTGTTCTAATTGTGGATATTGTTCACTGACACCTATGACGATTGCAAGGACTGTGTGGATGTACAATTCACAGGTATAGCAGTAAACTCCACTCACACAAATTAATTAATTATGCGGAACGCAGCGTTTCGAGAGCACGTGGGCTCCCATTGTCAACCGTGTTACCGACTGAAAGTAAAAACTGTATCACACATGCAAGTTATTTTCTACGCAGGCTCTAAAATTTCTAAACCATATAACTATTTACAATCTACTAGGTGGCCTCATGCCTTTTACGGGGAAGGATGGACCGAAAGCGAACCGTATCTTTAACAGGGCCTATGGTAATAAATCCATCAAACTCGAGTGTGCAATTGGGGGTGGTTCTCTGTTCAATAAGTTTCCGTTCTTTTTCATATATACCGTTTCGTACGCGTCTAATTCTCTATACGAGTTCACGTTTTTAAGTAGTGTCAGATTTTTTAAATCAATCCCATGTCCGGATTTTACCATATGCTCTGCTACGCTTGATAGATCTGGTTTGTGGAAACGATAGTGTCTAATATGTTCTTCGAACCTCGTTTCGATACTCCTTTTTGTTTGTCCAATATAAACTTTCTCACAATCATTGCATGCGATTTGATATATTCCAGACCTTTTTATCATCTCCGGTTTATCTTTGGAATTCCCTTAGAGATTCTTTAAGTTGTTTTTTTACACAAAAGACACCTTCATATTTAGTTGTCGGAAAATTTTACTTAACCCTTTTACTGTTGGGTGAAAAGGAAGAGTTATTACCGGTGTTTGTTGATGTCAAGGTCGTGGAATTTCTGTTGTGTTGTTTGTATTGGACCTTCCTTAAAATACGGTCGACATCCATAGAAGAGAAACCATTATATCTCGCTACATCTTTGATATACTTTAATTCTTTGTCGTACCTGCTCTTGTTTAGTGGAAATCTGACGAGTCTATTGATCAGAAAACTAATCGCGGACATTTTTTGTTGTTCGCAATGGTGCGAATCAACCGTGATGAATCTGTTGGAATTAGTTTCTTTTCTGTAGATGTCTATTTCTAATTTACATATAATCTACAATTACCATATGCTCTGCTACGCTTGATACTTCAGTTGGTAACACGGTTGACAATGGGAGCCCACGTGCTCTCGAAACGCTGCGTTCCGCATAATTAATTAATTTGTGTGAGTGGAGTTTACTGCTATACCTGTGAACTGACATTTATATACGGAGGAAGGCGAAAGAAAAATTTGAAAGTGCTATTGACAAGGATTCAGATTTTCTCATACTAAGACAAATTTGTGAATGTGCGTTGAAAGATCCATTAAGTTGTCATAAGGATTACTTTAAATTTGCAAATATAACCTCACTTGATGCGGAAGGGTCGTTTTCATCAAAATATTTATTCCGCACGCTGTACTCATTTGACTGAAACAAGTGTGGAAACATATTTAATGATTCTACTATAACAGATGCCGCACAGTTTGTGATTTCGTGAAGACTTCTTAAAACAGTAAGTGTTTCAGTATGTTATATAATATACATTTTATCATTATTTTATGTGTAGACGTTCCTGCGTCCGCATCGCCTATGATCACTCATGAAGGTCACGATCACAAATGATGCGAGTAGGTAAACGTTACGGAACGCCTTGATAGAACCACTCGGCTCCTCCACGTTGTTCTCCGCACTGTACTGCCCCACTTTGACGAGACTACTAGCGATTGTATGTTCGCCTTTAAGCGCAGCCCTCAAGTATTGATATTTTTAAGTTGTGATTATTGTGAATTAGAGCATCGAATGTGTCATGAAAACTATACCAGGTTTCGTAACACCGTGTAAATTCTGGCAAAGTAATTCGTGACAAAACTACCTTTTTGCTCACTTGAACTAATGGCTTTAGTTTCTCAGCTAGTATTTAATTTTCGCGTTGCTACTGACGCCAATTTAAAGTATTTGCTTTGAAATTCATCTAGTTCAATTTCTTGCGCAGGAGTATTGTTTATTAATTCTATCTTCGTTTGAGTATCTGTCAAAGCTTGACCATACGATCTCCAATTTGTCTAATCTTACTTGTAATTCATCCACTTTTGTATTATCTAATTCAAGCTCATCCAAAACTGTTCCAAACTTAATCAGGAGTGTATTGAATTTGGAAACAATGACTTCTGCATGATGTGTTACGAGGTCGACCTGAAATGTTTCCGGAATCAGCAAGAGATGGCGCAAGAAGGTTGAAGTGATTTCATTGGTTGGCAGGGGCAACTTTTTTATGGAAACTGTCAAATTGTTGTTGAAGAGTGTAGGATAACATGAGAAATGAACAAAAACTTCTTAAATGTAACTCGTTTTTGCGCGAAGAACAGCTTTCACAATCCGAGGCATCTGCTCCACTAGTTTTTCAAGGACTCTATTTGACATATTATTCCATTCCTCTTGTAAAATGTTCGGACCCTCCTGTCCAATTCATTCCATAACAGCTCGATGGGGTTTAGATCGGTGCTTTGCGGCGGCCATGTCATTATTTGTAAAGTGCCATTATCTTGTTCTTCATTCAAGAAATTTTAACATATCAGTTAGTTTTTGGGGTCGTTGTCCTGTATGAATAAAAAATTTTCGCCGATTAGATGTTGCCTCAATGGATTTTCTTCCAGTATTTCTTTTTGCAAAATATCTTCGCTTCGCTTCAAGTCTCCTGTGCTGGCATAGGAAAAACAAATCCAAACAAGCACAGAACTTTTTGTTTGACAGTTGGCACTACACAATTCTGCAACATTCTTTGGCCTTTCGCTCTTCTTACAAAAACGAGCCTTGATTGTCCAAACACCTCAAACTTGGACTCATCAGTCCATAGCATCCTTTTTCACTCATCCACTGTCCTATTTCTACGTGTTTCTGTCCATTGTAGCCGTTTTTGCATGTTTCTTCGTCGAAGTAGGCTTTTTTTTGTAATGTGGTCATGAAGACTTGCAGCTTTTAATTTTCTTTTCACTGTAGTAATAGAAATCTTCCTTGCATGGTCGCGATTTATTTCGGCGACGATTTCTGATGCTGTCTCCTATTTCGCTTGCTCAGCAATGTTATACGCTCATCTTCGGCGTGAGTTGTTATTTTCTTATGACCTAAACGTGCCCGATCTTTAAGTCCACCAAGCTTATTAATACGCTTGAATCTCCATTCTTCAACTAAGTTGAAAGCATTACATCAAAATGCCATGTGTGGTGATTCCTCAGTAACGCAACATTTCAGAGGTTTTCCATCAGGTGGTTGTGTTTGACTGCCATTCAAAAGTAGTGCAAACCATTAAGTAAACAACATTTCTCTGCTTAGTAAAGTATAAAGAAAAGCTGCTACTATACGGCTCATTACTTGCTGTGCAATATTAACCTTCACCGCAAACCTCATAACCGGTGCTACGTGGGTTTACTTAATTTTATTCATCGCCCTAAATATAAGTGGTGATCTGATGTCTAACACATGGGCTGAAAAGTCCCGGGCCTAACACATAGATGACGCTAGTTTTATTGCAGTCACCTTTCTCTCAGTTAGTACTAACCTTCAAAAGACAGCTGTTAAAATTTCATGATATTCTATTCATTAGTTTGTGAGTTATTGTGCTAAGAGTCACGCTACTTTTGTTATTTTCAAAACAATGGATCAAAAACAATTTCGTGTTTTAATTTTACACTGCTTCTTGATGGGAAAAAATACCGTTCAAGCGAAGCAATGGCTTGAAAAGTGTTATGAGGACTCCGCTCCATCAAAAACAACAATAAAACGTTGGTTTGCTGACTTCTAACGTGGTCGCAGAGACACCGACGATGCAGAATGCAGTGGACGTCCAAATGAGGCAGTAACACCAGAAAACAGCAAAAAAATCCACAAAATCGTTTTGAATGATCGAAAAGTGAAGTTGCGTGAGTTAGCTGACATCGTAAAGATATCAAAAGAACGTATTGGCTTTATATTGCATGAGCATTTGACTATGAGGAAGCTCTGTTCAAAGTGGGTGCCGCGTTTGCTCACTGTTGACCAAAAACAAGAACGTGTTGATGATTCTGAGCAGTGTTTGGCCATATTTAAACGTAACAAACGTGAATTTTTGCGTCGATATGTGACAATGGATGAAACACGGATCCATCACTTCACTCCGGAATCAAAACCATCATCATCTGAGTGGACAGCAACTGGTGAACCTCGTCTAAAGCGCCCGAAAGCACAACAATCGGCTGGAAAGGTTACGGTCTCGGTATTTTGGGATGTGCGTGGTGTAATATTCATTATCTTGAGAAAGGAAATACCATCAGCAGTGAATATTATATAGCGTTATTGGAGCGTTTGAAGGCCGAAATTGCAAAGAAACGACCGCATATGGCAAAGAAAAAAAATGTTGTTTCATCAAGACAACGCACCGTGTCACAAGTCAATCAAAACAATGGCAAAACTACATGAATTGAACTTCGAATTGCTCCCACATCCACCGTATTCGCCAGATTTGGCTCCCAGCGACTACTGGCTGTTTGCAGACCTCGAAAAATGCTCGCCGGTAAGAAATTTCGCACGAGTGAAGAGGTTATCGCTGAAACTGAGGCCTATTTTGAGGCAAAAGATAAATCGTTCTACAAAAGTGGTATTGAAATGTTAGAGCGGCGCTGGAATGATTGCGTTGCTCTTGATGGAGATTACGTTGTTGAATAAAGCTAATTTTGAACCAAAAAAACCGTATTTTCTTTGTTAGATCCGGGACTTTTCAGCCCATGTGTTATAACGCAAGCTTTTCGAATATCTTCGAATCTTGCTACCATTGCTTCTTCTTTATCCGAAATCACAACTGGTATGTAAACATTATATTTTACCCATTTCCTTCAAAGCTCTTACATTTGTTGAACCCATATCGCTAATTTATTTTCTCCAGGTACCTCTTCAAATCCTATTATTTTGTTGGATCGAGAATCATATTCCAAATTCTCTTTAATATCCACCTCATCAAAGAGTAACATACAAATCTTATCCTACTCACCATGTACACAATTTTTAATATGTGTGAGTAGGTGGATATTTACTCCAGATCGAAAAGTTACTTTCTCCAAAACGAATAGTGCACTTCTTTTGGAAGGTATTGAAATAATTTTACGCAATAAGTTGTAGCACTGTGGGCTTCTCTTATACATAGCCAGAGCAATTATGTTCTCATCAATATCCTACCTTCTGCCTTTAGGTGTTCTTTTAGCACATCTTAATTGTGATATTAAAGAATCTATTGTAGAAGATGATATACAATGAAATATGTTTCAAACAGTCATTAATTCACTTAAATCACACAGTTATTTTATATGTCCTGCTGTTGCGCCTGACGGTTCCGATGGGTTTATCGGTAGCGTGTCTATTACTCTGAGGTTCGAAGGACCATATAACATTCCGTTATAAAGTATGATTGAATTAAATGGACATCGCCAAATTAAATTATCTTCTTACTAACGTTTCATATGTTTATTAATAGCACTTACAACCAAGGAAATATAAGAACAACTCAAGCACTAACTACTACGTTTTATAAACTATAATCATGTTTCTCTGATAGGATGAATTCAATCTCTCTATTTCGATGAATATAGATTGAATGACGTGTTTGAAGTACCGGAAATCCTATTTCATCATCTTCTCCATCGGATTGGAATTCGCTCGAACGTCCGGCTACTCAATCCACCTTCGGCTCGAGCGAATTTTCCTTAACGCAGTTGGTGGGCGTTGTTTCCCGTCTTGGACGGGGTGGAAATGTAGTCTCAATCTCATCAGGATACCAGTTACCCGAGCGTCCGGCTACTCAATCCACTTCCGGCTCAGGGAAACAGCATCTGCGACGATGTGTGAGGGTTCCATTTCTGGATGGAGCTCAGCAGGCTGAGTGCTCTGCTGTTAGTCTTGGTTGCCCACGACGAGTGACCGTGGGCGAGCGTACCTCCATGTAATCCTGGGGTCGTATTCTTGGGACTCCGACACGAGGGGGTTCCAATGGTCTACCCCTCGGTCGAAGAACCTGGTGGCTATTCTCCGGATGAAATCCATGAGTGGTCCCACTCCGGCGTCGTCTTGGATGGCGGTGTTCCTTATGAACCCGGAAGCGTTGAGGGTACTTCGCAGAGTCTGGTTCTGGAACGCTTCGGGTTTCTTGATGTGGATGGGCGCAGCGGTTGCCCATACGGCGGATGCGTACGTTATGATGGGCCTAAGATCGGTTTTATATATCCGTATCGTAAGTGCGGGATCTAGCTTTTCTCGGGATGGACGGCGATTCTCGACTTTACGTACCAGCATGAATATCCCATATCATTCAAGAGTTTTCGTAACCAAATAATAAGTTTTACAGCTGTGCAAGCAAATACATATTCTGCTTCTGTAGTACTTAAAGTTACAGTTTTATGTTGTTATGCTCCCCATGTAATTGGACCTCCAGCTAACAAACAAATCTTTTTCAACTCTCGAAAATAAATACATAGTCTGTAATCAATTCCGTTTTCCTTCTTTAGTAAGACAGTTGGACTACAATATGGGAAATAACTTTCTCTAATATTTTCTTCCATTAACTCATCTAGTATTTCATGTAATCTATTGTTTTCCTCATAGGATAATCGGCTGAGTCTAAACGGGAATAGTTGTGAAGGCTTTAAAGTAAGTTTGCATTCAAATTCAATTTTCGGCTAATCTGGTTTTGGCCTTGTCCGATAATTTTCTATTAAACTACAAACTTGAGTTTTTACTGTATAATCTAAACTAGAATTGATTTTTAGATAAGGTTTTACATACTAATCTCACTATCATAAATTTCCTTCGGCTAGCCGGCGTTTTTTGAGTAGTCATAGTTAGAAGCTGTAGCAATTATTAAAGAGAACTAAATGGTATAGTTTTTGATACATACAAAACCTTTTATTTCTATAAATGTTCAGGATTAGCATCGAATAGGCGTGTACTTTTTTGTTTTTGATTATAACTTGTGTAGTCTCATTTTCTTCCTCATTCCTTCTTCTTCTTACAATTGGGCGCATGGATTGCGGCTCTGGGAATGTTTCCACCGCAGGACCGGCAAGGGGTAAAAGTTCTCTGTACGATTCAGGTCTGCTTCTTTTATATTAGATCTAGTCAAACCTGTCGTAATTTTGGGATTCTTGGTTTCTCGTCTGTTGCAATATTTGATTTTTAGCGTATTGGAAAGTATTGACTAGAGTAAGGACTGTTCTTCACGTTAAGCATACCCGGCTATAGACACTTTGCCGATATTTTTGGTAGAATTTGTAATAATTCTCTAGATTTTGCTGGCGACGACTTTTTTATTTTGGGCGCTGTCTTAAGGAGACCTGATGGATAGTACGTACCTTCGGTACTACTTCAATTGCTCTTGTTGCGAAACCTGTTTGACCGAGGGTATTGAAGGCTAACGTTTCTTCTTTATTTGTTTCTTTGGTTCGGTCTTTGATGGTGACTCTATTTGTTTACACTTTTTATGAATAAGAAAACTGAGTAAAAAAAGCAACTCCAAACTGTAACCGAACCGCCACTGTATTTTATTGTCGGTGCAACGCATTAGGGGAACGTCTGACAAATTCTCTAGCTTTGACCAAACATTTTAAATATTGATTCATCAGTCTATAGAACATATTTCCACAGTTCTACCGTCCAATCCCGATTTTTACGGGTGCACTGTAGCCTTTTCAGCTGGTTACCCCGACCTGCCACGCGATCGCGTAAATTTCCAGCCGGCGTTTGACGGTGGTAACTGAAATTAGACGCAGACGTACGCGATTGTATTCGCTCGCTATTTCTGTTACCGTTTTTCTACGATTTCGTTTACTCTTGATAGTAGTAGACGATCGTCCGCTGGGGTGGTTATTCGTGAGGCATCTGGAAGGTCACGGTCCTCTAAGTCGCCTGTTTCTTGATATCGGCAAATGGTGTATTTTATTGTCGACGCGGCTAGATTTAATTTCCCACCGATTATGCAGAGTTATTATATTGGATGGTTTAGCAACACCTATTGATTTACCACGAGGCATTTCGAACTGTGTTGTTCACTTACTATAGCGCTGATCACAATAATCAAACTGAACTGTTGTGAGTTTGGTAATCGTAGTAAACGTTCGACCTGGACAAGGATGAGCCCTAAGAGAGAGATGGGATTGTATAAAATCTTTACCTGCTTCCTTAGTCTCATCGATACAACTTATCCAACAAATAGATTAGAATAATTCGCTGTAAATGAGGATGATTCTTCCGTGCCATAAAGTGCTTAATTACTTCTTTTCTTCATAATACTTTCATTATTTGAGTTGCAGATGTATTTAAGATAGGTGTATATTATGATTATCATCGTTTTCTGCAATAGAGCCTATTAAATTAAAGTATTGTAAAACTTTCTCCCGTGGCTTAAACTTCTACGGACGATTAACTGTTCTCATTTAATATTTTCTTTTGAGTAGTCATAGTAAGAAGCTGTAGCAATTATAAACAAAATCGCTCAAAAACGAACTAAATACTATAGTTTTTGATACAAACAAAAACCTGTTTTTAGGTTTATCTCTACAAATGTTCTGGATTAACATTGAATATTTGTGTAACTTGATAATTATTTCTATATTTTATGTAAGAAATTAAGGGTAACAAGACCGTCCAAGTGGCACTAAGTGTTAGACCACTACTGGAACGTAAGATTTCAAAAGGGGTTCGTAACGGATTTCAAATATTCCCAGATTTAAACCAAATTAAAATAAAGAATGCAGGGAATACACTTACATTTACACACGACTGTGTTCTCGACGCAAATAAAGAGGAAGATATTTTTTACAAAGTGTATGTTCATAATGTGGTTGGCAACATATTTAGGGGATATAACCTAACTATTTTAGCATATGAACAAACAGACTCCGGCAAGACGTATATACACGGAACCTCACAAGAACAGAAAATCAATAGTAGTATCAAGTGCGTTATACGAGGTATTTAACCATATTAAAGATGTCGTCACGAAAGTATAGCTCCTTTCATATCAATACTTTGTATTTAATTCAAATATTTTCAGATATAATTTTACAGTATCAATATCATACCTGGAACTGTATCAGAGTAATATGCGATCCACTTTCAAGAGAACCTAGAGATAAGTCCATTTTGTAAATTAGGGGTGAAAGTCCTAAATCCTTTGTAATACCGAACTTAATGAAGTAAGAGGGCAGCGGTAGGGATGAGATATTTAATGGACGGCTCGAAAGCGACAGCAATTCATTCCATAAAAACGAATTGCAAGAGTTCGAGGAGTCATGCCCTTTTCATGGTATATGTTAGCATGCAGAAGAAGGATGGCAGTTACGTTTTTTGATCCCATTGATTGATACTCTTTACTTTATTTTCTTATATATTTTCTTTTACTAATACAAAGGTAACAGCGAAATTGAGCGTGGTCAATCTGTCAGGCTCAGCGCGATTGAATATGACAAAATCGAGGGGACAACTATTCAAAGAGGCCATACACATCAACAAAGACCGCTAAATCCCGTAATTTTGACGTTATACAGCAACTAAACGCAGGGTGGCTAGATTAATTATAGAAACAGTAATCTCACATGATTATTGAAGGATTTGGAATTACCGATGTTAAAAATTCAAAATTATATTATAGAATCTTAAATTGATTGTTTAAATTCTCTTGGTGGTAGCTGTCATAAGCTTGATGATAGCTTGTAGTCCAGCAGATAATAACGACAAAGAAACACTCTCGACTTTCATGTATGCCAACAAAACTGTAAAGATTAAAAGGCCCTTTTCACGAGTCCTTTTATGAATTCTTTGTTTCATTCATAATCACTTCCTTGCTTTCACTACGGTGAGCATGTGGCATGAATTTACCATTGGCCAAATGTGGTATAGAAAGGTCTATACTTTAATCCAAAAAGAGAGAGACAAAAATCGGAACAGACCTCCATCCCAAATTGCAACCTATGAAATTGCGAAATTAATTTTACGCGGTAAACTCAAATTTGAAAATCTATCTGAAATATAAAATTTGTACCAAATGAAATCGTATATGGATTCTTCAGAGATAATTCTACAATTAGGACAACAGAATGATAAATATAGTAGTTACAATAAATAAAAGCAAATAAATTTATCTAGAAAACACATATTTCATTTATTTGTTGTTATTATATAGCTAACACTGTATATATGGTAATATATAATAAGCAGTGGAGTTAGAAATAGCATAAATTTTACAACTGTGATAATGCATGCCAACTATTAAAATTATTCTATTCTGTTGTGGCCGCATTTTCGTAGTTAAACATCCGTAGACATTAAAGAGAGTTAAGAAAACGCTGTAAATACATCTTCCTCATGGTATTAGTGAAATCAATTCACGAGAAAGACATGTGAGACATAAAATGCTAACACACGGAGATGTTTCTGCCTTGCCGGCGTTATCAGCGTGGTTTCGAGCAGGTTTATACTAACACATGTAATTCTCTCGCTGCTTAACTACATAACTCTACGATACAAATGAATATTCCTGGCGCTAACTAGTGCCAAAAGAAAGAAACATTTGTCCGCAAAGTCTGACAGCGAAAAGAAGCGGGTACAGTTTCCCACCCTTCTCTCGTGCAATTCGCGGATTGCTCTCCCGAGAGGACATTTTTTCACCAAAGGCGGTGCATAGGGAAACTGCACATGTGAACGATTTCTGAAGGCTTACCATGACGTATTTAAAACGCATCTAAAAGAATGCCTAGGTAAGCCTGTAACTGTATCCGCTTCTTTTCGCTGTCTGACTTTGCGGACAAACGTTCCATTCTTTTGGCACTAGTTAGCGCTAGGAATATTCATTTGTATCGTAGAGTTAAGTATGGTGATAAAAGCAGCGAGAGAATTACATGTGTTAGTATAAAACTGCTCGAAACCACGCTGATGACGCCGGGAAGGCAGAAACATGTCCGTGTGTTAGCGTTTTATGTCTCTCACATGTCTTTTTCTCGTGAATTGATTTCATTAATGCCATGAGGAAGTTGTATTTACAGCGTTTTCTTATCTTGGTGTTATTTTCTAGGCATTCTTTTAGATGTGTATTAAAGAGTGTTTCTTCGACGTTATTATCGGCTGGACACAGGCTGTCATCTGGGTTATGGCTGCTCCCACCAATAGAATCTAAATAATCAATTTAACATTCTATAACATAATTTTGAAGAACATCGGCATTCCATAGCCTACGACCATCTGACATTACTGTCTCTATAATTAATACAGGTACCCTGCGTTTTGTTGCTGGCCGACGCCAAAATTACGGTCTTTAGGGCAAAGAGGTCTTTGTTGACGTTCATGCCCTCCTTTGAATAATTGTCCCGTCGATTCCATCACATTTAGTCGCTCTGAACCTGCCAAATCGACCAAGTAGAATTTCGTGGTTAACCTAAAAGGAAATATATATAACCAAATCGAGTAGAAGCCATGAATCAATGGGATACAAAAAAAAAACCGCACTTACCATCCTTCTTTTGCATGGTAAAATATACCTTGCATTACTCTCACTTTCGAGCCGTTTATTAAATATCTCACCCCTATCGCCGCCCTATTCCTTCATTAAGTTCGGTATTACAAAGGATTTAGGACTTTCACCCCTAATTTGTAAAATGGAGTTGTCTCTAGGTTTTGTTGAAAGTGGATCGTATATTACTCTGATACAGTTCCAGGTATGATATTGATACTGTAAAATTATATCTGAAAATGTTTAAATTAAATACAAAATATTGATATGAAAGGAGCTAAACTTTCCTGAAGTCATCCTTAATATGGTTAAATACCTTACTATTTTTTGATTTCGTGTCGTTCCGAGTGTATATGTTTTTCCAGAGTCTGTTTGTCCATACGCTAAAATAGTTAGGATATATCCCCTAAATATGTTGCCAACCATATTATGAACACACGCTTTGTTAAAATATGTCATTTTATATTTGCGTTGAAAACACAGTCATATGTGAATATATATTTGGCTTAAATCTGGGAATACTGGAAGGACGTTACGAATACCTTTTGAAATCTCACGTTCCAGTAGTGATCTAACTCTTAGTGCCATTTGGACGGTCTTGTTAATCTTCATTTCTGACATCTAAAATATAGAGATCATTATCAAGTTATACAACTATTCAATATTAATCCTGAACATTTACAGAAATAAACCTAAAGAAAGGTTTTTATCATGTATCAGAAACTATAGTATTTAGTCCGTTTTCTTTATAATTGCTACAGTTTTTTTTCTAGAATTACTCAAAAAAAGGGATGTAAGGGCTGATGGCTACAAAGACAAACCAAGCCAAATGACAACCTCACCTGCTCGTGGTGCATCCTGCTAGTGAACTAACGAGGCTCTGTCGACCGAATGACTGCCGGGATAAGCAGTCCCCCTTTTATTGGTTAACAGCTTCGGGTGGTGGAGCTAATAAGAGAAAAGGGCACTCTTGTCCATGGATCGAGAAATCTGTTCTAAATTTCATGCACTTACAATTCAATGTAAGTGCTTATTCTGTTGGGGTTGATTCCCCTGCTCTATTCTTCTCGGCACTTTTGGGTTAGATTTATGCTTGCGTGTTAGTTATTACAGGTTATGTTTCATTCTTACTGTTGCGTTTAGCAGTGTATACAGGACACCCTCAGTATTCAAACCTCGATCCTACAGACAACTATGACAGTATCTGTTATTAAATAATTTTGCTAGTGTTTGTGAAATGTTTATAGAAGTATATTTATGCTGAAGTTACACCCTGGATTTCAAGTGGCCTATACGCTTTCGTTGCTCAACGATCTACAGTAACTAATCGTGTTACAATTACTCAATACCTGTCTGATAGTATAGATGCTGGAAGGAATGTAGATGTTCTGTATATTGACCTAACAAAAGCTTGTGATCGAATCGACCACACCCTGCTTATTAATAAATTGGACAATATTCCAATCGTATCTTCTTGATAGTAGATGTTCGGATACAATCGAACGAGCTTCTAATTTATATTTGGATATGCCAAATATAAATTGGATTAATATGTTCCTAATATTAAAATTCATTCATTTGTATTCTACATTAATTTCTGCCTTTCATTTATTTTGGACATACATATTTAGTATATCGTTTCCTATTATTACAAAATCTGTATGTATTCAGCAAATAGTATTGCTTAAAGTTTAGTTAGAGAATGTTGTAAGAAAATCCTGGCAATTACCCCTATCGATTAAATTAGGACCCATTAACATCATTATTATTATTACATTATACTACTAATATACTAGGTACAGTGTTTTTATTCATCAAACAAATAAACAAAAAAAGTGAAAACTCCAGCATCAGATTCGTACAGCAAATTTTGAGATATATTTGGAATTTGAGTCTGATTACTTCACGCCAACCTCTGGAGTTCCTCAGGGGAGAAACTTTGGTCCACATTTGTTCCTGATATATATAGATCTTGCTATCATACCTGCGCCAGGATAAAATTCTATCTTACCTGAACCACCCCTAAATCTTAGAGATAGCCATGTTTTCAGTAACTATAGATAAATAGATGTTATTTATGTATAGTTTTATCGTTTGTATACGCCGGAAAAGTAAATAGTAACGGAGTTGTATATGTTAAAATAGCTACATAAATACGATACTTTCCTGAACCATTGCCTGTTCCTTACTTCCCTGAGCCAATTTATACAAATTTATGTTAAAAACCTATTCATCCTGAGCCATTGCGACGTTGTCAGATTCTTTCTTTGCACATCAATTAAGTAGATGAATGATATGAATAAAAGGGATGGTAGAAATGTCTATAGTTTTCAATGAAGTGACACTTCCAATATTTTTGTACTTTTATTTATTACATTGAAATGTGTTGTTACAACAAAATGAAGCCGCAAATTCAATTTTCCGGTGTATATGTTGTATACTACCGCCCTGATTGATGTCCATTTTCTCTCCTTGAATAGTTCCGGATACGTTTCTATAAATTTCTCAATCTTTTTGGAGGAATTTTTGTTTTTATATTGCCTTTAAAATAGTTCGCTATTATTTTGTTTTTCATTCGAAGTCCAACTCTGACGTGGAAGAGGATTCTTAGCGGTTTATTTTACGATTGCGTTACTGCTTCTGTATGTTGCAAATTAGATAGTTCATCGCTGGCCTTATCTGGGGAACTTGAGAGTTGGAGACGGACCTCTGTCGTTACAGTAAATATTTGAACCATAATCACTGTTTCCAAATGTATCTGGAATATCTGATGTTGGATTTAAGTCCAAATTTATATCATCTAATTGCTTTCCCTTGAATTGCTCAATTCCTCCTTAACAACAGTAATTTTGACATTGACCGTTTGATAAATGTTGTCCGACATCTTATAAATGTTGCAATGGGTTTTTAAGGTGTGTCCTACAAATTTCGATAACTGTTCCATTTCATTACTTGAAAAATTAAGAAGTTGCGTGATAGTAGCCAAATGTATACGAAGTCTAGTTGCTGTTATGCCTCCAGGTCTTTGCACTCCACATTTCATTACATATTTGCGCAAGACTTTGGTTCCATTAATAAAATTTTTTCCACCGGTATGAAAAATATAATCGTTAGTATCAACAAAGTTCTGTCGTACTTTTAATAAAAAAATCAAAATATTTTTTTATATCTGGAGGTAGTAATACGGCTACTCCTCGATCACGTCTCCCTCTAATTAGAAAGCGAGTGTATGTATCTTTACAGTATCTTTGAACAACTTGATAACTCGTTTCCCTCGGGCGCATTTAAATCTGTAGATTTAGACATCTGTACTTTCATCTGCGCGGCTTCGGCAAACCTTCTCCTGTTCAGCAGTATAATTTGAGTGTACAGAACTTCTTTTAAATTATTATATATAGTTTGTAATATTCCCTATTCGCGAATTCTTTTAAAAAATTGTTAAGTTTTTTTAAGTCACTTGTTAAAGGTAGAAGTTTGTTCTTATTCCACTTATTCCGCGACAAGTTGGAAGCTGCTTGTGCCGACATCTCATCAGCCCACTGAGTTTCTATAAGTATCTTTAGTGTCAACATTTTCTCTCTGCTCGCTTGTATTTCCATTCTGTAATAATTCAATATAAGCTGTATCACAGCATTTTTTCGACAGCGTCCCAAAATTCATCGCCAATTCACACCATCAATAATAATTTTGAAATAACAAGGACGCAATACATCTGTCAATCTTTTTATTTGCAGGAGCCCCCTTCTGCTTGAAAATTGTAACAATTTCGCTAGACGTTTCTCATTCTGCCTGACCAAATCTAGATTTCCTTTATTTCGACGTCCTTTTAAATATGAATAGACGTAACTACATATTAATGGATCTTTTCTCGCGATTAGATTTATTTCATTAGCACGCATTCTTGGAAATAGTTCAGTTTTTAGCAATTGGTCATGCTTTAATAAGGAACTTAATAGTAATGTAGTTTGGCCGTCGCTTTGAGAAGTTTGTCTTTTGTTATTATCTTTAGAATCATTTAAACTGCATGTTTTTGTGTGTCTAAATAGATTCTTTTTTTTTTTGTAAAAACCTAAACAATATTTACAAGGGAGAAAATCGTTTGCAGTGGTGTTCCCAATATTGTTAGCTTCAAGTCTTTTAACTTGTTGTAATTTGCCGCTATAACGATTTCAGATAAAATTTCCCCTTTTTTAAGCTTCATTAAAGCATCACGCCTTTGTTTCGAATTCTTCTTCAAAGCTAAAATATGTTGAACTTAATTAATTAGAATTATGCCACGTAGTCATATGCCTTGCAAACGCGCTGTACAGTGTTGCCACATTTTTTTGGCTCAGGATTGGTAGCAATTCACTAATACACGATATACAAAAAAAGTGCGAACAGCGCTATCTATCGAAATGCGTCCAAACTCAATTTTAGTTATACAATACCAAACTGATAATTTTAAAATTAATAGTGCGGCGCCCTACAACACAGATCTGCAGTTTTACATTAAAAAACAAACCTGTGCCAATATACTGGTTCAGCTTTGCGACGATGACTCAGGTTTGTCAGTTCAAGTTACTATCTCTGGCTCAGCTTTGTATCAATACCGTAAATATATACAGCTGTGGCCATATGTATTCGCCACCCTTTTTTGTTTTTTATTCCAACGAATATATAAGAAATAAAAGAAAATTGATCGATGAAAATGTTTCATTGTGAGTGTATACAGATATTGCTTAATATTTGGTAGCTCCTTCCTGGGCTTTTATCACCGCACGAATTCGTAGGGGCATACTGCTCACTAAGTTGTAGCACTGTTCGTCGTTGATTTTATTCAACTCTTCGAATGTTTTTGTTTTTAAGCATTGCTTTGTGGTAGATGAGTATTTAGCTACATTTCGCTTTAAAATGTACCATAAATGCTCAATTGGCGATAAGTCCGGGGATTGTGCCGGCCATTCTAGGACCCGCACGTTATTTTCCTCGAACCAGCGCATTACTTCGCGAGATTTATGGCACGGTGCATTATCTTGTTGGAAGTAATACTCTGGCTCATCATTATCGAATAATTTTAACGCACACAGTTCCAGAACTTCTTCCAACATGTCGATGTACGTCCGATTGTTCATTAGGCCCTCGCAGACGAACAGTTCTCCGACGCCTGTTGCACTCATGGAACCCCAAACCATTATGCTACCACCCCCAAACTTGACAGTCGGGATGATACAGTCTGGATGGAAGGCCTCTCCTCGCCTGCGTCGCACGTATTGAGGCCCAGGTTTACCACAAGGCTACCAACAAAAACATGAATACTGTTACATTTTGGAACCCATTAAAAAGAATAAAAACACTGTAGATACCAGGAATTGAATACAGAATACCGCAAATACAATAATTATGTATTACTTACCTCAATATTTGACTCATCCGTCCACATAACATTGGCCCAATTGTCCATGGTCCAGTCGCGGTGACTTTTAGCCCACAGCAGTCTCTTTTTCTTCTGTTGCGGAGACAACCGTGGTTTATGTCGAGCTTTGTATCCACCTAAATTTAATTCACAAAGGCGTCTTCTAACCGTGCGAGGAGAAATAGCAACATTATGTAGCCGGAAAAGCTCTCTGGAAAGCTGTTTAGACCCTTTTTCCCGGTCTCGCAAAGACATCCGCTCTAAGAATCGCTCATCTCTGCTAGTTGTCTTCCTTTCTCGACCAGTTTTCGGTTTATTTGTCAAAGATCGACTCTCTTTGTATCGTTTTATCGTCATTCTACTTGTCGATCGCGCACATTTCACTTGTCGGGCAATAGCAGACACCGACAACCCTTGCTTTTCTAACACCACAATTTGTCCTCGCTCTACCTCCGTCAATTCGCGTGTTTTCGGCATTACTTTTTACTTATACTATCGTATTACACAGACAAAATCACAGACACAATATCTTCACTCTAACTAGCTCAACTTACTCTTACAACTTTTAAGAAAGACTGAAGAAATATTCAGAAATTACAATTTTACGTCTATTTTCTAATTTACTCAGAATGGCCTATAATAAACCATTAAACCCTCATTACTAGGTACCTAGTTAAGTCCGTCATCGACCCTGCTTCTTAGAAATGCAATAATATTCGTGTAACACGTTCAAAACGAGAGTGGCGAATACATATGGCCACAGCTGTATGTGTAATATAGATATTATATAGGGACTGCAATATTTAAGCATTTTGCAAGAGATGCCATCACAACCAATTGCAGTAGTATTTATATTATTTAAAATTAAATGAATCTCGTCGACAGTTGCTAATCTAAAACTAAAATTAACTGAGGGGTTCCTATAAAGTCTGGCATAATAGGAAATCAGATCTTTGCAGTTATTATTTGTAGACTGTACAAACTTTGCAAAATACTCGTTGATTCCATTAACATAATAATAAATTTGTATGTTTTGCCCTCCTCTCGCATTCTTAAGAAGATTCTTCGTTCTTCTGCGGCGCAATGCTTAGCTCGATCCATAACTATGATTTTATAGAACTTATAAATTTAGAATAGATTTCATAATATCCAAACTATGAAATCCTTACTTGTTACGACTAAATATAACGAAGAAATAATCTGCTTTTGTAATACTTATACCGCGCTTCTATTTTTTGCACAGCAATTGTTTACTATGGATTGACACGAGAAGGGTATCCCCTGGAAATATAGGGCGAATACAGAAAACACTAGTGAAGCTTGTAAGACATAATGTTTACTCATCTTGATTCGAGATGTAGCTAGCGCAACTATACCAATGTAGACTTGAAGTAATTTTTAATGCAAAAACCTATTATTTTGCACAGATCCTTGGCTTAATGCTGGGTACTCGATGACTCGATAACATGATAGACTGTTTGCCTCCATTAGGTAGTACTTTGAGCATTAACTCTCTTTCCCACGAACCGTCCGCCTTTATCTGGACTTGAGACCTGCAACAGCGCCCATGGAGCTACTCAATTTACTCTAGAGGGCTGCAGGCGGAGTTATATATAGAACTCTATACTAATTTTAATAAAAATGAAACGACGCTCGATGATACGGCTTGATTAGGACATTTGGATTTCGAATTGGAATCTTTTTCCGCCACTAAAGTCCTCTAAACGGGTCAGAGCCATTTACCATCAATCCATGCATATAGTGGAAGGTATGCTTTAGTATTTGTGGAGTTTTGTACATGGAATGAGCAAACCTTGTTATTGTATGTTTAATTATAACTTGTGTAGTCCCATTTTCCTTCTCTTTCCTTCTTCTTCTTTTTACGATTCGTACCGCAGGACCTGCAAGGGATAAAAGTTCCCTGAACGATTCTGGTCACCTTCTTTTATATTAGATCTAGTCAAGCCTGTCGAAATTTTGGGATTCTTGGTTTCTCGTCTGTTGGAATATTTGATTTTTAGTGTATTGGAAAGTATTGACTAGAGTAAGAACTGTTTTTGACGTTAAGCATACCCGACTATAGACACTTTACTGATATTTTTGATAGAATTTGTACTAATTCTCTAGATTTGCTATATTTGCTGACGACGACTTTTTTTATTTTGGGCGCTGTCTCAAGGAGAGTATGTGCCTGCGGTGCTACTTCATTTGCCCTTGTTGCGGGACTTGTTTGACCGGGGTATTGAGGGCTAACGTTCCTTTTTTATTTGTTTCTTTGGTTCGGTCTTTGATGGTGACTCTATTTATTTACACTTTCTTAAGTAAGAAAACTGAGTAAGGAAAGCATCTCCAAACTAACCGAACCGCCACTGTATTTTATTGTCGGTAAGACTCATTCGGGAAATCCTTTCATTAGGGGAACGTCCGACACACTTTCCTGCTTTGATTAAATATTTTAAATATTGATTCGTAAGTCCATAAAACATTTCGCCACTGTTCTATCGTCCAATCCCAATGTTCACGGGTGCACTGTAGCCTTTTCACTTGGTTACCCCGAAATCTTTATCTGCTCGCTGGGTCTCATCGACACAACACTTACAACTTATCTAATAAATAGATTAAAATAATCCGCTGTAAATAAGGATGATTGTTCCGGTCCATAAAGTGCTTAATTACTTCTTTTCTTCATAATACTTTCATTATTTGAGTAGCAGATGTATTTAAGATAGGTGCATATTATAATTATCATCGTTGTCTGCAGTAAAGGTTATTAAATTAAAGTATTGTAAAGCTTTGTCCCGCCGCGTAAACTTCTACGGACGATTGTGTAACTGTTTTCATTTAATATTTTTTTTTGAGTAGTCATAGTAAGAAGCTGTAGCAATTATAAAAAAAAAATCGTTCAGAAACGAACTAAATACTATAGGTTTTGATACATACAAAAAACCTCTTTTTAGGTTTATTTCTATACATGTTCTGGATTAACATTGAATATTTGTGTAATTTGATAATTATTTCTATATTTTTTATGTCAGAAATTAAGGTTAACAAGATCGTCCAAGTGGCACTATTTGTTAGACCACTACTGGAACGTGAGATTTCAAAAGGGGTTCGTAACGTACTTCAAGTATTACCAGATTTAAACCAAATTAAAATAAAAAATACAGACAATAGACGTATATTTACACACGACTGTGTTTTCGACGCAAATATAGATTAGAAGATATTTTTTTACAAAGTGTATGTTCATAATATGGTTGGCAGTATATTTAGGGGTTATAACCAAACAGTTTTGACCTATGGACAAACAGGCTCTGGAAAGATGTATATACTAGGAACCTAACAAGAACAGAAAATCGATAGTGTCATATCAAGTGGGTTATATGATGTATTTAACCATATTAAGGATGTCTTCACGGAAATATAGCTCCTTTCATATCACTACTTTGTATTTAATTCAAACATTTTGAGATATGATTTTACAATATCAATATCATACCTGAGTATCAGGGTGTAATATACGATCTACCTTCAAGAAAACCTAGAGACAAATCCATTTTACAAATTAGGGAAGAAGTCCTTAATCCTTTAAAATACCGAACTTAATGAAGCAACAGGGCACTAGTGCTGCGGAAGCAGTGAGATATTTAACGGACGGCTCGAAAGCGAGAGCAATCCATTCCGCAGAAACGAATTGCAAGAGTTCGAGGAGCCATGCCGTTTTCACAGTATATGTTAGCATGCAAAACAAAGATGGCAGGTGCTTTTCTTTGTATTCCATTGATTGATCTTTTTTACTTGATTTTGTTATGTATTTCCTTGTAGTAATATAAAGGTAACTGTGAAATTAAACCTGGTTAATCTGGCAGGTTTAGAGCGATTGAATATGACAAAATGGGGGTGATAACTATTTAAAAAAGGCATACACATCAACAAAGACCTCCTTGCGCTAAAGACCGTAATTTTGGCATTGTGCAGCGACAAACACATGGTCGCTATATTAATTATAGAGACAGTAATCTGACAGGGTTATTTAAGGGTATGTAATTACCGATGTTCTTCAAACTAATCTTATAGAATGTTAAATTGATTAGTTAGATTCTCATGGTGGAGTAGCCCTAACCTTGCTGATAGCCTGCATAAGTCCGGCAGATAATAACGTCGGAGAAACACTCTCGACTTTAATGTATGCCAACAAAGCGGTAAAAATTACTATTCCCTTTCAGGAGTTCGTATGTCAATTCTTTGTTTCATTCATAATCACTTGTAAGCATGTTGTATGAATGTACCATTGGCCAAATGTTGTGTGAATTTAATTTTCTTCCGGGTCTGCGGGGTCTTTTTTTGGTCTTTGGCAAAACCTAAGCATAAGAAAAGGATGGAATAAAATTACAATATTGCAGTGGTGTAGTACTGGACTTATACTTGAATCTACAAATCAAAGAAGTGTTTATTACAAAATTGTGGCGTTGGAATAAATTATGTGTATATACATTGGCGGCCATATAAATCGCACAGATAACTGATATGGATGAATTGATAAATTTGGAAATGTTAACAAATGATTTATTTAACTTAGCCTTACAAAAATGTAGTAGATGGCATGCAGTTTATAATAAGTACATAATATTTTATAAACTTCAAGACAAACAAATTACAAAAATAAATGTACAATTTTCTAAGTGGGCATAGAAGTAGCACACTTAATAACATTTAATATTTGGAAATCCTTTACAAACCAACACTACTGCACATCTTTTCAGCACGCTTTCAACTAATTCTTGGCATCTCTTCACAGTAATCTTACGCCAGGCTTCTTCAAAAGTATTAATTCGTCTAATGTCTGATTTTCTATGGGGTTTAAATCAGCGCTTTATGCAGGCCCTTCTAACAGTTGAATCTGTTTCCCCTCTAGCCACTGTTTTACGGTCCTCGCCGTATCGATGAATAAAGTTGTCATGCCGTAAGGTTGTTTTACGTTAAGTTTTTTCCGTCTGAATAATCTTTATCGCATTTTGTATTAATTTACGTGAATGATTTAATGTTCAGGTATTTCTGAAATCGATATGTCCTTCTTTTTCATAGTGCAAATTAATTTTCTCTTCTCTGGTGTGCAATGTTTTCCTCGTTCCATTATACTAGCACCTAAATTTTTGTTATTAATAACACTGTACGAACCTGTGGCTGGAGTTTTTCACCTTTCTAACTAAATATCTCTGTACAAATAGATGCGAAGAAGAAATTAATGTGAGTACAAACATATGAATTATTATAATGTGAAAACACTAAATATGTAAAATATAAATTGAAACCTCGTTCGGATGATCCGAAAAAACACGTTAATTTTAAGCATGGTATCTACACCACTTTACAAAATAGCTCGAACCGTAGCACTATAATAAGCTAGAAAAGTGAAAGTAATTTTTTTCATTGAACGCCGTATTATTGTTCTGGAATATGTAGCTAGGGTAAGTACACGCAACCTTCTCGGGAACTCTCACGCTAATTTAATAAAATTTAAATGAAAACAGCTTGAGCGGTTAATTTAAATGAAGTTTGGTACCTGTGTTATTTATGTGACCCCCATTTTATATACGTAGCTGAAGCGCGGATCGTATTTATTCTATTCTGCTTTGGCCGTATTTTCGTAGATGTTAATTATATTGAAATAGATATATGTTGTATCATATGTTATAAATATTGTTACATTCTCCTGTTTCTGTTGGCACACCATAAAGTCTAAAGTGTTTCTTCAACTTTATAATGAGCAGGGCTTACACAGGCTATCATCAAGATTACGTTGCTCCTACCATGAGGATCTAAATAATCTGTTTAACATCTTACAAGATATTTTTGAACAACGTCCGCAATGCGATACCCTTCAATAAACTGTCTCCACAATTAATAGTGCCACCCTGCGTTTTGTTGCTGTCTAACGCTAAAATTACGGCTTTCAGGGGAAGGAGGTCTTTGTTGATGTTAATGCCCTCGTTGAATAATTGTCTCGTCGATTCCATCATATTTAATCACTCTGAACCTGCCAAATCGACCAGGTTCAGTTTCGTTGTTACCTTTATATTACTAAAAGGAAATATATAACAAAATCAAATAAAAACTATCAATCAATGGGATAGAAAAACACGCACTTCTTTTGAATGGTAACATAAACCGCGAAAACGGTAACATGACTCCTCGAAGTCTTGCAATTCATCTCTGTGAAATGCATTGCTATCGCTTTCGAGACTTCCATTTACATATCTCATTGCTTCCGTAATACTAGTGACCTGTTGCTTTATTAACTTCGGTATTACAGTGAATTTAGGGATTTCCTCTCTAATTTACAAAATGGATCTCTCTCTAGGTTTTCTTGAAAGTAAATCGTGTTAACTTTCTGGTACTGTTCCAGGTATGATATGAATACTGCAAAATCATATCGGAATATGTTTGAATTAAATACAAGGTATTAATATGAAAAGAGCTATACTTACGTAAAATCGTTAGTAATATGAGTAAATATATCACGCAATGCAGGTGATATTACTTCTTTACGATTGATTTGGCATTCTTCTCTCGAACCAATAGTATATGTCTTTCCAGAGGCAGTTTGTCCATAGGTCAAAATAGTTCGGTTGTAACCCCTAATTATGTTGCCAAACATATTATAAACACACGCTTTGTAAAAAATATCTTCTTCTATATTTGCGTCGAAACCAGTTATGTGTAAATGTACATGTATTCTCTGTATTCCTTATTTTAATTTCATTTAAATCCGGGAATACTCGACGTATGTTACGAACACCTTTTGAAACCTCACGTTCCAGTAGTGGTCTAACTTTTAGTGTCACATGGACGGTCTTGTTAATCTTAATTTCTGACAACTAAGATATAGAAATCATTATGAAGTTACACAGCTATTCTATGTTAATCTTGAACATTTGTAGAAACAAACCTAAAAAGAGGTATTTTCATGTATCAAAAACTATAGCATTTAGTTCGTTATCTTTATAATTGCTACAGCTTTTTTTCTAGAATTACTCAAAAAAAGGGATGTAAGGGCTGATGGCTACAAAGACAAACCACGCCAAATGACAACCTCACCTGCTCGTGGTGCATCCTGCTAGTGAACTAATGAGGCTCTGTCGACCGAATGACTGCCGGGATAAGCAGTCCCCCTTTTATTGGCTAACAGCTTCGGGTGGTGGAGCTAATAAGAGAAAAGGGCACTCTTGTCCATGGATCGAGAAATCGGTCCTAAATTTCAGTCGCTTACAATTAAATGTAAGTGGTTATTCTGTTTTTCCGTTTTTGTCTGCAAAGGTCGATGTTCTTCAAGCATCAAAACTTGTGTATACGTCTTTAATATTAGTAGTTCATGCTAGCATCGAATACTACTCTAATTGTTTGAACTCCTCCTGGTTTGAAGGAGTTGTACTTTTCTTTGTAACACGTTAATAAAACTAGTAAATACAATATGTACACTATATTTACAGTTAGTTAATGTTCGGATAGGTAGGAAATTTAAAGTAACTGGAGACTAACCTGTTTGTCCAATGTTGCTGCGATCACCGTGAAGGATGCTAAATTTCCTGAATAAATCTTCTTTATATCCGGACGAATGTCTAATCTCCTGAATAAATCTTCGTCCTATTCGGCTCCAAGGACCAATGTTTCTAAATCCGGCTCGAAGGACTAATATTTGAATCCCTCCTGGTTTGAAGGAGTTGTACTTTTCTTTGTAACACGTTGTTAATAAACCTAGTAAATACAATATGTACACTATATTTACAGTTAGTTAATGTTCGGATAGGTAGGAAATTTAAAATAACTAGAGACTAACCTGTTTGTACAATGTTGCTGTGATCACCGTGAAGGATGCTAAATTTCCTGAATAAATCTTCTTTATATCCGGACGAATGTCTAATCTCCTGAATAAATCTTCTTCCTATCCGGTTCCAAGGACCAATGTTTCTAAATCCGGCTCGAAGGACCAATGTTTGAATCCCTCCTGGTTTGAAGGAGTTGTACTTTTCTTTGTAACACGTTGTTAATAAACCTAGTAAATACAATATGTACACTATATTTACAGTTAGTTAATGTTCGGATAGGTAGGAAATTTAAAATAACTGGAGACTAACCTGTTTGTCCAATGTTGCTGTGATCACGGTGAAGGATGCTAAATTTCCTGAATAAATCTTCTGTATATCCGGACGAATGTCTAATCTCCTGAATAAATCTTCGTCCTATTCGGCTCCAAGGACCAATGTTTCTAAATCCGGCTCGAAGGACCAATATTTGAATCCCTCCTGGTTTGAAGGAGTTGTACTTTTCTTTGTAACACGTTGTTAATAAACCTAGTAAATACAATATGTGCACTATATTCACAGTTAGTTAATGTTCGGAAAGGTAGGAAATTTAAAATAACTGGAGACTAACCTGTTTGTCCAATGTTGCTGTGATCACCGTGAAGGATGCTGCATTTCCTGAATAAATCTTCTTTATATCCGGACGAATGTCTAATCTCCTGAATAAATCTTCTTCCTATCCGGCTCCAAGGACCAATGTTTCTAAATCCGGCTCGAAGGACCAATGTTTGTATCCCTCCTGGTTTGAAGGAGTTGTACTTTTCTTTGTAACACGTTGTTAATAAACCTAGTAAATACAATATGTACACTATATTTACAGTTAGTTAATGTTCGGATAGGTCGGAAATTTAAAATAACTAGAGACTAACCTGTTTGTCTAATGTTGCTGTGATCACCGTGAAGGATGCTAAATTTCCTGAATAAATCTTCTTTATATCCGGACGAATGTCTAATCTCCTGAATAAATCTTCTTCCTATCCGGCTCCAAGGACCAATGTTTCTAAATCCGGCTCGAAGGACCAATGTTTGAACCCCTCCTGGTTTGAAGGAGTTGTACTTTTCTTTGTAACACGTTGTTAATAAACCTAGTAAATACAATATGTACACTATATTTACAGTTAGTTAATGTTCGGATAGGTAGGAAATTTAAAATAACTGGAGACTAACCTGTTTGTCCGATGTTGCTGTGATCACCGTGGAGGATGCTAAATTTCCTGAATAAATCTTCTTTATATCCGGACGAATGTCTAATCTCCTGAATAAATCTTCTTCCTATCCGGCTCCAAGGATCAATGTTTCTAAATCCGGCTCGAAGAACCAATGTTTGAATCCCTCCTGGTTTGAAGGAGTTGTACTTTTCTTTGTAACACGTTGTTAATAAACCTAGTAAATACAATATGTGCACTATATTCACAGTTAGTTAATGTTCGGAAAGGTAGGAAATTTAAAATAACTGGAGACTAACCTGTTTGTCCAATGTTGCTGTGATCACCGTGAAGGATGCTGCATTTCCTGAATAAATCTTCTTTATATCCGGACGAATGTCTAATCTCCTGAATAAATCTTCTTCCTATCCGGCTCCAAGGACCAATGTTTCTAAATCCGGCTCGAAGGACCAATGTTTGTATCCCTCCTGGTTTGAAGGAGTTGTACTTTTCTTTGTAACACGTTGTTAATAAACCTAGTAAATACAATATGTACACTATATTTACAGTTAGTTAATGTTCGGATAGGTAGGAAATTTAAAATAACTGGAGACTAATCTGTTTGTCCAATGTTGCTGTGATCACCGTGAAGGATGCTAAATTTCCTGGATAAATCTTCTTTATATCCGGACGAATGTCTAATCTCCTGAATAAATCTTCTTCCTTTCCGGCTCCAAGGACCAATGTTTCTAAATCCGGCTCGAAGGACCAATGTTTGAATCCCTCCTGGTTTGAAGGAGTTGTACTTTTCTTTGTAACACGTTGTTAATAAACCTAGTAAATACAATATGTACACTATATTTACAGTTAGTTAATGTTCGGATAGGTAGGAAATTTAAAATAACTGGAGACTAACCTGTTTGTCCGATGTTGCTGTGATCACCGTGGAGGATGCTAAATTTCCTGAATAAATCTTCTTTATATCCGGACGAATGTCTAATCTCCTGAATAAATCTTCTTCCTATCCGGCTCCAAGGACCAATGTTTCTAAATCCGTCTCGAAGGACCAATGTTTGAATCCCTCCTGGTTTGAAGAAGTTGTACTTTTCTTTGTAACACGTTGTTAATAAACCTAGTAAATACAATATGTGCACCATATTCACAGTTAGTTACAAAGTACACTTATTACTCTGAATGATGAGGTAACCCGCTCAACGAGGAATTAAAACTTTATTCACTTCTAAATATTGTATATAAAACTATATCTTGATTTGGTGGAGATACACGTGACACTGCTTTTAATGTATGTATAAAACTAGGACTTGATTGTTTCTATAACTATGCCTTGCCTTGTGTAGATACAAGTATGCTCTTGCTTCTTAATATTGTATCTTACACTATAACTTTCTTTGATGCAGCTACACGTTGTACTCCATTCAAATTGTCTTGTGCTTGGTTTAAATAAGCCTTGGTTTGTCTTATCGGTAATTACAGGACTACCGGAGTACTCTTGCAATAGTGAACATTCTAGATAATTGCCGATAATATCATAAACGTATTTAGAAACCTCAGCAGTATACTTAATGATACTAATCCTACGAATATTTGAATGACAACAGACTATTTGTCTACAATAAGCTTAATAAGCATTAAAGCTGCGAGCAAATATTATAGGCAGGGTAACTTTTTTAGCGTTACGATAAGACGAGAATCTCAAAATTAAAAAAAAACACATAATTCAGTTTATAAGGTTCTTTTATTAAATAAATCAGTATTTAATGCTGCCTCCTCTAGCCTTCATTACAGTTTTAATTCTTTTAGACATAGTAACTACCAGTTTGCGACATGTTTCTGGGGAAATAGACGCCCATTCCATAAACACTGTTTACTTTAGGGCTTCTTTAGAGGCATGGCTGTATTTACGAACCCTGTCCTTCAATATATACCACAGATTTTCCCACCATTTCATTACAGGTCGAGCCTTGAAAGTAATACTCCTCTGAGTCCATATCATAAAATCTGACAATTGATGGTTCTAGAACCTCTTCCAACATCCCGATGTAGCGTCCCCCATTCATGCGGCCGTCGCACACATGGACTTCCCCTACACCTTGTACAGTCATACACCCCCAAATCATAATGCTTCCACCGCCGTGTTTAACAGTAGGTAAAATACACTCTGGGGAAAATGCTTCGCCGGACCTCTTCCGAACATAACTTGCTCCGGAAACGCTGTGCACCTGCGCAGAATAAACGAAGGACATTAACTTTTTGAATATTTCTATGTTGGTGAGAAAAGTAAGGGCGCTGAGTTCAATTTTGTATATTGCAAGGATTATGAAATATTTTTAAGCACTTACATCTATATTGGATTCATCGAACCAAAGTACTTTGGCCCAGTCATCTACAGTCCAATGTCGGTACTTCTTTGCCCACGTAAAGCGTTGCTTGCGGTGTAGCTCGGTCAGCAAAGGCTTGTGTCGCGGTTTCCGGGCACGTAACTTCGCCGCAGTTAACCTTCTTCTTAACGAATGCACGGAGATTGGTGTGGCTCGTTGAGCGCGAAGCTCTGCAGAAATCGCTATCGCGGATTTGTGCCTATCCCGGAGCACGATACGCTCTATCAATCGTTATTCTCGCACAGTGGTTACACGTTTTATACCGCTTTTGAGTAGATTATGATTCTCTTCAGTCCTGTGGTAGCGGCTAATTGTGTCTTGCACTGCACAACGCGAACATTTTATTGTCTTAGCAATTTTTATTTGTGACAATCCTTGTTTGTGCAATAAAATTATCTGGCCTCGTAAAGCCTCAGATATTTGGGGCTTTTTTGGCATATTGTTTATACACAAACTTAGAAAAGAAGGTCCGCACTCTAAATGAACTTTTGAAACCGACAAACGACGTTTCTTTCTCTACGCATAATATATTACTCAACCTAAAAATTTTAATTTCTATCTTATATAGCTTCCTAATTTATATCTTCTAGGAATTTCTACTTTAGATAACGACCAGGTATATGTTCGCAGTACCCTTGTTCTAAGAAGCGCTACCTGCTACGCGAAACACATGTTTGATTAGTGTGCCTATAACATTTGCTCGCAGCTGTAGGAATACAATAATCGTTCAGTTTTGCCTGAACACACCGCCCACCTTGAAAGGCCGGCCTTTCAAAAAACAACAATATATATGTACAAGAATACTGTGCAAATGAAATAGTAAAGTATGTGTTTTGATTGCAATAACCTTAAGCTACCGACATGATGAAAATAGATAATTACAAACGAAGTAAGCACTAATTGTCGACAGGATTAAACTGTTTTTACGGAGTCCGCACACACAAACACTATCATTACCCACGAAAACGTTTTCTACGCTATCAATCAGCCATTGCCCAAGTGGAATGTTATCTTCGTGGCGAAGCACCAAACACCCGGGGACCATTTCGTTGGACCGTTGGTTTTCCATCTTGTCCTTGGTTGAATTCGGTTCAAATATTCTTTATCCCGTTGCTGCCAATGGTGATCGCGTAGACGTATGTCTCCAATTAAGGGATAGGAAAGGATAAGAAAGGTGAAATTGTTAATAGGTAGAGTTTCCCTTAATCTGTCAATTAATGCAGCTAGAAGGAGAGCAACCCATAATTCTAATCTAGGTAAAGTACTGGCTTTAAGGAGCTACCTTTGATTTGGTACATGATAAGTTACATGATCCATCTTTTGGTGAATTTATAGTACGTATATAAACACATGCACCGTATGCTTGTTCGCTGGCATCACAAAAGCCATGAATTTCATATAGAGTAGTTATTTCTATTGATATTACGCACCTTAAAATATCTAATTTACTTAAATTGCTCATTTCTCTAATAAAGTATAACCACCGATTCTGGATATTTAACGGGAGTAATTCGTCCCAATTCAACTTTAGTTGTCAAATTTCTTGCATTAACATTTTAGCTCTTATCGTTAAGGGAGAAATTAAATCTAACGGGTCAAAAATTTGAGGGATTTGCGATAAAATCTTTCTTTTGGTGAAATTCTTTGAATGTTTGAAAACTGTTGAATGTTGCAAAGTATCCGACATAGAATTGCATACTAGGCTTAACGTATTAATACTATCGCACTTATCGGCACTTAGCACTATATTGCTTGTCTTTGAATTAGACAAGCTTTTTAAAAGAGAGGGTACGTTGGAGCCCCACTTTCTTATCTACATATTACCATTTTCTAAAATCTCAATTTTTCTTGGCGAATTTGCAAAGCCTCTTCAAGGGTATCGGTATCGGATTTCAAGTATGTTTCGTTGACCTTTACTTCCGGAATTCTTCGTTCAACTGACACATTAAGAAGCCTTTCACATTTAAAATCTGCATGATTTTCTTTACAAACCGGACATGGTGACAGCTTGCTTATGGCTACATTTGTCGGTATTTCTGGATGAGAAATATCGTCTCGGTTTGGCTTTGCTTCAATGTGTTGGGAAACTTCACTGAAACTTGAGTTCCTGAAGTATTTTGCAGATCAAAGTTTGAATTAACTTTTTTTAATAAGATAAGCTGGGCTTGAGTAATTAAACTAAAATAGGAATCCTCGAATTCCGTAATTTCTTTATCATTGTTTAGCTCTGATATATCTATTTCAGCAATCTTTATATGAATTTCGTTATATTCCTTAAATAATGCCTTGGCGTGATTGTAACGACTTTCAACTTCTATGATATTTATGTTATCCGTAAGTTTGCTAAGATAAGTGCCAAATCTGGCAACAGAACAATTGACATAACTACGTCTTGTCTTCAAGAATTTTAATTCTGCACTTGACATTATGGATATGATTTTAGTTATGTTCGGATAGGAATAAAACTAAGGTAGGAAATGTAAAATAACTGGAGACTTACCTGTTTGTTCAATGTTGCTGTAATCACCGTGAAGAACCCTAAATTTCCTGAACAAATCTTCTTTATATCCGGACCAATGTTTTGAATAAATCTTCTTTCTATCCGAACCGATGTTTAATCTCCTGATTAAATGTATCTAAAACCGGCTCGAAGGGCCAATACTTGAACTCCTCCTGGTTTGAAGGAGTTGTATTTTTCTTTGTAACACGTTATTAGTAAAACTAGTAAATACAATATGTACTCGGTATTTACAATTAGTTACAAAGTACACTTATTACACTGAATGATGAGCTAACCCGCTCAACGACGAATTGAAACTCTATTCACTTCTAAATATTATATAAAACTATATCTTGCTTGGGTGGAGATACACGTGACACTCTGCTTATAATATATGTATAAAACTATGACTTCCTTGATGTAGATAGACGTATACTCTGTTTCTTAATATTATAACACATGGGCTGAAAAGTCCCGGTTTTTTTGCTTCAAAATTAGCTTTATTCATCAACGTAATCTCCATCAAGAGCAACGCAATCATTCCAGCGCCGATCTAACATTTCAATAGCACTTTCGTAGAACGATTTATCGTTTGCCTCAAAATAAGCCTCAGTTTCGGCGATAACTTCTTCATTCGTTGGAAATTTGTTACCGGCGAGCATTTTTTTGAGGTCTGCGAACAGCCAGTAGTCGCCGGGAGCCAATTCTGGCGAATACGGTGGATGTGGGAGCAATTCGAAGTTCAATTCATGTAGTTTTGCCATTGTTTTGATTGACTTGTGACACTTGTGTGTTGTCTTGATGAAACAATTTTTTTTTTGTTTGCCATATACGGTCTTTGCAATTTCGGCCTTCAAACGCTCCAATAATGCTATATAATGTTCACTGTTGATGGTATTTCCTTTCTCAAGATAGTCGATGAATATTACACCACGCACATCCCAAAATACCGAGGCCATAACCTTTCCAGCCGATTGTTGTGCTTTCGGGCGCTTTGGACGAGGTTCACCAGTTGCTGTCCACTCAGATGACGATCGTTTTGATTCCGGAGTGAAGTGATGGATGTTTCATCCATTGTCACATATCGACGCAAAAATTCCGGTTTGTTACGTTTAAACATGGCCAAACACTGGTCAGAATCATCCACACGTTCTTGTTTTTGGTCAACAGTGAGCAAACGCGGCACCCACTCCTAACTCACGCAACTTCACTTTTCGATCATTCAAAACGATTTTGTGGATTTTTTTGATGTTTTCTGGTGTTACCGCCTCATTTGGACGTCCACTGCGTTCTGCATCATCGGTGTCTCTACGACCACGTTTGAAGTCAGCAAACCAACGTTTTATTGTTGTTTCTGATGGAGCGGAGTCCCCATAACACTTTTCAAGTCATTGCTTCGCTTGAACGGTATTTTTTCCCATCAAGAAGCAGTGTAAAATTAAAACACGAAATTGTTTTTGATCCATTGTTTTGAAAATAACAAAAGTAGCGTGACTCTTAGCACAATAACTCACGAACTAATGAATAGAATATCATGGAATTTTAACAGCTGTCTTTTGAAGGTTAGTACTAACTGAGAGAAAGGTGACTGCAATAAAACTAGCGTCATCTATGTGTTAGGCCCGGGACTTTTCAGCTCATGTGTCATATCTTGCTTGGGAGATACACGTGACACTCTGCTTATAATATATGTATAAAACTATGACTTGATTGTTTCTATAACTATGACTTCCTTGAAGTAGATAGACGTATACTCTGTTTCTTAATATTATATCTAACACTTCAATTTTCTTTGATGCAGCTACACGTTGTACTGTGTTTCTTAACATTGTATCTAACACTATAACTTTCTTTGATGCAGCTTCACGTTGTACTCTGTTTCGAATTGCCTTGTGTTTAAATAAGCCTTGATTTGTCTTATCGGTAATTACAGGACTACCTGAGTGCCCTTGCAATAGTGAACATTCCAGATAATTACCGATAATATCACAATCGTATTTCGAAACACAGCAATAATACCCTCAATGAGAATAAGCGATTTACTAATAAATACTAAGAAGATAAAATAAATAGGGACATTGCTAGGATTTCCACTAATTCTAAGATTTAAACATGCTTAATGATACTAATCCTATGAATATTTGAATGACAACAGACTACTAAACACCTTAAGTTTACATGAGTATGGAATCCGATTAAATAGGAATACAATAATCGTTCAGTTTTGCCTGAACACTAATTTAATTTTTTTTTTTTTGAGTAGTCAGTAAGAAGCTGTAGCAATTATAAACAAAATCAGTCGAAAACGAACTAAATGCTATAGTTTTTGATACATACAAAAAAAAACACTTTTTAGGTTTATTTCTATTAATGTTCTGTATTAACATTGAATAGTTGTGTAACTTGATAATGATTTCTATATTTTAGATATCAGAAATTAAGATTAACAAGATTGACCAAGTGGCACTAAGAATTATACCAGTACTGGAACGTGAGATTTCATAAAGGGTTCGTAACGTACTTCAAGCATTGCCAGATTTAAGCCAAATTAAAATAAAGAATACAAAGGATACACGTACATTTACATATGACTTATGTTTTCGACGCAAATATAGAGGACGATATTTTTTACAAAACGTGTGTTCATAATATGACTGGCAACATATTTAGAGGATATAACCTAACTATTTTAACATATGAACAAACAGGGTTCGGGAAAACGTATATACTAACAACCTCACAAAAACAGAAAATCAATAGTAAGAGTGTCATATCAAGTGCGTTATACGACGTATTTAAGCATATTAAGGATGGCGTCGAGGATGTATATTTCCTTTCATATCACTACTTTGTATTTAATTCAAACATTTTGAGATATGATTTTACAATATCGCGATCATACCTGCAGCAGTATCAGAATGTAATATACGATCTACTTTCAAAAGAACCTAGAGACAAGTCCATTTTATAAATTAGGGAGAAAACTCCTAAATCCACTGCAACACCGAACTTAATGAAGCAACACGTCACTTGTGCTGCCGAAGCAATGTGATATTTAATGGACGAATCGAAAGCAAGAGCAATGCATTCAACGCAAACTAATTGCAAGAATTCGAGGAGCCATGCCGTTTTCACTGTATATTACCATGCAAAAGAGGATGGCCGGTGGGTCATTTTATATCCCATTGATTGATGCTTTTTGCTTGCTTTTGTCATATATTTCCTGTTAGTAATGTAAAGGTAATAGCGAAATTGAACCGGGTTGATCTGGCAAGTTCACAGCGATTAAACATGACAGAATCGAGAGGACAACTATTCAACGAAGGCATACACATCAACAAAGACCTCCTTGCGCTAAACTCTGTAATTTTGACGTTGCCCAGGAGCCAAAGGCAGGATGGCTGTTTTAATTATAGAGATAGTAATCTCACAATTACTGATGTTCTTTAAAATTGTCTTATGGAATGTTAAATTGATTATTTGGATTCTTTTGGTGGAGGCCATGACCTTGATGATAGCCTGCGTAAGTACAGCAGATCGTAACGTCGATGAACTGTTCTCGACCTGTATGTATGCCTACTAAGCTGGAAAAATTAAAAAGCGTATATTCTATTCCCTTTTCATGAGTTCTTGTATCAATTCCTTGTTTCATTCATAATCACTTGTATTCCTTTCTTTATCTGCGGTGAGCATATTGTATGAATTTACCATTGGCCAAATATGGTATGAAAAGGTCTATACTCAAAAATAAAATTCTGAACAGACCCCCAACCCAAATTACAACATATAAAATTGCGAAATTAATTTTACGCGGTAAGCCCAAATTTGAAAGTATGTCTGAAATATAAAATCTGTACCAAATAAAATTGTACGAGGGTAAGCTGAAAAATTCGGTAACTAAAGAATAACAAATAATAATATTTCAATGAAATATATTTTATTTATCCATATAATCTCTCTCAAGATGAATACATTTATTTAGTCGATGTTCAAGTTTCTTTATATTTTCTAATTTGACCAATTTTGCTTCGACAATTCCTTTCTTGTGAACTGGCGCATTGTCTTGATGGAGAAGGACTTGTTCTTGCTTCGTTCCGAATTTTTCTCGACGATAGCTGCCTTCAATCGATCTAGAAGTTTAGAATAGAGACCAATCAACAAGCAAGATTCTCTTCGCATCACCTTTCCTGCTGATAGAATGACTTTGGCTTTCTTTGGAGCTGGTTCGCCACGTTTAGTCCACTGTTTTGATTACTGTTTACTGTCCGATGTGTAGTGGTATCCACGTTTCATAACAAGTCACATATTGGAGCAAATAATCTGTTGGATTTTGCGAAAACCGCTCCACGCCTTTAAATTTTTGCAGTGGTGCAAATACGGCACCCATCTTGCAATTTAACATTTAAAATTTATATCATCCTCAGCAATATCTTTCAATGTTGATCGGCGATCAGCTTTCACAAATTTCAAAATTTTTGTGCAGTTCCTGCAGAAGTGGTTATCTTGGGGCGTCCAAAACGAGGATCGTCATTTACGCTTGTACGATTCTTTTAAATTCATTCATCCATTTGAAAGCAGTCTTAAAAGAAGGAGCATCCTCTCCTAACACATTTACCATATTACCATGAATTTATTTGGGCGAAAAATACTTTTCCACATTTTGTATTTAATCGAATTTCAATATTGTCCATTTTTAAAAAGCGACAAAGATACTCTGCTTTGAACGAGCGTACAAACTACTTGATAGATCGATAAGAGGTTTAACACGTATGTCATTGAAACATGAAGCTATACAAAGCTCTGAGGAGAACTAATCTATACTGCAAAATAGCTAAGGTAAACGCAAACGTCATATAAACAATGTTAAGAATGTTAAGTCTTTAACAATTTATAACAAAAAGAGAAGAAGTGATTTCCTTATTATCAACTAATAGGAAATAATTGTTACTTTGGTGTCTGTTCAGTGGTTCTGTGGCGTCTCTTTTTGACAGAACTTAACCATAAGAGAAGGATAGAATGATATTGCAATATTGCACTGGCTTAATACTGGACTTACATGGAGCGCAGTACGTTTGTTTTGGCCATATTTTCATAATTGAGCATTCGTAGATATTATGTTGAAATAGATATATGTTGTACCATATGTTATTACAGCATATTTTTATAATTATTGCTAGATTCTCCTGTCTTTGTTGACATACATTAAAGTCAAGAGTGTTTCTTCGACGTTATTATCTGCTGGGCTCACATATGCTATCATGAAGGTTATGCTGCTCCCACCATGAGGATTTAATAATCAATTTAACATTCTATAAGATGTTTTTGAAGAACATCGGTAATTCCGTATCCTTCAATAATTTTGTAAGATTAGTGCCTCTATAGTTAATATAGCTACCCTGCGTTTTGCTGGCCTGCGCTAAAATTACGGTGTTTATGGCAAGGAGGTCTTTGCTGATGTTAATGCCCTCTTTGGATAGTTATACCGTCGATGCCATCATATTTAACTGCTCTGAACCTGCCAGATCGTCCAGGTTCAATGTCGTTGTTACCTTTAGATTACTAAAAGAAAATATATAACAACATCAAGTAAAACGCATCAATCAATGGGAAAAAAAGCACCTGCCATCCTTCTTTTGTATGGTAACATATACAGTAAAGATAGCATGGCTCCTCGAACTCTTGCAATTTGTTTGTGTGGAATGCAGTGTCCTCGCTTTCGAGCATTGCATTAAATGTCTCATAGCTTCCGCAACTCGAGTGCCATGTTGCTTTACTAGATTTGGGATTACAATGGATTTGGGTTTATTTTCCTAGTCTGCAAAATGGACTTGTCTCTAAGTTTTCTTGAAAGTAGATCGCATATTACTTTATGATACTGTCCAGGTACGATATTGATATTGTAAAATCATATCTGAAGATATTTGAATTAAATACAAAATAGTGATATGAAAGGAGCTATACTTTCGCGAAGTCATCCTTAATATGATTAAATATGTCATATAACGCACGGAATATGACACCTTTACTGTTAACTTTCTTTTCTTGTGACGTTCCGAGTATACGTCTTCTCGGAGCCTCTTTGTCCATATGCTAAAATTGTAAGGTTATATCCCCTAAATACGTTGCCAATCATATTACGAACACACGCTTTGGAAAAAATATTGTCTTCTATATTTGCGTCGAAAATACAGTCATATATAAATGTATGTGTATTCTCTGTATTCTTTATTTTAATTTGGCTTAAATCTAAGAATACATGAAGTACACATTACAAACACCAATTGAAATTTCATGTTCCAGTAGTGGTATAACTCTTAGTGTCACTTAGGCAGGCCAGTTATTCTTAATTTCTGACATCTAAAATATAGAAATTATTATCAAGCTACACAACTATTCAATGTTAATCCTAAACATTTGCAGAAATTAACCTTAAGAGGTTTTTCATGTATCAGAGACTCCAGCATTTAGTCCGTTTTTTTTATAATTGCTACAGTTTTTTTTCTAGAATTACTCAAAAAAGGGATGTAAGGGCTGATGGTTACACAGAACAAACCAAGCCAAATGACAACCTCACCTGCTCGTGGTGCATCCTGCTATTGAACTAACGAGGCTCTGTCGACCGAATTACTGCCGGGATAAGCAGTCCTCCTCTTATTGGGTAACAGCTTCGGCTGGTGGAGCTAATAAAAGAAAAGCGCACTCTCTTGTCCATGTATCGAGAAATCGGTCCTAAATTTAATTCACTTGCAATTAAATGTAAGTGCTTATTCTGTTTTTCCGCTGTTCTTTGCAAAGGTCAGTGTTCTTCAAGCATCAAAACTTGTGTATACATCTTTAATATTAGTACATATTTTCATGCTAGCATCAAATATGTATTACACTAATCCTATTCGAGTTTCCATCTGTCTTGAATACAGGGTGATGGAGTATGTAATATGCCATACTTTCATTGCCATGTTCGTTTATGATGGGCATCTGCTAATATGCTCCTAATGTAGTCTTGCAATCCAAGATCCAGATTGAGGCGTCTTAGCGCTCTTAATATAGCGGCATGCGATACCGTGTCGAAGGCCTTCCTTACGTCAAGGGAAACGACGGGGAGTTCCGTCAATAGATCTGAATCCTCGCTGCGCTGGATACAACGGAACAGCTTTGCCCAGGCGCTTCGCCAGCATTCGATGTAACAATTGCTGTAAAGCCGGTCCAATAGTTATCGGCCGCCAATTAGCCGGATCCCGACGGTCACCCTCCTTCGAGATCAATACGGTTCGTGAGGTCTTCCAAGCCGTGGGTGTCATACATCGGTAGAGGATGATGTTGAAAAGGACCTCTAAGAGACTAGTTGGACATCTCTTAAGAGGCCTCCAGCGTTCCCCTGTCTCCCTCTGGTCTAATATCCCGTCTCTTAGCGGGTGGCTTCAATGGGGAGAAGAGGCGATGCCTCTTCTCGGAGACTGCGGAAGTCTCCCCACCTCCCGGCTTTCCCAGAGTTGTTGTGGGAAGCTTTTGTGGTTTTGGGGGACAGGCTTATCTTCTTGTACTATCTCCACGTCCGAGTCGGTGTCGCTGACCTCGATAGGTGGATGAAAAGGGCCAAGGCGCAGAAGAAGGTGCGGAAGGTGGAGTAGCCGCACTAACAGCTTTTGGGGCGGGTACTATACGGGTCTATAGGGGGGCAGCAGTTTTCTTGAAGGTTCGAAGGCTGCTCTCCTTCACTTCCCGCCTGGCCCGCTCCAAGCACTTGGCGTACTCAGGCCTCTCTCTTCTACTCCGGGCTTGATGCATTGTCAACCTGATTGCCACTGTCATTTCCTTAAGGAATGGGGCGCCCTTTATGGCCCTGGCTTCTATTTTCGCCAGTTTTTCCACTAATCCTGCTTCGGGGGCGCCTAGCCTGCTCTCTAACTCTTCTCGGTACTGCTCTTGATGCGCCCGTCGTTCGTGTTGCCTTACGGCAGCAAACGAAGGTCAATGGACAGTAAGTGCATTTTGATCTGCAGCAATCTGTATATCAATGTGCAGGTGTAGCATCAACTTCACGAAACTCAGAACAAGAGAAATATAATACGGGTCTGTATAACGCATTAATTTCGTCTAACATATCATTAGCAAGATTAAACAATGTTAATTTGGGATCATTTCTGCAAAAATATTGCAAACATAATATACCCGACGAAAGTACCTTACGAAAAAATTATGTCACATCTTGTTACCAGCAAACAATGGCAGAACAACAATTGGTAGAGAATAACTTTATTTATATCATGGTAGATGAAAGTACGGATAAGTGTGGCCGTTATATTGCCCATTTGTTAATAGGAATTCTTCACGAAGATGTTGTAGGTAAATCATATTTAATTTATTGTAAAAAACTTCAAAAAACAAATAATGTGACAATTGCCTAATTCGTTCAAGAAGGTTTATCAAATTTCTTTTTACCTGCTGTACCATACAAAATATAAAAGCCACGCAAAATTTAGAAATTTTTTATAGTAACATTATTCATAGCACTTGTTCAGCTCATGGGTTCAATCGTGTTGCCGAAGACATTAGGAATCAATTTCCTTTGATTAAAGATTTAATTAACAATGTCAAAAAAAGTATCTTTAAAAGCACCTTTACTAAACCAATTTTATAAGGAGCGACGTCCCGGTGTTAAGTTGCCTCCTGCATCGATTATTACGAGATGGGGTACATGGTTAGACGCTGCAATTTTTTACGCCGATAATTTTGAAGGAATAAAAAATGTAATTCTTGAAATCACTGCTGACTGCATTGCTCTAGAAAACTGTAAAAAGAATTGCCACAAAACCTTTAGTATATTAAGTCAAATTATAACTTTGTTTCAAGTTCCATTCGTAAACTAGAAACGCAAGGGATGTCGCTCTCGGAATCAGTCGAAATAGTAGACGAATTTGGTATGCTGTGTAAGAAGGTTAAGGGTACAATAGGTGATTCTATGTACATACGACAAATTTAAAGAAGTGATAAATAAAAATGCGGGGTATTTGAAATTGAAAAAATTAAGAAAATTTTGGAAGGTGAAACAGTAAACGATTTCGACTTTACTTTTAGTTTAAAATGTATTGCAAAGTTAAAAATACAGCGATACACGTCAGAAGGTTTTCGTCTCAAGCGCGGTCAACACGCCGAGTCACCGTAACCTTCTGCCAAGGTGGTTTCGCCTGTAGCGTGGTTTACAGGTCGTGTTACCGTGCCACTTTGGTTCCCCTATTCTCCTGAAGAAGCCTCCTACGACGGAGGCGAAACGTCGAGATCTCACCTTTCTCTTTTGGTCTCTTTCTTTTCCTTATTTTTTTCTCTCATAACCCTCGGTTTTACGAACAGTTTTAATGGTATCATCTTGCCAAAACCTAATCTTATTACCCTTGGAACAGATCCACCTCTCATCCAAGAATACCACTAGTTTCGCAGAACTCGATATGAGGTTTCTCAATTAATGCTCGCCTCTTTTCTTTTCCATATTTGCCAATTTCCTTCAACAATGTACTCAACGTTTGTTTACACAATTCAACAATGCCTTTGGTTTTAAGTTCATCCTTAAGGGTTTGTAAAGTAACATGTTTCGCTAAAACAATACTTTCATAACAAAATCATAAATCAATTATATAATTGCTGTTACTTTGGTGATACATGTTGTAAACAGCAATTCGCACTTTCATGTTTGTCTCTCGCAGATTACTTGTTTTGGGTCTGGGATTCAAACGCGAAGAGTTTGGTGAATTTGAAGACAAGAAAACCATAAATTAAATAAGAAACGTGCTGAGAGGCTACGAAAAGGTGCGAGGTACAGTGTGCAAGCGGAGGTGAATTTTATTGAACATTGTGTTGACTAGTGTGGGGCTAGGCAATTGAACATTGCGGTAAGCGACTAGTGACTTTATAGAAGAAGTGATTAAGACCGAAAATATTCAATCGATAAAATTTGACATTGAAACTATATAGTGGCAAATTTTAAGTTGTGGTTAATAACACCAAGATAAGAAAACGCTGTAAATACAGTTTTCTCATGGTATTAGTGAAATCAATTCACGAGAAATACATGTTAGACATAAAACGCTAACACACGGACATGTTTCTGCCTTACCGGCGTCATCAGCGTGGTTTCGAGCAGTTTCATGCTGTAATGTAATTCTCTCGCTGCTTCTATCACCATACTTTAACTCTAAGATACAAATGAATATTCTTGGCGCTAACTACTGCCAAAAGAATGAAACATTTGTCCTGTCGTTCATTTTCACTAACTTTAGTTAAGATCTTATCGTCATAGTCGACAATGCCAAGGTAATCTAGAGAGGAGTTCTTCAAAATAGCGTATATATCGTAAAGCCTTTGCTGAGATCTAGTGGCACGTAAATAAACCACATCACTGAACAAATCTATAAGGTACCCTATTGATAAAGGGTTAGTTTGGATATTTCTATATGAAAGCAGCCAACTTAATACCATATCCCTACAGGTAAAGATCTTCAAATCTTCCTTATTGTTCTTATCAAGGAAAATCCTCTCGTAAAAATGATGGAGTCCTCTTAAATCAAACTCTTCCTCTTCCTCTTCAATTAAAACCTTCCAACTATCGGCGAATTGGAAATTTTTGGTTGATTGAGGAATAGGATTCCTATACTCCCTCTCCTTTTCTTAAATGCAGCTAAGCCACTCACACTTTTATAAATGATTATATTATTCTACATATCTTGGGTCCTGCATCCGTAATTAATAGTAAGGGCATTCGCACGTCAAAATGAACTAATACTCTCGTACCAGTTATTTCTTCTTTCGGTTTTTTAAAACTTCTATCGCATTGCTTAGACCACTCGAATGGGGCATCTTTCCTTAACAATACATTTAGTTGTGCTACCTTTGAGGCCAGTGCTGGTATGGAACGGTGATAGTAATTTATCAATCCCAAAAATTTCCGTAGCTGGTGTACATCTTTCGGTCTCTTGATTGTACGGATTGCATTTATTTTATCTGGTTAGGTACGTAGTCCACTTGTATCAATAACGTGCCCTAAATATTCAGCGAAACCCTTGAAAAATTTGCACTTGATTTTATTTAAGTGTAATCCACATTCTTGAAGTCTCGAAAACTCTTCTTCCAATTGTTGGAGTGTTTCTTCATACGTTATCCCCTGTATTTTGATGTCAAAAAACAAGATACTCTTTTCACACCGCCTAACAATTAATTCATGTATCTCTGCCAGCAATTCGGTGCAACTTTAACGCCAAACATAAGTCGGTTCACCTTAAACGTACCCAAATGTATGCTGATGGCCTGTAACATGGTTCACATATGTCCTCATCAACTTCCAAATGAAGATACGCCTAGCTCACGTCCAATGTGCAAAAATCCCCGTTCATTTTCGCGAAGATGTCCCGGATACATCTCTATAATGGACCATAATCCTCTATCTTGGGTATAGGATAATTGTCATTTTGTATCATTGGAATAGTTGATTTGTAGTCCACGCAAAGCCGAATATCCTCATTTTTCTTCATCACGAGAATAATGGGCCTACCTTGTTCTGTATTGTTTAGAAACCCCCTCCCCAGTTGATCCAACTCCTTTATAACTCAACAGAGTTGTTTGTCCCAAAACGTTTTGACACAACTGGAATGCCATATACCCAAAGTGGGGTATTCTTTACTACATTCTGAGATTGCTAACCCGATATATTTATCTCCATCAATGAAACTGATATATTCAGTCAATTCGTGCATCTCAGACCGTATGGCTGCATTTTTTTTACTTAAACCGGCCTAAGAAAAGTCGTATAATTTGCTCATTGCTTGACATATAAGAGTAATAATCGTTTGGTTTCGGTATGCTATTTGATCAACTAGTGGATTCACAACTACATTCTCTATACTTGAGATCAGTGATGTGTCGTCCACTTTTAAGTTCTAACTGCATTGCTGTCCATACCACTTTGCAAGATGATTCCTGAAATCTTGGTAGCAGTCGAGATCGGAAGGAAAAATTTTGATTAAATTCGTCAGTTCGGTTTTGAAGATGCTTACTTGAAAGTAATCCCGTTTTAGCAACTGATAACAAAAATAAACAAACCAAATATTCAAACTCAAGTTTTCCCTTCGTGTAACAAAGATTATAGGATGAAGTAAGATTTCGACAAATTAACAAAGTTGAGAAATACGCAAGCATGTCGATGTGTGCTGTCCATTTTAGTTTGGAGTCTATCTGCGATCCTACCAACCTAACGTTAGAATTAGCATCAAGATGTTTCATGGTTGGTAACAAGTATTGTATTTCTTCTTTGTTCATTTTTAGGTCATTCGCTGCAAACCAAGCTCTTACTTTATTGACTGTGATCTCAGATGTTGTCTTCAAACTTTTTATGGTGACTGCACTGACAGTCAGCAAAGTATCGTTCGCATACAAGCATATCCTGGAAGTCGAAATATTAACGGGTAAATTGTTTATGTATAAATTGAATAATGTTGAGCAGAGTATCGATCTCTGCGCCACACCACATTTAATTTCTATTACCGGCGACACTGAGCTTTTCCATGCCGTTGCTTGTCTTCTTCCGCATAGGTAGGAAGTGAAAGGCCTGATATAGATAAAAGAAACTTGAAACAATCTAAAAAATGTTATTTCTCTTAGCACACACATACGAACAGAATAATACTTTAAGCGAAGAAATGTTAGTAAACATTTTTGTTTCACAAAATAAAGCCCGTACTCCTTGATGCGGAAGAAACAATTTCCGTTACATGATCGGCAAAGGCAAGGTGTTCATCAAGTAAAACCCCAAGGTCTCTAATTTTAGTGCAACGTAACAATACCTCAGTATCGACAGAGTAATCAAACAGAATTGGACATTTTTTCTAGAAAAGGAAAGTACTTTACATTTAGCCAGATTTAATTGTAATTTATTTAATATGCACCACCGAGACACTAATTCTAAATTATACTGAAGTTTCAGATAATCATCCAGGGAAGTAATATTTGCGTAAATTTTAATATCGTCAGCAAACATCAAGATCTCGCAATCAAGCAGATCCGAAATGTCGTTGACAAATAACAGAAACAGTAGGGACCCCAGATTCGAACCTTGTGGTACTCCTGATGTAATAACTCTGGTAACAGAACGGAAGCCGTTGTAAGACACAAAAAAGTCTGCGATGAGTAAGATAAGAGTCAAATAAATTAACAAGCGACTCAGAAAAACCAAAGGTATGTAACTTCTGCAATAGAATACCGTGGTCGATACTGTCAAATGCTTTGGATATGTCGGTGTAGATCACATCGACCAGCTCCTGAGCGTCTAATATTTCTGTAGCGAACTCCATAAAATTTGCCAAGTTATTCGTGGTAGACCTCTGTTCAATAAAACCATTTGTATAACGCTATCTTAAAAATTTTTGATATATTAGACAGAATGGAAATTGGACGATAATTGTCGATATCAGCTGCATTACCATTTTTGAAAATTTGACAAATCCTGGCAAGCTTCCATGCAGACGGAAAATTGCAGGTCTTCAGGACCAAATTAAATACATATTGTACGTAATGGTGGAGAAAGGACGCTGGCACAGTCTCTCAACAGGAAATCTGATATACAGTAAACAATGATGTAACTGTTTTCCCGATATCAAGTACCTGTTTACGAAAACAACCCACCACCCACTCATTTTTCTATATATTTCAGAATTGTTTATTACTGCATGAATACAGAGGCTATGTAAATTATATATGTCTTGCTATCCTCTCGGGTTTTGTATCGCGTTCGGCATTCATTCTTAGAAGAACTGCCGACCTCAGTCGACCTCAAGAAGAAGATGTATGCGATTACATCGAAACGTCAGGATGTATATGGATCTTCTAAGACCGCGGGACAAAACCCGAGAGGATCAAAAGACATCCTTTGCCCGAGAAAACATACTCTACAATATATATATATATATATATATATATATATATATATATATGTATACTGTCAAGTCAAGAAAAATGTTATATATATACATATATAATACAATACTTATGTACGTTACCTTAATAACGAAATTTTCTTATTTCTAATATCATTTAGAATATTGAATAGTGATGTGCCTGGAACTCTAGTCTACACTTTCATTGTTCTGTACATAATCGGTATCCGTGATAATAATATACAGTAGACCCCGGTTATAACGACTGTCACGGGAAAGAAATCTGTAATTTTCCGTTTCACAGTTTACGCACGCCAAAACTGTTTTTCTATATCCATTTCTAATTCTCTCACTTTATCAATAATTTGAGGTGACGTTTCTCGCTGTCTATAATAAGTTTTTAAAAGTGTTATGGCACTTAGGGCTTCTTCGTTTGTGTGTGCCTGTTCTGCTTCGTCGCACGAATCTTCTTCCTCTTCGATTTCATTATCGCTTTCGTTATCCCGCTGTTTTATGTCCTCCACGATATCAGAATCTGAACGCATTCCCGATGTAATAAGGCAACTGTCCACGGATGCAAAGTTGCCGAAACAAAACTGATTTTCGTCACTCTGATTTTGCTGCCACTTTTTAATAAGTTCACATAACGGAACGTCATCTTCATTCAAGTTGTCACAAACTGGATTATTCCTTAATCTTGAATGACTAAAGCAGTTTGCTATAGTCTCAGAGGTTATACTACGCCAAACCTTCTCTAAAAAGTCCAACGCGTCGAGAAATGAAACTGCACATGGTGTGTTCTTCTCCATACCCGTAATAATTTTCTGCAGAAGAAATTTTCTGTAAAAACATTTTAAGCTTCTTATTACACCTTGGTCCATTGGTTGAAGGATGTTAGTGCAATTTGGGGCAGAAACACCAAATTGATATTTTTAAGTGGGCTAATGATGGATGTGCTGGGCAGTTATCGACTAAAAGCAAGATTTTGTTACCTTCAACCGCAAGTTCTTTATCCCATTTTCGACATTCATTTTCAAAGATTTCTGAAGTCATCCATGCTCTTTTGTTTGCGCAGTGAGTGTTTTTATGTTTCTTATGTAGAGTGGCTTTTTTGTCTTTCCTATGACAAGAATTTTACGTCTCTCCGTACCGGTCATATTAGCACACACAAATGCAGTTAACCGTTGTTTGGCTAGTTTACCGCCTACACATTTTTCGCCTTTAAACCTCAGAGTCTTATCTGGAAGAAGATTATGAAAAATTCCCGTTTCGTCGCCATTCTAAATTTCATTGTCTTCATAATCTTGTCTTAATCTAGGCCACACTTCATTTAGCCACGTCTCTGCTTCTGTCATATTAACACTTTTCGCTTCACCGCTTACTTTTCTGAACGTTATTGAATGTCTCCGTTTGAAGCGCTCCAGCCACCCATTGCTGCACTTAAAATTTTTGTCTCCAAATAAACTTCCAAATTCTTCGGCCTTTTGCATAAGCAGTGGTCCATTAACGGGTAAATTTGCATTTCTACATTGCTTAAACCACGTAATAAGCGCTTCGTCGATTTCAACCTTTTCGTACGATCGAATTTTTTTGACTTTTCTTTCCCTTTCACAAAGGTATTCATGATTTTATTCCTATTTTTCACAATTGTACAAATCGTAGAATTAACTAACCCAAATGCGCGACACACGTCCGCTTTCTTCCTTCCACTTTCGACTGCTTTGGTTATCGCGACTTTGTCGTTCGCGCTTAAACTTTTTCGCTTTAAACCTGACATTTTCGATAAAGAAATCTCGATGTTTCACTCACACGATTCAAATGCCGACTGAGGAAATTTCTTACGAACTTCGCCTGGCGCATTGCAAGAAACGGTAATATTCTTCAAATCCCTGAACGGTCGAACGTTGCAGTCTAAGCAAATTGCAAATAATCTTAATTCAACGAACGGTAATATTCTTGGAATCCCCGAACGGTCGGTTGCAGGCTAGGCAAATACCGGGAATCGAGCCATAAATAATAATATAAATACATACCTCAAGTGGTAAATATTTGTCGTTATATCAGGGGTTATTGACGCTAAAACCGGGTTTCTCCTGTACGTTTGAATAGTGAAGTACGGGACCGCTTAAAATTTGCCGCTGAAAAGGATTGTCGTTACAGCCGAAGTTGTTATAACCGGATTCTACTGTAAAGTAAATATTGCATTTTTGTGTACTCTGTGTATCCTTCGGGAAACAGAAACCTACAGGATTTTCAAAAGTTGGTGGGCATTCGCAGATGTAGCCAATATTATACCACGCGTATTTAAATAGATCGAAGAACCTTGGTGATGACAACTGATTATGAGTTAAAGATTGTAACTGAATAATATTGTTTCTTTGGTGTAAATATAATATCATAGGTAGTACTTTATCGGAAAATGTTCACACAAAATTTTCCCATATTCTAAATCCATAAACGTCTAAAGGTTGTACCATTGATGTTATTTTCTTTGGAACTGTGTAAATATTCACTATTTTGCTTGATGGTACTAAATTTTACGCTTCACTTAGGCAATGCTGACTCCAGGAATCTAATAACAAGATGCCTTCAACTCCACCATTTGCTAAGTACACATCTGTAAACGAATCTTTGAAATGCTGAGAAGTTAGTTTCCCTGATGTCGAAGAAGATATATATACATTGACAGGTTTTAAAAGTGCTTTTTTGCACTTGCGGACCAAAATGACCTATTGCTTCTCTTAACACAAGAAGTAGGGGAAACAAGAGCCATCCATTAGCTAAAATTGTAAGCATGATTGTGTAAGTATGCATAATAGAGGATAGCAATTGAACGACAGCTTCCACAGTTTTGGTCCCCTTGGCGGATAAGGTTCAACGGGAATGTATTTCCAAATTAAAGCCACTCTCATCCGCATTATATACGTTGTCGAGTCCGACATTGCCAATGTTAGGTTTCACTTGATTAACAAATTGCACAGCTGTGGACCGTATTTCGTCCACATCGGTGTGAGTAGTTCGTGCAATAAACTGTAATTTACGAGAAGCATTTTTATGTGCTTCTCTGAAATGCCATAAAGTTAGAGTGGTCAATAGCTTCTTTTGCAAGCAGAGCCCACCTGCGAAGATCTATGTCGTGGATAACGCTTCCACTCTTCATAGCAGCTTTAAATTTTATGAGAACATAGTCTGTAATATATCTCATTTTATCTCTGTTACTACCACCCCGATCAACACTTTCTTCCCACCTCTGCGTAGTCGATTTTACCCTAAAATAATTACACGCCAATAGTGCAAGTCCTACTATTAGTATTGATGGACAGAATGGTCTCATGGATATGTTTACGTGCACATTTTAGCCATATTTCTCTTAATATTTATAACAACTAGAAGACAAATCTACAATTGAATCTTATTGCACCTAAGAATTACTTAATATTACTTCTTTAAGTCGATGTTGCACAGATTCCATCGAACGTCGTTTCGATTTCGCACTTCTCCAGTAATTAACAGCTCGCCTTTTATATTCGGTATCAATGATAATTCCTCCTTCCCGGGGGACACAGTCTTCGTGTAATCTTCATCGTACTCACTTCTTAGTTCAACAAATTGCGGCTGATGTAGAGCAGCACAGTCTTCAAATTCTAGTGGTGTATCTGTTTCAAACGCAAACATTGGCTACTCTTGAGATCTTGCAATGATATTCCGTAAAGCATTATGTAACTCTTGTCCTTCACGTGTAATAGGTGTCACAACTATGTTTGCAGCAAGGAATGTTGTAGGTAACAAATTTAGAGTATTGGCAATGTTGATTCTCATGACTTCAGCAACAAATAGCTACTGAAATACAAGCGTCACCAATAAACTTTAAACTGCAGAAATTAGTCTCTCTTCATCTATATATATATATACATATATGCCTTCTGATTCGGGTCAGAACGGATATGTTCGGCAATGGCCGATTTGTCTATTTGCATCAATCGCATATTCCTCTCGTGTTCCTTCTGTTTAGTCCATAGATAATGTAACATAGAGATGGGCATCTACTGGTTAAGAGCAAGAAGCCGAATTGGTGGCTTCAGACGGCTCTTTCTCCAACTAAAAGTGCCACGGCCGCGAAATTCAAATCCTACTTTTAATATACTAGTAATTCAATTCATTTGATAATAATGCAATATCATTACATCTTGCTTTATGTGACAATTTATGAAGTGCTTGCTCTATTTCTTAAAATTTAAGAAAATATGTATATAATGAAACACCAAGGATAGTAGAATCAAACAATTAATGTTACAATCACGTTAGCAAAGCGCAATAATTAGTTGAATATATAATCAAAGCCACATTTTCCAGGAGTCACTTGCAGGTTATAATCTATCAAGTAGATCAAGGAAACACTTGCAGAAGAAGAAATATATATTCTTTTCTAGTTTACATAGAAAATTCACAGGAAATATGAAGATAAGTTAACACCTAACACAACACAGTACTCTTACAATATAAAAATAAATGGAACGTATAAACAATGTGTTTAAAGAATATAAAATAAAGTAAATTAAACAAATAAATAACAGTATTACTAAGCATTAATTAAATTTAGAATTGATCCTAAGGAGGAAGCATAAATATCAAAACACTATTATTAAAATGCGAGCGAATTCTACGTAACGACGAATTGAACATCAAATTGGTCTAAGCGAAACAGCAGTAAAAAATATTATTTTCTTGCCTTTGGGGTTAAATCATTGGATCTGGTAACACCAAGATTTCTTAACACCGAATGTGGCCCTACAACAGGTTAATTTTCAATGCAATCACAAGAATAAACACTATCTCAAATTTTCAAAATTTTAAAAACATTTTTCAAACAAGAATTAACTTTAATAAACCAAATAAGTCAAGGCATAACTTAATTCTTAAAAAAAATTGTAAAACTAACAAAAAAATTTATGCAAATTTAACTTTTACTTATTTTTCCTCTTTGGTGTTACATCGATAACGGAAATGTCCTGCGTTATTAAATTTAGACTCATGGAAGAAACAAATTGTATTCCTGAAGGTGTTAAAGGAGCTAATGCTATCATAAGGGAATGTAAAATATATCGGCAGCCAAAAACTGCACATTACCATTTCCTGATAGACTGTCTGTAGCTGCTTTGCTTGTGGAAGGAATCGACAAAATAGAATCTGCTTCTGAAATTAAAAATATAAAAACGTTTCGCCTACATATTCTTTCGGATGCATGCATAGGAACAGAAAATATAATTTTATGCTTTGTGTCTTTCATTTGGAGTTGCTTCTTACTCTAAATATACTTTTTAATTTTAACTTTGAATTATAATTGCTACATATAAATTTACCGGTATTGAAATTAACCCAGTATCTTTTATACGAGGTAATTCTTTACCACTACACGTCCGGTATCTCGCCATTGCAATAAATTCAGAACACTTCAAATAAACAATCAATGTTTAACTTAAGCTATAAAGTATAATATTCTTTTGGTACAGAAATGCGGCAAATTCTCGTTTTATCAAATCAGGATTAAAAAAATAATAGATTTACCACTTCTACTACTAATTACACGGAAAATAAAAGTTAATATCCACCAACAATCACTATAGTAACTAGTACTTGTTACGTTCAATACAAACATAACCTAACTCTCTAGGTTTGCCCACGCGCAACAAATGAACCAAATATATCAGAAATTCAAAATGGAGGCAACTTTTGTTCTTACAGCGATACCTAGACAGGACTTTCGACAACTATTAGCCCAGTTTCCAACCATGTTCCTACCATTGCTATATTAGTGCCGTGTCTATATAGTATTTATTATCTCTGGTTTAGCCTTGATCTAACGTCCTGCTGTGCCGATATACACTTTGTCGCATAAGCACAATATGCTGTATACCCCGGGTGTTGAGAAGCGACCCTTTTTTTCTTTGACCTGTCGAAGTGAGCTAGATACTTGTTGAAGTAAAACCGTACGGATGTTGAAACGCTCATGCACTCGTCCTGTCCTGTCTGTCGTGTTGTTTATATATGGCTAGTATGCTGTGCCTAACGTTTCTATTTCCCGATCATTCTTGTCTCTGGGTCGAGGTTTGCTTGTAATGGCGCGCACCGTTACACCGCAGCGCTTGTCTCAGGTGGTCCAATTCCTTTTTAGCTGTTCTTAATTGCATACTCTGCGTGCTCGTTCGACTAGCGTGCGCACTACCATATTCTTCTAACGAGGGCAGCGGTTCGAATTATGGTGTAGATATGTTTAAGTTTCCTGAATTAGTTGTTGCCGATACTTGGTCCTTCTTGACAGGAACGTATAGAAAATGTAATACTTCGTTTTGTTCTCGCTCTATGATGAATGCGATGTTAGGGTGTACCATGCTCAAGCGTTTAAGAAACTGGTCCAATTTATCTCTTCCGTGTTGCCAAACAATAAACGTATCATCCACGTACCTTCACCAAACCGTAGGTTTGTCCACCGTTGTTTCTATAGTTAGGCTCTCGAACCGCTCCATGAAGATTAACTACCACGGGATTTAATGAGCTCTCCATCGCTATTCCGTCCGTTTGTTCGTAGAAGCTGCCATCCCATACAAAGTAGCTGGTCCAGAGGCAGTGTTTAAGAAGCTGCGTTATATCTGGTGGGAATAAATTGGCAATGTACCGCAGTGTCTATTAGCGGTACTTTTGTGAATAGCGATACTACATCAAAACTCACTAGGATATCCCGAATATAAATAGACTTTTCATCTATGCAGGGTTGCAGTAGTGTAGTTAGGTGTTTTGCTAACAGGTACTTCGGTGGGACTATAACGCTCACTATCGGTCTAAGGTACATCCTGCTTGTGAAGTCTAGGTCATATAACCTCGGCGGTAGGGCTTCTGCTACTGTGACTTGTTTCTTCACGTCATCTTTATATATTATTTGACGCAATTACCTTCACTTGATGGACGGTTTGGTTTAGCCTGTCAACATCAATATCACCTCCAAGGTACATTGCATTCCTTGAGCTTAGCATACATCGTGCGTGAATTACTTTATGATGGTTGTAGAATTCGATAACATAGTTTGCTGTTTCCAAGGACCGTGAGAAATGAATGCTGACCGATTTGATATGTAGTACTTTTAGCACCGGATCAGAAGGTATTGCAAACTCTCCTGAAGAATACAAATAAATATCAGAAATGAAGAAACAATTTTATTTGCATGTGAGTTATTTGAAAGTCTTTATCAAATAAGTGAAGTGTTGTTAACGCAAATCGTGTTAAACATATTGCGGTTTTTTATAAATCTTTAGAACTAAATATCGTATAACATATCTATGTAAAGTTCTTTAAAAACTACATCACCTTTCTCTATATAAATGACAACAACCGTTATAGCTACACACCCAATAATGTTGGGTTAAATGCACGTCAGAGTACTATAGTTAATAGTAACTAGTACGAAGTATATTCCTTTCACGTCAGCAGCTACATTATGTTTAACGCACGTATAAGTCTATAGTGGATAAGCCCCATCTTAAATTGTTACAACGAGTTTACATCAGCGCCGCTGTCTACTTTTCACCTTAACTAAAAGAAAGACGAGGGAAATTTAAACGGCTATTTTAGAATGCTTGACATTATAATGTATTTGAAATGAAACCCTTTACTTTGCAGTTTTTGTAGCAGTTGCTGACAAAATACTGAAAAGTAAAAAGTTCGTTAAGTTACATTTTGCTACTAATTGATTAATAAGATTTCGTCTATTATACTTACACGATATGAAACAAACAAACCATTAGAACTATGCTCAAATAGCAATATCTTAGATAAGGACGTATCTGATACGTCAGCCGTTACCTAACCGTTTCTAGCGCCAGATGTTTCTTCACGAACGTTGACAAAATATAGTATTCTCCTTCACTCTGTCTCTTTCCACTATCTCTTGAATTACAATACGTACAAGAAGGCCATGGAAAATAAAGGACTAGGATATAGTGAAATAATTTTTAACCGAACCTCGTATTTAACGTTACATCAAGCGGCGTCTCTTCACACAAAAAGAACAAAGGCAAAAAACTAGTACAAGAAGGAATAATATAAAAAACAACTGGAAAGGGTAAGTAGGTATAACGTGAAAGTGAAATACCGAATTTGCTATATATGACGTAAAATCAACTAAAAAATTATAACAAGAAAGTACATAACGTAACTTCACGAATGTACCGCACACCTCAAAAGGTTTATTAAAACTTATGTAAGAATAATGCTTTAATGTGAGATTTTCTCTAATTGTGGCATTAAACCATGGCGCGTAAAAACAATGACAGCTTCTGTTAAGGACTTAACATTGTTTTTTTGTATTTTATAAATTTTTTACTACTATGTATTTTATCTTCTTTGCATTATTATTTTCATTTAGAATATTACTTTATTTTCATTTTTATATTTATTTATTTTGCTCTCTTATCCAATTTTATTTTAATATGTATGTACATTATGCATTGTATATGTATGCAAGCCGGCCATTCACATTATGCTAGCTGAAACTGCCTAATTTAAAAATCATTCAGTGCAACGTCGTCGAATAAGTAATGGGAGTTTTCTTAAAATTTAAGGTACACAAGCATAGGCAGTCGTCTCCCGCGCGACGGTCGAGGTATTAGCGATCGTGTACTCTCGGTCACCTTTCGTACCTCATCGTAACGTGTACAGTAACGTCGGCGTATGATTAGTGGAAGTTTCTAAGATTTTCTAGTTTTGGCGGGAATCGTCGAGGACGTTGTCTATATATTTATTTCTGGCGGGAGTCATTTGGTAACGTCGTCGAATCGCATGTATAGATTTCTTTAATAAGTACAATTCCTTAATTTTCTATCATCGTCCGTCGAGGCTACTGTGTCCGTTGTCGTCTATACATATTTTTAGTCTTCGGTTAAGTTTGTGTCGGAAATTATTTTGTTGAGATTGTCAGCGCGCATGTATAGACATCTTCTATAAGTACGATCACTGCGCTTCTTGCTGACGGTCGTTGCGGCCGCAGCGCCCGTTGTCTTTTGTACGTTTGTTCGGTCAAGTAGTATTCATGGTCAAAGAACAAATTCTGACATTAATGAATCGTTAGACGACCAGACGACTGTTGGCAGTATAAGTGTTGATACCACTCCTGCTCCTGTTAAAACTATTTCCAGAACAACAGAATCATGTAACCCTGTAAATTCAACTGGTGGGTTTGAACTACTTTCAGATGCTTATGATCCTGCTCTATGGTCAAATCTACTAACTCACTCCCAATTTGATGAAATAGTAGAAAAGGGCCCGTTACAAGTAAGCCGCAGCGCCCGTTGTCTTTTGTACGTTTGTTCGGTCCTTTGTCGTATCGGGACTTAGAAATTTTTTCATTTAGTTGCTCGTCGTAGCGGACGAGTTTCACGGATCAGTTTTCTTATGTAATGTCGGCATCATCGCTCCGTTTTACTTGTCGGTGCGCAGTTCGCACATTTGCTGGTTACTGGCTTTTTCCCTTCTTTGGGGCGCAGTAGTAGAGAGCTAAAGATTGCACATAGCGTAATATTTCAAACGAGAACGCCTGGGTAGCTGTGACATTACTTTTGTATTGAGATCGGCTATTATCGCTACTGTCGCCCTCGACCAGGCGTTCAAGCTCTAAGAGATAGGGTGGGTTCCCCTATAAATGTGAAAATAACGAACGTATTTGGTTCAAGTACAAATACATGCCAATAATACAGGGCCAAGTCCCTTAGGCAAATTTAAAACAAGGAAAGTATATTAGGCTCCCGGAAAGGGACATATAAATAAGCATAGCACCGAGGTGCGCTTATAAATTTACGAAATAAATAGGGTTGGCTCCCCTATAAAAAGGTAGTGGTGCATGCAAACAGATAGAGGCATTAGTACATGCCTCTAACAAAGCTTCAGCGGAAGCATATAAGAGTTTAACCTTTTAAACAGAATTAAGACATAGCTTTGCAACGTACATGCTGAGGCATTACTTTATGTTGATACCAATGAAAATACATATACACATGCTAATGTACATTACATGTATAAGAGAGCTCGAATAACTGCAATTATTGCAAATATATATATCTTACGTACATCGTAAATGTACATAGGCAAGAATGGAAACCGTGTACACATTTTATTTTTTAAATATATTTTTTTGCGCATGCGCATTGAGTTTCACTGTACAACCTTTCCTTTAGTAAATAAGCGAACATACTCTACAAGTAAGTATTGGTCAAGTAATTTAGGAAGTTACGAGCAGGCTACAGCGGCGCTGTTCTTCAAACCAGGAGAACGTAACAGCTTATGTACAATGGCACAAACCCATGATTGCGGTTAAAGAATTGATCAATGAAGACCAGTTAGCTTGCAGCCCGTAGTTATGCAGTGATTGAAAATTAGCTTTGGGAAAGTTGTATTTTAAATTTTTGTTAAAAGCTGTATCTACCGTTTTATTGCTTGTATCATGGAATAGATCTCGTATATGAGTTCTTGGTATGGTGTGAAATTTGTAAAGATACTCGTGAAGTGGGCTTACTTCATGCGCTTGAGAAGCAGGCGACGTTTTCTGCGATGGGAAGAAAGACTGGGCGTTTGGTGGTGGTTCAAGTTGTGTTGTCATTTCCAATAGCGGCTCCTTGATAGATTGAACCCCTTGTTTGACGGTAGAATCAAGCTTCTCTATAGGTTCCATAACGGGTTTAAATGCTTTTCGCGACAACTGATCAGTGTCCGCTCGGCCTAGTTTAAATTGCATACGTTTCTTCCGAATCGCTCTACTCGCTTCCAATATCTTCACCTTTTAAGTTATGGTCTTCCATCTTTACTTTTCCCATTATTATGAGTATTATGATTAACAGCAGTAGAAGGAATTCGCCGATACTGGACTCTCCTTATTTAGAGAGAGAGAAAGAGACAGGTCCCTCCTTATGGAGGTTTCAATGTGTAAGAAAGAGATAGAGATAGAGGTGACGGTGTAACTAAAAAATATATACAGAATGTCCCATACGCAGGTATATACAGGGTGAGCTACAATATAGTGTTCAAGATGGCGGTAAAAATATGACGTTAGCAAGATGGCCGTGCGAACGACAGTATTTGTTTAACACACCCCACTGATAAAATATCAAATAACAGGAAGTACTGTTTCGGTATAAAAAGCAGTAGACAGGTCCGTTCAAAAGCAGTGTACAGATCCGTTCAAAAGCAGTGTACAGGTCCGTTCAAAAGTAGTATACAGGTCATCCTAAAGCTGTTACTTGTATACAGGGTTATAAGTTTGAATATCCAGGGTGATAAATATACAGGATCATAAATTGTAATATACAGGGTGATAAATTTGAATGTGCGGGGTGATAAATATGCATGATCATAAATTTTGATGTACAGGGTGATAATTTGAATATACAGGATCATAAATTTTGATATACAGGGTGATAAATATACAGAATCATAAATTTTTGAGCGCAGACAGAAGATTTACATTTCATGCGGTTTCAAAATGAAGAGCAGGATACAAAGAAAATATAAAAAGATAATTTAAGTGTTTTATATCTACTACAAAATATAACTAGAGTATATAACACTACACAATACTTTTTCTATCTATCCAACTGTTACTGGTACATATAAACGTAATTATTTCAAATTACAATAGAAACATCGCTTTGCGGATGTGCGTCGATATAATCTTCTTGATCTGGCCGATTGTAGTGGGAATGACGCGGTAGATATTCGCGTAAAAGTATCTGCTTGTTAGAGGATAAATGTGGCCACCATACTTCTAGCCGATGTGGTCTGACGTGCCTCTTTATTATATCTACTGGAAAGCGGGAAATTATTTCACTATCAGGAAGACAATCTTGGCTATTAATGTACTCAACCATAATACCAGCAAGCTTTTCGTAGACTGCGGCCGCTATCGTTAAAAGAAAAAATCTGTTATATCTGATCGGCTATCCGATATGTCTAATTAGCTATCCAATATAGATTAACAGCTTTCTGATTGCAAGCAGTTGTCTACCTTTGTCGATAACCAGAAATCCATATTTATCTTTCCAGCACACAGAATACATTAATTTAAACTGCTGGAAGGACATATCTGTTCCAATATGATCATCGTGCACTTGTTTTAGATTCATATCGTCTTGAATAGTATTAACAAATTGCTGTTATCGCAGATCAACTACTTCGGAATCCGTGTATAGGTCTAACATAAATAACAACTGTCTATGGCTTTGTGTCGGCTCATGCAAAGGTAATGTCTAATTTTATCTTGTTTTTTACACACTACGATATCGAATATGAATATCGAATTATCTTTTACCTCTTCAGTGTGAGCCTCTAAACGTCTTCAAAAGTTTGTTGATTGTTAAATATATAGAAAAAAGAAACGTGGAACAATATAAGACATTTTACTTTTCAATGTAATCTCTATACATCTAAAAGAACGCCTACAAAATAACACCAAGATAAGAAAACGCTGAGAATACAGCTTTCTCGTAAGTTGATTTCACTAATACCATGAGAAAGCTGTATTTACAGCGTTTTCTTATCTTGGTGTAATATCTATACATTTATTACAGCGTTTAATTAATAATTCGATACCCTTGTAAAAAAATAATCCCTAGTTTTTCCGTCAAAATGCTTGCAACTCACCGCCGCCCTTAAAACGATGTCCCCTAAGATCTCTTTCTAAATTAGAAAGCAAATAGAAATCACAGGGAGCCATATCCGGCCTATACGGTGTATGTTCCAATTCTTGTAAGCCACATTCGCGGATGGCAGCTCGTGAAAGAGCGGCAGTAAGGGCACGAGCGTTTTCGGGCAATAATCGCACACCTTTTGTCAATCTTTCACGACGTTCTGCACGAATGCTGTTCCTTAATTGATACAATAAAGACGCATAATATGTGCCGTTCACAATTGTACTGCGCTCTTTAAAGTCAATTAGCAAAATGCACTCACAATCCCAAAATATTATGGCCATCACCTTTTTCGTCGTTTGAACGACTTTCGCCCCTCTAAGACGAGGTTCATCAGGTCGCCGCCATTCCATGGACTCTCTTTTCGATAAAGGATCGTAGAACAGAACAACAGTTCAGCATAAATTTCCGAACACTGTTAGTAGACTTGCTGTTGAAGATAAAAGGTATATTAGGTGTAAAATATGGCGTAGGAAGGCTATCAGCTGATTGACCTTTTATTTCTATTCAATTAGGATGTTCGAATAATTCATTGATTTTTTTATTCTCAAAAAACGCCCGGATTAGTCATTTTATTTATTTTAAATGAAGTTGGAGTAGTAGAGCAGAGGTTTGTTGTAAGGATATGTACATAAGTAGAAACCATTAATGATTATATGATTTTCTTCTATAAAATTTAATAAACATTAGTATTGCTCTTTTGATATTTTAGGTAAACGTTTCCGTTTTAAAGACATTCTTGTATTAAAACTGTAATATCAGTAAACAAATTTGTACCTAGACACACATGTATATATTAAACATAACCATGACCACGTTTAATAACAAGAAAATAATTGCTGACAAATTTGAGTCGAATATAGTTGAACACTTCTATATTATACGAAGAGAGTATTATGCCTTTTCTCTCCTATCAACTAAAATATGTATAAAGCTATTCTTTACGGATTATATACAAATGCTCACAACACTTTGTTCCTGTTATTCTAACAAGGATGACAACATAACAGTTTTTACAAGGAAACAAACTATTAAAAACTCACAAAATCGTTATAATTAAACATGTTTGAAAACAATATCCATGTTATTCTTTATAACAGAAAGGATACATACTTGGCCTGAGGAAATACATTCTTCCTAGGTACACTCTTTGGAATATTCTTATTAAAATAAACAAATAATATAAAGTTCATTAGAAGCACCATCGACAGAATCACAACTGATCATTGAATCTCATTGTGTATTTAGTAACAGTTCATAAAGATGTATCAGATCAACACGTCTGTAATTAAAGCTGGCGACGTTAGACACTTTAAAACGTTTCTTTACTACTGAGGCACAAGCAACGTCACGTACAAGAGCTGGATGATACTCATCCTCAGCCACTAGCAAAACACCGGATCGTTCAAGATCACATTTCAAAACCCTAGAGCAAAAAATCCGATCTAAGCATTTATTATTACAATTTTTTACGCAATTCATCTGTTGAGCATTAAATAAAGTAACAAAATTTTTTCGCAGTTATTGATGAGGTAGAATCAGCACAATCTAAAGTCAGGAGGTTAAAATCTCCCGCAAGAATAAAATAACAGTCCAATAGAGAAAGCAATTCTAGCCTATGAAAAGAATCTTCAAAAATATAAATAGGCGTAGCCGATGGTATATAAACAACCATAATGGTAATCAAGCGATTGTGCAAACTCAGCCTATTGGCAAGAAAAATCAACATTACTACTAATTATGTCCACATCATCACTAATCACAATCTAGTCACACAAAAAATTGGACCTAACTGCAATCAACACGCCTCCACCCCGCCCAGATCTTCTATCAGTCTGGAAAACAACAAAATCTTCACAAAAAGGCTCTGAATTCAGCAAAGTATCACTACCCCAAGTCTCAGTCAATAAGACAACATCAATGTCATCACAAACCAAAATATTATTGTAGAATTGTAATGCCTTTGAGTTCAACCCATGAACGTTTAATATAGAATAGAAAGAGACATTCACTGTTGACTATTGGGATTTCGAAGGTTTCTCTGCCCAATGATTTTAGGAAAGCCGTCAGGGACATCTTTATATATATATTAGCTTTAGGTACTTGAAATATGTTATAGAAGCGAGTATGACGAGTAGGTACTGTGAATAGTTGAGTGTAGGCTTTCACGACCGTAGTCCATAGTAGAAATGTTTTTCGGGTTTTGTCGTGTATTCACTGTTTTACTTGACGTTCCGCTGATCATGCTATCAGCTTCTTCAGAAGGCTTCTAAAGACTGGTGTTGTCTCTTGCTTCTCGTTATATATCCTATTTCTGTTCCGCTTTGCTGATCCATAACCGTTCCGTTCCGTTGAATCGCGTCGCCCGCTGCACGATGACTCCGCAGTGCTAACTTCCACGTGTTGCTAATCTTGTATTCCTCTTCGCGATTGAAGTTATTGGTATTCTTCATTACTTCTATTGATTCGCGAATTATCCTCGGGTAGTAGTGGCTGGTCCTGGCTAATACCTTAACGTCGCTGTGGGTTATCCGGTGGTCTCCTTATTGATGTAGGAGTTCTGCTACTGCGGATTTTTCAATATGCCTGAGGCGTGCGTCTCTCTCTTGTTCTTTCACCCTGCACTGAATACTCCGTCCTGTTTGAACGATGTAGCTTTTTCCACGTTGGCATTTTAGTTCGTATATGCCTTTTGCTCGTAGTTTCGGTAACACGGGAGTAGCTGGTCGATTTTGGTCACCGTGTTGTATCGTGTGATAATGTTCTCTTTTCCTATGGTCTGTTTTAGCCTATCGGTGACTCCAGCTATGTATGGAAGATATGCGTAACTTGTCTGGTTGTTGTTGGTCTTCGTCCTTTTTCTGTTTCCGTGGTTTCCTTATATCTTTTGTGCTGTAGCCGTTCTTTTGCAAGGCGTTTTTAACGTGATGTATTTCACTATTCCTGTGATGTTCGTCACTGATTTTCTCCGCTCTTCTTAACAATGCGTTGATGAGGGATCTCTTCTGTTGAGGATGGTGGTGGATGTTGCATGGAGGTATCGGTCTGTCTGAGTCTTTTTCCGGTACACACTGTGATCCAGTTTGTTGCTGTCAGTGCGCTCTACTAGGACTTCTAGGAATGGTAACTTGTCGTCCTCTTCGATCTCCATGGTGAAGTTAATGTTAGCATGTTGTCTATAGATGTGTTACAGGAATTCCTCTAGAGTTCTTGATCCGTGCGGCCATATGACAAAGGTGTCATCTACATATCTGTACCAGCATTTAGGTTTCATCCTGCTAGATTCGATGGCTTCATGCTCGAATGCTTCCATAAAGACGCTGGCGGGTGATACAGGAGATTCCATTGCAACACCACTCGCTTATTCGTAGAATTCTCCGTTCCATAGGATGTACGTCGAAGTAAGGCAAAGCCTCGCCAAATTAATCAGATCCGGCTGTATCCTTTTGGTATTAGTTCTCGCTTGATGATCTTTAGTGTTTCTTCCACTGGTATATTGGTGAAGAGTGGTTCGACGTCGAAAGATCGCAGTAAATCTTGCTTTGTTATTTCGTGTTGTTGTAGTATCTCAATGAAATGTTCGGAGTTCCTCACAAAGCTTTTGGTGTTCCCGGAGTATTGTGCTAGTTGTTTTGCGACATATTTGGCTAATTCGGTGGTAGGTGAGCTACATGTACTAACGATCGGTCTGAAAGGGTTGCCAGGTTTGTGTATCTTTGGCAGTCCGTACAGTCTTGGTGGTTGGCTCTCTGATGGTAATAGTCTTCTTTCTTCTTCCTTTATTACAACACGTTCTTGTTTTTGGTCAACAGTGAGCAAACGCGGCACCCATTCTGAACAGAGCTTTCTCATAGTCAAATGCTCATGCAATATAAAGCCAATACGTTCTTTTGATATCTTTACGATGTCAGCTAACTCGCGCAACTTCACTTTTCGATCATTCAAAACGATTTTGTGGATTTTTTTGATGTTTTCTGGTGTTACCGCCTCATTTGGACGTCCTCTGCGTTCTGCATCATTGATGTCTCTACGACCACGTTTGAAGTCAGCAAACCAACGTTTTATTGTTGTTTCTGATGGAGCGGAGTCCCCATAACACTTTTCAAGCCATTGCTTCGCTTGAACGGTATTTTTTCCTATCAAGAAGCAGTGTAAAATTAAAACACGAAATTGTTTTTGATCCATTGTTTTGAAAATAACAAAAGTAGCTTGACTCTTAGCACAATAACTCACAAACTAATGAATAAAATATCATGAAATTTTAACAGCTGTCTTTTGAAAGTTAGTACTAACTGAGAGAAAGGTGACTGCAATAAAACTAGCGTCATCTATGTGTTAGGCCCGGGACTTTTCAGTCCATGTGTTAAGACTCAACCAACGACAGGAAATCTACACCGAAACCAAATATATCTATTTTTTGTAGTAGCATGATACGATTAATGCAGTAGAATGCTTTAGAAAAATCTATGTAAATAACGTTCACCTGCTTTCGGTTATCAAGTGCTTCACTAAGATACTGGCCAATGCATGCTAAATTAGTGATCGTCGATCTGCCTACAACAAAACCGTGCTGATGCTCAGATATGAACGGAGTTATGCAGGTGTATATCTCTTTGTAAAGCAAATGTTCAAATACCTTAGCGAAATTGGCTTACAATTAGCAATGTTAGATCGGTCTCCTTTCTTAAATACAGGAGTAATTCTGCTAATCTTCCAAACCCCTGTAAAGGTTGACGTGCTTATCGCTAGGTGAAATATAGTTGACAGTGGATAGGACAGAACAGGAGCAAAATCACATACAAAGAAGCTCGGTAGTCCATCATCTCCAGTTGTCATATTAGACTTAAGTCTGTTGATGCTGTTTTCCACATCTAATTCAGAAAAGGCATGAACACAAAAATTATTATAATTAAGAAAAGAGTTGAACGATACACGTTGAACACTAGGTTTATACACACTAGCAAAGATATTGGAAAAGGCATCCACGATTTCGTTTGGCTGGGTAAATTCTCTACCGTCATACTGCATCTTTCCCGGAATTCTGGAAGAAGTTTTCTTGTTGTTAATGAAACGCCAGAACAACTTAGGATCTCTGTTGATATTAATTTCAGCATCTGCCAAATAAGCATTGTATGCGTCTCTAATTTCATTTTTATGAGAGATCTCATTCGTTTGAATTCATTAAAATAGCATATTGCTTTTATTCTTTTCCACTTCTTGAAGTAAAATTCTTTTAATTTAATATGTTGTTTTATTTTAGTGCTAAACCATGGAGGAAACGTAGAGATAAGTCGTTTAGGTTTCTCAACTGAACGATCTATAACGGAATCTAATGTAGTATAAACTGCTTCAACAGCGATATTCACATCACTATTCATCCAAGAAACTCCAGTCGACTGCAAGCATACCACTATATAAAGAGCGGGAATTCCCTTTGCTGAAGTTGTACCTAATATTATTGGTACGTGAAAAATGTATCCACTCGATGCATGCGTCAAAAGTAATCTCAATTTCAAGTGGTGGGTGAAAGCATCAACGCTAATATTGCAAAAAACAAGATCCAGAATATTGCCATACATATTTTGAAATTATTCCATTTTTTCAAATTTAATATATTGACAAAATTGCTTAAAGACGTCACTCTACGATTATTGTTTACTAGTCTATCGGATAGTTGAAATCGCCAAAAACCAATAACATTTTTATTAATCAACTGAGAGCGTCCAAAAAGGCCACTTAGTCATCGTAACCTATATGAGGTGGTAAATAAATATTGGCGACGTAAATTGTGTGCAATGCCATCACGAATTTGCAAAGATAATTTCAATACTGTTCTTGAAACCAGTTCGGCAACCGCCTCCACTTGATCTTCCAATAATATTAAATCTTCTATCAGTTCTGAAGATAACAAAGTCGGCACCCAGAATTTCCATCTAACCATGTCTTCATGAATAACACGACCACGCCAATAGTAGCACTCAGTGGATATAAAGAAGAAAGTTTGGATGGAAGAGGGCGAACATTCTGATAGTACATGTAGACAGCTACGAGGGCAATCCCTAAAAAAAGGTATCCTATATTTTTAGATATACAAAGAACCGTTTATTTTCTATAATTGCTACATCACTTTAAAGATTGAAGAATGCTTTATTTCTCAACATAATCGCCATTTCAGTCGACAGTTGGTGGCAGGTGTCGTCGTCGACGTCGACGTCCTTCTTCTCCCAAACCGAAAAATTACAAATGAAAGATTACCCTGAACGGTGATCACTTGGCTCGTGGGTCGATGAAGAACGCAGCTAATTGCGCGTCAAATTGTGAACTGCAGGACACTAGAACATCGACATTTCGAAGGCACATTACGGTTCTCGGATACTGTTCCCGCCAAGGAGTGTGTAACAACTCACATGCCGAAGTTACTAGCCCTGAAAATGGATGGCGCTGAAGCGTCGTGCTTATACGTCGTTGGTAACAAGTTGCCATCGATTTTACATGTAATTTTATTAGCTGTACACTATTATAAAAGTGGTTCATGACTCGACAAATCATTGAAACGAATTAATCCGCCTAAATACTTCAGACAATACTATTGCATTGCTATATAAATTATCAGCGCTAGCTCCAATTAAGTATACATATGTTACTGTAAGTTAACTGTAATATGTTGGATTGAGAAAACAGTGTAATAAAGTATGCTAGCTGTTGGTCTGTTTTCGGCAAATATTACACTAGCGATGTTTAATATAATGCCCGCCGCCATATTGCTACAACTGATTAATGTCTAGAGCGTGTATTTTTGTGAGTTTATTGTATTTAATTTTTCTCCCTAAATTTGCGATGCAATAATAATTACGTAACTACAACTTATAGAAAATCCTAGCTAGTTTTAAAACTGCCGCCAAGAAGTAGATTTGAAAAATTACATTCTGTAAACGCGTGTATACTTATTGCTTCTGTATTTAGCACCGGTTTCAATACTTCAAATTACATACGTTTACTTTACCGTGTGGAGAAGCTTAGGGGTTCTTTTGAAGCACAACGCATGTTTGCATGGTTAAAACTGAGTTACTACAAACAAATATATTCTATATAGTATAATTATATATTACTTACTTGTCTTAAAAACTATACTACTACAGTATAAGTTCAAAGCATTATCCACTGACTATGTAATTTACCGGCTTTCATGTTCACATGATCGATGGCGCCCGATATAAATCCGTTACCCCATACTCAACATTACTACGCCAATAAGTATTCCCAATTTACCAATTCAATCGTAAAAACGTGTGATGTACGAATACTGCGTTTACTACAAATTACATGTAACGTATTTTTCTCTCCTATTTTTTATGTGTAATTAACTTTCGTTACCTTGTTCTTTGTGTGACAATAAATTTTATGCACTAATACAGCTGGTGGCAACTAATAATTATAATTTTAATTAAATAGTATCTCCCGTTACGACTAAAATTTTAATCAATTATAATTTTCAATTAGATAAAATAATGCTTCGCTTTGGCCAAATAAATAAATAATGCTATTGATATATATATATATATATATATATTGTAATGATATGAAATATTGTCTATTATTTATCAATGAATTTTTCTAAATTTTAGTTTACCTATTCCAGATATTTTCTCGTCACTGTTTGATGCACGTCGTTATTTTTTATTATGGTTGGTATTATAAGTTGGTGGCAAAGTACTGTTAGTACTCCCTCTTTATAAATTTTAAGTACTAATATTCATTCTGTACAGGTTTCTTCCCAAAGTTTTACAGATACAATGAAATCTCTCTAGAACGGACACAAACGGGACCAACTGAAGATGTCCGTTCAGGAGGGGTGTCTGCATAAAAGAAACATGTAGTCTGTAGATACAACAAATATCGTGTTTTAACGAAAAATTAATATATTAAAGAAACTGGTACATTTAAATCGTATATGTACATAAACATTTTTAAAATAAATAAGAAACTTTAAACCTAAGAAAAAAGTTTATTTCCTTTAGATATATACATACAAAGTATAATATATGTACATAGATACATAGATGTAGTATGTAATACAAAACAATGAAATGAATAGTCACTTTAAGGACGCAAAAATTCATATATTGTTGTTTGTCTTCTCTTTTTCTTTAAAATGGCGTCTTGAAATCGTATTTCTAATTTAGAAAGAAGCTTCAAAGACTCTGTATCTCCGTGATTTTCGACAAAACGTTTAAGCTGCTTGGTTAGGGTAATAGTTTTGTCATAATTTGGGATAGCTTCTGTTGGTATTGGAATCTCATCGACATCAGAATCTACCGAAAGTTCTTGTATTTCAACTGGATTTGCAATTTCTTGTTCTGAATCTGGATCTTCAACATACAAATCTTCATCTACATTCAAAAAATCATTAAGGTTTTCATTATCCGTCAATTTCAATAAATTCTTATTTTTGAGGATATCTGAAAGTACACTAAGAGGCAAATCATCTTCTAGGTCAGATGTATCAGCCTCAGTTAACTGGTCTTCACTTTGCATATTTACATGATTAAATCCTGCTTTGCGGAAGCAATTTTGAACTGTCTCTTTGGTTATTTGGTCCCAAGCGGTTTTTGCCAAATAAACTGCATCCAGTGGTGTAATTTTCTTTATTAACTCAAAAGCTGTACCAGCAGTTTCAATGTTTACTAGCAGATGTTTGAGTATTAAACTTCGGTAATAAGTTTTAAAATTCTTTATAATCCCCTGATCAAGTGGTTGACAAACTGATGTACAATCAGGGGTAAAAATAATATTTTTATATTATTTAAGCGAACGTCTTTCGGATGAGATCCCGCATTGTCTAAAAATAACAAAATGTTTCTTTTTTCTTTAGCCATTTTCCAATCTAGGTCTTGCAACCACTTTGTCATAATTTGTCCTGTCATCCAAGCTTTCTTATTGTATTTCCAAGTTACAGGCAGGTTATTTATATTAAGCTCTGGGTTTAGCTGCCCTACCAAGGACTACGAGTTTTTCTTTTTCATCTGCCATATTTGTACAATGCAAAATTGTAAACCTCTCTTTGGGATACTTACCCCCAACACAGTTTTCCTTCTTTAATGTGAGCGTTTTGTCGGGTAGAGCCCTAAAATACAGGACTGTCCCATGGTCATTATAGGTGTCTCTCGGTGAATATCCCTTAATCAAAGAAGGACCTTTTTTTAAAAACTATGAAACAGCTTCAGCATTAACCGAAGCTCCTTCTCCCGAAATCGCTTTAAAACTTATATTGTGGCGGATTCTAAATTTATTGAGCCAACCAGAAGAAGCACTGAATGTAGAATGTCCCGAAGAAGTGGCTATTTCTCTTGCTTTACATCGTATTAGCGGACCTAAAAAAAAATACTTTTTTTTGCGTTTTTGTCACGACAAACCTATTGGTTTTATCTATTTTTTTTTATCTATTTTAGAATTTAATATGAAAAGAAAATCAACGCATTAATACAAGAAAACCTTATCTAAAAAATCATATGCATACCTGTTAAAGGCCGAGCTGCTGTAAACCAGTCATAACACAATTTGTCAATTTTAATACCATCACCCGTCCAAGAGCTTCTTTTTTCATTCAAATTGCTGTTCGACATCCATTTGTTTAGAAGGATTTCTATATGTCTAATTACATCTGCAGCTTGTATTTTTCCAATATTAAAACGCTTGGATAAGTTCGTTACACTTAATTTCTCTTTATTGTAAACTTCAACAATCTCAATTTTTTGTTTAAGGCGTGAGAATTTTTCTATTTGGAGCCATTTCTACAATGAATGTATCGCCCACTGTGTCTTTTCGGCATAGACATCAGACTAATATTGAAAGCAGATTCAATCGAAAGCGTACACCCAAAGAATAAGAACGGTAAATCCCCGACCAAGTTGGGGAAGTCCCTAATTCACACCAGGCAGAAATGCACGACATAGGCTGCGTTTGTACCGAAAGATTAAAGTCGGTAAATCTCCGGTTTACTCGGGGAAGTCCCAGCGAAATTGGCGCGCGGCGCGATTGAGAAATGCAATAGCAATACTCTCGATATAAAAATAAGATAAGATTATTTTATTTTTTGTCCGGTTAAGAGAACATTTTCTCATGTCCGCGTCCGTTCAAGAGAATGTCCGTCCAAGAAAGAGTTAATATAACGGAAATTATATGAGAGCCGATCGGCACCATGAGAAACTGTCCGCTTAAGGGAGGTGTCCGTGTAAGAAGGGTGTCCGCGAAGGGGAATTTCACTGTATCTACTTTGGGTATTCTCTATTAACTTAATATTTACAATTTTCTTGTTAAATATATATATATATATATATCGCTTTTCGTAAACATATTTTTTTATATAAATAAATATTTCAAAATTTCATTCTTAAAATACTAATAATCTTCAAAATTTTTCGTACGATGGAAGGATGGCACCACTGGCAGCATTTACCTTTATAATCTCACACATATCAAGTATGTGTGTACTGTGTGGCCTACCATATAGGCGAACAAATGAGTTGCTATGGATATAAAACAAAACAACAAATAAACATCGTGACAGAGGGAGACATGTTGGCATTGTTTCTCCTCAGAATAATTAGTTATTTTTTCATATAACTCTATAATTTTACAAAGATCTTCGTTTATATCCAATCATAAAGTATATCAGCTGATACTAGAAATAAAATCTGGAAGTTCCGCACACATATTTTGGAAGCCGAAGACCAGTCCATCTTGTAGGCGAGAAATCACGTGCGAGTGAGTACGATTTCAAAGATTAAAGACGTCGAATCTTCTTAAGTTCTTCAAAATTATTTGTATATTTATCTTTTCAACTTTACATTTGGTTATTTTAATTAGAAAACGTTATCACTTAATTAAAAAACAAATTGATCAAAATTTTAAATTAAAGAACCTATTTAAAAAATTTAACGAGCCTGAGATTTTCCACCACAATATACATATATATATATATTATAACTGATCTACCCTTCACATCTGCTAGCGATGCTCTTTATTAAAACAATTTTTGGATTGCATAAATATACTACTTGCACTTATATTTAATAATAATATTGGCAAAATAATTACAAAAGCGGGAACTAGCGAAGTCTAGCAAATGCTTGATAAAAAAAAAATAGAGCAGTAACAACCATAAATACAAGCAAAACTTAGAGCAATCGTATAATCCAAATGTGCCATAAATAATAAAAAGTGACATGTATCACTGCAAAGAAAGCAAATAAGTTTTAATAGTCATATTAAATCTTCTTAAATTAACAATTTCTTTGTACATATTAGGGGATGAGTTGTAAGTTATAACAGCATTATGACTAGAGGGTCTTTTGAACAGATATGTAGAATGTTATTCAAATATGAATAAAGTAACGTGGGATTAGAAAACCTTTAATAGGCACAGGCAAGGAGGGCTGCAGAATTAAACCCTGAACAAAACCAACTAAATGCAGTTGTTTCTATCATAGCTCCAAATAGGTGACATAAAGAGAATGCAGAAACACGAAAAGACCAGTATGCGTATGAGTAAACAATTTACGCAAATTGTTAAGGATTTAACATTGTTTAAGTGTTTTTCTATAAGAATTTTAATTTTCTGAGGAAATCTATTTTATTTTATGCATTTTTTTACTAATTTCTATATTTTATATGCCTTTATGTTTCTTTGCAACCGTATGTCCTAGCATTAATATTATTTTTGTTTTCATTTTTATCATTTATTTTTATCTCTTTGTAAAATATATAGAATTTTATTTTATAGGTGTGTACAGTACGCATTATATATGAATGCCTTCAGCTATTCACAATAGTCATACTACAAGTGCCTAATATTACACCCATCAAGTGGACGAACATCGGCAGTATCCAATATTCAATGTTTTCAAGTACATCCTACATATTCACCGAACCTAGCCCCCAGCGACTTCTTCCTATTCCCAAACCTGAAAAAATCACTGGGAGCAAAGAGATTTGCCTCAAATAAGGAGGTCATCGCCACTGCAGTTGGCTATTTAGCAGACCTCGAAACATCCTACTTTTCCGACGGCTTGAAGAAGCTGGAGCGCCGTTTAAAAAATGTATTGATCTTCAAGGAAACTACATCGAAAAAAAAAAATAGAAAACCACACCGATACCGTGTTTTTCTTGTGGATTCCGGAAACATTTCAGGTCACCTTCGTATACACATGCTAATGTACATTACATATATAGGAAAGCTCGAGTAACTGCAATTATTGTGCATATTATACATTCTACGTACATAGTAACTGTGCATAGGGTGGAAACCGTGAACAGATTTTATTTTTTAAATATATGTTTTTTGCGCATGCGCATTGAGCTTAATTGTAACACCTTAAACCTACCAAAGAAGCGAGCATTTTCTACAGGCATGTATTGGTCAAGAAATTCAAGAATTTACGAGCAGGCTATAGCGGCATTGTTTTTCAAAACAGCAGAACGTAACAAGAATAATAATAAATAAAACGCTCCGAAGTTGCCCTTATGATATACACTACCGCTCAAAACTGTTTAGGCACCCCTGTTTTCATGGATTATTCATATAGTATTATGTTTACCAAAAAAACATTATAATACAATGAAATACGTATTTAAAATTTAGTTGAGTAAGATAAACACCCATTATATCGCATAAGGTTTACTATCATTTACCTGCACTTGGTCGGATTACCATAAACTGTTTATTGCGGTGCAATTACAATAACAATCCCTCTGAATTTACTGGGTAAATTTAGTCATCTGTTAGATTGTAGGCAATAATGTTTAAATTACCTTCCTAGATTATAGTGAAATCTGTAACCTATGGTCAGTTGCAGTGTGGTATTTACTCTATTCACATCGTGAGCGAAATATCGTGTGACAATTTTTTAAAATGCCTCCGCGAAGAGAAATTAGTACGGAAACACGTGCGCTTATAATAGCTTACCATAAAAGTGGCATAAGTAATCGACAAATTGCCAAGAAAATGAAAATACACCACGCTATGGTTGACTATAACGTAAAAAAATATCGGGAAACTGGCAGTTTTCTTAATAAAAGACGGAGTGGGAGGCCAAAAGCGACAACATCCACAGATGATCGCAGAATAATGGTTACCAGCAAGTTAAATAGACGCAAAACAGCCCCGGAAATCACCGCAGAATTAAATGTTGGACGCCAAAAACTAGTCAGTGTTTCTACAGTCAAACGTCGCCTACAGAAAGCCGGGCTCCATGGACGTATTGCGATGAAAGAGCCATTACTCGCAAACAAAACAAGCAAAAGCGACTTAAACGGGCTCGTGAACACCAATACTGGACCATAGAAGAGTGGAACAACGTCCTATGGACGGATGAGTCCAAATTTGAGTTGTTCGGAACCCGAAGACGCATATTCGTAAGAAGATCTATGGGTGAACGTGCCAGAGAAGAGTGTATTGCTGATACCGTGAAGCATGGTGGAGGTTCTATCATCATTTGGCGCTGTTTTGTCGGCACTAGTGTAGGAGACATTGTGAAAATTGACGGTATATTAAAAAAAGAAGGCTACCGCGAAATTTTGGAGAACCACGCAATACCTTCCGGAATTCGACTTTTGGGTCAAAATTTTATCTTCCAGCAAGATAATGACCCAAAACATTCCTCAAAATTATGTAAAGACTATTTACGCCATTTAGAAGAGGAAGGAACTCTAAAAATTATGGAATGGCCTCCCCAGAGCCCCGACTTGAATCCAATCGAGTTACTATGGGAAGAACTAGATCGGGAAGTACGAAAATCAGCTCCGACATCAGCTACTGACGTGTGGAACAAGTTGCAATCGAGTTGGACCTCAATAACACAAGAAACTCTGGCAAAACTTATTGCGAGAATGCCTCGATTGTGTGCTGCAATTATTAAATCAAGAGAAGGTCACTTAGATGAAAGCAAAATTTAAATTAAACGTTTTAATTTTCACATTTATTTAATATATTTTTATTCATGTACGTGTATCTGTACATAAAAAATAAATATTATTAATATTTTTGCTGAGTTTTTATACATTTTTGCTGTCAGTGAGAGTGCCTAAACACTTTTGAGCGGTAGTGTACGTATTATCTTCAATTTTCTTTGCTAGTCAGACATTACAATAGGAATTTGTTCATTAATTAACCTCATATTGTAAAAGGCGATATATTTATTTTATTAAATTTCTTAAACAAATATAACTTTAAAACTTTGAATCAAAGAAACCTACTCTATAAATAAAGCTACCCAAGATATACACATAGTTATAGTTAGTATATAATTCACCTATTTTTAAGTTTAATTGTAGACGGAAATGAAAGGAAAGTACTTCAATGTTTGTATGTATATTTCCAGAATGAGCTGTGCTGGTGATATCAAATCATTTTTGATGCGGTTTTAATTAGAATTTAATAACACATTTTATTCTAAATTAAAACTAATACTAATGCAACATATACGAAAATGTAGAAATACATATAACAAAGAGTATGGAACATAGAAAACATGCATCTTACGCATAAATTTATTTATATTAATATCATATATTAAATCGTTACTGGTAAAAAATAATTCTTCTCAACCTGTTTCCAAAACGGCGGAATAGCTGTAACAAAGTGCAATATTTAAAAACGATGTCGATAACAACAGCAAAAATCATATTATCTTAAAATTTGTATTATTGGTTGTGGATTCTTTTATTTAAGGTTTTGCTTTAATACGTGTGTTTTGTTTTTCTTTAAAACAATTATATGAAATTTAGAACAAAAAAAGAAATTGAGAAGGTGCCACTTAATGACCTCTTGCCTATTATTATCTTCCTCATGAATCATTCTGTACTGTATAGAAGATGGGTAGAAACAAGATTAAAAGACACAGTAATTCGTAGAATATTATTTGGATCGGTTTGTAGAAGGAATATTTATCTGTTTATGTAACAACGTCTTTTCCATATTTACATGGTATTGTTCCACTTTAAGTTATTGCTTGTATGCGCTTTATACCTCTTCGTTATGGATAAAAGAAGGACATACCAAATGAGAACAAACTGCGTATTGAGGCATTGTTCAACGCATAATTGCAAAGAAAGAAGACGTATCCAGACAAACAATGCAGCGAATTGCCGTTTTAATGAAAAAAAAGATATCCACTCCAAGTACCGGAAGAGCGTTTTGCGGCAAGAAAAGGATCACTACTAATAGGAAATGCAATGTCTCAACAAGGAGTGTAAATATCCACGCGTACAGTACGTAGACGTTTGTACGAAGCCTTAGAAAGTCTTATCGAAAAGATGCTTACTATTCCTACCAATACTTACATGTAAATTGGTATAAATTCACATACATTTCAATAGTTTTAAAAACTTCTTTATATAGCATTCAGTTGCCTACATTTGTTTAGATGTACAACATATTTCAATGCAATATCTATAATCACTTTTGTATATTTATTTCAAGCATGTATTACGTCTTCTTTTGGAATATAATATTATTTTTAATATTGGATTTTGGAGCGGATTGTTACCGGAGATGAAACATGGGTTCATCACTTTGAGCCTGAGTCCAAACAGGAGTCCATGCAATGGCATAAAAAGGGAACGTCACCGCCAAAGAAATTCAAAGTGTTAGAATCGGCTGGAAAGTTGATGGCTACTGTTTTTTGGGATTGTGAGGGGATATTATTAATTGATCACAAAGAAAAAGGTAGGAGCATAACCGGAGAATATTACGCAGCAATATTAGAAAAATTAAAGGGTGTGTTGCTCTTGCAAGACAATGCGCCGGCTCACAAGAGCAAAGTTGCAATGGCTGCTCTGCACAAGTATGGCTTTCAATCAATAGTCCATCCACACTACAGTCCAGACCTGGCACCTAGTGATTTTTATTTATTCCCCAATTTAAAAAAAGACTTACGTGGAAGAAAGTTTTCCGACGACAATGAGGTAAAGGAGGCAATTTTGGCCCATTTTGAGGCGAAAGATAAAAAATATTTTTATGATTGTTTGGAAAAATTATTTCAGATCTAATAAATGTATTGTGCTTAAGGGTGATTATATTGAAAAGGAAAAATAGATTTATTGTTTTATTTTATTTAAAACCCTTTCATTCCACGAACTTCTGTACCTCCCCTCGTATGGCAGAGCCTGGAAAGGAGAAGGCTCGAGAAAGGAATAATAGAGATGATTAAGGCATTGTATAAAAATGTCGAGAATAAAGTCAGAACCTCCAACGCAGAATCAGCTAAATTCGAATCACAAATTGGATTAAAACAGGGATGCCTATTTAAACTCATTGTTATTCTCTTTATTGATGAGGCTATTAAAAAAGCCAAACAAAAAGGAAAAAGTATGAAAGCAGAGAACTGGAGAATGAATGCAATTACAGGAACTAATGTTTGTAGATGATATGATATTGATAGCAGACTCAGAAAAGGCATTACAGCAAAACTTGAAGATATACAAATTAAAAATCACTGTTCAAGATGTGCAGACATAGTTGTTGCCTCTTCTGTATTATTGTGATTTCTGTGAGTTTTATAAGTATTTTTATATGATAAAGTATATCAGCGGATAGCTAATTGTCTGGTGAGTCTGATTGTGTTATCGATATTCGCATTTATTTGATCCATTTAGTGAAATTATTGTTTGTACATATAACACATGGGCTGAAAAGTCCCGGGCCTAACACATAGATGACGCTAGTTTTATTGCAGTCACCTTTCTCTCAGTTAGTACTAACCTTCAAAAGACAGTTGTTAAAATTTCATGATATTCTATTCATTAGTTTGTGAGTTATTGTGCTAAGAGTCACGCTACTTTTGTTATTTTCAAAACAATGGATCAAAAACAATTTCGTGTTTTAATTTTACACTGCTTCTTGATGGGAAAAAATACCGTTCAAGCGAAGCAATGACTTGAAAAGAGTTATGGGGACTCCGCTCCATCAGAAACAACAATGAAACGTTGGTTTACTGACTTCAAACGTGGTCGTAGAGACATCGATGATGCAGAACGCAGAGGACGTCCAAATGAGGCGGTAACACCAGAAAACATCAAAAAAATCCACAAAATCGTTTTGAATGATCGAAAAGTGAAGTTGCGTGAGTTAGCTGACATCGTAAAAATATCAAAAGAACGTATTGGCTTTATATTGCATGAGCATTTAACTATGAGAAAGCTCTGTTCAAAGTGGGTGCCGCGTTTGCTCACTGTTGACCAAAAACAAGAACGTGTTGATGATTCTGAGCAGTATTTGGCCATGTTTAAACGTAACAAACCGGAATTTATGCGTCGATATGTGACAATGGATGAAACATGGATCCATCACTTCACTCCGGAATCAAAACGATCGTCATCTGAGTGGACAGCAACTGGTGAACCTCGTCCAAAGCGCCCGAAAGCACAACAATCGGCTGGAAAGGTTATGGCCTCGGTATTTTTGGATGTGCGTGGTGTAATATTCATCGACTATCCTGACAAAGGAAACACCATCAACAGTGAATATTATATAGCGTTATTGGAGCGTTTGAAGGCCGAAATTGCAAAGAAACGACCGCATATGACAAAGAAGAAAATGTTGTTTCATCAAGACAACGCACCGTGTCACAAGTCAATCAAAACAATGGCAAAACTACATGAATTGAACTTCGAATTGCTCCTACATCCACCGTATTCGTCAGATTTGGCTCCCAGCGACTACTGGCTGTTCGCAGACCTCAAAAAAATGCTCGCCGGTAAGAAATTTCGCACGAATGAAGAGGTTATCGCTGAAACTGAGGCCTATTTTGAGGCAAAAGATAAATCGTTCTACAAAAGTGGTATTGAAATGTTAGAGCGGCGCTGGAATGATTGCGTTGCTCTTGATGGAGATTACGTTGATGAATAAAGCTAATTTTGAACCAAAGAAACCGTGTTTCCTTTGTTAGGCCCGGGACTTTTCAGCCCATGTGTTATATCCTACATATATATGGCTCACTATTCGATCTAACGCAATTGCTTTTTCCTCCTTTTTGTTATATTTGTTTTTCTACCTGTTTTTATTTTCTACAACTTATATATTTTTGGTGTAACTTTATACAGGAACTACCAAAATATTGTATATTCATACAATTTCCCTTCAAAATTAAATCCTACTCTATCAGCGGCCCTCTTTGTGCGTCTTAGTTAGGCACCAATATCGGCCCATTGGTGTGAAGTGTATCCTTGTCTTTTCCTTTTCCTTTGTACTTTTTTCTTTTTCACCTGTTTTGTATTTAGTACCGGTATTTGGGTAGCGTAAATTATGACCTCTTGTGCTATTTGCAACAATGGACTTACGCCAGAAAAAGAGATTACATGTGATATGTGTCGCAATTACATTCACACTACTTGTAGTGGTCTATCCCGAACTGAGCTTCAGTATTTGAAAAATAAGGATCGAAAACTATCATTTCATTGTCCCACCTGTTCTGATCTTAAACTGCAGCTCATCAAACTACATGAATTAACATCCACAGTAGGTGCTTTAGAAAGCGAGTTGAGAATTCTTAAAGAGAGTATGACTTCCCGGGATGTTAAAATAGATCCCATTAAAGTACCTGATGTCGAGTGTATCATCCAGGAGGTTTCTGATAGACAGCGCAGAAAAAATAACATTATCTTGTATAATGTATCTGAGAATGTTCTGAACAACAGGAACGATGAAGTTGCGGCTGACATGGAATTGGTTGGTAAACTGTTTCAAGTGCTGCATGTTTCTGTTGACAATCTCAGAACAATTAGATTGGGAAAATTTGATTCTTCCCGGACGGACATGAAGCGACCAATCAAAGTTTGTTTACCGGATGGTGATATTGCATCTAAGGCCTTCCAGCGTAGACAGAAACTAAGAACATCTGATAAGTTTAAAAATGTGTTTTTGGTCAAAGACAAAACACCTATGCAGCTAAAATCATATCGTGAGGTTAGACAAGAGTTGCAAACTAGAAAAGCTGCTGGCGAAACAGATGTTTATATTAAGTACATAAACGATGTTCCAAAAGTGGTCAAAGCTGGAGGACCGGAAAACTAGATCTGCTCAACACGCCCAGTAATATACCTATTTGCTTGTACTATCAGAATGTTCACTTTCTTCGATCTAAACTTTCTTCATTATATCCACTGAGTGCTACTATTGACGTGGACATTGTGTTATTTACGGAGACATGGTTGGATGACAGTATTAAAGACGAGGAAATACTGGGTTCCGAGTTTGTTATCTTCAGAACTGATAGGAGATTTAACATTGTTGGAAGATCAATTGGGGGGTGGTTGCCTAACTGCTTTCAAGATCAATATTTATGTTACTTTGCTGGATATGTCTTCGTTGATTGATTTGGTCCCTTTGGCTGATATCGTGTTATGCAAATTCGTGATGGCATCGCACACAATTTACATTGCCAATATCTATTTACCACCTGATATGGGATGTGATGACTATGAAACTTTTTTGGACGCTCTCAGTTTTAAGTTGATTAATAAAAATGTTATTGTTTTTGGCGATTTCAACTGCCAGGAGTATAAAAAAACCGACGCACTAGTAAACAATAATCGTAAAGTGACATCTTTAAGCCATTTTGTTAATATTTTAAATCTAAAAGAATTCAATACTATTCAAAATATGTATGGCAATATTCTGGATCTCGTGTTTTGTAATATGTCATGTGGTTAGCGTTGATGCTTTTCACCCACCACTCGAAATTGAGATTACTTTTGACACATGTGTCGAGTGGATACATTTTCCGGGTAGCAATAATGTTAACTACAACTTTAGCAAAGCGAATTTCCTCTCTTTATATAGCGATATGCTTGCAGTCGACTGGAGTTTCTTGGATGAATTTTATACTACATTATACTCCGTTATAGATCGTTCAGTTGAGAAAACTAAACGTCCTACCTCCACGTTTCCTGGTTTAGTGCTAAAATAAAACAACATCTTAAATTAAAAGAATTTTACTTCAAGAAGTGGAAAAGAACAAAAGCGATATACTATTTTAATGAATTCAAACGAATGAGATCTCTCACAAAGAATGAAATTAGAGACGCATACAATGCTTACTTGGCAGATGCTGAAATTAATATCAACAGAGATCCTAAGTTGTTCTGGCGCTTCATTAACAACAAGAAAACATCTTCCAGAATTCCGGGAAGTATGCAGTATGACGGCAGAGAATTTACCCAGCCAAACAAAATCGTGGATGCCTTTTCCAGTGTCTTTGCGAGTGTGTATAAACCTAGTGTTCAAAATGTATCTTTCAACTCTTTTCTCAATTATAATAATTCTTGTATTCATGCCTTCTCTAAATTAGATGTGGAGAACAGTATCAAGAGACTTAAATCTAATATGACAACTTGAGATGATGGAATACCGAGCTTCTTTGTACGTGATTGTGCTCCTGTTATGTCCTATCCACTGTCAACTATATTCCACCTAGCGATAAGCACGTCAACTTTTCCAAAGGTTTGGAAAATTAGCAGAATTACCCCCGTATTTAAGAAAGGAAACCGATCTAACATTGCGGATTATAGGCCTATAAGTATACTGCCCAATTTCGCTAAGGTATTTGAACATTTGCTTTACAAAGAAATATCTACCTGCATAACTCCTTTCATATCTGAGCATCAGCACGGTTTTCTTGCAGGTAGGTCGACGATCACTAATTTAGCATGCATTGGCCAATATCTTAGTGAAGCGCTTGATAAGCGAAAGCAGGTGGATGTTATTTACGTAGATTTTTCTAAAGCTTTCGACTGCATTAACCACGAGATGCTACTACAAAAATGGATAAATTTGGTTTTGGTGTGGGTTTCCTGACGTTGATTGAGTCTTACCTTACTGGAAGGGAGTGTTATGTCTGCTACAACGGTTATTCCTCTACGCCGTTTTCTCCAACATCAGGTGTTACTCAAGGTTCAAATCTTGGACCACTTCTCTTCAATTTTTATATAAATGATTTACTATCTCTGTTTACGTGTCACGTCTTAGCATACGCAGATGACGTAAAGATATTTAATACTGTTGGTAGCATTTTCGATTGTAAACATTTACAAGACAATCTTCTTCGCATTAATACTTGGAGCAAGGTCAATTATCTCCCTCTGAACATCAACAAGTGTACTGTGGTTTCCTACAATAACACTCACACTACTTTACACTATAACTACCAGATTAATGATGCAGCCATACCACGCAATATCAAATCTTTGGATCTTGGTGTTTTGTTTAATAATAGACTGTCATTTACGGAACATATTTCGTTCATGTGTTCATCTGCTTCCAAAACTCTCGGTTTTGTCATGCGTTCTTGCAGGCATTTCTCAGACTTAGGTGTAATGAAACGTTTATATTAAGCCTACGTTCGTTCTAAGCTTGAATACGCCTCCATTGTTTGGTATCCCCGTTATTTACACCAAGAGCTTATGATCGAAAGCGTTCAAAAGAAATTTCTAAAGTATCTCTCCTTTCGAATGGACAACGTGTATCCTGCAAGAGGTATCGAGTATTATAGCTTACTTGTTGAGCATGGTTTTCTATCTCTTGCTGACCGCCGCGAGCGTAACAGTGTGGAGTTTCTTTGCAGGATCCTGAAAAATACTATCGACATCTAGCGCAAATAAACTTTACCGTACCTACTCATCATACTGTTACTATAATATATTTCAAGTACCTAGAGCTAATACCAACATTTTGCTTAAGGCATCTCTCAGTCACATGGTGAGGAACGCAAACAAACGGGATCTGGAGCCATTTTTGTGAGTCTTTCTTTTTTTTGTTTCATTATTATATATATTTTCAGCATGTTATTATTGTGAGCAACACGATTTTAATTATATTATTTTAAATAAGAATTGTATTGTAATTTGTCCTGTAATTGGCCCTTGGGCTGTTAGGCAATAAAGGATTATTATTATATACCAAGAAGAACTAACAAACAATGATAATAGCGACAGAAGAAAAGAACATAACATCAAAATCTAGGGAAAAGCCTTGGAACAAGTTAAAAGTTACAACTACTTAGGAGCAGTCTTGAAGACAATGGGAGAATAGAGAAAGAAATAAATGAGAGAATAGGGAAATCCGCAAAAATATATAACACATTAAGAAATGCATTTTTAGATAAAAAAGCAGTAACAAAACATATAAAGGCAGAGGTGTGTGGTCAGACCAACGCTAACATATGGTAATCAGTCATGGACAACCACGAATAGAATCAAAAGCAGAGTTACGGCCATGGAGATGAGATTTCTAAGCAGAATAGAAGGAGTAACAAGAAGAGACAAAATCAGAAACACGACAATCACTAATAATCTAAATGTTAAACCAATAGAAATAATCATAGAGAAAAGACAACTGGGACGGCTTGGACATATACACAGAATAGAAGAAGATCGAATAACAAAGAGAATATTTGAAGCCAAAACAGAGGGCAAAAACAGAATAGGTAGACCCCGAAACACGTGGAAGGAACAAATGTATAGAACATTAGATAAACGAAGTATAGGGTGGATTGAAGCCGTAGGCAAACTATTTACTTATTGAAAATGTATGTACTTCATCCACAGTACTCATAATCTTTATATGTTTATTATTTGCGGAAATTAGTTCTATGTATTAAATCATCAGTAGTTTTTACTATTGACGATTTTACATAATAACTAATTTCTACAATAAAACTTTTAAATTTGAATGTACCGCCAGTGTTCATGCAGTACTCCGTGATCTTTGTCCTAACCAAATTGTAAGGTTGATATACAGAAGAGAGTTGCTTGTCTGTAAAGTTGGTTATCTATAGTATATATTTCATCAAATACAATTGCCTGCAATTCAAACACGGTTCGGTTTGGCCAGCCAACAGCAACATCATCTTCAAAGTACGTTGCCCTGTTCATCATTAGCATACGTCGTGCGTCGCCGACGACCTCCACCTGCTGGTGGACGCTACCGCCGAGCCCACGATATACCCGGACATAGTGGTGATGAAGGATGTCGCACAATTCCATCAGCTGACCGTCCTCAACGAACTCTCGTCCGATCACAACCCGGTGCTGCTGCAACTTGGACAGGCGGCACCAGAAGACGAGAAACCCCGGATGCGCCAGACGGTGTCGTGGCCCGCTTTCGCGAACCACCTCTCCGCCCACATCGGTCCTATCACGGCGATAGGCGGCCCGATCGAGCTCGAAGCAGCAGTACGCCAAGTCACGGAGCGCGTATCCGACAGCGTACGGTACGCAACCAACACCTCGCGTGCCGTCGACGAGACGAACCAAGGTCGCGCTGGACGAGTTCCGCAACAACAGCTGGGGCGACTTCATGGAGAAAGCCTCGGAGAGTCCGTCCGAGTTCTGGAGGGCAGTAAAGGCCCTGAAAGGACAGCGAGTTCGCGTCCCGCTGATCCATGGCGCACGCGGCGTCGCCTTCACCACCGATGACAAAGCGGAAGCCTTCGCCGAAACCCTCGAGCGGCAATGCAGCCCGGTCTACGAGAACGTGGACGTGGACCGGATAGGGCGCATCCATCGTCAAGTACGAGATCTCCTCACGGCAGAGGAAGAGGACGAAGAACCGATACGACCCACGTCACCGGAAGAGGTGATAGCCAACGTAAAGTCGTTCCGGCCCACCAAGGCCCCGGGACCGGACGGCGTCACCTACCGCGTTCTCAAGCACGCTCCCAAGAAGTTCGTCATGCATATGACCAACATATGCAACGCCATGCTACGTCTGCGCCACTTCCCGCCCCAATGGAAGCTAGCGGACGTAGTGATGATACCGAAGCCAGGACAGTCCCATAACTGGCCTCAGAACTACCGGCCCATCAGTCTTCTTCCGGTCATGAGCAAGATCGCCGACCGGATAATACTCGCCAGATTGCGGGAGGAAACGGACGACCTCGACGTTATCCCCGACTGCCAATTCGGGTTCCGCAGAGAGCACAGCATCACTCACCAAGTGCTGCGCCTCGTCGAACATATAAAAGAGGGCTTCAACCGACGGGAATGCACAGGGGCGGTATTCCTCGACGTCGCCAAAGCCTTCGACAAGGTCTGGCACCAGGGCCTACTAGCGAAGATGCACCGAGCCGGCATCTCCAAGGCAATGGTCAAGCTCGTTCATTCCTTCCTCCGCAAGAGGACCTTCCAAGTCAAGCTGGAAGGACGGCGGTCCACCACGAGGACGGCCACAGCAGGCGTGCCGCAAGTCCCCTCCGAGATCGATTTTTTTCGGAAAATATTTACGTTGGGAATTGCAAGAAAAATTGTAATTTTATCATTACTAATGCCAACGGTTGTTTAGTACTAATATGGATGTTAGTTTAACATATACACCACCGCTCAAAAGTGTTTAGGCACCCCTGTTTTCATGTATTATTCATATAGTATTATGTTTACCGAAAAAACATTATAATAAAATGAAATTCGTATTTAAAATGTAGTTGAGTAAGATAAACACCCATTATATCGCATAAGGTTTACTATCATTTACCTGCACTTGGTCGGATTACCATAAACTGTCTATTGCGGTGCAATTACAATAACAATCCCTCTGAATTTACTGGGTAAATTTAGTCATTTGTTAGATTGTAGGTAATAATGTTTAAATTACCTTCCTAGAAGATTATAGTGAAATCTGTAACCTATGGTCAGTTGCAGTGTGGTATTTACTCTATTCACGTCGTGAGCGAAATATCGTGACAATTTTTTAAAATGCCTCCGCGAAGAGAAATTAATACGGAAACACGTGCGCTTATAATAGCTTACCATAAAAGCGGCATAAGTAATCGACGAATTGCCAAAAAAAATGAAAATACACCACACTACGGTTGACTATAACGTAAAAAAATATCGGGACACTGGCAGTTTTCTTAATAAAAGACGGAGTGGAAGGCCAAAAGCGACAACATCTGCAGATGATCGCAGAATAGTGGTTACCAGCAAGTTAAATAGACGCAAAACAGCCCCGGAAATCACCGTAGAATTAAATGTTGGTCGCCAAAAACTAGTTAATGTTTCTACAGTCAAACGTCGCCTACAAAAAGCCGGGCTTCATGGACGTATTGCGATGAAAAATCCATCACTACGCAAACAAAACAAGCAAAAGCGACTTAAATGGGCCCGTGAATACCAACACTGGACCATAGAAGAGTGGAACAACGTCCTATGGACGAATGAGTCCAAATTTGAGCTGTTCGGAAGCCGAAGACGCATATTCGTAAGATCTGCGAGTGAACGTGCCAGAGAAGAGTGTATTGCTGCTACCGTGAAGCATGGTGGAGGTTCTATCATCATTTGGGGCTGTTTTGCTGGCACTAGTGTAGGGGACATTGTGAAAATTGGGGTATATTAAAAAGAAGGCTACCGCGAAATTTTGGATAACCACGCAATACCTTCCGGAATTCGACTTTTGGGTCAAAATTTTATCTTACAGCAAGATAATGACCCAAAACATTCCTCTAAATTATGTAAAGACTATTTACGCCATTTAGAAGAGGAAGGAACTCTCAGAATTATGGAATGGCCTCCCCAGAGCCCCGACTTGAATCCAATAGAGTTACTATGGGAAGAACTAGATCGGGAAGTACGGAAATCGGCTCCGACATCAGCTACTGACGTGTGGAACAAATTGCAATCGAGTTGGACCTCAATAACACAAGAAACTCTGGCAAAACTTATTGCGAGAATGCCTCGATTGCGTGCTGCAATTATTAAATCAAGAGAAGGTCACTTAGATGAAAGCAAAATTTAAATTAAACGCTTTAATTTTCACATTTATTTAATATATTTTTATTCATGTACGTGTATCTGTACATAAAAATAAATATTATTAATATTTTTGCTGAGTTTTTATACATGTTTGCTGTCAGTGAGAGTGCCTAAACACTTTTGAGCGATAGTGTATATGTCAGATGATGTGACATTACCAACAAATTAATGCCAAGATTAAACAACACGAGGTGTCATTAGGCTAATCATAAATAGCAAGGTAAATTTAGATTTTATAATGATGAAGTTGAAACTAAACTTAATTTCAAAACTTTTCTAAATATTAATGCAAATGACAAATTCAGGTTTCTGGACATGTTGCCATATGGAGCAAATGTTTAGTTTAGTTAATTAGTTGTTAATAGCAAAAATATAGCACTTTTAGGCAATTAATGGTGATAGAAAAATGTGTATTTACACTTATTAAATGATAGCTATGCCTCTAGTAAATGTGATAATCAAAAAGTTAATGAAGCTAACAAGTACGCTGTCATTACACACTCAGCGAAATTTCTATAGTTCCATATGCATTTTTGAACAGAATACTTGCTTTTAATCTCTTCGAAAAATTATGAATCGAAGTTAATGTTGAACTACAAACAAACACAAATCCCAGGAAAATAACATTAAAAAAATTATTACATTTTATATAGATAATATTTACAATAATGGTAACGAAATAGCGAAATTTCTATAGGTCAATCAACACAAAATTAATAAATAAAATAAACCTTAATCGAATCTTATAATTCTTCCTAAATTTACAAGGAAAGGTACCCGGGTGTCAGATCTTAATGAAACTTGGTAAAACATTTTTTGTTTGTGCTGAAATTCACTCTGAGGGGGTGAAACAATCCTTTGAAAATTCACAGATTTTCAGTTTTCTTAATTTAATTCTTGAACGGTAATAGATAGAACAAAATATTGAAATGTTGTATGCTATCGAATAATCTTTCAGAACACGTAAATATGGTATATACAGGGTATTACATTTAAGCGCCACCCTCTTATGGTGAAGCTGACTATAGTAACGTGAAAAAGCAATTAACGCAAGTTGTTCAGCTTTAACATCCTTTTATTATTTTAAAGTATTTTCAATTATACAGACTGTTCGAAAGCTGATATTAACATAAGAACATACATATATCGCATGATACGCACGTACTGCATATACATACATCAGAAAAGGGAAACAGTTACTCTATATAATCCCACTTCATGCAATTTAGGTAGTTTAATTTGCTTCGTATTATATAAATTAAATTAGCTAATTCAATTTTATTGAAGTACATAACTGCAATCGCCAATTGATATGGCATCAGATGTGACTGTTGTTAGACCAACTGGATGTAAGTAAAACCCGACAAAATTGACACGTTGCCATGTGTGGTTGTTCGTTATCGTAATAATTCAAAAATATCACATTTCTTTAAAACGAAATATTTACAAACCACATCTTATTATTTGAAAATTTCTAGTTACGGTATTATTGTCTTTCAATACAAATTTTAAGGATATAACACATGGGCTGAAAAGTCCCGAGCCTAACACATAAACGACGCTAGTTTTATTGCAGTCACCTTTCTCTCAGTTAGTACTAACCTTCAAAAGACAGCCGTTAAAATTTCATGATATTCTATTCATTAGTTTGTGAGTTATTGTGCTAAGAGTCACGCTACTTTTGTTATTTTCAAAACAATGGATCAAAAACAATTTCGTGTTTTAATTTTACACTGCTTCTTGATGGGAAAAAATACCGTTCAAGCGAAGCAATAGCTTGCAAAGTGTTATGGGGACTCCGCTCCATCAGAAACAACAATAAAACGTTGGTTTTCTGACTTCAAACGTGGTCGTAGAGACACCGATGATGCAGAACGCAGTGGACGTCCAAAATGAGGCGGTAACACCAGAAAACATCAAACAAATCCACAAAATCGTTTTGAATGATCGAAAAGTGAAATTGCGTGAGTTAGCTGACATCGTAAAGATATGAAAAGAACGCATTGGCTTTATATTGCATGAGCATTTGACTATGAGAAAGCTCTGTTTAAAGTGGGTGCCGCGTTTGCTCACTGTCGACCAAAAACAAGAACGTGTTGATGATTCTGAGCAGTGTTTGGCCATGTTTAAACGTAACAAACCGGAATTTTTGCGTCGATATGTGACAATGGATGAAACATGGATCCATCACTTCACTCCGGAATCAAAACGATCGTCATCTGAGTGGACAGCAACTGTCGAACCTCGTCCAAAGCGCCCGAAAGCACAACAATCGGCTGGAAAGGTTATGGCCTCGGTATTTTGGGATGTGCGTGGTGTAATATTCATCGACTATTTTTAGAAAGGAAAAACAATCAACTGTTAATTTTATATAGCTTTTTGGGTGCTTTTGACGGCCTAAATTTAAAATAAACGACCGCATATGGCAAAGAAAAAAAATTGTTTCATCAAGACAACGCACCGTGTCACAAGTCAATCAAAACAATGGCAAAACTACATGAATTGAACTTCGAATTGCTCCCACATCCACCGTATTCGCCAGATTTGGCTCCCAACGACTACTGGCTGTTCGCAGACCTCAAAAAAATGCTCGCCGGTAAGAAATTTCGCACGAATGAGGAGGTTATCGCTGAAACTGATGCCTATTTTAAGGGTAAAGATAAATCGTTCTACAAAAGTGGTACTGAAATGTTAGAGCGGCGCTGGAATGATTGCGTTGCTCTTGATGGAGATTACGTTGTTGAATAAAGCTAATTTTGAACCAAAAAAACGTGTTTTCTTTGTTAGGCCAGGACTTTTCAGCCCATGTGTTACATATATTGACATTGGCGGTGTTTGTGCGATTTTAGATATTTTGATAATATACCACAAAATTGGTTATTTGCTAAGATATAGAAAAGCAAATATATAATATAGATAACATTGTGGTTTTTAATACACCATTTAAATACCTACTCGACGAATTCAAAAATTGTGTTGCAAGTGCACTAACACAATCCTATAATATATAACAATAATATATGTACCTGGCAAACTTATGCCTCCAGTACTGATTGTACTAAAAGAACCTGATGGCAAGTTAAGGCTCCAAGTACAACAACCCTATTTCGACCTGCAAGCGTTGTTATTCAAGTCTCATCTTCAGGTAAATTAACCACTGATTTATTTAACAATTGGTTTCTTAATATTTAATTATCAAGCATTGGGGTAAAGTCTTATACTTTAAGACTCATGGACTATCCAGAGTCTTTCAAGAAAGAGGTCGCATCCAACAAAGATGTTCAAATACTAATAGTACCATAGAAAACAACGGGTATGACTCAAGCACTGGATGTCTATCTATTTCGAATAAGGAAAGGAATTTAATCGACAATTTCTTATCACATATAATCCCGTATTTACATTTGTATGAATTATGTACATCCGAGCATAATAACTAATGCAATTTTACTAATTGATGATGATTTTTTTTAATAAAAGACATATGTATGCAATATAAGGTATGTAGACCAAATAACCCCAGGCTCCTAATACCGCCATACGCCATTTTCTAAAGTTAAAGTAGTATAATAAAAGAGTAGTGCACTGGTGTTTTACAGGTTCATGTAACGGAAAACAATGTTAACATAAATATTTTATTTTTACAAGATAAGGTGTCGCTACGCACATTGTGCCGTTTCAATGGCTACAGAATACATTGAAGTGAATGCCTTTGTTGCATGATATTTCTCAAATTACTACTTCCACAAGTCGATTTGATGTTACTAACTTAGTCTCTGGTAAGTATACATTACATCTATATAATATGTTTAATCAAAACAATTCATATTTTTTTCAAATCGGTTAATTGGTTATAGGTTATCTGCTCCTAATATGTGGGGTTATTAGGAACATAATTTAAAAGCATTACATTAGATATCACTTTACTTTGCTTTTCCACTAACACTACCTATGAATTGCAACTATTGGACAAATGTATGTTTAGAAATTTTGCACACTACTGGGACGAAGATGTTTTAAATTATTGGACACAATTTTCAGAAAGGAAAATCACTCGTATACGATTTGGCAAAATATTCTCTCAAGTGTTTCCAAAAGCAGTGTCACCTCACAATCTGCAATCTGCTTCTAGATCAACTGGAATCTATCCATATGATCCCTATGTGATTCCAGAGGCAGCTTTTGCATCTAGTTCAATAACATACACAGACAAACTGCAAAAAAATGGGATTCAGTTGATGAACTCTACTACTGATAACCAGAATGATTCTGACACTAATTCGAATGACTCAGATAAACCTTTATCATATTTTAAGGATGAAAAGCAAAGAAAGACATGAGCTCATAGAGAAAAAGAAAAAGGTTCATAATGTAAAGATACAAAACCTAAGTCATTTTTCCTAGTCCCAATATTAAGACATCAAGTGTAAAAGGCGCAAAGCATTGAATTCTACACCACAAGTGCTCGTAAAGGATTTATTTTCTCCATTCACTTATGGCTATATAAATACCAATAAAGATAGAAAGAAAGCTACACCGAATCTATTTTCTGCTTCTACTTCCGGTAAAATAAGTTTAAATAAAAATAAAAGTAAAGCCGTTGATAAAGGAGAAAGCTGGATTTGGTTTGTTTGTCAAGAAGATCGAATGCTTGATATGCGTCTGTGTGTCATGTGCAACCGTTACATTCATGAAGAATGCGTAAGACTAACTAAGTTGGATAGGATCTGATTTGTTTGTTTGGACCGTCAAATGTAAACATAAACATAAATAAATAATAAATGCTTTTGTTGTAAATCATTTTAATGTATATCTCAATAAAAATTACAGTTGGCGTTATTTAGCGCAGAGGTATCTTAATAACGCCAATTCCAGGTTAGTATATATTTTTTTCTATTATAATTTGGAATGAAAGTAAATCAGAAATTATTGTTATTTTGTCCTTCTAAATGTTCATAGACCAGACTCTAAACATTTTAGAATGTTTTAAGAGGTACTTAGGAAATTAAAGTTAATTTTCTCTTAATGTGGCGTAATTTGGATCAGATACCTCATAGGTGGTTTTGGTGTTAGTAGCATAATTAAAAATGCCTTAAAATCAATAAAGAATATTAAAGATTAACAATTTGCGTTAATTTATTTTCCATACTGCTATGATCAGCTCTAGCATTAGAGGGTGGCGCTTAAATGCAGCACCCTGTATATACAACGTTTATGTGTCCTGAGAGATCTTTCGATAAGGTACAACATTTGCTTTTAAATATTTGTTCTATCTATTTCCGTTCAAGAATTAAATTAAGAAAACTGAATATCTGTTAATTTTCGAAGGGATGTTTCACCCTCTCAGAGTGAGTTTCAGCACAAACAAAAAAAAAATGATTTTTAAGTTCCAACATACTTGACACCCGGGAAACTTTCCCTTGTTAGTAGTGTTCGATCCTCTATTTAAAATAACTTGAAACCTCCGAGTCTTTACACCGTCGATCACTTTCGTCAATGTTGAAATAGGAATATCATTTCAACACTTCATTATCGCAGAATTTAATTCTTTGACGCTATCGTATCATTGGCATACACCTATCTTGCCAATATTCCCCAAAGATCTTCGATGGTGTTCAGATCGGGCGAGCCAGCAGGCCATTGTAATAAATTAATTTCTTCTTCTGAAACCACTGGAATTTTAGATAGCAGATCCATTTCCAGAAGTTGTATATAAGGATTCAAATTCATTCTCGTAAAAATAAAATATGTATATAGGGGTTTTATGGGTAAAAGCCGCCCAGACTTACACTACCACCATTAAAATTTCGGCTCATCTCAACTTCAGTGTTCTTACTCAAATCGTGCGAATAATATTTAAAACAATCAGGCCCGTTCAAGTTAAATTTCTTCTCGTCAGAAAATATGACTTCGATCCCATCTCATGTAATCTTGCGTAAATTTCAATCTGGTCTGTTTCTTTTACGGGTGGTTTTGAAACCTCTTTTAGCCACCGAAAAGTGTTGGATAAAATTTGTTCTACACGTTTGTTTGTCACTGATAAATTTAAATTACATTTTATTCCTTGCGCGGTTACATTACCAGAAATATCCGATTCTTTCCCGATTTGTCGAATTCACCGAAATATCGATGATCGCTACCTTTGAGTTAGTTTTGATTAGTCCCCTTAGCACGATTGTGCCGTAGGAATTGCCCAATTTTATAAAATTGTTGATGGGATGACTGGAGCATCCTATTTTTTTTAGCTATGGCTCGGTTTCAAAACCCTACTTCTTTATAACAATTTATTTTTGTATTTTTCCTCATCGGATTGCGGTTTATCTCTGCATTTTTATTAACTATATATATATATATAAATAATAAACTTTTGAGAATGTTTAAAGGTGTTTTTACACTGAAGGTAATGCCTTATTTCGCAGGATGTCTGTCTAACTTTGTAGTATTATAGAAATTTCGTTCGTATTTATACGTTTATACGGCAGGTACTGTTACTATGTCTAACAGTTCTGTATGCTTTTCGGCTCCTTGTGTATTTTTCTCCGTTATTAATTGCATTATTGCTACTCAATATGTTATTTAACAATAGGAAGAATTCTTTTATCAATTTTCTATTACCTATCGTATAACTATAGTGGGGAACGTAGAATTGTAAATACCTCCACGTCGTTGACTTTGCTCAGAATATGTCTGAATAACTATACATGTGTAGATACGTATGTCTAAAAACACATTCCTACTTCCGAATCTCACGGTTATAATACGTACAACGGATTTGAAGGGTAACCTGTGTGTCTAATTTGTTCATGTTAACATGACTTTCTCATTTCGGTCACGTTACAAGGGTTTAATTAGGCACGCACACTATCCAGTATTGTTCTGCCCTATTAAAGGTAAAAGTAGTAATTTCGATTGAATCGGCCGATAATTGTTGGAAATCCAACATGGGCGAAGAAGTAAAACACAGATTTACAAATGTTTCCAATATATCTAATACAGTTTAATATGACATGTTTTGCTATCACTGTAGCTTCATCAGACGATCTACCGTTCTACTTACTACTGAACAACACGTTATTTATACTAAAAACCCGAGATTCCCCTCTCTTACACTAATTAAGGATAATGTGTACTTATTGTATTTACACAATGGTCTCATTGGTCTGCAAATTCCTGTACTAGATTTCATAAATAAATTCAACAATGGCGAATTATTAAGATCTACTTGATCATTTAGTAATACATCTAAATATTTAAGTTTATTTACCTCTAAAGACTCGAGTAAGTTTAATTTTAAACTTTTAGTTTCGAAATTATTGTTGAAATTATTCATAGTCTCCAGTAAATGAAGTTCTTATGTACACAGATAACGAAGTGTTAATGCATTGTTTTATCAAAACTCCTACCTTGTTTGGCCGATAGAAAACATAAAACTACCAAATAACGTGAAAATAATTTCTTTCGACGTAACTAATTTATTTCCAAGTATCCCAACAGATGATACTTGGTTGAAAAGCTTTTGAACATATTAATATTATTAAAGAGGAAGAGATATCGATTGAGTATGGATTTCCAATATTGAACAATGGTCGGAGAAGTAAAACTCAAATTTTACAAAATTACCAATATACAGCTGTGGCCATATGTATTCGCCACTCTCGTTTTGAACGTGTTACACGAATATTATTGTATTTCTAAGAAGCAGGGTCGATGACGGACTTAACTAGGTACCTGGTAATGAGGGTTTAATGGTTTATTGTAGGCCATTCTAAGTAAATTAGAAAATAGACGTAAAATAGTAATTTCTGAATATTTCTTCAGTCTTTCTTAAAAGTTGTAAGAGTAAGGTTGAGCTAGTTAGAGTGAAGATATTGTGTCTGTGATTTTGTCTGTGTAATACGATAGTATACAGTAAAAAGTAATGCCGAAAACACGCGAATTGACGGAAGTAGAGCGAGGACAAATTGTGGTGTTAGAAAAGCAAGGGTTGTCGGTGTCTACTATTGCCCAAGTGAAATATGCGCGATCGACAGTTAGAATGACGATAAAACGATACAAAGATAGTGGATCTTTGACAAACAAACCGAAAACTGGTCGAAAAAGGAAGACAACTAGCAGAGATGAGCGAGTCTTAGAGCGGATGTCTTTGCGAGACCGGAAAAAAGGGCCTAAACAGCTTCCCAGTGAGCTTTTCCGGCTACATAATGTTGCTATTTCTCCTCGCACGGTTAGAAGACGCCTTTGTGAATTAAATTTAGGTGGATACAAAGCTCGACATAAACCACGGTTGTCTCCGCAACAAAAGAAAAAGAGACTGCTGTGGGCTAAAAGTCACCGCGACTGGACCATTGACAATTGGGCCAATGTTATGTGGACGGATGAGTCAAATATTGAGGTAAGTAATACATAATTATTGTATTTGCGGTATTATGTATTCAATTACTGGTATCTACAGTGTTTCTATTCTTTTTAATGGATTCCAAAATGTAACAGTATTCATGTTTTTGTTGGTACTTTTGTGGTAAACCTGGGCCTCAATACGTGCGACGCAGGCGAGGAGAGGCATTCCATCCAGACTGTATCATCCCGAGTGTCAAGTTCGGGGATGGTAGCATAATGGTTTGGGGTTCCATGATTGCAACAGGCGTCGGAGAACTGTTCGTCTGCGAGGGCCGAATAAACAGTCGGACGTACATCGACATGTTGGAAGAAGTTCTGGAACCGTGTGCGTTAAAATTATTCGATAATGATGAGCCAGAGTATTACTTCCAACAAGATAATGCACCGTGTTATATATGTCGCGAAGTAATGCGCTGGTTCGAGGAAAATAACGTGCGGGTCCCGGAATGGCCGGCACAATCCCCGGATTTATCGCCAATTGAGCATTTATGGTACATTTTAAACAGTTTAACAGCCGTGAATTATTTATCTCTATTTGATCATTAACTAATACATCTGAATATTCAAGTTTATTTATCTCTAGGGATTCGAGTAACTTTAATTTTAGACCTTTACTTTCGGAATGTAAAATTTCGAAATTACTAGAGATTGTGGTTGTTTTCCAATAAATGTCGAGCGTAATTGGAATCTTTATTTTTGTGTACATAGCTGATGAAGTGCACATGTATTCTTTCTTCGAAACTCCTACCTGTTTGCACAATATACGTTGGTGGGCAATCAAAACAAGATAGTTTATAAATTCCCGATTTTTTACCTTTGTTTAATTTTGATTTATTATTTTTTATGAATTTTCATAAGTTATTGGTTTTGTAGGTTATCGCTAAATTAGATTTGGTTAATAATTTGCCTATTTTCTCAGTAATTGGAAGATGTATTAGTTAATGATCAAATAGAATTGAATAATTTACCGGTGTTAAACTTGTTTGTGAACTCTAGTACTACGAATTTAGAGAAATAATTAGCCCATTATGTAAACACAATATCCTTAATTGCAGCAATTTGCTTATTATACACTTTCCGCTTCCTGTTTGATTTTAGAGGATTATGCCGAGGATTTGTTTTCGCAAAATATAAATCGATTGACAGCGTAAGGAAAGCTTGCACTCTTTGCTATGGTTTCCAGATAAGATATAGTGTAAGGTTACGTGTGGCTAGATGTAATTATTTCAGAATATAACACATGGGCTGAAAAGTCCCGGGCCTAACACATAGATGACGCTAGTTTTATTGCAGTCGCCTTTCTCTCATTTAGTACTAACCTTCAAAAGACAGCTGTGAAAATTTCATGATATTCTATTCATTAGTTTGTGAGTTATTTTGCTAAGAGTCACGCTACTTTTGTTATTTTCAAAACAATGGATCAAAAACAATTTCGTGTTTTAATTTTACACTGCTTCTTGATGGGAAAAAATACCGTTCAAGCGAAGCAATGGCTTGAAAAGTGTTATGGGGACTCCGCTCCATCAGAAACAACAATGAAACGTTGGTTTGCTGACTTCAAACGTGGTCGTAGAGACACCGATGATGCAGAACGCAGTGGACGTCCAAATGAGGCGGTAACACCAGAAAACATCAAAAAAATCCACAAAATCGTTTTGAATGATCGAAAAGTGAAGTTGCGTGAGTTAGCTGACATCGTAAAAATATCAAAAGAACGTATTGGCTTTATATTGCATGAGCATTTAACTATGAGAAAGCTCTGTTCAAAGTGGGTGCCGCGTTTGCTCACTGTTGACCAAAAACAAGAACGTGTTGATGATTCTGAGCAGTATTTGGCCATGTTTAAACGTAACAAACCGGAATTTATGCGTCGATATGTGACAATGGATGAAACATGGATCCATCACTTCACTCCGGAATCAAAACGATCGTCATCTGAGTGGACAGCAACTGGTGAACCTCGTCCAAAGCGCCCGAAAGCACAACAATCGGCTGGAAAGGTTATGGCCTCGGTATTTTTGGATGTGCGTGGTGTAATATTCATCGACTATCCTGACAAAGGAAACACCATCAACAGTGAATATTATATAGCGTTATTGGAGCGTTTGAAGGCCGAAATTGCAAAGAAACGACCGCATATGACAAAGAAGAAAATGTTGTTTCATCAAGACAACGCACCGTGTCACAAGTCAATCAAAACAATGGCAAAACTACATGAAATGAACTTCGAATTGCTCCCACATCCACCGTATTCGCCAGATTTGGCTCCCAGCGACTACTGGCTGTTCGCAGACCCCAAAAAAATGCTCGCCGGTAAGAAATTTCGCACGAATGAAGAGGTTATCGCTGAAACTGAGGCCTATTTTGAGGCGAAAGATAAATCGTTCTACAAAAGTGGTATTGAAATGTTAGAGCGGCGCTGGAATAATTGCGTTGCTCTTGATGGAGATTACGTTGATCAATAAAGCTAATTTTGAACCAAAAAAGCCGTGTTTTCTTTGTTAGGCCCGGGACTTTTCAGCCCATGTGTTATAATATTAAGAAACAGAGTATACGTCTATCTACATCAAGGAAGTCATAGTTATAGAAACAATCAAGTCATAGTTTTATACATATATTATAAGCAGAGTGTCACGTGTATCTCCACCCAAACAAGATATAGTTTTATATAATATTTAGAAGTGAATAGAGTTTCAATTCGCCGTTGAGCGGGTCAACTCATCATTCAGTGTAATAAGTGTACTTTGTAAGTAATTGTAGATACCGAGCACATATTGTATTTACTAGTTTTATTAATAACGTGTTACAAAGAAAAATACAACTCCTTCAAACCAGGAGGAGTTCAAGCATTGGTCCTTCGAGACGGATTTATATACATTTATTCAGGAGATTAAACATCGGTTCGGATAGAAAGAAGATTTATTCAAAACATTGGTCCGGATATAAAGAAGATTTACTCAGGAAATTTAGCATTCTTCACGGTGATTACAGCAACATTGCACAAACAGGTAAGTCTCCAGTTATTTTACATTTCCCACCTTCACCTCAAAAAAATGCTCGCCGGTAAGAAATTTCGCACGAATGAAGTGGTTATCGCTGAAACTAAGGTCTATTTTGAGGCAAAAGATAAATCGTTCTACAAAAGTGGTATTGAAATGTTAGAGTGGCGCTGGAATGATTGCGTTGCTCTTGATGGAGATTACGTTGATGAATAAAGCTAATTTTGAACCAAAAAAAACGTGTTTTCTTTGTTAGGCCCGGGACTTTCCATGTGTTACATTGGTAAGATTCTTTGTACATATTTATATTACCGAAATATTATGTTAACAGTAATTTCATATAATTCCTCGCATACATTGAACGCTCCTACTTCCAAGAATAGATAGTTATCAATGAATTCGTATAAGGTAATGGATGAGAATTACTGGGTAAAACTTAGTATTTCAGAGCCTTGGTGACGCAGCTTGAAGTGATGCAAGATTATCGTCTAGTAAGGGCTATATTTTAATGTATAGTGCTACCATATCGAGTTAAGTCAACCGCCAAAATTAGTGGGTACTTTCTTGAGCAATAGGATTTGTTCTTTGCTGTTTACCGCAACTGTTCAAGATGAGGTTCATTTTGGTGATATAAAAATACCCGCGTCGCCTCTAAGATGCACACAGAGTTAATGCAAAACCCAAAGTTGATTGAAACACATACGCATAATCCTGCAGTGAACTCCAATAAATTATGTTGAAAAACAGAATCAGATGGAGAGTTATTAAAGGCTGTCACGATGACATGGGTCATGTTGGATTGAAGAAAACATTATCGGCGGTAAGGGCCGCGAGGGCTTACGCGACGGCGTCGGCTGAAGCGACTGCGGCGATATCCGGCATTTTACCGGCAGATATTCGAGCGAAAGAACTCGCTAAACGGAGGGACGCGACGAAGGGCGGCGAAAGGATTGTAGCGGAAATCGCGGGACGCAACATTTATTCGCGCGATATCGAAGTCGGGCGCCGAAATTCACCCTTCGGAGACCGGCGCATTTAAATTTAGCAAAGACGTGGAGGGTCAACACGTGCGGCCGAGCGGGATCGCGATTTACACCGACGGTTCGAAGAACGACGACGGGACAGGCGTCTACGCGGGCGACGAAGAAATACACTCGGAGCGGTTAAAATTAGATCGGGTGTGCGACAACTACCAGGCCGAGCTGGTAGCCATAAACGCGGCGGTCAAATATGCGAAGGTGATGCAGGGGTAGAGCGGGCAACGCTGTTTACGGATAGCTTGTCCGTGCTGCAAGCCTTGAGGGGTATGCAAAAACCGACCGAATTGCTGTTGCAGACGTGGAAACTGATTCGAGAGGTCAATGTCGAACTAGTTTGGACGCGGGCGCACGTGGGAACGCAAGGGAACGAAAGGGCGGACGAACTGGCTAAAGAAGCGGCAGCAGACGCGGACGACGGTACACTTCTGGCGTACGCGTTCGCGTCCGAAAAAACGGTCAAGAGCGCGATCGCGAAAGAAAGCCAACGAGTGGCAAACGAGGTGGGAAAATGCGGCCAACGGACGTTGGACTAAGCGTTTTATAGGGGACGCGAATAAATTCGGTAAATTAGGAGTAGCCTTGTCGTATCAGGCGACCCAACTGGTCACAGGGCACGGTAACTTCGGAGCTTACCTTCATCGTATTGGGCGTAGGGATAGCGCGGATTGCGAATGCGGAGGGGAAAACACGGCCGGACACGTACTGTTCGACTGTCCGTATACGGAGGATTGGCGGTCGCGAACCGAAACGGAAGCGATAAACGCGGGCCTACGCTGGCCACGAAACGAAGGAGAAATAAACGACGACGAAACGGCAGAATGGTGGACATTCTTTTGCAGCGCGGTCGAAAAACTCGATAGGTTGCGGCACGATAATTAGCTAGCGGTTCTGCGCATCGTCTGGTTCTCCGATCTCCGGGCGCGTAATTTTCTCTCTTTCTTTTCAGCGTACTCCTTCGGCAGCGGAGGGAAAAGAATAGGACAAGCTCCGACAGGAGCATCTGGCTGAGTATTAATATTTAGTATGAGAGAGTATGAATGATTACAAGGATATGCATCCGCACACATGTCTAATGAATGAGAGAGAATGAATCAGATTCAGTAGGCATAATTATGTTGAGCGTTATGACTAGCGGTCTCCCATTATTTCAGGAAGCTCCAGACGGCAACTGGCGGCGGGACGACCGTTATGCAGGATCCCGGAGGGGAGAGAGGATCACCTGGACGACCACTCATGGACCCTAGGACCTTCTTAAACCAAAAGGACAACCAGCGAGACGAACCAGCCTTGAAGAAGTAGCAGTCATAATGAAAGAAGCGTATTTCTGTGATAATGTATTTAAATAACTTATAATAATTTAAGTAACTAATCGCTTATCGATCTGCTTCTTCAGGGCCAGGAAATAATATGTAAATATTTAACTTAAGTAGGACGCGGGCTATGCCCACATTATTTTATTCCACTAGGTTAAGTTAGCTAGGTTTGCGTTCATATTGAACAGTTAAGTTGAGGACATCCGGTGTAGTGCCTCTGGCGGAGTACCGGAGCTAGGACACTTATTGTCAATTAGTTAAGTTCATTATTAAATAAAGTGTAAGTGAAGAAAACATTATAACTCCTAAAGCCTTACTATTGGTTTGAAGAGATGACCAAGAGAATGCGAGGATATCTGCAAACACGTATTGAGTGCGAGTAACATAAACAAAAGGCAGGAAGAACCGAAGGCGGACTGCAGAATATAGAACGGACCCCAATACAATTCCATACTGCTAACATCGATCATCTAGGACTATTACTGAAAAGTACACAGGATAACACACACGTTCTTGTATACATTGGCAACTTTACAAAGTATATGTAAATTGAGGCTGTCAAAGATACGAAAAGCAAAAGAAAAGACGTAATCCGAACTCTTGAAGAAGTGTTCGCAATATACAGACCACCATAACGACTTATATCCGACAGAGGAACGGCCTTTACATTCAAGCCGTTTAAAGATACATGCGCTTATTGTTCTGATATTGCACCGAGCGAAATGAAATGGTTATTTCATCAGTTCTTGCAGTGTTAAGAAATAAAGCGTTGACTGAAGGAAATCGTGGTTAATCGAATTATAGAACACATTTCTATTGTGCTTGTAATGTTGGTTGCACAAAAAAAGAATGTTGAAGTCCCGTCAAGAATGTTAACCTATTGATTTAACAATATATTGCTTGTTAAATGTTACAGTAGTGCCCTTTACTCAGTCTTAACCTCAATTACGCCAATATAGTCATCCCACTAAGTTGATTAATGCTCTTGTGTATTCATACCAACTTATATTATTTAAATAAAGATGATAAGTTAAGGTACTTTACGTAATACCATCAAAATAAGAATAAATCTAACAGGATAAATTTATATTAACAATATATCTATATATCGACAATATAAAAATAAAGAGAGTATCAGGAAGAGTTGACGGAGTAACGATGAATACTGTTAATTTGCTCACATTGGAGAATCATCTAGAGAAGTTTCCCCAAAGAGGAATAGGAAGTAGAAACAAACTTTTTAGAGACCTATAACAGAGATTTAGAAGGAAGATTCACGGTGAAATTACTCTTCATTAAAATACAGTCCGCTTAAAAATAAAAACATATTTCATTTAACAAGCAAGATAGACGGTTTTAAGAAGAGATACCATATTTCATCCAGTAAAATACATGGAGAAGGCGTAAGGGTTTCTGATGCAAAGGAGTGGCTTGACAACGTTTGGCCAACAACAAGAAGAGGTTATGCCGACAGCGATACTTTTAACGGAGATGAAACCGTCTTCTTTTATAAAATTGTCCCAAACCAAACACTGAAGTTCCGAAAAGAAAAGTGTCAAGGGGGTAAAAAAGCAAAGAAAGAGTTACTGTTTTTGTCTGTGCCAACATTACGGGTACCAAAAAGAGAAAGTTGCATGTCATTGGAAAATCACGAACACCTCAATGTTTTAAGTCTTGCGAAGTGTTACCAGTTATCTACACCGCAAGAGAGCATGGATAACATCAGAAATTTTCGAAAAAGAAATAAAAATCTGGGATCGTGATCTACGAAAGCAAAAGACAAACGTTGTGTTAGTGATTGACAATTGTCCAGTCCATCCAGGGATAGAAAACCTAATAAAGAGAAAATTAAAGAATACCTCAGAAACTAAAACGATTAATCCTGATGCACAAAAAGACGTAGTTTTTCCATGAATTAAGTTGCCAGAATTTACAGGGTATTACGAAGCGTGGTACAATTTTCATGACACATTCAATGCTCTAATTCATAATAATCACAACTTTAATAGCATCCAAAAATACCAATATTTGCGAGCCGCGCTTAAAGGCGAAGCGGCACAAATCATACAATCGCTAGAAGTCTCAGAGGCAAATTACAGCACTGCTTGGAAGTTGTTGAAAAAGCGTTATAAAAACAAAAGTTATTATTAACATCATACCAAACACAAAATTTGGGTAAATGATAATATAAAAAGTCGACGTCAAGCGTTTAATAAAGAACTGACTAAAGGCTTACGTAATCTTACAGGAAAAGCAAGACGTTCCATTATTTTGCAGTTAGGATCTGAGGCTGGTTTTGTGAAGAATGGCTTATTACTTTTCGAAGGTAAAAAAAAACGATTATCATAAAGAAATGAATGCCAATGTGTTTAAAAGATGGTTTCGTCAAATACTGACAGTACAGCCAGACAATGCTGTATATGGATAATGCTGCATATCATAGACGTAAAATTGAAAAAATGCCCACATCTACAAAACTCAATATGCAGACTTGACACGATGAAGAGATGGTTCCATCTGAACTACCTCATTTAATTCGCTTTATCATCAATATAATACACATGTGACGGATGAGATGGCCAGAAGTTGTAATAAAACTGTGTTGAGGTTACCACCTTATCACTGAGAACTCAACCCAATTGAGTTAGTATGGGCTCAAATAAAAATGAAGTGGCAACCAAGAATATCTGATTCAAATTAGCAGATATAAGGGTACTTTTACTACAGGCAACCCAGAAAGTCGCTACAGAGAATTGGAAGAAATGTGTAGACGTCCCGTCAAATGCTTCAAAGCAGTTGAACCCTTTGCAACAAGCTCCTGGTAATTTTGGAAATTGTAATTCCAGATTTTCGGGTGAGCATGAGGGAGATGCAAAAGCATTAATTAATAGTCTCGGCAAAGTGAGGCAAGTTACAGTGCAGCGCGGAAAACGACTTGCAGGGGCCGACCGCCATTTTAAAGAAAAAGAGAAGACAAACAACAATATATGAATTTTTGCCTCCTTAAAGTGACTATTCATTTCATTGTTTTGTATTACATACTACATCTATATACATATATTATACTTTGTGTGTATATATCTTAAAAAGAATAAACTTTTTTTTGCTTAAGTTTAAAGTTTCTTATTTATTTTAAAAATATTTATATACATATACGATTTAAATGTCCCAGTTTCTTTAATATATTCATTTTTCGTTAAAACACGATTTTTGTTGTATCTACTAATATTTCTTTTATGCGGACACCCCTCCTGAACGGACATCTTCAGTTGGTCCCGTTGGTGTCCGTTCGCGGGAGATTTCACTGTACATCTTTATGACCCACTTAAACAACAGAGTATAATAACTGAAATGTTATTAAAACGTCGAATCAAAAGTCATCAAGACATACAAACAATGCGGAGACAGAAACAATACAACTTTTAAATTGAAAGACGTGAAAATTTTTCTCGATGGTCCAATTAAAAATGTAACGCCGCAATTATGGTGTAAATGCATTCAACATGTAGCGCAAGAAGAGTAACCAATGTGGGATCTTAACGTTAGTACAGCAGAAGAAGGTGTCGGCTTCGAGGAATTTTCTACAGATAATGAGGATTCTGATTTTTAACGGGTAAAAATGTGTAACTACATTTTTAATTCGAATTTTCTTTTTTATATTATTTTCTTGGTGACCTCGCAACCAAGTGTTTCTGCATAACAAATTCAAAATTACTCAAAATTTAAAATGAAAAACAATGCTTAATCTGTACTATAAAATTCTGTAATCCCTGAGTTATCTCAAATAATGTTATTTTGACGATTTTTCCAATTACGAAATGAAAAACAAATGTGGGGATTGTTTGTGCAGATCGGTTTTTCCTTAATTTTTTCTTTCTTTTAAATTGATTACCTTATCGCTATTGATGTTTACAAATTAAACTATTAGTAAACTGTTTGACTTAAATTTGTGCTTGAGAGCTTTTTCATTGTAATTGCTTTTGTAGTTGACTTATGTGAAAATTATGTAATTGTATAATGTAATAATAAAGAAATGCAGCAGGATATTTTATTTTCATTTTGTTCTTACTTATGCTGCTAACTCAAGAAAAATTTATAAACAGGTAAATTCTATAACATTGAATTTGTATTTTTCAATTTCATGTATATAAATTATGTGCGCCTATGGAATTTTGCTCCTCGTATTCTTCCTTCCCGCACCCGCGATATCTTGAAGTACGAATCCACTGCCTTATTATACGAACAGTTAATCACAGAGCCGACTCGTATATCGAGTAGTTCTTCTTCGTTACTAGATACCATTATAGTATCAGAATCTCTTACTGTAGCTGACTGCTCTGTTTCTGATGATGAAACTTTATCTGATCATTCTTTGGTTGGTTGCGTTATTAATCTTCCAGACGCACGGTCCACGCGTTTCGCAATTTTGATAATGATTTATTTCGCGAACATCTGGAACTTACGCCTTGGTGCACTATACTTGACGTCGACTCTATAAACGAAAAGGTGCAATCTTAAATAATTTCATTGTTTTGTTATTTGATATTGATGCTCCTCTTACTAGTACTACTATAGGGACACATAGACCGCCACCTTGGATCACTGATAATGTTAGGTTATTAATGTCGCTAAGGGATAAAGCATTTAAAAAATTTAAGTCAAATAAGTTAGTTAATCATTGGAAGGAATATAAATCCCTTAGAAATTTTACTACAAATGGAATCAAGCGCGAGAAGAAGGCTTATTTCCGGCACAAGTTCAAAGGTTCGGATCGGAAAACACTTTGGAATGATTTGCGTGACCTGAATATTTATAAAAAAAGCACGGTAGAGCTGCTATGTGATACCTTGATGTTATCATATTTTAATTTCTGCGATGTTGTTTATGGAAATTGTCTGGACCAAATTGACTCTCGCAGAATTCAGGTGGTACAGAACGCATGCCTTAGATTAATATATAAAATTAGACAGCGTCAAAGGATTTCCCATAAACTTAGTGATGCCGGGTGGCTAAGTATGGTACGACGGAGACAATTACACTTCTCGTGTCTCATTTATAAAATTTTGAATTCTGGTGTTCCGCCTTACCTATTAAATAAAATGAGGCATCGTACGGATGTGCATAGTATCAACATTTGCAGGAAGGATCTTATCGATATACCTAAGCACCATACCCGGCAGTTTGAGAAAAACTTTAGCTACGCTTCTACACAATTATACAACTCGTTTCTGGATATCAAAGAGTTACCATTTTATTCCTTTAGGCGTGCTATATAATGGTTTAATGAATGAGCAGCTCTCTGGCAGATAGGGATTTGTAGTATATTAAATAATTTGGCTGTGTAACGAATTATGTTCTCATTTTATCTTTGTTCTTGGGTCACCGTTAACAACAGGAAACCTTTTTGGTTTACTGATGGTGATCCAATTGGCAAAAATGCTTGTATTTTTTTTCTCTCTCTCTTTTATTTCTGTGTTCACTATTTTCTTGCCAATAAATTATTATTATTATTATCTATATAAGATGCAATTACATCAGGCTATTTTTTCGGTAGACTACCCTAAACGTCTTGCTTACTGCTAGTGGTTTGCAAATAACTTAATCCAAGATCATCTTCCGGGGTACGTAAATTTCTGCATGACAGCATCCTCAAGGAAATGGAATGAGGGTAATGAGGACCCTGATTTCTTCTCTAATAGCAACAGTGAATGAACATAATCAAGACACCAGAAGTAGAAGAGGCGGGGAACACCTGCGTGAACCAAACCATTAGGAAGACTCCATATCAAACGTTGATTGGTTACAGTCCAGAATTCAGGATAATCAATGAGAGGAGAGTCTAGAAGACCAGAACTGGGTACCACAAACCACAGTACATCTATATCTTATGCATGCGCATGCCAGAAAATTCAGTTCTGACTGTGCATCTGACGCGAGAGCATCACTGCAAAGTACCAGAAGCCCTATATAGTGTTATATAGTAACAAACAACAACCTAACAATGGCATCGAAAATGTGCTTCGATGAGCAAACTCTACGCGAGCTCATTCACATGGTAATGGAACTTTACCAAACCAAGTTCGGCAACGCATCTAGTGTAGTGAACAGTGGATTCAGTGAGCCCGTTAAAACGGCGCACTACTTCGTCCGCAGCGAACCCGCAGCCGATTGCAACGCAGAATCGGTTCGAGCTGCTGTCGGACAACGAAGAAGAGGCCGAGGAAATGGAGGAAGATCTAACTGAAGAAACCAGCGAACATAAGGAAACCGAGCAACCGTCCACGTCCGGGCGAAGCAAGAATGAAGGAACTACGGCAGCGAAACCGGTGCGAAAGCAAAAAATAGCGCCAATCATCATTAAGGAAACGGCAAAGTGGACCAGAACCGCGAATCTCATGCGCGAAAAGCGCATAACGGCAACAAAAAGCAAGCTCATCAACACGGGGATACAAGTAGAACCGGCGACGGAGGAGGACTATCGCAAGCTGAGTAAGTTGCTAAAAGAGCAAAAAAACGCAGTTCTACACATATCAACTCAAGAGCGAAAAAAAGGTAAAAGTGGTACTGCGCGGCATCACGCAGGACATTACTGAGGAAGAAATTAAGCACGACTTGCACGCACAAGACTACCCGGTAGAAAAAATAACGAGAATGAAAGGCAAAGGCATCGAAATCGGCCGGCTATATAAGTCGATCTACAACATCACGGACTGTTGCGGACTGGCAGTCAAAGTAGAAGCCTTGCGCACTCGCAATTTGATTGTGCAGTGCCACAAGTGCCAGATGTTCGGGCACACACAATCAAATTGCAACATAAACTACAAATGCATGAAATGCGGCGAGGACCACTCGACGCATTTATGCGAAAAACCGAAGACAACGCCCCCGAAATGTGCCAATTGTGGTGATGAGCACCTTTCGACTTACTTAAAGTGCCCTGAGAACCCCAACAACGCAGTCGGCAAGAAGTTCATCGACGCCCCCCTGCCAAAGAACAATCCGTGGAAACGAAAGAAAAACGACAACGGACCCAGCAACACCCAGCCCCCGAGAGAGGAACCGAAGAAAACGACGGTCAACAAGCCAGAGGACAAGCTAGCGCTAATTTTGGGGCGCATGCTACTCAATTTCAACAACACAAACGCCACCGTAGAGCGGCGCATGGAGTTCCTTCGCCAAACGGAGGAATTAACAGCTCTCTACAAGAAGTAAAAAGTAAGCTACTGCTTACAAAAAATATATATATAGTATATATTAAAATATATGCTAAATAAATTTAAAAAAAAAACAATAAGGGGAAATATATCAAATATGTACCCATTCGAAAAACGAAATAAGCGAAACAACCGCAAAAACAAGCATAAAAAACACCATCTATGAATAAAAAAAACAATAAGGAGCTAAAAATCATGTTCTGGAACACTCAAAGTGTTACCAGGAAAAAAACACGAACTAAGGGTGTTTCTGGCAGAAAACGACATCGATGTTGCGTTACTGTCGGAAACACTACTTAAACCAAGCCACAAATTCAGCATCCCGAACTACGCGATCTATAGAACAGATCGTAGTTCGGGACTAGGCGGGGGTACAGCTGTACTCGTAAAAAATAACGTTAAACACCACCAAGTGGCCACACGCACAATCGAAATGGAAACAACAGCCGTTCAGAGCGCGCGGTGTCGTGGAGATCCATTCGTGCTACGGTCCGCCGGGCTCCGTCTTATCCGAGGCGGATTTCCGCGCGGTCTTTGGCGCGGGTCATCCCACGATATTGGCAGGGGATCTGAACAGTAAACACAAAAGCTGGAACTCCAAGACTACGAACACGAGAGGGAGACAGCTAGCGAAAATCGCGATCAAATACGGTCTAACCGTCGAAGGTCCAGAAGACGAAACACATATACACATCCCCACCGGTTCCACCGATGTGCTGGACATCGCTGTGGTAAAAAACGTCACCACACCGTACCACCTCGAAACTGTCAACGACCTGACGTCCGATCACCTCCCGGTCGTCATGACCCTGTCGCTGGATAAAAAACTGGCTGCGACAACCACCCACACCACGAACTGGCTGGAGTTCGAAAAACAACTCGACCCCAGACCTGTAATTATAAAAGAAACAAGCGACATCGACGACATGGTCCGACAATTCGAGGAGGACGTTAAAAAAGCGATGGCAGCGGCTACAAAGGTCAAAACCATCTCACACCGCGAGAGAATTCCTGACCACATCAAGGTCAAGATTCTCAAAAAAAAGAGAAAATTTACAAATACAAAAGAACCCTACACCCGCACACTAAAACACTTCTGAACAACATCACCAACGAGATAAAAGAAGACATCGCGGAACTGTACAATCTGCAGTGGGAAAAGAAGATCGAAAAACTGGAGCAGGACCAATCTGCCTTGTGGAAGATGGCGAAATCACTCAAGCCAAAATCGGGGAAAATACCCCCCCTAAGAAGCGAGACGGGAATAATTAACGACCCCGGGGACAAAACCGAAGAATTCGCGAACTATTTCGAGGACAGGTTCTTGCCGAACAAACCCGCAAGTAACGACCTCGAAAAATTCGCGAATGCTATCAACGGACTAGCCCATACAGACTACGGCGACGAGCTAGACCCGCCACAGACAACAGCGGAGGAGCTGATCGGAATAATCAAGACGTTGAAAAACCGTAAGGCACCTGGTCGAGACGGCAACACCAACGCCGCAATTAAACACCTGCACCTGGGTGCAATCGATGCACTCAGGGATATAATTAACGGTGTTCTGAGGTACCAGCACTTCCCTCAGACATGGAAACACGCCACGGTTATAGTCCTACACAAAGCCGGCAAACCCAAGGATAGCACCGATGGCTATCGACCGATCAGCCTACTCCCCGGGCTAAGCAAGGTACTGGAAAAAGTCATCCAGACAAGACTCCTGGAAGTCGTAAGTGAAAAAGAAATCCTACCCGGATTCCAATTCGGATTCAGGCAAGAGCACTCCACCACCCATTAGCTGTTACGGATCACCGAACACGTAACTGAGCACTTGGATAAGTCGACGCCGACGGCGGCCGTCATGCTCGACATAGAAAAGGCATTCGACAAAGTCTGGCATGAAGGCCTCGTCTACAAATTAAGGCAATATAAATTTCCGGCTGCGCTAACCAACCTAGCGCAGCACTATCTGAAAGAAAGAACCTTCGCGGTTAAAATCGACGACAAAACATCGACAGTTCGCACCACGAAAGCAGGAGTGCCCCAGGGCTCGGTACTGGGTCCACTCCTCTTCAACATATACACCGCCGATATACCTAAACCGTCGACTTGCCAACTAGCTCAGTTCGCTGATGACACGGCAATATATTACAACCACAGGAGCACGAAGTCAATTCACTTGCGACTTCAGGAGTACATAGAAACCGTCACTAAATGGTACGATCAATGGCGTATCAGAGTAAATGCAGCGAAAACACAGGCGATCTATACATATATTGATTCGCCCGAAGGTGTTAACTGTAGGAAAGGACATGTTTTAAAATTAAATAAATCTATTTATGGGTTGAAACAAGCATCAAGATGCTGGAATGACAAGATTAATAAATTTCTCATTAGTATTATTGTATATTATCAGTATTATATTGACAGGGCCAAATGAAGAATATGTTGAGAGTTCTGAAACGTTTTAATTTTGATAACTGCAAATCATGTTCAATTCCAATGGATCCCAAATTGAAAATAGATAAAACAGGAAATAGTACTGACAAGAGTCAACCACCAGTTAGAGAATTAATAGGATGTTTAATGTACTTGATGTTATTATCACGTCCTAACATAAGCTTTGCAGTTAATTATTGTAGTCGATTTCAAGGTAAGAATTCTACAGAAGTATGGAAACATTTAAAGAGATTATTGAGATATTTAAAAGGGACAACAGATATGCAATTAGTGTACACAAGGAATTTATGCTATTCAGATTCAGATTGGGGTGGAGATCCCTATGATAGAAAATCTGTTTGTGATTATTTAATTCAAATCGGTAGCGTTATCAAGCACAGAGGCAGAATTAATAGCTTTATGTTCAGCAATTCAAGAGATTTCATGCTTCAGAAAATTGTTAGGCGATATGAAAGTTACAGTAGAAAATTTCAAAGTATTTGAGGACAATCAAGCTTGTATTTCATTGATTAAAAATCCCGAAAATAATAAAAGAGTTAAGCATATAATAGGACCCTTAGGCCAGATTCCGTAAACTCGATATCGTCAAACTCGAAAGTTTTGGGATTCTGTTAGAGCCATTCGATACGTAACTATTGTCAAACTCGAAACGTTTTACTCAATAGATTCTTGGCTTTCGACTAATGGCTTTATCTTTCTTCCGCTAGCGTAATTTGTCTTCTATCTTTCTTTGGAAATTACAACAGAATGGCGGCAAAATCTTATTTTCAAATGTGTATTTTGGGTACTTCATTACTAGACTCATTGTGTTATTGCTATCCAGCTACTAGTTTTGAAACAACGTTAGTAATTTACTTTTCCAAACATTATTTTTTTTTCTTAAATACTATTACTATCTCAAAGGACGCGAAGGCAGCCGTCTAAGATATAGGAAACACTACTGACAAGGAACGGCATGTTGCAAATAAATGAGATTAGTAGTGAATTATTATGATTATTTTATTTTAATTATAATTTTACTGAAAACATCTATTAATTATATTTTGTTGTCCGTTTTCCTTCATTTAGCAGATTATTTGTTGCATCCAAATTATTTGCAATTTCCTTATGTAATTTTTTCAGACGAAAGCAGATACTGCCAATTCAATGATAGTGGTCGTACGTGGGTATGGAGGCGTTCGTCACAGCAACTGGACGACAAATTTTTGCATCAGACGGTGAAATACGGCGGTGTGAACATCATGGTGTAGGGCGCGATATGGTATGGTGGAAGATCGCAATTAGTAATCTGCGACGGAAATATAAATGCGGCAAAATATATCCAAATATTAACAGAAGGATTACTACCGATATTCGACAACGCCATTTTATCTAAAGAAGACGCCACCTTTATGGAGGATGGAGCACCCTGCCACAAAGCAAGAACAACAACCACATGGAAAGAGGAACAGGGGATTCGGATTTTACCATGGCCAGGCCAATCACCAGACATGAATCCGATAGAGAATGTTTGGCACATAATCCAGACAAATATGGCGAAACGACCCCGAAAACCCAGCAATAAGGAAGAACTCGTGGCAGCTGTTACAGAAGAGTGGTTAAATATTCCAGAAGACACCATTAATCATTTAATAGATTCTATGCCACGACGACCCGAAGCACTTCACGCAAGTAAAGGTGGATCGACAAAATATTAGTCTAATTTAAAAATTTTAAAATATTTTGTATATATAACGAGAATAGAATCTTTTTTTAATTAGTAGGTGTCTATTTTATTCTGTCACACTAGTATGTATATTTTAGCACATATCTAACATTGTATATTCTTAAAGTTCAATTAAAATATATTTTTAAAAGCCAAATACTTCTTTTAAAGGAAAAACTCGTAAGTAGAATGTTGAGGAAGTAGAGCCATCTGCAATTGTTTCGGTGAAGCAATCCAGGCGGTAATATTCACGCAGTAGTATGTAGTTGGTTATGTTTTTTCATGTTCATATGTATTTTAGTATTGTATATCATTTCAATATAAACCAAATAAAGAGTTTATATACCATATAACAACAGGTCATGGGCGCAGTTCAACGTTAAAAGTGTGAAACGTAAAATAAAAAGATGATGAACCAAAATATGATTCAATTACCAGAATTAACCTCCGAAAATTTAACAATTGGAAATTTAGAATTGGGGCATTGTTAGATGTAAAACAGTTACGTATAACATTAGCAAAGGAAGCAACAGATTACACAGAAGATAAAGAGAAGAATGAGTTTGAAATGAAAGATGCAAGAGCAAAAGCTATTATAATTCAGTGTGTAACAGATAAACATTTGGACCTCATTAAATCACATCTTAAAAGCATTACAAGACGTGTTCGAGAGGAAAAGTGTATTTACAAAGCTTACACTAAAGAAAGGATTACTTACTTTACAATTACAGAAAGAACAGAAATTAGAAGACCATTTTTTAAAATTCGATAGAGAACTAGAAGGTATAGTTTAAAAAATAGATGAATCAGACATGGTTTATCATTAAATGAAGAATACGAACAAGTAATAACATCAATGGGATCACAAGATACCCGAAGTGAAAGGGGCGATGAACATCTTCGTGAGTCAAACCACTAGGAAGACTCTACATCAAACGTTGATTGGCTACAATCTAGAATTCGTGATAATCAATGGGAGGACACTGTAGAACAGCAGCATGGGGTACCACCAACCACACATGGGAAAGTTCATAATAAGTGTTAACTTGAGCAACAGAAGATGAAGGACCAATACGACCAACTTAAGTGCCAGATGAACTGCAACCCCATAGAAAGTCATTGTAGCCATGCAGGCGACCATATTGTTGATATTAGATCACACCCAGCCACATTCAATCCCCCGGTGAGAGTATAAAACCGCCGTCTGCGGATGGTATTCCACGTCCCTCACAGAATGGCACTAGCTGAAAGCCCTATCCAACGGAGAAGATCTGCAGGAGTAAACAAGCTGAATAAAGGTTTCTTTGAGAAAATCCTCGCTAGGAAGACATCAAACGCAGGTGGGTAGCATTCACACTTCTCCTCGTTCAAACGAAAATGCTCTATTACCTAAGTCGTACCAATAGCAATCATAACAACCACAGCAGAACAATTAAGAGAACTAAAAATCAAAGGCACATCACTTAAATCAAACCTTCCTTAAAATTCAGTCACTATGTCGATATTATTGACACACAATCTAGCTATCACACACAACTACAACTTCGATTAGATAGAATATTTGGTTGTTTAAATCAATTTCAAGAAATTCAAACGAAGATTTGTGTCATAGATGATATAGCTGATTTCGAAAGCGAGTTGGATTCCATCGAAGACAAATATTTCGAAATTTTCACAAAAGCACAAGATTTACTTAAAGTTCAGTCACAGCCTAGCAACTCAAACAAAATAAACGATCAAATAAAGTTTTCAAACATTTAATTATCACAATTTTATGGTGCTATAGAGGAATAGTTCTCAAATCAGGAAATCTTCAAATCAATAGTTCATTGCAATAACCAGCTTATTGACATACAAAAATAAAATTACTTTATGTATATGTCTTAAATTAGTCAGGTTTTATAACTTAATTTTCAGAACTATATTGAGAGTGACATTGACTGTCATCAATCAATGCGTTAAAACTACTAAAAGCACGAGAACGTACATGATTGAAGCCTATTTTAGAACAGGAGCGCGAATTGATGAAATTTCCGTGTACAGCCAGCATCTCTCAGAGTTAGATATAATTCCCAAATACTTTTATAATTGCCTTTCCAATTGTGTTGGTGTAGTTCATGAGACTGGTTCTGTGTGTCATAAATTAGACTGATTGTTATAAATGATGTTCGTCAACGGATGGAAACTGAATCCACAAAACCTTTGAAACGTCTTTCCCAAGAGACTGGGCTTTGTCATGACGCACGCCAGATAATTATAAAGAAAAACTTACATATACATCTGTGTAAGATGCAACTACATCAGGCTATTTTGCTGGTAGACTACCCTAGACGTCTTGCTTACTGCTAGTGGTTTGCAAAGTTGTTTTCACAAGAGCATAAACGGCGTAAATACCTAATTACACGATCCTTCTAAGAAAAGGAGGTATATTTCGCAAACAATTATGTTTACTTTATTACGCTAGAGAGTTTCAGGTCAGTTTCATTTGTGTATTCGTAAGAACAGATCACAGAGTAAAATGAGTTCACCTTATATTAAAAGATTAGAAGCAGTATTTCTGTGTTCGCACCCTAAGGGGCCCAAAACGTCGTTGCAAGCAGCGGCAAAGTATTTACATCGGTCGAAGGCATTTGTAGATAAGTGGGTTACTCGTTATAAAATAAATAAAAATGTGGACGATTTGCCAGAACGTGGGACAAAGCGCGCGCCTGTTAATCGCATGGATCGAGCAATAATAAACATTTTCCGAAAAAATCCGACTTTAACATTAAAGCAAGGCCAACAGCGATTAGCTAAATGTAATATTAGTGTTAGTGTAGCAACAATACGTCGTCGATTACATGAAAATAACATTCAGTGGCGATATGTACGAACGAAACCACTTTTGAAAGAACAACATGTTGGAAAACGTCTAGAGTGGGCGCGCGAGAATATGACTCGCGATTGGCAGAACGTGATATTCTCAGATGAATCGTCATTTTGGGCTTTTAGTCCTCAACGTAAAGCGTGATCCGTCCGTGGAAAACCAATGCTACAGCGAAGTGTTAAGCCCCTTAAAGGTGCATGTTTGAGGTTGCTTTAGTGCGTTTGGGTTAGGCAAATTGCACATCTTTACGGCTAATTTAAACGCTCAAAGAATGACGCAAATTTATAAAAAATGTTTATTACCATCAGCAACAAAGTGGTTTGGTGATGATCCGTCGGTTTGGATATTGCAAGAGGATAACGACCCAAAACATCGCAGCCACCGATGTGTGTCATGGAAAACAGAAAATGGGGTACAAGTGTTAGACTGGCCTTCACAATCGCCCGATGCGAACCCCATCGAAAATGTTTGGGCACTAATGAAAAACCAACTTCGAGGAACACCCATATTTAATTATAAGTCGCTCTGTCGAAAACTCAGGCAGATATGGAGGTCACTACCAGCAGAATATGCGAGAAAACTGGCGGAGAGCATGCCTAGACGATGTGAAGCTATTTTAGAAAATAATGGAGACTGGACTCTTTATTAGTTGTGATCGTAGTAGTATATATATTAATGTAGTTTTTTTAATAAAAAAGTTTCTTTCTGAAGTGTTTTTTAATACCGTTATTCCGTACACGCTCTTGTGAAAACTACTGTAGTATAATGCATGATAATCTGCTAAATTTGGCACTTTTCTGGTAAAGCGTGGTTTCGTCTTTCGTGGTACAAGTTTCAAAATACTCGAATGTGGAGTAGTGAAACTCATCATATATTTGTTGAATCATTTTTGCATACTGCAAAACTTGGCGTTTAACCACCAGTTTCCCGCAGCAGAATTGTTGGATCTACTTTCTTTTAATTTTATAATTAATGCTGAGAGGTATAGAAATTATTTTGGAAACATTTTGAATTAATTTATTGAACAGCTGCAATATCTCTGTGACATTGCTTGTAAACATATTTTAACATTTCCAAAGAATCCTCAAGGTAATGGAATAATGGTAATGAGGACCCTGATTTCTTCTCCAATAGCAACAATGAATGAAGAGCATCAATGGGATCTCATATACTACATACCAGAAAATTGTAGTAAAGAAAAACTTAATGCAAACAATGAATGAACAGAATCAATGGGACCTCAAGATACCAGAAGCGGAAGGGGCGGTGAACACCTTCGTGAGCCAAACCGTTAGGAAGCCTCCATATCAAACGTTGATTGGCTACAGTCCAGAATTCGTGATAATCAATGGGAAGACATTGTAGAACACCAGAACTGGGTACCACCAACCACAGTACAGGAGAAAGTTCGTAATAAATGTGAAGTTGAGCAACAGAATGAACTACAACCTCAGAGAGAGACATTGTAGCCATGCAGCCGACCATATTGAGTGCAAGAAGGTATTCGCCTCTAGCGTGGTTAACACGCCGAGTTACCGTTGCCTTCTTTTCATTTTTTTTCCCCAATCAAAACGAGCGACTACAAACCGAAAACTCTGTTTTTCGGTGGGTGTTAATTAATATTGTGTTTTTTAACACACGTAACGAAGGAAAAATAAGACAAACGGATCGAGAATTCAGGAACGGCGGCCACGTGCCACATGCGGCGCTCGTCAAGCCGAAGAAGGAATGGAAACTCCCCCCCATGAACGCAGGAACGAGAACGGCTCAAACAGCTCCAGAAAAGGCGGAAGCCTTTGCGGACGCGTTAGAGCTAACGTTCTCTCCCAACCCAACGACGGCAGCCCTCCAGGAATTCCATCAGGAAATCGAGGATCAGGAGTTCAGTGAACGAAACGTCGAAGAGGACCAACCGGAGCAAGCAACGGAAAAGGAAATAGAAGAAATCATAAAGGAACTGAAAAGGAGAAAGGCGCCAGGACACGACAAGGTAACAACGGAAGCACTGAAGAACCTACCACCGGAGGGCATCGAAGCCATAACGAAGATCACCAACGCCATACTGATCACCACACATTTCCCCAGCTCGTGGAAAGAAGCCAGGATCATCATGATCAAGAAGCCCGGAAAACCGAAGAAAGAAACCACATCGTACAGGCCGATCAGCTTGCTGTCAACCGTCAGCAAGGTAGTGGAAAGGGTCATCCTGGCGAGACTCAAGGACACTATGGAGGATCTGGACCTGATACCCCAACATCAGCTAGGATTCAGGGAAAAGCACTCCACTACGCAGCAACTGGTCAGAATCACGGACCACATCACAGGTAAGTTAAATATCTCTGTTCCCACAGGTGCAGTCTTCTTGGACATCGAGAAGGCCTTCGACAGAGTATGGCACGCCGAGTTGATCCACAAGATGGTAGAAGCCAAGCTGCCGAACCCCATCATCAGCGTCGTGAAGAGCTACCTCACGGACAGGAGCATTCACGTAGCAGTAGAAGACACCACGTCAACCACGAGGAAGATTAGAGCGAGAGTACCCCAAGGATCCGTCCTGGGCCCGCATCTATTCAACATCTACATGGCGGACATCCCCACACCCCAACACTCGGAGATAGCGCAGTTCGCGGACGACACTGCCATCTACTTCAGCAGCCGGAACAAGAAGCACTTGACCAAGAGGATGCAAGAGGACATCGACACCCTAACGAACTATTTCAGGACATGGAGGATTAGGATCAACCCAACGAAATCCCTGGCGGTCCACTTCAGGAACCACAGAAGATTCAACCTGCCGGAACCGGTCACCATCGAGGACACGAAATTCCATGGAAGAAAGAAGCCAAATACCTAGGAGTCACCTTGGACGAGAGGCTATCCTATCGCATCCACGCCAACGAACTCGGCAGGAGAATAGGACAAGCAGCAAGAGCTCTCTACCCACTGCTGAACGGAAGAAGCAAGCTGGACATCAAGAACAAGACGAGGATCATCAAGACCATCATAATACCAACGGCAACCTACACGGGAGAGGTATGGCACCAGTTCGACTCCACGCCAAGAGGACGGTGCAATCCAGGATCAACGGGATCGTCAGACGGGCGGTACAGGACCCCAAGTACCTGCCTACAAATCGCCTCTTCCAGGAACTGCATCTGGAGTTCCTAGAAGATATAGCAGCAAGAAGAGCCCACAGGACATACGAGAAGATGACGACGCACACCAACCCTGCGCTCCGAGCAGCCATCAGGACAAGAGGAGAGAACGCAAGAATTCAAGGACTACGCGGACTGAAGTGGAAAGAGGACGACAACCCGGATCTTCTAAGGAAGAAAAAGAAATGGACCTGAGGATCTGAGCCCAGGAGACCATCACCGATGACCGAACACAACAAGGAACACCCAGGACACACACGACGAAGAATCAAAGAAAGAAACGGGCCGACCATATTGTTGATATTTGATCACAACCTCTTCTAATCTCATCACTGAACCTCCTGTGATTAGATTAGACGCCATATGTGGCACTGTATTCTTTAATAAAAGGATAAAAATGAAATTGGCAGCTGATGAGTGCGTGGTTAAGCAGTTTTAGAACACATGTAAAATTCGATTTGGATTAAGTATACATTCTTTTCCGATCAGGCAATTTTCCTTGCCCACACACTAACTATTGCGAAGCTTAAGTTTAGACATGGTTCATTTGCCTCCTTCCTTGTATAGCTTGCGTATTCTTAACACAGCGGCATATAGGTGTGGATTTGAAGTTGTAACTCTAGATTACATCATCTTTGGACACCCATTGTATTAACAATATCAAATTGCTTTTACGTGCTTTAAGAAAATGTCTGTTCTTTTCCTACTAAGTAAGAACACCTCTTGTGTCGCAAAATTGTGATATAAAATATATCATTAGATATGAATAAGTTGTTACGATGGCTTAAGTTTCATTTACGTCAGTTAGGCTAGGATATTAAATAGAGTAGATTAAAAGAGATATGAGACATATAACCTAGTACTAATAATAATGACAAAATTGGACAAAGTGGTTCATATAAATTTCGACAATGATAATAAAAAACTAATGCTGTATCGCAGGAAGTCAAATTAATGGAGGAGTTACTGACAGAATATGCAGCCCTTCATAGGTCAAAGTCAACTATACCTCTAGGTTTATCTACTAAAACTAAATCGAACATTTCCACTCACCAACTGAATGAAATAAAAATCAATCCTTGCGGTAATCCCAATATACCCGATAAATGTAAAGTAAAACTTACACATGCATCTGCATAAGATGCAATTACATCAGGCTATTTTGCCGGTAGACTACTCTAGGCGTCTTGCTTACTGTCAGTGGTCTGCAAATAATTTAATGCAAGATGATGACCTCCTAAACTTGACATTTTTTGATAAAGCGTGGTTTCGTCTTTCGGGATAAGTCAATTTCCAAAATACTCAAATGTGGAATAATGAAGCTCATCATATATTTGTTGAATCGTTTTTGTATGCTGCGAAGCTTGGTATTTAACTAGCAGTTTCGCGGTAGAATTGTTGTACCTACTTTTTAATTATTAATTTATTGAACAGCTGCAATATTCCGTGACATTCCTTGTAAACATATTTTAACATTTCCAAAGCCTCCTCCAGGTAATGGAATAATGGTAATGAGGACCCTAATTTCTCTAATAGCAACAATGAATGAACAGAATCAATGGGACCTCAAGATACCAGAAGCGGAAGGGGCAGTGAACACCTTCGTGAGCCAAACCGTTAGGAAGCCTCCATATCAAACGTTGATTGGCTACAGTCCAGAATTCGTCATAATCAATGGGAAGACATTGTAGAACACCAGAACTGGGTACCACCAACCACAGTACAGGAGAAAGTTCGTAATAAATGTGAAGTTGAGCAACAGAATGAACTACAACCTCAGAGAGAAACATTGTAGCCATGCAGCCGACCATATTGTTGATATTTGATCACAACCTCTTCTAATCTCACCATTGAACCTCCCTGTGATTAGATTAGACGCCATATGGGGCACTGTATCGTTTAATAAAAGGATAAAAATGAAATTGGCAGCTGATGAGTGTGTGGTTAAGCAGTTTTAGAACACATGTAAAATTCGATTTGGATTAAGTGTACGTTCTTTATCGATCAGGCAATTTTCCTTGCCCACACACCAGCTATTGCGAAACCTAAGTTCAGACATGGTTCATTTGCCTCCTTTCTTGTATAGCTTGCGTATTCTCAACACAGCGGCATATTGGTGTGAATTTGAAGTGGCAACTCTAGATCACGTCAACTTAGGATACCTATTGTATTAACAATATAAAATTGCTTTTACTTGCTTTAAGAAAATGTCCGTTCGTTATTTGCCTCCTCGAATGTGGAGTATTAATGCTGAAAGGTACAGAAACATTTTGAATTAATTTATTGAACAGCTACACGAAGATGAATTACAATATGGTTATTTCTAGCAAAATGGTGCAACGGCACACATACATAACACAAGAAAATAATGCTTTTCTTCGTGAGTTTTTTGACGATCGGATTGTAAGCTTACATATGGAAGTTGAATTTTCACTACGATCATTTTGTTAGACAATTGTAGACTTTTCCGTGTCTCCTCACCTAAAGAATAGAATATTTAAAACTATTGTTGCTACTTAATCTCCAGCAAAGAATTATTAAAGAACGTGCATTAATAACGCCTGCATTGCTGCAATACGCCTCTGACAAGAATGTCAACACTCACTTTAATTTGGGCTTTCTTTATTAGTAAGAGGGACCCAAAGATGCAGCACCGGAAAAAATGGAAGAAGAATTTACAATGCCGGCCAAAGTAACGAAAAGGAAATTCGAAAAAGAAGAAAGTAAACTGGAATTAACCAACGGATACGAAAAACTAGGAGAAACCGCGGAACCGGAACACGAAAATGACGAGGAAAGAGAACAGGTAAGTTTTAAAAACCTAAAATTCACAGGGAACAACGCAGAAGCGATTAAGGGACAAGAAGAACCGAAGAAAGCAAAAATAGCACCGATCTTCCTGAAAGACAAAGAAAAATGGACCAAGGTCAGCCAAAAATGAGCCTGGCCAAAATTAACACGACCAAATGCAAACTGGTAAACGCGGGAATCCAGATCGACCCGGCCGCAGAAGAGGACTACAGAAAACTGGTCCATCTACTGGAGAACGAAGGATATCAATTCTTCACCTACCAGTTGAGCAGCGAGAAAAAACTGAAGGTGGTGCTGAGAGGAATCACCCAAGAAATAACGGAAAAAGAAATCACCGAGGACCTACAGTCAAAGGGTTATCCAGCGGAAAAGGTAACCCGAATGAACGGGAAAAATGGACGACCAGCTCCGTTGGTGTTGGTGGAACTGTCCAAAGAATACAAATCCATCTACGGGCTACGGCAAGTACGTGGACTTGCAACGCAGGTGGAACCCCTGAAAACAAGAACCGGCGTTATCCAATGCCACCGATGCCAGCTCTTCGGGCACGTCCAAAGGAACTGCCACATTGGACGCACTTATGCGAAAAACCAAAACCAAGCCGCCCAAATGCGCCAACTGCGGAGGAGAACACCTCTCCACAGCGATCAGCTGCAAAAAGAACCCGAACAACCCCACCAACGGAACCAAGAAACAGGAAGCGCCTGCTCCGAAGATCAACCCGTGGAACAGGAAGCAAGAGGCCCCGAAACCAGCACCGGCAACGACAAGCTTCCCAAGCTTGCCTAAAACACAGAGGAAAGAAGACCCGAAGACGGTTAAACCTAGAACTACCAGGGAGGATGAGCTAGCATTAGTCCTAGGAAAGATGCTGCTCACCCTCAATAACACCGGAGCTACCACTGCTCAGAAGCTGGAATTTCTGAACCAAACGGAAGAAATTAGCAAACTTTTCAGGAACAAGTAAATGGCAGTACACCGAAGAATGGAAATCGCCTACTGGAACGGCCAGAGCGTCAGGAACAAGAAGAACGAAATAGCCGCCTTCGCAACGGAAAAGGAGCTGGACATCATCCTGCTAGGAGAGACCTTCTTGAAGCCCCAAGATTCCTTCAAGATTCAAGGATACTCCGTCTACCGCACGGACAGGAAGCATGGAAAAGGAGGAGGAACGGCCATATTAAATAAAGCACCACATCGCACACGACCTACTGCAGGATCTAGGACACGAAAACATGGAAACCACTGGAGTGCAAATCAACACCAGGAGCGGACCACTGAGAATCTTCGCAGCATACCTTCCCCCGGGCAAGACCATGGAGAAGACGGAGCTGCAGGACATCATTCAATCGAACGCCGCCACGATCCTGATGGGGGATCTGAACGCCAAGAACACGGAATGGAATTCAAGATGCGGAAACGCCAAGGGAGTTGCCCTCGCCGCTTTCGCGCAAGAAATGGACCTACTGGTTATCGGACCCGATGAGCCAATCCACATCCATGAGGTAAGTAACACCACTGATGTTCTTGATATTGCAGTTGTCAAGAACCTCACCGCCCAAATCTCCTGGAAGTGCTACACGACCCTTCTTCGGACCACCTCCCAATCCTGGCAAGAATCGACTACGACCCGGAAGAAAGGGGAAACGAACGATTCATCACCAACTGGAAAAAGTTCAAGCAAGAAGCGGTGATCAGACCCGTGATCATTGGAAGAAAAGAAGACATCGAAGAGATGGTTCATCAATTACAAGAGGACATCGCCAAATCAAAAGAAGCAGCTACCAGAAGAATCGACCTAGCCAAGGACAGAAGCAAGAAAATACCGCAAGAAATCAGGAGAAGATAGCGAAGAAGAGGAAACTGGTGATGGAGTACAAGAGAACCCTACACCCGGACGTCAAGACCAAGCTCAACCGGATCACCGCAGAAGTAAAGGAAGACCTGCAAGCCCATTACAACGACCAGTGGGACAGGAAACTGGAAAGCTTCACAGAAAAGGACCAGCCCTTATGGAAGATGACAGCGGCGCTCGTCAAGCCGAAGAAGGAATGGAAACTCCCCCCATGAACGTAGGAACGAGGACGGCTCAAACAGCTCCAGAAAAGGCGGAAGCCTTTGCGGACGCGTTAGAGCTAACGTTCTCTCCCAACCCAACGACGGCAGCCCTCCAGGAATTCCATCAGGAAATCGAGGATCAGGAGTTCACTGAACGAAACGTCGAAGAGGACCAACCGGAGCAAGCAACGGAAAAGGAAATAGAAGAAATCATAAAGGGACTGAAAAGGAGAAAGGCGCCAGGACACGACAAGGTAACAACGGAAGCACTGAAGAACCTACCACCGGAGGGCATCGAAGCCATAACGAAGATCACCAACGCCATACTGATCACCAGATATTTCCCCAGCTCGTGGAAAGAAGCCAGGATCATCATGATCAAGAAGCCCGGAAAACCGAAGAAATCACATCGTACAGGCCGATCAGGGAAAAGCACTCCACCACGCAGCAACTGGTCAGAATCACGGAGCACATCACAGGTAAGTTAAATATCTCTGTTCCCACAGGTGCAGTCTTCTTGGACATCGAGAAGGCCTTCGACAGAGTATGGCACGCCGAGTTGATCCACAAGATGGTAGAAGCCAAGCTGCCGAACCCCATCATCAGCGTCGTGAAGAGCTACCTCACGGACAGGAGCATTCACGTAGCAGTAGAAGACACCACGTCAACCACGAGGAAGATTAGAGCGAGAGTACCCCAAGGATCCGTCCTGGGCCCGCATCTATTCAACATCTACATGGCGGACATCCCCACACCCCAACACTCGGAGATAGCGCAGTTCGCGGACGACACTGCCATCTACTTCAGCAGCCGGAACAAGAAGCACTTGACCAAGAGGATGCAAGAGGACATCGACACCCTAACGAACTATTTCAGGACATGGAGGATTAGGATCAACCCAACGAAATCCCTGGCGGTCCACTTCAGGAACCACAGAAGATTCAACCTGCCGGAACCGGTCACCATCGAGGACACGAAATTCCATGGAAGAAAGAAGCCAAATACCTAGGAGTCACCTTGGACGAGAGGCTATCCTATCGCATCCACGCCAACGAACTCGGCAGGAGAATAGGACAAGCAGCAAGAGCTCTCTACCCACTGCTGAACGGAAGAAGCAAGCTGGACATCAAGAACAAGACGAGGATCATCAAGACCATCATAATACCAACGGCAACCTACACGGGAGAGGTATGGCACCAGTTCGACTCCCACGCCAAGAGGACGGTGCAATCCAGGATCAACGGGATCGTCAGACGGGCGGTACAGGACCCCAAGTACCTGCCTACAAATCGCCTCTTCCAGGAACTGCATCTGGAGTTCCTAGAAGATATAGCAGCAAGAAGAGCCCACAGGACATACGAGAAGATGACGACGCACACCAACCCTGCGCTCCGAGCAGCCATCAGGACAAGAGGAGAGAACGCAAGAATTCAAGGACTACGCGGACTGAAGTGGAAAGAGGACGACAACCCGGATCTTCTAAGGAAGAAAAAGAAATGGACCTGAGGATCTGAGCCCAGGAGACCATCACCGATGACCGAACACAACAAGGAACACCCAGGACACACACGACGAAGAATCAAAGAAAGAAACGGGCCGACCATATTGTTGATATTTGATCACAACCTCTTCTAATCTCATCACTGAACCTCCCTGTGATTAGATTAGACGCCATATGTGGCACTGTATTCTTTAATAAAAGGATAAAAATGAAATTGGCAGCTGATGAGTGCGTGGTTAAGCAGTTTTAGAACACATGTAAAATTCGATTTGGATTAAGTATACATTCTTTTCCGATCAGGCAATTTTCCTTGCCCACACACTAACTATTGCGAAGCTTAAGTTTAGACATGGTTCATTTGCCTCCTTCCTTGTATAGCTTGCGTATTCTTAACACAGCGGCATATAGGTGTGGATTTGAAGTTGTAACTCTAGATTACATCATCTTTGGACACCCATTGTATTAACAATATCAAATTGCTTTTACGTGCTTTAAGAAAATGTCTGTTCTTTTCCCTACTAAGTAAGAACACCTCTTGTGTCGCAAAATTGTGATATAAAATATATCATTAGATATGAATAAGTTGTTACGATGGCTTAAGTTTCATTTACGTCAGTTAGGCTAGGATATTAAATAGAGTAGATTAAAAGAGATATGAGACATATAACCTAGTACTAATAATAATGACAAAATTGGACAAAGTGGTTCATATAAATTTCGACAATGATAATAAAAACTAATGCTGTATCGCAGGAAGTCAAATTAATGGAGGAGTTACTGACAGAATATGCAGCCCTTCATAGGTCAAAGTCAACTATACCTCTAGGTTTATCTACTAAAACTAAATCGAACATTTCCACTCACCAACTGAATGAAATAAAAATCAATCCTTGCGGTAATCCCAATATACCCGATAAATGTAAAGTAAAACTTACACATGCATCTGCATAAGATGCAATTACATCAGGCTATTTTGCCGGTAGACTACTCTAGGCGTCTTGCTTACTGTCAGTGGTCTGCAAATAATTTAATGCAAGATGATGACCTCCTAAACTTGACATTTTTTTGATAAAGCGTGGTTTCGTCTTTCAGGATAAGTCAATTTCCAAAATACTCAAATGTGGAATAATGAAGCTCATCATATATTTGTTGAATCGTTTTTGTATGCTGCGAAGCTTGGTATTTAACTAGCAGTTTCGCGGTAGAATTGTTGTACCTACTTTTTAATTATTAATTTATTGAACAGCTGCAATATTCCGTGACATTCCTTGTAAACATATTTTAACATTTCCAAAGCCTCCTCCAGGTAATGGAATAATGGTAATGAGGACCCTAATTTCTCTAATAGCAACAATGAATGAACAGAATCAATGGGACCTCAAGATACCAGAAGCGGAAGGGGCAGTGAACACCTTCGTGAGCCAAACCGTTAGGAAGCCTCCATATCAAACGTTGATTGGCTACAGTCCAGAATTCGTCATAATCAATGGGAAGACATTGTAGAACACCAGAACTGGGTACCACCAACCACAGTACAGGAGAAAGTTCGTAATAAATGTGAAGTTGAGCAACAGAATGAACTACAACCTCAGAGAGAAACATTGTAGCCATGCAGCCGACCATATTGTTGATATTTGATCACAACCTCTTCTAATCTCACCATTGAACCTCCCTGTGATTAGATTAGACGCCATATGGGGCACTGTATCGTTTAATAAAAGGATAAAAATGAAATTGGCAGCTGATGAGTGTGTGGTTAAGCAGTTTTAGAACACATGTAAAATTCGATTTGGATTAAGTGTACGTTCTTTATCGATCAGGCAATTTTCCTTGCCCACACACCAGCTATTGCGAAACCTAAGTTCAGACATGGTTCATTTGCCTCCTTTCTTGTATAGCTTGCGTATTCTCAACACAGCGGCATATTGGTGTGAATTTGAAGTGGCAACTCTAGATCACGTCAACTTAGGATACCTATTGTATTAACAATATAAAATTGCTTTTACTTGCTTTAAGAAAATGTCCGTTCGTTATTTGCCTCCTCGAATGTGGAGTATTAATGCTGAAAGGTACAGAAACATTTTGAATTAATTTATTGAACAGCTACACGAAGATGAATTACAATATGGTTATTTCTAGCAAAATGGTGCAACGGCACACATACATAACACAAGAAAATAATGCTTTTCTTCGTGAGTTTTTTGACGATCGGATTGTAAGCTTACATATGGAAGTTGAATTTTCACTACGATCATTTTGTTAGACAATTGTAGACTTTTCCGTGTCTCCTCACCTAAAGAATAGAATATTTAAAACTATTGTTGCTACTTAATCTCCAGCAAAGAATTATTAAAGAACGTGCATTAATAACGCCTGCATTGCTGCAATACGCCTCTGACAAGAATGTCAACACTCACTTTAATTTGGGCTTTCTTTATTAGTAAGAGGGACCCAAAGATGCAGCACCGGAAAAAATGGAAGAAGAATTTACAATGCCGGCCAAAGTAACGAAAAGGAAATTCGAAAAAGAAGAAAGTAAACTGGAATTAACCAACGGATACGAAAAACTAGGAGAAACCGCGGAACCGGAACACGAAAATGACGAGGAAAGAGAACAGGTAAGTTTTAAAAAACCTAAAATTCACAGGGAACAACGCAGAAGCGATTAAGGGACAAGAAGAACCGAAGAAAGCAAAAATAGCACCGATCTTCCTGAAAGACAAAGAAAAATGGACCAAGGTCAGCCAAAAAATGAGCCTGGCCAAAATTAACACGACCAAATGCAAACTGGTAAACGCGGGAATCCAGATCGACCCGGCCGCAGAAGAGGACTACAGAAAACTGGTCCATCTACTGGAGAACGAAGGATATCAATTCTTCACCTACCAGTTGAGCAGCGAGAAAAAACTGAAGGTGGTGCTGAGAGGAATCACCCAAGAAATAACGGAAAAAGAAATCACCGAGGACCTACAGTCAAAGGGTTATCCAGCGGAAAAGGTAACCCGAATGAACGGGAAAAATGGACGACCAGCTCCGTTGGTGTTGGTGGAACTGTCCAAAGAATACAAATCCATCTACGGGCTACGGCAAGTACGTGGACTTGCAACGCAGGTGGAACCCCTGAAAACAAGAACCGGCGTTATCCAATGCCACCGATGCCAGCTCTTCGGGCACGTCCAAAGGAACTGCCACATTGGACGCACTTATGCGAAAAACCAAAAACCAAGCCGCCCAAATGCGCCAACTGCGGAGGAGAACACCTCTCCACAGCGATCAGCTGCAAAAAGAACCCGAACAACCCCACCAACGGAACCAAGAAACAGGAAGCGCCTGCTCCGAAGATCAACCCGTGGAACAGGAAGCAAGAGGCCCCGAAACCAGCACCGGCAACGACAAGCTTCCCAAGCTTGCCTAAAACACAGAGGAAAGAAGACCCGAAGACGGTTAAACCTAGAACTACCAGGGAGGATGAGCTAGCATTAGTCCTAGGAAAGATGCTGCTCACCCTCAATAACACCGGAGCTACCACCGCTCAGAAGCTGGAATTTCTGAACCAAACGGAAGAAATTAGCAAACTTTTCAGGAACAAGTAAATGGCAGTACACCGAAGAATGGAAATCGCCTACTGGAACGGCCAGAGCGTCAGGAACAAGAAGAACGAAATAGCCGCCTTCGCAACGGAAAAGGAGCTGGACATCATCCTGCTAGGAGAGACCTTCTTGAAGCCCCAAGATTCCTTCAAGATTCAAGGATACTCCGTCTACCGCACGGACAGGAAGCATGGAAAAGGAGGAGGAACGGCCATATTAAATAAAGCACCACATCGCACACGACCTACTGCAGGATCTAGGACACGAAAACATGGAAACCACTGGAGTGCAAATCAACACCAGGAGCGGACCACTGAGAATCTTCGCAGCATACCTTCCCCCGGGCAAGACCATGGAGAAGACGGAGCTGCAGGACATCATTCAATCGAACGCCGCCACGATCCTGATGGGGGATCTGAACGCCAAGAACACGGAATGGAATTCAAGATGCGGAAACGCCAAGGAGTTGCCCTCGCCGCTTTCGCGCAAGAAATGGACCTACTGGTTATCGGACCCGATGAGCCAATCCACATCCATGAGGTAAGTAACACCACTGATGTTCTTGATATTGCAGTTGTCAAGAACCTCACCGCCCAAATCTCCTGGAAGTGCTACACGACCCTTCTTCGGACCACCTCCCAATCCTGGCAAGAATCGACTACGACCCGGAAGAAAGGGAAACGAACGATTCATCACCAACTGGAAAAAGTTCAAGCAAGAAGCGGTGATCAGACCCGTGATCATTGGAAGAAAAGAAGACATCGAAGAGATGGTTCATCAATTACAAGAGGACATCGCCAAATCAAAAGAAGCAGCTACCAGAAGAATCGACCTAGCCAAGGACAGAAGCAAGAAAATACCGCAAGAAATCAGGGAGAAGATAGCGAAGAAGAGGAAACTGGTGAAGGAGTACAAGAGAACCCTACACCCGGACGTCAAGACCAAGCTCAACCGGATCACCGCAGAAGTAAAGGAAGACCTGCAAGCCCATTACAACGACCAGTGGGACAGGAAACTGGAAAGCTTCACAGAAAAGGACCAGCCCTTATGGAAGATGACAGCGGCGCTCGTCAAGCCGAAGAAGGAATGGAAACTCCCCCCATGAACGTAGGAACGAGGACGGCTCAAACAGCTCCAGAAAAGGCGGAAGCCTTTGCGGACGCGTTAGAGCTAACGTTCTCTCCCAACCCAACGACGGCAGCCCTCCAGGAATTCCATCAGGAAATCGAGGATCAGGAGTTCACTGAACGAAACGTCGAAGAGGACCAACCGGAGCAAGCAACGGAAAAGGAAATAGAAGAAATCATAAAGGGACTGAAAAGGAGAAAGGCGCCAGGACACGACAAGGTAACAACGGAAGCACTGAAGAACCTACCACCGGAGGGCATCGAAGCCATAACGAAGATCACCAACGCCATACTGATCACCAGATATTTCCCCAGCTCGTGGAAAGAAGCCAGGATCATCATGATCAAGAAGCCCGGAAAACCGAAGAAATCACATCGTACAGGCCGATCAGGAAAAGCACTCCACCACGCAGCAACTGGTCAGAATCACGGAGCACATCACAGGTAAGTTAAATATCTCTGTTCCCACAGGTGCAGTCTTCTTGGACATCGAGAAGGCCTTCGACAGAGTATGGCACGCCGAGTTGATCCACAAGATGGTAGAAGCCAAGCTGCCGAACCCCATCATCAACGTCGTGAAGAGCTACCTCACGGACAGGAGCATTCACGTAGCAGTAGAAGACACCACGTCAACCACGAGGAAGATTAGAGCGAGAGTACCCCAAGGATCCGTCCTGGGCCCGCATCTATTCAACATCTACATGGCGGACATCCCCACACCCCAACACTCGGAGATAGCGCAGTTCGCGGACGACACTGCCATCTACTTCAGCAGCCGGAACAAGAAGCACTTGACCAAGAGGATGCAAGAGGACATCGACACCCTAACGAACTATTTCAGGACATGGAGGATTAGGATCAACCCAACGAAATCCCTGGCGGTCCACTTCAGGAACCACAGAAGATTCAACCTGCCGGAACCGGTCACCATCGAGGACACGAAATTCCATGGAAGAAAGAAGCCAAATACCTAGGAGTCACCTTGGACGAGAGGCTATCCTATCGCATCCACGCCAACGAACTCGGCAGGAGAATAGGACAAGCAGCAAGAGCTCTCTACCCACTGCTGAACGGAAGAAGCAAGCTGGACATCAAGAACAAGACGAGGATCATCAAGACCATCATAATACCAACGGCAACCTACACGGGAGAGGTATGGCACCAGTTCGACTCCCACGCCAAGAGGACGGTGCAATCCAGGATCAACGGGATCGTCAGACGGGCGGTACAGGACCCCAAGTACCTGCCTACAAATCGCCTCTTCCAGGAACTGCATCTGGAGTTCCTAGAAGATATAGCAGCAAGAAGAGCCCACAGGACATACGAGAAGATGACGACGCACACCAACCCTGCGCTCCGAGCAGCCATCAGGACAAGAGGAGAGAACGCAAGAATTCAAGGACTACGCGGACTGAAGTGGAAAGAGGACGACAACCCGGATCTTCTAAGGAAGAAAAAGAAATGGACCTGAGGATCTGAGCCCAGGAGACCATCACCGATGACCGAACACAACAAGGAACACCCAGGACACACACGACGAAGAATCAAAGAAAGAAACGGGCCGACCATATTGTTGATATTTGATCACAACCTCTTCTAATCTCATCACTGAACCTCCCTGTGATTAGATTAGACGCCATATGTGGCACTGTATTCTTTAATAAAAGGATAAAAATGAAATTGGCAGCTGATGAGTGCGTGGTTAAGCAGTTTTAGAACACATGTAAAATTCGATTTGGATTAAGTATACATTCTTTTCCGATCAGGCAATTTTCCTTGCCCACACACTAACTATTGCGAAGCTTAAGTTTAGACATGGTTCATTTGCCTCCTTCCTTGTATAGCTTGCGTATTCTTAACACAGCGGCATATAGGTGTGGATTTGAAGTTGTAACTCTAGATTACATCATCTTTGGACACCCATTGTATTAACAATATCAAATTGCTTTTACGTGCTTTAAGAAAATGTCTGTTCTTTTCCTACTAAGTAAGAACACCTCTTGTGTCGCAAAATTGTGATATAAAATATATCATTAGATATGAATAAGTTGTTACGATGGCTTAAGTTTCATTTACGTCAGTTAGGCTAGGATATTAAATAGAGTAGATTAAAAGAGATATGAGACATATAACCTAGTACTAATAATAATGACAAAATTGGACAAAGTGGTTCATATAAATTTCGACAATGATAATAAAAAACTAATGCTGTATCGCAGGAAGTCAAATTAATGGAGGAGTTACTGACAGAATATGCAGCCCTTCATAGGTCAAAGTCAACTATACCTCTAGGTTTATCTACTAAAACTAAATCGAACATTTCCACTCACCAACTGAATGAAATAAAAATCAATCCTTGCGGTAATCCCAATATACCCGATAAATGTAAAGTAAAACTTACACATGCATCTGCATAAGATGCAATTACATCAGGCTATTTTGCCGGTAGACTACTCTAGGCGTCTTGCTTACTGTCAGTGGTCTGCAAATAATTTAATGCAAGATGATGACCTCCTAAACTTGACATTTTTTTGATAAAGCGTGGTTTCGTCTTTCGGGATAAGTCAATTTCCAAAATACTCAAATGTGGAATAATGAAGCTCATCATATATTTGTTGAATCGTTTTTGTATGCTGCGAAGCTTGGTATTTAACTAGCAGTTTCGCGGTAGAATTGTTGTACCTACTTTTTTAATTATTAATTTATTGAACAGCTGCAATATTCCGTGACATTCCTTGTAAACATATTTTAACATTTCCAAAGCCTCCTCCAGGTAATGGAATAATGGTAATGAGGACCCTAATTTCTCTAATAGCAACAATGAATGAACAGAATCAATGGGACCTCAAGATACCAGAAGCGGAAGGGGCAGTGAACACCTTCGTGAGCCAAACCGTTAGGAAGCCTCCATATCAAACGTTGATTGGCTACAGTCCAGAATTCGTCATAATCAATGGGAAGACATTGTAGAACACCAGAACTGGGTACCACCAACCACAGTACAGGAGAAAGTTCGTAATAAATGTGAAGTTGAGCAACAGAATGAACTACAACCTCAGAGAGAAACATTGTAGCCATGCAGCCGACCATATTGTTGATATTTGATCACAACCTCTTCTAATCTCACCATTGAACCTCCCTGTGATTAGATTAGACGCCATATGGGGCACTGTATCGTTTAATAAAAGGATAAAAATGAAATTGGCAGCTGATGAGTGTGTGGTTAAGCAGTTTTAGAACACATGTAAAATTCGATTTGGATTAAGTGTACGTTCTTTATCGATCAGGCAATTTTCCTTGCCCACACACCAGCTATTGCGAAACCTAAGTTCAGACATGGTTCATTTGCCTCCTTTCTTGTATAGCTTGCGTATTCTCAACACAGCGGCATATTGGTGTGAATTTGAAGTGGCAACTCTAGATCACGTCAACTTAGGATACCTATTGTATTAACAATATAAAATTGCTTTTACTTGCTTTAAGAAAATGTCCGTTCGTTATTTGCCTCCTCGAATGTGGAGTATTAATGCTGAAAGGTACAGAAACATTTTGAATTAATTTATTGAACAGCTACACGAAGATGAATTACAATATGGTTATTTCTAGCAAAATGGTGCAACGGCACACATACATAACACAAGAAAATAATGCTTTTCTTCGTGAGTTTTTTGACGATCGGATTGTAAGCTTACATATGGAAGTTGAATTTTCACTACGATCATTTTGTTAGACAATTGTAGACTTTTCCGTGTCTCCTCACCTAAAGAATAGAATATTTAAAACTATTGTTGCTACTTAATCTCCAGCAAAGAATTATTAAAGAACGTGCATTAATAACGCCTGCATTGCTGCAATACGCCTCTGACAAGAATGTCAACACTCACTTTAATTTGGGCTTTCTTTATTAGTAAGAGGGACCCAAAGATGCAGCACCGGAAAAAATGGAAGAAGAATTTACAATGCCGGCCAAAGTAACGAAAAGGAAATTCGAAAAAGAAGAAAGTAAACTGGAATTAACCAACGGATACGAAAAACTAGGAGAAACCGCGGAACCGGAACACGAAAATGACGAGGAAAGAGAACAGGTAAGTTTTAAAAAACCTAAAATTCACAGGGAACAACGCAGAAGCGATTAAGGGACAAGAAGAACCGAAGAAAGCAAAAATAGCACCGATCTTCCTGAAAGACAAAGAAAAATGGACCAAGGTCAGCCAAAAAATGAGCCTGGCCAAAATTAACACGACCAAATGCAAACTGGTAAACGCGGGAATCCAGATCGACCCGGCCGCAGAAGAGGACTACAGAAAACTGGTCCATCTACTGGAGAACGAAGGATATCAATTCTTCACCTACCAGTTGAGCAGCGAGAAAAAACTGAAGGTGGTGCTGAGAGGAATCACCCAAGAAATAACGGAAAAAGAAATCACCGAGGACCTACAGTCAAAGGGTTATCCAGCGGAAAAGGTAACCCGAATGAACGGGAAAAATGGACGACCAGCTCCGTTGGTGTTGGTGGAACTGTCCAAAGAATACAAATCCATCTACGGGCTACGGCAAGTACGTGGACTTGCAACGCAGGTGGAACCCCTGAAAACAAGAACCGGCGTTATCCAATGCCACCGATGCCAGCTCTTCGGGCACGTCCAAAGGAACTGCCACATTGGACGCACTTATGCGAAAAACCAAAAACCAAGCCGCCCAAATGCGCCAACTGCGGAGGAGAACACCTCTCCACAGCGATCAGCTGCAAAAGAACCCTAACGACCCCACCAACGGAACCAAGAAACAGGAAGCGCCTGCTCCGAAGACCAACCCGTGGAACAGGAAGCAAGAGGCCCCGAAACCAGCACCGGCAACGACAAGCTTCCCAAGCTTGCCTAAAACACAGAGGAAAGAAGACCCGAAGACGGTTAAACCTAGAACTACCAGGAGGATGAGCTAGCATTAGTCCTAGGAAAGATGCTGCTCACCCTCAATAACACCGGAGCTACCACCGCTCAGAAGCTGGAATTTCTGAACCAAACGGAAGAAATTAGCAAACTTTTCAGGAACAAGTAAATGGCAGTACACCGAAGAATGGAAATCGCCTACTGGAACGGCCAGAGCGTCAGGAACAAGAAGAACGAAATAGCCGCCTTCGCAACGGAAAAGGAGCTGGACATCATCCTGCTAGGAGAGACCTTCTTGAAGCCCCAAGATTCCTTCAAGATTCAAGGATACTCCGTCTACCGCACGGACAGGAAGCATGGAAAAGGAGGAGGAACGGCCATATTAAATAAAGCACCACATCGCACACGACCTACTGCAGGATCTAGGACACGAAAACATGGAAACCACTGGAGTGCAAATCAACACCAGGAGCGGACCACTGAGAATCTTCGCAGCATACCTTCCCCCGGGCAAGACCATGGAGAAGACGGAGCTGCAGGACATCATTCAATCGAACGCCGCCACGATCCTGATGGGGGATCTGAACGCCAAGAACACGGAATGGAATTCAAGATGCGGAAACGCCAAGGGAGTTGCCCTCGCCGCTTTCGCGCAAGAAATGGACCTACTGGTTATCGGACCCGATGAGCCAATCCACATCCATGAGGTAAGTAACACCACTGATGTTCTTGATATTGCAGTTGTCAAGAACCTCACCGCCCAAATCTCCCTGGAAGTGCTACACGACCCTTCTTCGGACCACCTCCCAATCCTGGCAAGAATCGACTACGACCCGGAAGAAAGGGGAAACGAACGATTCATCACCAACTGGAAAAAGTTCAAGCAAGAAGCGGTGATCAGACCCGTGATCATTGGAAGAAAAGAAGACATCGAAGAGATGGTTCATCAATTACAAGAGGACATCGCCAAATCAAAAGAAGCAGCTACCAGAAGAATCGACCTAGCCAAGGACAGAAGCAAGAAAATACCGCAAGAAATCAGGGAGAAGATAGCGAAGAAGAGGAAACTGGTGAAGGAGTACAAGAGAACCCTACACCCGGACGTCAAGACCAAGCTCAACCGGATCACCGCAGAAGTAAAGGAAGACCTGCAAGCCCATTACAACGACCAGTGGGACAGGAAACTGGAAAGCTTCACAGAAAAGGACCAGCCCTTATGGAAGATGACAGCGGCGCTCGTCAAGCCGAAGAAGGAATGGAAACTCCCCCCATGAACGTAGGAACGAGGACGGCTCAAACAGCTCCAGAAAAGGCGGAAGCCTTTGCGGACGCGTTAGAGCTAACGTTCTCTCCCAACCCAACGACGGCAGCCCTCCAGGAATTCCATCAGGAAATCGAGGATCAGGAGTTCACTGAACGAAACGTCGAAGAGGACCAACCGGAGCAAGCAACGGAAAAGGAAATAGAAGAAATCATAAAGGGACTGAAAAGGAGAAAGGCGCCAGGACACGACAAGGTAACAACGGAAGCACTGAAGAACCTACCACCGGAGGGCATCGAAGCCATAACGAAGATCACCAACGCCATACTGATCACCAGATATTTCCCCAGCTCGTGGAAAGAAGCCAGGATCATCATGATCAAGAAGCCCGGAAAACCGAAGAAATCACATCGTACAGGCCGATCAGGGAAAAGCACTCCACCACGCAGCAACTGGTCAGAATCACGGAGCACATCACAGGTAAGTTAAATATCTCTGTTCCCACAGGTGCAGTCTTCTTGGACATCGAGAAGGCCTTCGACAGAGTATGGCACGCCGAGTTGATCCACAAGATGGTAGAAGCCAAGCTGCCGAACCCCATCATCAGCGTCGTGAAGAGCTACCTCACGGACAGGAGCATTCACGTAGCAGTAGAAGACACCACGTCAACCACGAGGAAGATTAGAGCGAGAGTACCCCAAGGATCCGTCCTGGGCCCGCATCTATTCAACATCTACATGGCGGACATCCCCACACCCCAACACTCGGAGATAGCGCAGTTCGCGGACGACACTGCCATCTACTTCAGCAGCCGGAACAAGAAGCACTTGACCAAGAGGATGCAAGAGGACATCGACACCCTAACGAACTATTTCAGGACATGGAGGATTAGGATCAACCCAACGAAATCCCTGGCGGTCCACTTCAGGAACCACAGAAGATTCAACCTGCCGGAACCGGTCACCATCGAGGGACACGAAATTCCATGGAAGAAAGAAGCCAAATACCTAGGAGTCACCTTGGACGAGAGGCTATCCTATCGCATCCACGCCAACGAACTCGGCAGGAGAATAGGACAAGCAGCAAGAGCTCTCTACCCACTGCTGAACGGAAGAAGCAAGCTGGACATCAAGAACAAGACGAGGATCATCAAGACCATCATAATACCAACGGCAACCTACACGGGAGAGGTATGGCACCAGTTCGACTCCCACGCCAAGAGGACGGTGCAATCCAGGATCAACGGGATCGTCAGACGGGCGGTACAGGACCCCAAGTACCTGCCTACAAATCGCCTCTTCCAGGAACTGCATCTGGAGTTCCTAGAAGATATAGCAGCAAGAAGAGCCCACAGGACATACGAGAAGATGACGACGCACACCAACCCTGCGCTCCGAGCAGCCATCAGGACAAGAGGAGAGAACGCAAGAATTCAAGGACTACGCGGACTGAAGTGGAAAGAGGACGACAACCCGGATCTTCTAAGGAAGAAAAAGAAATGGACCTGAGGATCTGAGCCCAGGAGACCATCACCGATGACCGAACACAACAAGGAACACCCAGGACACACACGACGAAGAATCAAAGAAAGAAACGGGCCGACCATATTGTTGATATTTGATCACAACCTCTTCTAATCTCATCACTGAACCTCCCTGTGATTAGATTAGACGCCATATGTGGCACTGTATTCTTTAATAAAAGGATAAAAATGAAATTGGCAGCTGATGAGTGCGTGGTTAAGCAGTTTTAGAACACATGTAAAATTCGATTTGGATTAAGTATACATTCTTTTCCGATCAGGCAATTTTCCTTGCCCACACACTAACTATTGCGAAGCTTAAGTTCAGACATGGTTCATTTGCCTCCTTTCTTGTATAACTTGCGTATTCTTAACACAGCGGCATATAGGTGTGGATTTGAAGTTGTAACTCTAGATTACATCATCTTTGGACACCCATTGTATTAACAATATCAAATTGCTTTTACGTGCTTTAAGAAAATGTCCGTTCGTTATTTGCGTCCTCGAATGTGGAGTAGTGAAACTCCTCATATATTTGTTGAATCGTTTTTGTATGCTGTGAAGCTTGGTGTTTAACTAGCAGTTTTTTTTTTAATTAATTTATTGAATAGCTGCACGAAGGTGAATTGCAATATGGTTACTTCCAGCAAGATGATGCAACGCTGCACACAACACAAAAGAATATTGGCTTGCTTCGCGAGTATTTTGATGATGGGCTTATAAGCTTGCATACGGAAGTTGAATTTCCACGACGATCACCTTGTTTGACAATTATGGACTTTTCGTGTTTCCTCACCTAAAAATTAGAATATTTAAACTTCCTGTTGCCAAATTGCAAGATCTGCAGCAAAGAATTATCGAAGAAAGAATTATTGAAGAATGTGCATTAATAACTCCAGTATGGAATATAATGGACAACAATTTCAACACTTGCTTTAATTCGGCCTTTTTTTAATAGTAAAATCTTGAATACCAGCTGAGCTTGTTTCACTGTATCTTTAAATCTAATAACATATTTATTGATACCACGATAACGCTGTCAAAATAATTTCAAAACTTAAGTTTGTGTTACAAGTGCTTACGCTCAGGCAGACGAGGTAAGCGCCATAAATTCTCGGCCTCACAGGGTTATACGGGTTCAAGCGTGTTTAAACTCCGTCACGACATGTATGTACATATGCGACGTCTACGCTATTAATCTAACGGTTCGAAGGGTAGTAGTTTTTAGTAGCCAGCCAATGAACAAGACCAGCGCATGAAAATGTCTCAAGTAATAAAAATTGAGAGCCGCGCGGTCATGAAATTTTTAACAAAGGAAGGGAACAGCCTAATCACATAAAACAACGATTTGACGGCGTTTACTGTGATTCATCTCCTTGGTATTCCACTGTAAAAAAGTGGGCAAAATGTTTCCGTTTACGGCAAGAATCCTTGGAAGATGCTGAACGGTCGGGGCGACCAAGAGAAGTGATAACGCCTCAACTAATTTCAATTATAGAAGATTTAGTGCTAGGAGATCGCCGTTTGAAAGTGATGGATTAGCAGTGATAAAAAACATATCCGAAACGAGTATTTGTCGAAATCTCCATGACCATTTGGGTGCAAGATAGCTACCGCAAATTTTTCCTGCTCTCCAACATGAACGTCGACTCGAATGTGCACGGTAGTTTTTAAACATGTGTGGAGGCGACCCAAAACCGACTTTGGAGTTCATTGCCACAGGGGATGAAACTGTTAGAAATATTTACAGTATTATTATAAACAGAAAAAAAATAGGCAATTAGTTATTCGCTCTGTGTAGAAGAGGTTGCATAAGTTAGTAAAAATTGGTAGACGTAGTGCATGGGTAATATAGATTAGAGATAAGTGTGTTATATTATTACGTTGTGTCTTGTTCTTTTTTCTTGAATTAACTACTTCAAAACACTACAATAGTTAAAAAGTCAACAGGTTACGGGCCCAGGTAAGCTAAAGTAGAAAATAAAAGTAAAAGTGTGTGTCTAGTAGTGTACGGTAACAACGGTTTCGAAAAGAACAGAAAAAGAAAACTAAAAATGAATGAAGAAAGTTTGAAAATAGATACTCTAAAAGATTTTAGCAATTACGATATTTGGAAGTTTCAAATAACGATCTTTTTCAAGGCCAAGCAAATGCATAATGTTGTCTCTGGATGTACGCCGATCCCTAGTGATCCAACAGAAAAAGGAGATTGAGAGAAGAAAGATGCAATTGCTCAAAAATTGATAATAACAACTGTAGAAAAGTCAGTATTAATACATCTTTTAAATTGCAATACACCAAAGGAAATGTATGATAACTTAAGCAGTGTTTTGAAAGAGATACCGAGCAGCAGAAATACCAGTTACTACAGAAGTTTTATAACTATCAATATAAAAAATGTATGGATATAACTAAATATATATCTGGTTTAGAGAATTTGATCCATAAATTAAAAATGTTAAAACAAAATATTGATGATATGATGGTATTAACTAAAATTCTATCGACCCTACCTAAAACGTACAAATATTTTGTGAGTGCTTGGGAATAGACATCTAAAGAAGAGAGAAATCTGACAAATTTGTCTGCTCGACTATTGCTCGACTGATTGCTGAAGGAAAAAGAATAAACAACGTAGAAAATGATACCGAACAAGTTGCGTTTAAAGTATCAGGCACAGCTAACAGAAGTAAGGTAAATAGAAACAGTAATATTAAAGAAAGAATATGTTTTAAATGTAGTCAACCAGCACATTTTGCGAAATATAGTAAAAATAATGGATCGTGGTGCAGTATATGTAAGAAAAATAACCATCAAACGAAAGATTGCTACTTTAGAAATAAAAATAAAAATTATGTAAGGAAAGGAAAAGTAACAAGGGTAATATAGATTAGAGATAAGTGTATTACACATATTATTACATTGTGTCTTCTTCTTTCTCCTTGAATAAGCTACTTCAAAACACTACAATAGTTAAAAAGTCAACAGAAACAATGGTTCTGTTTTACGATCCTCCGTCGAAAAAGGAGTCGATGGAATGGCGTCGACCTGATGAACCTCATCTCAGCAAGGCGAAAGTCATTCAATCAACGAAAAAAGTGATGGCCACAATATTCTGGGATTGTGAGTGCATTTCGCTAACTGACTTTAAAGACCACGGTACATCTGTGAACGGCACATATTGTCCGTCTTTATTGGATAAAGCGAAGGACAGTATTCGTGGAAAATTGAGTACAGGTGTGCGATTATTGCACAACACTGTTCCTGTCCATACTGCCGCCGTCTCACAAGCTCCCATCCGTGAATGTGGCTTTCGAGAATTGGAAAATCCCCCGTATAGTCCGGATATAACTCCCTGTGATTTTTATTTGTTTTCTAATTTAAAAGAAAAACCTTAAGGAACGTCGTTTGTAGTTGTAAGCAGCTATTATAGAACATGTTGACGGAAAAACTTCAGATTATTTTTACAAGGGTATTGAATTATGAATTAATGGTTGTAATAAATGTATAGAAGTTAGGGGAATTACATTGAAAAATAAAATTTCTTATATTGTACCAAGTTTCTTTCTTCTATATCAGGCCGAGAATTTATGGCTCCTACCTCGTATGTATCTTATCTCAATGGCAACTTCGACCAAGAAAATTTATTTTTAATTGCGCCCTCAACATAGTAAATATTCTGTTGCCGATACATCCTTTTACCTAACTCTTGTTTACATCTCACCTCACATAATCTTTGAAGATCTGGAGACACTTGCTCCTGCATCCTTACTTATTAACCAGTCTTTATGGTGGATTATTTTAACCTGTCTACCGTTACTGATTCCGAAGAGACCTTACTACAGAATACATTTAGATCATTACGGGCCTATCATCTCGGTTAAACGTAGTAACATGCACGTCTTAGTAATCATTGATGCATTGTCTACATTCGTGGGGATGTAGTGTCATGAATATATTACAGGATACGTTACTAGAAGAATTTTAAAACGAATCAAAGGTTGCAATATTTGTTTCTCTGAGTTGGTGTATTTAGGTACAGATGTTTTATTGCAGCACAATAAACGCTGGATCCTACAATGTCAAGTCAATGTATCGACCAACTACAATGTATTTTCAATTATTTTCAAAAATAATCTGCATTATAGATTCGAACATGGGAAATGTTTGGCATTTGTCAAATATTAAACATAGATTAAAACAATATGTGGTAGAAAGTATTCATTGTTTACTCACGTGCAAATCACACAATTTAAAAGACATTATTATTGAAGCGTGCATTACTTTTTATATTCATAATATTAATAAAATATTGAAAGGTCTACATCGTCGGACAAAGTTTAAAGATTCAGTTAAAAAATTGGCTTACTCTAAGTACACGAAATATGCCAACTTAAAAAGGCAATACGAAAAATAAAGGTTTACCATATTTTAATGTACTCCAAATCAATTGATGTCAAATATACACTAGGGTGACAGAATAAAATAGACACCAGGTAAAGCGGTATAAATATGTAAACAGCTAAATTCTAAGAACGAATTAAGAGCTTTCTCTTGTCATTAGGGTAGGAGTAGATGTATCGGAAGGAATCCGTCATAGTTTAGTATCGTTACAACTATGCCTCGCTTAGAAGGTTCGAGTGATATTAACGACTTCACCCGGGGTCGCATCGTTGGCCAGAATGAAATAAGTAAATTTTTAAATATTCCGTTGTCCGCAGTTAACCGTGTGATTACACAATTTAAACGCAAGGAAAAAACAACAGTGGAGCCGAGACCAGGCCGTGCCGGACCTTCTGAAAGAAGTAAAGGGTGCTTGTGCGCGAAGTGTTAAGAGAACCGCGAAAAAGTACATACAGCTGAGCTTGCGGCAACTTCACAGAAAAGTCAGCGCACCGTTCTGGGATACCTCCACAGTATGGGGATGTATAAAAGGGTGGCAAAGAAAAACCTTTTCTTACGGCGTTTCAAAAACGGCGCCGAATGGCTTGGGCAATCGAAATGCGAACGAAGACCGAAGGCTTTTGGCCGTCTATCATTTTCAGACGAAAGCAGATACTGCCAATTCAGTGATAGTGGTCGTACGCGGGTATGCAGACGTTCGTCACAGCAACTGGGCGACAAATTTTTGCATCAGACGGTGAAATACGGCGGTGTGAACATCATGTGTGGGGCGCGATATGGTATGGTGGAAGATCGCAGTAATCTGCGACGGAAATATAAATGCGGTAAAATATATCCAAATATTAACAGGACTACTACCGATATTCGACAACGTCATTTTATCTAACGAAGACGCCACTTTTATGGAGGATGGAGCACCCTGCCACAAAGCAAGAACAACAACCACATGGAAAGAGGAATAGGGGATTCGTATTTTACCATGGCCAGGCCAATCACCAGACATGAATCCGATAGAGAATGTTTGGCACATAATCCAGACAAATATGGCGAAACGACTCCGAAAACCCAGCAATAAGGAAGAATTCGTGACAGCTGTTACAGAAGAGTGGTTAAATATTACAGAAGACACCATTAATCATTTAATAGATTCTATGCCACGACGACTCGCAGCACTTCACGCAAGTAAAGGTGGATCGACAAAATATTAGTCTAATTTAAAAATTTTAAAATATTTTGTATGTATAACGAGAATAGTATCTCTTTTTAAATTAGTAGGTGTCTATTTTATTCTGTCACCCTAGTGTATAAATCATATTTACATGTGTTGTATAGTAGACGTTTTCTAAATAATATATGTTTCTTTTGATTTCTATTTACAGTGTTTTCCGCATATATTAGATAATACAAACTGATTTTGTATCTTTTGTATGTAATACAGGATAGTTTTTGTATTCTACGAAAAAGCCCCCCCGCGAACGTGTGCCTTTTTCCTGAAAAGCAATAGCTACTCGTGTATTGTACCAATACTTATGATATGAAACATTTAAATCGGCATTTTGAATTCCCGCTCTCTAGTAGTTCCTGACTCCAACGCGTTGTCGCATATACAATAAAGGACGTAGATATATATATATGATCCTTCTCATCTATATTATATGTCGTCTATGGGTTACTCCCATATAAAAAAGTAATAAGGGATTATTCTGGCTTAAATGTGAATTGCGTCGTCATCAAACAAAAACTGAATCGACCAATATTGCCCAATATTTACCGAGATCGACTCAAAAAGCGATCGACGGTTTGAGCACCCCTGATGTAAAGGCCTCAATCACAACACTCGGCAATCTGTTAGTATCATTTAAATATCAAATGTGGAAATAGGATGCGGATGATATTGATGATACTGATGTAGAAAATTATAAGTACTTATATGATTAATTTCGCTTTATGACAAAAGTACAGCAACAATTCAATAAAACGTGTTTGTAATCTTTTTAAGTATATTCATCAAGACAACCCATTTAATTCTGTCTTTACACCTTTCTCATGGTATTAGTGAAATCAATTCACGACAAAAACATGTGAGACGTAAAACGCTAACACACGGACATGTTTCTGCCTCCCTGGCGTCATCAGCGTGGTTTCAAGCAGTTTTATGCTAACACGTGTAATTCTCTCACTGCTTCTATCGCCATAGTTAATTCTGTGATATAAATGAATATTCCTGGCGCTAACTAGTGCCCCGAAAACCCAACAATAAGGAATAACTCGTGACAGCTGTTACAGAAGAGTGGTTAAATATTCCAGATTAGAATTATCTATTAAATGATTAAAGATTAATCATTTAATAGATTTTATGCCACGACGCCTCGCAGCACTTCACGCAAGTAAAGGTGGATCGACAAAATATTAGTCTAATTTAAAAAATTTTAAATATTTTGTATATATAACGAGAATAGAATTTTTTTTTAATTAGTAGGTGTCTATTTTATTCTGTCACCCTAGTGTACTAGGTAACTTTATTGAGTGCAATATATACAATATACCAACAGCCTACAAGCTATTGCGATTGTAGACATTTCAAAATCGACAGTATATCGGGTTATCAGCGAGTATAAAAAAAACACAGGGAAAACTTCAGAGACAAAAAAGATAATTGGTACACCATCTTTACTGGAATCTTTTGATGAGGTCGTCAAAATTGCTGTTTGCCTAGTAGTTCACAATATGTTTTGTATAGATTGTTTCGTCGAAAGAAAACATCTGATTACCACGAGGAAATGAATTACGGTTTTCGAGGAGTGGTTTACTAAAATATTACAATATTTTCTAGTGAATACTATCGTTGTGATGGATAATGCACCATATCATCGCCGGAAGGTAGAAAAAACACCAACAACAATGTGGAGAAAAGCGGACATACAAAATTGGTTACAAAATAAGGGAATAGAGTATTCTGGTTAGAGCAGAATTGTTGAATTTGGTAAACATGGTCAAAAGTAAATATAATTCAATTGTAAAGTCAAAGAACACAACTGTTCTTTGTTTACCATAATACCACTGCGAACTCAATCGAATTGAACTAATATAGGTGCAAATAAAAAATGAACTTGCTGCACTAATTAAACGAACTTAAGCAACATTTGCACAATACTATCACTAAAGTAACTGCAACAACTTGGCAGAACTGCATAAATCATGTTATCGAAAAAGAAGCGAGTATGAAGGATCTTGATGGAATTATCGACCATTTATAATTTCTGTTGGAGACGACAATAATAGTGATGATTCGGTTTCCTCACAAATTAAAAAATCTTCAAATAGTTTATAAAATTATTGTTATTAACTTGGTCAGTTCTAATTTTAAATAATTGTCATGGATGGTTGTAAAATTTAAGCTATTTTCAACTCCATTGCTTATTATGTTTTACTATATATACACTGTTATCTATATAATGACACGTACTTTTAAACTTTTCTCTGCAAATAAATGCAATGTCTTCTAGACAAATTTATTTACCTTCATGTATTGTAACTACTACATCTACCATTCTATTGTTTTAATTGTAGAATTATCCCTGAAGAATCCATATACAATTTTATTTAGGACAGACTTAATATTTCAGACAATCCTCAAATTTAAGTTTACCGCGTAAAATTGATTCCACAAATTTATCGGTTGTAATTTGGGCTGGGGGTCTGTTCAGAATTTTGTTTCTCTCTTTTTGGAATGAACTATAGTACTATAATAACGAAATTGGATAAAGAGGTTCATATAAATTTCGCCAATGATAATAAAGATAATACTGTATCACAGGAAAGGAGATTACTGGAAGAGCTACTGACAGAATATGCAACCCTTCATCGGTCATAATTAACTATACCTGTAAGTTTATCTACTTAAACTAATTCAACATTTCCACTCACTAATTGTGTGAAATAAAAATCAACCTTAGTGATAATTCCAAGGAAATATAGAACAACATTTGAGGGATATGAGAAAGCCCAAAGGAAATATGAAGGAAAATAATGAGTTTATAATCTTCACTCTGTAGGGGGCTTTTAACAAAGGCTTTGTGGAAAACAGGAGGCCCACGGAGAAGGAAGTGTAAAGGATTTATACGAAGATATTTGACGGTGAAATTAAATATAAAGAAAAAACGTGAAATATGTTCTAAGATAAGGAAAATGTAAAAAAGTAATTAGTGTTAGCGGTACAGTAGATCGTAGATCGAATAAAGTCTGCGAAGTACCGGAAATCCTATTTCCTCAACTTCGCCATCGGATTGTAATTCGCTCGAACGTCCAGCTACTCAATCCACCTTCGACTCGAGCGAATTTTTCTTAACGCAGTTGGTGGGCGTGGTTTTCCGTCTTGGAGTAACTCACCGAAGCTTCCAGCTACTCGATTCACCCTCGACTCGAGCGAGTTGTGTCTTCGACGGGGTAGGAATATAGTCTCAACCTCATCTGGATATCAGTTACCCGAGCGTCCGGCTACTCAATCCACCTTCGGCTCAGGGAAACCGCATCTACCACGAAGTGTGAAGGTTCCATTTCTGGATGCAGATCATGTCAGGTCCCGGGGCCTTGTTGGACCGGAACGGCTTTCACCTCCTCCGGTGACGTGGGTCGTATTGGGTCTTCGTCCTCCTCTGCCGTGAGGATGTCTCGCACTCGTTGCTGGATTCGCCCTATTTGGTTGACGTTCATGTTCTCGTAGACGGCGCTGCACTGTCTCTCGAGGGTTTCGGTGAAGGCTTCCGCTTTGTCCACGGTGGTGAAGGCGACACCGCGTGCCCCATGGATCGGTGGAACGGGAACTCGCTGCCTCTTCATGACCATTACTGCCCTCCAGAATTCGGATGGAGAGTCTGAGGCTCGGATCATGAAGTCGTCCCAGCGTTTGTTACGGAATGCGTCCAGTGCGACCTTGGTTCGTCTTGCCATTTGATTATACTCCGCTTTGTGAGTCGGGTTGAACGATCTCTGCCACTGTCTTCGGAGCCTGTTCTTCTCCCGTATCAGATCTCGGACTTCCCTGGGGATGAAGGCTCTGTCGTCGACAGCACGCGAGGTATTGGTTGCGTATCTCAGACTGTCCGTTACGCGCTCCGTGACGTGGCGTACTGCTGTTTCGAGCTCGATCGGGCCGCCTATCGCAGTGATAGGACCGATGTTGGTGGAGAGGTGGTGCATGAAAGCGGACCACGACACCGTCTAATGTGTCCGGAGTTCTTCGTCTTCTCGTGCCGCCTGTCCAGGTTGCAGCAGCATTGGGTAACGGTACACAATTAACATCAGCTCTAGTACAGAATGCCATCTTTGATTCGAGGTGTGACACCTTTCAATATGACCACTTTCAATATGTGCAAAGACCAGTTTACACAATACATTAAGAATAACTGAGGATGCTTAGTTGATTTAATTGCAGCATCGCTTAATCTAGTAAACAGCTATGCACTTGAGCAATCAAATTGTCAAGTAGCTTGGTTAGATGATTCTTCAAAGAATGTCAAAGATGCTAAAGGTAACGATTACCACCAACAAAATTAATTCCTCACAAACCTCATTGAGCAGAAAAACGATTAAAACCGAAGAGAAAGGCGGCCCTCGACAAACTAGTTATAGCTGATGTGCAGTTTTAGTTACAATGCCTACAAATGCGCACAAAATTAATTGCGAGCAGCTGATAAATCTGTCATGTAAGGTTAATGTGGAGATGTTCCATATTTAAAATATCCAAGAGTGAATTGTTTGTTTATCTGAAATTATCCAGTGTTGCTTTCGAAATGCAAGTAAGACCTTTGATATTAAACGATAATTTAACTACTCAAATTTGAAGAAGATTGTTGTAGACGTTCGTGGTTGCTGCCTCTTTTTGAAACTAATTAACGACCAGGTTAAAGCTGCGTTAAATGTAGATAAATTTCCCTAGCTCTAATTCCAAGTGTAAAGAACAATTGATAGAAGTGTGAAACAGAATACCAATACCATCACCATTTTCTTCGAAACGCTTATTATACAGGCTGATTCAAATTAAGTGCGCAGCATTGCAATCACAGTTATTATTGTTTCTAGAAAATAGGTTAAATTAGCAAAGTAACAGTGTTTTTAACGCTGATTAATACAGAGTATACAAGAAAACAATTACGTGACGCATGTCCGAGAAATTTTCACTAACATTTTTCGTTATCTTCTATTGCTCAGTGTTAAGTAATTTCTCACTACGAAGTGTCCTCATTCGGAGAAATGCGATATGCTGGAAGCATACATTGTATGCAGCAAAAATTCAAGAAGGACCAGTGAATAATTATGCTGAACACTATCCTTTACGACAGCAGCCAGATCGACGTTACTTTCGAATACTATGCAAACGATTTAGACGACATGATGGCTTATTTAAAACGAAAAGAAAAATGTTATTAAGGAAGAAGTAGAAATTACAGTGTTAACATATTTTGAAGCCCATTGCGAATTCCACTAGAGATGCTACTAAGGAACTGGGTTTAACTTATGCATCAGTTCAGAGAATTTTAAAAAAGCATAAGTATATCCCATTTAAATACCGAACCTAACAAATATTATAACCAGGAGATTCAGACAGGAAGTAGACTTTCTGTCAATGTTAATTTTTGTGATGAAAATTTGAATGGAGCACAGTGTATTTTATGGAGAGATGAAACGAACTTTTCCAATACAAGACTGTTTAATAAAAAGAATCATCACTACTGGTCGCAAGAAAATTTATTAATAGTTCGTCCACATGCAGCACAAGTTCGATTTACTTTTAATGGTTGATTAATTAGTTCGATAGTCGTTGGTTCAGTGTTCACAATGGTACATTGATAGGAGACAGATATCTAGAATTTATTCGGAGTCTTCTAGAGGATTTCCTTGATAACGCCAATTATCTGAAGCGCCAAAATTTATACTTTCAGCAGGACGGTATTCCTGGATACAACTACCGCATAGTACATAACTATGCGGACACCATCTTTGCCGATAAGTGGATTGGTATAAATGGGCCAATTCGACGGCCAATACGCTGAACTTATCTTTCACCTTTACACTTTCTTCTTTGGGGATATTTACAAAATCAGTTGTACAAAATGCAGTGCAACAACATGGTCAAATTGCCATATAAAGTTAAGAAAGTTCGCGATTTGGATAGAAGGACAGTCTTAAGAGCTACCCAGAGTGTACTCAAGCGGGCACGAAAATATATTGAGAAGGAAAGTGATACTTTTGAGCATTGTTTATAATATTTTTAAATTTAGATGTAATATCTTAGAATAAACATTAAGCACACGGACACGTATGTATTTGTTTTGTCAAAAGTTGGTGAAGCAACCTGAAATGATTCCGAAATCAGCTAGAGATGGCGCTCGAAGGTTGAAGTGGATTCATTGGTCGGCAAGGGCAACCTTTTTTATGGCAACTCTCAAAATTTCAGGTGTCTACTGTCAATAATTGTTGTTTAAGAGTGTATTTTGTGTAGCAAGTCAGGCGGTTTCGTAAAAATGAATAAAATCGAATTTCGTGCAGTGATAAAACACTTCTGGATGGCTGAGAAAACGGCCACGGAAATTCGAAATATTTTGCTAGAGGTTCATGGCGAATGCACCCCATCATTTTCGACCATCAGATTCTGGGTGAGCGAGTTCAAACGTGGTCGCACAAGTACAAGTGACGATCCACGAAGTGGACGCCCAAAAACCGCTACCAACGATGAAATGGTCCACAAAATTCAGGATGTCGTGTTAGCCGATTGCCGATTGAAGCTGAAAGAAATAGCAGAGACAACAGGAATCTCAGAAGAACGCGTTGGCCATATCCTACACGAAATTTTGGGTATGAAAAACGTTCAGTGCGATGGGTACCGCGTTTGCTCACACTGGAACAAGAACGAAATCGGGTGACCGTTTCGAAGGAGTGTCTGGCCAGGATTCAACGCAATCTATGGGATTTCTTCATGCATTTCGTAACTGCGAATGAGACTTGAATCCACTACTACATCCCGGAGACAAAGGAATAGTCGAAGTAGTGGACCTTTGCGGGCGAATCGGCTGCGAAGAAAGGAAAGACAGTTCCATCGCCCGGAAAGGCAATGGCGACCATTTTTTGGGATTCCCAAGAATCTGATGTTCGGCTATCTGTAGAAGGGAAGGACGATCACAGAGCAATACTATAATACAGCGATTTATTGACTCGATTCGATGCAGTATTGAAGGAGAAACGGCCTCGTTTGCATCGGAAAAACGTGCTTTTCCACCACGACAATGCACCGGCTCACTCATCCCGCATCGTCGTGTCTAAATTGAATGAGATGCGCTACGAATTAGTCTCTCATCCTCCAAATTCACCGGACCTAGCTCCCAGCGATTTTTTGCTATTCCCAAACCTGAAAAAATCACTGGGAAGAAAGAGATTTGCCTCAAATGAGGAGGTCATCGCCGCTACAGGTGGCTATTTTGCAGACCTAGAAACATCCTACTATTCCGACGGCTTGAAGAGATTGGAGCATCGTTTGAAAAAGTGTCTTGATCTTCGAGGAGGCTACATCGAAAAATAAAAATAAAAAATTACACCAATACCGTGTTTTTCTTGTCGATTCCGGAAACATTTCAGGTCGCCCTCGTAGCACCTGGAACAAAATGGAAACTGTTATAACTTTTTTATTATTCATTTTAAGATAATAGCGGATTACAACTTTCACATCATAACTTAATGTATCTTTCATTTCTTTTTAATATACAGGGTGTTCCTTTAAGAAAATTATAAAACCCAAAATTTCTCCGACATGCGCCATGCAATTGTTTTCTAGTATACTGCATATTAATCAGCATTAAAAATGCTATTGCTTTGCTAGTTTAACCTATTTTCAAAAAGCAATAATAACAAAGATAGCAATGGCGCGCACTTAATTTGTATATGGAAAGAATAGGATTAAGCTTGCGGGTATAAAAAATGAAACAACATCAAATTTATTGAAATTCAGTTTTCATTCAAATTTGCTACACCAGTCAATAATGTAATTGACATTATCCGTATAGATTCAAAATAAAGAGCGTTCAAATAAATTTTACCTCCAGTAGTCCATTCTAAAACCTTTTGCCATAACTTGTACAATTTTCAGTTGCATTAGTTGTATTACGTTTTCCTGGTTTAAAGAACATTGAGCCCCTCATGGTTTGAAGAAATGTGAAACTCTATAACGCTTTTATTGTTGTCTACTGAATTATTACATGCTACACTGACTTACACCGTGCGTTGAATGAAGTATACTGCACGGAGTTACATTGCTAACTTCACGGAGTTACATTGTTGAGTTGATTATTTTTAATCGGCACAGTGGATAACTACTAGAACCTTAATTTAGCAGATTAGGGTAATTCCCGGCACTTCCATTGCGTCAAGGTTTATGTTACGTTAGAATAAATCGTGTTAAATATTTCCGCCAAACTTTAGTTATGCGGCGGTGCAGCACTATCAGCAGGAACGAAGCGTATGAGGGGCATAACGTTACATCTGGAGAGATAGTGTTAGAAACACCATTACGTACCTTTAGCAATAAACCTCTTGTCTTATTGCCGCACAGTATTTTATTAATTACCCGTTCGACAACGGAACAGTTTGCTTTTCACCTGAACTTAACTATTACTAAGTACATAGATATTGTGTAGTGTTTTGATTACAATAGTAAATATTAATATTAATTAATATTTATCTATACAACGAAATGCAAAGTAGAAATAAATGCAAAAGTAAAATTGAACGATTTCAACACATTCAAAATAGAAATTTGTTCGGTTGTACCGAACAAGTTGTCAATTTGACAGAGTATTCGGTCAGATCCATAGTTGATAGGAACTTGTTAAAATTGAAATAAGAGTAAGAGGAGAAAGAATTAAAAAGAAAAAGAGATAAAAAGAAGAAAAATGAAAAAAGGGGGGTGAAAAAGAGAGAAAAGGTGAAAAGAGTAAGAGAAAGAAAGAGAGACAAAAAGGGGGAAAAAGAAAGAAAAGAAAAAAGGAAAAAAGAAAGAGGAGAAAAGAGAAAGGTGAGATCCCGACGTTTCGCCATCGTCGTAGGAAGCTTCTTTGGGAGAAACAGGGAAGAAATTTCTTACCGGCGAGCATTTTTTTGAGGTCTGCGAACAGCCAGTAGGCGCTGGGAGCCAAATCTCGTGAATACGGCGGATGTGGGAGCAATTCGAACTTCAATTCATGTAGTTTTGCCATTGTTTTGATTGACTTGTGACACGGTGCGTTGTCTTGATGAAACAAATTTTTTTTCTTTGCCATATGCGGTCGTTTCTTTGCAATTTCGGCCTTCAAACGCTCCAATAACGCTATACAATATTCACTGTTGATGGTATTTCCGTTCTCAAGATAGGCCATAACCTTTCCGGCCGATTGTTGTGCTTTCGGGCGCTTTGGACGATGTTCACCAGTTGCTGGCCACTCAAATGACGATCGTCTTGATTCCGGAGTGAAGTGATGGATCCATGTTTCATCCATTGTCACATATCGACGCAAAAATTCCGATTTGTTACGTTTAAACATGGCCAAACACTGCTCAGAATCATCAACACGTTCTTGTTTTTGGTCAATAGTGAGCAAACGCGGCACCCACTTTGAACAGAGCTTTCTCATAGTCAAATGCTCACGCAATATAAAGCCAATACGTTCTCTTGATATCTTTACGATGTCAGCTAACTCACGCAACTTCACTTTTCGATCATTCAAAACGATTTTGTGGATTTTTTTTATGTTTTCTAGTGTTACCGCCTCATTTGGACGTCCACTGCGTTCTGCATCATCGGTGTCTCTACGACCACGTTTGAAGTCAGCAAATCAACGTTTTATTATTGTTTCTGATGGAGCGGAGTCCCCATAACACTTTTCAAGCCATTGCTTCGCTTGAACGGTATTTTTTCCCATCAAGAAGCAGTGTAAAATTAAAACACGATATTGTTTTTGATCCATTGTTTTGAAGATAACAAAAGTACCGTAACTCTTAGCACAATAACTCACAAACTAATGAATAGAATATCATGAAATTTTAACGGCTGTCTTTTGAAGGTTAGTACTAACTGAGAGAAAGGTGACTGCAATAAAACTAGCGTCATTTATGTGTTAGGCTCGGGACTTATCAGCCCATGTGTTATATCCTTAAAATTTGTATTGAAAGACAATAATACCGTAATTAGAAATTTTCGAATAATAGGATGTGGTTTGTAAATATTTCGTTTTAAAGAAATGTGATATTTTTGAATTATTACGATAACGAACAACCACACATGGCAACGTGTCAATTTTGTCGGGTTTTACTTATATCCAGTTGGTCTAACAACAGTCACATCAATTGGCGATTGCAGTTATGTACTTCAATAAAATTGAATTAGCTAATTTAATTTATATAATACGAAGCAAATTAAACTACCTAAATTGCATGAAGTGGGATTATATAGAGTAACTGTTTCCCTTTTCTGATGTATGTATATGCAGTACGTGCGTATCATGCGATATATGTATGTTCTTATGTTAATATCTGCTTTCGAACAGTCTGTATAATTGAAAATACTTTAAAATAATAAAAGGATGTTAAAGCTGAACAACTTGCGTTAATTGCTTTTTCACGTTACTATAATCAGCTTCACCATAAGAGGGTGGCGCTTAAATGTAATACCCTGTATATACCATATTTACGTGTTCTGAAAGATTATTCGATAGCATACAACATTTCAATATTTTGTTCTATCTATTACCGTTCAAGAATTAAATTAAGAAAACTGAAAATCTGTGAATTTTCAAAGGGTTGTTTCACCCCCTCAGAGTGAATTTCAGCACAAACAAAAAATGTTTTACCAAGTTTCATTAAGATCTGACACCCGGGTACCTTCCCTTGTAAATTTAGGAAGAATTATAAGTTTCGATTAAGGTTTATTTTATTTATTAATTTTGTGTTGATTGACCTATAGAAATTTCGCTATTTCGTTACCATTATTGTAAATATTATCTATATAAAATGTAATAATTTTTTTAATGTTATTTTCCCTGGGATTTGTGTTTGTTTGTAGTTCAACATTAACTTCGATTCATAATTTTTCGAAGAGATTAAAAAAGCAAATATTCTGTTCAAAAATGCATATGGAACTATAGAAATTTCGCTGAGTGTGTAATGACAGCGTACTTGTTAGCTTCATTAACTTTTTGATTATCACATTTACTAGAGGCATAGCTATCATTTAATAAGTGTAAATACACATTTTTCTATCACCATTAATTGCCTAAAAAATAACAAAAGTAGCGTGACTCTTAGCACAATAACTCACAAACTAATGAATAGAATATCATGAAATTTTAACAGCTGTCTTTTGAAGGTTAGTACTAACTGAGGGAAAGGTGACTGCAAAAAAACTGGCGTCATCTATGTGTTAGGCCCGGGACTTTTCAGCCCATGTGTTACTTTTAGCCGCTATCTTAGACCAATCTATAAAAAGAAGGGTTATTTTAAATTCAACTTATATCGTTTTATCCGATGTTGTTACTGATTTTTTTTTTACTTCTCGTTCTAGGTGGTTATGGGCCGAAGCAGGTGCGCAACTCGAATTAGCAAATTCGTTAGATATTGGCGGATTTGGCTACCCAGCAATGGTTGTAGTTAACGCGAAAAAAATGAAATATTCGATACTAAGAGGTTCTTTCTCTAAAGATGGCATAAATGAATTTTTGCGGTAAGTGCTAGGTATAAACTTGATTACTAAAGGGTAATGAATCGGTTGATTTTTGTAGAAATTTGTCGTATGGTAGAGGTAATAAACTAGCGTCATCTATGTGTTAGGCCCGGGACTTTTCAGCCCATGTGTTATGTAGGCTTCGGAAGGTCTCATTCGTTTTAATCCTGAAACTAAAGTTCCAAATATACATTTTAGGTTGCCCTCGTATATAACGCATTATTCACATATAATAATTACTTGATGACCATATGGGGAGATATATAAGAAAACCCAAGAATCGAAGATTAATCAATTACTAATACTAAACAACCTACTGATGCTCTATAAAATTGAAAAACACCTTCTTAAAACCTATATAAAACTAACAAAGAATAAAGATGTACGCGACCACAAGACCAAAAGAAAATCCCATTTACGAACAGAAAGATTTACGCATGATAAGTTCTTACAAACGCTTACAACAAAAATAATAAACATATACAATAAACTACCCGATGATCTAAAACAACTCAAATATAAGACGTACAAAAAGAAGATTAAATATATGATTTGACACATTGGAGTCCTTGACAAAATTAGGGCGGGACGGACCATCGACCCAAACATCCCGAGTCGAAAAAAGAGGGACGTATAACATGGTGAAGCTAATACGGACTCGTGTGGGCATATAGACCTATGCACATGCAATGTAATATAGCTTTTGTAAATAAATTGGTAAAAAAAAAATTTTTACTGCATCTGCAACGTTTTGTAAAACCCGTTGCGACTTCCAAGCTTTCGGACGGTAGTTTAAATATCCTGCTTAATTATAATATTTCACTTTATAGACTGAGTGGGTTTTAGCCACGCTTCACATAAAATATCAATGTCATAACTTTTTCCTGCCAGACAATCTAGGAAACTATATTTATAGGCAATTCCATTGAAATACAATAAACCCTCGCTCAGGTAAATACCCGGTAGTAGAAACGTCGCGGTCAAGTAAACAGAAAATTGTTATTATAGAATCAAGTGGAACGCCCGGTAATGTAACCAAGCTTACACCACGTACAATTCGATAATGTAGACAGTTTAGGGTACCGGTTATTTCCCGATTTACGTGCGTAATTGAATCAATCAAAAGAATGTTTACGTAAACGTTTTCGGCGTCGGCACCGATTGTTCCCCGTAAGCGTTGGCTCCCTTGCCTCTCGTGAAATAAAGTAGTGCGCAGCTAAAATCACGCCAGAACAGACATGGCATTCACGTCCAATAAAAGAACAAAGTGAAAATCATCGACGAGATTAAAAAAGGTGCGAGGGTGACCCAATTGGCAAAAAAATGTGGAGTATCTAAAGCCACAATCTGTAAAATTAAAGCGTTTCAAGTCACAAATTTTATAACGTGTGTCAGATACATACGGAGGCCTGGAAAATCTTTGAACTTTAAAAAAATGCCCAAGCATCTAGAATGGAAAATCGTCTGTATAAATTGTTTTTAAAACAAAGTGATAATCATGTTCCAATTAGCGGTGAATTAATTAAAGAGAGAGCATAATTATTGAATGAAAACCTAAAAGAGGTGGAAAATTTTGTAGCCAGTGATGGCTGGCTAAAAAGATTTAAAAGGAGGTATGGAATTCGACTACCGTCGATATCTGGGGAAAAATTATCGGCACCATCACAACTAGTGCAACCGTGCAAAAGAAGAGTTCATGAACAAAATCAAAGAGCTACATTTAAATGAGGAGCAAATATACAATGCAAATGAAACCAGTCTTTATTGGAAATTATTACCTACGAAAACGTGTATTGGACCACATGAAAAATCTGCTCCGGAAAGAAAGGCGGAAAGACAACGCATAACTTTTCTAGCGAGCACTAGTGCTAATAGTACACACAAAATAAGGCCACTAGTAATAGGAAAGGCAAAAAGTCCACGTTCATTTAAAAATTTTAAGAATCTAGTTGATTGTAACTGTTCAAAATCCGCTTGGATGACCAAAGACACATTTCTGGAATGCTTCCCGAAGCACTTTGTCCCTCAGGTATGGCAATAAAACTCTAATAATAAGAAATGTAATTTCATTATACATATTCAATTTGTAGGTGAAAAATTTCTTAAGAACGCAAAATCTTCTAATCTTGAATAACGCACCAAGTCATCCTCCAGAGGAACAATTAAGAAGCAACGATGGCTCGATTTTTATTATGTTCATACCGCCCAACGTAATTCCGCGCGTTATCAAAAAATTCTAAACACATTTCTGAATCCTTAAAGCAAGTAACTTTACGTGAGGCAATTTTAAATTTAGATATGGCGTAGAATGCTCTTAACCAGCAAACAATCAAAAAGTGTTGGAAAAATTTGCTTTACTCCAGTGATGATTGTGACGATGAAGGCAATGTACCGCTAACCATCATTAGAAAACGTTTACTATCTGATGCTCAAATTATTAACAGCGCATTATCGGACGTTCTCAAATTATTAAAAGCAATAAATCTCGACATTGTTTGCACAGTTACCGATGTTAGTTTATTGAATGACGATAAAGAGATGGATGATGCACATGAAGAGGAAGATGGGGTGAGTGAAGATGACGATACTCCGATTGAAATAAAAAATACAATGAGTGACGCAGAAGGTGTAGGAATTTTTAATCAAGCGTTAGATTGGGCTGAAAAAGAAAACATATTATATGCCGATATTTTAGTGCTCCATAAACTACGGGCAATGGCATTAGAAAATACCAAGCGTAAATCTACGCAAACAAAAGTAGGACATTATTTTTCAAAATAATGTGAAATTTATTTTTTAATATTATGCATTATGTTACTCATTGTTCATAATTTATTTTTTAATAAACACATTTTCTTTTATGCAATATCTTTATAAATAAAATAAGGCTCGCTAATGTAAACTTTCGGTAATGTGAACAGTGTTTGGCTGATATCGCTCACATAATCGAGCGTCTACTGTATATGAAAAAACAAAGAATAGGACCAAAAATTGGCAAGTTCGATACTAACAGGAAAAAAAGAAATATATCGACACTGACCAACAGACATTTTCGCAATGATATCATTCACACGAACTGTAATGAATTCAATTTTAACAATTAGAGGGTCAAGGACCGTAGTAAATAAAAAAAATAGTTTAAGTTTCAAATTATAATAAAGAAAAAAGGGAGTATAATCAAATAATCACGATAGGAGTTGGTTTTAATTACAAAGTCCTTGTTAAGGACTTAACATTGTTTTTGTGTTTTTGTAAATGAATTTTAAGTTTCTAAGGAAATGTATTTTGTTTTATCCATTTTTTTTACTATTTTATGTATTTTATATGATTTTATCTTCTTTGCAACCGTATGGGTTAGCATTATTACCTTATTTTCATTTAGAATATTACTTTATTTTCATTTTTATCATTTATTTCTTTTGCTCTCTGTTGAATATATCGAATTTTATTTTAATATGTATGTACATTACGCATTGTATATGTATGCAAGCCGGCCATTCACAATACTCTAGCTAAAAGCGCCTAATTTAAAAGTCATTAAGTGCAACGTCGTCGAACAAATAATGGGAGTTTCCTTAATATTTAATATATACAAGCACAGGCAGTCGACTCCCGCGTGACGGTCGAGATATTAGCGATCGTGTACTCTCGGTCACCTTTCATACCTCGTCGTAACGTTTACAGTAACGTCGTCGGACGAATATTGGAAGTTTCTAATAGTTTCAAGTTTTGGCGGGAATCGTCGAGGCCGTTGTCGTTTATACATTTATTTAAACTTCTGTTGCGATTCTGGCGGGAGTCATTCTGGTAAGGTTGTCGGAGCGCATGTATAGATTTCTCTATTAAGTACATCCTCAACTTTCTATTATCGTACGTCGAGGCTACTGTGTCCGTTATCGTCTATACATTTATTTAATCTTCTGTTACAATTCTGGCGGGAATTATTCTGGTAAGGTTGTCGCAGCGCATGTATAGATTTTCTTATTAAATACAAATTCTCGACTCTCTATTATCGTTCGTCTAGGCTACTGTGTCCGTTGTCGTCTATACATATATCTGGTCTTCTGCTAAGTTTGTGTTGGGAATCATTTTGATAAGGTCGTCGGCGCGCATGTGTAGACATCTTCTACAAGTACGATCACTCCGCTTCTTGTTGACGGTCGTTGCGGCCGCAGCGCCCGTTGTTTTTTGTACGTTTGTTCGGTCCTTTGTCGTATCGGGACTTAGACATTTTTTCATTTAGTTGTTCGTCGTAGCGGACGAGTTTCACGCACCATTTTTCTATATGTAATGTCGGCTTCATCGCTCAGTTTTCCTTGTCGGTGCGCATTTCGCACAATTGCTAGCTATTGGCTTTTTCCATTCTTTCTTAGCAAAGAGCTAAAGATTGCACATAACGTATTATTTCAAACAAGAACGCCTGGGTAGCTGTCACATTACATTTGTTTTGAGATCGGCTATTTTCGCTACTGTCGCCCTCGACCAGGCGTTCAAGCTCTAAGAGATAGGGTGGGTTCCCCTATAAATATGTAAATAACGAACGTATTTGGTTCAAGTACAAATACAAGCCAATGATACAGGGCCAAGTCCCTTAGGCAAATTTAAAACAAAGAAAATGTATTAGGCTCCCGGAAAGGGACATATAAATAAGCATAGCACCCAGGTGCGCTTGTAAATTTAAAAAGTAAATAGGGTTAGCTACCCTAGAAAAAGGTAGTGGTGCATGCATACAGATAGAGGCATTAGTACATGCCTCTAACAAAGCTTCTGCGGAAGCATATAAGAATTTAATATTTTAAACACAATTAAAACATAGCTTTGCAACGTACATGCTGAGGCGGTGCTTTATATTGCTACCAAAGGAAAACATACATGTACACATGCTAATGTACATTACATGTATAAGAGAGCTCAAGTAACTGCAATTATTGCAAATATATATATATATATATATATATATATATATATATATATATATATATATATATATATCTTACTAAAATCGTAACTGTACATCGACAAGAGTGGAAACCGTGTATACATTTTATTTTTTAAATATATTCTTTGCGCATGCGCATTGAGTTTCACTGTACAATCTTTCATCTAGTAAATAAGCGAACATACTCTACAAGTAAGTATTGGCTGTTCTTCAAACCAGGAGAACGTAACAGTGCTTAAGAAATGTTTCTCAACCTACATGCACACAAGAAGTTCACAAAAGGTTCATTTGCTTTTTTTTAAGAAAATTTACCAACATCCAAGATTTAAATTCTGTCGTTAAGCGGCGCTTGCTTATCCTGCTATAAATATTACGTACAGAAACACAAGGTTTGATTCCTTTAAGAAGAGAACAGCAAACAAATATAAGAAAAATAAGTTACCTAAATTTGTTCCACGGCCCCACTTGCTTGTTCTACCTTCCATGGCAAGGACTCCGGACATCCGGGCTGATTTCTTGGTTAAAATCGTTGTTGCTCGCCGACGACTCATGGCCCTCGTTTAAAATGAAATAGTGTTCTCGGAATCCACTGTCCCCGGCATCAGGAAAACTGCCCTCACAAAGACGGCGAATCCGTGAGAAAATGGTTTGTGAAACGTAGAATATTCTATAAAAACAAAAGGGAGCGGTGAAGATACAGTTTCAAAGAAGAAACCAACAGGAAAAAGCCTATAATTATTGAAGTAATACGTATATAAGTATGGATTGAAAAATGTAAAAAAAAGGCACTATACCTGCTCTAGTTTCAAGGTGACTTCCCAGATGTAAAAATTTCGGTTTTAAATGAACTAAGAATTACGTTCTCGTCACAAAAATACAATATTCAAGTTTAGCCTAATTCTCTTTCCACAGTTGGTGGCCAAATCTTCAAAATTTCGTGTATAATTTCACAAAATCCAACTGCAACTTTACTTCATAAAAGCCAAACGTGAAAGAGGACACGCAAAACCTGGGCTCGACCTAAAAAAGTTTTAGCATGACAAAAAGAAATATACGATTTGTATCGTTAGTATCGAGTATACAGTGTAATGGAAAAGAATATAAGAAAGTAAAATTATGCACGTAACAAATGTGTGGATATAATCAGAGCTGCTAATGTTAATTAAAGCACATACGTATATACCAGGTGTATGCATACTTTTTTCCGGTTTTTTGCTAAAAAGAAACGCGTAATTTTCAAGGGAAATTAATTTTTTTATTCAAAATATTGGCCAACGCCTTCTACACATTTCAGCCATCTTTTAGCTAATTTATGGATACCATGCCAGAAAAACTGCTTGCCCTTTGCGGCAAACCATTCGTCATCGTCCAACTTCCTCGAAATTGCTGAAATGCTGCTCTGCGGGCGCGTCCCCCATCGATGCGAATAGGTGAAAGTCAGATGGCGACAGGTCTGGAGAGTACGGAGGGTGCGAGAGGATGTCCCATCCATGCGATTTCAAGGTGTCTTCCACTGGTTTTGCTGTGTGAGACGGCGCATTGTCGTATAACAAAATCGCTTTGTCATGTCTTCTGGCCCATTCCGGTCGTGTTTCGATTAATGTGTAGGTTAAATTAATCATTTGTTGGCGATAGCGTTGTGTATTCACGGTTTCGCCGGGCTTCAAGAGTTCATAATACATACTCTGATCCCACCAGACACAGAGAATAGACTTCTGCCGAAGAGATTTGGCCTTGGTGTGGGAGGACCTGCTTCGCCAGGTGAAAGCCACGATTTTTTCCGCTTCGGGTTTTCAAAATAAATCCATTTTTCGTCACCCGTCATAATTCGACACAAAAATTATATCCTTTCTTGGCGTTGAAGCAACATTTCACAGGTAACTTTGCGATTTTCTATTTGACGTTATAACGTAAATGCTAGTTACATTCTTGGTGAAAGTGCGAATGTAAATTTGGAGGAATGTAAAGTGCGGCTGCAGTCGACCCTAAGTGATTTCTTTCGTAAAATCACTTAGAGTGAAGACGAAATAAGAACTTGGGATAACGACCTAAAAAAACGAAAAAGAAAAATTTTATTATTAGTCGACAGCTGTCCAGCTCATCCCCGTATAAGCGATTTTAAAAATATTCGTCTAGAGTTTCTACCACCGAATTCCACCTTCGCGATGCAGCCAATGGACCAAGGAATTATTCATACCTTAAAATCCTGTTATCGACGCCTGTTAGTAATGAAACACATTACGACTTTGGATACTGGGACTTCTAATGAAGTAAATTTGCTAGAAGTGATGGAAATGTTAGATAAAGTTTGGCAACAAATTTCGCAAAAAAACCATAAAAAATTATTTCCAGCACGCCTTGAAAATTGATTTTGATGAAGACGACGATTTACTGTTTTCTCAATGGCTTGTAAAATATAATGATAACATCGATGACGATAATTCACCTTTAGGTGTTTGGTTTCAAAATAATTTGCGGAATCCTAGTATCGCGAATCTAGAAACAATAGATAAATTTGTGTCAGTGGATAATAATCTTATTAGTTCATGTATCCCTAGTGATACAGATTTTGTTGAGGAAGTTTTAGATCAAGAAAATAGCGATGATAATGAAATAAGCAAAGAAAAAGAGGCTTCTGAAATCGTAAAACCCAGTTATGAAGATACGCTTACCGGAATAAGGACAGTTACATGATATTCAGAAACTGAAGAACATTCTACCAATATAATTTTAAATGATGCATTGGTAAAAGCATTTCATCGTTTTGGTCAGAAAAAAATGCAACGTTTCCGTTGCGCGTTAACGGGAAGAGACAAAGGTTCGGTTATCGATGCGTCATAAGGAACCCTACGGAGGTTCTAAACAAGCAAAAGAACGACGTCCTAACTCAACGCGTTCCGACGCTACAGTTCGTTAAAGTTGAATTTTCTTTTTCTCTTTTACAACTTTGACGGGCCGTAGCTCCTAAACGGAGCGGTCGCAATCGATTCCACGGATATTTTTCAATTGGAAACATTTTGTCCGTCGAAACGGCCTCGTTAATGCGCGACACTAGCAAACGTCGAACGATGTCGTTTTCGGGCTCCCTTCTTTCAAAAGTCCCGAAACGTCAATCGCCCATACCACCTAAACCAAGTATAGGCAACCTTTAACATGTTGTAGGCCAAACTTTAGTGTGCAAATACGTTCGCAGGCCGCGTTTAAAAGTAATGCATTTTAAAGTAGTGTTCATAATTTGTAGCGATGGATGTCGGACATGAAATAATACGACAATGCTATTATAATGCAATTTATTAAAATAAGATCACTCGTTCTTCCTCATTTGGAGTGAGTATGAGTAAGTAGTGTATATTTCTTTTTTAATTGAGTTTTTCAAAATGTCTCGCGGACCGGATCAAATCTTACAGCGGGCCGGTTGTTTCCCACATATGACCTAAACCGTTAGAGATATCGAAATTAAAAAAAATGCTTGTTCGACGCGTCAAAATCTACCCGGTAGGATACTAAAAACGGCCATTTTCGGACTTCGATATTTCACCGAAATTTCGCGATCGAAAATTCATATCTCGGTTATTCGTCGCCGCAGCGCGACCGCATGGTGCTCATTTTAAAGATCTCGACGCGTACTCTTGGACGCTGCAAACCGGAATCCTCTATCTCTAACCGTTTAGTAGCTACAGCGCTTCGAAGCTTATAGAGATAAAACGGTAATTGTCGGGGTGGGTGTAAAACTAAACTCAGCGCCTCTTACGATCATGGGATAGAGTTACAGTGAAGGTGCGTTTTCAAATGTACAGATTGTAATGGTATTAAGCGGAATGGAATTAAGCCTGCAAAAAGGAATGCTTCGCAGTAGTGCATGACTCGGCAACTATCAATATTAAAAATAGTGAATATAATTACAGTAGACGCTCGATTATGTGAACATCGGCCAAGCACTGTTCCCATTACTGAAAGTTTACATTAGCGAGCCTTATTTTATTTATAAAGAAATTGCATGAAAGCAAATATGGATGTTTATTAAAAAATAAATTATCAACAATGAATAACATAATACATATAATATTAAAATATAACAAATAAATTTTACATTATTTTAGAAATAATGTCCTATTTTTGTTTGTATAAATTTACGCTTGGTATTTTCTAATGCCAAGTATTGTGTCTTTTTCTTCAGCCCAATCTAACGCTTGATTGAAAATTCCTACAGCTTGCGCATCACTCAATGTATTTTTTATTTCAATCGGAGGGTCATCATTTTCACTCACTCCATCTCCCTCTTCATGTGCATTATCGATCTCTTTCTCGACATTCCATAAACAAACATCGGTAATTGTGGAAACAATAGCGGGATTTATGTCTTTTAATAATTTGAGAACGTCCGATGATACACTGTCAATAACGTCAGCATCAGATAATAATTGTTTTCTAATGATAGTTACCGGTACATTGTCTTCATCGTCATAATCATCACTGGAGTAAAGCAAATTTTTCCAACGCTTTCTGAATGTTTGCTGGTTAAGGGCATTCTAGGCCATATCTAAATTTAAAATTGCTTCACGTAAAGTTACTTGCTTTAAGGATTCAGAAATGTTTTTAGGATTTTTTGATAACGCAGACGAAAGTAGAAATTTTCGATAATATAATTTAGTAATTTTGATTACATTTTAATCCATCGGTTGGATAAGTGGAGTTACGTTGGGTGGCATGAACATTACAAAAATTGAGCCATCGTTGCTTCTTAATTGTTCCTCTGTAGGATGACTTGGTGCGTTATCTAAGATTAACACCGCCTTTATTAGAAGATTTTGCTTTCTTAAGAAATCTTTCACCTATAAATTGAATATATATCATTAAATTACATTACTTATTATTACAGTTTTATTGCCATACCTGAGGCACAAAGTGCTTCTGGAACCACTCCAGAAATATACCTTTGGTCATTCAAGCGAATTTTGAACAGTTATAATCAACGGGACTCTTAAAATTTCTAAATGAACGTGGGTTTTATGCCTTTCCTATTACTAGTCGCCTTATTTTGTGTGTACCACTAGCATTAGTCCACGCTAGAAAAGTTATGCGTTGTCTTTCCGGCTTTCTACCTGGAGCAGGTTTTCATGTGATGTAACATAGGTTTTCGTAGGTAATAATTTCCAATAAAGACTGATTTCATCTGCATTGTATATTTGCTTTACATTTAAATGTAACTCTTTGATTTTGTTCATTAACTTTTCCTTAAACGGTTGCACTAGTTGTGATGGTGCCGATAATTTTTCACTAGATATCGACAACAGTCGAATTCCATAGCTCTTTTAAATCCTTTTAGCCAGCCATCACTGGCTACAAAATTTTCGGTCTCTTTTAGGTTTTCATTCAATAATTTTGCTTCTCCTTAATTAATTCACCGCTTATTGGAACATGATTATCCCTTTGTTTTAAAAACCATTTATATAGAGGATTTTACATTCTAGGTGCTTGAGCATTTTTTAAAGTTGTGCGATTTCCCGAGCCTCGGTATGTATCTGACATACGTTGTAAAATTTGTGACTTGAATCGCTTAATTTTACAGATTGTGGCTTTAGATACTCCATATCTTTGTGCCAATTGAGTCACCACCGCACCTTTTTTAATCTCGTCGATAATTTTCACTTTGACACTTAATTTTGAAAATGTTCTTTTATTGGACGTGGCTGACATGTCTGTTCGAGCGTGATTTTAGCTGCACACTACTTTATTTCACGAGAGGCAGGAGAGCCAACGCTTAACAGAAATTCCATACATAAATCGGGGAACAACCGGTGCCGGCGCTGACAACGTTTACGTAAACATTCTTTTGATTGATTCAATTACGCCCGTAAATCGGAAAATAACCGTTAGCCTAAACTGTTTACATTATCGAATTGTACGTGGTGCAAACTTGTTTACATTACCGGGCGTTCCATTTGATCCTATAATAACAATTTTCTGTTTACATGATCGCGACGTTTCTACTACCGGGTATTTACATGAGCGAGCGTTTACTGTATGTAACGATGTGATGCATTAACCCATTGAATGTTTTACTTTTTATATTTTATTTTACCATTGTATTAACTGCTGTTCATATTGTATTATTTGATAAATGAATAAAATATGTTTTTTGGAAAAAACATTCTGTTTCCTTTTTAAATATATTCACTATTTTTCCAATAAATCTTTCAATTTTTGCAAGATTTTTAAGTAGTTGAAAACTAATTTCATAAATCAATATGAAGTTTTTAACTACTTAAAGGTCACGTAAATATTGAAAGATTTATAAAATCAAGAATTTAATTTCGTCTATAGAATAAAGCATTTAAATGTTTCCCGCCTATGCACCTTTACGCCATCTATCACCATATACCCATACAGTGGACCAGTGTGTTTCGCCCAAACCGATTTTTAACATTGAGTAGCACGCCTCGGGTCATCTCTGATATGACCACAGAACAATTTAGTTCAACAGTTGTTCTATGGTTCTATCCCATTACCGTAAGAGGCACTGAAGTTAGTTTTACCCCCACCCCGACAGTCACCAATCTTTCTTGTTTTGTGACTCGGAACATGGTAAAAATGTCTTACGGAGGGGATTAGATGAATGAAATTAGTTTGGGTAAAAACCGGGTGGGACGCTAGCGTAGGAAATGCGTTACTACTGCACATTCGTTGGTCAAAAATAAAAGTATGTTCGGGAAAAGACTGACTTCATTTCTGTTCGATTGTTTGGTTCGTAGAGATTCTCCAAAATTTTTAGTATTACGTATTAAGGCGATTTTTACATTTATTAGCAGAGTTAATTTAGATTATTATTATTATTATTTCCATCCTATCCAAATATCTACTTTGACGTATTTAATGATGTCTCTTTTGGTTGTGCTTCTCTTTGAACCGTTCCTGTGAATTTCCCATCCAGATATAGAAAATCTGTTATAATTATGCACTTAATACTTATTCGGTTAGACTTGTGCATCTGATTCATGTTGTCAAATATATCAATTATCAGATTACACCATAATAATTTTTGAAAATATATACTTTATTCAATGTCTAACGAACACAGAGAAATAGACAAGAATAGTCTGTATCAGTTTTAGAACTGTAAGCCAACATAATTTGCCAGAAAATGTCGTAGGATGCAATTTTAATTTTATTACGAGTTAATAGTTATGAAGTAGAAAATTATTATTGCTTATTGTATGTGGATTCTATTTAGGTGTTTAGTGATTGATAATATTCTTTATATAATTTTTAGATACCAGTGAGATATTTTATCCCAGTGCGGTACACTTTAAAAGGCTGATACAATTATGTTTCGGTAAGATAACTAATTTGAAGAAATTAAATTAATTAAATAAGTTAGTGGATAAATATGTATATATTTTTCTAATTTCAAATAATTTATCTTGTTTTAGCATTGTTGTGAAATATAGAAGTTGTTCAGTAAAAGGATGCGCAGATAAAAATACAACTCTGCGTAGCTTTCTCGACCCTGTTAAATATACACGACTATTTAATAGCTGGTTTTATGCATATCCTAATGAAAATTTAGCCAGAATTCGTCCTTAAGAAATTTATAAGTTGGGGAAAGTTTCTAATGTTCGTTTTACCAAAAGTATGAAGGACAGTCCCAGGTAGTAGTCTGATGCTACTATTCCTTGTTTACATTTACCCGAGATGTAAGTATAAGCAATTTGTATATGTACATAGTTATAATTCATCAAAAATACAAGAGAAAAAGTATTGGATCTCTGGGTAAAAGGTCAGAATTGCATTTCTCATCTATTGCTTTCTTATTTAATATATACACTACCGCTCAAAAGTGTTTAGGCACCCCTGTTTTCATGTATTATTCATATAGTATTATGTTTACCGAAAAGACATTAGAATAAAATGAAATACGTATTTAAAATGTAGTTCAGTAAGATAAACACCCATTATATCGCATAAGGTTTACTATCATTTACCTACACTTGGTCGGACTACCATAAACTGTTTATTGCGGTGCAACTACAATAACAATCCCTCTGAATTTACTGGGTAAATTTAGTCATCTGTTAGATTGTAGGTAATAATGTTTAAATTACCTTCCTAGAAGATTATAGTGAAATGTGCAACCTATGATTAGTTTGCAGTGTGGTATTTACTCTATTCACGTCGTGAGCGAAATATCGTGTGACAATTTTTTAAAATGCCTCCGCGAAGAGAAATTAGTACGGAAACACGTGCGCTTACCATAAAAGTGGCATAAGCAATCGACAAGTTGCCAAAAAAATGAAAATACACCACGCTACGATTGACTATAACGTAAAAAAATATCGGAAAGCTGGGAGTTTTCTTAATAAAAGACGGAGTGGAAGACCAAAAGCGACAACATCTGCACATGATCGCAGAATAGTGGTTACCAGCAAGTTGAATAGACGCAAAACAGCCCCGGAAATCACCGCAGAATAAAATTTTGGTCGCCAAAAGCTAGTCAGTGTTTCTACAGTCAAACGTCGCCTACAGAAAGCCGGACTCCATGGACGTATTGCGATGAAAAAGCCATTACTACGCAAACAAAACAAGCAAAAGCGACTTAAATGGGCTCGTGAACACCAACACTGGGCCATAGAAGAGTGGAGCAACGTCCTATGGACGGATGAGTCCAAATTTGAGTTGTTCGGAACCCGAAGACGCATATTCGTAAGACGATCTGTGGGTGAACGTGCCAGAAAAGAGTGTATTGCTGCTACCGTGAAGCATGGTGGAGGTTCTATCATCATTTGGGGCTGTTTTGCTGACACTAGTGTAGGGGACATTGTGAAAATTGACGGTATATTAGAAAAAGAAGGCTACCGCGAAATTTTGGAGAACCACGCAATACCTTCCGGAATTCGACTTTTGGGTCAAAATTTTATTTTCCAGCAAGATAATGACCCAAAACATTTCTCTAAATTATGTAAAGACTATTTACGCCATTTAGAAGAGGAAGGAACTCTCAAAATTATGGAATGGCCTCCCCAGAGCCCCGACTTGAATCCAATCGAGTTACTATGGGAAGAACTAGATCGGAAAGTACGGAAATCGGCTCCGACATCACCTACTGACGTGTGGAACAAATTGCAATCGAGTTGGACCTAAATAACACAAGAAACTCTGGCAAAACTTATTGCGAGAATGCCTCGATTGTGTGCTGCAATTATTAAATCAAGAGGAGGTCACATAGATGAAAGCAAAATTTAAATTAAACGTTTTAATCTTCACATTTATTTAATATATTTTTATTCATGTACGCGTATCTGTACATAAAAAATAAATATTAACATTTTTGCTGTCAGTGAGAGTGCCTAAACACTTTTGAGCGGTAGTGTATATCTTCATGAGCAAAGCACTTATTCTATGGTTCTTTTTTAGCTTTTCATTATGTATATTACTTTTGTAGTCTTCCCTGTCTGACAATCAATTCTTTTATGTTCATATGTTAGATAGCATTAATTGTACACGTGTGGATATTTTATAAACACATACATGTTATGATGTCTCTAAATTAACATTCTGTATAGAACATTTAATACGTCAAAAAAAGATTATATATCTAAGGCTGTTTGCTATTGTACGATTGTTTTCTTTATATGATGACTGACGGTCTTATATATCAGGACTGCACGGGCAGTTTTAGATAGTTTTCCTTTAGACTCCTAACTAAATAACCACCGATGTTTAATATCACCAAGTATGTGCATATCTTTATCTACGATATTGGTGATTGAGCATAGCCTTAATGGTTTGTATGTTTTATATTGTGTAAGTGTAACAAACGAAATCTTATTAATCAATTAATAGCAAGTAAAGAGTTACATTTCAAATATGTTATAATGTGCAGCATTCTAAGCTAACCGTTTAAATTTCCCTCGTCTTTCTAAAACATTGGGTAACTACCGAATTTGTCACAAGCATTTCGATGACATGTGCAAGATCGAAACAAGAACGGGACTAAAACCTTTTAACATACCTACTTTACATCTTCTGAAGGTACCCTCACGAATTTAAAGGATTTTCTCCTTCAAAAACCAGCTTCACCGAAACCAATCTCTTTTAGTATAACCACACCACCAGTGCTACTGTCTCCTTTGCTAATAGATGATAATTCCATGGTGCAAGGTACTCATGAATATATTACAGGATACGTTACTAGAAGAATTTTAAAACGAATCAAAGGTTGCAATATTTGTTTCTCTGAGTTGGTGTATTTAGGTACAGATGTTTTATTGCAGCACAATAAACGCTGGATCCTACAATGTCAAGTCAATGTATCGACCAACTACAATGTATTTTCAATTATTTTCAAAAATAATCTGCATTATAGATTCGAACATGGGAAATGTTTGGCATTTGTCAAATATTAAACATAAATTAAAACAATATGTGGTAGAAAGTATTCATTGTTTACTCACGTGCAAATCACACAATTTAAAAGACATTATTATTGAAGCGTGCATTACTTTTTATATTCATAATATTAATAAAATATTGAAAGGTCTACATCGTCGGACAAATTTTAAAGATTCAGTTAAAAAATTGGCTTACTCTAAGTACACGAAATATGCCAACTTAAAAAGGCAATACGAAAAATAAAGGTTTACCATATTTTAATGTACTCCAAATCAATTGATGTCAAATATACACTAGGGTGACAGAATAAAATAGACACCAGGTAAAGCGGTATAAATATGTAAACAGCTAAATTCTAAGAACGAATTAAGAGCTTTCTCTTGTCATTAGGGTAGGAGTAGATGTATCGGAAGGAATCCGTCATAGTTTAGTATCGTTACAACTATGCCTCGCTTAGAAGGTTCGAGTGATATTAGCGACTTCACCCGGGGTCGCATCGTTGGCCAGAATGAAATAAGTAAATTTTTAAATATTCCGTTGTCCGCAGTTAACCGTGTGATTACACAATTTAAACGCAAGGAAAAAACAACAGTGGAGCCGAGACCAGGCCGTGCCGGACCTTCTGAAAGAAGTAAAAGAGTGCTTGTGCGCAAAGTGTTAAGAGAACCGCGAAAAAGTACAGCTGAGCTTGCGGCAACTTCACAGAAAAGTCAGCGCACCGTTCTGCGATACCTCCACAGTATGGGGATGTATAAAAGGGTGGCAAAGAAAAAACCTCTCCTTACGGCGTTTCAAAAACAGCGCCGAATGGCTTGGGCAATCGAAATGCGAACGAAGCCCGAAGGCTTTTGGCCGTCTATCATTTTTTCAGACGAAAGCAGATACTGCCAATTCAGTGATAGTGGTCGTACGCGGGTATGCAGACGTTCGTCACAGCAACTGGGCGACAAATTTTTGCATCAGACGGTGAAATACGGCGGTGTGAACATCATGTGTGGGGCGCGATATGGTATGGTGGAAGATCGCAGTAATCTGCGACGGAAATATAAATGCGGTAAAATATATCCAAATATTAACAGGACTACTACCGATATTCGACAACGTCATTTTATCTAACGAAGACGCCACTTTTATGGAGGATGGAGCACCCTGCCACAAAGCAAGAACAACAACCACATGGAAAGAGGAATAGGGGATTCGTATTTTACCATGGCCAGGCCAATCACCAGACATGAATCCGATAGAGAATGTTTGGCACATAATCCAGACAAATATGGCGAAACGACTCCGAAAACCCAGCAATAAGGAAGAACTCGTGGCAGCTGTTACAGAAGAGTGGTTAAATATTACAGAAGACACCATTAATCATTTAATAGATTCTATGCCACGACGACTCGCAGCACTTCACGCAAGTAAAGGTGGATCGACAAAATATTAGTCTAATTTAAAAATTTTAAAATATTTTGTATGTATAACGAGAATAGTATCTCTTTTTAAATTAGTAGGTGTCTATTTTATTCTGTCACCCTAGTGTATAAATCATATTTACATGTGTTGTATAGTAGATTGATTTTGTATCTTTTGTATGTAATACAGGATAGTTTTTGTATTCTACGAAAAAGCCCCCCCGCGAACGTGTGCCTTTTTCCTGAAAAGCAATAGCTACTCGTGTATTGTACCAATACTTATGATATGAAACATTTAAATCGGCATTTTGAATTCCCGCTCTCTAGTAGTTCCTGACTCCAACGCGTTGTCGCATATACAATAAAGGACGTAGATATATATATGATCCTTCTCATCTATATTATATGTCGTCTATGGGTTACTCCCATATAAAAAAGTAATAAGGGGATTATTCTGGCTTAAATGTGAATTGCGTCGTCATCAAACAAAAACTGAATCGATCAATATTGCCCAATATTTCCCGAGATCGACTCAAAAAGCGATCGACGGTTTGAGCACCCCTGATGTAAAGGCCTCAATCACAACACTCGGCAATCTGTTAGTATCATTTAAATATCAAATGTGGAAATAGGATGCGGATGATATTGATGATGCTGATGTAGAAAATTATAAGTACTTATATGATTAATTTCGCTTTATGACAAAAGTACAGCAACAATTCAATAAAACGTGTTTGTAATCTTTTTAAGTATATTCATCAAGACAACCCATTTAATTCTGTCTTTACACCTTTCTCATGGTATTAGTGAAATCAATTCACGACAAAAACATGTGAGACGTAAAACGCTAACACACGGACATGTTTCTGCCTCCCTGGCGTCATCAGCGTGGTTTCAAGCAGTTTTATGCTAACACGTGTAATTCTCTCACTGCTTCTATCGCCATAGTTAATTCTGTGATATAAATGAATATTCCTGGCGCTAACTAGTGCCAACAGGAAGAAAGATTTGTTCGCAAAGTCGGACAGCGAAAAGAAGCGGATACAGTTTCCCACCCTTCTCTGCACCGAAGGCAGTGCATAGAGAAACTGCACATGTCAATGATTTCAGAAGGCTTACCATGAGGTAAGCCTGTAACTGTACCCGCTTCTTTTCGCTGTCTGACTTTGCGGACAAATGTTTCTTTCTTTTGGCACTAGTTAGCGCCAGGAATATTCATTTGTATCGTAGAGTTAAGTATGGCGATAGAATTACATGTGTTAGCATAAAACTGCTCGAAACCACGCTGATGATGCCGGGGAAGCAGAAACATGTCCGTGTGTTAGCGTTTTACGTTTCCACATGTCTTTCTTGTGAATTGATTTCACTAAATACCATGAGAAAGCTTATATTTACAGCATTTTCTTATCTTGGTGTTATCTTCTATAGGCATTCTTTTAGATAATTCTGTCTTACTTAAAAAAAGCTTGGTTTCAATAAAAGGCCAATGAAAAGCATCACAGTTGTATGTAACAAAAATATCCGGCCTTACATCCATAATATGATCAAAAATTTCTGCAGCAGTTTGGAACTGTTCTTCAAACTCTGGTCTTGGTGTAATTTTGAAATCTTTAATATCAGAGAAAACCATCTACCGAATTGTTATTAAATATCCCTGCCCATCTATCATATACAAAATCACAATTTGATCTATGTTTACATCGGGAAACTTCAGAGGTCTTTTAATTGGGGGTTCAACGCTAACACCTTTAGTTTCAATAATATACCAACATCCACAGAATATCTTCAAGTGAATTGAGACGCGCACATGGTATGGTACATCATATTCCCTAATCAATAGATAATTACCTACTATCATAACATTATTCAGAAACACTACACACCTAATATCCAAAATATTTTCCCTACGATCTGTTTTGGTTTTGGTATATAATATTTCTTCATTTGTTACTATCGCACTTTACTATTACTTTCGCTCTATTTCTTGTTCTTACGAACATGTGGAAATATTGCTTTACGAGCAATTATAAAATCGTTTTGATTAAGAAAGGATAACTTCAAATACCTTTGTTTCAATCCAATTAAATGATTTGGGTAAAATATAATTACAAAGAACATATACAATGTATACTCACATATCAGATATAAATCTTTCAATTAGAAATTGTGACACTTCCTCTACAGCCTCTCCATTGGTTAATACATAAAAATATGGCTTGAAAGGCTATGACATTTCAAATCGCCTTCCATCTTCTCCCATGAAATAATCTTCTGCAGCAATTAGTCGTTTACCATCCAAAATTTCAGACTATAAAGTAGCAAATAATATAATTGATAAAAATATTACTCCTACATATAGGGTACATACAGCATGCACATTTATTTAACAAAACTCCACTTCTTGTTAAGTAATCCCACACTCTTTCAAAACCATATTTAATATTGGTTGTTTCATACTCTGACTTGCCGCAACCTGAACTCAGATTCCTCGCTAAAATTAAGCAGGGGTTTTAACTAAAGACACATTTTTAGTAAAGTAATTGTTACACCGTCGATTATTAAGTTTTTCTAGTCTATATTTTCCAGTACTATGCAAATTCATACTGCAAATCACTATATAACCTATAAAACATCGATAACCAAAACAAAACATTTAAATCCAGGGATGCGCATGTCAATGCATATTTTGTAACACAAGTTTCAGACCCATCTAGCGACAAAACATCGGTAACAGTTTAACCGCGAAGGGTTTTATATTTTGTACTTAGTAATTATCCATTTTCTTTTATATGTAATCACAAACTACAATAAAATCCAGTTGAAAACGTGGTTAAACGCTTTCATTGAATTTTATTCATAGTTTGTGATGACAACTAAAAGAAATAGCATTATAAAAAAGATTATCTACAAAGATACTTATAAAGAAAACAAAAGGACTAGCAAACAAGTTATTTATTTATAGTGTATTATGTAATAATGTATGTACAACAAAATAATCATGTTTTCAAATCCTTTTTCTGTATTTTGTTAGCTGCTTCTTGCGTTCTATATGTGGAGATGTTTTCTCCTACCAATATCAGATTATTTATGTACCTTATATATACCGATAATATTAATTTAACAAAGCTATCCAGAATTAAATTTTGTAATTCGATTGTATGACTATAATTATAAAATGAGAATGAAACATTTACAAGTACATAAGTGTTCATTTTCTCAGTAGTTTTTGTGTAATACCACTTAAAAAAGGAATATGCATACATTATATACATAAGTAAGATTACAACTACTCAAACATATCTAGGCAATCGTAGTCAAGCTAAATTTATATTAATAAAAATATATCGTTTAAAGTTTTCGCAATTTTTAATGGTAGGCATAATATTTTTAATTACCTGGTTGTTAATATATCCAACTGCATTTGATTCGATAGGATGTGAGAAATAGAAATGCTCTGGTAAAGACTGCTTTGCTTTCTAAAAACATTCTCTTCTTTAGTAGGTAGGAAGTTGATGGTTGTTCTAAAATAGCATTAATACATATTAATCAGCAATAGCATGAAATTAACCTTTATAAAAGTACCTGACAATGAATGTTTTTTTGGTCAAACTTTTCCTTGGGCTTTCATTTTTGAAATATCACTAGTGGTATATGATGGAACCCATACTTCATACTGGGACTGCTTAAATAAAGCCCAGTCGTGATGTGGATTAGAAAAACGATATAGAACAGCTTCTCCTCCAAAACTATTAATAACAACACATTCGCTCTGAGCAAATAATATGCCTGGATGAGATAGATTACAGACGAAGACGCAGATCAAGATTGATATTCAACAGCAGAAATACATTAGCAACGTTAACTAACACCAACCAACGCTGATTGGATGCTAACAAAACCCTAACCTAATAGTTACCTTAAACATATCACAGTAGATAAAAACATAGTCTATATTGTAGGTAAAACTTTTACGAAAGAGCGCCCCCAGGCGACAGCGCAGTCGTACTAATACTTCAATCAAAATGTGGCAATTTATTGCTAATTTGTGATAACTGGCCCTGTTCAAATCCTGCCAATAATTGAAAGATTGGACAGCCTGGTAACAGTATAATAGTAACCAGTGAGATTTGAGGACCGGGCAGACCTTCCGTTTATATGATGCTGTTCGTATATTTTTTTGGGTTCCTCCAGGATAATAGATGACAGCATAAGTTAAATTTGAGGAGTTCGCTAAAAATGTTTCTTCCGAAACCAAAATCGTTAATGAAAAAATGTGCAATCTGCTTTGTTTGATCTTTGTTTATAGTTCTCTTAACTGTAGTTATGAGTAGAGACCGAATTATATGCAAAGTACATATGTTTTATTTTATTTATTTATTTATTATATTTTACGTCTATATGTATTACACTGATTAAACTTAATTAGCGTTAATTAACTTTAATCAATGTAAGACAACTACGTAAAATGTAATAAATAACTAAAATCAAATATATGCACTTTGTATATAATCGGGTCTCTAGTTATTAGTATCATTTGCTTTATCGATATAGAAAGGGCTAAAAAAAAGGTAAAAAAGTGCTGTACCAAGTGTATCGTAGCTTGTTAACACACCCCGCTGATGACAATAATGATGAACTATATAGAAATAGGAATTTTTTAATAAAAAGAATGCTGTATGCACTTTATTTTTACATATGGATGAAGTTGGGGAAGTTAAATTTTCTATATAGTTTCTAAGGAGAAACTAGTTCTTTTTACAAAAGTTCCGATTAATAAATATTAATCACTTATTTCATTTATTGGTAGGTGTGAGCATAGTAGAAGTCTACTGCGTTATGCTGGCATACCTTTTCAAATCCCACCAAAAATATGGAATTGACTGAGAAAAGATTATGTTACACATGGAGAAATATACATCAAGTTTGTCGAAAGCACTTTGCCGCAGAAGGTATTGAAAGAAATAATGAACTATTACCATTAGTTTTTTCTGAACTATATTTACCTGGTATAATCGGCAAATTCACATTTTGTTATATTCTAAACTCATAGGAAACAGATGCAGAAAATATGAAAAACCAAGAGAAAATATATTAACTGAATTGGACATATTTGAGCCTTGTACTTCTTTTTGTAGGTATCTTGTAACTTTGATTATAAATATGTATACTTCTATAATTAAGTAGCTTTATTTTATTATCCTTTCTAAATATTTAAGGTAAATAGGTCTTGTATAACGATTTTGATTGCAAGCAGCTGATTTTTCTTTAATACTAAACATAATAATTGACTTATTATATTGTAGAGTTTGCGAAAAACATTTTACTGTGGAAGATATTCAAAGAAATAATGAATTATCACCATTAGTTTTTCCTGAAGTATGTTTACCTGGTATAATCAGCAAATTCACATTTTGTTATATTCTAAATTCATAGGAAGCAGATCTAGAAAATGTCAAAAACCAAGAGAGAAATATACTAACTGAATTGAGCGCGTTTAAGCCTACTACTTCTACATGTAGATATCTTACATCTCTGATTAAATAGCTTTATAATATTATCCTTCCTAAATATTTTATGTAAATGTCTTGTAAAATGGTGTTGATTGCAAATATATGTAGCTGATTTTCTTTTAATACTTACAAGACATAAATATAATAATTCACTTATTATATTTTTTGAACGCAAATTTTATTAGTACTACCATAAAATTTCGCTATATTACCTATAGTTTGCTCTTTAAGCATTATTCAATTAAAATTAGTATATATACATATATAATGCTTTTATTGTTAGTTTCTTCCAAGCCGTGCAGATGGCGCTAAACGTGGAACTGTTCGTACTCGGGGATTGTCGTATCTCGGTTAGGGTAGCGCATTTGGTACACATGCGAATAGAATTCTCTAGGCGTGCACGGAGTAGAATCGACCGAACACGAGTGGGTCCCAAGACGTGCCGAACTGGTTATTATAGGCGCGACGCTGACAAAAATTTGAAAGAGAACGAAAAACAATAACAGAGAAATCCCATTATTTAACCCAATGTGCCCATAAACAATTTATATATTGTTATCTCTTGTACAATACCTACAGTTAAAATATATCATACTATCCCCGAAACTAGAAAAGATAGAACAAAGTATTAAAGGAAAAATTATAGGAAATTTTCACAAGAAATAGCGCGTAAAATCTCGGATTTCTATCTATACCCTTAAGCGAACCATCCCCGCAACACATAAGCGTAGAATCGAGCCTACGATATCGAAAAGTATAAGTATTAGAAAAAAAGTTATAGGAAGAAGTAATTGTACGTATAAATTTTCAGAATTTTTCTCGCACCCCTAAGCGAGGTAACCCCCAATAAGGTAGAACCTATCCTGGGAACTTGGAAATTAGAGGATACGAAAAAATGTTGAAGGATAAAGCTGTGGCAAATCGTCCTTATCATCGACAAATGAAAGACAAAAAATAAATAGAAGAGCCGATTCACTTGTGTAATTTATCAGTACTGTGCACACTATTCATTATTTTCTCTACATGGTAATGAAATTACGCTAATGTTTTATGTAGCACCATTGAAATTCATCGACAGAGAAAGACTGATGGCCAGGTATTCTAGTGCCAAAGGAATTATTATTTATATTATTTTTATTATTTATCGTGTCTCGTCTTCTTCAAGAAAGGTCTTCTTAGATGAACGTCATGACGTAATTGATATATTGATTTTAAGTAAACTAACGAATGTGAAAATGGAATTACATTTAAAAATTGCTATAGTCCTAAGTCGATGTGGTTACTATGTACAGTCTATCACTTCAAATATTATTTCCTTGTGTTCTAATATATTGTTTAATTTTTCATTTCGTGAATGAAGTACTGTATGCTTTATGAACACATCCTAATATGTACCTCTTTCAGGTAAGAGAACTGAAGATATGTGTAGGTAACATTTGTGAATAAAGCATGTGGAAGGTAAGTCACATGAATATTAATTTTTTTTCACACACGATAAATCCAAAACACATCTACGCCACCACAAAATTACGGTTTGCTGACGCAAAATTTGTGGGTGGTAGTAAGTGATATACATTACCATCCAAAATTTGGGAAGCAGCAACGGAGTTTACAAAAAGTCACAGATAGAGTAAAATGTTAATGATTATTAATGAATTTATACAACATAAATAATACGTCAAATAATAGTAAATTCATTGAAACATAATAATATTTATGTATAATTTAGTTCGAAAGTTTTTGTTCGTCGACATGACCTCCTTTGGCCTTTAAATCCGCTGCACACATTCATACAAGCAGACAGTCCGCGGTAATGTGTTGCCATGCGTTTTGTAAACATTCCCATAAGTGTTGGGTGTTCTGGGGTTGTCGCTCTCATGCCCTTCGATCAATCTCAACCCATAAGAACTGTATGGAGGTTAAATCCGTACTTGGAGGGGGCCAAACTATTAATTTTCTCCTCTAAAAGCTGCATGTTTGGACTCGTCGTCTTGCTGGACACAAACTGCTTACAAACAAGACGGCTTCCACGCGAAATACCATGATTATTAAAAATATCTAAATACTCTTCCATCCACATTCTATTACTAATTTTCACTAAATCACCAGCAAAACAACTCCAACCCATAACACTACCACCTCCGTGTTTGATGGACAGCACTAAGTAGGTCTCGCTAGTCCTTTTCACTCGTCGTCCACGAACACAAACTCCCCGTTGTGTACTAAATAACTAAAAATGTTGCATTCTATGCTTAATGGCTGGTTTAGGGGTACATATGAAGTTGTGAATACGTGTATAGTACTACTGGGATAATTTCCTATACTTTCTACGTTTAGGTTTTGTGGGATAAGCCCGTTTCAGGGTGTAGATAGATGTCTGAGATTTTATACGCGTGCTTTTAGAACGATTTGCTACAACGTTCTTCTTTAACATTTTTTCGCATCTCTTCTATTTTCTAAGATTGTAGGGTAGATTATATCTTTAGGCATTGGGGGATAGCTCGCGTAGGGGTGCGAGAAAAATTCTGAAAATTTATAAGTGCGCTGTCGGGACGATTTCCAATAAGTTCTTCCTATAACTTTTTTTTCTATCACTTATAATTTTCGGGATCGGTGGGTGGATTCTGCCCTTAGGGATTGTGGCGGTGGTTCGCTTAAGGGTGCAGATAGAAGTCTGGGATTTCATACGTATACTTTTGGGACGATTTGCTACAATTTTCTCCTGTAACATTTTTTCGTATCTCTTGTACTTTCCGAGATAGTAGGAGAGACTCTATCTTTTGGTATTCAGGGTTAGCTCGCTTACGGGTGCGAGAAAAATTCTGAAAATTTATATGTGCACTGTTGGTACGATTTCCAATTACTTCTTCCTATAACTTTTTTTTCTATCACTTATAATTTTCGAGATCGGTGGGTAGATACTGCCCTTAGGGATTGTGATGGTGGTTCCCTTAAGGATGCAGATAGAAGTCTGAGATTTTTATACTTTTGGGGCGATTTGCTACAATTTTCATTGTCCTACACGAATACAAAATTTTCGCCGATTAGACGTTCCCCCGATGGAAGTGCGTTTTCTTGCAGTATTTCTAAATAACCCTCTCCTCGCAAAATATCTTTGATTCGCTTCAAGTCACACAGCACAGAACTTCTTCCTTGCTTGACAGTTGGCACTACACAATCCTACAACATTTGGCCTTCGCTCCTTTTACAAATACGCGCCTGGATTGCCCGAACACCTCAAACTTTGGCTCATCAGTCCATAGCACCCTTTTCCGCCCACAGTAGCCGTCTTTGCCTGTTTCCCCGTCGAAGTAGTTTTTTGTTGCAATGCAGCCGTAAAGATTTGCAACTTTTTATCTTCTTTTCACTATAATAACAGAAATGTTTCTTTCGCGGTCGTTATTCATTTCAGCGACACTTTTTGGTGCTGTCTCTTATTTCGCTTGCTCTTACGACCTGAACGTGCCCGATCTCTTAAACTGGCCGTGCGTTGATGTCACCGAATGATATCACTAACAGTCGATTTATTAACATTTATTTTTTCGGAAATTTGACGCATTGAATAACTTTCTTGATGAAAAGCAACAATTACAGAGCGCTTTTCGGTTTTTTTAATAGCATTAATCAGATTCATACAAAAAGATACGCTCTTAACACAACAGCACGCACAAGCAGGTTTATTTAGAAAGCAAAACATTTATCAATACACAATACACTTTGCTTCAACCCCAATTACCTGCAATATTGTCCCAAAAATTATCCTATTTGTGGCGAAGTGGGTTATTCTGAAAATTACTATATTCGGTCATAAAATATCATAGGATTTTAATTATTCTTTAATCGATATCTTAGGAAGTTTGCCTGGATAATTAATAAACAATAAACTTCATAAAGGACCTAATATAAATGTTCATAATTGATATTTCCTTGTTACTCTAACATTAAATTTAATTAACTAGTTCTTCCTAAAATTTATAAACAAATAAAAATTTCACGGTCCCCGTAGGATTTGAACCTACAGTGCCCGTTCGCTAGACCAGTGCAAAAAAAAAATTCAAAAAGTCTTTATTTTTCTTATAAGTGTAATTTACAAAAACAAGTAAATATATATACAATTATGTTTCCTAAATTTACATATATATATATGCCCTATATATTTACAATTTAATTGTCTCTCGTTAATTGTTCGTGATACGTTTGCGGTACGTTTGGAGAACTTGCACTCGCGCACTAATGTATATAAAAATATCACGGCGCATCCGAGCACAAGCACATTGTTCCACTTTCTTCACTTTGTCCGCTATTTTGTAGCGCTGATTGTCCGTCTGCGGGGAAAAGCGTTGGAAAGACCCCTATGTCGTTTCCGTTGCTAAACGCACTGGCGTTAAGCCATTACACAACGGAGCTGTCTGAACAAACCGCTATTTAAATCGCCATTTATATTGTTAAATTTCAGTTGGCAAATTTTCATACCTGAATATAATAGTGGCTGCAGATATAGCCCTGATATCTAGGCAGACACGAAACCTAATATCAATGCCAAGTTGCATTATTAGTTGAATCATTTTAGAATAATTTTCCGTTGGTTTTTCAATGACAATTGAAATTTCCTTGTTACTCCAACGTTTAATTTAATTGATTAGTTCTTTGTGAAATTAAATTTGATTTAAATTTTTAAATAAATAAGGAAATTTCAATTATCATTGAAAAAGCCAACGGAAAATTATTCTAAAATAATTTAATGTAAATGTTATTTCTATATAAAATCAATTATGTAATCTTTTATAATTATAATAATAACAATAATAATAACAATAATAATAATAATAATAATAATAATAATAATAATAATAATAATAATAATAATAATAATAATAATAATAATAATAATAATAATAATAATAATAATAATAATAATAATAATAATAATAATAATAATAATAATAATAATAATAATAATAATAATAATAATAATAGTAATAGTAATAATAATATCTTTATTGCCCAACAGAAAATAATTCCATTTACAGGACAATGCGAGAACAATATAACCTAGCATATATAGTAATAATATACAGCGCAGCGCAGTAATAAATTAAAATTAATCGAAAATGATACAACTGAATCATAAACATAAAAATACCTCGGTGACACCAGAATGCAAGAACAAAATGGGACGACAATGTAAATCCATATAGACACTTCAACAAAAAGGATCATCAAGTAATTCATTGGCATTTCTAATCATATGCGTAATGGGTGCTTTAAGCAGAACATTAGTTTTGTATGACGGGACCTTAAAATTAGGGAAGGACCTGGTATCGTACTGAGGTACCACAAAATTAATTTTGGAGAGAAGGGATGGAGCGTCAATAGCGTGATTAATCAGTTTAAGTAGAAATTGGCTGCTAAATTCCTTCCTTCGATCCGATAACGATACAAAGCCGTGTCTCGTCAGCAGACCCGTATAATCAACATCGCGGCTAGGGTAAGTGCCATCAATTTTGAAGGACAGGTATTTCAAAAATCGTTTTTGCACTCTTTCAAGTAGTACTTGCAGATGGAGATAGTGAGGATACCAAATTATGGAGACATACTCCAATCCAGTACGGACAAGCGAAAAGTATAATGCTTTTAGCGAGGCAGGATTATTGAATGATCTGCAGGATCGTATGAGAAATTCTAAGGATTTCATCGCAGAATTTCGTACGGATAAAATGTGGTCTGCAAACGACAAATTTACATCAAACAGCACGCCCAGGTCCATCACAGACGAGTGCCTAGGAACAATAACCTGAGTCACAGCATAATGAAAATTGTAGAGTCTGTGACATCTAGAGTAGCTTACAACAGCACACTTATCCAGATTCAAATGAATTTCATTCTGTGTACACCATCTAACAATACTATCCAGACTGTTCTGGAGAAACAGACAATCTGCCGGAGAGGTTATGGTATTGTAGATCTTAAGATCGTCCGCGTAAGCCAGTACATTGCAGTCCAGCCCCTGTAGGAGATCATCCAAATAAATATTAAACAAAAGGGGACCCAAATTGGATCCCTGGCACACACCAGAGGAAGCAGAAAATGTTAAGGATGTATATCCATTGTAGTGAACATAGCATGAACGATCAATTAAATACGAGTCGATCAATTGTGTTAGACTTGGCGGAAAACCAAAACTACTCAGCTTAGATATCATAAGGGAATTATTGATAGTGTCAAATGCTTTACTAAAATCGGTTTATAATACATCTACTTGTTGACGTCGTTCCATGGATTCGGCAATATGCTGTGCTAACTCAGCAAGATTGGTTGCAGTAAACCTTCCTGGAATGAAACCACGTTGTCGCGAAGATAAGTAAGACTAACGTAAATTCTGTGAGACAGAAGGTATTCAAAAATTTTTGCAAAGTTGGATAAAATATTTATTGGTCTATAATTTTGGAAGTCTGAACGATTACCTTTCTTAAACACGGGTGTAATTCTGCTAATCTTCCAAGCGTCAGGAAAGGTAGAAGAACTTTCGACCAAGTTAAATATTCTAGCTAGAGGTTCACATAGTACTACACAACAATCACGTGCAAAAAATGCGGGGAGGCCGTCATGACCAGCAGTAAAATTAGATTTTAACATCTTAGATGCTTTGAAGATATCGTGTGCTGTAAAAGATCCAATCAAAGAACTACCACTAATGAGATCCCTATCACGAGACTGGGGCCCCAGTAATGTTTGGGAACCAGACACAAACACTATAGAGAATTCATCTGCGAAGGTCTGAACAATGTTGCTGGGATCATCAACAGTGGAGCCGTTCAAAGTGAGACATCCAGGTATTCTTGATACATTACGACGCGCGTTTATGTACTGCCAGATTAGCTTTGGATTTTGTGCTATATCTTCTGCAGTCACCGTCTGATATTCCACATATACAACTCTAATTTTGTTTTTAACTAATTTCTTCAAACGCTTAAATTCAATGTGGTAAATCTCCCGTCCACTCTTGTTCCACCTACGAAGGTAATAATTCTTTATTTGAAGAAGCTTGATTATTTCGACATTATACCAAAGCGGGTATCATCGAGAAGGGTGTTCGGACAAAGGTACAGAACGACGGATGACAATGTCTAAGCAATTATAAAAAACTGATACTACTTCGTTAACGCAATTAAGATTCTCCAAAAAAGTCCAGTCAATTTCAGCTATATCACTGTACAAGGTCGGAAAGTTTGCCTTGCGAAAATTAAATTTCAATTTTGTGTTTGATTGAAACTGTTTAGTGACATAGCCTAAATGTAATACTGAGAGCGGGATGATGAACATCCTCAGCCATCAATGGATCCGAATCGTGTACTACATGGGCATCACAGTTTAAGTTAATCAGCAGCAAGTCCAATAGTTTTCCATTATGATTTACAACGTTTGTAAGTTCAAAAAATACTGTTGTAAGTTCAATAAATTCATAAAAGACAACAAAGACACATATTTACGATCAGAGCTATTGCTTATGACGAAATCAGGGCAGTTGAAGTCACCAGTTATACCCAAGTGCTTATCCATTAAATCAAGACCTAGAGTGTCTAAAAACAATTCAAAAATCATCGCATGACACATCGGGAGGTACATAAACATTAACAAAGTATACTAGAGCTTGGCCTAAACTAATTTTACATATAACGGTATCAATTAATGAAACTACATTAAATGATTGTAAATTAGTAACAGTGACAGCATCCAAACGTGTACAAAAAGCAGCCAAAACACCGCCAGGTGACTACTTTTGTCCTGGACCCGGTATAACGGTTAAGATTAAAATGTAAACACTTCTTCTACACATCAAAACAAGAACAAGAAAAAAAAACGTGTACGTGTGTAAATGTCTAAATTACACAAAAAATTATAGAGTCGAGAGGAAACTATTAAATTAAACAAAACGTAAATTAACAATCACAAAAATGGTTAGACTAACCTGTAGTATGTAATTTTCGCTGTATGTTGGTATAACTTCGAAGTTAAAGCGACTATTATGACAGAGAAAATCCTGTGATAACTTAGTCGCACAAAAATAGCACTGTGAACGTATTGAAACGCTCGAACGTATCTTTTTAGTAAAGTTTACATTTTACTAGATGTCCGAACTAAAATGGACGGTAGTGTACGGACACGTAATACGTAATCTAAGGGAATACCACCACCATAAACATATTTCAGCCAATAGAATAGCAACACGAGTTGGATGGGAAATTTGCGGATTGTTTACGCCGGACGAGTTCTTAACCAAAAAGTTATTTTGGAGAAACGTTCGAGTATCTATAAAATTATTGGCGATCATGCTGAATTTGGTTCGTGAACCCGATTGTTTAGCGTACAAAAAAATATTTCTGACGGTTTTAATAGCGTCGTTGTTTCGATCATCTGAGGCATTGTATTCTGTAACTTCGAACGTTATCGAATTAACGCCTACGAACTTCGATAATTTAGTAATAAAGGGCGAAGAAATATGGATTGTTGAATTCTTTGCACCTTGGTGTGGCCATTGTCAACAATTGGTTCCGGAATATGAAAAAGCAGCCAACGCATTGAAAGGTGTCGTAAAGGTGGGCGCCGTAAATGCCGACGAGCATAAAGAATTGGCTGGACGATATAGCGTAAAAGGTTACCCAACGATTAAAATTTTCGGTACGGATAGAAATAGAGCAACGGGTGAAGATTATAATGGCCAACGTACGGCGCAAGGTTTCATTGATGCGGCTCTCTTGGCTGCGAAAAATAGGATAAATGCTCGGTTAGGTGCAAAGTCATCTTCAAAGGTAAACCGCATTTAGCCTTTATACACAACAAAAGGACATTGTTTCATTTGTATGTATGATCCGTAGACCAAAGATGGCAAAGACGTAATTGAGTTGACGGATGGAAATTTTGACAGGTTAGTGTTAAACTCTGATGATATGTGGCTGGTAGAATTCTTCGCACCTTGGTGCGGACATTGTAAGAACTTGGAACCCCATTGGTTAGAGGCTGCGACGCAATTAAAAGGGAAGGTATTAAATTGAAAAAGAATCGCAGTGCAGATCTTATGCTTCCACTTTCAGGTAAAACTTGGAGCGTTGGACGCTACCGTACATACGAGTAAAGCTTCAGAGTACGGTATTCAAGGATTCCCAACAATCAAGTACTTCGCACCAGGCAGTAAGGATTCCCGTTCAGCAAGTGATTATGATGGTGGACGTACAGCAGGTGATATTGTCAATTGGGTAATGGATAAATTATCGGAAAATGTGCGAGCTCCTGAAATTCAACAAATTATCGATGAGCAGTCATTTAAGGAGCCCTGCGAAGAGAAACCACTGTGCGTAATATCGATACTGCCGCATATTTTAGATTGTCAGTCTGATTGTCGCAACAATTATATAAATCTGCTTAAGGAAATGGGCGAAAAGTATAAGAAGAAAATGTGGGGGTAAGTACATTTTTTCTTAATTCTTAATAGAACCGTAGAATCCAATGTAGGTGTGATGGTTAAATTGGCAACTTAAACGAGTTTCAGTGGCGAGCTCTTACAATGGCCCTTATTTTTATTTTTCTCTCTTTTGGACGATTAGCAAAAAGTACTATTTCTAGGATATGTTTGAGAGCTCTGGAAAATTTAAGCTGTCGCCTGGTTTATCTGTAGATTATTTTTCTTTTATAATATATATAAGCAACATATATAAATAGTAATTAAAAAATTGTGGGGTCAATTTCTACTAATCTAAATCATCTATTAAATTCGATGGTTTTGATATTTTCAAAGTCAATGATGGATCCCACACTTTTCCCACTTTTTTAATTTTGAAACCGGTATAACTGACTAAACATGTAAGTAGCCAAAATTAGTGCAATGCTAAATATGCAGAAATTTTTCGAATTTTCAGTGCAAAAGATTTATTAGTAATGCAATCTAAGCTTTCAAGTTAGAAAGCGTTAGAAATAGGATTCCTTATTCACAGGTATGGCAGTAAACTCCACTCACACAAATGAATTAATTATGCGGAACGCAGCGTTTCGAGAGCTCGTGGGCTCTCATTGTCAACCGTGTTACCGACTAAAAATGAAAACTGTATCACGCATGCAAATTATTTTTTACGCAGGCTCTAAAATTTCTAAAACATATGACTATTTACAATCTACTCGGTGGTCTAATGCCTTTTACGGGAAAGGATGGACCGAAAGCGAACCGTATCTTTAACAGGGCCTATGGTAATAAATCCATCAAACTCGAGTGTGCAATTGGGGGTGGTTCTCTGTTCAATAAGTTTCCGTTCTTTTTCATACATATCGTTTCGTATGCGTCTAATTCTCTATACGAGTTCACGTTTTTAAGTAGTGTCAGATTTTTTAAATCAAATGTCCGGTTTTTACCATATGCTCTGCTACGCTTGATAGTTCAGGTTTGTCGAAACGATAGTGTCTAATATGTTCTTTGAACCTCGTTTCGATACTCCTTTTTGTTTGTCCGATATAAACTTTCTCACAATCATTGTATGCGATTTGGTATATTCCAGACCTTTTTATCATCTCCGGTTTATCTTTGGGATTCCCTAAGAGATTCTTTAAGTTGTTTTTTGACACAAAAGACACGTTCATATTTAGTTGTCGGAAAATTTTACTTAACCCTTTTACTGTTGGGTGAAAAGGAAGAGTTATAAATTTCTTATTACCGGTGTTTGTTGATGTCAAGGTCGTGGAATTTCCGATGTGTTGTTTGTATTGGACCTTTCTTAAAATACGGTCGACATCCATAGAAGAGAAACCATTGTACCTCGCTACATCTTTGATATACTTTAATTCTTTCTCGTACCTGCTCTTGTTTAGCGGAAATCTGACGAGTCTATTGACCAGAAAACTAATCGTGGACATTTTTTGTTCGCAATGGTGCGAATCAAACGTGATGAATCTGTTGGAATTAGTTTCTTTTCTGTAGATGTCTATTTCTAATTTATTGTTGTTGCGTATGACTAGAGGAATCCGAAACTTAAAATTTTTATTGCAGTTTATTAAGAGTGATTAAAATTTAATTATAAAAATAAAAAAAAAGAATTCTAACAAAAAACATTCCATTTACCAAAGATACCCCCTTTTGCGCGAAGAGCAGCTTCCATAATCCGAGGCATCCGCTCCACTAATTTTTCAAGGACTTTATTTGACATATTAGTCCATTCCTCTTGTGAAATGTTCCACAGGTGGCCTACGGAGGTAGGACATACTTTTCAGACCCTCCTATCCAATTCATCCCTAACACCTCGATAGGGTTTAGATCGGGGCTTTGCGGCGGTCATGTCATTATTTGAAAGTGTCATTATCTTGTTCTTCATTTAAGAAATGTTTACGTATCACTGCTATGTTTTTGGGGTCGTTGTCCTGCATGAATACAAAATTTTCGCCGAATAGACGTTGCCCCAATGGTATTGCATTTTCTTGCAATATTTCTAAATAACCCTCTTTTCTCAAAATACCTTCGATTCGCTTCAAGGCTCCTGTACCGGCGTAGGAAAAACAACCTCAAACAAGCACAGAACTCTTTCCTTGCTTGACAGTTGGCACTACACAATCTTGCAACATTCTATGGCCTTTCGCTCTTCTTACAAAAACGCACCTTAATTGTCCGAAAACCTCAAACTTTGATTCATCAGTCCATAGTATCTTTTTCAATCATCCACTGTCTAAATCCTATGTGTTTCTGTTTACTGTAGCTGTGTTTGCCCGTTTCCCCGTCGAAGTAGTTATTTTATTGCAATGCGACCGTGAAGATTTGCAGCTTATAATCTTCTTTTCACTGTAGTAACAGAAATTTTTCTTGCACGGTCGCGATTCATTTCGCCGACGATTTCTGGTGCTGTCAGTCTCATATTTCGCTTGCTGAGCAATTTTATATGTTTATCGTCGGCGTGAGTTCTTATTGTCTTACCACCTGAACGTGATCGATCTCTTAAACTGCCCCCGCATTAATGTCTCCGAATGATATCACTAATAGTCGATTTATGTGTTTTTTCGGAAATTTGGCGCACTGAATAATCTTCTTGATGAAATGTAACAATTACAGAGCACTTCTCTAAGCTTGTCGGTTTTTCTCTTTGCATTTTAATAACTTTAATTAGGTTCACATAAAAAAATACGCTCTTAACACTAAAGCACACACAAGCAGGTTTATTTAGAAACTAAAACATTCAACAATACACTTTCGGCTCCCAAAAATAGTCTTATTTGTGACGATCAGGAATATTATGAAAATTACTATTTTGGGTCATAAAATATAATAGGTTTTTAATTATCCACATACATTGACGTAAGTTCTAAGGGGAAACTAATAAATTAGCATCATCACTTCCGGATGACGTCAAGAAACAGGTCATCGTAACAGAAGCCTACCGCCGAGACTATATGGCTTGCCCAAAATCCACAAACGAGATGTACCACTTAGGTCGATAGTGAGTGTCATAGGCGCACCGACATACCTAGTAGGTGAACATCTTACTACACTACTGCAACCCTACATAGGCGCAAAACCGAGTTATATTCGCGATTCAGCGCACTTCATGGAAAAACTCCGGAAGATACGAATCAACCCGGGCGATATCCTAGTGAGTTTTGACGTAGTGTCGCTGTTTACTAAAAGTACCGCTAGTAGACACACTGCGGTACATTGCCGATCTATTTCCAGCGGATATTACTAACCTTTTTAAGCACTGCCTCAGGACTAGTTACTTTGTATGGGATGACAGTTTTTACGAACAGATAGATGCAGTAGCGATGGGTAGCCTATTAAATAGCCAACGTCTTCACGGAGCAGTTTAAGACTCTAGCTATCGAAACAGCGGTGGACAAACCTACGGTTTGGTGGAGATACGTGGATGACACGTGTGTCGTTTGGCCACACGGAAGAGTGGTGACCGACTTCTTGAACATCTGAACGAAGTACACCCTAACATTCAATTCACGATGGAGCTAGATCATAACGGTGAATTATCTTTTCTGGTCGTTCGTGTCAACAGGGACCAAGCACAGGCAACAACCAGTGTGTTCCGGAAACCTTCGCATACCGACCGTTATCTACACAAGCAGTCTAACCACCACCCTGGCCAGAAGAATACGGCGATGCACCCGCTGGTAGAATGAGCACGCAGAGTATGTAGTGAGGAACAGCTGAAAGAGGAATTGGACCACCTGAAGTGATGGATCCATGTTTCATCCATTGTCACATATCGACGCAAAAATTCCGGTTTGTTACGTTTAAACATGGCCAAACACTGCCCAGAATCATCAACACGTTCTTGTTTTTGGTCAACAGTTAGCAAATGCGGCTGCCACTTTGAACAGAGCTTTCTCATAGTCAAATGCTCATGCAATATAAAGCCAATACGTTCTTTTGATATCTTTACGATGTCAGCTAACTCACGCAATTTCACTTTTCGATCATTCAAAACTATTTTGTGGATTGTTTTGATGTTTTCTGGTGTTACCGCCTCATTTGGACGTCCACTGCGTTCTGCATCATCGGTGTCTCTACGACCACGTTTGAAGTCAGCAAACCAACGTTTTATTGTTGTTTCTGATGGAGCGGAGTCCCCATAACACTTTTCAAGCCATTGCTTCGCTTGAACGGTATTTTTTTCCATCAAGAAGCAGTATAAAATTAAAACGAAATTGTTTTTGATCCATTGTTTTGAAAATAACAAAAGTAGCGTGACTCATAGCACAATAACTCACAAACTAATGAATAGAATATCATGAAATTTTAACAGCTGTCTTTTGAAGGTTAGTACTAACTGAGGGAAAGGTAACTGCAATAAAACTGGCGCCATCTACGTGTTAGGCCCGGGACTTTTCGGCCTATGTGTTACTTTTAGCCGCTATCTTAGACCAATCTATAAAAAGAAGGGTTATTTTAAATTCAACTTATATGGTTTTATCCGATGCTGTTACTGATTTTTTTTACTTCTCGTTCTAGGTGGTTATGGGCCGAAGCAGGTGCGCAACTCGAATTAGAAAATTCGTTAGATATTGGCGGATTTGGCTACCCAGCAATGGTTGTAGTTAACGCGAAAAAAATGAAATATTCAATACTAAGAGGTTCCTTCTCTAAAGATGGCATAAATGAATTTTTGCGGTAAGTACTAGGTGTAAACTTGATTACTAAAGGGTAATGAATCGGTTGATTTTTGTAGAGATTTGTCGTATGGTAGAGGTAATACAGCAGCAGTTAAGGGCGCAGAACTTCCAAAGATTATAAAAACCGAAGCTTGGGATGGCAAAGATGGCGAGCTTCCCGTCGAAGAAGATATCGACTTGTCTGATGTGATATTAGACGAGAAAGAAGAACTATAAGCATGATTAATTTTCATATCTCATCTTTTCTAATTTAAAACATATTTTGTGATCGAAAGGTATATTAATTTATAAGGAAAACTGTGCCAGAACATTTAACAGTAACATCAATACATACTTGATATATTTGATACAAGATAGTTTCATTGTACTTAATTACTTTTCTAAACTTGTAAAACCTCTCCAGATGATTGACACTTGCTTCTATAAAACGTGTCATAGTTTACGTAGACAATATGGGAACGGAATGGATAAAATAGAAAACCGGGGAAACCATTACCATAGGTATTTATAATCATAAACGTTTTTCCTTTGAAAGATTCTCTTAATTTCAGTTGCCACGTTTTATCTAGTAATGGGCGAATCGAATGAAGATATCATTCAGTAAGACCAAACGAATGCAAAAAATTCGTTAACATAAGTTTTTGCTGACTGATTTCCTATTCCTTTTATGAAGCGCTATTCTTCACAGTTAAAGAAATTATAGTACCAGTAGAGATTACATTGTAGATGTTGTAAATACAAATTAATTCAAACATATTTCAATATTTATTTCTTTATTCATAATATCGGTTAAATATGATTTGTTTTAAATAAATACATATGCACACAGGACAAGACTAAATAATAACGTAATTAAAAAAAATAAATATAAACTAAGCAAAAGGCAAAACGATTATTTAGAGTCTGTAAAACAAGAGAAGATGGAGTGTAAGAACATCAAAACAATATAAAACTTAAAATATCCGTATTTAGTAGGAATGTACATTGTAATACCTAATGCCATATTGAGTGTAATATAGGGTCCAGTCTCCATTGTTGTCGATAATCGCCTGGCAACGACGCCCCGTATCGCCATATCTGTCGGAGGTTCCTCGATAATTGCTTTAGTGTGTAGGCACGTTTTCCAACATCGAAATATGATTTTTTTAACTTCCACTTCCTCACAGGTGAAATGAGACCCTTTTTGTACAGCTTCACCATTCTTTCTGCATTCAGGTTCTCTGTGAATACGCACAATGATCCAAAGCCGCACACATTAAAGCATCCCCACACATGGACCTTAACTGGGTGCTTTACTGTGCGTTGTACAACTCGGTGATGTTGCGTATACCAAACTCTTTTTGTCTGTGGCAATGCATAAAAAAGAGCCTCATCTGTGAAAACAACATCAGACCAATCTCGATGACTATTGTTACTCACCCAAACACGGTGCGCTTCTCGATGTTGGTCCGATAGCAGCGATTTCATTATCGTACTGCGGTATGCTATGCTGTCTTCACGCAGGCGATTTCTAATCGTCATTATGCTTACTTTAATTTGTTTTTTGTAACTAATACTGCCCCTGTCGCAACGTGTATTCCGGGTTTCTCTTAAACAAATTAATTATTGCTTTGTCCTGCTTTGTTGTGGTTTTTCGTTTTTTACCGCGACCAGGGAGATTATCTACTGTTTTGTTCGCTTTACATTGGTCCACTCACATTTTTACAAATCCCTCCGACTTTCGCATATATCTTGATGCGGCCGCTATCGACAGTTTAGGTCCTTTGGGGTGAATGCAAAAAAAACAACTTCGTACCGTTTTAAATACACAGCGTTTATAACTACACTGACTCTGTTTTCTTCAGCTAACAAAGTGAAACTACTATCAAATGAGTAATGCGTATTAGGCCTGAGTATGCCTTATCCCAAGGTCGCATTAATCACGTCCGCTATTTTACCATAAGCAGGTAGCGACCCCTTTTCTCTTGTTTTACAATTTCTCTTTTTTTAAAGAAAATTACACGATGTATTGCAGCTATGCTTCATTCACGTTAAGAATGCAGTAGGTAGCGTTACGATCGGCGGCAGTATTACGCTGGTGAAATTTAACCGATGGAACTGTCAAATGATAACATCGTAAACATCAAAGTTTGGTTATCAAAATCTTGTATAATAAATAGTAAAGTTTTTCATATTTTATGTGCAATACATTATGGATATATGACCTGGCAAAATAATAAAGTAAAAGTATCATCAATTGCAATATAAATGCATCCTTTTATTGTTTCGTTTACTGAAATAGTTGGAGCTTGTACAATTATGTTGGAAAGTAGATGAGATTGCATTTGGGGTTAATCGAAGAGAACATAAATGCCATATGACAAGCTTTAAAACAACAATATTGCCATGGATAAACTTGAATCAAAAATATAACTTCGACATGAATGGTTATATACACAGTGTTATACCAAGTCATTTGTCATGAAGTAAATGTCTCCGTTGGTAATCTCCATCAATTTCAATGATATGGTTAAAAGTAAGCAATTCAAAATATACAAGAGAAAGCCAATTGCAATAATGTTCCTGATTATGAACAATACATAATGGGCTCAATGGGACTGTATCCAAATCCATCGAATGGCAACACAATATCCTTACATTTTGCATAGAATTTGGTTATTATCAATGATGAAATTAGATGAGCTGTTTGGTGAAAAAGAAAACAGCACTGCAAGTATACTTATCTACTGTACCTTGATGGCAGTAAAACCAATGTACATTATCAACGACAGTACAATCAATAAATAATTGCATGCATATCAATGAGTATAATAAAATACTAAATATACTAATTAATTATAACGATCTCTTAACTGCACATATTACAAATTTGTATAATTTTCCTCTCTTCAAATCTGGAATAAATTTTGTAAAAGAGACTCCTTTACTATTAGCATTTTAATTATAAAACAGTAAATGAAATAAACATATGAATTTGATTTATAAATTATAATGGATAGAGTGAAAAAGATGAAAAAATTTTATTTGAATCAGATTTTGATGACAGTAGTCTGATGAAGATTATGTATTTATTTTTGCTATTCTTCAAGTATATTTTCAACAATATTATCCAGTTACTACATCATACTCTCTTCTTCGATAACATGTTTGGTACAATTAATTTGTGTACACATGTTCTTTTACAAGTACTACATTGTATAAAATTCCTTAACTAAATGTATGGAATGCACGAAGATTTAAATGAGCAATTAGGCAAAATCAGAATCTGATGTATCTGTCGGTGAATCAACATCTGTAGTTACAGTTTGTAAAACAAGGGAAAAGGGGTCGCTACCTCCTTATGGTAAGATAGCGGACGTGATTAATGTAACTTTGAGATAAGGCGTACTTAAGTCTAACGCATTACTCATTTAATAGCAGTTTTCACTTTGTCAGCCGAAGAAAACAGAGTCAGTGTAGTTATGAGCGCTGAGTATTTAAAACGGTACGAAGCTGTGTTTCTTTGCATTCACCCCAAAGGACCTAAAATGTCGATAGCGGCCGCATCAAGATACCAATGTAAAGCGAACAAAACAGTAGATAATCTCCCTGGTCGCGGTAAAAAACGAATAACCACAACAAAGCGATAATTAATTTGTTTAAAAGAAACCCGGAATACGCGTTGCGACAGGGGCAGTATCAGTTACAAAAAAAAAAAAAAAACAAAATAAAGTAAGAATAACGACGATTAGAAATCGCCTACTTGAAGACAGCATAGCATACCGCAGTACGATAATGAAATCGCTGCTATCGGACCAACATCGAGAAGCGCCGTGTTTGGGTGAGTAACAATAGTCATCGAGATTGGTCTGATGTTGTTTTCACAGATGAAGCTCTTTTTTATGCATTGCCACAGACAAAAAGAGTTTGGTATACGCAACATCACCGAGTTGTACAACGCACAGTAAAGTACCCAGTTAAGGTCCATGTGTGGGGATGCTTTAATGTGCGGGGCTTTGGATCATTGTGCGTATTCACAGAGAACCTGAATGCAGAAAGAATGGTGAAACTGTACAAAGAGGGTCTCATTCCATCTGTGAGGAAGTGGTTTGTACAGAATAATAATCAGTGGATTCTGCAAGAGGACAATGATCCAAAGCATCGAAGTAAACGTTGTACGGAGTGGAAGTTAGAAAATCATATTTCGACGTTGGAATGGCCTTCCCAGAGCCCGGATGCAAGTCCAATTGAAAATGTGTGGGCAATAATGAAGCACAAACTTCAACGTAAACGAGTCTACACACTAAAGCAATTACCGAGGAACCTCCGACAGATATGGCGATCGTTATCACCTTCTTATGCCGAAAGCTTGGTGGGGAGCATGGGGCGTCGTTGCCAGGCGATTATCGACAACGATGGAGACTGGACCCCATATTGAGTGTAGTGCGCATTAGGTATTACAATGTACATTCCTACTAAATACACATATTTTAAGTTTTATATTGTTTTGATGTTCTTACACTCCATCTTTTCTTGTTTTACAGAGTGTAATAATAAATTCTTCAACCATATCTCCAAGTTAGCCTCTGCCTACTGCTAATATGCTTCCTTTGAGGGTTTTTCGATACTCCTGCAACTGCATGTACTACTGCTTCCTCAGCCATACCGAACCAAAGCTGTAATAATAGAATTCACAGGTATAGCAGTAAACTCCACTCACACAAATTAATTAAATATGCGGAACGCAGCGTTTCGAGAGTGTTACCGTAGTCGGTAACACGGTTGACAATGAGAGCCCACGTGCTCTCGAAACGCTGCGTTCCGCATAATTAATTAATTTGTGTGAGTGGAGTTTACTGCTATACCTGTGAATTGTACATCCACACAGTCCTTGCAATCGTCATCTGTAATAGTAGAGTAAAAATTATTTTGTTTATATAGTTGATGGTGTAGTACCTTGAATTATTAAGTGATGAGATCTATTTTTGCTACAACTTGTTTATAGATAAAAAATACAATGAAAAACTGCAGGAAACAACGACACGAAAATCGTAAATAAATTTGACAACTGACACAAATTTCATATGAAGAAATTACATCAATTTCTCCTGTGTGAATTTGCCTCGCCCATTAGCCAATGGCAGGCCCGTATTTTAAGGCCTATCTATTCCAAGTCTGCATTCTTAACGTGAATGGAGTTTAGATTTCAACAATGAAGAATCCTTTACAAATATTTTTATTTACCAGAAACGTTTCATTATACTAGAAGTCCATACAACTTTCTTATTTGAAGCAAAATAAATATATTATTTTTTACTGGTCTAGTGTTCCCCATTCGTTGTAAATATCCCCTCCAATTTAGTTGTCGCTGTTTAATAAAGTCCATTATAAATGTCCAGTTCCTCTCGTATTTATGTTTTTTCTTTCTATCATTTCTTGTTACACCCTTCACTCGCCTGAGATATCTCATTTCTGCAACTTGAATTTTCCTCTTTCGCCTATTATTAAGTAGCCATGAGTCGCATCCAGGTATCAGAACAGATCTGTAGACTGCTTTGTGTACTCATATCTTGGCGCTTCGTGATATTTCTTTTTTCGTAATGAAGTTTGGTTGCTTTTTCAATTCTTTCAATAATTTCTGACTCATTTTTACAAGTACTTTCGGTACGCCTACATAACGAAACTAATTTACTTGTTGTATACTTATTCCTTCAGTTCCTATATTTAGCCGTTCTTCACCGGTGGCCGTAACTTTTGTTTTCTTTAATTTACTTTCATGCCTAAATGTTCTCCAATGGTCTGAAATCATTTCAATAATACTCTTGTCCATGGTCTTGAGTTTTTCAGATATTCGTTTTCAAAAACTAGTGTTAACATCTGGTAATTTCGATGACAGGTGGTGCGTACCAGACACTATAGAAACAGTTTCAGATGCAAAGCTATCAAATATGTCATTTGCGGACAATATGAGCATTCATATTTTCACCACCGGATTTTTCCAAATAACTCCAAATTGAACGTCTTTTTCGTGTAACCATTTTTAAAATATATCAATGTACTATTTATTTACCAAATCGTCTTAGTTTTTAAAACAACGCTTCTGACTGATTTGAAGAAGTACTATAAATAACTCGGTGCTGCACATACAATAAACAAAATTTAAAACTTACATATGAAACCCAACTAAAAAATTGCCACGTAGGCACCAATATATCTAAATAATAATATAGGCATGCTTCGCATTAAGCATTTCTGATATATTTTCTTAGATGGCCATAGACTGGCATCTACATAGTAACTAATTAAATACATAACGTTAAGAAGAAGTTGTCACATTTTCAAGTTCTCGACTTATTATCCACTTAATCTAGCTAGCTGTAAAGAAGTTTTCGTTATATTAATAGTTTTTTTATACAATATTACATTGAAACAGTCCGAACATCCTTAGATTTAACATTTACCACAATGGTTGATATAATTGGGGGGGTTAATGCTATCCGAAGAACAACGTGGAGGGATCAAGCGCACGGCAACTTTACTAGACCAACAGGCATTTGTCTCCTTCTTGAGCAAGTATTCGGATTATACATTACCAAGTCGGACGTCGCAACTTTATGCCATCTGTTCGCGACTATATTGAAAGAAGGATTAAAGCAGAATTGATAGGTAAAAAATTGTGGTTGTGTGTGGACGAAATAACCGTACTAGGGATGAAATTTTAAAAGTGGTGTTGAGGGCATTGAATAAATTTCAAGTTTCAACAACCCAACTTGTAATGTTTGTGAGTGACGGTGCCGCTTACATGATTTCCTTAGGCAGATCTCTTAAAGAAGTGAGTAGCAATCTGTTACATGTAATAATCCATGCGCAATTGATGCTTAAATGTTATCCACGAGTAAATGCTTTAATAGCTAAACTTCTTAAGACAGTAAGTATTTCAGCACGTTATATATTATATTTTACATCATTATTTTATGTGTAAACATTCCTGCATCCACACCGCCTATGCTCGCTCATGAAGGTGACGATCATAAATGATGCGAGTACGTAAACGTTATCTCCACGTTCTCTGCACTGCACTGTAACTTGCCCCACTTTACCGAGACTGGTCATACTGATTAAAGGGACGTAAGTTGAATGAGTTGAAGTTACGGTTTATGTACTTGATTACCATTGGCAACGGGATGAAATATTCATGTTCTCCGTAGGGAGGTAAGTTACCACAGAATATAATTTATTTGACATGTATCGATTTACAAATAATATGGGCTAGTGTTGTAAATTTGTTATTTTGTTTCCATAGCAACAATAGAAATGATACAGTTGGGATAATCAGAGATAATGAGATAGAACGATCCCCGACTACTAGCGGTTCCACGTTTAGCCCCATCTGCGCGGGTTGGAAGAAACTAAGAATAATAGTATTAGGACATGTATATATAATTTAATTCGAATAATGCTTAAAGAGCAAACTATAGGTAATATAGCAAAATTTTATGTTAATACTACATAAAATTTTGCTTAAAGGACCTAATATATTCTTAGAAACTATATAGAAAACTTAACTTTTCCACCTTCATCTGTATGTAAAATTAAAGTGCATACAGCATTCTTTTTATTATTTAAAAATTTATATTTGTATATAGTTGGTCTTTATTGCCATTAACGGAGTGTGTCAACAAAATACGATATATTCGGTACAATATTTACTTACCTCTCGTATATCCCTCACTATATCGATAAAGCAAATACACTTCTCACTACAATTAAGAGAACTATAACATCGTCTAAAATGTTTTTTTCAAGTAATAAGGTATGAGACCAAACAAAACATGTATTTATATTTCACATTTGTACATTTTCGCACTGATGTGCCCACGCTATTTAAATTCTGATGAAGCATTTTTAGCGAACTCTGTAAATTGAATCTATACTGTCATCTGTTATCCTGAAAGAAACTAAGAGATATAATAGCAGCATAGTATTACCCATAGACATAAACTAAAGAAAATAAAACCACCTAACCTATAATTTACCGTGTCTATATACAATTATATATTTATAACATAAGTTAAAACTATCGTTGGTAAATTACGAGGTCTTCGAAAAGTTAATTTATAATGTTAATGTTTTCGATTATTTAAGTTGATAGCGTTTACCATTAGCATCGTAACTGCTACAATGTTATGGTAGATTGTTTTAGGATTTAATGGACATTGTAATATGGTCTGATTGACGAATTGGTGTTATAAACAGCAGCGGCAAATCCTAACCTTATAAATTCCGTGCGATGTTTATCTATCTAAGCAAAAAAGTAAGTATCTAACAAAATGTCATAAAATCTATTCAATTTAAACTATTAGATCGCCATACCTAATAATACGAGATTGAATACGTTGGCATGGAATAAAGAAAACGGTTTCATCGCTGTCGGAGGAGAGGGTGGATTATTGAAGGTGTTAAAACTAGATGGAGGTAAACGATGCTTACGTGTATAGTCTTAGATGAGAATGATTTGCTTATTGATGATTTTTAAGGTACAAGCCAAGATGCAAGCACCTCCAAGTCGAGGGGTTTAGCTGCCGCTAGTAATTTATCGATGAATCAAACTTTGGAAGGCCATAGCGGCAATATTAAGGTGATAACATGGAATGAAAATCATAAAAAACTAACAACGAGTGATGAAAATGGCGTTATTATCGTGTGGATGCTATACAAGGGAGCATGGTACGAAGAGATGATAAACAATAGGAAAAAATCCACAGTTATGGGAATGTGTTGGAGTAGCGACGGCGCTAAAATTTGTATTATATACGAGGACGGTGCTGTAATTGTCGGATCTGTCGATGGAAATAGAATATGGGGAAAGGAATTAAAGAATGTACAACTATCAGGCGTACAGTGGTCACCAGATGGAAAGCTCTTGATATTCGGCTTACGCAATGGCCAGGTGCACTTGTACGATAATTTAGGAAACTTTGCCGTAAGTAGAAACCGAGAATACTATCATCGTTGTTGTCATTATGTTAACGATCGACTTTACTTATCGTCACGGGGGTAAGTGAAATTCTGCTGGAGGGAGTAATACTTGTACAATGGTAATCATGCTGGGCCCTTTGGGTCCCGTAGTTAGTTTTTGACTACCGTGGGTGTCAGTCGATATAAATGTGTATTGTTAGGGTTAAGTGTAAGTAAAGGAACTGTAAAACCAGTGGTTGTATATTATTGGGTACCGTGTTGTGAGAATCATGATGAAGTTCCGAAACGGACTTTAGCTATGCTGTATGAACCAGTACGTTTATTGCATATTAAACATTTTAAGAAATTCGTTTATTGCATATTACACATTTTAAGAAATTCGTTTCTTTGCATATAACATATTACAATGCATTTTACAATTACAAATTTATATGTTTTAGATACACGGCATATGGGTGAACCATATAAGTTTACCTGAGTTAAAGTAGACGGATTCTCCAAAAGCTTACCGATGATATCGCATATGTGATGTACACTTTAGCAACTTCTGTAAAATTCCTGGAAGTAAGAAATTAAGATTCGGAAGCTTGCCCACCGATATCTACCAAGTATATCACACATAATGCGTTCACAAACACTACTAAACATCTACTAACCCACTATATACAGTAATGCGGGCGTGAGTTCCCCTGGTACATTCGGGGGATTACACTCTAGATTTTTTTTTTCTACAAACATATTAATGTTCGCGTTAAGTTAGCAGCTTATTAAATTTGCTAGTTTGTAGTATATTCTTCTTCTTCTAATAGTTCCTATCCGTTTCGGATGTTGGCTACCATTTTAACTTTCCGCGCGTTCAGGGAGCTAGGCCGCCGTCGGCGCTGAGCTCCGCTAGCGGCGTCCTGAACGCGACTGCTAGGTGCCGGCGCTCGAGCTAGCAGTCGCCATCTTGCGTAGCGGAAAAAAAAAGTGCTGGGCAATCTAGCGGAGAGTGGGGATAGGCGGCCAACATTCAAATACAAATTCATCAAATTTATATTAAGCTGCGATTTATGTAAGGAAGAAATGAAAAATATTTTTTTTTGGTTCTGACCTAGATCCCTATAAAAATACATTCTATAGAAGTAGATCAGCTTGATCTAAATGATTCGGGTTTGGCTGGCATCCATAGCGTAAATAATAATTTCCTCTCGAGTAGTACTATAGACACAATATTCATTTAGCACCCAATATCTTATAATAATTGCTACAAGTGATGTATTTAACTATTAGTATTCAATTAACATAATTCTATCTACAACTTACACTAGGGTGACAGAATAAAATAGACATCTGTTAATTAAAAAAAAGATTCTATTCTCCTTATATATACAAAATATTTTAAAATTTTTAAATTAGACAAATATTTTGTCGATCCACCTTTACTTGCGTGAAATGCTGCGAGTCGTCGTGGCATAGAATCTATTAAATGATTAATGGTGTCTTCTGGAATATTTAACCACTCTTCCGTAACAGCTGCCACGAGTTCTTCCTTATTGCTGGGTTTTCGGGGTCGTTTCGCCATATTTGTCTGGATTATGTGCCAAACATTCTCTGTCGGATTCATGTCTGGTGATTGGCCTGGCCATGGTAAAATCCGAATCCCCTGTTCCTCTTTCCATGTGGTTGTTGTTCTTGCTTTGTGGCAGGCTGCTCCATCCTCCATAAAAGTGGCCTCTTCGTTAGATAAAATGGCGTTGTCGAATATCGGTAGTAGTCCTTCTGTTAATATTTGGATATATTTTGCCGCATTTATATTTCCGTCGTAGATTACTAATTGCGATCTTCCACCATACTATATCGCGCCGCACACCATGATCACACCGCCGTATTTCACCGTCTGATGCAAAAATTTGTCGTTCAGTTGCTGTGACGAACGTCTCCATACCCTCGTACGACCACCATCACTGATTTGGCGGTATCTGCTTTCGTCTGAAAAAATGACAGACCGCCGAAACTCTTCGGGCCTCGTTCGCATTTCGATTGCCCAAGCCATTCGGCGGCGTTTTTGAAACGTCGTAAGGAGAGGTTTTCTCTTTGCCATCCTTTTATACATCCCCACACTGTGGAGGTATCGCAGAACGGTGCGCTGACTTTTCTGTGAAGTTGCCGCAAGCTCAGCTGTACTTTTTCGCGGTTCTCTTAACACTTCGCGCACAAGCACCTTTTTACTTCTTTCAGAAGGTCCGGCACGACCTGGTCTCGGCTCCACTGTTGTTTTTTCCTTGCGTTTAAATTGTGTAATCACACGGATAACTGTGGACAACGGAATATTTAAAAATTTACTTATTTCACATTGCGAAGCGCCGCGTTCACTTTGGCCAACGATGCGACCCCGGGTGAAGTCGCTAATATCACTCGAACCTTGTAAGCGAGGCATAGTTGCAACGATACTAAACTATGACGAATTCCTTCCGATACATCTACCCCTATCCTAATGACAAGAGAAAGTTCTTAATTCCTTCTTAGATTTTAGCTGTTTACATATTTATACCGCTTTACCTGGTGTCTATTTTATTCTGTCACCTTGGGTGTACTTCATACGCAAAAGTCTATGAAAATCATCGGAGTTGTACAGGAACTACTTCTACCACATAATATTCATTCCTTATGTGGACATTCTCTCTTCCAACAGCTATCGCGTTGATACTCGCATTAAAACAGATAATACAACAATCTATCCATATATAAACGACAATAGCTAAAACACATTTGTCAAATCCAGCTGCGATCACGGAAATTGTGCTCAATTCGCACCAATCTACTAATCAACTAAGCAACGTTTAACCAGTTCTAGCGCTGAACTCACGCTCCGTCGTTATGACTTCTAGCGCCAGAACTCCCTGAACGCGCTCTTTGTTTGCTGCTGCTCCGAGTAATTCAGTCGTATTCATACCGAACTAGGTTCGGAGATTTTTCAACCAAGAAATTCATTACTTTTCCCTGTTAAATATTCTGCAATAGATGAAATCTATTCTCAGTTCTCATTGTGTCCTAAGTATTGTAGTTTCCGAATTTTCACGGTATTAACCACTAGTTTTTGTTTTCCGATCCTTCTCATAACTTCGATGTTGTTATGTGCTCCGTCAATGGTATTTTTAGTATTCCGCGATATAACCCCACCCCACATGCTTCAAACTTCCGTATTGTGGCTTCAGTTAGCGTCCATGCTTCTACCCCGTAGAATAAAATGGAAACCACATAAAAGCGCAGGAGTTTTATCTTGGTGTTTAATGTTATGTCATAGCTTATAAACAGATTTTTCATTTTATTATAAGCAGACTTGGCCTTTTAGATTTTGCTACGTATTTCTTGTAAGTAGTCCTCGAGATAGGTAAAACTGCTCACTGGTTTTATCCGTTTTTGCTTTATTGTGAGATAACAGTTATTAATTTTTTCTTCGCTAAAAGCCATTAATTTTGTCTTTTTGCTGTTTATGTCCAAACAATACAATTGGCTGTGACATGTTACTCTATCTATAAGTTGTTGTAATCCTTCCAAGCTGTTAGTGAAAATAATCGTATCGGCTGCATAGCGGACATTATTCAATTTTTTTCCATAAAGCTTCCCTGAATAAGTAACGCATGGGCTAAAAAGTACCGGGCCTAACAAAGAAAACACGTTTTTTTTTTGGTTCAAAATTACCTTTATTCATCAACGTAATCTCCATCAAGAGCAACGCAATCATTCCAGCGCCGCTCTAACATTTCAATACCACTTTTGTAGAACGATTTATCTTTCGCCTCAAAATAGGCCTCAGTTTCAGCGATAACCTCTTCATTCGTGCGAAATTTCTTACTGGCGAGCATTTTTCTGAGGTCTGCGAACAGCCAGTAGTCGCTGGGAGCCAAATCCGGCGAATACGGTGGATGTGGGAGCAATTCGAAGTTCAATTCATGTAGTTTTGTCATTGTCTTGATTGACTTGTGACACGGTGCGTTGTCTTGATGAAACAAAATTTTTTTCTTTGCCATATGCGGTCGTTTCTTTGCAATTTCGGCCTTCAAACGCTGCAATAACGCTATATAATATTCACTGTTGATGGTATTTCCTTTCTCAAGATAGTCGACGAATATTACACCACGCACATCCCAAAATACGGAGGCCATAACCTTTCCAGCCGATTGTTGTGCTTTCGGGCGCTTTGGACGAGGTTCACCAGTTGCTGTCCACTCAGATGACGACCGTTTTGTTTCCGGAGTGAAGTGATGGATCCATGTTTCATCCATTGTCACATATCGACGCAAAAATTCCGGTTTGTTACGTTTAAACATGGCCAAACACTGCTCAGAATCATCAACACGTTCTTGTTTTTGGTCAACAGTGAGCAAACGCGGCACCCACTTTGAACAGAGCTTTCTCATAGTCAAATGCTCATGCAATATAAAGCCAATACGTTCTTTTGATATCTTTACGATGTCAGCTAACTCACGCAACTTCACTTTTCGATCATTCAAAACGATTTTGTGGATTTTTTTGATGTTTTCTGGTGTTACCGACTCATTTGGACGTCCACTGCGTTCTGCATCATCGGTGTCTCTACGACCACGTTTGAAGTCAGCAAACCAACGTTTTATTGTTGTTTCTGATGGAGCGGAGTCCCTATAACACTTTTCAAGCCGTTGCATCGCTTGAACGGTATTTTTTCCCATCAAGAAGCAGTGTAAAATTAAAACACGAAATTGTTTTTGATCCATTGTTTTGAAAATAACAAAAGTAGCGTGACTCTTAGCACAATAACTCACAAACTAATGAATAGAATATCATGGAATTTTAACAGCTGTCTTTTGAAGGTTAGTACTAACTGAGAGAAAGGTGACTGCAATAAAACTAGCGTCATCTATGTGTTAGGCCCGGGACTTTTCAGCCCATGTGTTACTCTGAGTACATATATAACAGTAATGGAGAGAAAGTGCAACCTTGCCTTACCTCTGTTGTGTCATTCGCGAAAGCAGATTCATTCCAGTATAGGTCTACTATTATCCTGATGTTTTTCAGTATTTATACAATGTTTTGGTGTTTTACTCTATCAAATGCCTTCTGACAGTCAACAAAACATTCATACACCCCACAGTACATGTCTCTGCACCGCTGATGTAATACCTGCATACTGTACATGGCCTCTCTTGTACCCACTGTATTTCTGAATCTGTACTGCGTGGATGCTATTTGTTCTTCACAAGTTCTGTAAATTCTTCTATGGATGACTTTGAGGAAAAGTTTTAGAAGGTGACTCATCAAACTTACTGTTCCATTTTCTTCAGATTTTTTTATCTCCTGGTTTTGTTAACGTTATTCCTCTGTAATTTGAACATTCTTGTCCCAGATAAATTTAAAATATGAAAATATTAAACAACAAATTGTGTTTTAATTAATCAAAACACTACAAAATTAAATAAAATAAGACTTAGAACAATTCGAGTTAGAAGAAGACATTAATTTCTTATCTTGCTGCGTGGTATTATCGGTTTTTTACAACATCGTACCCCCTCCACCAGAATTACGCTTTTATATTGTTGTTTCTGTTCTATGTTTATCCTTTCTTTATAGATGAAGCTGAATATCCAGTGCCTGGATCCGATGGTAACCGAGGTTACTATCGTCGGTATGGACTGGTACAATGGAAGATCCGGGTATGCTTGCGCGTCATGCCCCGCGTTGGCCATATGTTACGAAGACGGAAGGATGCAACTGATGCGCGACGAGAACGATGCTAGTAAGTAGTGCGTCGTAATACAATTCGCGAAGGTATCCCGATTCAGATTTCGATCTTTGGTATTATAGGTCCGATAGTTATCGACGCGGGAATGACGGCAACGAGCTGCAGCTGGAACCACAACGGTTCGCTAATCGCCGTATCTGGTCGGCAGATCGATCAAGATAGACAGTGCAACGTCGTTCGATTTTACGGTCCGTTCGGCGACGTTAGTTTTTTTTTCTTTTTCTATCCTTTCCTTAGTTAGCGTCAGCTACGAAAATATAAATAGAGTACGGTTGAAATCGGAAGAAACCAATCTGCGCGAATCTCGTGACATGAGAATGTAAAGACCGTTGTAAAAATATTGGATACAGAGACATATGTTTAATTAGTCACATACAGTCTTGGACATGGGGCACCCCAAAATATTTAAAATAAAAATACATTGTGCACTATTAATAAAATTACGTGCATAAACATTCACTAAATAAGTTTTTAACAATAAATTTAATATTTGGTGGCACCACAATTTACTTTGACGCTACTAAACGTAAACAAACTTCAGGTGAAAGTGCCTCCCACTCCTGTACAATTTTGTTCCTTAGGTCATTTTTGTTACTGAATTTGTAACTGTAAAGCTTCAGCATGCGCCGCAAATTTTCTATAGGCGACAGATCTGGTGACTGCATCGGCCATTCAAGTAAACGGATCCCGTTCACACGAAATCACTCCATCGAGAATCTGGATTTGTGACAGGGCGCGTTATAATATTCTGCTTCATCCCTGTCATATATTTTCAGCACTAATACTTCTAATACCTCTTCTAGCATCGAGATATACCGCTCGCTATTCATCCTACCATCACACACAAACACTTCTACGCTATTTGCGGACATGCATCCCCAAATCATGACACTGCCACCGCCATGTTTGACAGTTGGGGTGATACAATCAGCACGAAATCCCTCCCCTGGTCTACGGCGAACAAACTGACCTCCAGAAGTACCAAACATGTGAATTGGATAATTAACAATAATTACTTTTTTTAATATAGCAAATTGGTGGTATGTGTATAAATTTTTGCAAATTTTGTGTGACAAAAGAACAAAATAGGATTGCTTAACATGTATCTATGTTTGATTCGTCAGACCATATGACTGTATATATGGCTGTATATATCACGTATGGTTCAAAAAGAACTGTCAATATAACAGGACCTTTATTTCTGGCGGAAATACCAACTTAAATTGTCCGCGAAGTTTAAAAATGGCTGATTGGCTATTTTCCCCAATTTACTTATGTGGCTTTTTCCCAAGCAGCAGACACTTTATAATTTCGCGAGCGATTTAAGTTGGTAGTTGCGGTAATAGAGATCATGTATGCAAACGTGTCGGCCAGTAAAAAAACCCTCTTATATCCACTTAAATTTCTCGGAATAAATTAATAAATAATAATAAATCTCCCATATTTTTGGATACACTTCAAAAGTTGACACATTTACACAATCAAGGTATCACTTTCTTGTTTCTTTAAATTGCTCAATTTTTTATGACGGACGTGGAAAATTGATAGTTCTATTGGCGATTTACGCCCAACTTGGAAATTGTGTTTAAAGGAAAGACGGTCCTGGAACAGAGGTTGCGATATACACTATCGTCCATATTAGTTCGGACACACAAATAAATTAAAAAAAAAAACAGAAAATATTCAAACTCATTTTTTCAAAACGCATTTTATTAATAGCGATTAAAATTAAGATATAAAAACAAGTAATTTGAACGAAAAATAAACAAAGATTTGTTAAACAATCTGTTCATCAAAGAAACTCCCTAATGCAAAGAACAGCTTTCACAATCCGAAGTATCCTCTCCATACTGAGTCACACGCCGATTTAGTAACCGAACTTATGGCGACGTTAAGTGTCAACGCATGCCCACAGTACATACTTTCTACAGTAATATCACTCCTTGTTGGCGCTTTTGATCTTTTGTCTAAAAAGAGAAACTTGCGCATCCCACTGCACAGTTTCGCATGGTAGTAACTGTATTAATAGCAATTAAAAGTAATCAAAGTAATTCTAACGAAAAATAAGCAAAAACTTCTTAGACATTCCGTTCATCGAAGAAACTCCCTTTTGCGCGAAGAACAGCTTTCACAATCCGTGGCATCCGTTCCACTAGTTTTTCAAGGCCTCTATTTGGTATATTAGTCCAGTCCTCTTGTAAAATGTTCCACAGGTGGCCTACGGAGGTAGGACATACTTTTCAGACCCTCCTATCCAATTCATCCCTAACACCTCGATAGGGTTTAGATTGGGGCTTTGCGGCGGTCATGTCATTATTTGTAAAGTGTCATTATCTTGTTCTTCATTTAAGAAATGTTTACGTATCACTGGTAAGTTTTTGGGGTCGTTGTCTTATATGAATACAAAATTTTTGCCGATTAGACGTTACCCTGATGGTATTGCATTTTCTTGCAGTATTTCTAAATAACCCTTTTTTCGCAGAATACCTTCGATTCGCTTCAAATTTCCTATACCGGCGTAGGAAATACAACCCCAAACAAGCACAGAATTTCTTCCTTGCTTGACAGTTGACACTACACAACCCTGCAACATTCTTTGACGTTTCGCTCTTCTTACAAAAACGCGCCTGGATTGCTCAAACACCTCAAACTTTGTTTTCCCTGTCGAAATATTTTTTTTTTTGTAGCGCTTAATCTTCTTTTCACTGAGGTAATGGAAATTTTTCTTGCACGGTCGCGAGTTCTGGTGCTGTCAGTCTCCTATTTCGCTTGCTTAGCAATTTTATACGCTCATCGACGACGAGAGTTGTTATTCTCTTACAACCGACGTGCTCGGATTCATCCCGCATCGTCGTGTCCAAATTGAATGGGTTGCGCTACGAATTACTCTCTCATCCTCCATCCTTTTGATTTCCTTGATATGCCAGGGCCCTAGGTACTTCGCCTTCTGCCAAAGTGGTTTTGCCTCTAGCGTGGTTTATACGTCAAGTTACCGTGCCACTTTGGTTTCCCCTATTTCTCCTGAAGAAGCCTTCTTTTTAGCTCTTTTCTTTTTATTTCTTTCTCCTCTTACTCTTATTTCATTTCTATATATATATATATATATACACTACCGCTCAAAAGTGTTTAGGCACTCTCACTGACAGCAAAAATGTATAAAAACTCAGCGAAAACGTTAATAATATTTATTTTTTTATGTACAGATACACATACACGAATAAAAATATATTAAATAAATGTGAAAATTAAAACGTTTAATTTAAATTTTGCTTTCATCTATGTGACCTCCTCTTGATTTAATAATTGCAGCACACAATCGAGGCATTCTCGCAATAAGTTTTGCCAGAGTTTCTTGTGTTATCGAGGTCCAACTCGATTGCAATTTGTTCCACACGTCAGTAGCTAATCTCGGAGCCGATTTCTGTACTTCCCGATCTAGTTCTTCCCATAGTAACTCGATTGGATTCAAGTCGGGGCTCTGGGGAGGTAATTCCATAATTTTGAGAGTTCCTTCCTCTTCTAAATGGCGTAAATAGTCTTTACGTAATTTAGAGGAATGTTTTGGGTTATTATCTTGCGGGAAGATAAAATTTTGACCCAAAAGTCGAATTCCGGAAGGTATTGCGCGGTTCTCCAAAATTTCGCGGTAGCCTTCTTTTTTAATATACCGTCAATTTTCTCAATGTCCCCTACACTAGTGCCAGCAAAACAGCCCCAAATGATGATAGAACCTCCACCATGCTTCACGGTATCAGCAATACACTCTTCTCTGGCACGTTCACCCACAGATCTTCTTACGAATATGCGTCTTCGGGTTTCGAACAGCTCAAATTTGGACTCATCCGTCCATAGGACGTTGTTCCACTCTTCTATGGTCCAGTGTTGGTGTTTCCGAGCCCATTTAAGTCGCTTTTGCTTGTTTTGTTTGCGTAGTAATGGCTTTTCATCGCAATACGTCATCAGTCCATAGCACCCTTTTTCAATCATCCACTGTCCAATTTCTATGTTTTCTGCCCACTGTAGCCGTTTTCGCCTTTTTCCCAGTCGAAATAGTTTTTTTTTTTTTGTAGCGTTTAATCTTCTTTTCACTGAGGTAATGGAAATTTTTCTTGCGCGGTCGCGAGTTCTGGTGCTGTCAGTCTCCTAATTCGCTTGCTTAGCAATTTTATACGCTCATCGACGACGAGAGTTGTTATTCTCTTACAAGCGACGTGCCCGGATTCATCCCGCATCGTCGTGTCCATATTGAATGGGTTGCGCTACGAATTAGTCTCTCATCCTCCATTTTCACTGGATCTAGCTCCTAGCGACTTCTTCCTATTCTCAAACCTGAAAAAATCAGTGGGAGGAAAGAGATTTGCCTCAAATGAGGTCATCGCCGCTACAGATGACTATTTTGCAGACGTCAAAACATCCTACTTTTCTGACGTCTTCAAGAGACTCAAGCACCGTTTGAAAAAATGTATTGATCTTCGGGGAAACTTCATCAGAAAATCAAAATAAAAAATCATACCAAAACCGTGTTTTTTTTGTCGATTCCGGAAACATTTCAGGTCGTTCTCGTAGTTAAAAAAAAAAAAAAACGTTTTCTAGCACTGCAAAGCATATCATAAAACACAATATCTTAGAAAACGACTAAATAGGTAGAGTTTTACACGAGAAATGTATTCTATTTCACTCGACTTCATAATGCTATCTCCTTTTAGTGGGCAAATTGGTTTCTACGCAAGTTTCTTCCGATTTAGTAGTCTGTATATCGATCGTTTCCTTTTTCTAGCACTTACGTACATTAAAAGTTCCCGGCGCTTCGGTGTCCTGTTGCGTATGGGAAGGGGGCTCGTTGCGCGTCGCTTTGGCCGTCGATTCTTTCGTCTACTTTGCAAATATAAGACCCGACTATAAATGGTGCTATTTCAAGAAGACGGTGGTTTTCACGTCGTCTCGACCCCAAAAGGCGGGCATTTGCGTATGTTTTTGGGATACGAGCAATAACCAGTGCCATAGCAAGTACGTCCCATCGTTATCGGCCGTCGCCGGTTACGGGGATTATTGCGTTTTGGCGACGGATTCGAACGAAGAAGAGAACAAACGAGAAGGACGAGGTGAAGGAAGAGGGGGAAAATACGGTCTCCTACTTTGCAATACTCTAGGAACACCGGTTGACGCAGTATACGTGAACGTCGAATTGCGATGGCTTACCATGAACGCGACACATGCGATAGCCGCTTCGAAAGATAATTTCATAGTATGGCAGTATAAGACGCCGAAATATTCGTCCGTAATCGGTAAGTTCCGAAATCGAAGAGTGCCGTTCCAAGTTCGTTATTCCCGTGTTGTTTTTTTAATTGCAGCCGCCTCTCGAAATAGTAGGATCGTCAGGACGTACCATATCGACGACTCTCCGTCCGGAGCCATCGAGGTGATCCAAGATCTAGACGAAAATATTGACGTCGCAGTGAATACCTTTGCCTCGAACGATCCCATCTGCTGCCTCGCTTCGTCCAGTAAAACGTTGTTGATCGCGAGGGAATCTGGAATTGTGCAATATTACGCATTGCCGCACGTCGCTTTGTACAACAGACATAAATTGCCTAGTAGGCCGCATAAGATGGCGGTCAATTGTAATTCGACGTAAGTAAGACACCTTTAATAATACCGGGATGTAGAATAAACGAACGATAAACGTAACGTACTAAATAATATAACATAAATATACGGGGAAGCGATATGTTACAGTGTGCGAGTAAAATAAGTAGATAAATAAATTGATTTTGAACGAGGGTCGGAGAAATACTCCATTTCCTCTTCATCTTGTTTGGTAGATCAGTGGCTTTTATTTTATTTGTGGGTCCAGTGTGCGTATGTATTTTCTATGTTTTCTCCCTTTTTGTCTTGTGTAACGTAATGCCTTTTTCCTCAGCTCTTCGTTTAATTTGTGCAACTCCTTCTTTTCTCATTCGTCGTATTGGTTGTATTATTCTTCTGACTGTTATGTTATCATGCGTCCTATTCTGTGTAATGTGTTTTGTGTTCTTCTGTATATTATAGTCTCAAGTGTTTCCAGGTTAAGTTCTTGATACAGTGTTGCATTTGTGATGTAACGCGGTGCCCCTGATGCGAACCGCGTTAGTTTGTTGAGTTTTCCCTGTATCTTCTTCTTTTGCGCTTCAGTTGCCTGCTGCCAAAGTTCACCAACGTAGGTGGCGATTGGTATTACTATTGGTTTAATGATCTTGACCTTGTTATCTAGTGATAGTTTACTTCTTTCATTTAATAGTGGGTATAGGACCATCGAGGCTCCCGCTATCGTCCTTTTGATTTCTTTGATGCGCCAGGGCCCTAGGTACTTCGCCTTCTTGGCTCATCCGATGCTAGTTCTTTAGCTCTTTTCTTTCTATTTCTTTCTCCTCTTACTCTTAGTTCATTTCTATATATATATATACACTACCGCTCAAAAGTGTTTAGGCACTCTTACTGACAGCAAAAATGTATAAAAACTCAGCAAAAACGTTAATAATGTTTATTTTTTTATGTACAGATACACGTACACGAATAAAAATATATTAAATAAATGTGAAAATTAAAACGTTTAATTTAAATTTTGCTTTCATCTATGTGACCTCCTCTTGATTTAATAATTGCAGCACACAATCGAGGCATTCTCGCAATAAGTTTTGCCAGAGTTTCTTGTGTTATCGAGGTCCAACTCGATTGCAATTTGTTCCACACGTCAGTAGCTAATCTCGGAGCCGATTTCCGTACTTCCCGATCTAGTTCTTCCCATAGTAACTCGATTGGATTCAAGTCGGAGCTCTGGGGAGGTCATTCCATAATTTTGAGAGTTCCTTCCTCTTCTAAATGGTGTAAATAGTCTTTACGTAATTTAGAGGAATGTTTCGGGTTATTATCTTCCGGGAAGATAAAATTTTGACCCAAAAGTCGAATTCCGGAAGGTATTGCGCGGTTCTCCAAAATTTCGCGGTAGCCTTCTTTTTTTAATATACCGTCAATTTTCACAATGTCCCCTACACTAGTGCCAGCAAAACAGCCCCGAATGATGATAGAACCTCCACCATGCTTTACGGTATCAGCAATACACTCTTCTCTGGCACGTTCACCCACAGATCTTACGAATATGCGTCTTCGGGTTTCGAACAGCTCAAATTTGGGCTCATCCGTCCATAGGACGTTGTTCCACTCTTCTATGGTCCAGTGTTTGTGTTCACGAGCTCATTTAAGTCGCTTTTGCTTGTTTTGTTTGCGTAGTAATGGCTTTTTCATCGCAATACGTCCATGCAGTCCGGCTTTCTGTAGGCGACGTTTGACTGTAGAAACACTGACTAGTTTTTGGCGACCAACATTTAATTCTGCGGTGATTTCCGGGGCTGTTTTGCGTCTATTTAACTTGCTGGTAACCACTATTCTGCGATCACCTGCAGATGTTGTCGCTTTCGGCCTTCCACTCCGTCTTTTATTAAGAAAACTGCCAGCTTCGCCGATATTTTTTTACGTTATAGTCAATCGTAGCGTGGTGTATTTTCATTTTTTTTTGGCAACTTTGTTTCCGTACTAATTTCTCTTCGCGGAAGCATTTTAAAAAATTGTCACACGATATTTCGCTCACGATGTGAATAGAGTAAATACCACACTGCAAACCAACCATAGGTTACACATTTCACTATAATCTTCTAGGAAGGTAATTTAAACATTATTACCTACAATCTAACAGATGACTAAATTTACCCAGTAAATTCAGAGGGATTGTTATTGTAATTGCACCGCAATAAACAGTTTATGGTAATCTGATCAAGTGCAGGTAAATGATAGTAAACCTTATGCGATATAATGGGTGTTTATCTTACTGAACTACATTTTAAATACGTATTTCATTTTATTATAATGTTTTTTTGGTAAACATAGTACTATATGAATAATCCATGAAAACAGGGGTGCCTAAACACTTTTGAGCGGTAATGTATATATATATATATATGATCATGATACGGTCCAATTCCGGAAGTAGTTCGTTTATTACTAACTCTGGCCGTGAAAGCCTACGTATTCATTTTATAAAATATTTCGTTTGGTAGCACAAAGTTAGTATTAGGAGTATGCATCCGATTGAAAAAAAGAATTTATTTTTTTGCACAAGATTTATTAATTTGTGACAATTCATAATATTTTTTCTAATTAAATTATGTAGATGACTGCGAATCATCAGTGGAATAGTCGCTTGAATCATCGCTATCAGAATACTCGCCAACATGGATTATTAATGTTATTAATGTTCTTCCGGTTTTTTTGACTGTTCACACTTTACTTGCCAGTCTCTTGTTGAACACGTGTTAAAAATTCATCACACAATTTCTCCACTTCGCCAGTTTTAAAAGTCAGGTTTCGCCCTTCGATATACTGCTTCATACTTGTCTACACCACATTTGGGTTGAGGTCAGGGAGCTAATCTAAACACATCATATTTCTTAAAAACTGTGTCTATTTCATGTCTCTTGAATCGTGGTTTGTGCATTTTCATTATATTATACTGCTCTATCTTTGTCGTGTCTTCATCGTACTGTATGTTTTTTAGACGTAACCATGTTTTAATGTCTTCTTTTCTGCATGTAAAAGTGGGACTTTTTTCAATATCTCTACTATGATAAGGAGCGTTATCAATCTTTTTCGGCGTAACTTTTCTTCAACCCACTTTTTATAGTTTTCAAAATTCATCTCATGATAAAATCTCCTGTCCTTTTTGATGATCTCTACCGAAGATAGGCACCAGGAACAAAATCATTCTCCCCACCAGCGTGAACCATAATTAAACGATCCCCTTTAGATGTTGGTTTAAGCAAATCTTGATTAGAATTATCGTTCCAACTGTTATTATAAGTATGTGATGAATGTATATAGACGCTCTGTACTGGTGGATGTTTTTCAAAAAACTGCTTCTTAAATTCTAGATGTCGAGACATTCAACCTATAGTTTTAATAAATAACAAGTTCTTTGTACAGTCGAGCGTAGAACGTAAAAAAAAAACACAGGAGGGCGACCTGAAATGTTTCCGGAATCGACAAGAAAAGCACGGCAATGGTGCGGTTTTTGATTTTTATTTTTCGATGTAGTCTCCTTGAAGATCAATACACTTTTTGAAACGGTGCTCGAGTTTCTTTAAGCCGTCGGAAAAGTAGGATATTTCAAGGTCTGCAAAATATCTATCTGTAGCAGCGATGATCTCCTTATTTGAGCCAAATCTCTTTCCTCCCAGTGATATTTTCAGGTTAGGGAATAGAAAACAGGCGCTGGGGGCTACAGATAGTCGATAAGAATCACACCTTGGAAATCTCAAAAAATGGTCGCCATGACTTTTCCGGGCGATGGAACGGTCTTTGCTTTCTTCGGAGCCGATTCGCCCGGAAAAATCTACTGCTTCGACTGTTCCTTGGTCTCCGCTATGTAGTGGTGGATCCAAGTCTCATCCACAGTTCGAAACGCATGAAGAAATCCCCTGGATTGCGTTGGATCCTGGCCAGATACTCCTCCGAAACGGTCACCCGATTGCGTTTTTGTTCCGATGTGTGCAAACGCGGTACCTAGCGCGTCGAAAGTTTTTTCATACTCAAAATTTCGTGTAGGATATGGCCAACGCGTTCTTCAGAGATGCCTGCTGTCTCTACTATCACTTTCAGCTTCAATCGGCGATCGGCTAATACAACATCATGAATCTTGTCGACCATTTCATCGTTGGTAGCGGTTTTTGGGCGTCCACAGCGTGGTTCGTCACTTGTGCTTTAGCGGCCACGTTTGAACTCGTTCACCCAGAAGCTGATGGTCGAAAATTATGGAGCACATCCTCCAGCAAAATATTTCGAATTTCCATGGCCATTTTTCCAGCCATCCCGAAGTGTCTTATCACTGCACGAAATTCGATTTTATCCATTTTTGCGAAATCGCCTGATTTGTTACACAAAACACACTCTTAAACAATAACTATTGACAGTAGACGTTTGAAATTTTGACAGTTGCTATAAAAAAGGGTTGCCTTTTCCGACCAATGAATCTATTTCAATCTTCGTGCGCCATCTCTTGCCGATTTCGGAAACATTTCAGGTCACCCTCGTATTAATTATCTAAAGTACTTTCGAAATCGTTAAAAATTGTTTCCATCTTCACCCAGACGCTTATCGGTTATCGACGTGGCCGGCATCCTCACCGTGATCGACATAGCGGAAAGCGGCTCTAAGCAGAATTTCACGAAACAAACGGCGACGGATAACGAAAAGCTAGAACGGAAAGATGTATGGGCGATGTGTTGGGCGGCCGACAACCCGCAACTCTTGGCTATCATGGAGAAGACGCGGATGTACATCTTCAAAGGGAATAATCCAGAAGAGCCGATTTCGAGTTCCGGATATCTTTGCTCTTTCCAGGTGGAGTTTCTGGCGACATGTTTCGCGTCTCTATCGTTCGTCTGTCTCTCTTATCTATCGCTCGGTTGTAGGATCTCGAAGTACGTGCTTTGCTGTTGGACGAGGTGATGGAGACGCCGGACAAGCCCGGCGCCGATAAATTGATGAAGCTCGAAGTGAAAAGTTTAAGGGATACGCGCCAATTATTGGAAAAAGTCGGCGTGAAAGAGGCGGCGCAATTTATAGAGGACAATCCGCATCCGAGATTGTGGAGACTTTTAGCGGAGGCCGCCTTGAAGGAAATGAACTTATCGACGGCCGAAGCGGCGTTTATACGTTCGAATAATTACGGCGGAATAGTCTTCGTTAAGAAATTACGAAATATAAGCAGCGAATCCATTAGAAAAGCGTACGTTGCCGCATATTTTAAGCAATTCGACGAGGCCGAGAAGCTGTTTTTCGAAGCGGATAGACGGTAGGTAAATCGTTACGAAATTCCCGAAATTCATTCGTTCGTCGTTTTTCAGGGATTTGGCGTTAGTGATGCGACAAACGTTAGGCGATTGGTTTAGGGTTATACAGATAATGAAGAACGGCGTTTCCGCTTCTCCCGACCTTATCCTCGAGGTAGCCTACAATTCGGCGGCCGATTACTTCGCCCAATATAACGATTGGTCAGCTGCGGTCGAATATTACGGACTGGCTCGGAATCGCGCGCGGCTGCTCGAATGTTACTATCACCTCGAGGATTACGAAGGAATCGCCAGGATCGTCGACGAATGTCCGGAAGGTGATCCGCTATTGAAACGGATCGGAGATACGTTTTCGGTAGATGGTGTTTGCGGTCTGGCCGTTGAAGCATACACAAAGGTAAGACGTCGTTTAGACAAGGCAGCTGCCTTTCGCTTACGCTATAGTATATACCAGGTGTACAAGTATGAAATGCGAATTTTTTCTGATTATCTGAATGATAGAAAGTGCTTTGTTCAATTTCGGGGAATTTGTGAATACCACGTCAGTAAAAATCTTCCCCTTTTGCTGCCAACTATTAAAAGAGTCATTTTGTGCGTGACCCATCGATGCAAGCAATTAGTAATCAAAAACCGCATGGGATAAAATTTCCCACTTGAGTGCTCCCAACGTGTCGCGAACTGGTTTTGCAGCATGTGATGGAGCATTGTCATGAATAAAAATGACTTTGCGTTGCCTCTTTCGGTATTCTAGCCTTTTTCAAACTGAACGGTTCAAATCGGCCAATTGTTGTTGGTAACGTTTAGTGTTAACCTTTTCCCAGGCTTTGACAGCTCATGATATACCACGCCCTTCTAGTCTCACCAAACACAGATTGTCTTTCTATCAAAGCGTTGTGGATAGTGTGCCTGGGTCTACCCATGATTTTTTGCGCTTGAAATTTTCAAAATAAATCGACTTTTCATCCCCTGTAACTATACGATGCAAAAACGATTTCCTTTTCTTTCGAGCGAGCAAAATATTACATGTATTTTTGCACTTTTCCATTTGCCTGTCATTCAAGTCATGTGGTATCCATCTACCGATCTTCTGAATCTTTCCCGTCTCTCGTAGCCGATTGGAAATAACTTGTTGACTAACGCCCAATTCCTTAGTTGTTCTTGTGTTTACGAATCATCTTCGTCGAACAATGCTTGCAAATCCACATCTTCGTATTTTTTTGTAGTTTTCCACGTTCCTTATGCAGCATATAAGTCACCACTGTTAAAACGCCGAAACCACCGTTTACATATCTTGCGATGGAGCATGTTCACCGTAAGCTTCTCGATGTATATATAAAAAAACATCCTTTATATAGTAGACGCTCGATTATGTGAAAGATATCAGCCAAGCAATGTTCACATTCCTGAAAGTTTACATTAGCGAGCCTTATTTTATTTATAAAGAAATTGCATAAAAGAAAATATGTATGTTTATTAAAAAATAAATTATGAACAATGAATAACATAATACATAATATTAGAAAAATAAAAAATAAATTTTACATTATTTGGAAAAATAATGTCCTATTTTTGTTTGCATAAATTTACGCTTGGTATTTTCTGATGCCATTGCCCCTAGTTTACGGAGCACTAAAATATCGGAATATAATATGTCCTTTTCTTTAGCCCAATGACTTGATTAAAAATTCCTACAGCTTGCGCGTCACTCACTGTATTTTTTATTCCAATCAGACGGTCGCCATCTTCATTCACCCCATCTTTCTCTTCATGTGCATCATCCATCTCTTTTCTCAAATTATGACAGAGTTGTTGCAAGACCTAGATTGGAAAATGGCTGAAGAAGAAAGAAACATTTTGTTATTTTTAGACAATGCGGGATCTCATCCGAAAGACGTTCGCTTAAATAATATAAAAATATTATTTTTACCCCCTAATTGTACATCAGCTTGTCAACCACTTGACCAGGGGATTATAAAGAATTTTAAAACTTATTACCGAAGTTTAATACTCAAACATCTGCTAGTAAACATTGAAACTGCCGGTACAGCTTTTGAATTGATAAAGAAAATTACACCACTGGATGCAGTTTATTTGGCAAAAACCACTTGGGACCAAGTAACCAAAGAGACAGTTCAAAATTGCTTCCGCAAAGCAGGATTTAATCATGTAAATATGCAAAGTGAAGACCAGTTAGCTGAGGCTGATACATCTGACCTAGAAGATGATTTGCCTCTTAGTGTACATTCAGATATCTTCAAAAATAAGAATTTATTGAAATTGACGGATAATGAAAACCTTAATGATTATTTGAACGTAGATGAAGATTGGTATGTTGAAGATCCAGATTCAGAACAAGAAATTGCAAATCCAATTGAAATACAAGAACTTTCGGAAGATTCTGATGTCGATAAGGTTCCAGGGCCAACAGAAGCTATCCTAAATTATGGTAAAGCTATTACCCTGACCAAGCAGCTCAAAAGTTTTGTCGAAAATCACGGAGATACAGAGTCTTTGGAGCTTCTTTCTAAATTAGAAATACGATTTCTAGACGCCATTTTAGAGAAACAGAGAAGACAAACAACAATATATGAATTTTTGCGTTTTTAAAGTGACTATTCATTTCATTGTTTTGCATTACATACTACATCTATGTATATATATTATACTTTATATGTATATATCTAAAGGAAATAATTTTTTTTTCTTAAGTTTAAAGTTTCTTATTTATTTTAAAAACATTTATATAGATATACGATTTAAATGTCCCAGTTTCTTTAATATATTCATTTTTCGTTAAAACACGATCTTTGTTGTATCTACTACATATTTCTTTTATGCGGACACGCCTCCTGAACGGACATCTTCAGTTGGTCCCGTTGGTGTCCGTTCAAGGGAGATTTCACTGTATATATACACTAGGGTGACAGAATAAAATAGACACCTACTAATTAAAAAAAAGATTCTATTCTCGTTATATATACAAAATATTTGTCGATCCACCTTTACTTGCGCGAAGTGCTGCGAGTCGTCGTGGCATAGAATCTATTAAATGATTAATGGTGTCTTCTGGAATATTTAACCACTCTCCTGTAACAGCTGCCACGAGTTCTTGCTTATTGCTGGGTTTTCGGGGTCGTTTCGCCATGTTTGTCTGGATTATGTGCCAAACATTCTCTATCGGATTCATGTCTGCTGATTGGCCTGGCCATGGTAAAATCCGAATCCCCTGTTCCTCTTTCCATGTGGTTGTTGTTCTTGCTTTGTGGCAGGGTGCTCCATCCTCCATAAAAGTGGCGTCTTCTTTAGATAAAATGGCGTTGTCGAATATCGGTAGTAGTCCTTCTGTTAATATTTGGATATATTTTGCCGCATTTATATTTCCGTCGCAGATTACTAATTGCGATCTTCCACCATACCATATCGCGCCCCACACCATGATGTTCACACCGCCGTATTTCACCGTCTGATGCAAAAATTTGTCGTCCAGTTGCAGTGACGAACGTCTCCATACCCACGTACGACCACTATCACTGAATTGGCAGTATCTGCTTTCGTCTGAAAAAATGACAGACCGCCAAAACTCTTCGGGCTTCGTTCGCATTTCGATTACCCAAGCCATTCGGCGCCGTTTTTGAAACGCCGTAAGGAGAGGTTTTTTTTGCCACTCTTTTATACATCCCCACACTGTGGAGGTATCGCAGAACGGTGCGCTGACTTTTCTGTGAAGTTGCCGCAAACTCAGCTGTACTTTTTCGCCGTTCTCTTAACACTTCGCGCACAAGCACCCTCTTACTTCTTTCAGAAGGTCCAGCACGAGCTGGTCTCGGTTCCACTGTTGTTTTTTCCTTGCGGTTAAATTGTGTAATCACACGGTTAACTGTGGACAACGGAATATTAGAAATTTACTTATTTCACGTTGCGAAGCGCCGTGTTCACTCTGGCCAACGATGCGACCCCGGGTGAAGTCGCTAATATCACTCGAACCTTGTAAGCGAGGCATAGTTGTAACGATACTAAACTATGACGAATTGCTTCCGATACATATACCCCTACCCTAATGACAAGAGAAAGTTCTTAATTCGTTCTTAGAATTTAGCTGTTTACATATTTATCCCGCTTTATCTGGTGTCTATTTTATTCTGTCACCCTAGTGTATATATACTGATTTTAGCACAGTTGCTAACGCTTGTTCTATTCCCTTTTTTAGTACGGAAATCGTAAGAATGCGATAGATTTATGCGTCGAACATAATAAATGGGATCGCGCCAAAGAGCTTGCGAAGAAATACGACGTTCCGGAAATGTTCAGGTTGTTCTCGGCCCATACCGTCGACCTGTTAGATCGGAGAATGTTGGCGAGCGCAATCGAGATCAATGTACGGACGAAAAACTATCAGGAGGCTGCCAGGATAACGTTCAAGGTGATCTCGCGGCGTCGCGTCTCGTTATTAATCTTTCGATTTTGATTTTTTAGTTGGCTGACGAGGAAAATCGCAAATCGATAAAGGACGCCAAGAGGATGAAGCAGATATACGTGTACGGGGCGAGGCTGCACGAGGAATTCGTCAAGAAGAAAGGTGAGCGCGAGCCGCCCATGATTCGACACTTGTCGACACACGTCCTTCGTACTTTTCAGGAAATCGCGACTCGATCGCCGCCGAAAGTATGTGGTCGGGGGCGGAAGCGTACCATCTGTATCTGCTGCTGCATGAGCATCTGTACGCTGGTAAAGTGCGTTACGCTATGCAAGCGTCTTTCCAATTGCTTGACTATATGGAATACATCCACGCCAAGGATGTATACGCGCTGCTAGCGTTGACGTCGTACCTGAATGGATCGTACGGCATCTGTTCGAAGGCTTTTTCGCAATTCAAGACGATTGAAGGGGTAAGCCGCCACACAATGAGGTCAAAACCCCGAAAAGCGGAAAAAGATCAATATCTAGAGAATGAATAGTCGTATCGAACTGCGGTTGGTCTCATTCCTTAATATTAAGAGCGTATCAGTTTGTGTGAACCTGATTAAAGTTATTAAAATACCGAGACGAAATCCGACAAGTTTAGAAAAGCGCTCTGTAGTTGTTGCTTTTCATCAAGAAGGTTATTCAATGCGCCAAATTTCCGAAAAAATACATGTTAATAAATCGACTGTTAGTGATATATAGAGACCGGATTATATGCAAAGAAAAAGTGCATTGCATCGATTTTTGAGAAAATATGCATAAACCTGGGGCATATATGCAAAAAAATTGCGATAATATGCAAAATTTTTACATAAAATAAATAAGGACAGAAGTTTTAACATTAACTTTATTGCAGAAACTTTTTTTATAACATATTTCTTAATGATGACCCTTCCACATCGACTGATGTTATATTTGCAAATTTGTCTTAGTATGAGAAAATCTGAATCATTGTTAATAACTAGAGACCGCAAGAGCAAAAATTTAAACATTAACTTTATTGCACAAAATTTTCTTACAACATATTTCTAAACCAATTTATAATTAAATGTTTTTCAAAATTGTGTAAAAGAAAGTTTTGTCTTCTATCAGAATACATATGTTTCGAAATAGAAAAAAGATTCTTTCAACATCCACAGATGTAATTGGTGTATTTTTTAACTTTGCAATACATTCTAAACCAAAAGTAAAGTCGAAATCGTTCACTGTTTCACCATCCAAAATTTTCTCAACCTTCTTCAATTTCAAATACCCCGCATTTTTATTTATCACTTTTTTAAATTTATCGTATATAGAATTACCTATTGTACCCTTAACTTTCTTACATAGCATATCAAATTTGTCTACTATTTCGACTGATTCCGAGAGCGGCATCTCTTGCGTTTCTAGTTTACGAATGGAACTTGAAACAAAGCTATAATTTCACTTAATATACAAAATGTTTTGTAGCAATTTTATTGATGTCACTATCTTTTTACAGTTTTTTAGAGTAATGCAGTCAGCAGTGATTTCAGGAATTACATTTCTTATTCTTTCAAAATTATCGGCGTAAAAGATTGCAGCGTCTAACCATGTACCCCATCTCGTAATAATCGGTTCAAGAGGCAACTTAACACTGGGAAGTCGCTCCTTATAAAATTGGATTCGTAAAGACGCTTTTAAAAATACTTTTTGACATTGCTAATTAAATCATTAATCAAAGGAAATTGATTCCTAATGTCTTCGGCTACACAATTAAACCCATGAGCTAAACAAGTGGTATGAATAAAGTTGTGTGGTGCAACGTCGGACAACATTAGTAAAATTTTTTCACAAGGTATACTTCTAGGTAAAAAGAAATTTGATAAACCTTCTTGAACGAATTGGGCACTTATGTGTTCTTTACGATAAATTAAATATGATTTACCTACAACATCTTCGTGAAGAATTCCTATTAACAAATGGGCAATATAACGGCCACACTTATCCGTACTTTCATCTACCATGACATAAATAAAATTACTCCCTACCAATTGTTGAAGTTCTGCCATTGTTTCCTGGTAACAAGATGTGACATAATTTTTTCGTCAGATACATTATGTTTGCAATATCTTAGCAGAAATGATTTCAAATTAACATTGTTTAATCTTGCTAATGATATGTTAGACGAAATTAATGCGTTACACAGATCCGTATTATATTCTTCTTGTTCTGAGTTTCGTGAAGTTGATGCACACATGCGGATCGCTTTAGTTTTTCACATTTTCCAATATGTGATCAAGTTTTAGCGTGTTGATCAATCAGATATTTTCTCTCAGAAGACACCTACAACAACAATTGTCATTTTACACCAAAAGTTAAAGAATTTAAAAACAATTGTAAAGCTTTTAGTAAAATTAAACTTACCAGTTTACTGCAGGCTCACAAAATATTTTGTCGTCATCCTTTACCAGTTTAGGATACGGCTTAATCCATAAAGAAATTTTGTTCGCTATACTCATTGTATGTAGACACAGTATTTAAAAACGTAACATAATTATATGCTGTTTCGCTCAAAGATATTCAATGAATGAATAGTTTATTTGGGAGTTAATAATAACAAAGCGTATTTACCACATCCCTTTTGCTAGGCGAAATTAAACACGTGCAGTTCTTGGAAAAGAGTATAAGAGAAACCAATGTAAAAGATTTATCGTTCTCAGAATTGTCCGTTGTCGATCTACATTAGGAATTACTAGGAATTTTTACTAATAGAAAGGATAAGAAAAAGCGTAAATATTCAATATATGCAATCACTAATTAACGCTAATTAACTTAATTTAGTGTAATACGTCTACATATAGACTATAATTAAAGATATGCAAAAAATAAAATATTTGCACTTTGCACATAATCCGGTCTAAGGGGCAGTTTAAGAGATCGGGCACGTTCAGCTCGCAAGAGAATAACAACTCACGTTGACGATGGGCGTATAAAATTGCTGAGCAAGCGAAATAGAAAACTAGCAGTACCAGAAATCGCCGCTGAAATGAATAGCGACTGCGCAAGAAACATTTCTGTTACTATAGTAAAAAGAAGATTGAAAGCTGCAAATGTTTACGGCTGTATTGCACCAAAAAAGAACCTACTTTGACGGGCAAACAGGCAAAAACGGTTACAGTGGGCGGATAGACATAGAAATTGGACAATGAATGATTGGAAAAGGGTGCTATGGACTGATGAGCCAAAGTTTGAGGTGTTCGGGCAATCCAAGTGCGTTTTTGTAAGAATAGCGAAAAGCCAAAGAATGTTGCAGTATTGTGTAGTGTCAACTGCTAAGCAAGGAAGAAGTTCTGTGGTTGTTGGGGTTGTTTTTCCTACGCTGATACAAGAGACTTGAAGCGAATCGAAGGTATTTTGCGAAAAGAGGGTTATTTCAAATATTGTTTTTATGCAGGAAAACTACCCCAAACACTCAGCAGTGATATGTAAACATTTCTTAAATGAAAACATAATGGCACTTTACAAATATTAACATGGGCGCCGCAAAGCCCAGATCTAAACCCCATAGAGCTGTTATGGGATGAACTGCGTCCGAAAAGTATGCCCTACCTCGGTAGGCGATATATGAAACATTTCTCAAGAGGAATAGACTAACATGGTAAATAGAGTCCTTGAAAAACTAGTGGAGCAGATGCCTTGGGTTGTGAAAGCTGTTCTTCGCGCAAAAGGGAATTTCTTTGAAGAATGGGATGTCTAAGAATTTTTTGTTTATATTACGTTAGAATTACTTTTTTAATTTCATACCTCAATTTTAATCGCTATTAATAAAATGCAATAAAAATTTTAATTTTGGTAAAAATATATTTCGGTATTTTCTCATCTTTTTAAAATTTATTTACGTGTCTAAATTAATATGGACGGTAGTGTACATTAAAAATATAGTAAATTAAAAAGATGAATTAGTTTATATATAGTATACGATTTATTAATAATAACGTACTCGAAATACGGATATATTCTACACATTCATAGTTTACAATAAAACATTATTTTAGAGACTAACATAATAAAGTAGGAGTTATTCTTAGATTAATAATATATACGTATAATATATAGCATAATACTTACACTAGGGTGACAGAATAAAATAGATACCAGGTAAAGCGGTATAAATATGTAAACAGCTAAATTCTTAGAACGAATTAAGAACTTTCTCTTGTCATTAGGGTAGGGGTAGATGTCATAGTTTAGTATCGTTACAACTATGCTTCGCTTACAAGGTCCGAGACATTAGCGACTTCACCCGGGGTCGCATCGTTGGCCAGAGTGAACGCGGCGCTTCGCAACGTGAATTAAGTAAATTTTTAAATATTCCATTGTCCACAGTTAACCGTGTGATTGCACAATTTAAACGGAAGGAAAAATATGCATTATGGTTATATGGCCTGATAAAATAATACCGCAATAATAAAGTAAAAGTGATATCAATTGTAATATAAATGTATCCTTCAATTGTTTCATTTACCGAAATACACTAGGGTGACAAAATAAAATAGACACCAGGTAAAGCGGTATAAATATGTAAACAGCTAAATTCTAAGAACGAATTAAGAACTTTCTCTTGTCATTGGGGTAGGAGTAGATGAATTAGTCATAGTTTAGTATCGTTACAACTATGCCTCGCTTACAAGGTTCGAGTGACATTAGCGACTTCACCCGGGATCGCATCGTTGGCTAGAGTAAACGCGGCGCTTCGCAACGTGAAATAAGTAAATTTTTAAATATTCCGTTGTCCACAGGTAATCGTGTGATTACACAATTTAAACGCAAGGAAAAAACAACAGTGGAGCCGAGACCAGGTCGTGCCGGACCTTCTGAAAGAAGTAAAAGGGTGCTTGTGCGCAAAGTGTTAAGAGAACCGCGAAAAAGTACAGCTGAGCTTGCGACAACTTCACAGAAAAGTCAGCGCACTGTTCTGCGATACCTCTACAGTGTGGGGATGTATAAAAGGGTGGTAAAGAAAAACCTCTCCTTACAGCGTTTCCAAAACGGCGCCGAATGGCTTGGGCAATCGAAATGCGAACGAAGCCCGAAGAGTTTTGGCGGTCTGTCATTTTTTCAGACGAAAGCAGATACTGCCAATTCAGTGATAGTGGTCGCACGTGGATGTGGAGACGTTCGTCACAGCAACTGGACGACAAATTTTTGCATCAGACGGTGAAATACGGCGGTGTGAACATCATGGTGTGGGGCGCGATATGGTATAGTGGAAGATCGCAATTAGTAATCTGCGACGGAAATATAAATGCGGCAAAATATATCCAAATATTAACAGAAGGACTACTACCGATATTCGACAACGCCATTTTATCTAAAGAAGACGCCACTTTTATGGAGGATGGAGCACCCTGCCACAAAGCAAGAACAACAACCACATGGAAAGAGGAACAGGGGATTCGGATTTTACCATGGCCAGGCCAATCACCAGACATGAATTCGATAGAGAATGTTTGGCACATAATCCAGACAAATATGGCGAAACGACCCCGAAAACCCAGCAATAAGGAAGAACTCGTGGCAGCTGTTGCAGAAGAGTGGTTAAATATTCCAGAAGACACCATTAATCATTTAATAGATTCTATGCCACGACGACTCGCAGCACTTCACGCAAGTAAAGGTGGATCGACAAAATATTAGTCTAATTTAAAAATTTTAAAATATTTTGTATATATAACGAGAATAGATTCTTTTTTTTTAATTAGTAGGTGTCTATTTTATTCTGTCACCCTAGTGTATAGTAATAGTTATATCTACTAACAATTTGGCCAAACACTCGGGCAAGGACTTGTTCACTGATGGGAAGGTGTTTCTTTTTAGGTTTAGGCATCAGATGTATAGTATCGGGATCTCACGACTCGAACATCTTAATTTTTAGCATTTCGATAAAATGAAATACTTCATAAGTAAATTAAGAGATATTCTAAGTAAAGTTATAGCATTTTATTTAACAATCATGATTTATAAAACTGTGGTGATGGTAGGCCACTATGATAAGTTAAAAAATAATGTGCTGTGTTTTGTATGAGAAAAATAAGCTTTTCTTACTTAAATACAGATACTTCATTAGGGTTAGGTTATTAGTTATTAGGTTAAATATGGTCAGTCCTAATGCAAGTTCGTAAATGATACGAGAAGTTCAGTAAGACTACTACGAAGTCCACTCTTCCAATAAGAGGGGCTACAAAAGAGCCTATCCTAAGACGTTTCATGACTGAATTAGGGATAAAAGTTGATTTCGTATACGAAATCAACTTTTGCTTTAGCAAGGCTATGGTTCCACTAACATCGGAAATATTTTTCCAAAACTCTTATTTGACTGATGATATAACGCAAATTAATGAAAACCTAATTCGTCGACTTGAATCATACCGGAGGTAATTAATAACAACTCTTCAAATGACTCGCACAATTTTCAGTTATACAAGAGATACCGCTAAGTTACCAATACAACTGTACCTGTGGTATTATGTACCTTCAACGGTCCATAAAATCTTAATTCACGGAGCCGAAATTATAACAGCTGCAGCATTGGGTTATTGTCAGAAGAAGCCCAAGAAAGAAGATAGAAAAACTACAAATATTATAGACTTCACTTCACAAGGAAATATTCTCGTACAACCACAAGATATATTTTATAAAATGCTCCAATCGTCAGATCCCTATATGACATATCTGAGGCCTGAGCCTAAGAAGAAATTGCTTCCCATCAATGAAGAACCTCTTAAATTAATGTAGGCGTATCAAGTATTTGGCCAAATTATTAGTATGTATAACTATTACAATCCCTTAAACTAATATCCATATTAGTACTAATATTAATATGAATATTAATACTAAACCACCGTTAGCATTATTTAAAATTACAATTTTCTTGCAATTACTCAACGTAATTAAATTACTGAAAAAAATATCAATCTCGGAGGGACTCGAATCCAACATCTTTATATTTCCGGCGTACTGTGCTACCATTGCATCACAAGACCATGGTTGCTTTAAATCCCCCTAGATGCCGGAAACGTAAAGATGTTGGGTTCGAGTCCCTTCGAGATTGATATTTTTTTCAGTAATTGCAAAGAAATTGTAATTTTATCATTACTTATGCCAACAGTGGTTTAGTATTAATATTGATATTAGTTTAACTCCTAAATCCTATATTAGACTAATTCATCTTTGTAATTCGAATGAGACCAACCCCATCCGCTTTTCGAGCATTTGACCTCACTGCGCCGTCCATCGCCCGAAGAAGATCCGCTTTATTTTTCTAATTCTTCGTTTCTCAAACTTGTTTTCATCGTAGATATCGAAATCCGAGCTTAAGCAGTACGATCAGTTATCGTTGGAAATATTCGAAAAGCATAAAACCGCCGATCGTAGATCTGCTACCGCCGCCTGTTACAATTGTCAAGAGATCGTTCCTGATTGGTAAGCCGCGTTGAAAATTATCTCGACCGCGATCGATTACCTTAGATTTAATTTATTCTTGCTCTTTTAGGAATACTACGTGTCCCAGTTGCTGTGTTAGGTACCCGATATGCGTCGTATCGGGTCAGTCCATAATCGACGATGGCCTGCCAGTTTGGATCTGTCCCGATTGTCATCATTACGCACTCAAATCCCATATGACGTATCGCAATAAAATATGCCCGTTATGTCACATATCCTCTTCGACATCGTTGTACGAGGATTAAACGTCACAACGTCGTTTTCTTTTCCTTCACCCTTACCTGTCTGTCTGTCTTACTTTTTGTTTTATATTTCTTTCGCGTTCGAAATAAAACACAACTTATATCAAAACATATTCGTTTTATTATCTTTTTATTAATGAACGCATAACAGAACATCGATGATACGATTAACATCAGCGCAAGAATTTGCATAAATTAAACAAATAGAAAAAAGAAAAAGTTAAATCCCTACTACTACAGTATCTATCGAAAGAATAAATTTATTCGATTTAAATTTTCATTTGACTTCGACGAGCTGAAGCCTCTACAAATATCTTGTCAACGTCTTGGAAAACGTCCTTGGCGGGCCTGGCAGCATTAATCTTACGAAGGATGCCACGTATACTATAATAATCGACTAAAGGCTTCGTTTGACTATGATAAGCTTCGAGACGCTTTTTAAGTGCTTCGACATTGTCATCGGAACGACGTATTAACGGCTCGCCTGTGACGTCGTCCTTCATCGGTCTTCTAGGCGGATGAAACTCCTCATGATATGATCGTCCACTTGCCGGATGAATTAAACGTCCAGTTATACGACGTACTAGTAAGCTATCATCAATTGCAAATTCTACCACTGCGTCTAAACTTGTATTACGTCTCTCCAACAACTGATCGAGCTGTTGAAACAAACATGAAGACGTTTAATAGATAGTAGGTGGTCTGCTATCGAGTACTGACCTTTTCGGCTTGTCGAACTGTGCGAGGAAATCCATCCAAGAGGAAACCGTTCTTACATTCCGGTTTGTCTAAGTTGGTATCTATTAAACTGACAACCAACTCATCGCTAACCAATTTTCCTTCGTCCATAACTTTTTTAATCTTTGATCCTAACGGCGAGCCGGAATCCACTTCGGATCTTAGCATATCGCCGGTAGATAGATGGCAAACGCAAAAACGTTGTTTCAATAGGGGCGCCTGCAATTAAACAAAATAGAGTTTCGATTGAGTACGAAATACGCGCGAGACCGTCGCCGTTACCTGTGTTCCTTTTCCGGAGCCTGGCGGTCCCAATAACACAGCATTGATGCCCCTAACCTCATCGTCTCCGAATGCGGCTTTTGGTAAAGTGACGGTTGGCATCTTCGTCAATTTGAGCTCTTAGTGTTTCGATATTGGATACGACGGAATTTCCCTTTATAATATATATGTCAAATATATTAGAAAAATTCGAAGTTTACGAGTATACGCGTCAACTTTGAACGAGACGTGTCAAAAGAGAAACATACGGAAACAGCCGAAATAGATCGAAGGCGTTCAACAGCGGGAATTTTGAAAACGACGAATATTTTTTGGGAATTGGAACGTATTATACGGCCAGTTAAATCTTCCGAAGTATTAAGCCGGGTAAAATTGACGTTTTTCTTTTACTTTTTAACGTCGATTAACTATAGATGCCGTATGGTCGTGGAGAAACCGTGGTGCTTGGAAGGAAAGAGATTTATTGTATTGTATTGTGTTTCCACGGTCAGTCAGTAATAAGCGAACTACTTCCGAAATTGGACAGTGTAATGATGAGATATATAGAAATGAAATAAGAGTATGAGGAAAAGAAATTAAAAGAGAGGGAAAATGAAAAAAAGGGATGAAGAAGAAAAAAAAAGGTGAATAGAGTAAGAGAAGGGACAGAAAGAAAAAAGAGAAGAAAAAGGAAAGGTGAGATCTCGACATTTCACCCCCATCGTACGAGGCTTCTTCAAGAGAAAACTGGGAAATCAAAGTGGCACGGTAACTTAAAGTGGGAACCACGATTTACTCTCTTCACCTTTGTTTTCCTTATTTCTTTTCCTCTTACTCTTATTTCATTTCTATATATCATCATGACGCGGTCGAATTCCGGAAGTACTTCGCTTATTAGTAATAGAGTCTATTCTTGGCGGATAAATAGAAATATGCAGGTAAATAAGCCTGCTATGCGTAATAAAGTAGGGATTATTGGGAAATATTACGCCTGTATGTATTTATTTTACTATTGAGTAGAGAATTTGCGATGTACGTAAGCAAGTGGCAATATTAACACATACAAATATTTGTTCGCATTTAATAAGTTTAGATTTAATTACTATAGAATATATAACAATTTTATTTAATTATTTGCATGTAATAATCACATAAATGAAATATATTAAGAATATTAGAAAACTCGTGTTACTTCGAACTAGTGAGAATAAATGTAAATATACTACCAGTCACAGCAGTATGGACAAGAGATTATTCGAATGACACTAGGTATAAAGGAATAATCAAATTAATTTTTGCAGGAAAATCAACGTTTGGTTTTGTACAAATGTATAATACTCCATTATTACATAATGCACCATTATTTTACATTTGCTGTAAAAATTCTGCGAAATATTCTAATTCATCAAAGAATCGCCTTTTGCATACATCTGTACTTGCATAACTCTGGGCATTTTTTCAATTAATTGTTGCAGTGTCTCTATTGGCATACTATTCACTCATTCATCAGTGTTGTCCAAAGATAATTTCGAAGTGGGACAACTCTTTCTTACTCTCCTGTATTTATTATCCCATAATTTCTCAACTGAATTGAGATCCGTACTTTGGGGAGGCTGCTACATGAGTTTTAAGATGTTTTGCTCTATTTGCTGGTTTAGGTAGTTTCTGCACAACAGAGACGTGTGTTTTGGGTAATTGTTATGCACAAATTCCAAGCTGTTTCGAAGCACTCGATTTTTCATCGATCTTTATTAAATCATCGGGCATGAGTTGCTGCTTTCGGTGGTGTTAATCGCCTCTTAATAGTTTTCCGCAAGCCTTTTTTTTTTAGTTTTCTTACTCGAACAAATGTTCAACGGTTCACTAGCACAACATCTGATGATGCAACTACATAATATTGATCCCATTGTAACGAATCACATTTAAGAAGGTGGGATGTTTATTTATGAAAACCCATGAAGTTACCAAATAACAGCATATTATTACATTACGAAAGAACTAATTTTAAAATACATTTCATAGCAATTTTTTCAAGTGTCCATATCTCCATGAATTGTAGTGCGTATATGTGTATATAGTTAAGGAAACTTAAACAATTCTAGTGACTGCTACTGAAGGTCTCTATGTTGGGAATTAATTTCCTACAAAATATATATTTATAAAAATTTGCCTCCAATATCTAGTGACTCTAGAAACTCGTTCAAAAAATTGTTACCCTGTGAGAACAAGGACAGTCGCGTAGACAAACTACAGAAGAAGTGGATTGCAATTATCTTGTCATTATATTACACAAAAGTAGTATTAGTTGCCCTATATATAAATATATGTTTTTATTTGTGACTGTAGGAAACACAAAATCGCTATTGGATTAGAAGATGGCACTCTGAGAATGAAGAAGTTGCGTTGAAGACAAGACCCGGCAGATCACCTAAAATCAATCCTGAGAATGGGAATACAGTGCTAAATTTTGTGGATAATAATTCGAAAATTATATCCCGTTATGTAATAGAAGAGGTAAGGCTAGATCGTGTACCTAGAACGGTACGTCATTTTTTAAAGAAAAATGGCATACAATGCAGGCAAAGAAAGTGGAATTTCTACCACATCATGCCGAACAACGATACAGTTATCTTTGCATATGAAACAGCTTTCTTCAGAGGAGATAAAAGCATTTGTGTGGCGTCCGAATAATACTCGATACTATAGGAAAAATGTTTCTATTCGGCGTAGTAGTTTAGTTTGGCCTGTTGAGGGTGGATGACTACTGCAGATTCAGGTGAACTCACTCCTATAAATGCTAAAGTGAACGGGACAGAATACGTCCGTGTTCTGGAAGATGTGCTCGTACCAAGTTTTCGAGTATTATATTTTCCACCTGCTCCTATTACTCTGGTGCAAGACAACTCGGAGGTTTATACCTTAAGAGTTGTATCCGAATGGTTCCACAATCATCCTAAGATTGAGCTTCTTCATTGGCCTTCAAAATCGCCAGATTTAAACCCAATAGAAAATGTATGGGGTTGTATGGCGACGGTGTAAGAGCAGGACCAGTTCCAATGCCAGGGAACAGACATAAGCTCCATGTTCACATTACGAGGATTTGGGAGAGATTCAGAGGAAGACTGATTTGTGAAAATCTTGTAGGATACCTAGTAGACCTCAGGAAGTGGTTGTTAATAGCGAATATTGGACCTCCCCTTAATTGTCTAGAATTTATGTTTACTTAAGTAATTGTAGTTTAATTATTTGAATATGATTTTAGTTCTATTGTATTTTGTTATTGCTACGTTCAAGTGACGATTCCAAGGACTGTAAACTTGATCGTGGTGAATTTTGAGTTCAGTTCTGCTAGAAAACCAAACAAGGAAACATACAAGATTTTATAGCATCACTGAACTCAAAATTCACCACGATGAAGTTTACTATTGAAGAAGAAGTGAACAATCGCCTTCCGTTTCTAGATACTCTAGTCATACGCAATAACAATAAATTAGAAATAGACATCTACAGAAAAGAAACTAATTCCAACAGATTCATCACGTTTGATTCGCACCATTGCGAACAACAAAAAATGTCCGCGATTAGTTTTCTGGTCAATAGACTCGTCAGATTTCCGCTAAACAAGAGCAGGTATGACAAAGAATTAAAGTATATCAAAGATGTAGCGAGGTACAATGGTTTCTCTTCTATGGATGTCGACCGTATTTTAAGGAAGGTCCAATACAAACAACACATCAGAAATTCCACGACTTTGACATCAACAAACACCGGTAATAAGAAATTTATCTCTTCCTTTTCACCCAACAGTAAAAGGGTTAAGTAAAATTTTCCGACAACTAAATATGAACGTGTCTTTTGTGTCAAAAAACAACTTAAAGAATCTCTTAGGGAATCCCAAAGATAAACCGGAGATGATAAAAAGGTCTGGAATATACCAAATCGCATGCAATGATTGTGAGAAAGTTTATATTGGACAAACAAAAAGGAGTATCGAAACGAGGTTCAAAGAACATATTAGACACTATCGTTTCGACAAACCTGAACTATCAAGCGTAGCAGAGGATATGGTAAAATCCGGACATAAGATTGATTTAAAAAATCTGACACTACTTAAAAACGTGAACTCGTATAGAGAATTAGACGCGTACGAAACGGTATATATGAAAAAGAACGGAAAATTATTGAACAAAGAACCACCCCCAATTGCACACTCGAGTTTGATGGATTTATTACCATAGGCCCTGTTAAAGATACGGTTTGCTTTCGGTCCATCCTTCCCCATAAAAGGCATGAGGCCACCTAGTAGATTGTAAATAGTCATATGGTTTAGAAATTTTAGAGCCTGCGTAGAAAATAATTTGCATGTGTGATACAGTTTTTACTTTCAGTCGGTAACACGGTTGACAATGGGAGCCCACGTGCTCTCGAAACGCTGCGTTCCGCATAATTAATTAATGTGTGTGAGTGGAGTTTACTGCTATACCTGTGAATTGTACATCCACACAGTCCTTGCAATCGTCATTTCATAAATAAAGGAAGTGTTATCTCGAAAAGAAACTGTAGTGTTATATTTAACAATGGGAGCCCACGTGTTCTCGAAACGCTGCGTTCCGCATAATTAATTAATTTGTGTGAGTGGAGTTTACTGCTATACCTGTGTATTGCTACGTTGTTTCTATTTTCTGTAGATAGTATTTTATAAATTTTATTTTATGTTTCGATTTAATTTATTTTTGGTTTGTATATATTTGGATGTTTTTAGTTCTATTGTATTCTGTTATTGATATTTTCCTTTTATTTTCTAATTAGTATTTTATGTTATATATATGTGAAATAATATTTCCGGGTGTCTGGCTGCTTGTGCTGTTAGTCCCGAAAGAGACCGTTTCGACTAAGATGTTTTGACTAGGGTTTGCTCATTTTTTTTGGAGGCTCTCGTTCGTAAGTTTCACGTTTGTAATACGTAAATGGCATTTTGGATTATAGGTTATTTATTACAATAAAATAAAGGAGGAAACTGCATCTAGGTATAAAAAATTGCCAAATAAAATGTAATAACTTATACAGCCTTGGACATTTGTCTGGGCCACCCATAAAAGATTTCAGTGTACGTTACCGCACCGGGATTCCCTGCATTCCACAAGAACTTTTATTTACTAATACACATTTTATGACGTTGAAATGCGGAATTTGGATTTATAATCCCCTATTTACATAAACATCGGTCTATTGTTTATTTCAAGAATTAATCAATATGGATACGTTGGTGATTGAAGGGGTTTCTAGAGCGTTATTTTTATTATTTAAGTGTGCTGTGTGTTGTGTTCTACTTGCGTACAGTGGATTGTATGAAGATGCCTAAAAGACGGGAGTTGACTGTTGCAGAACATAGTCAAATAGTGTCGCTACATTCGCAGGGTATATCGCAAAAAAAAATTGCCTCAACAATGAAGCGTTCGCGACATGCGATACAATTAACCATTAAACGATTTCGGGAAACTGGATCGTATGAAAATTTTCAAAAAAGTGGGAGAAAATGCAAAACCACTGCGAGACAAGATCGCTACTTGGAGCGTTTAGCTTTACGGAATCAATCACTTTCAAACACCTAAACAACTGACCGCTGACGTATCGGTCGAACAAGACGTTTCTGTATGTGACAGAACTGTTCGAAGAAAGTTGGCAGAGGAAAATCGTTTGCTGTAGGCAAGAAAATATAAAGATTAGACTGTGGAGGATTGGTTGAAGATCACATGGTCTGATGAATCAAACATAGAGGTATGCTAAGCAATCAATCATATTTGGTTCCTTCGTTACACAAAATTTGCAGAAATGTATACACATACCACCAATTTGGTAAATTAGAAAAAGTAATTATTGTTAATTATCCAATTTAGACGTTTGGTACTTCTGGAGCTCAGTTTGTTCGCCGTAGACCAGGGGAGGCATTTCGTGCTGATTGTATCACCCCAACTGTCAAACATGGCGGTGGCAGTGTCATGACTTGGGAATGCATGTCCGCAAATGGCGTAGGAGAAGTGTTTCTGTGGGATGGTAGGATGAACAGCGAACGGTATATCTCGATGCCAGAAGAGGTATTAGAAGCATCAGGGATGACGCAGAATTTTCCAACAAGATAACGCGCCTTGTCACAAATCCAGATTTACTTGAATGGCCGGTGCAGTCACCAGATCTGTCGCCTATAGAAAATTTGTGGCGCATGCTGAAGCTAAAGCTTTCCAGTTACAAATTCAGTAAAAAAATTACATAAGGAACAAAATTGTACAGGAGTGGGAGGCACTTTCACCTCAAGTTTGTTCACGATTAGTAGCGTCAATGCCTAAACGGTTAAATGCTGTTATTAAAGCAAATGGTGGTGCCACCAAATATTAAATTTATTATTAAAAACTTATTTAGTGAATGTTTATGCATGTAGTTTTATTTTAATAGTGCACAATGTATCTTTATTTTAAATATTTTAGGGTGCCCAGACCTGTATTACTTTAGCTATTTTATGGTATAGTTTAGTTCTCTTCAGCTTTGATTTGAAGATTAATGGATTATGCAAGTAATATGCAAATAGAGATAACTTTAGTTAACACAATTCTGTAGCTGTTCCTTTCAATTATGAATGCAGAATATAGCACCAGTACTGCTAAAAATACAGGAGTGTATTCTCCTCCAAAGAAACAAGAGAACGAAAATTACTTTAGTAACGCTGAAAAGCAGGCAATTATATAATGACATGTATTGTATTTGAACTCTTTTCCAACAAATAAATGAAATACATTTTTTCTAGACAAATTTATTTACTTTCCTGTATTGTAACTACTGCATTTACCATTCTGTTGTCTTAATTATAGAATTATCTCTGAAGAATCCATATACAATTTTATTTGGTACAGATTTTATATTTCAGACAGATTTCCAAATTTCAGTTTACCGCGGATAATTGATTTCACAAATTTATAGATTGTAATTTGGCCTGGGGATCAGTTCAGAATTTTGTTTCTCTCTTTCTAGAATAAAGTACAGACGCTATAAAGTATGTACGAATAATAACAAATATGTTTTTGCGCTGCTTTTAAATCCTTATTTGCATAATACGAGGGGAGGTTCAGAAGTTCGTGGAATGAAAGGGTTTTAAATAAAATAAAACAATAAATCTATTTTTCCTTTTCAATATAATCACCCTTAAGCACAATACATTTATTAGATCTATGAATTAATCTTTCTAAACCATCATAAAAATATTTTTTATCTTTCCCCTCAAAATGGGCCAAAATTGCCTCCTTTACCTCATTGTCCTCGGAAAACTTTCTTCCACGTAAATCTTTTTTTAAATTTGGGGAACAAATAAAAATCACTAGGTGCCAGGTCTGGACTATAGGGTGGATGGACTATTGATTGAAAGCCATGCTTGTGCAGAGCAGCCATTGCAACTTTGCTTTTGTGAACCGGCGTTTTGTCTTGCAAGAGCAACACACCCTTGGTGAATTTTCCTCGACGTTCTTCCTTGATGGCCTCCTTTAATTTTTCTAATATCGCTGCATAATATTCTCCGGTTATGCTCCTACCTTTTTCTTTGTAATCAATCAATAATATCCCCTCACAATCCCAAAAAACAGTAGCCATAAAGTTTCCAGCCGATTCTAACACTTTAAATTTCTTTGGCGGTGGTGTCCCCTTTTTATGCCATTCCATGGACTCCTGTTTCAACTCAGGCTCAAAGTGATAAACCCATGTTTCATCTCGGGTAACAATCCGCTCCAAAATCTGTGCAGGTTTGTCTCCACACAGCTCCAAAAATTGTTTGGACGCACAGACGCGCTGCTGTTTCTGCAACGGCGTGAGCATTCTCGGTACCCATCTTGCACTGACTTTTGTCATACCCAGGTGGTCATGTAGGATACGCAGAATGGTGGTATCTGCTACTCCAACTAATGCAGATAATTGTTTTTTTTTCAAACGGTCATCTTGCAGTAGAAATTTTTGCACTTTTTCGACGATGTCTGATGTGGTGGCCTCAACTGGCCGTCCTGAGCGGGGGTCGTCTTCACTCGACTCCCGACCATGCTTAAAAAGACCATGCCACTTATAAATCATTGATTTACTAGGGCACTGTTCCCCATAAACGGTTTTCATTTCATTCAATATGGTTTGAGCGTTCTTTCCTTGCTTTGTAAGGAACTTTATCACAGCACGGTGTTCAATTTCCTCCATAGTTTCAGTTTTCTTCCGGATTCATTTGTTTAGCAGGCAACTATTCGTAAACGACTAACGCTATAGGGCTGCAACTTAACTTATATACTAATGATGAGTCGTCAATCAGAATGACACCTAACGAGCGCCCCTAACCCCACTCCAAGCCCTCCATTCCACGAATTTCTGGACCTCCCCTCGAAGCTGGTAACAGTCATCGACGAAAATTGACCACCTTTTCTCATCAAGTTTGCAAGATCTTTAAAATGAGTTCTGATGAAGACGAAACACAGATCACAAAATTTTCGGAAATGTTGGAAACGAACTATTTCCGTGAATAAATCCTGTTGCAAGTTAGTTCACAAGCTAATATGAAACCAGCTTATATTAATTGCTTTTAGTTTTAATTTTAGTAACGGCAAATATAAGTGTAATTAAAAACCACGCAAAAGGAAAAAAAAACACATGTCAAATATATGTAAAACTTCACATCAATAGAACATCTCCAATTTATTTAATCAAAATAGTATTAATGAAAACAATCTTGTTAAACAACCTGAAATAATACGGTCAGGTTTTACTGCAGAAAATAACATTTCTTTTAATATAATAGACAAGTTGTGCCCTGCCTTGAAACATTGCTTTCCAAAATCAAAAATAGTACAACAAATTAAATTAGACAGTACAAAGTACACTGCAATTGCAGCAAATATTATTGGTACACACCCAACTAAAGTTTTAACAATAATATTATCTAATAATAAATACTCTATTACAACAGACGTAGGTAATATAAAATCTCTAAATAGGTATTTAAGAAAACGTCTTTGTATGATTACTATTGCTAATTTGTGTACATTATAGTGCGGACACCATATTATAACTGCATATTCGAGGTTAACACGTACAAAAGAATAGAATAATACTTTAAGTGAAGAAACGTTAGTAAACTTTTTTGTGTTTCGCAAAATAAAGCCCATACTCCTTGATGCAGAAGAAACAATTTATGTGTCATGATTGGTAAACGCAAGATATTCTAATACCTCAGTATCAACGGATAATCTAGTAAAGAAAAGTACCTTACATATAGCGCAACCTTCGTGTCGCAACCTTGGTATCCCCAATAACATGAGGAATAATAACGGTGATATGCTGTGCACGCCCCCATCTATAGTGAACGGTTTCCACAAATATTTCCAATTTGTATGCTCCATTCTATCGCCTACGTCGACTATGTCAATTATTACTAAGAGCGACTTGTTGATCAACATCACCTCGTTTGATGAGTTGATGTATTCGAAGCTATCAGAAAATTAAAAAATAAACATACCACGGAGGACGAAAATTTACCTAGTTTTTTGTAAGAGATCGCGCTAGTGTGTTTGCCACGCCTCTGTGTTATTTATTCAGTTTATCCCTATCAACATCTACCTTTCCGAACTGTTGGAAAACGGCAAAAATTATTTCCAGTTCACAAAAAGGCGATGTCGCTTTAATTAGCAATTACAAACCTATTGCTCTAATAAATAACTTTGCCAAAGTATACGAAATGGTTCTATACGATCGTATGTATCCACAGTTTCGTGCAATTTTATCTGAAGAACAACATGGTTTTGTGCGTGGACGATCCACTGCCACTAACCTTACTACGAGTACACAATTCATAACTGAATCGCTAGATGACAATATACAAGTTGATGTAATTTATACAGACTTCACGAAAGCCTTTGACCGAGTTGATCACGAGCTACTTTTATTGAAATTTGCGCAGAACGGCTTTTCACCAAGACTTGTGTCACTATTTCGAACATATTTACTACGGAGAACGCACTACGTCGCATATCTTAGTCATACATCTGATAGCTTTTCTCCTTCCTCTGGAGTTGCACAGGGAAATAACCTTGGTCCTCTCCTTTTTCTGGTATTTGTTAACAATTTGTCAGTCAGTCAGTTGGATTGTGAGAAGTTGTTGTTTGCCGATGGACTCAAGTTTTATACCAGGATAAACACCATTTCGGATTGCCATCTGATGCAGCAGAATCTCAGTAAACTAGAACCCTAGTGTGTCAGTAATAATCGTAGAATGAACATCGAATAGTGTAATATTTTAACTTACTCATATAAGTTATGTCGACTTATATATCATTATCGATATAACGGAGTTCTATTGCATCGTTGTTTCTCTTTAAAGAACCTAGGTGTTTTTTTTTTTTTTTTTAATCCTATGTCCTTTATACCTTCCGGTGTCGGACTATTTATTTCTTATTTTTATCCTCCACAGGTTCCTGTTCTGAGCCAGTTGTTTGGCTTCAATCCATCCCATACTTCTCTTTTCCAATGTTCTATGCACCTGCTCCTTCCAGGTGTTTCGGGGTCTACCTATTCTGTTTTTGCCCTCTGTTTTGCCTTCAAATATCCTCTTTGTGATTCGATCTTCTTCCATTCTATGTAGATGTCCAAGCCATCCCAGTTGTCTCTCTTCTATGACCACTTCTACTGGTTTGATACTCAGACTATTTGTGATTGTCGTGTTTCTGATTCTGTCTCTTCTAGTTACTCCTTCTATTCTTCTTAGGAATCTCATTTGCATGGCCGTAGCTCTGCTCTTGATTCTATTCGTGGTTATCCATGACCCACTACCATATGTTAATGTTGGTCTGACCACTCTTTTATACACCTCTGTCTTTATTTTCTTTGGTATTTCTTTTTTATCCAGAAACGAATTTCTCAATATGTTATATATTTTTGCGGATTTCCCTATCCTCTCATTTACCTCTTTCTCTATTCTCCCATTGTCTTCAATGATTGTTCCTAAGTAGTTGTAACTTTTAACTTGTTCCAATGCTTTTTCCCCGATTTTGATGCTATGATTGTGTTTGTTTTCCTCGTGTTTATCTCCATGTTTATCTTTGTTAGTTCTTCTTGGTATATCTTCAAGTTTTGCTGTAATGTCTCTTCCGAGTGTGCTATCAGTACCATATCATCTGCAAACATTAGTTCCTGTACGTTAATTGCATTCATTTTCCAGTTTCCTACTTTCATATTTTTTCCTTTTTGTTTAGCTTTTTTAACAGCGTCGTCTATTAATATAGAGAATAACAATGGGCTCAATACGCAACCCTGTTTTAATCCAATTTGCGATTCGAATTCAGCTGATTCTGCATTGGAAGTTCTCACCTTATGCTTATTGCTTTTATACAATGCCTTAATCATCTCTATCATTCCTTTCTCTAAACCTCTCCTTTCCAAGCTCTGCCATACATCTTCTCTTCTTACCCTATCAAAAGCTTTTTTAAGATCTATAAAACATATATGTATTTCCTTTCCTTTCCCTATTAGTTTTTCTCCTAATTGTCTGATTACAAATATTAAGTCCTGGGTGCTTCTTCCTTTTCTAAATCCATGTGGAGTATCTTCTAGTGTTGTTTCTAGTTTCTCTCGGAGTCTTTTTTCTAGTATTCTTGTCAATACTTTTCCTGGGATGCTAGTTAATGTTATTCCTCTATAGTTTGAGCATTCCTTAGAGTCTCCCTTTTTGTATATGGGCATAATTATTCCCATATTCCATTCCTTAGGTATTTCTTTTTTTATTACAATGTTGTTTAAGAGGTCAAGTAGTTCTTCGTTACCTTTGTCTCCCATATATTTTATCATTTCAGCTGTGATTCCATCCTCCCCGGCCGCCTTTCCTAGTTTTAGTTTGCTAACCGCTTCTCTGACTTCTTCGTCGCTTATTTGTGTGATACGTTCATCGTCGTTTTTTGTTTTATGCTCTTTTCTCTTATGTATCCGTTCTGTTTTATTTTTGTGAGTTCTTCAAAGTATTGTTTCCATCTTTCCATTATCTCGTTTTCCTCAGTTAGTATATTTCCTTTGTCATCCTTTATATTTTTCAATATTGGCGCCTTCTTCTGTTTCAATTGTTTTATTGTTCCGTAGAATAATTTTTGGTTTTCTCTATAGTTATCTCTCAGTTTTATTCCGAACTCTCTCCAAGAATTTTTTTTGGCCTTCTTGATACTCTCTTTAGCTTCTTTTCTTACCATTTTGTACATATTGTAATCCTCCTCTTTCCTGGTATGCATATATCTGATCCATTTATTTTTCTTATCTTTCACTTTGAGTTGTATTTCTGCTGTGTTTTATTTAACACCAAATTAACTTTTAACGACCACATCAGTAATGTCTCATCATATGCGCTGATGGCTCTTGGATTTATACTAAGAGTATCGAGGCAGTTCAGTTCTCTTGATGCAAAAGTGGCACTATATTTCGCGTTTAAGCGCTCTAAACTTGAGTATGCATCCATAGTCTGGTCGCCTTTATATGCATCATCTGTACTTCTCCTCGAAAATGTACAGAGAAGGTTTCTTAAATATGCCCATTTTAAACAATACGGGGCTGTAATCATAATATTCTGCAGAACAGCTTTCAGATGCAGTCCTTACAACCGCGACGTCGTCAAGCCGATATGAATTTTTTTTACAATCTGGTAAAAAATAAGATAGGCACTCCCTCACTACTTGAAGGAGTTCGCTATGTTGTGTTATCGCACAGTACTCGCTTGTCTCGAGTCTTCTACTATCCCAATGCCAATACAAACGTCTTAATCAAATCACCGATATATACAATGTGTAGCACCGTTAATGAAGCTAATGCTGATCTTGGTATTCACTTTGCGTCTTTGGTAAAATTAATCAATCTATAGTTTTAAGGTTAGTTCAAATTAACTTTTAGTTTATGCTTTTTTTATTGTATTTTTAGTTTATAATTGTGTAATTGGACTCGTCTGTTGGGCAATAAAGATATTATATATTAGTCTGTTATTCATATCATCAATAGCGATTTAGGAGTAATCTTTAGAGAGAAAACGAATATCACGCTCATTCTATTTCGGTTGAGCTATGACGAGTCGCCGAATGTTAACAAATCTGTGTTGCGACCTCGTGCTTACAACTCAAGTTGTTCCCATTTTCAATTGCCCAGAATGGAATCCGCAGTTTGCAGCTTTTCATCCGGTATATTTAAAGTTATTGGTGCAACTATAACTTGGGTTACTACTACTGTTACAGTCTTCCACTGAAACAGAATATATGGTATTGGCGGAAGCATGTTCTGAGGCTATTTGGATGTTGAATTTATTTTCTGATTTTGATTTTATTGTAGCTACTTTTACTGTACCTGAAGATAATCAAGCATGTATTAAGCTAATAAGGAAAAACGAACACAAAAGACTTAAGCACATAGATGTTAAATTGAACTTTACTAAAGAACTCGTTAAACTTAAATTAGTTGATATTGTGTATATTTAAACTGAAAATCACTTAGCTGAGATATTTTTATTTTAGACAATAGTTAGGTGTAATAAAACAAACAAAAGCTATTAAATAATGTTATTTTATATTTTCATGTAACAACATTGATTACTGGAAGAATGTTCTGATGCAATTCAATGTTGCTATCAAAGAAAAATATTTAGTTTTATATAGTTGGTGGAAAGAAATAAATATAGCCTCCGCCAAAAAAAGTATCGCACAGACTACGAAAAGAGGAAATATTTTGTATATGTTCACAATATGTTTGCTATATATGCGTCGACTATATATGCGTCGACTATAAGTGTACAAAAAAAATTATACTGCTGGCTTATGAATAAGTTCTTTTTTGTTGTTACAAAAACATTTTAGAAAAGTGCATATACGCATGGTTGCGCTGTTAGAGAACTTTACTAACGTTATTAGAACCAAGCTGAGTAATTTAACTCGAGAACTTGCTGGAATAGTTGCTTTAATCGAAAATGGGCAATCTCGAGTGTTTCTAGGGCAGTAGCCAGATATAGAGAAACAGGAAGTTACATACAAAGACCGGTACCAGATCGTCCAAGCTATATTACGTCCCAAGATGACCAGTTTTTAAGCCTACAAGCATTACGTCGGAGGTATGTAACTATAAGGCAATTATATATCGACCTGGGTAGAGTCAGAAATACTCAAATAAGTACCCAAACCGTTCGTAATAGGTTGAGTCAGAGTGGAATAAGAGCTAGAGTAGCAGCTACAGCTCCTCGTTTTCAAGGGAACATGTCAATTGGGAAATTAATGATTGGGCCAACATACTCTTCACAGATGAGTCAAGATTAAGTCTCTATACCCCAGATAGACGTATACCAATATACAGATGAGGCGGTGAGCGCTATTTCCAGTGCAACATCAGATCTAGGCTTAATTTTGGTGGTGGCTCTCTTTAGCAATCCGCACAGAGTTAATATCAGTAAATAGAGATTCAGTGACTACCTACAGGTATATAACAGATATTTTAGGAGACCATGTAGTACCATATGCACCAGTAATAGGCAACGAATTCTTGTTAATCCGCGATAATGCACGACTCCATGTAGCAATAGTCGTCCGGGAATACCCTGATAAGGTCAAGGTTTAGATTAGCCTGTGGTGAGTCCAAACATAAATGTGTAGGACTATCTCCACGGAATGATACGGACCCAACACGTTGCCTCAGTAGAGCTAAAGGGATTAGAAGGTCCCTTTCGCGAGGAGTGGAAGAATTTAGTTCAGGGTTATATACGAAGGTTAATTAAATCCATGCCAAATCGAAAGCAAGCAATCATAAGATCGAAATATATTAAAATATATCTAAAAGTTCCTTTAGTCATAAGATCATTCTTGTGTTACAAAAATGAATTATGCGATACTTGTTTTGCGGAGTGTATTTAGCAAATTGCTGATTGTATGTGCATGTATGTGGTAATTATTAAGAAGATACGTAGCTTGCTATTTATGTATCCGGAATTAGCAACAATGGTGTTGCTATGCGCCATCTGACATATACATCGTAAACTTTGACATTACTTGACCGTATAAGTACTCAGAACGTTTTGTCATACGGATGCTACTAGTTATTTAGTGAATTGAAAATTTCATCTCTTTTATCTCAACAACTCATTTCAGCTTTTAGCGATGAACCACCATCTTAGAACTACTGTGTATTACTAGTGTGAGTGAATTCAATCATGGCCGTTGTTCGCTCAGGGACGAATTTAAAGAAGGCTGTGCGCGAAGTGATAAAGCAAGATCGTCATGTGACGTACCATGAGATTGAGGCATTAACATGACAAACATACACAAGATTTTACACAACATTTAGCCGTGAAAAAAAATTGTGTGTTCGATTTCGCATAATTTGACAATCGCTCAAAAATACGGCTCATGTCAATTGGTACAAAGAAGTGCACAAAAAATAATGGATAAAATTTACGCAGGTGACTTTCATCTATGCGTATGAGCCCGAAAGTAAATAGCAATCGACTGTTTGGGTTTTCCAAAATGAGCCAAACCCAACATAAGTTGTTCCTCGGAGATACTTCAATCGGAAGAAGGAAGTGCTATGAAAATTGAGTCAAACGTATGCAAACGTGTAGCCAAGAATATTTTGAAAAACAATAAAACCATTTTCAGTCGCAAATATTTATTTTTATTTATTATTCCGGACACATAAATAGCAATTCTCGTGGGGTTGCCTAGAAGGTAGATGTGGTGAAACAAGGCCGAAATGTTTAAACCTTATTCTAATGACACCTAAGCTATATTTTTACATTTTTACATATTTACATCAGAAATGGGCATTTCTTTTCCTGAGAACCCTACACAAATATATATTTTACTGCGAACTTCTTCATTTTTAAAGAATAATTGTGAATATGTGTTATATTTATAATAAAAGTTTATAAAAAGGTAATAGTTTTGTTTCAGTTAATATCAATTGCAACGAACCGATTTTTGTTGTCGTTTGAGATTCGTTATAACCGAGGTCTACCGTACTTCTGATACACTTATTTTGAGTTTCAAACATTATGCATTTACAATATTTAAAATATTTAATAAGTATGTGTGTTCACTGTTGTTGTTACCAAGATTACAGATATGAAATACTACGTCACAACGTGCTTGCCGAATGGATGCCATACATTTCACATTTTTCTAGTTTTCAAAAAAAGAAAAGTGGAAACACCCCACCCATTGTTCAGCTAGGTGGCAAATTTTAAAATGGATAAATTTCTTACATTTTGCAGTTTAAGTTTCTATTGCGAATATCTGCGACAGTTAAGCATTTAATCCACTGCAGTGAAGCTTTTTATTTATTTAGAAATAATTTTGAAATATCTTCTAAATTTTAATATGAGTAAATGTGAGATTGGATTGTCTTTTTGTATAGCCGCTTAAAGGTCCAAAGGAGTATTCTTTCAGAAAGAGAAAACATACTGCCTTATTCCGCATCTCTTACATTTTTGCGAATATTAGATTATCTACACATGAAATAAAATTATACTGGGTGTTCTATTTTCTATGTTCTTTACAAGGAAAGGTTCCCGGATGTGAAATTCAGATCTCAATGAAACTTGGTAGGTACGTAGAGTATATTGAGACTTGAAAATAAAAAAAATTTGTTTTGTGCCAAAATTCACTCTGAGAGACTGAAACTCTTCGAAAATTCACAGATTTTCAGTTTGATTTAATTCTTGAACGGAAACTGACAGAACAAAAGTTTAAATAAATAAAATATTGTACTTTATCGAAAGGTTTTTCAGGACACGTGAATGAGGTATATAAAGGACGTTGCATTTAAGCACCACCCTCTTATGCTAGAGCTGATTATAGTAATATGGAAAAGCAATTAATGCAAGTTGTTCATTTTTAACATCCTTTATTGATTTTAAAGCATTTTCAATTATACAGGATGTTCCAAAGGTGATATTACCAAAAGACTTATATCTTATGCTACTCAGGCATTACATATACATACACCAGAAAAGGGAAACAGTTACTTTTCATATAGTTTAGGTAGTCTAATTTGCTTCGTATTAGTTAAATTAAATTAATTATTTTTTTTTATTATATCAATCTAACTGGATATAAGTAAAACCCGAAAAAAATTGAAAATTGCCGTGTGTGGCTATTTGTTATCATAAATATTGAAAAATATCACATTTCATTAAGACGAAATATTTACAAACCACAAAGTTAAGGTATTATTATATATATAAATATGTTAATATTGGCGGTATTTGTTCGATTCTAGATGTTTTGATAATATACCACTAAATTCATTTTTTGTTAAGGTATAGAAAAACAAATATATCATAGAGATAACTTTGTGGTTTTATAATACAACATTCAAAAGCAAGTAGAAATCGTATATGAAGGCGGTGTTACAAGCACATCTGACACATTCCTATAATATATGATATAATATCTGTATCTTGAAAGCTTATGATATTACTAAAAGAACCTGGTGGCAACTTTAGGTCCCAAGTACAACAAACCCTATTTCGACCTTCTTCATGTAAATTAACCACTGATTTATTTAAGAATTGGTTTCTTAATATTTAGTTATCAAGCATTGGGCCAAAAAGTCTTATACTTTTAGACTCATGGAGAGGTCACTATCCAGAGTCTTTCAAGTAAGAGGTCGCATCCAACAAAGGTGTTCAAATACTGATAATACCAAAGAAAATAGCAGCAATGATTTAACCACCGGAGGTCTTTGGATTTCGAATATGGAACGGATTTAATCGACGATTTTCTGACCTGGTTCTTATCTCAAATTACATTAATCTCCATCATCGAAATAATGTTATAAAATTGTAAACATTAATACACAATCAACTATCGTCCTCTAAATATATCAATTTTGTTTGCATATGCCTGGTACAAATCCGGATATATAGAGATTCGATCTGGGCCATTCGAACATCGCATAAATTTTGCCTTTTCAAATCAAGATCTCCCCGTTGCTTTCAATATGATGTTTTTGCATTCATTCGTCGTTCTTGGTGCAAAAATATTGTAAATTTTAAGCCTTTTTTTGACGACTTTTATTACCATACATAATTTAAATTCGTATTAAAATAAATATCATATCCATTATTATTAATACTAAGGATTTGTTATCACGTGTAATCCGGTGTTCACATTTGTATTAATTATGAACATTAGGGCATAATAACTAATGCAATTTTACAAATTAATGATGCTTTTTCTTAATAGAAGATATGTACGCAATATATAGATGGTTTCGGTGTAAGTAACATAAGGTATTGTAGGGCTTGTTCTACAACTTTGGAACATGCTGTATAATAATAAAGAATGTTAAAGATTAACCACTTGCGTTAATTTCTTTTCCATATTACTATGAACAGTTGTAGCATAAGAAGATGTCACTTAAATGCAACACCCTGTATATACAACATTCAAGTGCCCTGAAAGACCTTTCGATAAAGTACAACATTTTCATTTAAATTTTTGTTCTATTTCCGTTCAAGAATTAAATCAATCTGTGAATTTTCGACAGGGTGTTTGACTCTCAGAATGAATTTCAAACAAAAAAAAATTATTTTCAAGTATCAACGTACTCCGCTGCTTCATGGGTTGTCCTGCTGTGTAAAAATATTATAGTACTTAACGTTTCATGCACTTCACTTCTGAAGAAGATCAGAAGATTATCAAAACGTCAAGTATTATATATAACTAAAATTAAATAAAAAGTAGAACACCCAAAAATCGAAGAGCAGCCAACAACAATGGTCATGAAGTGTTGCAGTAAATCCTGATATCGAAACAACAGAAATCCTAACAATTATAAAACGAAAATGTTAATAACCTAGTAACCACCAACTACGAGTATCTCCCATCTCGTAGTTTCGCATTTAATTTAATATTAATAATTAGTTTCTTCGTTAAAATGTACATGATTGTGTGATCTATATTACAGCATTATAGCAAACGATGGCCAATTTATATATATATATATATATATATATATATATATATATATATAATCCCATTCACTCAATAAAAAATAAAGCCCACAATAAATATTATTAAAAATTGAACCAATCGCCATAGATACAATAGGAATGTCTTATGGATGTGATCAGAAAAATATTCGGTCACGAAAAAACTTTTTAATTGGTTCGTAAAATTGATATCTCAAAGAGATTATTTCTGGCATATTTCTCAACGTTCCGAACAATTCACAATCCGTCTCGAGTAATATAATTGTTGTTAACAGCAAAAACACGGTTACAATTATAAACGACGGTATAAAAGCGTTTATGACATTAAAACTATGCATTTTTTGATTAGTCTTAATATTACTGTACGTGGTATTTGGCAAACATATACGTCCATCGATGTGGGAATGTGATAAAGGCGTTTGACTTCGGCTTGAACGGTGCGATGGATTGGTGTCGTAACTCCTATAATTATTTTCTACTAGTTGCGATTCTGAAGATGAATGTTCGAAGGAATCACGAAAGTAATAGTCGCTAAATCTTTCCACTGAATCGTCTTTCAAAACTGAAAAATAGAAAAATATCATTAAGACACAGAAAAGTCTACTATTTCAATCTTCCCTTTCATGAACAAAGGAAGATTAAAGTCCGAAGATGTATATTAAGTTATGAAACTTTCTAAAACGTTATTATCGGTATCGTCAACTACATCTTTTTTAATAGACTCCCTATATCTTTCCTTTTCCACTGAATAGTTTATTTTTTCTGATTACCATAGCATAATACGAGGACTGTTTTTCTTTAAACCCCCGTTCGTGTCTGTACACAATCGCGCGTGCGGTGGGATGTCCAGAAGGTGCATCTCCCCTACTATAATATCTGAAACTTGCCACAAAGGTTTCCGGGTGTCAAATTCAAATCTTATTGAAACTTGGTAAGTAGAGTATGTTGAGAATTCAATTTTCTTGATATCATTCTTGAACGGAAATAAATAGAACAAAAAATTAAATGCAAATATTGTACCTTATCGAAAGGTCTTTTAGTTAACACATCTATGTTGTATATACCGAGTATTGCTTTTAAGCGCCATCTTCTTTATGCTTATTTCAATGTCTAGCCAATGTTTTTTGACCCATATGATAGCTTTCGATGGTTCTTTACTAAAAAATTATAACAATAAAAGGGTTAAGCAAAATTTTCCGTCAACAAAATATTAACGTGTCTTTTGTATCAAAAAACAACTTAAAGAATCTCTTAGGCAATCCCAAAGATAAACCGGAGATGATGAAAAGGTCTGGAATTTACCAAATCGCAATGATTGTGATAAAGTTTATATTGGACAAACAAAAAGGAGTATCAAAGCGAGGTTCAAAGAACATATTAGACACTATCGTTTCGATAAACCAGAACTATCAAGCGTAGTACAGCATATGGTAAAATCCGGACATAAAATTGATTTAAAAAACTTCTTAAAAACGTAAACTCGTGTAGAGAATTAGACGCGTACGAAATTATATTTATGAAAGAGAACAGAAACTTATTGAACAAAGAACCCTCCCTCCAATTGTATACTCGGGTCTGATTGATTTATTATCATAAGGCCCCGTTAAAGATACGATTCGTTTTCATTCCATCCTTTCCTGAAAATACACACATACCTGAGACCACCCACTAGATTGTAAATAGTCATATGTTTTAAGAAATTTTAGAGCCTGCGTAGAAAATAATTTACATGTGTGATACAGTTTCTACATTCAGTCGGTAACACGATTGACAATTGGAATCCACTGCTATACCTGTGAATTATACAACCGCACAGTCCTTGGAATCGTTATTGAACTCAAAGATATCAGGTACAATCTCCCATTTTATTGTATAGAACGAATTTAAGGGATTCGTTTTACGCGTGAAGGAGATGTTGACATTAAGCTTGAATCTATTCACCAGGTGGTTATCAAGTGAACATTTTTTTAAGGAGTGCAACATCTTTTTGGTTGGAAACAGCGGACGTCATCAGCATAAGTCAAAGCCGGACTGGAAAGACTAACCAACAAATCATTAATAAATAATAAAAACAATAGTGATCCTAAGTTGGAGCCCTGGGGCACACCGGAAATAGATACAAATTCCAAATGTGAAAGCAGGTAAGAATCGCTTGGGGAATGTTAGAAATGTTAAATAATGGTGGGCATCGTATTCTATCTAAAATGGTAACAGGTGAGAAAACTTACATCCCATTTTACGATATTCCTACCAGCAAGGAGAGCCGTGTGTGAATCCACGAAGATGTATCAACATCAACAATGGTCAAAAGCAAAGAGCTGTTAAGAAAGTTATGTGCGCAGTTTTATTTCATATTATAGGATTACTAAAAGCAATTAAGCTGTAAAATCAACGTACAGTCACAGCAAATTGGTACACGGCAAAATTTTTACCTGCAGTTCTTGAATCAGTCAACATTGACGGGTAAATGTTGCATCACGACAATGTATCTTCTCACAACGCATAACAGACAGTTGAATGTTTACGTGAAAATAATGTAAAAGTCATTGAACATCCACCCTATTCGCCTGATTTGGCCATGTGGGACTTCTGGTTGTTCTTTAACCTAAAGAAACATTTACGTGGTCAACGTTTAACGACGAAGGATTAGATAGATGAAGCAATTCATCAATTTTTTTAAAGTATTCCAAAGACTTCAAGCTTTTACGTTATGGAAGCTTCGGTTACAAAAGTGCATTGATGTAGGAAATGATTATTTTGAACATAAATGAAATCATTTTCGTAAAAAGACTTAGTAGTAGTTCTCTTGTATCTCAAAATATATAGCGTGACGCTCATATAGGCGGCTAAAATTAGTTATAAGTGATCCAATTCAAAATTGACAAATTTAGTGACACATTGCACAAGCTGAAATATATTATAAAATTATAAATAGATTTATTTTCAATTTTAAGTATTGTATAATATATAGATTAGATAAATGTTACCTTACGAGGGCGACTTAAAATGTTTCCGGAATCGGCAAGAGATGGCGCACAAAGGTTGAGTTGGATTCATTGGTCGGCAAGAGCAACCTTTTTTATGGCAACTCTCAAAATTTCAGACGTCTACTATCAATAGTTGTTGTTTAAGAATCTGTTTTGTGTAGCAAGTCAGGCGGTTCCGCAAAAATGGATAAAATCGTATTTTGTGCGGAGATACACTTCTGGAAGGCTGGGAAAACGGCCATGGAAATTCGAAATATTTTGCTAGAGGTTCATGGCGGATGTACTGCATCATTTTCGAGCATCAGCTTCTAGGTGAGCGAGTTCAAACGTGGCCGCACAAATATAAGTGATGAACCACGCTGTGGCCGCCCAAAAACCGCTACCAACGATGAAATGGTCGACAAGATTCATGATGTCGTGTTAGCCGATCGCCGATTGAAGCTGAAAGAAATAGCAGAGCCAACGCGCATCTCAGAAGAACGCGTTGCCCATATCCTACACGAAATTTTGGGCATGAAAAAGCTTTCGGCGCGATGGGTACCGCGTTTGCTCAGACAAGAGCAAAAACGTCCAGGATCCAACGCAATCCAAAGCATTTATTCATGCGTTTCGTAAGCGTGAATGACACTTGGATCCACGACTACATGCCGGAGACTAAGGAACAGTCGAAGCAGTTGACTTTTCCGGGCAAATCAGCTTCGAAGAAAGCAAAGACCGTTCCATCGGCCGGAAAAGTCATGGCGACAATGTTTTGGGATTCCCAAGGTGTGATTGTCTATCTGCAGAAGAGAAGGACGATCACGGGGCAATACTATAGTGATTTATTGACCCGATTCGATGCACTATTGAAGGAGAAACGGCGTCGTTTGCAGTGGAAAAAATTGCTTTTCCACCACGACAATGAACCAACAACCTGAGAAAATCACCGAGAGGAAACAGATTTGCCTCAAACAAGGACGTCATCGCCGCTACAAATAGCTATTTAGCGAACCCCGAAACATCCTACTTTTCCGACGGCTTGAAGAGACTGTAACACCATTTGAAAAAGTGTGTATTGATCTTCGAGGAAACATTTCAGGTCGCCCTCGTATATAGTTAAAAGTATTTTTATTTTTTTAATACTGTAATACTTTCTGATAATATATACAGTGACTCGCAGTGAAAATGATGAAGTGGTATATAATTTGGTAAGAAGCTAAGAATAATTATAATATTGGGAAAAGTAAATTACATATATTATATCCACTATTCTTGAAATATATTACAAAAATAAAACAAAACTAATTCGAACAGGTATTATGTATTCCAACCAGATAGCATTACACCGGTTATATATGCAACATCACAATGAAAATGATGCAATTCAATACACAAACTTTACCTCTCCATCTGTTATATCTGTGAAACGCGATTTTATCACAAGCAACTTAAAATCTAGAGTAGCTGAGCATTAGTCGACAGATAACATTGGAAAAGCCAGAATTAGTAATTTCTCACCATAAGAAAAATAAAAGTCAACGGGAAAGTCCAAAAATATTAAATAGAAGTACACGATACAGGATAGTATTGAACGATATAATCGCGAACAGAGTGAAGAAGAAATGTAAAATGAGTCCAAAAAAGATATTTAACCAAACATAACAAGCGGTGGATTATTAGACAATCTAGAAATAATCCAGTGTCAAGTGCTTCTAAGTTAACACTGGAGGTGAAACGTAAATGCAGTTGACGTTTAGATCGTATATTTGTCTGACAAGGGAACACCGGCGGATGTCGCTAATTCTTCAAACTCTAATGCCGTTACATCTTGAAAGGAGAACATGGCGTCTTGTTGAGCAGATACAATTATATTTTTCAGGGCATCATGCAACTGACTTTCTTGCGGTGTCAAAGGAATTGTTGCGATCTTAGTAACTTGAAACGTTGCAAGTAACATGTTCAACACATTTGCTATATTTACGACCGCCATTGTGCCAAACTATAGATACTGACTTACATTGCACGAAAAACGACTTCTAATGTTCTCATTTGGAATACTCGTCTTATATACCTATTTCCTAAATGCAGACGTGACCACTTAAACGTTCGTGGTTAATTACTATGCATTCGGGGATTTATTTTTATCTATATAATAATATGATCAATCACCAGATCCCTTATCGCGTTAAATTTGTAATGCAAATTACCAATTATATCTGAAGTGACTGAAGGAGTATCGAAATGAGGTTCAAAGAACATATTAGACACTATCGTTTCGACAAACCTGAACTATCAAGCGTAGCAGAGCATATGGTAAAATCCGGACATAAGATTGATTTAAAAAATCTGACACTACTTAAAAACGTGAACTCGTATAGAGAATTAGACGCATACGAAACGGTATATATGAAAAAAAACGGAAACTTATTGAACAGAGAACCACCCCCAATTGCACACTCGAGTTTGATGGATTTATTACCATAGGCCCTGTTAAAGATACGGTTCGCTTTCGGTCCATCCTTTCCCGTAAAAGGCATGAGGCCACCTAGTAGATTGTAAATAGTCATATGGTTTAGAAATCTTAGAGCCTGCGTAGAAAATAATTTGCATGTGTGATACAGTTTTTACTTTCAGTCGGTAACACGGTTGACAATGGGAGCCCACGTGCTCTCGAAACGCTGCGTTCCGCATAATTAATTAATTTGTGTGAGTGGAATTTACTGCTATATCTGTGGACCTTTATTTATGGATTATTTCTTAGGGTGGGCAAATAATTTTGACCGTTGTAAACGATAATAAGCTTTTACATATGCTCTCCGAATAAGGTTTATATCTGCAATAACCGATGGAAGCCGAATTATCCGCGGCATCACAGGTAAAGTAGTTTAAATTATTCTCTCCGTAATAGGGGGTGTTAAGGACTTAACATTGTTTTTTATATTTTATATTTTTTTTACTACTATGTATTTTATCTTCTTTGCATTATTATTTTCATTTAGAATATTATTTTATTTTCATTTTTATATTTATTTATTTCATTCTTATATTTATTTATTTTGCTCTCTTATATCCAATTTTATTTTAATATGTATGTACATTACGCATTGTATATGTATGCAAGTCAGCCATTCGCATTACGCTAGCTAAAACTGCCTAATTAGAAATCATTCACTGCAACGTCGTCGGATATGTAATGGGAGTTTTCTTGAAATTTAAGGTACACAAGCATAGGCAGTCGTCTCCCGCGCGACAGTCGAGGTATTAGCGATCGTGCACTCTCGGTCACCTTTCGTGCCTCGTCGTAACGTCGTCGTAAGATTATTAGAGATTTCTAAGTTTTTCTAGTTTTGGCGGGAATCGTCGAGGACGTTGTCTATACGTTTATTTCTGGCGGGAGTCATTTGGTAACGTCGTCGGACCACACGTATAGATTTTTTTAATAAGTATAAATTCTCGATTTTCTATCATCGTACGTCGAGGCTACTGTGTCCATTGTCGTCTATACATATTTTTAATCTTCAGTTAAGTTTGTGTCGGAAATTATTTTGGTGAGATTGTCGGCGCGCATGTATAGACCCTCTACAAGTACGATCACTCCGCTTCTTGCTGACGGTCGTTGCGGCCGCAGCGCCCGTTGTCTTTTGTACGTTTGTTCGGTCTTTGTCGCATCAGGACTTAGAAATTTTTCATTTAGTTGCTCGTCGTAGCGGACGAGTGTCACGGGCCAGTTTTCTTATGTAATGTCGGCATCATCGCTCCGTTTTACTTGTCGGTGCGCAGTTCGCACATTTGCTGGTTACTGGATTTTTCCCTTCTTTGGGGCGCAGTAGTATAGAGCTAAAGATTGCACATAGCGTAATATTTCAAACGAGAACGCCTGGGTAGCTGTGACATTACTTTTGTATTGAGATCGGCTATTATCGCTACTGTCGCCCTCGACCAGGCGTTCAAGCTCTAAGAGATAGGGTGGGTTCCCTATAAATGTGAATATAACAAACGTATTTGGTCAAGTACAAATACATGCCAATAATACAGGGCCAAGTCCCTTAGGCAAATTTAAAACAAGGAAAGTATATTAGGCTCCCGGAAAGGGACATATAAATAAGCATAGCACCGAGGTGCGCTTATAAATTTAAGAAATAAATAGGGTTGGCTCCCCTATAAAAAGGTAGTGGTGCATGCAAACAGATAGAGGCATTAGTACATGCCTCTGACAAAGCTTCAGCGGAAGCATATAAGAGTTTAACCTTTTAAACAGAATTAAGACATAGCGTTGCAACGTACATGCTGAGGCATTACTTTATGTTGCTACCAATGAAAATACATATACAAATGCTAATGTACATTACATGTATAAGAGAGCTCGAATAACTGCAATTATTGCAAATCTATATATCTTACGTACACCGTACATGTACATAGGCAAGAGTGGAAACCGTGTAACCATTTCATTTTTAAATATATTTTTTTGCGCATGCGCATAGAGTTTCACTGTACAACCTCTCCTCTAGTAAATAAGCGAACATACTCTACAAGTAAGTATTGGTCAAGTAATTTAGGAAATTACGAGCAGGCTACAGCGGCGTTGTTCTTCAAACCAGGAGAACGTAACAGGGGGAGACATTATTCAGACCATCACTGTACATACAAAGTGCATGAAATTGGCCCACATACTTAGGATTTTCAAAACTTTTAAAATGTCCACGTTGTGTCAGAAATGTTTCATTTTGTGTTCATTCAATTCGTAAGATATTTGAGCATGAAAAGCCGGGACCAAGTTTACATATTTCCCTCACTTTCCATTTTTTCAAAATTTTATTATTCTATCGTTTTGCGTTGATTTGCATCGTAAAAATTCGAATTTTTTGTTTATTCTACCGTTTACATATTTCCCGCACTTTCGATTTTTCAAGATTTGACTGTCCTATCGTTTTATGCTGATTTTTGTCGCAAAAATGTTCCAAATCCACAACATATTTAAACTTAAAAGTGGGGGCCAAGTTTACATATTTTCCACACTTTCGATTTTTCAAGATTTGACTATGCTATCTTTTGACTTCTGAAATGATGACTATTTTGTGCTGATAAAAATGTTATTTTGTGCTCACTCCATTTGTAAAATATTTGAGTATGAGAAGTGCGGGCCAAGTTTACACATATTCCGCACTTTCAATTTTTCAAAGTTTGAATATGTTATCATTTTGTGCTAATTTGTACTGTAAAAATTTTATTTCGTCCTCGTTTTATTCTCGAGAAATTGGAACCTGTAAAGTAGGGGCCAAGTTCACGCTGCTACCGGACATTCGATTTTTGAAAATTTACTTATGCTATCTGTTTGAACTCCTCCTGGTTTGAACTAGTTATGTTTTATGTTGTGGTAATCACCGTGAAGGATTTTAAATTTCTTTAGTGAAGGATCAATGTTTGAACTTCTATTGGTTTGAAGTTCTCTTGGAGTTACGCGTTGTTCTCCAAGAAAAAAAGACATAGCTCCACACATATACCATCATAAGTAATAACAATAAATAGTGAGTTTGAATTCGTTTCAAATTTTAACATAAACAAGTCCATAGTATCGAGAATGATCAAAGATATCATTCTACCAAGCTACGGGCACGGTGGCTACTAAATTTCGCTCTGGGCTACCGCCAAGAACAAGTTACAGAGAAGATAAATCGATTCTTCGTCAATGTAAAATAAATCCCTGGATAACAGCTCAAGAAATAAAATCTTCGCTAGATAGCAATCTGAGCACACGCATCATAAGAAAACTAGATAAGCAAAGGGCTGCGAGCACGTGTCATCGTCTGTGCAACAGTGGAAAACCGTGTTATTTAGTCACGAATCGATTGATTTGCGTAGCACTGATGGAATTGGCTATGTACGGCGTCCCACAGAAGAAAGATTTTTAATGTCAGAAAACTGTAAAGTACGGGTGGTGGTGTGGGGATGTTTTTTTGCTAATGGAGTGGGCCCTCTACATAGCATAAACGGTATTAATGACCGATTTGTATACCAAAATATATTGCAATATATTGCTGAATGGAATATGCCACTTCGATGGCGACATAATAATGCTAGAGTCGTTAGGGAGTGGCTAACTAAGCAAGCAGTTAGTATTATTTCTTGGCCAGGTCAATTTCCCGATCTCAATCCTATTGAGAACTTGTGAGAGATTGTCAATAAAAAAATAATGCATAATAAGAAAATATATATAAACGCCGTTGAACTATTTGACGCACCTATGTAAGTCGAAAAAAAGTGTAATATAAAAATTTGAAAGTGTTATTGACAAGGATTCAGATTTTCTAATACTAAGACAAATTTGTGAAGGTATGTCGAAAGATCCATTAAGTTGTCACAAGGATTATTTTAAATTTGCAAATATTATTATATTTAATGATTCCAATATTTAATAGATGTCACCCAGTTTGTGATTTCGTACAAACTTCTTAAAACAGTAACGGCCGGTTTCATAATACACACCTTAAAGCGCCTTTAGCTAAAGAACCGTTAAAGTTAAAGCGAACTTTAAGGTCGACTTTAAGTAGATGCGTTTCATAAAGGTAATAGCAGTCTTCGTTAGCTAAAGTCGACTTTAGGACAACATGTTATAAAAATAAGTATTGGTCACACTGAATACATAACTTTTGTTATGTGTTCGCATAGTATTGGTACTAGAAACAGTTTATCGCGTGCTTCTTTTAGCCACTTCTTGGCAACACAAGCAACATTGATAAAATTACAATCTTCCTGCAATTTCCAACGTAATTAAATTTCCGAAAATATATCGGTCTCGGATGGGACTTGAACCCAACATTTCTATATCCGGCATAGCGTGCTAAACCCTTGCACCATCAGACCATTGAATTCAAGTCACGATGCCATATATGTATATAGTAATATCTCACGGACACTATATTATTAAACGGGAAGTGCGTAACAGTTAAACTAACATCCATATTAATACTAAACCACCGCTGGCATTAGTAATGATAAAATTTAGAATTTTCTTGCAATTTTCAAAGTAATTAAATTTTCGAAAACATATCGGTCTCGGAGGGGACTTGAACCCAACATTTCTATATCGATTCACAGGTATAGCAGTAAACTCCACTCACACACATTAATTAATTATGCGGAACGCAGCGTTTCGAGAGCACGTGGGCTCCCATTGTCAACCGTGTTACCGACTGAAAGTAAAAACTGTATCACACATGCAAATTATTTTCTACGCAGGCTCTAAGATTTCTAAACCATATGACTATTTACAATCTACTAGGTGGCCTCATGCCTTTTACGGGAAAGGATGGACCGAAAGCAAACCGTATCTTTAACAGGGCCTATGGTAATAAATCCATCAAACTCGAGTGCGCAATTGGGGGTGGTTCTTTGTTCAATAATTTTCCGTTCTTTTTCATATATACCGTTTCGTACGCGTCTAATTCTCTATACGAGTTCACGTTTTTAAGTAGTGTCAGATTTTTTAAATCAATCTTATGTCCGGATTTTACCATATGCTCTGCTACGCTTGATAGTTCAGGTTTGTCGAAACGATAGTGTCTAATATGTTCTTTGAACCTCGTTTCGATACTCCTTTTTGTTTGTCCAATATAAACTTTCTCACAATCATTGCATGCGATTTGGTATATTCCAGACCTTTTTATCATTCTTATCATCCTTAAGAGATACTTTAAGTTGTTTTTTGACACAAAAGACACGTTCATATTTAGTTGTCGGAAAATTTTACTTAACCCTTTTACTGTTGGGTGAAAAGGAAGAGTTATATATTTCTTATTACCGGTGTTTTTTGATGTCAAGGTCGTGGAATTTCTGATGTGTTGTTTGTATTGGACCTTCCTTAAAATACGGTCGACATCCATAGAAGAGAAACCATTGTACCTCGCTACATCTTTGATATACTTTAATTCTTTGTCATACCTGCTCTTGTTTAGCGGAAATCTGACGAGTCTATTGACCAGAAAACTAATCGCGGACATTTTTTGTTGTTCGCAATGGTGCGAATCAAACGTGATGAATCTGTTGGAATTAGTTTCTTTTCTGTAGATGTCTATTTCTAATTTATTGTTATTGCGTATGACTAGAGTATCTAGAAACGGAAGGCGATTGTTCACATCTTCTTCAATAGTAAACTTGATCGTGGTAAATTTTGAGTTCAGTTCTGCTAGAAAATCTTGTATGATTCCTTTGTTGGTATCAAACACAGCGAAAATATCATCTACGTACCTAAGCTAAATTCTCGGGAAATATTTGGTTTCTTTTTTCAGGTTTGTTTCAAATTTGCTCATGAAAAGGTTCGCAATAAAAGGAGATAAAGGATTACCAATCGCCGTGCCTTCCACCTGTTCGAACCATTTTCCGCCTATTTGAAAACAATTTTGTGACATGCATAATTTAGTTAACCTTTTATATTCCGCGGTTTTCACATCATCTACGTTATTTAATTTCAAAAATTCAACCAAATACTCAAGCGTTTCTGGAATTGGTACGCTTGGGAAAAGTGAACAAACGTCGAATGATACAAGGACTTCCCCATCTTTTAATTCAGTCATATACCTGTGAATTGTACATCCACACAGTCCTTGCAATCGTCATCTCTATATCGCATATATTTTTTCGGAAATTTAATTACGTTAGAAATTGCAAGATAATTGTAATTTTATCATTACTAATGCAATGGTGGTTTAGTATTGATATTCACATTAATATTGGTATTAATATGGATGTTCTTTAACTTCTTAAAGTGGCCAAATTGGGTCTTTAACCTAAAGGACCCTCTAAACATCCTTTAGCTTTAAACTGAGATTATGAAACCGGTCTTGAAAGTTAAAGTCGACTTTAAGATTTAAAGCGGCTTTAAATTTATTATGAAACCGGCCGTAAGTGTTCCAGCACGTTATATATGTTTTTTATCATTATTTTATGTGCAAACATTCCTACGTCAGCATCACCTATGCTCACTCATGAAGGTCACAATCATAAATGATGCGAGTATATAAACGTTACTGAACATTCGCCTTGATACGACCGCTCGACCCCTCCACGTTGTTCTCAGCAATGCACTGTAACTTGCCCCACTTTGCCGAGACTAATAATGAGGATCTTTTATTAATAAAATAAATAACAGAATAAGTTTCTTCCTTGCATAATAAGGGTGTTTTCACACTCAAGACTATGGATCACACAGTTTTATATTTGATTTTATCCTTATCAACATTGGGGCAGTAATAATTTTGTTTCTTAAAAACAATTTGATAAATAAAATAACTATTCCTGTTATTAATTATTAATAACTTCTTTATGTATAATAGATATTTATAATTGTTAGTCTCACCTGTGGTACGCAATTTTGCACCTGCGATGGCTTCCTGATCTTCGGTAACTGTTTCTAAAGAAGCAATATCATTATAGTTCTGATTGGGACCACCATCCAAACTAGAAAGCAAACCGGCACTATTGCTCATTTCAATATGCGAACCACCTACATCGGAATGACTCGAACGAGGTAAACTACTATATCCTACAATCATTCGCAGAGATTACTAAGATTGCGTATACGTCCTCAAGTAAAAATATTACCAATGTGAGGCTGAAGAGGTGTTGAAGGAGTAGCAGGCACACTAGAAGCTTTTCTACGTACACTAGTTGATCGTTGTATATTTGGCTCTTCACGGTTCAAGTTTTCTCTATCCACTAATATTTCTTTCTCTGTTCTCCCCGTGTACTTAAATTTTGTTCCCCATGAAAAGAAACCACCTCCTGTTACAACCGAAGGAGCATCGGAACTAGTAGGTAGCCTAGAAAAAACCAAAGTTACATCTTTAATACGTTTTCGTACAAAAAATGATTACGCACGTAAAAAATAACATTTGTTCTATTGCGCATCTCCATACGTGACGACACGCGGCTCCTGTTGGACATTTGAATCCGACAGTATGTTTCTTATCATTATAATTTAAGTGTATTATAAACATTTTCCCCTCGTAATTAATTTTTTGTATATCTGGCCATCGAAAATGGTGAGTTTTTCGACTTCCTTGGAATGTTAAAATGCCACTGTAATTGACTCCTAAATATAATTGGCTGCCTCTATGGTCCTGTAAACATCACATAACAAAATATTTAACACTAATAATACAATTTACTCCCCCTTATTAATACTATATTTATACTTTATTCAAGTTAAGAATGCAGTAGATAGCGCTACAATAGGCGGCTATATTACACTGGTGAAATTTAACCGATAAGACTGTCAAATGACAACATCGTAACGTCCAAGTTTAGTAATAGTAAATAGCAAAGTTTTTCATACTTCATGTGCAATGCATTATGGTTATATGGCCTGATAAAATAATACCGCAATAATAAAGTAAAAGTGATATCAATTGTAATATAAATGTATCCTTCAATTGTTTCATTTACCGAAATACACTAGGGTGACAAAATAAAATAGACACCAGGTAAAGCGGTATAAATATGTAAACAGCTAAATTCTAAGAACGAATTAAGAACTTTCTCTTGTCATTGGGGTAGGAGTAGATGAATTAGTCATAGTTTAGTATCGTTACAACTATGCCTCGCTTACAAGGTTCGAGTGACATTAGCGACTTCACCCGGGATCGCATCGTTGGCTAGAGTAAACGCGGCGCTTCGCAACGTGAAATAAGTAAATTTTTAAATATTCCGTTGTCCACAGGTAATCGTGTGATTACACAATTTAAACGCAAGGAAAAAACAACAGTGGAGCCGAGACCAGGTCGTGCCGGACCTTCTGAAAGAAGTAAAAGGGTGCTTGTGAGCGAAGTGTTAAGAGAACCGCGAAAAAGTACAGCTGAGCTTGCGGCAACTTCACAGAAAAGTCAGCGCATCGTTCTGAGATACCTCCACAGTGTGGGGATGTATAAAAGGGTGGCAAAGAAAAAAACCTCTCCTTACGGCGTTTCAAAAACAGCGCCGAATGGCTTGGGCAATCGAAATGCGAACGAAGCCCGAAGAGTTTTGGCGGTCTGTAATTTTTTCAGACGCAAACAGATACTGGCAATTCAGTAATAGTGGTCGTACGTGGGTATGGAGATGTTCGTCATACCAACTGGACGACAAATTTTTGCATCAGACGGTGAAGTACGGCGGTGTGAACATCATGGTGTGGGGCACGATATGGTATGGTGGAAGATCGCAATTAGTAATCTGCGACGGAAATATAAATGCGGCAAAATATATCCAAATATTAACAGAAGGACTACTACCGATATTCGACAACGCCATTTTATCTAAAGAAGACGCCACTTTTATGGAGGATGGAGCACCCTGCCACAAAGCAAGAACAACAACCACATGGAAAGAGGAACAGGGGATTCGGATTTTACCATGGCCAGGCTAATCACCAGACATCAATCCGATAGAGAATGTTTGGCACATAATCCAGACAAAAATGGCGAAACGACCCCGAAAACCCAGCAATAAAGAAGAACTCGTGGCAGCTGTTACAGAAGAGTGGTTAAATATTCCAGAAGACACCATTAATCATTTAATAGATTCTATGCCACGACGACTCGCAGCACTTCACGCAAGTGAAGGTAGATCGACAAAATATTAGTCTAATTTAAAAATTTTAAAATATTTTGTATATTAGATAACGAGAATAGAATCTTTTTTTAATTGGTGGGTGTCTATTTTATTTTGTCACACTAGTGTAGTTCATACAAATGTAAACACGGGGTTACACGTGATAACAAATCCTTAGTATTAATAATAATGGATATAATATTTATTTTAATACGAATTTAAATTATGTATTTATGATTTAATATGGTAATAAAAGTCGTAAAAAAATGCTTAAAGCTTACAATATTTTTGCACCAAGAACGACGAATGAATGCAAAAACATCATATTGAAAGCAACGGGGAGGTCTTGATTTGAAAAGGCAAAATTTATGCGATGTTCGAATGGCCCAGGTCGATTTTCTATATATCCGGATTTGTACCAGGCATATGCAAACAAAATTGATATATTTAGAGGACGACAATTGATTGTGTATTAATGTTTACAATTTTATAACATTATTTCGATGTTGGAGATTAATGTAATTTGAGATAAGAACCAGGTCAGAAAATCGTCGATTAAATCCGTTCCATATTCGAAATCCAAAGACCTCCAGTGGTTAAATCATACCTGCTGTTTTCTTTGGTATTATCAGTATTTGAATACCTTTGTTGGATGCGACCTCTTCCTTGAAAGACTCTGGATAGTACCTATCCATGAGTCTAAAAGTATAAGACTTTTTGGCCCAATGCTTGACAAGTAAATATTAAGAAACCGATTGTTAGATAAATCAGTGGTTAATTTACATGAGGATGAGGCTTGAATAACAACGTTTGCAGGTCGAAATAGGGTTTGTTGTACTTGGGACCTAAAGTTGCCACCCGGTTCTTTTAGTAATATCATAAGCTTACCAGATACAGATATTATATCATATATTATAGGAATGTGTCAGATGTGTTTGTAACACCGCCTTCATATACGATTTCTGCTTGCTTTTGAATGTTGTATTATAAAACCACAAAGTCTATTGTATAGAGTATATTATATATTTATTTTTCTATACCTTAACAAAAAACGAATTTAGTGGTATATTATCAAAATATCTAGAATCGAACAAATACCGCCAATATTAAAATATTTATATCCTTAAAAGTCGTATTAAAAGACAATAATACCTTAACTATGCGGATGTGGTTTGTAAATATTTCGTCTTAAATAAATGTGATTTTTTTGAATATCTACGATAGCAAATAACCACACACGACAATGTGTCAATTTTTTCGGGCTTTTTTTATGTACACTTACACTAACAGCTGCATTTGATACCATATCAATTGGCGATTGCAGTTATTTACTTCAATACAATTTAATTAATTAATTTAATTAATGCAAAGCAAATTGACGTTACTAAACTGTATGAAGTGGGATTATATAGAGTTAACTGTTTCCCTTTTCTGATTTATGTATATGTAGTACGTGCATAGTATAAGACATAAGTTCTTATGTTAATATCACCTTTGGAACACCCTGTATAATTAAAAATCCTTTAAAAGAAGGATGTTAAAAATGAACAACTTGGGTTAATTACTTTTCCACATTACTATAATCGGCTCTAGCACAAGAGGGTGGTTCTTAAATGCAACACCCTGCATATACCACATTCACGTGTACTGAAAGACCTTTGCACAAGGTATAATATTTGCATTTAAAATCAAGAAACTGAAAATCTGTGAATTTTCGAAGGAGTGAATTTCAGCACAAACAAAAAAAAATTATTTCATTAAGATCTGAATTTGACACCTGGGCACCTTTCCTTGTTGGTGTTAAGTTTCTACTCATTTCAACAATTTTTTTCTCAAAAATTTTCTAATTAGCAAAATTATTACATATCTGTACATACAAAAACCAATTGTATCTAAGAATGTAATATAATCTACAGGATGTCCTTCAAAAAGATCATCGATGACGTCATATCGTCGGAATGATAACATATATGATTGTTCTTATAATGCCACAAGTAAGTATTTTTAAAACACTTAAGTTAAGGGTTTCTGCGATGTCTAATATAATTACAAATACAGAAATTACGAATTTTATACGTTACTTTATAATCACTCTGTATAGTTTTTTCATTTCATTCCATTGATGTATATTTATATAATATAATAAATATATAATATTGTTTAAAAACAGATAGGTGAACCAAATATTACATATTTCAGTTTATAAACTCAGACATAATCTGGGCAATCGGCATTAGAAAATGACTACGAGGATGGTATGATAAATACCTGAGTTAAGGAAGACAACGCAATTACTTTGCATTTAGTAAACTCTTTTCTTAGATAATCTCCTTCTTAAACCATTCAAATAATGGGATTTACCGAACTTTGCAAAATAGGCCTCTGTTTCGGTAATAACCTCCTCATTTGACGTGAATCGCTTTCAGCCAAGGCTTTCTTTCAAGCAAACATGGCAAATATGGTGGATATAGCAACAATTCATACCATAACGGGACTGGTTTTATTGTCGGAATTGCCAATGAGTGGGCCTGTGCGTTATGATAATGGTAGAACATTTTCTTCGCTATTGAATTGGTCCAATACAATCCCATAGGACTATCTCGTGATTGTCCTTCCCTTCTACAAATAAACAATTAAGATTATGCCTTACACATCCCAAAAAATCGTGGCCATAATTTTTCCAGCTCACGAAACCATCTTCGCCTTCTATGATGCAAGTTTGCCGGGAAAAACACATTTTGCGAACTAAGCTTTGATTTCTGACGCGTAGTGATGTATCAGCGCATCATCTACTATTGTATAACACACAATCTTACTCGTATTGTGCTTAAATTGCTTTGAAGTTATCAAGCGATTCTGTTTTCCAATAATCATCAGACGCGACACCCATCTCGTCGATAGCTTTCCCATACTCAATTTTTTGTGAAGGATGTTTTGCACACCTTCAATTGAAATGTTTATCATATTAGAAATCTGTCTAATCTTCACCCGGCGATCTGCTAACACGATATGATGGACTTTATTGATTACATCGTTAGTAATCACCTCAATAGAACATCCTAAACGTTCCTCGTCAAAGATGGATATTCGGCCACGTTTAAATCAGTATTTGATAGAAATCATCGAAATAAGAAATCGAATCAATGACGGGCATTGTTCTTTTTCCATGATTCCACAAATTCATAAACTTGTTCATTTGCAGGTCGCGCAGCAACACTACTCGATGAATCTCTCCGAAATTTTGACAGACGTAGACTAAAAGTGTATTTCATAGTCGACACAGATTTTGAAACAAAGCGCCATCTATCTCCAAGCACGGGTACTTCTCATCGCGTCGTATCCTGGTACATAATAAGTATTGATTGTAGTGTGGTCTTTCTTGTTACGTACTTTATATCAAATAAACATAGAGTAAAACTCGCTCATAACGTACTCGTCGGGACCATACAAAACAGTACGTTAAAAAAAATATGTTATAGAAGAATATAACCGAAGATAATAAATAATAATAGGTAATAAGTAAATACATATAAAAATTTAATTAGTAAAAAAGTCGATAAAAAGAATATGTCGTTTTGATTTTTTTTTAAACAGAGATTCTAAAAAATGTTCAATACCTAATGCATTATTTAAAATTGGTAGTACGATCTTTAGTTTCTAACTCTCATGTAACTGTCCTTATTCCGATAAGCACATCTTTATAACTGGATTTAACAATTCCAGCTGCCCTTTCTTCTTCGCTTACTTCATTATCATCGCTGTTATTTTCTTGATTTAAAACTTCCTCAACAAAATCTGTATCGCTGGAGATACACGAAGTAATGAGATTATTATCCACTGACATAAATTCATCTATTGTTTCTAGATTCACGATACTAGGATTTTGAAAATTATTTTGTAAGCATATACTTAAAAGGAAATTACCGTCGTCGACGTTATCATTATAATTAACAAGCCATTGAGACAACGATAAATCGTCGTTGTCATCCAAATAAATTTTCCAGGTGTGCTGAAAACAATTTATTATGCTTTCTTGCGAAATTTGTTGCCAAACTTTGGCTAACATTTCCATCGCTTCTAGCAAATTTACTTCATTAGAAATTCCAGTAACCAAATTCGTGATGTGTTTCATTACTAGCAGGCGTCAATAATAGGATTTTAAGGTATGAATAATTCCTTGGTTTACTAGCTGCATCACGAGAGCTGGACAGTTGTCGACCAACAATAACATTTTTCTTTTCTGTTTTGTTAGGTCTTTATCCCAAGTTCTTACTCCGTCTTCAAAAATTTTAGATGTCATCTATGCCAGAGGATTAGCAGCATAAGTACTAGGTAGTTTTTTAATGTGTTTGAAACGTCTTGGGTTTTTGAATTTTCCAATTATAAAAAGTTTACGTTTCTCATTTCCTGCCATATTAGCACACACCAACACAGTTAATCTCTGCTTTGATTGTCTGTCCCCAACGCATTTTTTACCCTTAAATTTTAGTGTACAATTAGGTGTAAGTTTGTAGAACGAGCCCATTTCGCCAGCATTAAAGATGTCATTTATGTGACACTCTTTCATAAAATCACTTAGGATCGACTCACCATGAGCATTTATGTTATGACGTTTTTTAAAACGGTGTAACCAACATCCTGTACACTTAAATTTACTGTCGTTGAATAATTTAGCCAATTCTTCTGTTTTAGTTTGAAGAATAGAACAGCTAATTGGTATATCATCGGCTCGTTGATACTCAAACCATTGTAGTAAAGCTTCAACTCTTCCTCGAACCGGATTACGTAATCGCTTGACATTTTTGTTTGTCCGTTCTAATTCGAGAATTTTATCTTTATTTTTTATTGTGGACATACATCAGATTGTTTTTACCACTGTATTTTTTTAATTATATTTATTTTGTCTTCAACTGATAATGCTTTACGCCGCTGTTCAGTAGAAGTACAGTAGAACCCGGTTATAACGACAGTCACGGGACTGCAAATTTTTTGACGCTATAGGCGGAGTTTTTACAAGTTCAATTTAATGTACCTAACCATATAACCTTACACATATAGGTACATACTAACTTGTTTGTCTAATGAAAGAAATCTGTAATTTTCCGTTGCACAGTTTTCGCACGCCAAAACTGTTTTTCTCTATCCATTTCTAATTCTCTCATTTTATCAATAATTTGAGGTGACGTTTCTCGCTGTCTATAATAAGTTTTTAAAAGCGTTATGGCACTTAGGGCTTCTTAGTTTGTCGGTACGTGTTCTGCTTCGTCGCATGAATCTTCTTCCTCTTCGATTTCATTATCGTTTTCGTTATCCCGCTGCTTTATGTCCTCCACGATATCAGAATCTGAACGCATTCCCGACGTAATAAGGCAACTGTCCACGGATGCAAAGTCGTCGAAACAAAACTGGTTTTCGTCACTCTGATTTTGCTGCCACTTTTTAATAAGTTCACATAACAGAAAGTCATCTTCATTTAAGTTGTCACAAACTGGATTATTCCTTAATTTTGAATGACTAAAGCAGTTTGCTATAGTCTCAGAGGTTATACTACGCCAAGCCTTCTCTAAAAAGTCCAACGCGTCGAGAAGTGAAACTGGACATGGTGCGTTCTTGTCCATACCCGTAATAATTTTCTGCAGAAGAAATTTTCTGTAAAAATATTTTAAGCTTCTTATTACGCCTTGGTCCATTGGTTGAAGGATGCTAGTGCAATTTGGGGGCAGAAACACCAAATTAATATTTTTTAAGTGGGCTAATGATGGATGTGCTGGGCAGTTATCGACTAAAAGCAAGATTTGTTTACCTTTATCCCATTTTCGAATTCCAAACATTTCTGAAGTCATCCATCCTCTTTTGTTTGCGCAGTAATTTGTTGGGAGTGTTTTTATGTTTTTGAAGCAGCGTGGCTTTTTTTGACTTTCCTATGACAAGAATTTTACGTTTTTCCGTACCGGTCATATTAGCACACACAAATGCAGCTAACCGTTCTTTGGTTAGTTTATCGCCTACTCATTTTTCGCCTTTAAACCTCAGAATCTTATCTGGAAGAAGTTTATAAAATATTCCCGTTTCGTCGCCATTGTAAATTTCATTGTCTTCATAATCTTGTCTTAATTTAGGCCACACTTCATTTAGCCACGTCTCTGCTTCTGTCATATTAATACTTTTCGCTTCACCGCTCACTTTTCCGAACGTTATTGAATGTCTCCGTTTGAAACGCTCCACCCACCCATTGCTGCACTTAAAATTTGTGTCTCCAAATAAACTTCCAAATTCTTCGGCCTTTTGCATAAGCAGTGGTCCATTAACGGGTAAATTTGCACTTCTACATTGCCTAAATCACGTAATAAGCGCTTCGTCGATTTCAACCTTTTCGCATGATCGAATTCTTTTTGAGTTTTCTTTCCCTTTCACAAAGGTATTCATGATTTTATTCTTATTTTTCACAATTGTACAAATCGTAGAATTAACTAACCCAAATTCGCGACACACGTCCGCTTTCTTCCTTCCACTTTCGACTGCTTTGATTATCGCGACTTTGTCGTTACCGCTTAAACTTACCTCAAGTGGTAAATATTTGTCGTTATATCAGGGGTTATTGACGCTAAAACCGGGTTTTTCCCTATATGTTTGAATAGTAAAGTACGGGACCGCTTAAAATTTGACGCTAAAAAAGGAGTGTCGTTACAGCCGAAGTTGTTATAACCGGGTTCTACTGTATTCATTTAAAAATGAATACAGTAGAACTTTACGTATTAAAATACGTAAAGTTGCACTTAATAGTCTATCGAAACAAATGTCTAACTTTAACGAACAGTAACTGTAACTCGTGCGTCAAGTTTCATCAAAAGTCTGGAATGATTTAGGCGATCAAAGGCTTTAGAAAAGTCTGTGTATATGACGTCAGCCTGCTCGCCATCATCTAAACACTCCGATAAGAACTGCATAATAACAGCAAAATTAAATACTGTAGAGTAGTGTTGAGCGATACCCTGATTTTTAAATCACGCCGTGAATGGTGGTCGTGATTTATAAATAACGGCGATTTTAAACGGTGAACGTGATCACGTTTATGACTCATATGTATATCGTATCGTAACGAGATATGTATAGTCGAATGCTAAGATATCTTCGGTTGTTTGAATAAGTTTTGATATTCGAATGTCGTATAGGCGTCAGTCATTAATTCTAATGAAAGCATTTATACATTTACAAGAATATTTTTGAGAAAAAACAATTACAATTTTTGTCTACTTTTTTGCATTCGCAGGCCGAGTATTTCATATATTACATGGCAAGAGGGCATGTCTATTTTGTGGAGTGTTCAAGCTACAATACACATTTTAATTATCCTTATGCCAGATATATATTTCTACATTCAAACACAATAATCTTTCAAATTTAAATACTCAAGAATTTACAAACGATAACAGTAACAAAAAATACACTAGGGTGACAGAATAAAATAGACACCAGGTAAAGCGGTATAAATATGTATACAGCTAAATTCTAAGAACGAATTAAGAACTTTCTCTTGTCATTAGGGTAGGAGTAGATGTATCGGAAGGAATTCGTCATAGTTTAGTATCGTTACAACTATGCCTCGCTTACAAGCTTCGAGTGATATTAGCGACTTCACCCGGGGTCGCATCGTTGGCCAGAGTGAATGCGGCGCTTCGCAACGTGAAATAAGTAAATTTTTAAATATTCCGTTGTCCACAGTTAACCGTGTGATTACACAATTTAAACGCAATGAAAAAACAGCAGTGGAGCCGAGACCAGGTCGCGCCGGACCTTCTGAAAGAAGTAAAAGGGTGCTTGTGCGCGAAGTGCTAAGAGAACCGCGAAATAGTACAGCTGAGCTTGCGGCAACTTCACAGAAAAGTCAGCGCACCGTTCTGCGATACCTCCACAGTGTTTGGATGTACAAAAGGGTGGCAAAGAAAAAAACCTCTCCTTACGACGTTTCAAAAACAGCGCCGAATGGCTTGGGCAATCGAAACTCGAACGAAGCCCGAAGAGTTTTGGCGGTCTGTCATTTTTTTAGACGAAAGCAGATACTGCCAATTCAGTGATAGTGGTCGTACGTGGGTATGGAGACGTTCGTCACAGCAACTGGACGACAAATTTTTGCATCAGACTATGAAATATGGCGGTGTGAACATCATGGTGTGGGGCGCGATATGGTATGGTGGAAGATCGCAATTAGTAATCTGCGACGGAAATATAAATGCGGCAAAATATATCCAAATATTAACAGAAGGACTACTACCAATATTCGACAACGCCATTTTATCTAAAGGAGACGCCACTTTTATGGAGGATGGAGCACTCTGCCACAAAGCAAGAACAACAACCACATGGAAAGACGAACAGGGGATTCGGATTTTACCATGACCAGGCCAATCACCAGACATGAATCCGATAGAGAATGTTTGGCACATAATCCAGACAAAAATGGCGAAACGACCCCGAAAACCCAGCAATAAGGAAGAACTCGTGGCAGCTGTTATAGAAGAGTGGTTAAGTATTCCACAAGACACCAAAATAGAAACATTCAAAAAGTTAACGTCCTTCGTTTATTCTGTGCAGGCGTACAGCGTTTCCGGAGCAAGTTATGTTCGGAGGAGGTCCGGCGAAGCATTTTCCCCAGAGTGTATTTCACCTACTGTTATTAAACACGGTGGTGGAAGCATTATGATTTGGGGGTGTATGTCTGCACAAGGGGTAGGGAAAGTCCATGTGTGTGAGGGCCGCATGAATGGGGCACGCTACATCGGGATGTTGGAAGAGGTTCTCGAACCATCAATTGTCAGGTTTTATGATATGGACTCAGAGGAGTATTACTTTCAGCAAGACAATACCCCTTGCCACAAAACCCGACCTGTAATGAAATGGTTTACTGATAATCAAGTGAAGATTTTGGGCTGGCCCCCACAATCGCCTGACCTCTCACCTATTGAAAATCTATGGCATATATTGAAGAACAGGGTTCGTAAATACAACCATGCCTCTAAAGAAGCCCTAAAGCAAAAAGTGTTTATGGAATGGGCGTCTATTCCCCCAGAAACATGTTACAAATTGATGCGTACTATGCCTAAAAGAATTAAAGCTGTAATAAAGGCTAGAGGATGCAGCATTAAATACTGATTTATTTAATAAAAGAACCTTATAAACTGAATTATGTATTTTTTTTTAGTTTTGAGATTGCCTATAACATTTGCACGCACCTTTATCTGTATTTATTTATCTATTAATAATTATTTCCTATACATTTTCGTCGTTATTTGCATATTTGTAGCAATGTGTCGTAATATACTATTAGATATATAAAAATATATATACTAGAGGCACGCATAAGTTCCAATGCACATCATCAATAAATCGTAACGTCAGGTTTTACGCCGGTGCCCGTTACTCGCACATAAACTCGCCATCAAACCTAACCTAACATACTAATGTAACGTAGTCTACGAACCGTCAACATTTAAAATGGCCGGACCAAACACAACCGACAACATTGTATTTCACCAAATATAGCCAATAACAGCAACGTAAAAGTACTGCGATATAGAAAATATAATAACTAAGTAAATAACTATTTCCTTTACATTTTTAACTTTGATAAAACCAGCGTTTGAATTAAAAAACAGTGTGTTGTGTTATCCATTGAAATTCACTTTAATTATTAAGTATTATGTTATAATTATGTACTAATATAAAATACTTTTAATTTATCTGTGTCGTCGCATTGCATATTTATGACGTCATTTGATTATATGTATGACATTGCGTTAATGACATGCATTGGAACTTATCGTGCCCCTAGCATATATATGTATACAACATGTTAGCTAATATATACGGAATATGCATATACAATATTAATTAATAGTTCGACATTTTAAAAAAAATTTAGGTAAGTAATAAATTCCTTCAAAGAAATATAAAATATTTTCAAGGTTTCTGTGTGGTATTTTATATTCTGTGTTTGACGAGCGTCCACTTCTTAGACACTAACAATTCCTTTTCTTCAATTGTCTATTTACGGACGTATTAACTTGCTGCATGAAGCTCAGGATCACAAAAAGTTTAGAATCTATAGCTATAAGCGAACCCCTCGCTAAGAATACATATTATGGTAGTACCAAAGATATATACCTCCTCTCTTTCAAGTGATTGTCTCTTTCAGTCGCACACACTGTTATCATTACCGATATTTATTATTTTCTCAAATGTTTACGTAACCGTTTATTGTAATTTTGTTCAATGCTTTAATTACCTGTATTTTATTGTAAGTAAAAAAACAACAAACAACACTGCATCATTAAATAAAAATTGTAAAACAGTGAAAAAAATTCAAGATTACGCATCACTACGTATGACTATTTGTTAGATTGGCTGCCTACCTCCAACGTCACTTCGATCCGCATTTAAAAATTACCAGAGTGTACAGCATGGAATACGTAATTCCATATAGGATTTATCTAAAATCTTTTTACCAGATAATTGGCAGATCTTGTATTATAATAATAGTTAAAACTATCAAGAACAGCTTCAGGGATACATATGCACGTAATTGAAAAAATAACGTTATATATATCTATTACCTTAACAGGATGAGGATCAACACCATAGGTATCAAGCTGGCACGCTAACTTCAAAAACTGGTTTTCAACTTGTGCCGGACTTTGCCCTTTTAATTGCTTCTGATGAATTTCCATTGCTTTTTCCTCGATTGCTTCCGTTTGTTTAAGAAGTATTTTGAAATCTGATATATAATTGCCTATATGTATATCTTGATCATAATCACCTAATTCGCCTATAATTAAACGATGTTATCTTAAGGAATAGATATCATGGTATGAATTACTGACCTTGTACGACTAATGCCGCTAACATAGCTGCTTCGTTAGTTACGCAATATAAGCGACCATGTAATAAATCTCTTTTTAATTGTAGAAAAATTTGATATCTTGTTATTTCTTCCTTTAGCCGAAATGGATCTGGAGGATAATATTTTACACGGAAGCTAAATAATACAGGATCTAATTCTTTTACTTGCTTGTATATTGACTTTCCTAAATCTAACCAATGCTAGAATATACTTCTCTCATTATCATAATATATGTTGTAGCAATGATATACATTACCCTTTGCTCAGATAAATCAACATATCGAAGACCCAGATAGTCTTGTTCTACTAAATTCAGTTGTTCACATACGTATTCTAATAAATATTTTCCCTTGTGATGTGGCTGAAATAAAACAATAATAGTATGTAACCAATGGAAATTATGTTTTTAGTACCTTGTATTCACATTCTAATATTTCTGTGTCCTCCAATAACCTAATAGTACATTTAAATATAATATTACTGTCACCTTTTGATCCAAACTTTAACATTTTCGATTGTTACCATGTGTTTATAACGATTATATATGTTAAACGTATAAAAATGCACACTTCATTTGATAATTAAATCTATTTGAAAATAAAAAAAACAAAAACTTAAATTTAACACATTTTGTAATCATTTGACAGTAGGAATAGTGCTACAGAATAGTACACAATAGTACATACATAATTGGCTACATTCATAAGAATTGTACGCTGAACAGCATTTAAATTACGAATGTTTTCAAATGCCTATGTAAATAATCGAAAGCCGATGTACTGCGGTATTTCAAATGCTTAAATTACATGGTTCAATGTATTTTGCTCTAATTTCATTACAATTACGTTAAGACACGTAGGTACAACATAAAGTATATTTATATACAGTGAGTAACTTTAATATTCGATTTCTGTAATGTATCAATTCCTATAATTTATTAAAAAAACTATTTCTTTCTTTCAAATGATAACCATAATGCTGCATATTAAAGAAATGTGCCATTGTTTTGCTCAAAATATAATAACGAATTAAAAAATGCGTAAATTAATTAATTAAAGGTGTGAATTTAATATTTCGTTTTTGATATGAAACTGTATTTTACGTAGTTTAATATTGTCTTGTGGCATATACAGTCTGCGACAAAAGTATAGGACACTACATTTATTAAAGAAATTTCAATGTTTTGTTAAGCATATCAAGTTTTGAAATTTTTTTTGTATATGATAAACAAATTTCACTATCGCTACTTTACTTAGGATAAAAATATGCGATATAAGGATAATTTAGGGTTATTCCATATTTCTTTTTTCTAATGTTCTAAACACTTGTCCTTTCCAAGTGTTTCGGGGTCTACCTATTCTGTTTTTCCCCTATCTTTTGGCTTAGACTTCCACGGCCAGAGTCACTAATAAACGAACTACTTCCGGAATTAGACCGTGTCATGATGAGATGTATAGAAATTAAATAAGAGTAAAACGCGCCTCGGTTGTTCGAACACCTCAAGCTTTGACTCGTCAGTCCATAGCACCCTTTTCCAATCATCCACTGTCCATTTTCTGTGTTTCTGCCCATTTTAGCCGTTTTTGCCTGTTTTCCTGGGTTTTTCGCAATGCGGCCCTCAGAAGGTTCTCGCCTCTAGCGCGGTCAACACGCCGAGTCACCGTAACCTTCTGCCAAAGTGGTTTCGCCTCTAGTGTGGTTTACACGTCGAGTTACCATGCCACTTTGGTTTCCCCTATTCTCCTGAAGAAGCCTCCTACGACGAAGGCGAAACGTCGAGATCCCACCTATCTCTTTTGGTCTCTTTCTTTTTCCTTTTTTCTTTTTTCTCTCGTATCCCCCTCCCCCTTCTGTCTCTATTTCTTTCTCTTATTCTTTTCACCTTTCTTTCTATTTCACGTCCTCCCACCCTTTATCATTTTTTTCTTTTTCTTTCTCCTCTTACTCTTATTTCTTTTTTGTATATATCTCATCATGACACGGTCCAATTCCGGAAGTAGTTCGTTTATTACTAACTCTGGCCGTGGAAGCCCACGTATTCATTTCAGTAATTTACTAGAGTAAAATTTGACCCAAATCGAAAAATAACTAAAGAAGATATAATTGTATTACTATTTTAGGTAACACAGTTTCTTTGCTCCAAGAAGTATAACAATCTTAAATATATTGTTTATAATAAGTGTTTTTATGTTACCATATTTTTACAGTTTATGTTAAAATATTGTGGAAAAACTTACCTTGATTAGGGGTTTCAGACGCGCTACATTGTTCTCAGCTCAGAATAAAACTTTCCAAAGTTGGATCGTCATTAAAATCTGCAAGCAGTACAATGTGTTCTTAAAACTTGCAGTTAGCATTTACTTCAGCTATGAAGGTAACTAAATTATTTGGAATTGTATTAGAGATAATGGTCAATAAACATGATTCCTTCAAAAATTGTGATCAATAAAGTTTATCATAAAAAATAGTAATATTTCTTTTGCTTATGATTAAGATATCTATTGGTTACACAGTAATTTCTCAATATGTTTTTTGATTACAAGTATTTTGTTCTCACTATTTTTTTATTGAAAAGTACGAGGGCGACCTGAAATGTTTCCGGAATCAACAAGAAAAATACGGTATTGGTGAGTTTTTATTTTTTAATGCAGTCTCCTCGAAGATCAATATACTTTTTCAAACCATGCTCCAGCCTCTTCAAGCCGTCGGGAAAGTAGGATGTTTCTAGGTCTACAAAATAGCAATCTGTAACGGTGATGACCTCCTCATTCGAGGCAAATTTCTTTCCTTCCACTGATTTTTTCAGATTGGCGAATAGAAAAAAGTCGCTGAGGGCTAGTCCCTGTGAATATGGAGGATGACAGACTAATTCGTAGCACAACTCATTCAATATGAATACAACGATGCGGGATGAATGAGCCGGTGCATTGTCGGGATGGAAAAGCACTCTTGCATCATGAATTTTGTCGACCACTTCATCGTTGGTAACGGTTTTTGGGCGTCTATTGCGTGGTTCATCACTTGTGCTTGTGAGGATACGTTTGAACTCGCTCACGCAGAAGCTCATGGTCGAAAATTATGGAGTACATCCGCCATGAACCTCTAGTAAAATATTTCAAATTTCCGTGGCCGTTTTCCCAGCCATCCAGAAGTGTTTTATCACTGCACGAAATTCGATTTAATCCATTTTTTCGAAACCTCCCTACTTGCTACATAAAACATACTCTTAGACGTCTGAAAGTTTTGGCAGTTGCCATAAAAAGGTTGCTCTTGCCGACCAATGAATCCACCTCAGCCTTCTCTTGCCAATTCCGGAAACATTTCAGGTTGCCTTCGTATATATATAATATCGCCATGACTGCGATTAACACAACACGATACGCCATTACAATCAAGATCACGTGCTGCGCACTAGCATTCATTTATTTGTGGCCACGCGCAATTTACTACGTTTCCAAAAGAAAAACAAAAAATAGTGGTGATCGTTAGTATAATGTCTTTGCAAATAAAATTACAGGAAAATTATAAATATCACGCATATAAGTCGAAGAGAATGTTTTCATGAATTCTTAACGACAATTAAAGGTAAAATAAAAAACAAGTAAATTTTGACTAAATATAAAAAAAATCTATATCGCAGTATGACTGAAACTCATTTGCTCCTTATTTTACCGTTAATTGTCATTATTGAAAATGTTAACCTTCTACATATTTTCATCTTATTTATAATTTTTCCGTACCTACATACTTTACTTACAAATTACACCTAACCTGTTGTAAAAAGAATCTGTAAATAACTTTTGTTATGTTAATGCTTTAGAACCTTCTTGAACACTAATGTATTTACCTACGAAAATAGACCATTATTATGCAAAGCAATCTATGTATGTCTAAAGAGTGACATTGTAATGTGGTAGTAAAAATCTGTAGATGTTAAAGGTTTACTAGTAGAGACCGGATTATATGCAAAGTGCATATATTTGATTTTATTTATTTATTATATTTTACGTCTATATGTAGATGTATTACACTGATTAAAGTTAATTAGCGTTAATTAACTCTATTTATTAGTATTAACATTATGCCATTTTTGTAGTAACTGTGATGTTATAAAAAAAAACTAAAGGCGGCGAGCAATTTGAGATAATAAAAAAATAATAAAAAACTAAAAATAGGAAACAAAAAAAAGAATGAAAAACAATGTGACGGCAGTGATTCGAACCTCAACAAATAAAGCAAAAAACTTGCAAAATTAAGCGATTTATACATTTCGCTGTTGTATATTTACTTAAACATTTTCTTAGAAAATAGATAAACTGCGATGTCTGCGCCATTTTAATACTACGGCCAAATTGGTAATTACAACTGCTCCAAGATGTTAGTTTGTTCACAGTATATTGAGGTTAAGTATACAAAGTTAAAAATTGCAAATTTTATTAATAATAAGTGATTTCCAAAACAAAATTTTATCATATTTCGCTTATTTAGAGTGAATCTGTGAGGTGTTAGTGATTTTTCAGCGCCGATCCTGCACATTGTCTAATTTTAAAATTATTTTTGTCACCCACTGGATATGGGTAAAAGTTTATTATTTTTTTTAACTTTGTTAAGAAGAAAAGTATTCATCTAATCAAAAAATTGCAAACGAACCTTTTATTCAGGTTTTGACGTATAATCATATTCATATGTAAAATCCGCCAGTTAAATCTACGATTAAAACTTTAAATTACGTTTCATATTTATTGACAAGTTTACTAATTCAAAATACATTTGATATTAACGTACCTTATAAACTTTAAAACAGTATTATTGACTTAGATTACCACATCAGCCATTTACGCTTTAAACAAAAACTTAATTGCATGATTATTGTCAAACATGTCAAGTTTAATTAATTTTAAGTTTCAAGATTTAACTGTGAGATGTTGTAACATACATAAAAAATGATTTAGAAAACATGATCACCCCAATCACGTTTTTTTAATGATCATAAGGGTACAATCTACAAGATAACTCTTCTTAGAGTACAGTTGTCTGTTTAATGATGCATAGAAGCGATTATATTATGTAAAGGATAATCCAATTTCAACTTTAGGATTTATTTGTCGAATAAGACAAAATATTTAAACACGAAAAATATATATACTGTGTTCCATTAAGGAAATATATTTATTTTTTAAATATCTTAACACTCAATGCTCAACTGTTTTTTTTTTTTTTGATTCCACCAACAATAACAGCAGGAAAATACTACTAATTTGTCATTTTAATCAACATTGTAGTTTCAAAAATAACAAAGTTAGAGTAGTGCCGACTTCAATTTTAACAAGTTGTATTGAATAATAGAATAGAACTTTACTTATTGTACGAGGAGTCGTTCCATTTATAAAGCAACGATAAATACGATAGGCGTTTCCATAAAATAAAATCCGTACTGTTACTATTTGATTCTAAACGGGCAGCTGCTATCAAGGAATGTCGAGCGATATCTCAAGACCAGAGATAAGAGACATTGTTCAAGACCCTCAAGTTATGGCCAATTTACGAAGTATTTTACAGTAATTACAAAGGATTAATTGAGGCAATGGAAAAAATGCAAACCTTTCATTATCATTAGCGGAGTACATTCATCGCTATGCGTTGTAAGTGACGCTAATGGTATTACGAGGGTGACTTGAAATGTTTCTGGAATCGGCGAGATGGCGCACAAAGGTTGAAGTGGATTCATTGGTCGGTAAAGGCAACTTTCTTTTTATGGCAACTGTCAGAATTTCAGCGATTTATTGACCCGATTCGATACAGTATTGAAGGAGAAACGGCCTCGTTTGCAGCGGAGAAAAATGCTTTTCCACCACGACAATGCACCGGTTTATTCATCCCGCATCGTCGTGTCCAAATTGAGTGGGTTGCGCTACGAATTAGTCTCTAATCCTCCATATTCACCAGACCTAGCCCCCCAGCGACTTTTTCCTATTCCCAAACCTGAAAAAATTACTGGGAGGAAAGAGATTTGCCTCAAATGAGGAGGTCATCGCCGCTACAGATGGCTATTTTGCAAACATCGAAACACCCTAGTTTTCCGACGACTTGAAGAGACCGGAGCGCCGTTTGAAAAAGTATAGTGATCTTCGAGGAAATTACATTGAAAAATAAAAAACCCACACCAATACCATGTTTTTCTTTTCGATTCCGGAAACATTTCAGATCGTCCTCGTATAGTGTATTAACAATTTAAAAAAATATTCAGATTTTGCCAGATTAAACAAAACAAATGTAGTGTTTCTGTGTCTACAGATTCATTATATAATTGCAACGGTTATTTCAGTTATGTCAATATTAGATGCGTTTTCTGCATATAAGATCCTTTTTTTTACCAATGCAAACATCGCTCACTGAAACAACTGTAGAAACATCCCTATAATGCTGCCGGTGTTTAACAGAGCTAAAACAGCTGTTAACGCTGTTTAATAGGGTAAGTGCTTTAAAATGTTTAATAAAGTACAACATATAAGTAAAGTAGGAGCTTATTACTATTATTTTCTTACCATTACTAGCTTTAAATTATTACGAAGTCGCGAGGGTGCGCCGACGAAAACAACTGTAATAATATAAGAGCAAATTTACATTTTTTTTTAAGATGAACTAAACTTATACATTGTATCCAAAGTACGCAAATTTTTTGTCTTAGGGAAATAATTCGAAGTGTTATTACTAGTAGTCCATGCAAAGGTAGACAAATCGACTCTTCTTTTTTAAACGGTGATTTTGATTTAGCAATTGGAATTTTAATTTGTCTTTGTTTTTGATATATTGGACATTGTCTGTTGTTGTCGTTTTGTACTATACTTTCTGTCCGTTTCAATTTATAGTACGCAACTACAAGCAGCAAACCCATTACTGATTTACTGCGATAATTTTCTGATCAACCCTTGTAAGTTTCTATGCCAGATTAAGAATATTCTGAAGTTTAAGTGCTATTGCGGACCATCAGCTGTGCTCGTGCTACGGTAAAAGTTTGCATTTGCCCACTATATCTTGAAGCAGACAGTACGTGCTCCTTCCTCAATATATGCCTTGGGGATCGTGGGGATAACGCTTTAATACGCTACGGTCAAACACGCAATTAGTAGTTTGGAACAACGAAAGGGACCTATATAGCTACCCGAGATATTTTTTATCTCTATGTCATGGTCATTAGTCATTACATAACTTTATATCCAGCTATTTTTCACCTAGTTGTGTGTGTGGGTCTAGTGTGCAGTGGTGTAGTCGAAAGTCGTGGTTTAAGTTTTATTAATTTTGTTGTGTTTGTATTACAAGTATTCCAATCAAGTGTTGTTGTGTATCCGGTTGTAGTAGTGTTGAATTCCATTACTTACCATACCTTAAAATTCAGTAAGGCTCTTATGGAAAATGCGAACGCGGTTGCCACATTGAGTCAAAATTATATCCTTAAGATGTTTTAAACTCTACAGTTGGTTATTTGAAGAAATGACAAATGGAACATGGAAGTTATTTCTACATTTTTCAAATTAGACGAAACGCCTTTTATTAATATATAATTTACAATTGTGACATTTCTTTTTCTTTTAGAATTGCTTTTACAATTGACTATAATAAGATTAGTAAACTGATTTATTTATTGAGAATAGAACTGCAATAATATATAGTCTCTGTCCATTTTATTAGGGTCACCTTATAAATTTAAGCTTTTGTGTGTTTCCAACGCGATAATTTACAAATACAAGTATAAAATTCAGAGATCACTATTAATCGAGATGATCGACGTATCCTGCAACTAGCAACTGAAAACTGAGGTTTATCCACCAAAGAAATAGGAAATGTAATGTCTCAACAAGGAGTGCAAATAACCACGCATACAATACGTAGACGATTGTACGACCTCAATGCAATTGAGAACGTGCGGAGTGTTTTAAAATCACTCGTGTATTTGAGATGAAACATTACAAAAGAGGAATTAGAAAGAAATATTGCGGATATATGGCAAAATGACGCTGCAATTAGACATACCATTAACGTTTGCATAGACAATATGCTAAAAAGAATAAGAACAATTATAAGCCAAAGGGAGCATTACAAAATATTAGTTATATACACTAGGGTGACAGAATAAACTAGACACCTACTAATTAAAAAAAAGATTCTATTCTCGTTATATATACAAAATATTTTAAAATTTTTAAATTAGACTAATATTTTGTCGATCCACCTTTACTTCACGCAAGTGCTAGTCGCTAGTCGTCGTAGCATAGAACCTATTAAATGATTGATGGTGTCTTCTGGAATATTTAACCACTCTTCTGTAACAGCTGCCATGAGTTCTTCCTTATTGCTGGGTTTTCGGGGTCGTTTCGCCATGTTTGTCTGGATTATGTGCCAAACATTCTCTATCGGATTCATGTCTGCTGATTGGCTTGGCCATGGTAAAATCCGAATCCCCTGTTCCTCTTTCCATGTGGTTGTTGTTCTTGCTTTGTGGCAGGGTGCTCCATCCTCCATAAAAGTGGCGTCTTCTTTAGATAAAATAGCGTTGTCGAATATCGGTAGTAGTCCTTCTGTTAATATTTGGATATATTTTGCCGCATTTATAACACATGGGCTGAAAAGTCCCGGGCCTAACAAAGAAAACACGGTTTTTTGGGTTCAAAATTAGCTCTATTCATCAACGTAATCTCCATCAAGAGCAATGCAATCATTCCAGCGCCGCTCTAACATTTCAATACCACTTTTGTAGAACGATTTATTTTTTGCCTCAAAATAGGCCTCAGTTTCAGCGATAACCTCTTCATTCGTGCGAAATTTCTTACCGGCGAGCATTTTTTTGAGGTCTGCGAACAGCCAGTAGTCGCTGGGAGCCAAATCTGGCGAATACGGTGGATGTGGGAGCAATTCGAAGTTCAATTCATGTAGTTTTGCCATTGTTTTGATTGACTTGTGACACGGTGCGTTGTCTTGATGAAACAAAATTTTTTTCTTTGCCATATGCGGTCGTTTCTTTGCAATTTAGTCCTTCAAAAGCTGCAATAACGCTATATAATATTCACTGTTGATGGTATTTCCTTTCTCAAGATAGTCGACGAATATTACACCACGCACATCCCAAAATACGGAGGCCATAACCTTTCCAGCCGATTGTTGTGCTTTCGGGCGCTTTGGACGAGGTTCACCAGTTGCTGTCCACTCAGATGACGACCGTTTTGTATCAGGAGTGAAGTGATGGATCCATGTTTCATCAATTGTCACATATCGACGCAAAAATTCCGGTTTGTTACGTTTAAACATGGCCAAACACTGATCTGAATCATCAACACGTTCTTGATTTTGGTCAACAGTGAGCAAACGCGGCACCCACTTTGAACAGAGCTTTCATAGTCAAATGCTCATGCAATATAAAGCCAATACGTTCTCTTGATATCTTTACGATGTCAGCTAACTCACGCAACTTCAGTTTTCGATCATTCAAAACGATTTTGTGGATTTTTTTTATGTTTTCTCGTGTTATCGCCTCATTTGGACGTCCACTGCGTTCTGCATCATCGGTGTCTCTACGACCATGTTTGAAGTCAGCAAATCAACGTTTTATTGTTGTTTCTGATGGAGCGGAGTCCCCATAACACTTTTCAAGCCATTGCTTCGCTTGAACGGTATTTTTTCCCACCAAGAAGCAGTGTAAAATTAAAACACGAAATTGTTTTTGATCCATAGTTTTGAAAATAACAAAAGTAGCGTGACTCTTAGCACAATAACTCACAAACTAATGAATAGAGTATCATGAAATTTTAACGACCGTCTTTTGAAGGTTAGTACTAACTGAGAGAAAAGTGACTGCAATAAAACTAGCGTCATCTATGTGTTAGGCCCGGGACTTTTCAGCCCATGTGTTATTTCCGTCGCAGATTAATAATTGCGGTCTTCCACCATACCATATCGCGCCCCACACCATGATGTTAACACCGCCGTATTTCACCGTCTGATGCAAAAATTTGTCGTCCAGTTGCTGTGACGAACGTCTCTATACCCACGTACGACCACTATCACTGAATTGGCAGTATCTGCTTTCGTCTGAAAAAATGGCAGACCACCAAAACTCTTCGGGCTTCGTTCGCATTTCGATTACCCAAGCCATTCGGCGCCGTTTTTGAAACGCCGTAAGGAGGGGTTTTTTCTTTGCCACCCTTTTATACATCCCCACACTGTGGAGGTATCGCAGAACGGTGCGCTGACTTTTCTGTGAAGTTGCCGCAAGCTCAGTTGTACTTTTTCCCGGTTCTCTTAACACTTCGCGCACAAGTACCCTTTTACTTCTTTCAGAAGGTCCGGCGCGACCTGGTCTCGGCACCACTGTTGTTTTTCCTTGCGTTTAAATTGTGTAATCATACGGTTAACTGTGGACAACGGAATATTTAAAAATTTACTTATTTCACGTTGCGAAGCGCCGCGTTCACTCTGGCCAATGATGCGACCCCGGGTGAAGTCGCTAATATCACTCGAACCTTATAAGCGAGGCATAGTTGTAACGATACTAAACTGTGACGAATTCCTTCGGATACATCTACCCCTACCCTAATGACAAGAGAAAGTTCTTAATTCGTTCTTAGAATTTAGCTGTTTACATATTTATACCGCTTTACCTGGTGTCTATTTTATTCTGTCACCCTAGTGTAGTACAAAATCCTGCAACTCTGCTCAAGTTGAAAAGAGATATACATACATAAACTCTTTTTCAATAGAAAGAGAGAATAACACTCCATAAGAGCCGTACTGAATTTTAAGGTGCGAACGGACTACATTGATGAAGATGCAAGCTTTTAAGAATATATTTCTAAATTTCATTTGTAATTGCTAAATACATAAGGAATGGATCAAAAAAACTCTATATTTGGTATGTGATTTGCTTTCGTGACTGCTTATGTGTCCTTTCGAGTAGAAACAAGGAAGTGGTCTAAAATATCGAAGTGTGTCTACGTTACGTTCCAGGTATATAATTTAAGCAACTTAATTAATTAGACATTACAAAATATCTAGGATCTTATTCGGCATTGCAATGTGAAAGAGAAAGTAATATATTTTCCTTAATTTGTTTAGTTTCCACGGATAATTGGACAGGGAATTTGCAAACTACCATAATCTAATACATCAGCATCAGGTTTGTTAATATTATTATAATACGCTATTATTTATAATAAATCAATGCATATATCTGTAAAATTAATGTTATTTATCGGTCTAAGATTATTATGAGTGCCTTATGTTAATGTATTTTTATTGTTCTAATTTCGACTACTTTATTAGATGTATAGACAAGTGTATTTTATATATAAATATTGTAATACAAATTATATTTTGATTTACTTTACCCCTCACAAGACTTTCTTAACATCAACATGACGTTATGTAATATGAGAATTAACTTTTTTCCTAATCTTATTTGTATTTGTGTGTGCTATATTGTTTGAAGGTTGTTTGTTGATACAAGTCTGTAATAAAGCTGGAAACTGGAAAAATAACTGAAAAATACAGCTGTGGCCATATGTATTCGCCAACCTTTTTTGTTTTTTATTCCGACGACTATATAAGAAATAAAAGAAAATTGATCGATGAAAATGTTTCATTGTGAGTGTATACAGATATATACAGATATTGCTTAATATTTGGTAGCTCCTTCCCGGGCTTTTATCACCGCACGAATTCGTCGGGGCATACTGCTCACTAAGTTGTAGCACTGTTCGGGGGTGATTTTATTCCACTCTTTGAATGTTTTTGTTTTTAAGCATTGCTTTGTTGTAGATGAGTATTTAGCTACATTTCGCTTTAAAATGTACCATGAATGCTCAATTGGCGATAAGTCCGGGGATTGTGCCGGTCATTCCAGGACCCGCACGTTATTTTCCTCGAACCAGCGCATTACTTCGCGAGATTTATGGCACGGTGCATTATCTTGTTGGAAGTAATACTCTGGCTCATCATTATCGAATAATTTTAACGCACACGGTTCCAGAACTTCTTCCAACATGTCGATGTACGTCCGATTGTTCATTAGGCCCTCGCAGACGAATAGTTTTCCGACGCCTGTTGCACTCATGGAACCCCAAACCATTATGCTACCACCCCCAAACTTGACAGTCGGGATGATACAGTCTGGATGGAAGGCCTCTCCTCGCCTGCGTCGCACGTATTGAGGCCCAGGTTTACCACAAGGCTACCAACAAAAACATGAATACTGTTACATTTTGGAACCCATTAAAAAGAATAAAAACACTGTAGATACCAGGAATTGAATACAGAATACCGCAAATACAATAATTATGTATTACTTACCTCAATATTTGACTCATCCGTCCACATAACATTGGCCCAATTGTCAATGGTCCAGTCGCGGTGACTTTTAGCTCACAGCAGTCTCTTTTTCTTTTGTTGCGGAGACAACCGTGGTTTATGTCGAGCTTTGTATCCACCTAAATTTAATTCACAAAGGCGTCTTCTAACCGTGCGAGGAGAAATAGCAACATTATGTAGCCGGAAAAGCTCACTGGAAAGCTGTTTAGACCCTTTTTTCGGGTCTCGCAAAGACATCCGCTCTAAGACTCGCTCATCTCTGCTAGTTGTCATCCTTTTTCGACCAGTTTTCGGTTTGTTTGTCAAAGATCCACTCTCTTTGTATCGTTTTATCGTCATTCTAACTGTCGATCGCGTACATTTCACTTGTCGGGCAATAGCAGACACCGACAACCCCTTGCTTTTCTAACACCACAATTTGTCCTCGCTCTACCTCCGTCATTTCGCGTGTTTTCGGCATTACTTTTTACTGTATACTATCGTATTACACAGACAAAATCACATACACAGCACATGCGTGTAATAGATATTTAAGTCTTACTCTTTTTTCATTTCTATATATCTCATCATGACACGGTCCAATTCCGGAAGTAGTTTGTTTATTAGTATACAGTATCTGCATAATTAAAGTTAGACAAAACAATAGTCTTACAACGCATGGATCTTGTCACGCTATAGAAGAGCCTTCTATGTATAAAAACTGATTTTATTGCTATGGCGGCGTTCCTTATGATGTGTGAGGTGTTCTGATGAAAGCGGAGAGAATCCTGCAGCGCCCAATATAAATGTCCACATTGGGCAAGACTCTAAGTCTAGGATTTGTTGGACCAAAAGTAATAAGTTGTGTTTTGTAACAAGTAAAAAGAGGGTTATTTAGAAATACTGCAAGAAAATGCAATACCATCGGGGTAACGTCTAATCGGTGAAAATTTTATATTCACCCAGGACAACGACCCGAAACACTCACTAGTCATATGTAAAACTTTCTTAAATGACGTACAACATAATGGCACTTTACAAATAATAACATGGTCGCCACAAAGCCCAGATCTAAAACCCATGGATGAGGGTCCAAAAAATATGCCCTACCTCAGTAAGCCATCTATTGAACATTTTACAAGAGGAATGGACTAATATGCCAAACAGAATCCTTGAAAAACTAGTGGAGCGGATGCCTCGGATTGTGAAAGCTGTTCTTTGCGAAAAAGGGTATTTCTCTGATGAACGGAATGTTTAAGAAGTGTTTGTTTATTTTTCGTTAGAATTACTTTCTTTACTTTTATACTTTAATTTTAATCGGTATTAATAAAATGCAATAACAATTTTAAGTTTTGGAAAAATGAGTTTGAACATTTTCTCGTTTTTCTTTTTTAATTTATTTACGTGCCCGAACTAATATGGACGGTAGTGTTACATCATGTTTATATGAGATTAAAAACAAAGTTGTAATTCTCATATTGGTAGTATTGAGTGATTTTAAATGTTTGAGGACAGTTTAAATTTCGCGCCTTGCTAAATTTTTGTCACGTTGGCGATTTGGTTTTGAATTCGTAACCAGTAGCGTAGCAAATAGATTTTGGATGGGTGATAAAATATTGACAACAGATCTTCAAAAAATCAATTTCATATTGATTTTCGTGTCACACAGGCAGTTGACAGGACCAATACTCACAATGGCCACTCTTAACATGTCAAATCCCCTAGAATTCACCGCGCGAAATTTAAACTGTCCTCAAACATATAAAATCACTCTGTATGTATATGTATTGCCGAAAGTCAGCCATATTAATTAATTCTTGGGTCATTAAAAAATGAATCCTACTTTGATAAAACAAAATCGTTTATAAATAAGTAAAGGAGGAATTATTTCAACCACATTAATTCTTAAGTCGTTGAAAAATGTATTCTAAATTAGGACTATAGTACCCCGTAGATGTAGCCAATATTGGTTATGGTAAAGTAGCGCGCTGTTAAGCAGGTGAATCAAGCCTATCTGTTCGGTTGGGCTCGTTTTCTTGGGCAAGTGATGAGTTAGAACAGCTTCTATGATTCCTTCTCTCCAGGTGTACGTTTATGGAGATTTCGAATCCTGCGTGACATTAAGGATGTCGATTGCTGGGATCTCAACGGCGCTCGACACTCCTCTGCTCCCTGCTTCCTAGGTGCTTCAGGATCAACAGGAGGGTCCTCCTGTGGCAGGGGGTGCGTTGAACTAATTTCTCATTCCTGAACCTGTATAGTCAGGCTTCCGTCGTTGACTTGTCATCTGGTCTTATTCGGGAGTTTGTGCACTTGGGCAGTTGGCCCTCCACAGCATGCTTCGAGCGGCATTGTGTCTGGCAGCCCATGCACGTAGTCAAAAAACACTTTTTATGATATTCAGAAGCATGCTGTATTTCATCTTGTATTCGGAGAACCAGGAAGTTACCCTTCCTAGTGTGGTGACAAACACTGCAAGACCGTCTGTGAAAGGACAACTTCACATCGAAAACCGTACTCGTAATCGAAGATATAGTTGGGGCGTATTGGTATAGAGTCATTACCGCCACGATCCGAGGTTTTACTTTTCGCCATTGGGCACCCTTGCTGTCTTCCCATTTAGATGGAACACAAAAATGCCCATACGCAACTCCACCATAGGCAGGTGTGGGTATCACCTCCAATCATGGGAGACTTCCCTTGTCGAATGCACGGTACCGAAGAGAGTCAAGACGACACCAAAAACATGATCAAAGCTTCAGTGAAAGATAAACGGCTATGGCTGTGTCGATGAAACAACAGATCGAAAAAACTTACTATTTTGAATATTATATTGCATGTTCTAGTTTCTGATAAAGCGATATTAAATATGAAATACCAAAGAAGGGTTTTTGAAATCTCACAAACCCATGGTGGGGGCGGCTCCTACCAGCCGGTGTCTTTCCTCACATTCTTAGCAACAGAGCCTGGTTTTTTCTTTGGTCTGCGCGTAGTGTACTGGTGACGTAAACGGCGGTGCGGGCCCTGGGTTGGTGACCGCCTTTTGCGATTTTCTCATCTTTGAATCCCACTTTTTGACGTTAAGTATGACTCAAGTCGCCTGTAGATGTGATGTCAACAGCCTGTACCCCGCAATACTGTTACGCTGAAACTACTTTTTTTAAACAAAATCATTTATGAATAAGTAAAGAAGGAATTATTTCAACCACATTAATTCTTGAGTCATTGAAAAACGTATCCTAAATTAATAAAACAAAAACGTTTATGAATAAGTTAAGGAGGAATTATTTTTACTTATATTTCTTCTCCCTTATATATTACTATAAGAGGCTTTGGCTAACATTTCCATCACTTCCAGCAAATTTACTTCATTCATTCAAGTTCCAGCATCAAAATTGGCAATGTGTTTCATTACTAACAGGCGTCGGTAATAGGATTTTAAGCTATGAATAATTCCTTGATCCATTAGCTGCATCACAGAGGTGGAATTCGGTGGTAGAAACTCTAGAGGAATATTTTTGCCAATTCAAGTTCTTATTTCGTCTTCAAAAATGTTAAATGTCATCAATACCTGACGATTAGCAGCATAGGTAGCTTTTTAACACGTTCGAAACATCTTAGGTTTTTGAATTTTCCAATAATAAAAAATTTACGTTTCTCATTTCCTGTCATATTAGCACACACCAACACAGTTAATCTCTGCTTCGTTTGCTTGACCTCAACGCATCCTTAAATTTTAATGTACGATTAACTGTAAGTTCGTAGAACAAGCCCGTTTCGCATTAAAGATGTCATTTATGAGATAGTTTTTCATAAAATCATTCCTTTAAATTTACATTTGCACTTTCACCATGAATGTAACTAGCATTTATGTTATGACGTTTTTTAAAACGATGTAACCAACCTGCTGTGCACTTAAATTCACTGTGTATTCATTTATTTATGCCACCTCATTTGCACCATCTACAATTTTTGGTTGTATACTTTCCAATAATACATCACTCATGGTTAATGGGTGTAATACATTTGCTTCACTTGTTTGTGTTACTTCTTTCACATATTCTTGAATTTTTGGTTGAAGTATTATTTCTTTTGGTACATTGATTTGTGTTAATTCTATAGGTATAGATGGTAATTCATTTATTTTAGAATTACTTGGGTGTAATAAGCTTTGTTCAGTTATATAACGAGGAACAACAATTTTAAGTAATTCACTCTTCTTTAATTTTGAGCATTTCCTAATATTTCTGTTCTTACAATACAGTCTGCAAAACAAGAGAAGATGGAGTGTGAGAACAGCAAAACAATATAAAACTTAAAATATGTGTATTTAGTAGGAATGTACATTGTAATACCTAATGCACACTACACTCAATATGGGGTCCAGTCTCCATCGTTGTCGATAATCGCCTGGCAACAACGCCCCATGCTCCCAACCAAGCTTTCGGCATAAGAAGCTAATAACGATCGCTATATCTGTCGGAAGTTCTTCGATAATTGCTTTAATGTGTAGGCACGTTTACGTTGAAGTTTGTGGTTCATTATTGCCCACACATTTTCAATTGGATTAGCATCCGGGCTCTGGGAGGGCCATTCCAACGTCGAAATATGATTTTCTAACTTCCACTCCGTATAACGTCTACTTCGATGCTTTGGATTCCTCACAGATGGAATGAGACCCTTTTTGTACAGTTTCACAATTCTTTCTGCATTTAGGTTCTCTGTGAATACGCACAATAATCCAAAACCGCGCACATTAAAGCATTCCCACACATGGACGTTAACTGGGTGCTTTACTGTGCGTTGTACAACTCGGTGGGGTTGCGTAGACCAAGCTCTTTTTGTCTGTGGCCATGCATAAAAAGAAGCCTCATCTGTGTCCATCAGACCAATCTCAATGACTATTGTTACTCGCCCAAACGCGGCGTGCTTCTCGATGGCGGTCCGATAGCAGCGGTTTCATTATCGTATGCGGTATGCTATGCTGTCTTCACGTAGGCGATTTTAAATCGTCATTATGCTTACTTTAATTTGTTTTTTTTTTTTTTGTAACTGATAGTGCCCTTGTCGCAACGTGTATTCCGGGTTTATTTCAAACAAATTAATTATCACTTTGTCCTGCTTTGTTGTGGTTTTTCGTTTTTTTACCGCGACCAGGGAGATTATCCACTGTTTTTTTCGCTTTATATCGATCCAGCCACATTTTTACAAACCCCTCCGACTTTCGCATATATCTTGATGCGGCCGCTATCGACATTTTGGGTCCTTTGGGGTGAATGCAAAGAAACACAACTTCGTACCATTTTAAATACACAGCGCTCATAACTACACTGACTCTGTTTTCTTTGGCTGACAAAGTGAAACTGCTATTAAATGAGAAATGCGTATTAGGCCTAAGTACGCCTTATCCCAAGGTCTCATTAATCACGTAAGCTATCTTACCATAAGCAGGTAGCGACCCCATTTCTCTTGTTTTACAGACTGTAACACTGGCCAACACATACTTTGGTGCCTCGGATTTTTTAGGTGTAATTAAGCAATTTTGGGGTGCCTAATCAAAAAATGCCGTCCGATTTGTTCTATCAGATCTAGCTTTCGAAATTCACTCTTTCTGGCCTATTTAGGAAAAATTCGTCAAAATTGGATATAATGTTTTGTCATGTACGAAACCGTTTAAATATTGCTATTTAATAACTGTTAATTGAAAAACAAAAAGTGGGTAGGAGGTATTTATTTAACAGAAAAATATGCATAAACAACTTTCAATCATCAGTTAAAAATTTACCGGAACAGCCTCGCTGAAGATTTCAGCACTAGTCGGCCATCATATGAATATCCCATCTTCCTTGGTACCTTTCCTTCATAATGCTGATGTCTTTGTGAAATCTTTCCCCCTGTTCCTCACTAAAATCACCTAAGTTTTCTGGAAAACAGCCAATGAACCTCGGTGCTCATGTTACATCCGAGCGTGTGAAAGTTAGCTCGTCCATTGATTCCGTGAACTGCGGGTTATTTAAAAGTTGTCTTATCTGTAGACCATCAAAAATTCCAACCCTCAGTTTTTCGATGTTAAGCCTTGGAAGGTTTTATTTCGAATATTCAAGACACGGTCCACTTCGAGGTAAAGTCTTAACAAATTGCTTCATAAATCCCAGCTTCATATGCAGTGATGGAAAGATGATTTTGTTTCTGTCAACCAACTGTTCGTTAAGAACGTTGTGTCCTCCTTGAATTAAAACATTTCTTAAAGGTTAGTTTTTGGTCATCCAGTGCTGGGCCTTAGCTCTGCTGTCTTAAGGGCATAAAAAACAGATATTTTGTGTAACCCTGTGATACCCGAGGAGAAAGTTTACCATCTTTACTACTGATTACTACCGCTGAGGCTCATACTCGATATTTTTCAGAACCAATGATGTCTCGCATTCCTCTTGCATAGTGGTGGAATGTCTAATAGGTATAGAACCATGCTTACTACCATTGTGTAAAAGTACACATTTTCATTCACTTGGCATGTATTCGTTTAACTCCATTTTCTTCAAGAGACCTCTTCTACCATTACAAAACACTTTAGAGAAATACAGCAGCAGTTCTTTTTGTCTGGTACGATAAAATGTTATATTACTACCTGGACACGGTAAGTTCTTTTCCTTTAATCTGGAAGCAAGCAATTCGGACGACTCCTTTGAGATGTTCAAATTTCTAACAAGATAATTAAGCACTTGTTGGCTGAAGCGTTGGGGACTCACTGATGGGTCTTCAAAATCACTTTCACTTTTCTCGAACTGCACCTCACCAGACGATGTATCTGAGTCATCCTCCGGAAGCATAGGTAAGTTACTGAATTCTTCAGAATGAGGAAGAGGTCTCTTTGCTAACTCCGTGTTATAGTATACCTATTTATACCGGTTATTGCGATTAAAGTCTTTGATGTTGACAGAACAAAAATAGCAGTCATCACGTGATGGGTTTTAGGCTGACTCCATACCGTAGGTACTCCAAATTATAAGCTCTTTCTTTTTCCGTTTGTCCACGGTCGCAATTGTTCTATGCAATTTTTGCATACAAAATGTGGTGCTCAAGATTTATCCTGGTCTCCTAACTGGACATTAAAATACGCCAAATATGCCATTTTTATAAAGGGAGATATGGGTTTTCTACGTTTCTTAAAAATGTATTCACCACAAATGTAACAAAAGACATCAGGATGGTTAACACAATTCCGTCTTCTTGTAGAAGCTATTGTTGTCATTCGAATTTTAATATTCATGCAACAATTTAAAGTAAATATTTAATACACACTGACACAGTTATCACACGAAAGCGCAATACTAAACTGAACTATGGGATGTAGACAGAGATGCGGTAAACCCTATGTTAGAAGTAAATGAAGTAGTGGGAATTAGGGTTGGGTTGGGTTAGACAGGTAGATTTTTTCCAGTAACGGGGAATACTGAGAGTTGAAACCATATTGTAATTCTAGTTTCAGTTAAAAACAGAGAATTTAGGTCTAATAAATATTTTGTTAATTACAGTAGAACCCGGTTATAACAACTTCGGCTATAACGACACTCCTTTTTTAGCGTAAAATTTTAAGCGGCCCCATACTTTACTATTCAAACGTACAGGGAAAAACCAGGTTTTAGCGTCAATAACCCCTGATATAACGACAAATATTTACCACTTGAGGTATGTATTTATATTATCATTTATGGCTCAATTCCCGGTATTTGCCTAGCCTGCAACCGACCGTTCGGGGATTCCAAGAATATTATCGTTCGTTGAATTAAGATTTCTTGCAATTTGCCTAGTCTGCAACGTTCGACCGTTCGGGGATTCCAAGAATATTATCGTTTCTTGCAATGCGCCAGGCGAAGTTCGTAAGAAATTTCCTCAGTCGGCATTTGAATCGTGTGAGTGAAACATCGAGATTTCTTTATCGAAAATGTCAGGTTTAAAGCGAAAAAGTTTAAGCGTGAACTACAAAGTCGCGATAGTCAAAGCAGTCGAAAGTGGAAGGAAGAAAGCGGACGTGTGTCGCGAATTTGGGTTAGTTAATTCTACGAATTGTGAAAAATAAGAATAAAATCATGAATACCTGAAAAAATCGATCGTGCGAAAAGGTTGAAATCGACGAAGCGCTTATCACGTGGTTTAAGCAATGTAGAAGTGCAAATTTACTCGTTAATGGACCACTGCTTATGCAAAAGGCCGAAGAATTTGAAAGTTTATTTGGAGACACAAATTTTAAGTGCAGCAATGGGTGGCTGGAGCGTTTCAAACGGAGACATTCAATAACGTTCGGAAAAGTGAGCGGTGAAGCGAAAAGTGTTAATATGACACAAGCAGAGACGTGGCTAAATGAAGTGTGGCCTAAATTAAGACAAGATTATGAAGACAATGAAATTTACAATGGCGACGAAACGGGAATTTTTTATAAACTTCTTCCAGATAAGATTCTGAGGTTTAAAGGCGAAAAATGAATAGGCGGCAAAGTAACCAAAGAACGGTTAACTGCATTTGTGTGTGCTAATATGACCAGTCGGAGAAACGTAAAATTCTTGTCATAGGAAAGTCAAAAAAAGCCACGTTGCTTCAAAAACATAAAAACACTCCCAACAAATTACTGCGCAAACAAAAGAGCATGGATGACTTCAGAAATCTTTGAAAATGAAATTCGAAAATGAGATAAAGAACTTGCGGTTAAAGGTAAAAAAATCTTGCTTTTAGTCGATAATTGTCCAGCACATCCATCATTAGCCCACTTAAAAAATATTAATTTGGTGTTTCTGCCCCCAAATTGCACTAGCATTCTTCAACCAATGGACCAAGGCGTAATAAGAAGCTGAAAATGTTTTTACAGAAAATTATTACGGGTATGGACAAGAACGCACCATGTGCAGTTTCACTTCTCGACGCGTTGGACTTTTTAGAGAAGGCTTGGCGTAGTATAACCTCTGAGACTATAGCAAACTGCTTTAGTCATTCAAGATTAAGGAATGATCCAGTTTGTGACAACTTAAATGAAGATGACGTTCTGTTATGTGAACTTATTAAAAAGTGGCAGCAAAATCAGTGACGAAAACCAGTTTTGTTTCGACGACTTTGCATCCGTGGACAGTTGCCTTATTACGTCGGAAATGCGTTCAGATTCTGATATCGTGGAGGACATAAAACAGCGGGATAACGAAAACGATAATGAAATCGAGGAGCAAGAAGATTCATGCGAAAGAGCAGAACACGTACCGACATACGAAGAAGCCCTAAGTGCCATAACACTTTTAAAAACTTATTATAGACAGCGAGAAACGTCACCTCAAATTATTGATAAAGTGACAGAATTAGAAATGCATATAGAAAAACAGTTTTGGCGTGCGAAAACTGTGCAACGGAAAATTACAGATTTCTTTCATTAGACAAACAAGTTAGTATGTACCTACATTTGTAAGGTTATATGGTTAAGTACATTAAATTTAGATATGTATCTGTTTACCACCCGTAATATTGTTTCCCACCAATTCTTGTATGTAAACATGGAACTTGTAAAAACTCCGCCTATTGCGTCAGCTTATTATAGAGTCAAAAAATTCGCAGTCCCGTGACTGTCGTTATAACCGCGTTCTATTGTATTTTGATTTTGCTATTATGGGTAATAAACTTTATTTTGGATGATGTATCTCAAAAACTAGAGCTGCTAGGAAAAAATGCCAGTTACTTTTGCAACTAGCACATCATAAATACACTAAATCAGTTCGTACTTTACAGGCACCACGGCAATAAATTTATTTTGTTGGGGGGTGTAATCGTGTCGTTTCCTTTTAGTATTACTTACAGCCATTACCGTTTCAAGTTGAGGTAAAGTTAACTTGAATTTTCTCTTAATATATTCTTCCATTCATAAGAGAAACAAATATATAAAAAAAATTAAGTATCTGGTGACATGTGCATTGAAGGATTTCTTCTTTTTAGTTTTTATTTCAATATGAAATCATTTTTTTTATTGTAATAAAATAGTTGTGATTAGTTTTTTTATGGATATAATCCAAAATAATTCCTCTTTTACTTATTCGTAAACGATTTCGTTTTATTAATGTAGGACTCAAGATCCAAGAATTATAATGTGTCTGAGTCTCGGCGATATATATACTACTAATATTACATATAAAATTATTTAAATATAGGTTAGTATTCAATTTCCATCTCTAGATGTCGCTCACCAAATAGTTCTTTCAAATGTCGAAATTGGCGCCACCGGTGTGTTCGAAATGAATACAGGCAGCTTCCCATATATATCTCAGTTATCTACGTACCTTGCATAGTTTTTCTCTATCGCACTCCCAGCTTGTATCACCAAACCTTAGACAATTACAACATTGAACCACGGGCTGCACGTAAGGTTTAACTTCAAATCTTACGCTGTTTATAAACACGTTGAGAAATTTTATTACCAGACGAAGAAATAATAGTTTGACTTGGAATGTAAGTAACTTTATCTTCTACCTTTTTGCGTTTAAATCTATGTATATATATATTAGCAGATTTAATAACATCTACAATACATTGCTCATTTAAAATATGCATCTACTTTCGTTGCGATTAAATATTTTAGTATATACAGGATTATCTTTGAATTATTGATTATCCATGAGCGAGTTAGTATATGATATTAATTCTACCTCAATCCAATTTATCCTGATTTTATTACTATTAGAAATATAATTTTTAATATTCGAAATGTTATCCACATAATGACTCAACTCCCATAGGATGCAGTTTCTTCGAATTCTTGTTTATATGTTTAATCGGGTCCCGCCTCTGTATTTTTACATGTAGCTTAAAAATCTGTTACAGCATTTTTCATCTGTTTTATTAGATTCGTCACAAATATTTCTTATTTCCATTAACTGATTAACAAAATCTTACAACTGACATCTTTTACACTATCTTATTTTTTATGCTCAAGAAAGTGATTAGTAGAGGCTGGATTATATGCAAAGTGCATATATTTTATTTTATTTATTATATTTTATGTCTATTTGTAGATGTCTTACACTAATTAAAGTTAATTAACGCTAATTAACTAAAACAGTGTAATACATCTACATATAGACGTAAAATATAATAAATAAATAAAATAAAATATATGCACTTTGCATATAATTCGGTCTCTAGTGATTAGTATTATATGGCGGTAGGAGGTTCTTGTCTTCCTTGTATTGCGCGCTATCTATATTTTACATTTATTTAAAACGAAAAGAAACAAAGGGTGTACCAAAATAATAGTCAGAAAAAAACAAATCAAAAAGAATATATATCTAGAATTTAAAATAATTCACAATATGCAAAGTAATAAAATAAAATAAAAAATTTTCAACTTAACCAAATGTGTACTTGACACTAAAAGTACATTTCGTCTTATTTTTAATATTACGTATTTAGAGTATTCTTTTAAAATTGAATACGAATCAAGTAGGATTATTAGGAAATGTTTCTTGTAACAGTTCTTAGCAAATAAGGAACTTTAGGTTAATGAAAATATTAAATATCCAACCGTGGTGTAATTATATGCATTCTTCGGACAATGGTCACTTCGAAAAATTATGAAAAGAGAATTAAGAATTTCCTGGGAATGATTAAATGTTGCATCATTATTATATATAACACCCGGTGTTTTTCCACAGCGCAGAAGTGTCCAACTTGTTGCTTGGCACTTTAAGAAAGCGATCAATATATACATTAGACCAGCAGTTCCCAAATTTTATCAGACCGCTGCGCGCTTACTATTACACTGTTTACTCTCTACACCGCCCACTTAGGGATATTTTTTATTCTTTATTTGATTATCAGGGATAGGATTCCCTGTACTTTCGCTTTATACAGAATGGGTAAGAGTTCCGTATAAGAGGCATCGAGTTAAGGACTTTAATAGATTCTAACGCAAAGCTCACGCTTTGTTGTGTTTAAAATGGCCCTTCCTTTTTTTAGGACTTTAGTTTAAGGTACCTAGAAATCGATTTAAAAAGGGCTATTTCTAGGTTATGTTTAGTTATTTTATAGAAAACAATTAACAGGGAAAAAAAGGGCAAAAATAATAAAGACAATAATTTTCTAGCGAATATTATTTATTATAATATGCGAAATACAATAAATAAATTAATTAGTTTGGTTTTGAATGCAATTAACTAATTATTACTACAAAGATTACACAAAAACTGTACCGAATTGGTAGTAAATTATAAAATGGACTCTAATGTTAACGTGGTTTTGTTATATGCATCAAGTAGGCCCGTCTGTCAATACCAAACATGTAAAAGTAATATGGTATATTAAGTCTACACTGTTTGTAACGTCAATGCACTAATTTGTGAGTAGGTCATGCAAAGCAACTACCACAAAAGGACAAATAATAATAGTTCTAAAGTAATAAATGATTTATAAATTAGAAACATTCACGCAAATTGCAATAAAAACATATTTTTTAAACAAATAATCCTAGGAATAAAATGATATACTACAAAATATTTTTCAAATAATAGATGGGAAAATAATTCTGCAAAATAAACAATATGCCAGTAAAAAAAGAAAGGTAAAACATGATCTAAATGCCCCGAGGAAAGCATCTGGGATTTAAAGATGTGCAAAACTTCGATGTTTAAATTATACAAGTTTAATGCATACTAATGTATGATTTTAGAGAAAAAAAATATTCCCCATTGAAAAAAAAACCAACACACTGCTCTAATACGAAATAATAAGAAAAAAGGAGACCTGAAATTTACACTGGGTACTGCTGTCTAACAGCGGCTAGCAGTTCTCTGAACAGGTCAACACTTCTTTTACATATGTACATCCCTACACCATAGCCATTTCACAAGGTGGTCTGCAAAAGTCTGCCGTGCAAAACGTTTGGTAGCAAACCAAGCCTTGGTGGGTCTCCACTAACACTCAATTCTCTGGGTATGAATATCAGCTGCTGTATATATGTAATTTACTACTAATTCGGTACACTTCTTGTGTAATCTTCGAAGTCATAATTAGTTAATTCTATTCAAAACCAAACTAATTTATTTATTTATTGTAACTTTCATGTATTCCGAATGCTGTAATAAATAATAACATTCACTATGTCTTTATTTGTTTTTGTCCTTTTTTCCCTGTTGTTTTGTTTAAATTTTGTTCCGGTAATAAAATATTGATAATAAATCTTCAAAAAATTAATTCTATATTGATTTTCTATACGGAAAATTCATGTGAATGTGATTAAAAAAAGGATTAAATATAAATAATTATTTTTTTAATCCTACGTCCTTATACCTTGCAGTGTTAGACTGCTATTCTCTTATTTTTGTCTTCCACAGTTTTCTGTTCTGAGTCAGTTGTTAGGCCGCAATTCATCTCATACTTCTTCTTTTAAATGTTCTATACATTTGTGCTTTCCAGGTATTTCGGGGTCCACCTATTTTGCTTTTGTCTGTTTTGGTTTCGAAAATCTTTGCATATTCGATCTTTTTCCATTCTGTATATACAAGGTAGGCGCCATAAATTCTCGACGTAATACACAGATTCGAGCGTGTTCATGTAAAAAATTCTAGCAAAAATTCATTTAGAAATTTAATGAAGAAACAAATCTAATATACATTTTTACAACTTTTTACAAATTTAAGTAGCAATTGTGGGTTAATTAAGGTGAAAGAGTTCACTATTTCATAATTATTCTCTAAATTGTACATATACTTAATTACAACAAATTAATACTTATAAATCACATTTACAACAGACAATTCTGACACTGTTAAAAACCTGGACTTAACATATTCACACCATTAAAGATCTAAAGATTCATAATGGACTTCCTAGTCAAATAAGAACATTTTATGTCAATTTAGTACAGCCAATAGTCTTTAAAAAAAGAGTTCTTGCTCTCTTACAAACGTTTGTATGCATGTACGAGGTAGGCGCCATAAATTTTCGGCCTGACAGCCTTATAAAGTTCAAGCGTGTTCAAACTCCGTCGCGGCATGCATGCATATACACGAGGTCTATGCTGAGTGGTAGTTTTTTTTGTAACCAGCTAACCAACGTGACTAGCGCATGAAAATGTCTGAAGTAAAAGAAGGCCATACGCCTAACCACATAATACAATGTTTAGACGGCGTTTACGGTGATTCATCTCTTTCGTATTCCACAAAAAATGGACAAAATGTTTCCGTTTGGGACAAGAATCTCTGGAAGATGCTGAAAGGTCGGGTTAATCAATTGAAGTGGTAACGCCTCAACAAATTTCAATTATTAAAGATTTAGTACTAGAAGATCGGCGTTTGACAGTGAAGGAATTAATAGTGATAACAAACATACATATTCGATGTCGGTCCGATAGCAGCGGTTTCATTATCGTACTGTGGTATGCTATGCTGTCTTCACGTAGGCGATTTCTAATCGTCATTATGCTTACTTTAATTTGTTTTTTTTTTGTAACTGATACTGCCCCTGCCGCAACGTGCATTCCGGATTTCTTTTAAACAAATTAATTATCGCTTTGTCCTGCTTTGTTGTAGTTTTTCGTTTTTTTCCGCGACCAGGGAGATCATTTACTGTTTTGTTCACTTTATATCGGTCCAACTACATTTTTACAAACCCCTCCGCTATCGACATTTTAGGTCCTTTGGGGTGAATGCAAAGAAACACAACTTCGAACCTTTTTAAATACACAGCGCTCATAACTATACTAACTCTGTTTTCTTCGGCTGACAAAGTGAAGCTACTATTAAATGAGTAATGCGTATTAGGACTAAGTACGCCTTATCCCAAGGTCACATTAATCACGTCCGCTATCTTACCGTAAGCAGGTAGTGACCCCTTTTCTCTTATTTCACAGACTGTATCTTCTCTTCTTACCCTATCAAAAGCTATTCCTCTGTAATTTGAGCATACTTTTGCCTCCTTTTTATGGGAATAATTATTGCGATATTCAATTCCTTTGGCATTTCTTTTTTCTTAATGATGTTATTTAAGAAGTCAACCCGTTACCTTTGTTTCCCATATATTTTGTAATTTCAGCCGTGATTCCATCCTCCCCGGTCGCCTTTCCTAGTTCTAGTGTCCTAATTGCTTCTCCGATTTCTTCATCGCTTATTGGTGTGACACATTCGTCGTTGTTTTTGCTGTTTGATCTTTTTGTGTTATATATGTATCTTGTTTTATTTTTGTGTTCTTCAAAGTACTGTTTTCATCTTTCTATTATTTCTTCTTCCATTTCCTATTTTCCAATCTTGACACCTTCTTCTGTCTCAATTGTTTTATTGTTCCGTAGAATAACTTTTTTATATAATTATCTCTCAGTTTTAGTACAAACTCTCTCCAAGAATTCTTTTAGCCCTCTTGATACTCTCTTTAGCTTCTTTCCTTGCCATTTTGTACATATTATAATCCTCCTCTTTTTCTGCTATATATGTATTAGTTCCTTTCATATTTATTCATATTTTCCGTTTTTGATCTCTTGTTCAAACAGTTCATTGGTCTTGTATTGGTATTTCCCTCGAATTTCTTTACTTTTTTATTCTTTCGTCTTGTTTGTACTTTTGATCATCTCCGTCCGTAACAGGTAATGGTCGCTTCCTATCAGAATTTATTAAAAAATAATCAATGATTGATTTTTCTTTCCTGCTAGGCTTCACTTGTGTATTTGTGGATGTGTTTATGTCTAAATTTTGTACTTGTTATAATCATGTCATTTTCAATGGACATGTCTATTTTTCTTCTCCTGCTGTCATTTATGGCCTCTTCCCATATGCCTCTGCAATTATTATTATTGTCTCTTCCGACTTGCCCGCTCATATCTCCCATTACAATAATGTTTCTTTCGGCAACGTCTATTTCAGTTTGTAGTGTTTCGAAGAATTCGTCTTTGTCTTCTTTTTTGCGTTGTCATTTGGAGCACGTGCCACAATTATGCTCCATACCTCGGTTCCTTCTAGCTTTGTATCAATTCTTAATAGTCTTACATGTATGTACTTTTCTTTTTGTATGTTATTTATGTTTTATAATTATTCCCCTCAACTCTTCTGTCCTTTATATACACTCTTGACCAGTACAGTCAGTATCCATCTTTCATTTCCTCTACACATGCTGTTTACGAATTCTATTTTCTTAGAACCTTCAATTAGTCCATCATTTTTAAAATCTTGGTTGATTTTACTTACAGTTGTATTGCTAACTAATAATGTCTGGCAAACACGTTAAAAGGAAATCTATATGTGAGTAAATAAATACTTTATTTTACCTCATTAATTAGATTCGGAGGCAAAAGTCACGCTACTGCGTAAATATTTCATTAAGGATGCAGCTTACATTTTACTCTTCTGACGCAGGGGTTATGGTATAGTTGTTTATACTAATAATAGTCTAATTGAATATACTATGAGCACACTTTAGACGTATGAAATAAAATTTCTATAAGTAAACAAAGTCGAGAGATGCGGATGCTATTCTGCAGCGCGATTATGTGTCAGTAACTACCTCTGTCTAACGGTATTCTCTACCTTTGTTTAACTACTATTACAAAATCCTATCCCCATAACGATTTTTTTAATTTGAATCGATTCAATGAATCCCTCATTGCGTATTACTACGAGATGTTTTAAGTGAAGCTGGTGTTCGATTTGTTAGATATTAAATTCCCTCGTTGAATGATATCAGCCAAGCACTGTTCACATTACTGAAAGTTTACATTAGCGAGCGTTATTTTATTTATAAAGAAATTGCAGAAATGTGTGTATGTTTATTAAAAAATAAATTACGAACAGTGAATAACATAATACATATAATATTAAAAAATAAAAAATAAATTTTACATTGTTTTGAAAAATAATATCCTATTTTTGTTTGTGTAAATTTACGCTTGGTATTTTCTAGTACTAAAATATCGGAATATATGTCTTTTTCTTAAGTCCAATCTAACGCTTGATTAAAAATTCATACAGCTTGCGCGTCGCTCACTGTATGTCTTTATTTCAATTGGAGGGTCGTCATCTTCACTCGCCCAATCTTCCTCTTCATGTGCATCATCCATCTATTTATCGTCAGTCCATAAACTAACATCGGTAATTTTGCTTTTAATAATTTGAGATCGTCCGAAGATGCACTGTCAATAACTTCAGATCAAATAGTAAGTATTTTCTAATGATGATTAGCGGTACATTGTCTTCATCGTCATAATCATAACTGGAGTAAAGCAAATTTTTCAGAAATGTTTTTAGGATTTTTTGATAACACAGACGAAAGTAGAAATTTTCAATAATACAATTTAGTAATTTTTATTACATTTTGATACATCGGTTGGATAAGTGGAGTTACGTTGGGCGGCATGAACATTACAAAAATTGAGCCATCGTTGCTTCTTAATTGTTCCTCTGGAGGAAGACTTCGTGCGTTATCCAATATTAACACCGCCTTTATTAGAAGATTTTGCTTTCTTAAGATATCTTTCACCTACAAATTGAATATGTATCATTAAATTACATTATTTATTATTACAGCAACAAAGTGCTTCTGGAGCCATTCCAGATATATGCTTTTGGTTATCCAAGCGGATTTTGAACGGTTATAATCAACGGGACTCTTAAAATTTTTAAATGAACGTGGATTTTTTGCCTTTCCTATTACTAGTTGCCTTATTTTGTGTGTACCACTAGCATTAGTGCGCTCTAGAAAAGTTATGCTTTGTCTTTCCACCTCTACCCGGAGCAGATTTTTCATGTGATGCAACATAGGTTTTCGTAGGTAATAATTTCCAATAAAGACATCTGCATTGTATATTTCCTCCTCATTTAAATGTAGCTCTTTGATTTTGTTCATTAAATTTTCCTTAAACGGTTGCACTAGTTGTGATGATGCCGATAATTTTTCACCAGATATCAACAGCAGTCGAATTCCATACCTCCTTTTAAATCTTTTTAGCCAGCCATCAGTGGCTACAAAATTTTCGGTCTCTTTTAGGTTTTCATTCAATAATTTTGCTTTCTCTTTAATTAATTCACCGCTATTTGGAACGTGATTATCCCTTTGTTTTAGAAACCATTTATACAGGCATTTTTTAAAGTTCTGCGATTGCCCGGGCCTCCGTATTTATCTGACACACGTTGTAAAATTTGTGACTTGAATCGCTTAATTTTATAGGTTGTGCCTTTAGATACTCCATATTCTTTTGCCAATTGAGTCACACCCGCACCTTTTTTTAATCTCGTCGATGATTTTCACTTTCACACTTCATTTTGAAAATGTTCTTTTATTGGACGTGGATGTCTGTTCTGGCGTGATTTTAGCTGCACACTACTTTATTTCACGTGTGGCAAGAGAGCTAATGTTTACAGAAACACTGAAAAACTGAAAACATTTACGTAAACATTCTTTTGATCGATTCAACTACGCACGTAAATCAGGAAATAACCGGTACCCTAAACTGTTTACATTATCGAATTATACGTGGTGCAAGCTACATTACCGGGTGTTCCATTTGATCCTATAGTAACAATTTTCTGTTTACTTGACCGCGACGTTTCCACTACCGGGTATTTACATGAGCGAGCGTTTACTGTATTTAACACTTGGCCTATCTTGCGTTATACTGTATAATCTTCCAAATATTTCGGTTTATTCATCTTTCTCCTCTTACGCTCATTACAGTTCTTAATTCCATCTTCTTTTTCCTATGCATCAGTTTCCGCCATTTCCTCTGTTTGGTTCATTTTATCTTCAAGATTGTAATTCTTCCATAGTTTTAATTGGCTTACGTGTGCTGTTGTCTCGGTTCACAGGTATAGCAGTAAACTCCACTCACACAAATTAATTAATTATGCGGAACGCAGCGTTTCGAGAGCACGTAGGCTCCCATTGTCAACCGTGTTACCGACTGAAAGTAAAAACTGTATCACACGTGCAAATTATTTTCTACGCAGGCTCTAAAATTTCTAAACCATATGACTATTTACAATCTACTAGGTGGCCTCATGCCTTTTACGGGAAAGGATGGACCGAAAGCGAACCGTATCTTTAACAGGGCCTATGGTAATAAATAAATCAAACTCGAGTGTGCAATTGGGGGTGGTTCTCTGTTCAATAAGTTTCCGTTCAAATAATTTGCATGTGTGATACAGTTTTTACATTCAGTCGGTAACACGGTTGACAATGGGAGCCCACATGCTCTCGAAACACTGCGTTCCGCATAATTAATAAATTTGTGTGAGTGGAGTTTACTGCTATACCTGTGAATTATACATCCACACAGTCCTTGCAATCGTTATTTGTTGTCTCGGTGATTAACACATACGATGTCGCCCACAGAATATTGAAGACCTTCGTATCGATATTGGTCGTAGTCTTCCTTGTATTTATTCTTTCGCTACTAAAGCATAATGAGGAATAAACCTTCTGAAAAAGCTTACTATGCCAATGAATCGTCGTATATCATATGAATTTTTAGGTGTAGGTAGCGAATTTGCTATGGACTCGATTCTGCCCATGGCAAGTTCGTATATCGATAATTTGAGCGTCAGCTTCGCCGATTTTAGGAGTTCTAATATTTGCGTTAAACGATCTATTAATTCAGGCCGATCTCGTGCAGGTATAAGCATATTGTCTAGGTAGAAGACCACAATTTTGTTCGTTAACGGTTTGCATGAGTTTACTAAAGTACAACGCTGCATTCATCAGACCAAACACTGCTCGCGTCTGTAAGTAACCATCTGCCAGATCTAGTATCGTATATATTCGCCCCTGTAACACCTCCACTTGTTTCTCGAAATTCGGCAGGGGAAAGTTCATTCGTTTCATCTGGGAGTTCAAACGCCTATAATCTACTAGCCTAGGTTCTCCCGTTTTCTTAGTACTAACAGTACTGGGCTAGCGTAGGGGGATGTCGTTTCTTTAACTATTTCCGTTTGTTTCCATTCCGTGACAATCACTGTTTTGGTTTTGTACGGCTTAGACTTAACTGGTATACTTCCGGGAATTTCCTCAATTTTCATCTCCACGATGCTCGTATTTCCTATTTCTTTAAGGTTCTTTGCTAACACAGTCCCGGTACTTATTTAATAACTCCAGTAGTTCCTCCTTCCGCTCACTGGTCGCTCTTTCTCCAATAGTTATATCTTCTAATTTAATTGGTTCCTGGTCTTGTTCTGCATCTACAGTCTGCGTGTTTACCATCAAAATTTTTTCACTTAGTACTTCGTAGAAGTTATTTTTGTCCATTTCAGTATATGCTGCCATTTTATGCGCTTCAACTATCATTATATCTCCGGATCCGCTATATGCATCTTCTTCGCAAGGAGGCAATTGGAAATCGTATTCATATTTAAATTCAAAAATATCTCCCATTTTGTAATATACAATGGGCTCTAGGTCAGTGAAGCTGCGACCTATAATAATACTTAATGGTTGGATGTCATCAGGTACTATTCGTATTTTAATGTTCCCTGCCTCTACACTATCTATATTATTAGCTGACTACACCCTTGGATCTTACTTTATAATTATTTGAGCTAAATGCTTGCAAGTCGCATGGTTTCTTCTGAATATCAAAATGCTCTAATGCTATTGAAGCTTCCATAGTGCAATCGGAGCTGCCACAATCTACCATTGCTTTGAATAACTTTCCATCAATTATAACATTCTTACGTGGGGAGAAATTTCCCAGTAATTATGAAGTTATTGAGAGGTGAATTGCAAAGGTCGGATAATAATTTTTCCGAGAGGCTATTGAGATCTAGGAGCACCGTCGAACCAAATGCATTATTGTAAAGGGACACTATGTCGAAAAATAAAAAATATAATGCCTCTATAGTTTTACTGTAAGGGGGCAAGGGGTACAACATATAGATCCACGCTCGTATATAATCAATAAGACCCTTCTATCTATTGGGTGTCGGGTTAGATTAAATTTGCTTTTGAGCATTTTACAAATTTCCGCCGCTTCTCTCTGTTCTTTGCAATTTTCCTTTCTTATCTAAAATTTTGCCTGTTTGTTCATTCCAGCTTCCTTTTGGCTTCACTCTTGTTCTTTTCTTCTGTATCTTTACTTTGCAGACCTGCTTAACCGGAATTGTATTGTCCATCATATTTTTTTTTTCTATTGATTCTGTTTGTAGCTCTCTTCTCATTTGTTCGTTTCTTATCCTGTCTTTTGTAGTTGCATTTTTCACTCTTTTTAAGTATTTCATTTCTAGGGCTTGTACCTTACTTTTTTCTTGACAATTGAGTACCTAGGTTGTACATCCAAATGTGAGAAATGGTCTGAACATTGTTCTTTTTTTGAGTTACAGCATAGTATACATTGTTAGCTTTCTCTATTCTGTGGGGAAGTTCTTTTTGTCTTTCTTTTTCGTGTATTGTAAATTCTTAAGTATTGGAAATCTCTAACTTGTTGTATTTCTGTTTCTCGAAGTTGTATATATATTTTTTTCCTCTTTTGATATAACCATTACTTTTGTTTTGTTTGTATTAATTTTTATTCCATATTCAGTGAGTGCGTTGTTCCAGACGTTTATGTTGTGCTGTAGAGCCTGTTCATCTCCAGCTATCAATGCTACATCATCTGCGAATACGCATTCTGTAATTTCTACCTTTTCTAAGTTGTGATGTCGAATATAAAAAGCCCTTGTTCTCCTCCTTGTCTCTTTAATAATTTCATCCATGAAAGTTATAAATAGTAGAGGGTTAAGTCCACTTCCTTGTCTAACATCTTCCTTTGTATAGAACATCTCTGATTTTGTTTCTACTTACTACACAGTTTGCTGTTTCTTCATATAAACTTTTAACAGCTGTTATGAATTTGCAATTTTCTCTGCAAATGAAATAAGATACCAGTACGCCAAACGTAGTAAATTAGAAATAGAATTATACACATTGCACCTGAAATTAACAAAGAATTTAAACGAAAACAATTTTCAAAAAATGGTGTGATTTCCAAAGACGTAACGTCGCGTTAACAAAAAATTTAAATTAAAAGTGGTAATTGTCAATAAAAAATTTAGGCAACACTGTCCATAAAAGTCAAGCAAGGAAAATGTGAACGTCATGGAGAGAAGACCACTCGCTTGCTGTAATAAAGACGAAATGAACCTCCTAAATAAAGGATTAAAATATAGTATTCGCGGTCCGAAATCACCCGTCGAGGAATCAATCGTCTCAATAGAAACAAACATTAGGAACTTGGATGTAGGTACGAAAGACTTCGTTAGAAACGTATGCAAAATTCAGATCTCTAGAAATTTAGAAAATGGTAAAAATTGCGGCCAAGATAGGAGGAATTTAGAAATTATTAAAAGTCTCAGAAATAAAAATTGTTTTTACCTTAAAGTAGATAAAGGAAATAAAATAGTCATTTTGGACAAACCGGATTATTACAATCGCGTCAACACTATGTTAGCGTCAGGACCGGATAGAGAATTAAAGAAAAACCCTCTACCGTCAATGATTAGAATCACTAAAGATACTATTAAGGACTGCCCCAACTTAATCAATAATAACCTGAAATTCAAAATAACAAGTTCAAACCCTACCATTCCAAAAATGTATTCTCTTCCAAAAATTCACAAACCAAATAATTCCATGAAACCTATAGTATCCGGCATTGATTCCCCAACATACAAGTTGTCCAAATGGCTAGTGAATGAATATAAGAACTTGCCCCACAAACTAGATACCCTAAGTGTAGAAAATTCCTTAGATTTTGTAAATAAAATTGAAAAGATTGAATTAAGAGATGGGGAAATCCTTGTATCATTCGACGTTTGTTCACTTTTCCAAGAGTAAAAATTCCGGAAACTTTGGAGTATTATACACTTAGACACTATTATTTCGACAAACCAGAACTATCAAGCGTAGCAGAGCATATGGCATCTCTTAGACAATCCCAAAGATAAACTGGAAATGATGAAAAGGTCTGGAATTTACCAGATCGCATGCAATGATTGTGATAAACTTTATATTAGACAAACAAAAAGGAGTATTGAAACGAGGTTCAAAGAAAATATTAGACACTATCGTTTCGATAAACCAGAACTATCGAGCATAGCGGAGCATATGGTACAAGCCGGACATAAAATTGATTTAAAAAATCTTAAACTTCGTAAAAACGTAAACTCTGTCTGATTGATTTATTACCATAGGCTCTGTTATATAGAGTTGACGCGATTATAATAATACGGTTCGCTTTCGGTCCATCCTTTCCCTAAAGTAGACACAAACCAGATATTAGACCACCTAGTAAATAGTCATATTTTTTAGAAATATTAGAGCCTGCGTAGAAAATAATTTGCATGTGTGATACAGTTTTTACATTCAGTCGGTAACACGGTTGACAATGAGAGTCCACGTGGTCTCGAAACGCTGCGTTCCGAATAATTAATAAATTTGTGTGAGTGGAGTTTACTGCTATACCTGTAAATGCCCATACTTTATTGCTGGATACCCTGTTAAATCCTTTCTCCGTGTCCAAAAATGCCAAGTGTACGCTTTCTCCTGAAGTCATTTTCTTGTACATTGTCTCTTTTATTGCAAAAATATGGTCTTGTATACTTTTTTTTTTCTAAGTCTATTTTGGACTTCTACTAATGTCGGTTACATACATAAATTCTCTGTCAATAGAAAGAGAGGATAACATTCTAGAAGATCCAATACTGAATTTTAAGGTCCGAATATCCTATAGCTTGGTAACATAAATAAATAAAACGAAATATTAATTATTTTTGGAAATATCATGGTATTAATATATTTAAAGTTAATGAAAGTTTTGAAAAAGTTAATATTAGGATTCGGTTTACGATAAACTTCTTATAGTAATTCGTATTTATATTATTCGCATTGATACGTCATAATTACGTCATTGATGAGAGTGCCACTTCGGTGTATGAAACTTTCACGCGTTAAATATTAATTAACAGTTATTTGATAGGTGAATACTTTATCCTAATATTATTATTTTCGTACTAATTTTCAATTTTCTCCTTTTCAATATGCTTTAGAAAAATTAAAAATCATGTGTGAGGAAGCATTACGCACCAACCTGTCGGTAGAAAATGCCGCAGAGATCTTAATATTGGCGGACCTGCACAGTGCTGATCAACTTAAGGCCCAGGCCATAGACTTTATTAATACGTGAGTATCGTATGCTTTTATAAATTACGCTCTAGCATCACGGAAGCTGTGCTTTTAATTCTTACGAGGACAACCTGAAATGTTTCCGGAATCGGAAGGCGAAACGGCCTCGTTTGCAGCGGAAAAGAAGTGCTTTTCCATCACGACAATGCACCGGCTCATTCGTTCCGTATCGTCGTGTCCAAATTGAATGAGTTGCGCTACGAATTAGTCTCTCATCCTCCATATTCACCGGATCTAGTCCCAAAGAGTCTTTCCTATTCCCAAACCTTAAAAAATCACTGGGAGGAAAGAGGTTTTTCCTCAAATGAGGAAGTCATCGTCGCTACAGATGGTTACTTTTCAGACCTCGAAACATACTACTTTTCCGACGGACTTGAAGAGACTAGAGCACTGTTTGACAAAGTGTATTGGTCTTCGAAGAGACTAACATCGAAAAATAAAAATAGAAAACCACACAAATACCGTGTTTTTCCTGTCGATTCCGGAAACAATTCAGGTCGCCCTCGTAATTCTATTGTAGTTATATAATTAATGACATTGTTTTCTGTTAGCAGACATGCAACAGATGTGATGGAAACATCTGGCTGGAAATCGATGATTCAATCTCATCCGCATCTAATCGCGGAAGCATTTCGTGCGCTAGCGATCCAGCAGATTCCACCAATAGGTCCTCCTCGAAAGCGGGTTAAACAGACCTGAAGCACTACAAAATAGTGCCACATACTGCTTTTAATATATATTATATATTATATGTGTTTAAATAAAAAACAAACAAGTTAAGAGAAACTCGACTCGAAAATTGTTGTATGTTAGTATAATTTCCTGTGGTTTACAACGTTAAAGTTAAATAATGATAGTAAAATTCTTGTAAGTGTAGACTTAAGTTGCTTCTTAGAGGAGTGATTTTATTGTTCGCATTTGAAATTCTATCATCATTTCATAAATCTTAAAGAAATACTTTCAATTTACTATTCACAAACAATTGTTATTTATTATTACAGTAATATTACTAATACGCAATAATTGAAAGGAATTTATGTTTAATGATAATTTAGAGTTGTGTGTAATTGTGATATGTTTAGGGACTTACATACGAGATTTTATTGTGAACGTCATCACTAAAAGAGAATGAAAATATTCCACCGTTAATATTAGTTTTTGATTTTAAAGGCATTATAATATGAGGATATCAAATATTTTTTGGACGAATGTATATTGGGTAACCTGTAAGACAAAACGAATTACTTTTTCATGCCTTGCATACTGTAGCAAGTTTCTTTTCTTTATTGAACTTTTGAATAATTGTTTCAACCGCATTTTTTATTTGGCTTTGCTCATTCCATTATAATAATGTAACGCGTTTGGTAACATTTTTCGTTTATATTGTAATAGTGCCATATCACAGCTTTTGTAATTGTCTCAGAAGTATGTGTACATTCTCAAAGCGCCACATAGTTGGGCCAATTTACTTGATAAATTTTTTTTCTATCGAAAAGGCTCCAGTAATCCAACATTATAATTGGGCCAAAATAAGAGGTATTCAATACTGCGTGTGGTAATGTGATTGGCAATTACATATTTATTACAAACATGACATGTATTCCTCTATACACAAGTGTTATAAAATTAGAATACTAAATAAATATATTTATAATGATTGCGAACCCTAATAGGGAGGTGTGAAGTCGGTAAAAGAATAAAATTCTAGTTTTGAATTGTTAGGTATAATTGGAACTTCATTAGAATTGAGAAACAGCAGTCCAAAAACATATTTCAATATTTGTCTCACTTTAGTATCATACTTAGTCTTGAGTCAATCCGATCGACTGAATTTTCAGATATCATGGTTGGAGGGAAGTGAAGTCGGCATCCGGTTATTGTCGCTCCTAGCCACGTGTTACTCATGACATTATACATTGCAATTTCGTAATTTGTCGCAATACGTTTAGGCTAAGAGTTTATACCATTTTTAACACATTTCTGATTTAATAAATTAAAGCACTAAACTATTCTATGTTTTGTCTCGTAAAAGCGAAAATTGAAGGAAGATAATTGCGTGTAAAACTTTGCACAAAAGTCAGATGTACCATCCATGTATACAGTTTCTGTAGAAGAAAGGAAAGAATTGCTATATGGAGCAAAGATTATAATCCCTTGAACTTCATCACACCCTAGCATAAACGGTTCTTGTTTGTTGGTTACAGAACCCAATGCTTTTACGGCCAACAGTACTTATTGTTGTGATTTTGGAAGTGTTGGGTGCGTTCGTTTCCCAGACATCCACCTATTGTGTTTAACAAGATCCATATCATGACTTATGACTTCCGCCAGAGCTGCTTTAGTTCTTAGTGCCGCATGCAGTATAGCCTTTCTCTTCACACTATTGTTGAAAATCTGTCTTTTCAAGGTTGCCGTCAATGTTGTGATTATAGTTGGGCCAAAATCAGGGGTGTTTAAACACTGCGTGTAGTAATGTGATTGTTAATTACCGGAAATTAATGTTTTTTTCTTGTAAAACTGTAGTTTTTAATCTCAAAAAGTTAGTTTTGTTCCAAAATAAACCGAATATAACATAAAACGTACTTAATATTAACGTGAAATATATTTGAATCTCACCCAGTCATTGATTCACTAAGTAATTGCAAAATTCTCCTAGTTTGGAATTATTAGGTGTAATTGGAGCAAATTTCCGATATCATGATTGGGGGAAATTGTCGTGTTATTCACGGCATTATGTATTGCAATTTCGTAATTTATCACAATATGTTTAAGATAAAAATTTACACCATTTTCATCACATTTCTAATTTAATAACTATTCTGTGTTTTGTCTGGTAAGACAGAAAATTTAAAGGAAAATAATGCCGCTTTTTAACAGTATGCAACGTAAATAATTGCGTGAAAAACTTTTGGACAAAGGTCAAATGCACCATCCATTGAGGATAACATTATAATCCTTTGCACTTCAAACACTATAATAAACGATGCTTGTTTGGTTACGGAACCCAGTGCTTTTACGGACAAAAGCACTTCTTGTTGTGATATAGGAAACGTTGGATGCGTTCCTTTCCTAAAACTAGTTCTTAGTGCCGCATGCAGTAACTTCGAAGGTTTTTGGTACAGGTTTTCTATAGCCTTTCCCTTCACACTATTACTGAAAATCTGTCTTTTATGGCAATTTTCTCAATGTAAAACACTGCAATTGTTCTTAGAAAACGTGTACACTTTTGCGAGACACTTTGTTTTTTTGGAAGTACGCCTCCAGCACAGTTCCATTTTGTAAAATAATTATTTTACAAAACTTATGATTGTTAAGAATCAATAATGTCTTGCTTTTTTCACTAAACATACTCCTACTTCCACATCGAATATACAATGAATATTTTAGAGAAACTGCGAAGATTTTCTTTATTTTGGGAATTTATAGACAAGACGATATTTATTATGTACTTAGATTAATTACATACCTATATTAATAATCAATTTATTCTTTAGTTATGGAGGAAATGTGCTTTATGAAGTTACGTTAATTACCTCTTATAAAATATATATTAAGTACTTATGTTAACGATTACATTTCCTTTACTTATCTATAATCTCTTGCTCGAACGATTTTGGCCCAACGTGCATATGAAATTATAAACCAAAAGTATTATTGATCCAACTATAATGCGCCCTATTCTCAGGGGAAAATATATTTTATCACTTAGAACTAGTCAATTCAGTTTATTCAAAAACTACTAAAAAAATCTAAATTTATTGTTAACAATGTTTTAATAGAAACTGTAAGTTCCTACTACATCACAATTACAAATCACCCCACAGGTTATCTCCAGCATATGAATTTAATTTATTAGATGTATTGAGAATATAAGTTATTTATTTGTTACTTTTCAATGTTGTACAATACACCCTTGACAAGCAAGTTTCATTTATCCATTGAAATTTCTATAAAATAGAAGGCACTGTCCTATTTAACAAAATCGAAATCAGAATTGTTATATGCACAGATTACAGCTTGGTCCTAATGAGGAACGTTTTAAACCATATTTTATTTTTTCGTTAGCTTGTTATTTATTAAATGATCTTTCCGAATAAGCTAAGGTTAACACTTGATTAATTTTTTTTCGTTACATTTTTGTTACGAGCCGAATTCCTCAAAACAATCAAAAAATTTTAAAAAATCGACAAAAAAAATAAATTGTGTTAGATATCGTGAAGAGAAGTTGAATAAACGTTATTAATATGATTAGAAGGATATAACAGTGTATACATTCTCGTGTATTTTTTCATAAATAAATGTTATAATACTTACTTTGTAAAAGTACAAATTTATTATCTCTTTTTTTTTTGTCGATGATATCTTGGTTTGCGTAAATATAAACTTCAATACTGTTTTAAATTTAAATGATGTTCAGTCCCGTTTCAGACAAATAAAACAAGTATTAATATTAAAATATGTTTGTAATTCGTTTATTTATACAACCTTGAAATTCTTTGTTTGTGAAAAAAAATATTAGTAATAAATAACATTAAATAAATAAAATTTGTTCGTGACTATGTGGCTATGAAAAAGGAATTAAAGCAGAATTGAAAGATAAAAAATTGTGGTTATATGTGGACGAAACTACTGATCGGCAAAAACATTTTGTTGAACCGTCATCCCCTATCCTACTTGCTTCTGAAGGAATTGCAAAATGTACTAGCGATGAAATTTTAAAAATGGTGTTGAGCGTATTGAACAAATTTCAAGTTTCACCAACCTAACTTTTAATGTTTGTGAATGACGGTGCCACTAACATACTTTCCTTAGGCCGATCTCTTACAAAACGTACAAAAAGATTTCACAAACTGTGTCCCAAAATGCCTGAATCACCATAGCCGATTACTGCGCTTTGGGGAACATGGTTAAAGCCTCCGTTTTACTACTGCGAACATTTTGATGATGGAAAGGAGGTAGTTTAACAATTCGATCCCAGACGCGCCAGAAAATCCTTCAAGATAGTCAGGTAAAATGTGATTTAGGAAGTATTCGCAAGAACTACTATGGATTATCGGAAGGAATTGAAAAATGACAAAATGATTCGATGTCGTTTGTGGATTCTGTTCAAATTGTGGATGATGTACACTCACACCTATGTAAGTCCAAAAAAGTAAAAGTGTAATATGAAAATTTTAAAGTGTTATTGACACAGATTCAGATTTTCTCGTACTAACAAGGGAACATCGGCGGGTGTACCCCTCCGATTTCGATGAAACTTAACATATCGAAAGAGTACCTTAAAATAAGAGACACGTATTTCGTTTATCGGTGTATCCGCACGATTTTGGGGTACAGCCCCCTCCAAAGTTTGGACGATTTTTCAATTTTTGCAAATATTTCCTAAATTATAACAGATATTAAAATTTCTTCTGGACATAATTTGCAGCATATTGCATGGCTCCAAGGGTGGCGTCGTCTGTATTCGCAAAAAGTTAATAACGGGGACGGGGTACTCCGTTCCCCCCATTTTTTTTATATTTTTTCTTTTTCTTATTCATCAAAAGAAGGCCGATTTTACATAGAATACAATGATGCATAACAAGTTTAGAAAATTAATAATTGTAAAAATAGAAAAATAATAATAAAGCTTCAAAATTAATAAACTGGTCTATTGATATAAATCAAATGAACTACAACAGAAATAAGTTTTTATCCTTAACATAATTTCCAGTATAATACATGGTCTCGAGGTAGATATCTTCACAAAAAGCTAATAACGGGGGACGGGGTACCCCATACCCCCGCATTTTTTAATAATAAGTTTATTCATTATTCATCAAGAAAGATCGCTTTTGCATAGAAAACGGTGATGTATAATAAATTTAGAAAATTAATAATAGTAATAATAACTCAAAATAAATATATGTACGTGTCTATTGTCATGACATTGCAATTTGATATGCACTTATCTACGCATACGTGAGTTTTATTCATTATTCAGTCACTTCAGATATAATTGCTAATTTGCATTATAAATTTAACGCGATAAGGAATCTGGTGATTGATCATATTATTATATAGATAAAAATAAATCCCCGAATGCATAGTAATTAACCACGAACGTTTAATTGGTCACGTCTGCATTTAGGAAATAGGCATATAAGACGAGTATTCCAAATGAGAACATTAGAAGTCGTTTTTCGTGCAATGTAGGTCAGTATCTATAGTTTGGCACAATGGCGGTCGTAAATATAGCAAATGTGTTGAACATGATATTTGCAACGTTTCAAGTTACTAACACCGCAACAATTCCTTTGACACCGCAGGAAAGTGAGTTGCATGAGGCCCTGAAAAATATAATTGTATCTGCTCAACAAGACGCCATGTTCTCCTTTCAAGATGTAACGGCATTACAATTTGAAGAATTAGCAGAACCACACAAAGCGCAATTTGTGGAAGGAACAGCAGAAGACGAAGAAGACAATTATGAAGATATTGCATGTGTTCCTGAAGAAAAGGATAGCGTTATAGACCTAGATTACAAAACTAGAGCTGTCGACTACTGGAAAAGTGGTAAATCCAAGTCACGTACTTTGACAGGTGTCATCCAAAAATTCAAAAAAATAAAATCGCTACGATAGTTACGCAGATGCGCAGAAAGTGTTAATAGAGGCGGCACCCACATGGATAAATTACCGCTGCTGTGATACTGAACTGGGTTCATCTGCTGAATATGCTAGCTTAGCTGTCATAATATGCGTGAAGTGTTTTTCTTTCTTCTTGAGTAGCACATCCAGGAGAGGTAAGAAGTCATCTTTTTAGGGTTCCATGGTAATTGTATATGTTCCAGAAATTGGTTCATTTGATGTGATGAGGAAACCAAAAGTGCCAGTCGTGAAAGCCTGCTGTTAAAAAATGATTATTATAATTTTATCCTAAATATATCTGCTTTGTGCCATGTGAGGTACTAAAACTTTGATGGTACTATTTATATTATAAAAGTTTATAAATTGGCATTTAAAAAACTCTTGATATAGATATGTCGATAGTAAGACTATTAATTTTAGCATTTGTGTTTGCATCCTTAAATTTCAGTGATAATGAAATAACTTTCAGCAAGCTACTAAAAGGTTAGCGTTCAATATGTGACATGGGGAAGGTAGGGTGTCCGAGGTGTCGGAAGTTGGCTTGATTAAAAGTTTACTTGAAAATTGGTAAAACTCATGTAATGATATAAAATATTTTCATGCTTCACGTGATCTATAGGGTGCAAAACTCACATCCGAAGTTTTGACATTTTCTGAATTGCTCAAATTTACCTTATTATATTATTATATGTAAAACTTTTAAGTGTATATGTTTATGAAACTAAACATATATACTTACGAGTTACCTCAATTATGTTCAGAAATAAACCAAATAAAAAAGAACTACAGTGGTTGCTTTTAATATTTCAAACTAACAATTATTACATCTTCGACACCATTAGATTTTATATACTTTTTGAGCGTTGCAAACTATTGATTGCTGGTTGATATCAGATGCTTAGATAGGACTCTTTTGACGTATAATCTATGAAAACTATTCGTTTAACGTCATTTTAAGACTTCGAGATACTGAATAATTCCGGCTTTTCTTTGTAAAATTTATCTTATTCCAGATTTCTTAACACTAGGCCTCCGAGATTAGAAACAAAAGATACAACAATTTGCATTGAATTCATATTATTACATGATGCTATCCCAATCTATGGAGAAGATCATTAGTAACACTTTACCTAAAAACTCAGGTAGATAAGAGTATTATCTCAGGTGCTTAAGAAAATCATGGAAACTCAGTTAAAAAGACATCTAGTCACTTACAATATTTTACCTCCTAATTTCCGAATACAATATAGTTGTGAGATCGTATTACTACATGTTCTACTTACTGAATACGTTCTTACAAATTTTGAAAATAGCATTTTAGATGGAAAAATAATTCACGACATGGATCTTCGACGGTGGGCTTTAGAAGCAAAAGAAGAAATTGGACACGAATCGTTTAAAGCAGGACATTCGTGGATATGGCACTTCAAGAAGGTACATAAAATAGTACCACGTAAGATAACAAAATTTATTACTCGTTCTACGCGTACTGATATGGAAAACCTAAGGTTAGTAAGTGATACTTTTATTAATGAAGTCAAACCTTATAACATTCCTGCGTCCGCATGACCTATGTTTACTCATGAAGATCACGATCATAAATGATGCGAATATGTAAACGTTACTGAACACTCACCTTGATACGGCCGCTCGGCCCCTCCACGTTGTTCTCCGCACTGCACTGTAACTTGCCTCTCGTTTCCGAGTCTGATTATTAGAGACCGGATAATATGCAAAGTGGAAAAATTTAATTTAATTTATTTATTATATTTTTACGTATATTTGTAGATGTCTTAACTGATTAAAGTTAATTAACGCTAATTAACTTCAATCAGCGTAATACATCTAAATATAGACGTAAAATATAATAAATAAATTGAATTAAATTTTTGCACATTGTATATAATCCGGTCTCTACTGATTATAAATCATGCAGTAAGTTTGCTGTTTGGCACATGGTTACAATAGGTGACTCTTGTAGCATATTAGTTCTAGAAGTTAGAGGAAATTCTACGTGTTTAAAAATCATCAATTCATTACTCAGCTTTCATATAAACTTAAAGATTGAATGTTATGTTGATTCAGTCTACTTTCTTTAAAGGAAAGGTATTTCAGAAACCGTCGCTGTACTTCTTCGACGTAGTAAATAGGCGTTATAAATATGCAACATGCCTCATGTACATCACTAATACCTCCAAAATCAGACCAATTCATTGAATACAAGTTGTTATATAACAATGGAAAATTAATCTTGATAAAATTAAAAGCATCTAGACGGCGATTCATACTAAATGGGTATTCCCGGAGAAGCCAGTGCTGCTAAGTAGCGGGGTGGTAAATTTCCTTATTTAGTAAATGGGGAAGATTCTATACCTATATCTAATACGGTACAAGAAAAATGAGAAAATACCAAGTCTAACAATCGTTGATTAACATTGAAAATTGTATTTAATTGTTGCAAGTTACTAAAATCCTTGAAATTACTAAGTATAGTAAAGTATGTATCAGAAACAAAGGAAGGAACAAATCTCCTACAATCAATATACAATTAGATAGCATATAACTAAGAATACTAAGTACGAGGGCGACCTGAAATGTTTCCGGAATCGACAAGAAAAACACGGTATTGGTGTGGTTTTTTATTTTTACTTTTTGATATAGTCTCCTGGAAGATCAATACATTTTTTCAAATGGTGCTCCAGTCTCTTCAAGAAAAGTAGGGTGTTTCGAGGTTTGCAAAATAGTCATCTGTAGCGGCGATGACCTCATCATTTCAGGCAAATTTCTTTCTTCCCAGTGATTTTTTCAGGTTTGGAAATAGGAAATAGTCGCCGGGGGCTAGGTCCAGTAAATATGGAGGATGAGAGACTAATCGTAGCGTAAGTCATTCAATTTGGATACGACGATGCGTGATGAATGAGCCGGTGCATTATCGTGGTGGAAAAGCACCTTTTTCCGCTGCGAAGGAGGCCGTTTCTCCTTCAATACTGCATCGAATCGGGTCAATACATCGTGATCGTCCTTCCCTTCTGCAGATAGTCGATGAGGATTACACCTTGGATATTCCAAAAAATGGTCGCCATGAGATTTCCGGCCGATGGAACGATATTTGCTTTCTTCGGAGCCGATCCGCCCGAAAAAGTTCACTGCTTCGACTGTCCCTTGGTTTTCGGTATGTAGTGGTGGATCCACTCCCTCATCTACGGTTACGAAACCCATGAGGAAATCCCTTGGATTGCGTTGGATCCTGGCCAGACACTCCTCCGAAATGGTCACCCAATTTCGTTTTTGCTACGGTGTGAGCAAACACGGTACCCATTGCACCGAAAGCTTTTTCATACCCAAAATTTCGTGTAGGATATGGGTAATGTGTTCTTCTGAGATACCTGTTGTTAGTAGCGGCTTTTGGGCGTCCACTGCGTGGTTCGTTACTTGTGCTTGTGCGGCCACGTTTGAACTCGCTCACCCAGAAGCTGATGGTCGAAAATGATGGAGTACATCCGCCATGAACCTCTAGCAAAATATTTCGAATTTTCGTGGCCGTTTTCCCAGCCGTCCAGAAGTGGCACGAAATTCGATCTTATCCATTTTTGCGAAACCGCCTGACTTGTTAGACAAAACACACTCTTAAACAACAACTATTGACAATAGACATCTGAAATTTTGACAGTTGCTATAAAAAAGATTGTCCTTGCCGATCAATAGATCCACTTCAACCTTCATGCGCCATTTCTTGCCGATTCCAGAAACATTTCAGGTCGCCCTCGTAATGCAGCATTTTGTGTAAAAAGAAATCGACAATATACTAAATATAATTGTTTATTTTGTATAGAAATTGTTCTTATAAAACCTTAATCAAAATAAAATAGATATGGTGGCAAGGTCAGATGCGCATATAAATAATGGTGCTGCTTTATTCAATTAGGATTAGAGACTAATTCGTAGCGCAACTCACTCAATTTGGACACGACGATGCGGGATGAATAAGCCGGTGCACTGTCGTGGTGGAAAAGCATTTTTCTCCGGTGCAAACGAGGCCGTTTCTCCTTCAATACTGTATCGAATCGTGTCAATAAATTGCTGTAGTATTACACTATGATCGTCCTTCCCTTCTGCAGATAGTCAATGAGGATCACACCTTGCGAATTCCAAAAAAATGGTCGCCATGACCTTTCCGGCCGATGAAACGGTATTTGCTTTCTTCGGAGCCGATTCGCCCGGAAAAGTTCACACACTTGGTTTCCGATATATAGTGGTGGATCCACTCCCTCATCTACGGTTACGAAACGCATGAGGAAATCACTTGGATTGCATTGAATCCTGACCAGATACTTCTCCGAAACGGTGACCCGATTTCGTTTTTGCTTCGGTGTGAGCAAACGCTGAAAACTTTTTCATACCCAAAATTTCGTGTAGGATATGACCAACGCGTTCTTCTGAGATGCCCGTTGTCTTTGCTATCTCTTTCAGCTTCAATCGGTGATCGGTTAACACGACATCATGAATCTTGTCGACCATTTCATCGTTGGTAGCGCTTTTTGGGCGTCCACTGCGTGGTTCGTCACTTGTCCTTGTGCAGCCACATTTGAACTCGCTCACCCAGAAGCTGATGGTCGAAAATGATATATCCGCCATGAACCTCTAGAAAAATATTTCGAATTTCCGTGGCCGTTTTCCCAGCCATCCAGAAATGTTTTATCACTGCACAAAATTCGATTTTATCCATTTTTGCTACACAAAACACACTCTTAAACAACAACTATTGACAGAAAACGTCTGAGATTTTGACAGTTGACATAAATAAGGTTGACCTTGCCGACCAATGAATCCAAACTTCGTGGGCGATCTCTTGCAGATTCCGGAAACATTTCAGGTCGCCCTCGTATGTCAAAAAGAAAGGTCACCACAATCACAATAATGGCGTTAATTGAAGAGCCAAATAACGTCACCAGGATTAAATCAATGGCTGAACTAGCATCCGCCACAACTGAAAAGTCTAAGAGCTGGCACTGAATGGTAGATCTGATCTCCAACAAAAATCCCCCTTCTCTTATTAAATTGGTTGCCTGAAGGTCACTGTCTTTGTGAAATACAAAAAAAATCCGTGAGAAAAAGTTTGCTACTAGCTACATCATCACTCAGCCAAGTCTCAGTGAAGGCAATAATAAGGCAGTTATTCGTGCAAACAGCATTTTAAAACTCAGTTTTTGAACAAAGCCCACGAACATTTTGATACATATATTGTATAATATTGCGACTGGGCGAAGGATGTAGTTTAAAGGAACTATTTTTAGGGTGCCGTTGACATATTTGATTCTGAAATTGTTTTCGCCCTTCAATAATTTCTCATTCAGTTCGAGCTTTAAACGTTTGTGCACTTAAACTTGTATTGGTGTTCGATCATAACATAGGCGAATATTCCGAAATTTTTAGAATTACGAATAACATTATGTATATTGACTTCACTACTTATTGTCAAAATTTTATTGGACGAGGGTGGACACTAGACAGATTGAAACGCCCTAATCGATGCAACATGCAAACGCCAAGTTGACTAGACGGATTGGGAGCATACAGAATCTTATCAACGACAATACGTTTTTGTAAATTGCTAACAATGAGATGAGTTTACTATACAATTTCTAAGCCTGAAGAGTGCGCACTGATTGGCGGCGATGATATATTCTGAAAACGGTCGGACGTAATCGAAGTCGTGTGAAAAGCTGCGAGCTGTTGATTACATTCTGAGCGATTGGAAAATGAATCGAACACCGGCTTCACTTGAAACGAATAACGCATGTCTAGCGATACCCCCTCACCTCGCAGTAATACGTAATAGGGGCTTCGTTGAATCAATTCAAATTGAAAAGATCGATGTTAGTGATATCATTCCGAGATATTAATGCACGGGCAGTTTAGAAGATCGGGCACGTTCAGGTGGAGGATGGGCGTATAAAACTGCTGAGCAAACGAAATATGAGACTGACAGCACTAGAAATCGCCTCCGCAATTAATCCCGACCGTGCAAGAAAAATTTCTGTTACTACAGTGAAAAGAAGATTAAAAGCTGCAAATTTTCACGGCCGCATTGTAAGAAAAATCCGTGAGAAATAGTTTGCATAATTATTATAAATGCAGTTTTTATTGGTAAAGTGGTAAATAAGAGGTCACAGTTGAATTATCCGAATAAATCGGCTTTTCGAACACCCATGTCCCCAATTAATTCGGATAATCGATGCTATACTGTATTGTTCCTTTAGTCATAAAATCTTCCTTGCGCTACAAAAATGAATTACGCAATACTGTTTTTAGAGAGTGTATTAATAAAAGTCGAAGAGCGACAAATAATTATATATTAGCACCCCAACAGTAGCCGAACATTAATTTTAAATAAAAGACATCACACCAACACCAGTTTCTGCTTTAGTTCATTCATCAACTTTAGTTACTGGGGTTTATTATTTATTGGGAGTATAACTATATTTATAGCAGGTTTAGGGGCTAATTTTGAGTTTGATTTAAAAAAAAAATTATTGCCTTATCAACTTTAAGTCAATTAGGATTAATGATAGGGATTTTAGCTTTAGGAGGATATAAATTAGCTTTTTTTCACTTGTTAACTCATGCATTATTATTTATATGTGCTGGATGTATAATTCATAATTTAAGGAATTGTCAAGATATTCGTTATATAGGAGGATTAGTAAATCAAATGCCTTTAACATGCTGTTATTTTATCATTTCAAATTTTTCTCTTTGGGGTTTACCCTTTTTAGCTGGATTTTATTCTAAGGATCTTATTTTAGAAGTAATGTCAATAGAATATATTAATTTGTTTATTTATTTCTTCTATTATATTTCTACTGGTCTTACAGTTTGTTATACTTTTCGTTTAATTTATTATGTTTCAGTTGGTGATTTTAATTATTTGGTTTTAAATATAATTAGGGATCAAGGATTTATTATATTACAAGGGATATTCGGACTAATTTTTTTTGTTATTTTTGGAGGTAGAATGTTGATATGAATTATATTTCCTACTCCTTTGTTTGTCTATCTTTGTTAATGAAAATAATAACTTTATTAGTTATTTTTATTGGAGTTTGATTAGGGCTTGAAGTATCTAAATTTAAAATTAATTATTCAGTTAAATCCATGCACATATTTAAGAGTAGCTTTTGGCCTTGGAAATCCTATAGAGTTTTATTGTCTACTTAACGTGTAACTGATTATTATATCAAAGTGCGGGGTCCTAGGAGGCTATCTATTTCGCATTATGATAAAACCGTCTTTGGCCTCGAATTAAGCTGACATGCAAAAATTACTTTTACTTTTTTAAACGATGAACTAGAGTTAATAAATAAAATTTGATTTACAACTTGTTTGTGTTGAAATTCACTCTGAGGGGGTGAAACACCCCTTCGAAAATTTATGGATTTTCTTAATTTAATTCTTGAACGGAAATAGAACTACAATTTAAATGCAAATATTCCACCTTATCGAAAGGTCTTTCAGGAGACGTGAATGTGGTATATACAGGACGTTGCATTTAAGCACCACCTTCTTATACTAGAGCTGATTGTAGTGGTGTGGAAAAGGAATTAACGCAAGTTGTTCATTTTTAACATCCTTGATTGATTTTAAAGCATTTTCAATTATACAAGGTGTTCCAAAGATGATATTAACATAGAAACTTATATATTATACTACGCACGTACTACATATACATACATCAAAAAAGGGTAACAGTTACTTTATATATTCTCATTTCATACAGTTTAGGTAGTTCAATTTGTTTTGTATTAATTGAATTAAATTAATTAATTAGATGTTACTGAAGTACATTACTGCAATCGGCAATTGATATGGTAACAAATGCAGCTGTTGTTAGTCTAACTATAAGTCAAATCCGACAAAATTGACACATTACCCTGTGTAGTTGTTTGTTATCGTAATAATTCAAAAATATCACATTTCTTTAAAACGAAGTACAGCAAACGCTCTCTCATGCAAATACCTGGTAGTGGAAACGTCGCGGTCATGTAAACAGAAAATTGTTACTATAGGATCAAATGGAACAATTCGATAATGTAAACAGTTTAGGGTACCGGTTATTTCCCTACTTACGGGCGTATCTGAATCGATCAAAAGAATGTTTACATAAACGTTTTCAGCGTTGGTTAAATTTATAAATCTATTTTTCCTTTTCAATATAATCACCCTTAAGCACAATACATTTATTAGATCTATGAATTAATTATTCTAAACCATCATAAAAATATATTTCATCTTTCGCCTCAAAATGGGCCAAAATTGCCTCCTCTACCTCATTGTCGTCGGAAAACTTTCTTCCACGTAAGTCTTTTTTTAAATTGGGGAACAAATAAAAATCACTAGGTGCCAGGTCTGGACTGTAGGGTGGATGGACTATTGATTAAAAGCCATGCTTGTGCAGAGCAGCCATTGCAACTTTGCTCTTGTGAACCGGCGCATTGTCTTGCAAGAGCAACACGTCCCTGGTCAATTTTCCTCGACGTTTTTCCTTCATGGCCTCCTTTAATTTTTCTAATATCGCTGCGTAATATTCTCCGGTTATGCTCTTACCTTTTTCTTTGTAATCAATCAATAATATCCCCTCACAATCCGAAAAAACAGTAGCCATCAACTTTCCAGCCGATTCTGACACTTTGAATTTCTTTGGCGGAGGTGTCCCCTTTTTATGCCATTGCATGGACTCCTGTTTGGACTCAGGCTCAAAGTGATGAACCCATGTTTCATCTACGGTAACAATCCGCTACAAAATCTGTGCAGGTTTGTCTCCACACAGCTCCAAGAATTGTTAGGACGCACAGACGCGCTGGTGTTTCTGCAGCGGCGTGAGTATTCTCGGTACCCATCTTGCACTGACTTTTGTCATACCCAGGTGGTCATGTAGGATACGCAAACTACGCAGATAATTGTTTTTTCTTCAAACGGGTATCTTGCAGTAGAAATTTTTGCACTTTTTCGACGATGTCTGATGTGGTGGCCTCAACTGGCCGTCCTGAGCGGGGGGTCGTCTTCAATCGACTCCCGACCATGTTTAAAAATACCATGCCACTTATATATCATTGATTTGCTAGGGCACTGTTCCCCATAAACGCTTTCCATTTCATTCAATATGGTTTGAGCGTTCTTTCCTTGCTTTGTAAGGAACTTTATCACAGCACGGTGTTCAATTTCCTCCATAGTTTCAGTTTTCTTCCGGATTGACTTGTTTAGCAGGAAACTATTCGTGAACGACTGACGCTATAGGGCTGCAACTTATCTTATATACTTGGGATGACACCTAGCGAGCGCCTCTATCCCCACTCCATCCCCTCCATTCCACGAACTTCTGGATCTCCCCTCGTACATACGGAGACCCGGGAAATCGCAGAACTTTAAAAAATGCCCAATCACCTAGAATGGAAAATCGTCCGTATAAGTAGTTTCTAAAACAAAGAGATAACCATGTTCCAATTAGCGGTGAATTAATTAAAGAGAGAGCAAAATTATTGAATGAAAACCTAAACGAGACCGAAAATTTTGTAGCCAGTGTTGGCTGGCTAAAAATATTTAAAAGGAGGAGGTATGGAATCCGACTGCTGTCGATATCTGGTAAAAAATTATTAACTAGTGATGGTGTCCGTTAAGGAAAAGTAACAGTTACATTTAAATGAGGAGAAAATATACAATGCAGATGAAACCAATCTTTATTGGAAATTATTACCTACGAAAACCTATTACATGTTACATCACATGAAAAATCTGCTCTGGGTAGAAAGGCGGAAAGACAACGCATAACTTTTCTAGCGTGCAATAATGCTAGGGGTACACACAAAAATAAGGCCACTAGAAATAGGAAAGGCAAAAGATTCACATTCAGTTAGAAATTCCTGAGAGTCCCGTTGATTACAACTGTTCAAAGTCCGCTTGGATGACCGAAGGCATATTTCTGGAATGGTTCCAGAAGCACATTATTCATCAGGTATGGCAATAAAACTGTAATAATAAGTAATGTAATTTAATGATACATATTCAATTTGTAGGTGAAAGATTTCTTAAGAAAGCAAAATCTTTTAATAAAAGCGGTGTTAATATTGGATAACGCACCAAGTCATCCTCCAGAGGAACAATTAAGAAGCAACGATGGCTCAATTTTTGTTATGTTCATGCTGCCCGACCGATAGATCATAATGTAATATAAATTACTAAACTAAATTATTATTGAAAATTTCTACTTTCGTCTGCGTTATTAAAAAACATTTCTGAATCCTTAAAGCAAGTAACTTTACATGAAGCAATTTTAAATTTAGATATGGCGTGGAGTGCCCTTAACCAGCAAACAATCAGAAAGTGTTGGAAAAATTTGCTTTACTCCAGTGATGATTATGAGGCTGAAGATAATGTACCACTAACCATCATTAGAAAACAGTTTCTATCTGATGCTGAAGTTATTGACAGTGCATCTTCGGACGTTCTCAAATTATTAAAAGCAATAAATCCCGATATCGTTTGCACAATTACTGGTGTTAGTTTATGGAATGGCGATAAAGAGATGGACGATGTACATGAAGAGGGAGATGGGGTGAGTGATTGATGAGATTGAAATAAAGAATACAGTGAATGACGCGCAAGCTGAAGGAATTTTTAGTCAAGCGTTAGATTGGGCTGAACAAAAAGACATATTATATTCCGATATTTTAGTGCTCTCTAAACTACGGGCAATGGCATTATTTATTATTTAATACGTATTATGTTATTCATTGTTCATAATTTATTTTTTAATATACATACATATTTTCTTTAATGCAATTTATTTAATTTTTTTTAAATAAAAAAAGGCTCGCTAATGTAAACTTTCAGTAACGCGAAGAATGCTTGACTGATATCGTTCACATAATCGGGCGACTACTGTACTTTATTCATTATTATTAATGCTAATGATGTGCTATCACGTATAATTTCGTCTTTACATTGGTATGAATTATGAACATTAAGGCATAATAACTGATGCAATTTTATTAATTAATGATGTTTTTTCTTAATGGAAGACATATGTATGCAATATATAGATGGTTTTGGTGTTAATAGCATAAAGTATGACTTGCTTTACACCATTGGAACAATCTGTATAATCGAAGATGCTTTAAAATCAATAATGGATGTTAAAGATTGACAACTTGCCTTAATTTCTTTTCCATACTACTATGATCAGCTCTTGCATAAGAGAGTGGCGCTTAAATGCAACATTCTGTATATACCACATTCACGTGTCCAGAAAGAGCTTTCGAAAAGGGACAATATTTGCATCTGTTCAAGAATTAAATCAAAGGTGTTTCACCTCCCCAGGTGAATTTCAGCACAAACAAAAAAAAAATAATTTCAAGTGTCAACATACCCTACTTATCTACCAAGTTTCATTATGGTCCGAATTTGACACCCGGGATTCTTTCGCTGTTAGTCGAAGTACAACATTTTATGTTATGTTGATATTTTGCTTTTAATTTATTAGTGACTCATTAACCTTTGTTCTGTTTACACCCAGTACCAAGAAATAGCAGATATATTTTGAATTATTAATTATATGAAAAAAATTAGCGGTAATACCGTTTCCTTAAGCAATTTTTGTTTAGAATTATGTATGAAAAAACAATTTTTTTCTATTTTTAGCGAAGTAAAATAAACTTAGGAGTCGGTACTATGGCTTTTTCTTTCTAAACTATCAATTTTTTAATGACAGCAACAGGAGACGTATAGATCAATAAAACATACTGCTAGCATCTGCTAGTAACGACACTGTTTGTACGTGGCTCTTCGAAGGCCCAAGGCAAATAATCGATATCATGTCAAGCAACGTATTCATTATATGATGCTCCAAGTGTATTAAAATTTGTATGAAAATAAGGAATTGTCTAATGATTAAACAAAACGCTCTTTAAGATTTATAACTAATTTAATAAATCATAATAGTTAACTTGCCTGAAATATGTTTAATGCAAGATAATGGTAGCTATCTTTATTTAATCTTGCAAAATTCAAGAAATAAATTTGTATTTGAACCTATTAATGAAATTATAAAAATATTCGAATACTATAGAAAAGTTCTGTTTCTGCGGCCAACAATACTGTAGTTACAATTTAAAATGTCTGCCTAGTCATGCAAAACTAAAAGATAAACAGTTCTAAGGAGCGAATTAAAATAAATCCTTATAAAAGAGAATTTTATGATAAAACTACATAATTACATATCTAATAGTAAACTAAATCTTGAACCTGAACTTGACCTATTTTTCAATAACAGGACCATCAATCGTAGATGAAACGATTTCTTTCCAATTCGAATTTATAAATTATGCCTGTATATATTTTTGGTATTCAAATGAAATCCCATACCACTCTCGTAAAATGTCACGTCCCATATGGTGTAATGATACGTCATCTCTTTCAAACATATTAAAATGGATGTTTCACACCATAATCATTGGATGCAGATTTCACTAACAAGGAAACTAACAGATTTTCAGTCTTCTTGATTTAATTCTTGAACGAAAATAGACGGAACAAAAATTTACATGCCATTGTTGTACCTTATCGAAAGGTCAAGGATACATGAATGTTGTATATACAGGATGTTGCATTTAAGTTCCACCCTCTTATACTAGAGCTGATCATAGTAATATGGAAAAGAAATTAACGCAAGTTGTTAATCTTTAACATCCTTTATTGATTTTAAAGCATTTTCAATTATACAGGGTGTTCCAAAGGTGTAGAGCAAGTCATACTTTATGTTACTAACACCAAAAGCATCTATATATTGCATACATATGTCTTAATTTACTTAATTTACCCGAAGTTGAAGCTTGAATAACAACGTTTGCAGGTTGTTGCACTTGGAACCTAACACAACGGCTGAAAAGTCCCGGGCCTAACACATAGATAACGCTAGTTTTATTGCAGTCACCTTTCTCTCAGTTAGTACTAACCTTCAAAAGACAGCTGTTAAAATTTCATGATATTCTATTCATTAGTTTGTGAGTTATTGTGCTAAGAGTCACGCTACTTTTGTTATTTTCAAAACAATGGATCAAAAACAATTTCGTGTTTTAATTTTACACTGCTTCTTGATGGGAAAAAATACCGTTCAAGCGAAGCAATGGCTTGAAAAGTGTTATGAGGACTCCGCTCCATCAGAAACAACAATAAAACGTTGGTTTGCTGACTTCAAACGTGGTCGTAGAGACATCGATGATGCAGAACGCAGTGGACACCCAAATGAGGCGGTAACACCAGAAAACATCAAAAAAATCCACAAAATCATTTTGAATGATCGAAAAGTGAAGTTGCGTGAGTTAGCTGACATCGTAAAGATATCAAAAGAACACATTGGCTTTATATTGCATGAGCATTTGACTATGAGAAAGCTCTGTTCAAAGTGGGTGCCGCGTTTGCTCACTGTTGACCAAAAACAAGAACGTGTTGATGATTCTGAGCAGTGTTTGGCCATGTTTAAACGTAACAAACCGGAATTTTTGCGTCGATATGTGACAATGGATGAAACATGGACCCATCACTTCACTCCGGAATGAAAACGATCGTCATCTGAGTGGACAGCAACTGGTGAACCTCGTCCAAAGCGCCCGAAAGCACAACAATCGGCTGGAAAGGTTATGGCCTCGGCATTTTGGGATGAGCGTGGTGCGTGGTTCATCGACTATCTCGAGAAAGGAAATACCATCAACAGTGAATATTATATAGTGTTATTGGAGCGTTAGAACGCCGAAATTGCAAAGGAACGACGGCATATGGCAAAGAAAAAAATTTTGTTTCATCAAGAGAACGCACCGTGTCACAAGTCAATCAAAACCATGGCAAAACTACATGAATTGAACTTCGAATTGCTACCACATCCACCGTATTCGCCAGATTTGGCTTCCAGCGACTACTGGCTGTTCGCAGACCTCAAAAAAATGCTCGCCGGTAAGAAATTTCGCACGAATGAAGAGGTTATCGCTGAAACTGAGGCCTATTTTGAGGCAAAAGATAAATCGTTCTACAAAAGTGGTATTGAAATGTCAGAGCGGCGTTGGAATGATTGCGTTGCTCTTGATGGAGATTTCGTTGATGAATAAAGCTAATTTTGAACCAAGAAAATCGTGTTTTCTTTGTTAGGCCCGGGACTTTTCAACCCATGTGTTAAATTTGTCACCAGATTCTTTTAGTACTATCAGTAATAGAGGCATAAGTTTACCAGATACAGATATTAACAAACAACAACACACGGCACTGTGTCAATCAGTGGCATCTGATACCATATCAATTGGCGATTGCAGTTATGTACTTTAATAAAATTTAATTCATTAATTTAATTTAATTTATGCGAAGGAAATTGAACTACCTAAATTGTATAAAGTGGGATTATCTAAATTAACAGTTTCCCTTCTTTGATATATGTATATGCAGTACGTCCGTAGCATAAGATATAAGTTCTTATGTTAATATCACCTTTGGAACATCTTAAACAATTGGAAATGTTTTAAAGTCAATAATTGCTTTTCAACATCACTATAATCAGCTCTAGCATAAGAAGGTGGTGCTTAAATGCAACGTTCTGCATATACCACATTCACGTGTCCTGAAAGGCCTTTCGATAAGATATAATATTTGCATTTAAACTTTTGTTCTATCTATTTCCGTTCAAGAATTAAATTAATACAACTGAAAATGTCTGATTTTTCGGAGTGTTTCACTCTCTCATAGTGAATTTCTATTTTAAAGTCTCAACATGTTCTACTTACCTATCAAGTTTCACAAAGATCTGAATTTGACACCCGGGACCTTTCCTTGTAAGTGAAGAATGCACTAAAGCATATAAATGCTAAAAATTCTACCTAGGAGATACGTATTATACAGTCCCTGTCCGATTTATTAGGGCCACTTGCTAAAATAGCGATTTTGTTAAAATATATAATGAAAAACGTATTGTACAAGCATAAGTTTATAAACATCGTTGCAATTATATAACCAATAACTTTTATAATTGCTCTTATTCTTTTTGGCATACTGTCTATGCAGGTGTTAATGGTGTAATTATAGAGTCATTTTGCCACACATCCTCAATATTTCTTACTAATTGGTCTTGTGTAGTGTTTCTTCTCGAATACATGCGTGATTTTAGAACACTGTGCACGTGCTCAATTGCATTGAGATGGGAAGAATTTCTCGGCCAAGGTAACACTGACAGAGCGAGCGTTTCCAAAAAACTTTGGATGGATTTGGCCATGTGGCATGGTGCCTTATCGTGCATGGAATGTATAAGGGCTGCTCGCTTCGTCGTCGGTGTTAACCTTTGCTCTTTCAGGGGGCGTCTGCATTTTAATCTGGCTTCGTACAATCGTCTGCGTACTGTAGGCGTAGATATTTGCATTTCCTGTTGAGCTATTACATTTCCTATTTCTTGGTGGATAAACCTCAGTTTTCGTTGCTAGTTGCAGGATACGTCGATCATCTCGATTGGTAGTGATCCTTTTCTTGCCGCTAAACGCTCTTCCGGTACTTTCTATTATTAAAACGGTGATTCGCTGCACTGTTTATCGGGATACTTATTCTTTCTTTGCAATTGTGCGTTGAGAATACAGTCCCTTACACAACAATACGCAGTTTTTTCTAATTTGGTATGTTCTTTTTTTACCCATAACGAAAAAATATAAAGCGCATACAAGCAATAATTTAAAGTGTAACACAAACACGGAATAAACGTTGTTACATAAACAGATACGAATTACTGTGTCTTTCAATCTTAATTCTACCCATCTTCCATACAGTACAGAATGATTCATGAGGGGGATAATAATTGGTCCTGAAGTAGCAGTTTCTCGATTTCTTAGAAAGATATTTAGGGAACGTATTTAGATAGGTATTGTAAATCCTATTCGTGAATTTTATACTTGTATTTGTAAATTATCGCGTTGGAAACACACATAAACTTAAATTTATAAGCTGGCCCTAATAAAATGGACAGGGACTGCATAGTACGTTCGAGCACGTGTGGTAAGATATTTCACACATAGAACCTTTGCAAAAGACGTCAAAAGATTGATTAATTCCACAAAAGCAGCGTAAATAAGTCGTATTTACGCCAAAATTAACTAAATAGATGATGTACATATGTACATTGCTTTCACCAAACATTTTTGCGAAGTAAAATTTCTATAAACATATTTACGTTAGATGAAGAATTTTAATGAATGTGTTTTCTTATATCATACTTCCATTGTAAAAATTATCTTTAGAAGCTAATCTTTTAATCGCGACATATTTTTGGGTGTCAAAAATTTTACTCTCAAAAAGATTAGAATTTTGACAAGGATATTACATAATACGCATCAATTTGATGCAAGTGTTGCACGCCTAGAAACTTTTTCTATGCATATAAATTGCTTTGTGATTAAATTACAGTATAGGAGCCTAATCGTCCTATTGATCGATTAAGTATGTTATTTGCGAGTAGTAGTTAAAAAAAATTGAATAAAGCAGCACCATTATTTATATGCGCAGCTGACCTTGCCACCATATCTATTTTATTTTGATTAAGGTTTTATAAGAACAATTTCTATACAAAATAAACAATTGTATTTAGTATTTTGTCGATTTTTTTTTTACACAAAATGCTGCATTACGAGGGCGACCTAAAATGTTTCTGGAATCGGCAAGAAATGGCGCATGAAGGTTGAAGTGGATCTATTGATCGGCAAGGACAATCTTTTTTATAGCAACTGTCAAAATTTCAGATGTCTATTGTCAATAGTTGTTGTTTAAGAGTGTGTTTTGTCTAGCATGTCAGGCGGTTTCGCAAAAATGGATAAGATCGAATTTCGTGCCACTTCTGGACGGCTGGGAAAACGGCCACGGAAATTCGAAATATTTTGCTAGAGGTTCATGGCGGATGTACTCCATCATTTTCGACCATCAGCTTCTGGGTGAACGAGTTCAAACGTGGCCGCACAAGCACAAGTAACGAACCGCTACTAACAACAGGTATCTCAGAAGAACACATTACCCATATCCTACATGAAATTTTGGGTATGAAAAAGCTTTCGGTGCGATGGGTACCGTGTTTGCTCATACCGTAGCAAAAACGAAATCGGGTGACCGTTTCGGAGGAGTATCTGGCCAGGATCCAACGCAATCCAAGGGATTTCCTCATGGGTTTCGTAACCGTAGATGAAGGAGTGGATCCACCACTACATACCGAAAACCAACGGACAGTCGAAGCAGTGAACTTTTTCGGGCGCATCGGCTCCGAAGAAAGCAAATACCGTTCCATCGGCCGGAAATGTCATGGCGACCATTTTTTGGAATTTGAAAGATGTGATCCTCATCGACTATCTGCAGAAGGGAAGGACGATCACGATTTATTGACCCGATTCGATGCAGTATTGAAGGAGAAACGGCCTCCTTCGCAGCGGAAAAAGGTGCTTTTCCACCACGATAATGCACCGGCTCATTCATCACGCATCGTCGTATCCAAATTGAATGAGTTACGCTACGATTAGTCTCTCATCCTCCATATTTACCGGACCTAGCCCCCGGCGACTATTTCCTATTTCCAAACCTGAAAAAATCACAGAGAAGAAAGAAATTTGCCTGAAATGATGAGGTCATCGCCGCTACAGATGACTATTTTGCAAACCTCGCAACACCCTACTTTTCTTGAAGAGACTGGAGCACCATTTGAAAAAATGTATTGATCTTCCAGGAGACTATATCAAAAAGTAAAAATAAAAAACCACACCGTGTTTTTCTTGTCGATTCCGGAAACATTTCAGGTCGTCCTCGTACTTAGTATTCTTAGTTATATGCTATCTAATTGTATATTGATTGTAGGAGATTTGTTCCTTCCTTTGTTTCTGATACATACTTTACTATACTTAGTAATTTCAAGGATTTTAGTAACTTGCAACAATTAAATACAATTTTCAATGTTAATCAACGACTGTTAGACTTTGTATTTTCTCATTTTTCTTGTACCGTATTAGATATACGTATAGAATCTTCCCCATTTACTAAATAAGTAAATTTACCACATTTAGTATGAATCTCCGTCTAGATGCTTTTAATTTTAGAAAGATTAATTTTCCATTGTTATATAACAACTTGTATTCAATGAATTGATCTGTTTTTGGAGGTATTAGTGATGAGGCATGTTGCATATTTTATGACATTTTGTATGAAGTGTTTAGCAAATGACCGTTTCGAAGGAGTGTCTGGCCAGGATCCAACGCAATCCAATGGACTTCTTCATGGGTTTCGCAACCGTGGATGAGACTTGGAACCACCACTACATACCGGAGATCAAGGAACAATCGAATCAGCTCCGAAGAAAGCACAGACCGTTTCATCGGCCGGAAACGTCATGGCGACTAAAGGTGTGATCTTCATCGATTATCTGCAGAAAGGAAGGACGATCGCGGGGCAATAGTACAGCGATTTATTGACGCCAAATTGAATGAGTCACGCTACAAATTAGTTTCTCGTCCTCCATACTTAGCGGACCTACCCCCCAGCGACTTTTTCCTATTCCCAAACCTGAAAAAATCACTGAGAGGAAAGAGATTTGCTTCAAATGAGGAGGAGGTCATCGCCGCTACAAATGACTATTTTGCAAACCTCGAAACATCCTTCTTTTCCGACGGCTTGAAGAGACTGGAGCACCGTTTGAAAAGTAATTGATCTTCGAGGAGACTACATCGAAAAGTAAAAATAAAACACTACACCAACACCGTGTTTTTCTCGTTGTTTCCGGAAAAATTTCAGGCCGCCCACGTATATAGCTTGTTAAAATGTGGGCGCGACGCAAAAGGAATACTTTGCCCTGGATTTATCCATCATCGTTTCATTCATCGCCTGCGAAGTCTCCGCCCTCTATAGGGTCACATTTATATCAACGATGCCGAATTTTCATTGATAAAGAGATTCCAACCCGGTTTTATACTATACGGTGGTAGATCTTCGCTAAAATCGCGTTTGTGTTTGATAAATTTGCGTTTCCTCGCTTATTTATAATGTATGCATATGATCAAAGGCGTAGATTAGTAATTAATGCGGTTTTTGAGGCTAATTTATTGGCCTGTGTTTCACGAGTGTAAAAATAAATTCTATGTAATTAAGACATCATATGGAACTGTTACAAAGGAAGCATTCACGATCGTAAAAGTAATTTTTCCGGTATGTCGTGTGCAAGGTTATCTGTTTGTGCGTATTCAACATGTAATGTTAATACTTGAATTTAATTTGAATACGGGACTGGTCAATATAACATTGTTGCCAATTTCATTATTTATATTGAAAAGGGTGTTCGCACAGAGATAAATTTCATGAGCGATGTATATCTCGTATTCTACGCATTTAAACGACTAAGAAATATGCAGTCGTGACGACACGGAAGACCTTTGGATTCGTTGTAGTGTAAGAGTTTCGTGTTCATCTGGTGGATTTTTAATGAATTTCTAAGAATTGTGTGGCAGTGCAGCTTCGTCAGTACAGTGGTTAGTGGCAATAGATAATCAAGTTATAAGAATTTACAGTTTAATATTAATTAAAAATATTAACAACACATTACGGGAATGCTTTCGGGAAGTTAGTATATAGAAGAACACTTATTAAATTTGTTTTAATGTTTTTTGACACAAAAAGAGCAATAAAAATGCCACTGTTTGGGAAGAAGGATAATGAAAGACGAGTTAGAAGGGAAACAAAAGAAATCGACAAGCAGCATTTGATTGAAGACAAATATGTTCTTAAGGAATTACTCGGAACGTAAGTAAAATAATGCATAGAATTAAATAAGTAACCTATACTTGATTTTGTTTAAATTTTAGAGGGGCATTTTCTGTGGTTAGATTGGCTGAAAGTAAGGAAAAGTCTGGCCAGTTGTATGCTGTTAAGATAATTGATAAGAAAGCACTTAAAGGTAAAGAAGATTCATTGGAAAATGAAATAAAAGTATTACGAAGGTATGCCACATTGGTTATAAGTAAAGTGTTAACCGTTTCTATATTTACCCAATTCTTAGATTAACTCATCCTAACATCGTACAGTTACTTGAAACATATGAGGACAAATACAAAGTTTATTTGGTCATGGAACTGTAAGTAAAAGTATTATTTCTACTCCTTATCACCAGTTGATTTTAGTGTTAACATTATGTCTGCACGTCTATTTTGTTAACTTTTTCGCATCGTACAGTTTATGTAAACCATTCTGTTATTTATTTATATAAACATTATCATTCTCAGCATTTTTTTATGTATGAAAATTACATAAACATAATGTGTCTTTCATCATTTTGTGTAACTTTATTTTATATGTAACACTTACTATAACATCTGTTATTTAAATAGTTGTTTACTAAATTATATCTTCGTAATTGTTTTTGTTTCTAGAAAATATCTAAGGCAATCATTATTTAAAATTTACCAAGACTTTCTTGAATAATGCAAATTTATTACTTTGTTTATTTTCAACTCAAAATTACTTTTGGAAACCATTATCATGTCCAAATTACAATTTAATTTATGACATGTTATTAAAATTATTTTAATTTAAGTGGAACATGTGAATGTTGCATCTTTACTATTAATTGCTTCTCATATTAATGTAATCCATCAATATCCAATTATTAATTTGATATACTCAAGATTTGAACTCAGGGCGAGCTTTAACAAATGAAAATTGAAGCAAAATTATATGCGTTTTCTGAAACCTTTTAAATTCATATCGTTACATTAAAAAAATTTGGAACCTTATAACTAGTCTCGGCAAAGTGGGGCAAGTTACAGTGCGGTGTGGAGAACAACGTGTTCAGTAACTTTCATGTACTTGTGTGCCACGAAATCACAAACTGGGTGGCATCTAGTAAATATTAGAATTATTAAAGGTGTTTCCAACTTGTTTCAGTCAAATCATTACGGCGTTCAGAATAAATATTTTGATAAATACTATGATGAAAACATTTCATATTACACTTTTATTTTTCTCGTCTTCCTCTGTACATACGAGGGCGACCTGAAATCTAGCCGGAATTGACAAGAAAAACACGGTATTGGTGAGGTTTTTTATTTTTATTTTTCGAAGTTCAATACACTTGTTCAATCGGTGGTCCAGTCTCTTCGAGTCGTCGGAAAAGTAGGATGTTTTGAGGTCTGCAAAATAGCTATCTGTAGCGGCGAAATTTTGACAGTTCGTACGGCATCTCTTGCCGATTTTCGAATCATTTGAGGTAAATTTCCTTCCAGTGATTTTTTCAAGTTTGGGAATAGGAAAAGGTCGCTTGGTGCTATGTCCGGTGAATATGGAGGAAGAGAGAGTAATTCTTAGCGTAACTCATTCAATTTGGATACGACGATGCGTGATGAATGAGCCGGTGCATTATCGTGGTGGAAAAGCACCTTTTTCCGCTGCGAAGAAGGCCGTTTCTCCTTCAATACTGCATCGAATCGGGTCAATAAATCGCTATAGTATTGCCCCGTGATCATCCTTCCCTTCTGCATATAGTCGATGAGGATCACACCTTGGGATCTTTGCTTTATTCGGAGCCGATTCGCCCAGAAAAATCCACTGCCTCGACTGTTCCTTGGTCTCCGGTATGTAGTGGTGGATCCAAGTCTTATCTACAGTTACGAAACGCATGAAGAAATCCCTTAGATTGTGTTGGATCTTGACCAGACAGTTCTCCGAAACGGTCATCCAATTTTGTTTTTGCTCTGGTGTGAGCAAACGCGGTACCTATCTCGAAAGCTTTTTCATACCCAAAATTTTGTGTAGGATATGGCCATATGAATATCATCCACAATTTAAACAGAATTCACAAACGACATCGAATCATTTCGTAATTTCTCAATTCTTTTCTTTATAGCTTTGGCATGTTTCGAATCAAATTGTAAAACTACCCTCTTTACATCATCAACGTGTTCACAGTAATAAAACGCAGCCTTTAACCATGTTCCCCTATGCGTAGTAATTGGCTGTGGTGGTTCAGGCACTTTGGAACACATTTTGTGAAATCTTTTTCTATGTTTTGAGGACTGTAGAAATACTGCCTTCGTAATTTAAACAGAATCGAAAACACGGAAATAATCGAAAAATGTTTTATTCTCATGCAAAGGCACGACTTCCTTTAAAATCAAATTCAAATTTTATTAATGTCGTAACATATTAGCATGGAATTTTGAATCGCCTTCTTCGGAGCTGGTGTTCATAAAGGCATCGTCATCACTGCCAATATCACTCATTTTACAAAAGCAATTAAAATTCCAGCTTGTCTTTTTACAATTTGACTACTAAACTAGTACTCAGCTTTGTACTGCCCATGTCAGTACGATTTCTACTCTGGATCATGGTACATGCACGATACAAATTGAAGTTGAAACGCTACAGTTATCATTCCATGTACGATGTATAATTTAGTTGAAACGCCTTTTTTACAATGCGCAAGTACCGGACGGTAATTTTTATCAGGGAATTAGAACAAATCTATTATTGCAATTTTTTGAAGTTTAGTTGGAATAGCATAATTAAACCTAATTATGAATAGATACAGGTTCAAATGAAAATTAATCAAAATTACAGTAAAACTCGCTTATAACGTACTCGTCGGGACCATACAAAACAGTATGTTATAAAAGAATATAAAGATTATGTATATAATGTCAAAATGTATTTTTATTTATAAAATAATAAAGATACACGATAATAATAATAGTAAGCATATACAGTAGAACTCTTTTATAACTTCGGCTGTAACGACACTCCTTTTTTAGCGTCAAATTTTAAGCGGTCCCGTACTTTACTATTCAAACGTACAGGAGAAAATCCGCTTTTAGCGTCAATAACCCCTGATATAACGACAAATATTTACCACTTGAGGTATGTATTTATATTATCATTTTTGGCTGGTATTTGCCTAGCCTGCAACCGACCGTTTGGGGATTCCAAGAATATTACCGTTCGTTGAATTAGGATTTCTTGCAATTTGCCTAGCCTGTAACGTTCGACCGTTCGGGGATTCCAAGAATATTACCGTTCGTAAGAAATTTCCTCGGTCGGCATTTGAATCGTGTGAGTGAAACATCGAGATTTCTTTGCCACCCTTTTATACATCCCCAGACTGTGGACGTATCGCAGAACGGTGCGCTGACTTTTCTGTGAAGTTGCCGCAAGCTCAGCTGTACTTTTTCGCGGTTCTCTTAACACTTCGCCCACAAACACTCTTTTACTTCTTTCAGAAGGTCCAGCACGGCCTGGTCTCGACTCCACTGTTGTTTTTTCCTTGCGTTTAGATTGTGTAATCACACGGTTAACTGTGGACAACGGAATATTTAAAAATTTACTTATTTCACATTGCGAAGACTCTGGCCAACGATGCGACCCCATGTGAAGTCGGTAATATCACTCGAACCTTGTAAGCGAGGCATAGTTGTAACGATACTAAACTATGACGAATTCCTTCCGATACATCTACCCCTACCCTAATGACAAGAGAAAGTTCTTAATTCGTTCTTAGAATTTAGCTGTTTACATATTTATACCGCTTTACCTGGTATCTATTTTATTCTGTCACCCTAGTGTATATTGGGTCATAAAATATAATAGGTTTGTAATCATTCTCTAATCGAATTACTTGGAAGTTTGCCTGTACAACTAATAAACATTAAATTTCATACAGGACCTAATATAAACGTTATTTATATATAAACGCAATTATATTATCTTTTAGTAGAGTTTACAACATTTTACTTGGTGTCCGAACTAATATGGACAGTAGTGTACATACATTTAGGGTATCATGAAAGTGTCAGTATTTCGCTCAGAATATCCATCTACGAATACTAAACAACGGAAAGGAACAATAAACTATGAAATCATTATTATCAAATTTATTTTCGCTGCAATTGTGTGCATGTAAGTTATGCAAATTAAAAAATTAAATATAATTGTATTTTCGGTACTGTTTATTTTGGCGAGTGCTTTAGCTATCAAATTATCTATAAAGTGCCAGTTGATCCCATATAATCCATTAGACCAATTACTGCTGGGGCTCGCTAAAGCACTTACCCCCTCTACTGTCTGATTGTCTCGCATGTTAAGCTCTCGTGCTATTAACGTTTCCACTATTTCATTATTTTATCCCTGCTGAAAACTAGGTATTTTAGTCTCCACAGACGAAAGTCCATTGAATTAAAATCTCGTGATAAGTTAAAATAAGCACAATGAAGAAAAAATACATCTAGAACAAAAATACAAACACAGTAACATCATATTTATATTATCATTTGTTATAGATTATTCCAAAAAGAGAGAGATTAAGTTCTAAACAGACCCCCAGCCCAAATTACATTCTATAAATTTGTGAAATCTAGGTAGAAATACTGTAAAAATTCGGCATACTGTTCAGAAGTCAATCGTCCTCTAATGTGTACAATTTTCTTTGGACCAGCTCTCATCCACCCCAAAACCCGCATCTAATCCGTCCACTTCTTCTTGTTCTCTGAACATGTTGAATTACATACCTAGTATTATTCCATCGCCATAATACCATTGGTGTATCATCGGAGGTTGTAAAATCTTTCTCATGAGAATATAACATTTTGCCAATGTCTATTTATGTTTTCATTAGCAAAATTAAGTCATGCGGCTGCATGGTCTGCTGTTATGAATGCCGTTTTTTTGATTTTTGTTGTACTAAACGGATATTCAGTAATAAACTCAACAATCCTGTTTGCATCTTCTCCCTCTAATAATGGCGTTCTTGCTGTCCTTCGAACTGTTACAAGGGGTTGTCTCGATATGGTTCATACTGTCATATTGCGATATCCATCGCTGAACCTCCCTTCTATAAATAATAGAAAAATACATTAAGGCTACATCCATTCTTTCAAAGTGTCTAGACAATAAATAGTATTTACTTTATTAAAATTTGTTTCCAGTGGAGAGATTAATTAACTTGAAAACTTGAATAATTTTTTTCAGTTTTGATATTTTTACTTATATAGGGTGTCCGTCTCAAATTATTCAGATTAAAAATAATAAGCCTAACAAATTTGAATTGTGTTTGCTGATGCTTCAAAATTAGAAATATATAATGATGATAATGAAATATTGCTTATAATCCAAATCAAATGAAAATTACCGATTGTCTTGTTGACATCTCTCATAGCAATTATTTTATCTCTCATTTCTGAAGTATCCTTTTAGGCATACTGATTTTCAAAAACAATATTCATTTTCTCTTCACCAAAATTAGGAAAATTCATTGTCATCGTAGTACCCTTACTATTTATTTCACTTTCTTTCCCACTACGTTTATTTTTCTTAGAATTTAAGGCGAAACAATTACAATAGCTACTGTAATGTTTGAAACCAATGTATCAATTCAACATTAAAGATTTTATAGGCAAATGGAGAATTATTATGAGTATTTATATTGTTTAAGAAGTATATTATTTCATGTTTAGACCGTTTATAATTATAATTAATAAATAGAATTAAGATATTAACCAATTAAACCTCCTTCATTATAAATTGGGTTTTCGGTACGGTAATAAAAGGATCATAAATGTAACATAATTTTCCTGCCCTAATAAATGTACAGCTGCGAGCAAATGTTATAGGCAGGGTAACTTTTTTAGCGTTACGATAAGACTTGAATCTCAAAACTAATTCAGTTTATATATAAGGTTCTTTTATTAAATAAATCAGTATTTATCTATCAATCGTTCTTCTCGCACAGTCGTTACACGTTCTCTACCGCTCTTGGGTGGATTATGATACTCTCCAGTCCTTCGGTAGCGGCTAATTGTGTTTTGCACTACACAACGCGAACATTTTATTGTCTTAGCAATTTTTATTTGTGACAATCCTTGTTTGTGCAATAAAATTATCTGGCCTCGTCAAGCCTCAGATATTTGGGGCTTTTTTGACATATTGTGTATACACACTAGGAATCTCTAGGAATTTCTACTTTAGATAACGACCAGGTATAGGTTCACAGTACCCTTGTTCTAAGAAGCGCTGCCTGCTGGGCGAAACACATGTTTGATTAGGGTGCCTATAACATTTGCTCGCAGCTGTATAATATAGTGCAGGTAGAGATGATAGTTTCGTATTATTTACTCGTACTAGAATTATGAATTTAGATTTAGGTGTTATTGTTCTTGTAAATAGTGAATATCAATGAAACTATTTAAAATTAGAAATCTGCGCAATGATTCTTGCTTTACATAATCTTAGCCGAAGTAACAGAGATGTTAGAATACACTAGGGTGACAGAATAAAATAGACACCTACTAATTAAAAAAAAGATTCTATTCTCGTTATATATACAAAATATTTTTAAATTAGACTAGTATTTTGTCGATCCACCTTTACTTGCGTGAAGTGCTGCGAGTCGTCGTGGCATAGAATCTATTAAATGATTAATGGTGTCTTCTGGAATATTTAACCACTCTTCTGTAACAGCTGCCACGAGTTCTTCCTTATTGCTGGCTTTTCGGGATCGTTTCGCCATATTTGTCTGGATTATGTGCCAAACATTCTCTATCGGATTCATGGTAAAATCCGAATCCCCTGTTCCTCTTTCCATGTGGTTGTTGTTCTTGCTTTGTGGCAGGGTGCTCCATCCTCTATAAAATGGCGTCTTCTTTAGATAAAATGGCGTTGTCGAATATCGGTAGTAGTCCTTCTGTTAATATTTGTATATATTTTGCCGTGTTTAGATTTCCGTCGCAGATTACTAATTGCGATCTTCCACCATACCATATCGCGCCCCACACCATGATGTTCACACCGCCGTATTTCACCGTCTGAAGCAAAAACTTGTCGTCCAGTTGCTGTGACGAATGTCTCCATATTCACGTACGACCAACTATCACTGAATTGGCAGTATCTGCCTTCGTCTGAAAAAATGACAGACCGTCAAAACTCTTCGGGCTTCGTTCGCATTTCGATTGCCCAAGCCATTCGGCGCCGTTTTTAAAACGCCGTAAGGAGAGGTTTTTTCTTTGCCACCCTTTTATACATCCCCACACTGTGGAGGTATCGCAGAACGGTGCGCTGACTTTTCTGTGAAGTTGCCGCAAACTCAGCTGTACTTTTTCGCGGTTCTCTTAACACTTCGCGCAGAAGCACTCTTTTACTTCTTTCAGAAGGTCCGGCACGACCTGGTCTCGGCTCCACTGTTGTTTTTTCCTTGCGTTTAAATTGTGTAATCACACGGTTAACTGTGGACAACGGAATATTAAAAAAATTACTTATTTCACGTTGCGAAGCGCCGCGTTCACTCTGGGCAACGATGCGACCCCGGGTGAAGTCGCAAATATCACTCGAACCTTGTAAGCGAGGCATAGTTGTAACGATACTAAACTATGACGAATTCCTTCCGATACATCTACCCCTACCCTAACGACAAGAGAAAGTTCTTAATTCGTTCTTAGAATTTAGCTATTTACATATTTATACCGCTTTACCTGGTGTCTGTTTTATTCTGTCGCCCTAGTGTATAACGTTAAAAAATATCAAGATGCTGACTCATTATATATTAAATGGACAAGATGACGGAAAGTAACGATACCAAGCAGAACGCCGAAAAATTATGACTAGTGACGGAATAGACGAGAAACCGGACCTGAAATTGTTTTAAGAGTATTTTATTAAATACAAGACTATAATTTGCTTTAGAATACCACTTACTTTATTTATGGATTATTTCTTAGCGTGGGTAAATAAGCTTGTCGGATAATGTATGTAAACGACAATAAGCTTTTATATACGCTCTGTAAATAAAATTTACTAGGTGTACGCATAAGTTTTTCACTAAAAAGAAACGGAATTTTCAAGGGAAACTATTTTTTTTATTCAAAATATTGGCCATCAGCTTCTACATATGTCACCTATCTATCAGGTAATTTATGGCTACCATGCTTTGCTTTTTGCAGCTATTTTCAAATTTCCTCGAAATTGCTGAAGGCCTACTCTGGGAGCGCGTGCTCGATTGATACGATGAGATGATAGGTGGCGCCAGGTCTGGGGAGTACGGCAGGTGCGGAAGGATATTCCATCCATGCGATTTCAAAGTGTCTTCCACTGGTTTTGTTGTGTAAGATGGCACAAAATCACTTTGTTTTCTGGCCCATTCAGGTCGTCTTTCGATTAATGCGTGTTTTAAATTAATCATTTGTTGGCAATAGCGTGGTTTGGCCGCATTTCAAGAGTTGGTAATGCACAATACCACTCTGGTCCCTCCAGACATAGAGCATGGTCTTCTTGCTGAAGCGATTTGGCCTTGGTGTTGAAGAACCAGCTTCGCCAGGTGAAAGCCACGATTTTTTCCGCTTTGAGTTTTCAAAATAAATCCATCATGATTTCCTTTTGCGGCATTAAAGCAGCCTTTCACAGGTGACTTTGCGATTTTCTATTTGACGTTCATTCAAATCCTGTAGGACTCATTTACCGATTTTATTGAACTTCCACATTGTTTCTTGTGACGCATGTAATTGCCGTTAGGGTTGAGTTAGGTCATCATCCAATACGTCCTGCAATTTCTCGTCTTCGCATTTTTGTAGGCATCAAGCATCAATTAAGGCCACCACTGTACATTTTCGTCTGATTTTCCGAGAGAAATTATACATGATATATGAAATTATTATTACTATTGTAACGAAAATAAACAAGCAAAAAAAGGAGGAAAAACTAAGTTTTCGATTTTGGAGTATCAAATCTTTTTAAAGTTTCATCAGTTTTTCAAACTAACTACAAAAAGAAAACGTAAAATTTTTCATGAAATATCTTTTATCGACTAAGCAAGTCATCGAATTTACAGCAACCTGTACGGTTCAATTTTACACGCATGATTTTCTTTTCTGGAATATGTAACAAATAGCTACAAGATTTTTTTTTTTTTTTTTACAAAAAAAAAATAGAGTGACTGGAGGGGAGCTATTCGATCGAATTGTCGAAAAGGGTTCGTATACAGAAAAAGATGCTTCAGATTTGATAAGACAAGTATTAGAGGCAGTTGATTATATGCACGAGCAAGGCGTTGTTCATCGAGATCTCAAAGTAAGTTGGACTTTTATTGACTTTACAACAGCTAACTGAACCAATCTTTTTTTCCTAGCCGGAAAATCTCCTGTATTATAGTCCAGACGAAGACAGTAAAATTATGATAAGCGATTTCGGTCTATCAAAAATGGAAGATTCTGGTATTATGGCAACTGCCTGTGGAACACCGGGTTACGTAGGTTAGTACATATTTTTTATTTGCTTCTGTTAATTTCTTTAACCGCTTTCTTTAATTGCCTCGGAGAACTATCATTATTATAAAAAAATACATTTGCTTCCTAGCATTTGCAATTTTTTGAACTTCATTCCAAGTTTTTCCTTCCTTATCTAAAACTTTAACTACTTCTTTAATCCAGCTCCTTTTTGCCCTCCCTCTTGTTCTTTTGTTCTGTATCTTTGCTTAACCGGAATTGTATTGTCCATCCTTTGTAGATGTCCCCACCATGATGATAGTCTTTATTCGACATCATTTCTTTCTAGTGATTCTGTTTGTAGCTCTCTTCTTGTTCGTTCCTTATCCTGCCTTCTAGTTACATTTTTCACTCTTCTTAGATATTTCACCTCCAGGACTTGGACCTTACTTTTTTCTTGACTATTTAGTACCCAGGTTTCACATCCAAAGGTGAGAATTGATAGCATTATTGTTCTGTAGACGGTCATTTTTGTTTGTTTTGTTATTTCCTTTTCTGTTTATAAATCTTGAGTTCATAGCATGGTATACCTTTTTGGCTTTCTTTATTAAGTTCTTCTTCTTGTCTCTAACTTGTATGTGTATTTCCTTTTCGTCTATTGATATAACCATTACTTTTGTTTTGTTTGTGTTAATTTTTATTCCATATTCAGTGAGTGCGTTGTTCCAGACGTTTATGTTGTGCTGTAGAGCCTTTTCATTTCTGGCTATCACTGCTACATCATCTGCGAATACACATGCTGTAATTCCTACGTTTTTTAAGTTGTGATGTCCAATATAAAAAGCATTGTTCTCCTCCTTGTTTCTCTAATAATTTCATCCATAAATTTTATAAAAGGTAGAGGGCTAAGTCCGCTACCTTGTCTAACACCTTCCTTTGTATAGAATACCTCTGATTTCATGTTTCTACTGTTCTACTGTTCCTTCATATAAACGTTTGACAGCTGATATTAGTTTGCAATTTGCTCCTCTCTTATATACAGTCTGTAAAACAAAAGAAGATGGAATGTAAAAACATCAAAACAATATAAAACTTAAAATATGTGTATTTAGTAGGAATGTATATTGTAATACCTAATGCGCACTACACTTAATATGGGGTCCAGTCTCCATCGTTGTCGATAATCGCCTGGCAACGACGCCCCATTCTCCCAACCAAGCTTTCGGCATAAGAAGTTGATAACGATCGCCATATCTGTCGGAGGTTCTTCGATAATTGCTTTACTGTGTAGGCACGTTTACGTTGAAGTTTGTGCTTCATCATTTCCCACACATTTTTAATTGGATTTGCATCTGGGCTCAGGGAGGGCCATTCCAACGTCGAAATATGATTTTCTAACTTCCACTCCGTACAACGTCTACTTCGATGCTTTGGATCATTGTCCTCTTGCAGAATCCACTGATTATTATTCTGTCGAAACCACTTCCTCACAGATGGAATGAGACCCTTTTTGTACAGTTTCACCATTCTTTCTGCATTCAGGTTCTCTGTGAATACGCACAATGATCCAAAGCCGCGCACATTAAAGCATTCCCACACATGGACCTTAACTGGGTGCTTTACTGTTCGTTGTACAACTCGGTGGTATTGCGTAGACCAAGCTCTTTTTGTCTGCGGCCATGCATAAAAAGAAGCCTCATCTGTGAAAACAACATCAGACCAATCTCGATGACTGTTGTTGCTCGCCCAAACGCGGCGCGCTTCTTGATGTCGATCCGATAGCAACGGTTTCATTATCGTATTGCGGTATGCTATGCTGTCTTCACGTAGGCGATTTCTAATCGTCATTATACTTACTTTAATTTGTTTTTTTTTTGTTTTTTGTAACTGATACTGCCCCTGTCGCAACGTGTATTCCGGGTTTCTTTTAAACAAATTAATTATCGCTTTGGCCTGCTTTGTTGTGGTTTTTCGTTTTTTACCGCGACCTGGGAGAACATCTACTGTTTTGTTCGCTTTATATCGGTCCACCCACATTTTTACAAACCCCTCCGACTTTCGCATGTAACACATGGGCTGAAAAGTCCCGGGCCTAACAAAGAAAACACGGTTTTTTTGGTTCAAAATTAGCTTTATTCATCAACGTAATCTCCATCAAGAGCAACGCAATCATTCCAGCGCGGCTCTAACATTTCAATACTACTTTTGTAGAACGATTTATCTTTTGCCTCAAAATAGGCCTCAGTTTCAGCGATAACCTCTTCATTCGTGCGAAATTTCTTACCGGCGAGCATTTCTTTGAGGTCTGCGAACAGCCAGTAGTCGCTGGGAGCCAAATTCGGCGAATACGGTGGATGTGCGAGCAATTCGAAGTTCAATTCATGTAGTTTTGCCATTGTTTTGATTGACTTGTGACACGGTGCGTTGTCTTGATGAAACAAAATTTTTTTCTTTGCCATATGCGGTCGTTTCTTTGCAATTTCGTCCTTCAAACGCTCTAATAACGCTATATAATATTCACTGTTGATGGGATTTCCTTTCTCAAGATAGTCGATGAATATTACACCACGCACATCCTAAAATCCCGAGGCCATAACCTTTCCAGGCGATCGTTGTGCATTCGGGCGCTTTGGACGAGGTTCACCAGTTGCTGTCCACTCAGATGACGATCGTTTTGATTCCGGAGTGAATGATGGATCCATATTTCATTCATTGTCACATATCGACGCAAAAATTCCGGTTTGTTACGTTTAAACATGACCAAACACTGCTCAGAATCATCAACACGTTCTTGTTTTTGGTCAACAGTGAGCAAACGCGGCACCCCGGCACCCACTTTGAACAGAGCTTTCTCATAGTCAAATGCTCATGCAATATAAAACCAATACGTTCTTTTGATATCTTTACGATGTCAGCTAACTCACGCAACTTCACTTTTCGATCATTCAAAACGATTTTGTGGATTTTTTTATGTTTTCTGGTGTTACCGCCTCATTTGGACGTCCACTGCGTTCTGCATCATCGGTGTCTCTACGACCACGTTTGAAGTCAGCAAACCAACGTTTTATTGTTGTTTCTGATGGAGCGGAGTCCCCATAACACTTTTCAAGCCATTGCTTCGCTTGAACGGTATTTCTTCCCATCAAGAAGCAGTGTAAAATTAAAACACGAAATTGTTTTTGATCCATTGTTTTGAAAATAACAAAAGTAGCGTGACTCTTAGCACAATAACTCACAAACTAATGAATAGAATATCATGAAATTTTAACAGCTGTCTTTTGAAGGTTAGTACTAACTGAGAGAAAGGTGACTGCAATAAAACTAGCGTCATCTATGTGTTAGGCCCGGGACTTTTCAGCCCATGTGTTATCTTGATGCAGCCGTTATCGACATTTTAGGTCCTTGCAAAGAAACAGCTTCGTACCGTTTTAAATAGGGCAACAACGCTCATAACTACACTGACTCTGTTTTCTTCGGCTGACAAAGTAAAACTGATATTAAAATCTTACCATAAGCAGGTAGCGACCCCTTTTCTCTTGTTTTACAGACTGTAGACATTCCCATACTTTACTTCTCTGTACCTTGCTTTCTCCATGTCCAAAAAAGCTAAGCTTTCTACTGCAGTCATTTTAATGTAAAAATATAGTCTTGTATACTTCCGTTTTTTCTAAACCAACTTTGCACTTCCAATAATGTCGGTTCTACTACTTGCCCCAACTTCTTTTCTAACAATTATTCATAAATCTTTACTACTGTGTTTAGCAGCGTAATTCCTCGGTAGTTGTTGCAGTCTTTATTATCACCCTTTTTGTAAATTGGTAGTATTAGGCTCAGACCCCAATCTTTTTGGATTCCCCTTTTCTCCCATACTTTTGAAATTAAAAAAAAAAATTTATTGTACATAAGAAATCAAGTGCTTCAATTTTCATTTTTTTTCTACTCTACAAATCCCAACTTATAAAAAAAACACGATTTTTTTTGTGCAAAGAATTAAGTCTTTCAAAATAGATTTTTTTTTTAATATAAATCTCCATCTTTTCAATTTAAATCGAAATTGTAAAAATCCAAGAATAACTGCCTTGCGTGGTACCATATATTTCTGAACATCTCGATTGTTAATTTGTCGTCCCCTGGAGCTTTCCCGTTTTTTAAACTTTTTAGCACTTTTTCCATATGTTGTTGTGTGAACCTCTCCTCCTGGAACTCTTCGTCCACAGTATCCCGACTGCCGTCTGGGTCAGCATTTCTTGTATTGTCACTTCGCTTGGGATATTCAACAACTCCCGAAAATATTCTTTCCGTCGCGTTATAATCATTTTTCGGTTTCCGAGTATTTGTCCTTTTAATGCTGCTGAATCAACTTTTTTGTCAATTCTCATATTTTTAAGTACTTTTTGTTTTCTAATTTTAGTCCAAATTCTTTCCACGATTTTTGTTTCGCTTCCCTTACTGCGATTTTGACTTTCTCTCGTTGAACTTTGTATATTTCTTACCTTTCTTCGTTTTTACTATTTAAATAACCATGCCAAGCCATGCCTTTTTTTTATTTTCACTAGGTTCTTGATTTTCTCAGACACCATGAAGTTTGTTTTTTATTGTCATCTTTTTAAGCAATTAAATTACGGAACTTTAATTAAAATCATAGAACAGTTAGTTCCATGTATTAAACGGTAACAGCATTAGAAACACAGAGGTTTCTTTTTTCAAACGCACTGTAGTTCGAACAGATCGGATGATAGCTTAAAAGCACGCATGTTAGTGAGTGAGGTTAAGTGCTTCTGTCGTGAAATTACAATGGAAGAAACAGCAAATAATAAATTTTGTTTTAAGATAGGGAAGCAAAAATTTCTGAGGCATACGAACTGTTGAAAAAAGTGTATGGTGATGAGGGCATGTACAAGAGGTTATGAGTGGTTTACGCGATTTAAAAATGGTCGTGAAGATTTAAATATGTCATTATTTAAATCTTCACCACAAAGTGAAAATCGCGCTGAATTGGTGCAACAAAATCAAGAAATCATTGCTATCGATGGGAATTACAAAACTGTTCGATAAAATTTCATGATCGATTTCGGTAGAAGAAAGTTGTGTGCACGTTTTGTTCCACATCAGTTGAATGACCATGAATAGACCAAAAAATCGTTCGTATAATGCGTTGCAGAGACATCATTCAAACTGCTGAAAACGACCCAGATTTTCTTGATTCCATCATAACTGTTGATGAAACATGGCGCTTTGAATATGACCCTAAAACTAAGCCCCAATCTTCACAAAGGAACTCCAAAGGCGAGTCAAAACCATAAAAATTGCGCTTTCAAAAGTTAAGAATCAAGACAATACTGATAACTTTTTATGATTGTCCAAAATGAATTTGCTCCAGAAGGTGAACCTGTTAATGGATGTATCTAGAAATTTTATATCCTTTGTGGTCGAGAATTGTTCGAGTTAAGTCTGATTATCCAGTAGGAAAACACTTGTTTTCGATACACGATAATGCACCATCTCACAAAACCTTTGAAGTTGCTGAGCTTTTGACTAAAAAACAAATTTATCTCATCGCCTACCCACCGCATTCGCTTGATCTATCACTGTGCGATTATTTTCTGGACACTTTTATCATAATATTCCGTGACACTGAAGAAGACCCCACAACTCATTCCATACGCTATATTGAGTCTATAGTAGGGGTCTTCAAATTTTTCACCTTAAGAACTACAAGCTCATCATATCAACATGTAATTTTGAATTACGCGCGAATTTCAATCACGTTACAGCCATCTTTAACGGCGATGACCTCCTCATTTGAGGCAAATCTCTTTCCTCCCGGTGATTTTTCAGGTTTGGGAATAGCAAAAAGTCTCTGGGATGTAGGTCCGGTGAATATGGGGGATGAGAGATTAATTCGTAGCGCAACTCATTCAATTTGGACACGACGATACGCGATGAATGAGGCGGTGCATTGTTGTGGTGGAAAAGCACTTTTTCCGCTGCAAAAGAGGCCGTTTCTCCTTCAATACTGGATCGAATCGGGTCAATAAATCGCTGTAGTATCATCCCGTGATCGTTCTTCCCTTCTGCAGATAATCGATGAGGATCACACCTTGGGAATCTCAAAAGATAGTCGCCATGACCTTTCCGGCCGATGGAACGATCTTTGCTTTCTTCGGAGCCGATTCGCCCTGAAAAGTTCACTGCTTCGACTGTTCCTTGGTTTCCGGTATGTAGTGGTGGCCTACACATTTTTCGCCTTTAAACCTCAGAGTCTTATCTGGAAGAAGTTTATAAAATATTCCCGTTTCGTCGCCATTGTAAATTTCATTGTCTTCATAATCTTGTCTTAATTTAGGCCACACTTCATTTAGCCACGTCTCTGCTTCTGTCATATTAATACTTTTCGCTTCACCGCTCACTTTTCCGAACGTTATTGAATGTCTCCGTTTGAAACGCTCCACACACCCATTGCTGCACTTAAAATATGTCTCCAAATAAACTTCCAAATTCTTCGGCCTTTTGCATAAGCAGTGGTCCATTAACGGGTAAATTTGCACTTCTACATTGCTTAAACCACGTAATAAGCGCTTCGTCGATTTCAACCTTTTCGCACGATCGATTTTTTTTTGACTTTTCTTTCCCTTTCACAGAGGTATTCATGATTTTATTCTTATTTTTCACAATTGTACAAATCGTAAAATTAACTAACCCAAATTCGCGACACACGTCCGCTTTCTTCCTTCCACTTTCGACTGCTTTGATTATCGCGACTTTAAATTTTATTTTTTTAAAATTTGACGCTAAAAGAGGAGTGTCGTTACAGCCGAAGTTGTTATAACCGAGTTCTACTGTATATTGAATGATCGCGCAAAATAAAATGTGAAGTATGTTGCACTGTTTTTTTTTTTTTTCGAAAAAGTCGTACTAATTTTTTACACAAACCGAATATGTGAACAAAAGTACTAAATAACAAGACTATAGATCCAAAAAAATCACAAATACGCAATCAAAATAATTCCAAAGAATTGGATACGAGTAACATTTTAGTAGAATTGTGTTCCAACACATTTCGGAGTGACAGTTTTTCAAATTCATTAATGAAACATATTTTGAATGAAACACCTATTTTCGAAGGCCTACGGAATGCTCACGGACTATTTTTGTGTTTAATTATCAGACTGTGTAGGTGACAAATGAAAAGTTATTCAATATTCAATTGCACATTGGAATGTTCTTAGCCATGTAAGTAAATTAAAATTATCTAATAACTCTAAACATAATATATTGAAAGTTTAAATAAATGATTATGGCAATATAAAAATCAGAACAGTTCTCAAATACAATTTCATTAACAACAATTAAGCTAACATAGTAGGATTAATAAATCAATTGATCTTCTAATTTAAAGTTCACCACAAACAAATGAAATGAAATGTTCGACTTACATACAAAAATCAAGAACCAATCACGATCAATCTTTTTAGTAGCCTAGCAGGAACTTCATTTACATTTTCTAACTTTATAAATCTATGTAAAGATACTACTTATGGTATTATACACTGTTTATTTTTAAATGCGGATTCTTTTCACCGTTTTTCTATTTTTATTTCATTGTTATTTGTTATTCTTTTTTTACTTACAAAGAAATATAGGTAATAAAAGCGTTGAACACAATTACAACAAACGGTTACTTAAACATTTGAGAAAATAATAAATACAGGCAATGATAACAAAGCGTGTGACTGAAATAGACAATCACACAAGAGAGGTGGCATATACAGCTGCAAGCAAATGTTATAGGCAGGGTAACTTTTTTAGCGTTACGATAAGACGAGAATCTCAAAACTAAAAAGAAACACATAATTCAGTTTATAAGGTTCTTTTATTAAATAAATCAGTATTTAATGCTGCCTCCTCTAGCCTTTATTACAGCTTTAATTCTTTTAGGCATAGTAGCTACCAGTTTGTAACATGTTTCTGGGGAAATAGACGCCCATTCCATAAACACTGTTTGCTTTAGGGCTTCTTTAGAGGCATGGTTGTACGAGGGCAATCCCAAAAAAAAGGTATTTTTTGGGGACGTAGAGGAAGTTTTAATACGGTTGTTGGCAACACTGTTGTGAGTGGTGCCTTCTCCGCTACCACATAAGCACGCAGGCGCTTCGCTCGGATGCTCAGTCTTGGCTTGGTAGCCATTCGAAATGGAGCTCCCGATAAACGTTACCGCCAAGTGCGAAGTGCGCGTAGTTGTTCGATTTTTGAACGCAAAAGGGGTTAAACCGGTTGAAATTCACCGCCTATTGACGGAAGTGTATGGACAGTCGTGCATGGATGTCAAAAACGTTCGCAAGTGGTGTAGAGAGTTTACAGCCGGTCGTACTGAAATTCATGACAAAGAAAGGAACGGGAGGCCGTCAATTGCCGACGAGACAATCGCGAAAGTTTGGGAACTCATGCGTACAGATCGGAGGATCACTCTGGATGCTCTCTGCATGTTGGTTCCTGAGGTTTCCAGAAGCACCATCCACAGGATTTTAACGGAAAAGTTGCAATATCGGAAGGTGTGTGCAAGATGGGTGCCGCGTATGCTGACAGAAGACCACAAACGGCAACGGGTTGATTCTTCCCGCGAATTTCTTCGCCGCTATGGAGACGAACAGGACAACTTCTTGGACTCGATTGTCACGGGTGACGAAACCTGGGCATTCCACTTTACACCTGAGACAAAACAACAGTCACGCGAGTGGCGGCATCCCTCTTCGCCCAAGCCACGAGAATTCAACCAAACACAATCTGCCGGTAAAGTCATGGCAACTGTATCTTGGAACAGGAAGGAGGTACTGTTGGTCGACTTTCTGCCTGCTGGGACAACAGTCAACGCTGACAGGTACTGTGAAACACTGAAGAAACTCAGAAGGGCAATTCAGAATCGGAGAAGAGGGATGTTGGGCAAGGGTGTAAACATTCTCCACGACAACGCCCGTCCTCACGTCGCCCGTCAAACCGTCGATCTCCTGCAAAATTTTGGTTGGAACGTCATCACACACCCACCCTACAGTCCGCACTTGGCACCCAGGGATTTCCACATGTTCCCTAAGTTGAAGGAACATTTGTCTGGACGGCGGTTCTGCTCCGATGATGAGGTGAAAGATGAGGTTCAACGCTTCCTGAAGGGCATGGCGGCAAGCTGGTGTGACATGGGCATTGTAAAACTGCCACAGCGTCTACAAAAATGCATCGACCGAAATGGCGATTATGTTGAAAAATAAAGCATTCTTCAATCTTTAAAGTGATGTAGCAATTATAGAAATAAACGGTTCTTTGTATATCTAAAAATATAGGAGACCTTTTTTTTGGGATTGCCCTCCTATTTACGAACTCTGTCCTTCAATATATGCCATAGATTTTCAATAGGCGAGAGGTCAGGCGATTGTGGGGGCCAGTCCAAAATTCTCACTTGGTTATCAGTAAACCATTTCATTACAGGTCGAGCCTTGTGGCAAGGGGCATTGTCTTGCTGAAAATAATACTCCTCTAAGTCCATATCATAAAATCTGACAATTGATGGTTCGAGAACCTCTTCCAACATCCCGATGTAGCGTGCCCCATTCATGCGGCCCTCGCATACATGGACTTTCCCTACACCTTGTGGAGACATACACCCCCAAATCATAATGCTTCCACCGTCGTGCTTAACAGTAGGTGAAATACACTCTGAGGAAAATGCTTCGCCGGACCTCCTCCGAACATAACTTGCCCCGGAAATGCTGTGCACCTGCACAGAATAAACGAAGGACGTTAACTTTATGAATATTCCTATTTTGATGAGAAAAGTAGTGGCGCTGAGTTCAATTATGTATATTGCAAGGATTATGAAATATTTTTAAGCACTTACGTCTATATTAGATTCATCGGACCAAAGTACTTTGGCCCAGTTATTTACAGTCCAATGTCGGTACTTCTTTGCCCACGTAAAGCGTTGCTTGCGGTGTAGCTCGGTCAGTAAATGCTTGTGTCGCAGTTTCCGGGCACGTAAATTCGCCGCAGTTAACCTTCTTCGTACCGTATGCACAGAGATTGGTGCGTCTCGTTGAGCGCGAAGCTCTGCAGAAATCGCTATCGCGGATTTGTGCCTGTCCCGGAACACGATACGCTCTATCAATCGTTCTTCTCGCACAGTCGTTACACGTTTTCTACCGCTCTTGGGTAGATTATGATACTCTACAGTCCTTTGGTAGCGGCTAATTGTGTTTTGCACTGCACAGCGCGAACATTTTATTGTCCTAGCAATTTTTATTTGTGACAATCCTTGTTTGTGCAATAAAATTATCTGGCCTCGTAAAGCCTCAGATATTTTGGGCTTTTTTGGCATATTGTGTATATACAAATTTACAAAAGAAGGTCCGCAATGTAAATGAACTTTTGAAACCGACCAACGACGTTTCTTTCTCTACGCACAGTATATTACTCAACCTAAAAATTTTAATTTCTGTCTTATATAGCTTCGTAATTTATATTTTCTAGGAATTTCTACTTTAGATAACGACCAGGTATAGGTTCGCGGTACCCTTGTTCTAAGAAGCGCTACCTGCTGCGCGAAACACATGTTTGATTAGGGTGCCTATAACATTTGCTCGCAGCTGTATCTGCGATAGTACTTGTAATGTTTATTCTTTGCGAAGGGTTCATTTGTAATCAAACATTTTAAAATGTTTGTGACGTTAACTTCTATACATCAAAATAATAACTTCACAAAATGGTAATTGAAGAGATGCTATGCTGAATCCATATTACTGTTTAATCAAAATTGTTCAAAAATGTGTATAATCTGTATGTAATATACTGATCTTGTTTCTATTACCGTAGAATTTATATTACGGTATGCAGCAAAATAAACAATACTGAAATGCGTATGTGTCATGTGCTGAAACGTACCAAGTGGTTTCCGAACGTGGTTACAACGCATCTGAATGTTTTTTTAGTGTTAGTTGCTTCAGGGAGGTTCTCACTGTTGCAGAAAATGTTTTAATCGTGGAGTACTATTTTCTATTCTATTTCACTGTGTGGTTAATTTACAGATATCGCAGTAAACTCCACTCCATACAAATTAATAATTATTTGGAACACAACGTTGCAAGAGAACATGGACTCCCATTGTAAACCGTGTTACCAACTGAATGTAAAAATGTATCACACTTGCAAAATTTTCTACGCAAACTCTTAAAGTTCTTGAAATACATAACTTTTTATAACCTAATCGGTGTCTTGTATCTTTTCAAGAAAGAAATGAGTGAACGGTATCTTGAACAGTGCATTATATTAATAAATCAAACAGGCTAGACCGTGCAATTGGAAGTAGTTCCCCATTTACCAAGTTTCTGCACTTTTTTATATGTATAATATCGCTTCATACTCCTCTAATTCTCTACACGAATTTACATTTTTAAGTAGCTTAAGCTTTTTTAATTCAATATTATGTCCAGATTCTACAATATGTTTTGTCACGGTAGATAGTTCTGGTTTATCTGGTTTATTGTAATGCTTAATATGTTCTTTAAACCTCGTTGCGATACTTCTGTTTTATTTGGAACCCTGCTGGTTATAATTCGTAATACCTGTTCGAATTAGTTCTGTTTTATTCTTGTAATATATTTCAAGAATAGTAGATATAATATATTCAATTGACTTTTCTCAAATAATTACAGCTGTGGCCATATGTATTCGCCACCCTTTTTTGTTTTTTATTCCGACGAATACATAAGAAATAAAAGAAAATTGATCGATGAAAATGTTTCATTGTGAATGTATAGAGATATATACAGATATTGCTTAATATTTGGTAGCTCCTCCCTGGGCTTTTATCACCGCACGAATTCGTCTGGGCATACTGCTCACTAAGTTGTAGCACTGTTCGGGGGTGATTTTATTCCACTCTTCGAATGTTTTTGTTTTTAAGCATTGCTTTGTGGTACATGAGTATTTAGCTGCATTTCGCTTTAAAATGTACCATAAATGCTCAATTGGCGATAAGTCCGGGGATTGTGCCGGCCATTCCAGGACCCGCACGTTATTTTCCTCGAACCAGCGCATTACTTCGCGAGATTTATGGCACGGTGCATTGTCTTGTTGGAAGTAATACTCTGGCACATCATTATCGAATAATTTTAACGCAGACGGTTCCAGAACTTCTTCCAACATGTCGATGTACGTCTGACTGTTCATTCGGCCCTCGCAGACGAACAGTTCTCCGACGCCTGTTGTACTCATGGAACCCAAACCATTATGCTACCACCCCCAAACTTGACAGTCGGGATGATACAGTCTGGATGGAAGGCGTCTCCTCGCCTGCGTTGCACGTATTGAGGCCCAGGTTTACCACAAAGCTACCAACAAAAACATGAATACTGTTAGATTTTGGAACCCATTAAAAAGAATAAAAACACTGTAGATACCAGGAATTGAATACAGAATACCGCAAATACAATAATTATGTATTACTTACCTCAATATTTGACTCATCCGTCCACATAACATTGCCCCAATTGTCAATGGTCCAGTCGCGGTGACTTTTAGCCCACAGCAGTCTCTTTTTCTTTTGTTTGTTCTTTTTTTCCGGTCTCGCAAAGACATCCGCTCTAAGACTCGCTCATCTCTGCTAGTTGTCTTCCTTTTTCGACCAGTTTTCGGTTTGTTTGTCAAAGATCCACTCTCTTTGTATCGTTTTATCGTCATTCTAACTGTCGATCGTGCAAATTTCACTTGTCGGGCAATAACAGACACCGACAACCCTTGCTTTTCTAACATCACAATTTGTCCTCGCTCTACCTCCGTCAATTCGCGTGTTTTCGGCATTACTTTTTACTGTATACTATCGTATTACACAGACAAAATCACAGACACAATATCTTCACTCTAACTAGCTCAACCTTACTCTTACAACTTTTAAGATAGACTGAAGAAATATTCAGAAATTACAATTTTACGTCTATTTTCTAATTTACTCAATGGCCTACAATAATATTCGTGTAACACGTTCAAAACGAGAGTGACGAATACATATGGCCACAGCTGTACTTTCCCTGTGAGTCGCTGTATGCTTTCTTTTGAATTTAATGATCACCTGTTCTCTGCGAAAAAATTACATCTAACTTTATTATATTTGTAAATTGTTCTGTTTTAGCTAGTATTAAATATAATTTCGAATGTTTTAGTTAGTTTGTTAGTAAATATTGTTTTTATTAAAGAAATTATTAATTAAAAAAAGTAATGCTGTGTTTGCAGCTTTCTCATGGTATTAGTGAAATCAATACACGAGAAAGACATATGGAAACATAAAACGCCGGCGTCATCAGCTTGGTTTCGAGCAGTTTTATGCTAACAGATGTAATTATCTCACTGCTTCTGTCGCCATACCTAACTCTACGATACAAATATTCCTGGCGCTAACTAGTGCCAAAAGAAAGAAACATTTGTTCGTAAAGTCAGACACAGTGAAAGGAAGCGGGTACAGTTTCCAACCCTTCTCTCGTGCAATTCGTGGATTGCTCTCTCGAGAAGGCGCAGTGCAAGGGGAACTGCACATGTGAATTCTGAAGGATTACCATGACGTATTTAAAACACATCTAAAAGAATGCTTAGAAAATAACACAAAGATAAGAAAACGCTGTAAATACAGCTTTCTCATGGTATTAGTGAAATCACTAATACCGTAAGAAGGAATATTCATTTGTATCGTAAAGTTAGGTATGGCGATAGAAGCAGCGAGACAATTACATGTGTTAGCATAAAGTAGTTTGAAACCACGCTGATGACGCCGGGAAGGCAGAAACATGTCCGTGCGTTAGCATTTTATGTCTCCACATGTCTTTTTCGTGAATTGATTTCACCAATACCATGAGAAAGCTGTATTTACAGCGTTTTCTTATCTTGTTATTTTCTAGGCATTCATTTAGATGTATTTTAAATGCTGTGTTTATTGGAATTACTGTGTAACCAAAAGGATTAATTGTATTATTTTAATTTATATGTTTCCAGCGCCGGAAGTACTTGCACAAAAGCCATATGGAAAAGCAGTGGACGTTTGGAGTATAGGAGTTATATCATATATATTGCTGTGTGGATACCCACCATTTTATGATGAGAACGATGCTAATTTGTTCGCGCAGATTCTGAAAGGAGAGTTCGAGTTCGATTCGCCGTATTGGGATGAAATTAGTGACTCCGCCAAGGATTTTATTAAGCAATTAATGTGTGTCAATGTCGAGAAGCGCTACACATGTCGTCAAGCGTTAGCTCACCCTTGGTATGTTATATTTTCAAAAATAATGCTTACATTAGTATCATAAGTAACCAAAGAATTTAAAATACGCAGGTATCCGCTTGTTTTTAATAGAATTCGATTAAAAAACACTGTTATATATGTACACTACCGTCAATATTAGTAAAAAAAATATTCAAATTCATTTTTCCAAAAGTTAAAAATTTTTATTGCATTTTATTAATAGGGATTAAAATTAAAATATAAAAGTAGCGCGAAGAACAGCTTTCACAATCCGAGGCATCCGCTTCACTAGTTTTTCAAGGACTCTATTTGGCATATTAGTCCATTCCTCCTGTGAAATGTTCCACAGGTGGCCTACGGAGGTTGGGTATACTTTTCAGATCCTCCTGTCCAATTCTTCCCACAACAGATCGATGGGGTTTAGATCTTGGCTTTGCGTCGGCCATGTCATGATTTGTAAAGTGCCATTATCTTGTTTTTCATTTAAGAATTATGGCTATCTTGCGTCGGCAGTTGTTCACCAAAGTCAGAACCATTTTCATAAGTTGTATATAAGAATTAGAATTCATTCGCGTAGAAATAAAATATAAAAGGGTTTTATTATTATAGTTAAAAGCCGCCCAAACTATTACACTACCGCCATCAAAATTGCGGCTCATGATAACTTCAGTGTACTTGCGCAAATCGTGCCGATAATATTTGAAACCATCAAGTCCTTCAAGTTAAATATCTTCTCGTCAGAAAATACGAGGGGAGGTCCAGAAGTTTGTGGAATGAGAGGATTTTAAATAAAATAAAACAATAAATCTATTTTTCCTTTTCAATATAATCACCCTTAAGCACAATACATTTATTAGATCTATGAATTAATTTTTCTAAGCCAGCATAAAAATATTTTTTATCTTTCGCCTCAAAATAGGCCAAAATTGCCTCCTTTACCTCATTGTCTTCGGAAAACTTTCTTCCACGTAAGTCTTTTTTCAAATTAGGGAACAAATAAAAATCACTAGGTGCCAGGTCTGGACTGTAGGGTGGATTGAAAGCCATGCTTGTGCAGAGCAGCCATTGCAATTTTGCTCTTGTGAACCGGCGCATTGTCTTGCCAGAGCAACACACCCTTGGTCAATTTTCCTCGACGTTTTTCATTGATGACCTCCTTTAATTTTTCTAATATCGCTGCGTAATATTCTCCGATTATGCTCCTACCTTTTTCTTTGTAATCAATCAATAATATCCCCTCACAATCCGAAAAAACAGTAGCCATCAACTTTCCAGCCGATTCTGACACTTTGAATTTCTTTGGCGGTGGTGTCCCCTTTTTATGCCATTGCATGGACTCTTGTTTGGACTCAGGCACAAAGTGATGAACCCATGTTTCATCTCCGGTAACAATCCGCTACAAAATCTGTGCAGGTTTGTCTTCACACAGCTCCAAAAATTGTTTGGACGCACAGACGCGCTGCTGTTCCTGCAGTGGCGTGAGCATTCTCGGTACCCATCTTGCATTGACTTTTGTCATACCCAGGTGGTCATGTAGGATACGCAAAATGGTGGTATCTAATACTCCAACTAATGCAGATAATTGTTTTTTCTTTAAACGGGTATCTTGCAGTAGAAATTTTTGCACTTTTTGCGATGTCTGATGTGGTGGCCTCAACTGGCCGTCCTGAGCGGGGGTCGTCTTCAATCGACTCCCGACCATGTTTAAAAAGATCATGCCACTTATAAATCATTGATTTACAAGGGCACTGTTCCCCATAAACGGTTTCCATTTCATTCAATATGGTTTGAGCGTTCTTTCCTTGCTTTGTAAGGAACTTTATCACACCACAGTGTTCAATTTCCTCCATAGTTTCAGTTTTCTTCCGGATTGACTTGTTTAGCAGCCAACTATTCGTAAACGACTGACGCTGTAGGGCTGCAAGTTAACTTATATACTAATGATGAGTCGCCAATCAGAATGACACCTAGCGAGCGCCTCTATCCCCACTCCATCCCCTCCATTCTATGAACTTCTGGACCTCCCCTCGTATGACGTTGTTCCACTCACGATCCCATCTCATTTCGGTTTTTTCTATTTATGTATTTCTTTTAAGGGTGGTATTTACCACTGATTGGTATACTTTCGTAATATATGTACTTAACAATAAATAAATTTTTAAAAATATTTAGAGACTTTCTTCCGCCAAAAGATAATGCATGATTTCGTAGGATATCTGTCTAACTCTGCGAACCAATAGAAATTTCGCTGTTTTCAGTTACCATTATAAAAATGCAATAAATATATACGTTTATGAGATTGGTTTTAGTTGTTCTTTCGCTTTTAGTTCTTTAATTTAGCTTCTATTGTGTTACCATTTCTTTTGTGGTTGTCCGTCCTTAGTTTTTTTACGAGGCTAAGTAGCCAGGAAAAAATTAGAGTTTTTTTTATGTTATTTTCTCTTGCATTTGTGTTTGTTTGTAGTTCAGCATTAACGTCGATGTATAATTTGCCAAAGATATTCAGAAAATCCCAAATATTGTGTTCTAAAGTTCATATGGAACTATAGAAACTTCACTGAGTGTATATGGGCTCAAAATTTTAGTCTGAGTATTTAGCAATGTTAGGTTTCTGTAAAAAATTGACCAGAAAATATCCTCTCGTTTTCTACAGCAACAATTGAAACATCTACATTTCAATTTCTGTCACTAGTCACTATTAACTCTTGGTAGATTTAAGTATTACTAATCTATTTTATTATTTTACTGTATATATTTCTATAGTTTATGTATTTCAGGATATCCGGTAATGCTGCAAGCAATAAGAACATTCATGGAACTGTATCAGAGCAGCTCAAGAAGAATTTTGCAAAGTCTCGTTGGAAGGTACTATATTTCATAAATATAGGTTGTCATTAAACTTCACGTACTTATTCTAACAATTGATGCTACTCGTAGAATAGAACCGAGTTCGAAGAAAAAAAATTACAGTAGCTGAGAAATGACATGTTTATTATTTATTGCAAAATTTGAAAGGCAGTCATTTACCTACATTAAAATCAGAGGGAAGATAAAATACAGTAGAGTCGCGATTTAGTGAATTAATTTTTGCACCGCGGATTCACTATTTTGAGATTGAAAAAAATTTTGTCGTAAATTAAACAAAACAAGTAATGTGGTATAATCACTTTCTAGTTGATTTTCTTCAGTTCAGTGATTCACAGTGATCAGTTGAAATTGATTGTTCTCTTGTACTGAACATACGTCGGTTTCCTCATACACAACCTAAAATAGATATTGTTATTTAGTTACATTATGTTTCTGTATTTTACTATTCCCCTCACATTTGGTTCAATATGTTGCAAAAGATTTAAAACCATTCTGCTTGCATTACGTGTTTTATCACCAAATAATCTTAATTTTAATTCACTCCTTGGATTATTTTCTTCGACACCTTCTTTTGTAGGCATAATATAGATGTATAGATTTAACACAGCATCCCATAAACTGTAATTTTGTGATGAATTGTTTGTACGTTTTGCTAGCAGTTGTGTTAATAAGTTTCTCCGATAGTGAAGGTTGGTTATTCTTATTGCTTTCTGATCCAAAGGTTGTATAAGAGGGGTAATATTAGGTGACATATAGATTACAGTAATCAATCTGGGGGCGTTGTCTAACAAACATTATTAGGTAAATTATTATCTTGTTGAAAGAAAGAAACGTTAACAAAGCATTAATGATTCTATAAATTTTACACTTACTTCGGGAATAAATACATCATGGAACCAGCTTTTAAATATTTGAATTGTCATCCATGCCATCTTGGAACTTTTATAATAAATGGAACAATTGAAATTCCGAAAGCATCTTGGGTTTCTGGATTTGCCCATCACCAAAGGCTGCAGTTTATGATTTCCTGTTACATTCGTGCACAATAAGAATGTAATTCTTTACTTTGGAATTTTTCTATCTGGTGCTTTTTTTTTCCTATATTTGCAACGTAGGTCCTCTCCGGTAAAAGCTTCCAATAAAGACCCGATTCGTCGGCATTATATATTTCATCTCGAAATATGACAAGCTATTCAATTATATTTTTTAGTTCTTGTCTAAATGGATCTACCAACTCTGGATGAGATGATAATTTTTCGTCGGATATTGTTAAAAGTCGTATTCCGTAGTTTTTTCCTGTAACATAATTCCGCTTACTTTATAAATAAATTGCATAAAAAAATATGTATGTTTATTAAAAAATAAATTTTACATTATTTTGAAAAATAAAATGTCCTATTTTTGTTCGCGTAAATTTACGCTTTATATTTTCTAATGCCATTACCCGTAGCTTACGGAGTACTAAAATATCGGAATACATGTCATTTTCTTCAGCTCAATCTAACGCAAATTTTTTATTTTAATCGGAAGGTCGTCATCTTTACTCACCCCATCTTTCTCTTCATGTGCATCATCCATCTCTTTATCGTCATTCCGTAAACTAACATCGGTAATTTTGCAAACAATAACGAGATTTATTGCTTTTAATAATTTGAGAACGTCCGATGATGCACTGTCAATAACTTCAGCATCAGATAGTAACTGTTTTGTAACGATGGTTAGCGGTACATTGTCTTCATCGTCATAATCATCACTGGAGTAAAGGAAATTCTTCCAACACTTTCTGATTGTTTGCTGGTTAAGAGCATTCCACGCCATATCTAACACATAGGCTGAAAAGTCCCGGGCCTAACACATAGATGACGCTAGTTTTATTGCAGTCACCTTTCTCTCAGTTAGTACTAACCTTCAAAAGACAGCTGTTAAAATTTCATATTCTATTCATTAGTTTGTGAGTTATTGTGCTAAGAGTCACGCTACTTTTGTTATTTTCAAAACAATGGATCAAAAATAATCTTGTGTTTTAATTTTACACTGCTTCTTGATGGGAAAAAAATACCGTTTAAGCGAAGCAATGGCTTGAAAAGTGTTATGGGGACTCCGCACCATCAGAAACAACAATAAAACGTTGGTTTACTGACTTCAAACGTGGTCGTAGAGACACCAATGATGCAGAACGCAGTGAACATCCAAATGAGGCGGTAACACCAGAAAACATCAAAAAAATCCACAAAATCGTTTTGAATGATCGAAAAGTGAAGTTGCGTGAGTTAGCTGACATCGTAAAGATATCAAAAGAACGTATTGGTTTTATATTGCATGAGCATTTGACTATGAGAAAGCTCTGTTCAAAATGGGTGCCGCGTTTGCTCACTGTTGACCAAAAACAAGAACGTGTTGATGATTCTGAGCAGTGTTTGGTCATGTTTAAACGTAACAAACCGGAATTTTTGCGTCGATATGTGACAATGAATGAAATATGGATCCATCACTTCACTCCGGAATCAAAACGATCGTCATCTGAGTGGACAGCAACTGGTGAACCTCGTCCAAAGCGCCCGAAAGCACAACGATCGGCTGGAAGGGTTATGGCCTCGGGATTTTAGGATGTGCGTGGTGTAATATTCATCGACTATCTTGAGAAAGGAAATCCCATCAACAGTGAATATTATATAGCGTTATTGGAGCGTTTGAAGGACGAAATTGCAAAGAAACGACCGCATATGGCAAAGAAAAAAATTTTGTTTCATTAAGACAACGCACCGTGTCACAAGTCAATCAAAACAATGGCAAAACTACATGAATTGAACTTCGAATTGCTCCCACATCCACCGTATTCGCCAGATTTTTCTCCCAGCGACTACTGGCTGTTCGCAGACCTCAAAGAAATGCTCGCCGGTAAGAAATTTCGCACGAATGAAGAGGTTATCGCTGAAACTGAGGCCTATTTTGAGGCAAAAGATAAATCGTTCTACAAAAGTGGTATTGAAATGTTAGAGCGGCGCTGGAATGATTGCGTTGCTCTTGATGGAGATTACGTTGATGAATGAAGCTAATTTTGAACCAAAAAAAAACGTGTTTTCTATGTTAGGCCCGGGACTTTTCGGCCCATGTGTTAAATTTAAGATTGCTTCATATAAAGTTACTTGCTTTAAGGATTCAGAAAGGTTTTTATTTTGGTCCATCGGTTGGGTAAGTGGAGTTACGTCAAGCGGCACGTACGTAAATTACGCCATCGTTGCTTCTTAATTGTTCCTCTGGAGGATGACTCGGTGCGTTATCCAATATTAACACCGCTTTTATTAAAAGATTTTGCTTTCTTAAGAAATCTTTCACCTTCAAATTGAATATGTATCATTAAATTGCATTACTTATTATTACAGTTTTATTGCCATACCTGATGAACAATGTGCTTCAGGTCATCCAAGCGGACTTTGAACAGTTGTAATCAACGGGACTCTCAGGAATTTCTAACTGAACGTGAATCTTTTGCCTTTCCTATTTCTAGTGGCCTTATTTTTGTGTGTACCTCTAGTATTATTGCACGCTAGAAAAGTTATGCGTTGTCTTTCCGCCTTTCTACCCAGAGCAGATTTTTCATGTGATGTAACACGTAACAGGTTTTCGTAGGTAATAATTTTCAATAAGGATTGGTTTCATCTGCATTGTATATTTGCCCCTCATTTAAATGTAACTTTTACTTTTCCTTAACAGACACCATCACTAGTTGTGATGGTGCCGATAATTTTTTACCAGATATCGACAGCGGTCGGATTTCATACCTCCTTTTAAATCCTTTTAGCAAGCCATCATTGGCTACAAAATTTTCGGTCTCTTTTAGGTTTTAATTCAATAATTTTGCTCTTTCCTTAATTAATTAACCGCTAATTGGAACATGATTATCCCTTTGTTTTAGAAGCCATTTATACAGAGGACTTTGCATTCTAGGTGATTGGGCATTTTTTAAAGTTCTGCGATTTCCCGGGCCTCCGTATGTATCTGACACAAGTAAAATTTGTGACTTGAATCGCTTAATTTTACAGATTGTGGCTTTAGATACTCCATATTTTTTTGCGAATTGAGTCAACCACCCGCTCTCCCCCCCCCCACCTTTTTTAATCTCGTCGATAATTTTCACTTTGACACTTAATTTTGAAAATGTTCTTTTATTGGACGTGGATGACGTGTCTGTTCTGGTGTGATTTTAGCTGCGCACTACTTTATTTTACGAGAGGCAAGAGAGCCAACGCTTACAGGAATCCCGTACATAAATCGGGGTACAAACGGTGCCGGCGCTGAAAACGTTTACGTAAACATTCTATAAACTGTTTAGATTATCGAATTATGCGTGTTGCAAGCTTGTTTACATTACCGGGTGTTCCATTTGATCCTATAGTAACAATTTTCTGTTTACATGAGCGAGTGTTTTCTGTAATATCTAAACAGAGCAACCCACACAAATAACTTAGAAAATACAATGCAAGAATGAATGCACTAGGATACAAGCGAATAAATACTAGATTCTAAGAGAATAACTAACTGCGATAAAACAGTAACACAATTTCAATGTATATATCTATAATACAATGTGTTAGAATGAATACATGAATTTTTAGTGATACGCTGTATAATCAAAATAAAATTTTGCATGTTTATGGTTTCTATCTTCACAGCGAGCATATCATGCCACAACAGTGATTAGGCAAATGCAGCAAATGGCTCTAAGTAGCGGTGGATGTAGTAGCGCAACTCGAAGTCCAGTACCACAAAGGAGCATGTCGACGGGAGATGGAAATCTAAATGGTGCAGACGATAAGTAAGGGTGACGTAATTGATGAGTAAATATGTATATCCAATTGTCTATGTAAATATGTATTATTGTGTATATAAAGTTTGCTAAAACACGGAGACATATTGTCAAAAGAATTATATTTTATATTTTTGTACAATTGTTTTATACGGAGAAGGTCCCTGAATAATAATTCCTTTAAATTCTCTAAATATTGGAACAATTACTAAATTTAGCAAACGTTATATATATTATTTACATATCGACTTTTAGTTAGGAAAGTATAAACGTATAATTAAAATACCGCTGTACTATCTGAATGATCATATGCAGGATATCCTTGACTCTGTGTTTAATCTCTGGAAAGCATCTGAAATTAACCATTAAAATAGACTTTTGAACAATGGGGCACTACACAAAATATGTTGGTCAAAAGTACCACTTACATTTTCCTTGCTTCTATCTAATTGACCTTACAATTAGCTGATATAAGTAATCGTTTAAATAAACGAATACTTCATGTAATTAAAAGTATTGGGGCCGATAACAACTCATCAGTAAATTTAAGGGACTGATAGGAAATTATAAAATGAAAACTTTTTCTTAATAAAATCTTCTCTAAAATTGTCTTACTTCCGAATTAAATGGTGTTAAAATTTTTCAGAAAAAAATGAAGATGTCTAATAAAATAATTTTCATTTTATATTTCTCTGTCATTTCTAAAAGCTTGCTAGTGATTTCTGGACAGATCCTATATATATATATAAATATTAGGAATAATACATTATTGCATCTCGTCATTAAATAAGTAAGACAAATATGTCTTTATAAAACAAGCTTCTTATTGAGGATGATATTTTCGAGACACCACCTCAGTTCGTATAATGTGGACAGTGATTCATACTTCAAGGTATGGTCGTCGCGGGGAACAAAATTCCATAGACGTACATAATTTATATACATGAAATTGAAATATTCAAATTTTAATAACACAGAATTTATTTATTTTTTTATTTCCTTAAGTTAGCGGCGTAGGTGAGAACTAAATAAAAATAAAATATCCTACTGCGTTTCTTAACGTCAACAGCAAAAACAATTACAATGAAGAAGCTCTCAATCATAAATTTAAGTCAAATAGTTTACTAATAGCTCAATTTGTATACATCAATTGAAACAAGGTAGTCAATTTAAAAAAAGAATAACATTATTATCACAGATCCAAGCTCAATTTTGGAAACAATTGACTCAAATACGCTCAAGCCTTCTTCCAAAAAATCAGAATCACTACCAATACCCATAATAAAACATGCATCGATATTCTCGGAAGACTGTCGTCGACTTCAAGAACTACAGCGATTTCATTCAAGTTTGGTATTTCATTCATTTTCCTAACACTCGGACAACACTGGCTTTCGCCGTTCATGCGCTACTGTGCAGCGGATATCGCGCGGTTCCATCTACGGACAAGAAATTCGTTATATGATAACTAACAATTAAAGCATACATTTGTACGGGCAACACTTTGGTTATTCGCCATAATAACACAAATAACTAAGAAATATCAAAAATTGCAGGTAATAATTCGCTCGTGTATTTTACAAACAACAATAAATTTCGAACTATCATAAAATGCAACAAAGCAACTACTTAAACTAACATCCATATTAATATGAATATAAATACTAAACCACCGTTGGCATTAGTAATGTTAAAATTACAATTTTTTGCAATTTCCAACGTATTAAATTTCCGAAAAAAAATCGGTCTCGGAGGGATATAGAGATCTTGGGTTCAAGTCCCCTCCGAGACCGAAATTTTTTCGGAAATTTAATACGTTGCAAATTGCAAGAAATTTGTAATTTCACCAAGGCAACTACTTGTATTGCATCAAAATTCAAAGAAAAATTCATTAACAGACTAGGTAGCTCAGATATAGCTTAAATAAATTTTTATTTCTAAGAACTTACTAATCGTATACTAATGAAACTAACCGATAATATGTATACATATTGAAGGTTGTTTGTATCTATTCTTGTTCTTTGTAATAGATAATTCATAACGAAAAGTTAAAAGTATTTTTTTCGCGAGTAACTATGGTTACGAGGTTATAACGCCAAATAACCAGTACAATGTCGTAGTTTTCTATAACCACGAATTTCCTCGCGAAAACAATCACATATCTAGTAGGTTGTGTTTAAATTAATATAATTTTTTTTTTATGTAATTTGAATATAAATAATCAAACATATACGCAAAGAAGTAAATTCTGTAACTGAACTTCCATGTGAACTACTTTATATATAAAATGATGAATGGTATATATATATATACAGAAATTTTATATATCACTTTCTATTGTATATATTTTCGTTTGTAATTTACATTAAAAGTTATTTGATCACACATTTTCCCAACGCGTAACCGATGATATATATATAATTACTGATTAATAACTACGAATAAGAACCTTCGTGAAGTAGTTACAAAATATATAACCATTGTCGTATATATGACGTCACGTATGATGAATTAAAGTATAACTATTCGTGAAGAAAATGCAGATGTTATCGAATTCTGTAACTATGCATAACATTGTTACTCGTGAAAAAATCCTTTAAGCAATGATATATCTGTACTTATTTGAATTTGTGTGTGTCCTTCATATGTTCTACAGTTTATTGATTAGTTTGTTGAAATATACATTAATTTTGTATTCCTGCCTTTATTTTTCTCATTTCTTCCATATACAGTTTTCACAAGAGCGTGTACGGAATAGCGGTATTAAAAAAAACACTTCAGAAAGAAACTTTTTTATTAAATAACTACATTAATATATATACTACTACGCTCACAACTAATAAAGAGTCCAGTCTCCATTATTTTCTAAAATAGCTTCACATCGTCTAGGCATGCTCTCCGCCAGTTTTCTCGCATATTCTGCTGGTAGTTACCTCCGTATCTGCCTGAGTTTTCGACAGAGCGACTTATAATTAAATATGTGTGTTCCTCGAAGTTGGTTTTTCATTAGTGCCCAAACATTTTCGATGGGGTTCGCATCGGGCGATTGTGAAGGCCAGTCTAACACTTGTACCCCATTTTCTGTTTTCAATGACACACATCGGTGGCTGCGATGTTTTGGGTCGTTATTCTCTTGCAATATCCAAACCGACGGATCATCACCAATCCACTTTGTTGCTTTTGGTAATAAACATTTTTTATAAATTTGCGTCATTCTTTGAGCGTTTAAATTAGCCGTAAAGATGTGCAATTTGCCAAACCCAAACGCACTAAAGCAACCCCAAACATGCACCTTTAATGGGTGCTTAACACTTCGCTGTAGCATTGGTTTTCCACGGACGGACCACACTTTTCGTTGAGGACTAAAAGCCCAAAACGACGATTCATCTGAGAATATCATGTTGTTCTTTCAAAAGTGGTTTCGTTCGTACATATCGCCACTGAATGTTATTTTCATGTAATCGACGACGTATTGTTGCTACACTAACACATATATTACGTTTAGCTAATCGCTGTTGGCCTTGTTTTAATGTTAAAGTCGGATTTTTTCGGAAAATGTTTATTATTGCTCGATCCATGCGATTAACAGTCGCGCGCTTTGTCCCCCCACGTTCTGGCAAATCGTCCACATTTTTATTTATTTTATAACGAGTAACCCACTTATCTACAAATGCCTTCGACCGATATAAATACTTTGCCGCTGCTTGCAACAACATTTTGGGTCCCTTAGGGTGCGAACACAGAAATACTGCTTCTAATCTTTTAATATAAGGTGAACTCATTTTACTCTGTGACCTGTTCTTACGAATACACAAATAAAACTGACCTGAAACTCTCTAGCGTAATAAAGTAAACATAATTGTTTACGAAATATACCTCCTTTTCTAAGAAGGATCATGTAATTAGGTATTTACGCCGTTTACGCTCTTGTGAAAACAACTGTTTAATAACAACAACTTATAATCAAAATTCTTCAGAAAAATATAATCCTTAAAATGTGAAAAATTTCAATAACAAGGAACAATAGATAATGATTTCGATAATTGCTTTGTATTTTATTTTAAACATTCTTTATCTGGCTTCGCTTAGGAAATAGTGCTTGGATTTCATATTTAACTATACCCCTCAAAATGTAGCTGTCTTTTATATTTCTATATATTATTCATATAACCAAGTTCATCGGCATAATATATTTTTGGATCTTGTCTCCGATATTCCTTAATACTTTTCAAAAAAAAAATGTATTCGCAATAAAATAGTTTCCTCTTTTTCAATGAGGGCCCTTTTTCTATTTATTTTTAAATGCCTGAAATTCATTTCTCGTAATACGCGTAATAAAACAAACCTCTTTATTCTCGCAAGACTGTCAACGACTTCAATAGCTACAGCGATTTTCTTCAGGTTTGGAATTTCACAGGTATAGCAGTAAACTCCACTCACACAAATTAATTAATTATGCGGAACGCAGCGTTTCGAGAGCACGTGGGCTCCCATTGTCAACCGTGTGCTCTCGAAACGCTGCGTTCCGCATAATTAATTAATTTGTGTGAGTGGAGTTTACTGCTATACCTGTGAATTGTACATCCACACAGTCCTTGCAATCGTCATTTGGAATTTCATTTCTAAAATAAAATCTATGTATATATAACAAGACGAATTGCATATTTCATATCATTGTTTAATATAGTTTCCTTTTTTCTTCTTATTAGAGTACATTTACATTCTCACCTTGGCTTTTAATTAATCTAAACGCTTCGTTGACTAACCTTTGACAGAAGAGCGTATAATATAATCACCTCACTAATCAATATATTTTTTTTCACGAGCATGAATCCTTCGAAACACATTTCGAATAATTGCCGTTGCTTCGGGCATCAAATTACGACGATGCTGGAATCGGAACTATAAATATTCTTATTTTCATATATAAGACGCACATATAACTGTAATAACTGAACTAAAATGGAACCTCTGGATACCAGTACATATATAAACCCTCAATTACTTGCTGCTCTTAATCCCATAATGATATTCTTATCTCTAATCGGATTATAACGATCTTACCATGTCGCTACAACATTAATACTCGATTAGGTTGGGCCACACTTTCATAGAGCGGCAAATCGAACAAGGTAGTTCAAATACTACAGAATATTATTATGTATGAATCACTGTCTACAGTATTCGAACTGTAGTATAAGTAATACAACCTGAATGTACAATTAATGTGTGTATGTTATCTAATAATTAAATACCAATTTTTTCCTAAATGATTAGAAATATATAACTTCGTACAGGATTGATTGCGAATATTCGTTTGTATTACTTAATTATACAATACAATAATAATTATAATAAAAGAAATAACACCACCACCTATAGGTAAAGATATTTTATGAAAGATAATTTAGACAAGTATAAGCTAACTGAATGTAGCTAGTGATGCGACATATATGGTACATCAATTAGAAAACATATCGTCATTTGTTGTAGAATTTTTTTTTTCAAATTCCGTCCTCTCCTTGACATTACAAAATGATATTTTAGCGACTTCCTTTCAAGTATCAAGTTTTATTGTTTTTATTTCTTGAATTCTACAATCCTTCTAGTACCTTACTTAGAAGTTTTTTTTTTACATATAGCTTACTAATCTAATGCTGATAGGTACGTTTTTTATAGTAAAAGTGGTAATTTAAGAAATAAGCAAATGATCCTTATAGAATAATAGAACTTATTTAACAATATTATTGAAAGCACAAATTGATAGCACCAAAGTAAAAATTGACAAATTTCCTTTGTTTTTCATAATCCAAAATACGACTTGCGCATTTTGCAGAAAAACATAAGTGCATGTTAAATTAAAGGTGCTACCCTTCAGTTATTAGTTTATTTTATTATTCCTGTGGTATCATATTTTATGAAAAAGATAATTCATAGTTATGTCAAGCTGACTTGATGCAGTAATGAGAAGTAACTCGAAATTCCACAATTATTATTTAAAGAAAAATATTGATTTAATCTAATATACTTCTGAAAGAGAAATCACCTCGAATTGGTATAGGTTTAAAAGTTGTTCTTTTTTATTAACGCGATATAAAAATTACAGTAGGGGGAAACATTTTATCAAAATTATTGTTCCTTGGAAATATTTTCATAGTTATCTAACATGTAAATAATTAATTGATTTATAAAAATATTAGAGCTGTTGGAGGAAAATGATTGTTTCCTAAAATTTGGGAAGTTGTAAATAAGATAATTAGAAGTATTATTCGTTTGTATTTGTTCTATATGTTTTTAAGACATTACACACAAAGCCAAATGCATCCTATATGTATCTATGTATGTATGTATATACATAGCATCAATGTAATTTTTAATTTTGGTTATGATCAAATTTTTAATACGATTTTTCTGTTTCATAAATCTGTTTCTACTTTTTTTTTTTAATTGTTAGTAAGCTTTTTCCAGCTAAAAATCAAATGTATGTTTCGACTATACGACGTGTTTTTTTAAATATTTAATGAATTTTAAATACCGGTTGTAAATTGTTTACTTGTTCAGGTAAAACTAGATTTATAGAGAAGGTTATTGCGTGTGGAATGTACACTTCGTCTAGTATCAGTTTTTTACGTACGTCATTGATTTTTATTCGTATGAAACAAATCGATACATTTGGATAAAATTAAATACTGTATAAACAGTTAATTTGAAAATAAATTTAATGTATTATAGCCCAAATTATTTTATTTTAACAAAAGTTTTACAACTATTTACAAAAACGATACTAACTTACATTTGACAACCAACAACAAACGCTAGAAGATAAACAGTTCACGCAACTTGAATAATGCCGCAGTAAATACGACTATAGTCGGGGTAAGTTGACGTCATACGTATAATCAAACGACGTCATAAAAATGCAATACGACCACACAGATAAATTAAAAGTATTTTATGTTACTATATAAATGTAACATAATACTTAATAAAGTAAATTTCAATAGATAACGCAACACACTGTTTTTTAATGCAAAAGCTCGTTCTTAATTAAAAATGTAAAAGAAATATCGCAGTACTTTTATGTTGCTGTTATTGGCTATATTTGATGAAATACAATGTTATCGGTTATCCTTGGTCCGGCCAGTTTTAAATGTTTACAGTTCGTAGACTAGGTTACATTAGTATGTTGGGTTAGGTTTAATAGCGAGTTTGTGTGTGTATCCAGCAACGATGTTACTATATCCATGTTCGTCAATCTAACAAAATCAAACCAAGTAGATCTTTAACTGTGATACAAGCGCGAATCTTGCTTCCTTTTTCAGCAACAGTACTTGAGGAAGACCGTCAAATAAATGCATTGTCTTAACTTATACGACAAAACAATAACACAATTAAAAACTGAAAATAGACGAAGCGTATATTGTATAGTGCGCATGCGCGATTCCAGCTCCAGTTCTATTTAACCGTTTAGTAATTAGACAATTCTAATTACCATAGTACTTTCTTAATTCCATACCACTCTAGAATTTGGTCACTAAATCTTCCAGAAATTGTTTTAATGATTCCGATTATCTTACCTGACAATGTGATAAGACTGGGTTAGCTAAATCTTCGGCGCGCTATACAGTCCATGGAATACCTATTAGATTTGTAGATATAAGCGTTACATAGCGCCAACACGAAAAGTATTCACACTAAAATTTAAATATCCCCTTTAATTAACTTGTAAGAATTGTATAGATAGTTGTTGCTTAGAAGTTCTGTCTAAAAAAATAGAGATGAATATTTAAATTTTAACCTGAATACTGTTGCTTCTTATAAGTAGCCATTTATATTTATTGACATGGTATTCTATTTAATAGGTGTTCTATAGACTGTAAGGCGCGCCAAAGGATTTTGCCAACCGTACTGATAAGTCTGTAAAATGAAATTAACATTATTTGATAATAACGTAATTTTGTTACATCTTAATAATGTTGAAACATTAATTTGATGCTGAGCGTATTTCACATTCGAACAAATTAAACTTACTAAAAAATAAAAAAAAAGGGAAATAAATGTATTAATAAATTTCAAAATTTCACGACTGATAAAATGGAATTGTTTATATGTACTCTTACAACCATAAAAAAAAGTTATATTGAATGCTGCCTGAGTTGAAACTTCATTTCGTGTTTTTTTTTTTACAATGGCCTTGGCTCATTAAATGTAACAACTTCCAAAGTATATACAAAAAATATACAGATGTGATGTATTATCTCGTAAACAATAATGAAAGGAATAAAATAAGGGGGAAGACGAATATTCTACGCAATCTACACTTGCATATCTTTGAATTTTTTTATATAGTTTTTTAATCTGTCTATGATTAGAATTTTAATAAATAGTAGTTATTAATTTTACCTGAAATGGTCCTGGTGGGTTTAAATTAAATTGACTCTATTAGATTTGTTTACGGAGGTCGCTTTCGTAATTTCTATTTTATTAAAACGATTATATGTTATTTTCTATGTTATTAGAATAAGAATTATATTAAAGGAAATATAGTAGGGTGTGTATGTGATATAACGAATCATATAATCATATTTTAAGGTGACCATGGACCGTTTGTATTGTTGATTATTGTATATACATGTTCCAATTACTAGTATTGTTCTTTTTAGCACTTCGTTTATCGCATGATTATTCCTAATTGCAATTACTTTTACAACTGAATATCCACCGAGAAATAGAGAACATTTTTTTGTTCGTTACTCCTCAAAAAAAAAATGTATACAATCCAAACGCAAAGATGATCCAAGTAGGGATTAAGCTGCAAAATAAAAATTAACCAGAAATCTAACTTATACAGCGATACTGTATTTATCGTAATATTTAACTTTTACCTTGAAATAATTGAGAAATTACATGCTTGGATATACATTTACAAGTTTAAAGTTAATTAGTTACTTTTCTAGATTCAGTGAAACCTATTTCAATGTAATATATTCGATATATGTGTCTTATTCAACAGAAAAATTGCAAAAATTGTCAAAGATTTCAAATGACAGACGTAGTACTGGCGTTGATATAAAATCGATAACTGGTATAAAATAACTTTAATTTATTATTTACATTTTGGTTTTTAAGAAAATAATGTTAGCAGTAAGATAATATTTGGTATAAATAATAATAGTTACGAAAACATTTTCAAAAAATAGCGCTGTCAGCTTCAGCACACCAAGGTTTTATTTTTATCTCCATATCAACATCTATGTTTCCTAGAATTGTGTTATTTAATGAGTAGTATATCTTTCCGTCGTATGTCAGTATGCTTCCCAAATAGTTAGATGTGGTTACCCTCTCCAATGTATTGCCTCTACACTTAATTTCTTCCACATTCATGTTTTGTATTTCCTTCAATAGCTTTTGGATTTTATTTTTAAAGTTTGCAATCAAGACCACATCATCTGCGTATAGTAAGCTACTCAGTCTTGCAGATTCTAGATTTCTGTACCTTATTGCAGTATTGCGTCATAAGCTACAATAATAGTATGCATGTGAATAATAACCAATTTTAATCTGAATTTCTAGCTCTTTGCACTAAGATGTATTTTAGGGCGTTTAATAAAAGTTTTGTTTTACTTTGAATTTATGAGTGAAGTTGTAGGTTTCATTGAATATGAAGAATTAAAGAAATTAATGAGAAAAGATTACAATAGAGACATTAAAAACAAGTATGTATTTTCATACTTCGTAAGATGGATCCAAGTATCGCTTTAATTAACGAAAATTTATCGCCAACATCCAGTTTAATTATAATTACAGCAATCGAAAATCGACGAACCTCCACAACAGAGAAAACACATTTACGTAATATAAATATATCTGAGTGCATATTGCAATGACTGTTATACACTGGGGAATTACAACACGTGAAATAGCAGTGGTCTTAATTTGGCTCAAATACAGAAATTCATGTTTATTGAACTAAATAATATTTCATTCTCTGTAATTTCATAATTTACACGGATGTGTAGTAAGTGTGTAAGGTTACAGTATTGTGTAAATTCACAGTCGTAACAGTATCTACTTTTATACATATTGACACTAATTGTAAATTACTTTAAAACGTCCGCAATCGCTGGCACATTAAATAAAGCATTTTCTAAAATATTTAAAATTATACAGCAAGTTTCAAGAATTAAAAAGAAATGGTTAAAATGTAATAGTTTTATATATTTAAACGATTGATTTAAGAACTTGCGTTTAGATTGTTTAACATTTTCTTGGAAATAACGTTTACATTTACAAGGATATATTTAATTGTGGAGGTAATTGCATGTAAAATAATAACTTTAATTCAGTTGTTGAGATATTTTGTGGTGTAGTATTTTGTGCCAAAAAGAACAAACTATCTTCAATTGTAACAAATTATTTCCAATTATTTTATTTTTCTACTTAGAGATTTTTTTTTTTAATATTTTAATTTCTATTGAAGAAAACATATGATATATAATACACTAAGATAATCACAATGGAAATTAGTGTATAGCTAGCTGATGTGCAATAATAACCCGTTCTAAAATAATGCTTAACTTGCGCCAAATACATGAGTTAGAAGCAAATTTGTTGCATAAACATGGACGAAACATGCTTTTCTTAAATATAGTAACAGGTAGATGAGTAAATATTACGTAACCTAAGCATGCTTTACCGTTGCTAAATGAATTTACAGCTCGAATTCGCTCTCTAGATACAAAAAAAAAAGGAAAGAAAATGTCTACGCGCCGCTAAACGAAGATAGAAATCGCCGCTCTAATATGTGATAACGGTAGTTAATAGTAGTTATAGGTTTGTGATGACAAAATACTGGTATTTTATCTTACATATTGTAGTCAAAGAACTTATTTACGAAGAATGGAAATACAATAAAATACTCAATATCTTCCGTATACGAGTTTTAATATGCGTGATAATTTTATTTGTTTATTAAAAATGTTAGAAAAACCAACACAAATACGTTTACTGTATCTGTACATTCCTCACTAAATTTGCTATAAAATATTTTGTACTAATAAAATGCGGCACATTTGTAGATACAAAACCGTTTTTTATTTTCGTTAATACATTTTTAGGGTGTGCAATTGATCGTACAAAATCCGAACGCTTTTTTATTTATCGTTATTTGATACGTATGGCAGTTGTACATAGAAACTATCGGTAAAATACTTCTCCTCATATCCTTGTACCTTTTCATCTGCCATTTTTTCCATTCCCTTCTATTTATTATCATTGCTTTCATTTCTTCCAAGTTTTTTCCCTTTCTTCTACACATTTCTCTTATCCGCAGTGGGATTCCATAACTCTTATACTACACCAGCTACTCTACACTAGCCCAACTTGACATCGACCAGAATTCTGTAATTTATGTTGAAAGGTGCCAAACTTTGTGATTTTTAGATCAAATGTCACGAATTCGCCTTCAAAAATGGCTTAACAACTAATCCTTGTAAAATAAGATTGTAGTGTTTTTGTAATATGCAATATATGTGTAACATTACAGTATTGTGTAAATTCACAATTTTAACAGTACGTGATTTTGATTCATTGTTACATGCATATAAAATATATGATTGAGACTAATTATAAATTTAATTTTAAATGTCTGGAAGCGCTGGCACATTAAATAAATAATTTTCTAAAAATATTTAGAAAATTAAACATGAATTATAGTACAGCCGTGATGCATAGTCCATATACCTCATGTCTAATTACAAGTAAAGTAAAGCAATAAAGTCAAACAAAAATATTTATTTATATTCCAAGTGACAGAAAATGACAAAATATAATAATTTCGACTTCTATATATTTGTATCTCTCCTACAGGAGTTTTGGTTGGTATTTGTGTACGATCAATGTATCCGGTAACTCGCGGAAAATTTCCAATTCTGTGAAACCGCTTATAATTGTTAATATTCTCCTCTATGCTTGTCGAAAATGTTATATAAACTGCTAATTGTTGTGCAAGCAATATGGATATCCTTTTGATACCTCTTGATCTAGAGGGCTGAGAAAATCCTTTTAAGTCGCTGCTTACAGTCTTCAAAGATGTATAAAAGATACTTAAGCAGCGTTTCTAGTGGCATAGCACCGCAAATAAGCATAAAATCGTTTACCATTGGTATAATTGTATTTCTTATGGTATCCTTCTGAAAACGATATTGCCGTTTAAACGATATCTGTGTAATATTCTATAGAATTCTCCGCAGCTCTAACATATCGTCTTAAAATACGGACATCGTTTAATTCATTTATATCACGATTTAAGCTCATAATTTCTACAAAATTCTCCCATTTTAAATCCCCAGCGTTACGCTGGAGTACGTCGAACTATGCTTCGGAAATTTACTGAAATAGATACCATTGCGCAAGTACACTTTGGCAGGCGAATGTGTATGAAACTAAACTATAGCTAACGCCAGAGGATCGCTAATGCGCGTTCGTCGGAGGACTGGGCGACCGTCTCTGAAACGTATAAAGAGCGGCGGAGCGCTGGTGCAACGCCGGCGAACGACTATGAATACGGCGACAAGAGCTGCCTCAATCGCTCGATATATGCATCTTTGATCTTCTTCGATCATACGTCTCATCCTCTCAATGTTTCCAGTGATAACTGAAGAACACCAAGCAATATCCGTCCTCTTTTAAATTCGGTATACCAGCGAAACACAGTTGCGCATCAAGGACTTTCATCACCCAATGATGCGACTTTAAAAACGTAGATTCTTACGCGCACATGTTCGTTTGAGAAGTCGATGCTTCGATGACAAATCGTTGTACCACGTTTGGTATATGACAGCAGCGACAGTCAGAGCTTACTATTTAAGGGTGGTGGTATTTAGAAATGCAGTTATGCCAGCTCTAAAGTCTCTAGTTTCGTAGCATCTCAAAATATATAGTGAGTGACCCTCGTATTAACTAGCAAAAGATTAGAAAAGTGTACTGGCGAAACAATTATGAAGATAGTGCTGAATACCCTAAAAAAACTTTCAACTGACTAACTGTTGATGTTTGTAAGTGATGGTGTAGCGACAATGTGCAATGCAGGTCGTTCTTTCAAAGAGGACTGAGAAACTTTTAAATGTGACGTGTAAAGTTCATGCTTTACACCTTGTAGCACAAAGTATTCGACAATCTTAAATTCGTGAATTCCACAGCCGGTACCCTGGTATTTCTGATCCACTAGTTGAAGGACGTGATTAAAAAACTGTTATTGCGAGAATTTCCTGGCTTTTTTAGGTGTCTTGTCTTCATTATTTTCTTGTAATTCTATCTATTTTCATCCTTACTATAACGTCCGTATGAATTTAATTGCTTCCCCCTTATTTTATTTTATTTTTTATTATTGGTTCTTGCTTTGTTATTTTTCTATCTTCATTCTTGATACTATCCCATTTTGTCTTTCATTTCCACTGCATTTACCTTTACTTCATTTTTCTTCCGTAATGTCCAGTTTTTTTCTCTCCATATCAACATCTCTGTTTATTCAAGAATAGCATATTTTTCTATTAAATTCTACCTATTTTTCTGACGTTTTGTCAGTATGCTTCCCAAATAGCCATATGTGGTTAATATAATAAGATTCCGCTACAGAACAGACAACTGTGCTATTTATGTGTCCCCTCCTAGAAAAGTGAAACTAATATTCTTTTCATTGAATGCCGTATTATTGTGGAATGTGTAACTAGGGAAAGTACACGCAACTTTCTCGGGGACTCTCACGCTAGTTTAATAAAAATTTAAACGGGGACGGCTTGAGCGGTTAATTCAAATCAAATTTGAATACCTAACTAGGGGAAGTAGACATAACCTCCTTAACTGTAGTATAGACACTGAAATTTTACTTTGAATCGTATTACTTGGATGGTAAAACTCTTCAAATTTAGACATACCTGCTTTCTTACAGCAATAATCGTATTTACAGTGGGGAATGAACGGATACAGTGTATTTGCCTTTACATATCATACATTAGCATTCCATATGCTTTCAGCTTTGATTATTCAGGACATTTCTTAGTATTCGATTTCAATCATTAAAATTCTGAATATCTGAGAAATATCTTGAAGTAAAAGAAGTAGAGATTTTGAATATGTATACGGAGCGGTCCACTTATCGTGATATTAAAATACTTTAAAAGCAATTACTTTTACAAAAGAAAAGCATGAATATTATTATTAAGAGACTCGTAACATATACGACTGAAATTAATGTTAAATATGACGATCTAATAAGATTGTTAAAATAATAAAAAGGTGATAATGTCTCTTATTAAAAAAAGGATGCAGCTTTAGCAGGAAAATTTTTAATCCGGTCATTAAATCGGGTATTTCAGCTGTTCGTGTGACATTCGATATTTCTTCATTCAGAACTTGTGATGCTCTCGTCATTCCGTATATACAGTATGAATGAAGAGGATCCTTCCTTTTGGTAGCTTTTAAATATTATGCATTACATTTTCATCGTAAAATCGTTACGTAGATAAAAATCTGTTCTTTAGCCAAATATAACGCCAAAAAATTCTGAAAATTCCATCCAATATAGACATAACTTAGATGTTAAGATCGACTTTTTGCACTTTTAATCAATAAAAAGAATCTTACTTTTCTACTTTTTTCTATGTACCCTAAATGCTTCCGCATCAATATTTAATCAAACGAGAGAGGGCGTCAGATTTTAAAAGCCGATCTACAGCCGTTAACTACAAAAACGACACCCCTCCGTTGCTATGTATTTTCTGTCTTGCTATACGAAATAAAATCATGGACCTTGACCCAAGCAACTACCTAAAAATTAGCACCGTTTGAAACGTGGCTTTATCGTAGAAAGACCGTAGACAGAACACGTATTTAAACTTGAGTATCTTGGTCATATAATGAAGAATGAAAGATGATACGGTTTACTACATTATTGCAAGGGAAGATTCCTGGGAGACGTGGTCCAGGCCGACGGAGAAATTCATGGCTCAAGAATTTCAGGACGTGGTTTTGAGTAACAACAAGACTATTCCGTGCAACAGCGTACAAGCTCGTGATAGCCAGAATAATCGCTAACATCCAGACAAATAGACACTATAAGAAGAAGAGAAAGAAGAATTTGCTCAAACCTGCATTATTTGCAACTTTTGACTTAAGACACCTCTGTAGAAAAATAGACCGTAACCATTCCGTAGTTCTTCGAACATTTTTTGCTAAAATATGATACTCGTATCAAATTTTTTGGAATTATTTTCATTGCCTATTTGTGATTTTTTTTGACCTATAATATTGTTACTTGGTACTCTTGTTCGCATATTCGGTTTGTGTATAAATTAAATACGACTTTTTTTGGAAAAAAATTTGCAACGTACTTTTTCAGAAAACACAGTTTGACAATTGAATAACGGAACCTTTTAGATATAAAATGAAATACATATTATACAGCTCCGAGCAAATGTTAGGCAGTGTAACTTGTTTAGCGTTACGATAAGACGAGAATCTCAAAACTAAAAAAAAACACATAATTCAGTGTATAAGGTTCTTTTATTAAATAAATCAGTATTTAATGCTGCCTCCTCTAGCCTTTATTACAGCTTTAATTCTTTTAGGCATAGTAGCTACCAGTTTGTAACATGTTTCTGGAGAAATAGACGCCAATTCCATAAACACTGTTCGCTTTAGGGCTTTTTTAGAGGCATGGTTGTATTTACGAACCCTGTCCTTCAATATATGCCATAGATTTTCAATAGGCGAGAGGTCAGGCGATTGTGGGGGCCAGTCCAAAATTCTCATTTGGTTATCACTAAACCATTTCGTTATAGGTCGAGCCTTGTGGCAAGGGGCATTGTCTTGCTGAAAGTAATACTCCTCTGAGTCCATATCATAAAATCTGACAATTGATGGTTCGAGAACCTCTTCCAACATCCCGATGTAGCGCGCCCCATTCATGCGGCCCTCGCATTCATGGACTTTCCCTACACCTTGTGGAGACATACACCCCCAAATCATAATGCTTCCACCGCCGTCTTTAACAGTAGGTGAAATACACTCTGGGGAAAATGCTTCGCCGGACCTGCTCCGAACATAACTTGCTTCGGAAACGCTGTGCACCTGCACAGAATAAACGACGTTAACTTTTGAATATTTCTATTTTGGTGAGAGAAGTGGGGGCGCTGAGTTCAATTATGTATATTGCAAGGATTATAAAATATTTTTAAGCATTTACGTCTATATTAGATTCATCGGACCAAAGTACTTTGGCCCAATCATCTACAGTCCAATGTCGGTACTTCTTTGCCCACGTAAAGCGTTGCTTGCGGTGTAGCTCGGTCAGCAAAGGCTTGTGTCGCGATTTCCGGGCACGTAAATTCGCCGCAATTAACCTTATTCTTACCGTATGCACGGAGATTGGTGCGTCTCGTTGAGCGCGGAGCTCTGCAGAAATCGCTATCGCGGATTTGTGCCTATCCCGGAGCGCGATACGCTCTATCAATCGTTCTTCTCGCACAGTCGTTACACGTTTTCTATCGCTCTTGGGTAGATTATGATACTCTCCAGTCCTTTGGTAGCGGCTAATTGTGTTTTGCACTGCACAACGCGAACATTTTATTGTCTTAGCAATTTTTATTTGTGACAATCCTTGTTTGTGCAATAAAATTATCTGGCCTCGTAAAGCCTCAGATATTTTGGGCTTTTTTGGCATATTGTGTATATAAAAACTTACAAAAGAAGGTCCGCACTGTAAATGAACTTTTGAAACCGACCAACGACGTTTCTTTCTCTACGCACAATATATTACTCAACCTAAAAATTTTAATGTCTGTCTTATATAGCTTCGTAATTTATATTTTCTAGGAATTTCTACTTTAGATAACAACCAGGTATAGGTTCGCAGTACCCTTGTTCTAAGAAGCGCTACCTGCTGCGCGAAACACATGTTTGATTAGGGTGCCTATAACATTTGCTCGGTGCTGTATTATTGAACATTTTTTTTTATTCAAAATATGTTTCTGAAGACCAGGGGTCTTTAAACTACGGCCCGCGGGCCAGCATCATCGTGCGAGTAATTTAGCGCCATCTTGTGGGGAGCCACAAGAATGCGTGATTGAAATTCGTACGTAATTCAAAATTACATGTTGGTGTGATGAGCTTAGCTCTTGGAACTTAGTGGAGTGTGGCTCTTAGGGTGAAAGGTTTGGAGACCCCTGCTGTAGACTCAATATAGCGTATGGCAGGAATAACTAATGCATGCATGAATTTTTTGAAGCTGGATTGTGGGATGTTCTGCAGCACGACTGCTTAAAAAGTTGGAACATTATCATAAAAGTATCCTTTCATTGCAGTTTTCAGTCTCGGGAACAGAAGATAATCGCACGGTTTAAATCAGGCGAATACAGTGGGCATTATAATGCAATAAACACAACTGTTTTCCTTCTGGATATTCGACCCTAAATCGAACAATTCTCGACCACGAAGGATGTAAAATTTCTAGATAGTATTTTAGATTAACAATTTCACTTTCTGAAGCAAATTCCTTGTGGACAATCATAAAAATTAATCAGCATTGTCTTGCTACTTGACTTCTGCAAACGCAATTTTTATGATTTCGACTTGCCTTTGGACTTCCGTTGTGCAGATTGACGCTTAGTGCCAGTGTTATACCTAAAGCACCATGTCTCATCACCCGTTATGGTAGAATCTAGAAAATCTGGGTCCTTTTCAATAGTTTGAATGACATCTCTACAATGCGCTACCCGAGCGATTTTTTGGTCTGGTCTTCATTCAACTTATTCATTCTTTTATCCAAATCGATCATCAAAATTTGCCTAACGCTTTCTCTATTGGTATTTAATTCTTCAGTCAACATTCTCACATTGAAATTCCCATCGATAGCAATAATTTTGCACCAATTCAGGCCGGTTTTAACCTTGTGGACGTCATCATTTAAATCTGCCATTTTTAAATCGCGTAAATCATAAACTCTTGTAGGAAACATATACTCGTCACCATACACTTTTTTAGCAGTTCGTGCAACCCAGCAATTTGTTTTCCTATTTTAAAACAAAATTTGGTATTAACCTACACTTACTAAAATGCGTGTATCTTAATAAGCTATCATCCAATTTTCTCGATCTTCAGTGCGTTTAAAAGAGGAAACCTGCGCGTGTTTAATGCTGCTACCATTTAATACGTGGTACTAAGTGTTCTATGATTTAAATTAAAGTTCCGTTATTTAATTACCAGACTGTGTATATTGCTAGGATTGAGATACCATTTCACTGACTATCTGATTCCACATTTCTTTCGATTGATGTTTTATTTTGTGTGGATATAAATCTTCAACAGAACACATCACTAGGTTCCCCAAAAATTATTGTTGAGTTTGGACAATTCACAGAAAACCAGTAATTTTATTGGCTTTAGCAAATCTAAAAATTGATAATTTTATAATAATTAAAATACAAAAAAAGAAACCTCGTAAATGAAATATGAAAATAAAAAAAAAAAACAATGATTGTTAATAAGCCAACTACTTCCGGAATTAGAGAGTGTCATGATCAGATATAAAAATAAAATAAGAATAAGAGGAAAAAGAAAAAAAAATGAAGAAAGGTGTTGAAAAAAAAAAGAAGAAACGGTGAAATAAAGAGTAAGAGAAGGAAAGAGAGGAAGGAGACAGAAAAAAAAAGAAAGAAGAAAGGAAAGGTTTTCGTCTCTAGCGCGGTTAACACTCGTGATAAAAATAGCATCCACTCATTTATGCACTAAACCGAAGACTACTCCACCAAAGTGTGCCAACATCTGTCCACCTACATAAGTGCCCCGCGAACCCTAACAACGCTGCTATCAACAAAAAAAATCATCGATGCTCCTCCGCCGAAAGTAAATCCTTGGACTAAAAAAAGAGAAACCATCGGCATGAAAAATGAAACCAAGAAGCCGCCCGCAAAGAAGATCCTGTAACCGTAGCGACGAATCGGAAGAAAAATTGGCTTTAATAAACCGAGGAATTGACAAAATTGTATACTACTAACTAAATCTGAAAAAAATGAAACAAACAAAGAAAAAAACCGTGCCACTTTGGTTTCCCTGTTTTCTTCTGAAGAAGAAACCTCCTACGACCTCCAATGATTGTTATTTGAATGAATACAATTTTCTAAAATCTTAGCAGTATATTCTATTAACATCTTTAGAATTTATTCTAATTCCATCACCCTCTACTATACAATTTAAATTGCTGTCTTATAGAATGTACTCTGTACTCAACTATACCAATTAAGTATAAATAACGATTTTATCATTAAAATGTGGTGCATAATATTATATCTAACAATTGTTGACAAAGAGAAGGACATTTTTCTGCTGCGGATTATTAAAAATGCTTAGTCTGATTTGTTTTCGCTGCGCGCAAACATTTTTAGAAGGAGAGAAATGTCGATCTACATTCTTCATTCCAATTTTGTATACAAGGTGCATTCAAACCTCTAAAATATTTGAAACTACGCGTCAAATATACATACAATTACTTACTGAGTGCAAGTTTTTAGGTGCATCATTTTAATTCGAAAATAATGTGCGCAATCATAGTAAAATACATAAAACGGTAGCGGAAATACATATTCTACGTTGTATATTACGCTTCTTTGATAATTTAGCCTGTTAGTATCACTAACATAATATTGCTACAATTCGTTGTATGGATTGTATGGACCCGAATGCGAAGAATATTGTTTCATATTCCTTTCCACCTATTTATAAGGTGTGCAAACAAGTGATTTTCAAAAGTTTTCCTACTGTTCGGAAAACTTTGTTTTTATTGCAATAAATAATATAATTTTCTGTTTTATTCGTCCTATCAAATAATTATATTTAAGTTTGAAATCTCAAGAAATGCTTATTTGTGTTTATACTTAAAAAGAATTTTATTATCTGTGCAACCTGTTCCCGTACTTGCCCAATAATATGATAACATTTTTTCTTCCAAAATTATACGTAGCATTGTGTTTTTTTCTAAATAAAATACCTCTCGGGATATTTAAATAACGTAACTCTAATAATAAAAACATTAAATCGTTCATTTTTTTTGAAAATCTTTGAAATTACCTACATAACATAGTGGATTTTGATTTATGTGTGGTACCCCTAAAAAATATGGAATACATTCTTAATTTCGTAAATCAAAAATATTTCGGAAAAATCCCCGAGACAGACCAGTTTTTAATTTCATTTGTACATTTTTGGAGCATTGATAATTGCTTCTAAAGTACAGTCCCTGTCTATTTTATTAGGGCAACCTTATAAATTTAATCTTTTATGTTTCCAACGCGATAATTTACAAATACAAATGCAAAATTCTAATGTTTCCAGTTTTACCCGGAGTCATTTTTCTTGGATGCTTCTTTATTGTTAAACGTAATTTATTAATAACATTTTATTGCACCACCTTTAGCTTTTATTACAGCTTGTAGCCTTCTTGGCGTACTAATCACAATATTGTAGTAAATATCGGAAGAAATCACCCATTCTTCAAAAATTTTTGTTTTCAAAACGTGTTTGCTAGCATATTTATAATTTGTGATTCGTAACTTTAATATGCGCCACAAATGTTCGATAGGTAATAGGTCCGGCGATTGTGGTGACCATTCCAATATTTTAATGCAGTTTGCATCAAACCATCGTATTACTTCACGTGATTTTTGGCAACGTGCATTGTCCTGTTGAAATAAATAATTTGGAGTATCAACTTCAAACAATTTTAATTTAGAGGTTCTTGTAACATTTCAATATACCAACAAGTATTCATACATGCAGATTACCAACTCCAAAGGAGAACATGTATCCCCAAGCCATTAAATAAACTTTATTCTGGATATTATGCAATCGAGCTTCTCCTGGGCTTTGCTATACAAATTCTGCACCAAGTTGAGCGAAAAGCTGCATCAAAAATCAATAAATAGCACCTACATTTTAAAATAAAAAAACGCTACAATAAAATAAATCATCAAATTTCTAGTTTACCTCTATGTTAGATTCATCAGACCAATGAATTTTACTTCGGTCGTCCACCGACTACATACTTACTATATTCACATACTATATATGTACATATATATACAGTAGTGGTCAAAAGTTGAATGAATAACAAAATAAGCATAAGATTTAATTTTTGTTAATTTATAGTCTTACAAAGAAATAAAGAACATTTGATAGTAGATACCTTAATTTAAATAATATTACTTTTACAATGTAGTAAAAACCTAGCAATTTTCAAGTGACATAAGTTAGGCAACTTCATTTTTTTTTGTTCCAAAAATAATATTCTAAATTTATTTAGGATCTGCAAGTCAATGCCACAGTTCAACGGCGTTTTTATATTTTTTATTATGCATTATTTTTCTATTTACAATCTTCCACAAGTTCTCGATAGGGTTAAAGCCGGGAGAATTACTTGGCCAAGAAATAACACTAACTGCTTACTCAGTTAGTCACTCCTTAACGACTCTAGTAGTATGCTAAAAATGTCAATTCAGTAAATGGCAGCATTACGTCTTGCAGTATATTTTGGTACACGAATCGGTCTATAATAGCGTTTATACTATTTAGAGAGCCCACTCCATTACCAGAAAAACACCACCACACCACCATCTCCGTGCTTTACAGTTTTCTGACAATATCTTGGATTTAATCTTTCTTCTGTGGCACGCCGCACATAACAAATTCCATCCGTGTTACACAAATTAAACTACGATTCGTCACTAAATAATGCGGTTTTCCACTGTTGTATAGACCATGACACGTGCTCCTTCGCAAAACGTATTCTTGCTGCAAAAGTTATTGCGCTGGTCTTGGACTATAAAGTCCGTCTTCTGCTAAACGTCATCATATGGTGCGTGTGCTCAGATTATCTAGCGAAGATTTTATTTCTTGAGCTGTTTTCCAGGGATTCTTTTACATTAAGGAAGAATTAATTTATCTTCTTTGTAACTTCCTCGCGGTCGTCTAAAGCGAAATTTAGTCGCCACTGTGCCCGTTGTTTTATATCTTTGTATCATTCTCGATGCTATGGACTTGTTTGCGCCAAAATTTTTGCTTATAGTCGCATGTGATACACCTTTTGATATTCCTCAATGATTTTCATCTTGATATCGATTGAATACACTTTTCGCGGCATGATTGCTAGAAATGTTTACAAACTGCTCAAGCACGTCTTCAATCTTGTCGCGTATTAGGAATGAGTTAACACGCGAGTATAAAATATCCCAGAAGTTGATATTTTTGTTAATTCTCTAAAAAGTTTTTTGTAGAGTTGCTTAATTTTTGTCCACTACTGTATATATTCGTTCCAATCACTCGTGATTGACATTTATTTTTATATCTGAATCAAATCGGTACTTTGTAGTCAAATTAAGATATGTAGTATATAGAAATAATTGAAACAACTTAGGCAACTGTTCAAAAATTGCTGCAATTTCTCTTAAAAGAAGAGATTTTTCAATAATATGATACAGGTAGTGAAATAAACATAACAAGTAACCTTAAATTTCAAAACAAGCCGAAATAGAAAATGCAACTAACCATTTATATGTTATTTCTTTTCATTATGAATACGGCATAACCTTCGTTTGAATTTACTAATATGTTTTCATCTCATGCCATCATATAGATGCTATACGAAACAAAGTATAGGACATAACATGCTGTTGAAGCATTATTGTAACGCAAATTAGTGATTTACACAGCATGCTTAGAAAATAGCCGTAACGCCATGACAAAAATGGTGGCGATATGCTACTGAAAAAATTAAAGGATAATGTGCGCAAATGAAATTAAATATTAACCTGTCCAAAACTTTTTCCAAAATATGTTTAGTTTTGAAAATTATGAATTTATTTGAATGATTCGAATTTAAAAGGACGAAAAAGATTTTTGACTAAATTATTTATTTCGTCTTCTAAAATTTACCTTGATATCTCGCACAAAACGTGTCTATCAGATCATCTTACATGAAGAGGTTATTTTATCTAGAATAAATACATTTATGCTTTGAAAATTCTATATACTTTTTTATTCTTTTGTATTCAAATATAATTTGGGAAGGTATGTGTACAACATGTACCGTGTCCCATGTCCCATATTAAACAGATCATACATCAGGGTTATCAATACATATCCGGACGATATATGTGTTTAATAAAATGTAAACTTGGTTAGTATACAAAATATTCAGCTAGTTAATATTGTAATGGAATTTGTCGGTAATTTCGTAGCATAACTCTTTTCCAATTAAGAGAGAAATTAACTAACTTTGTTGGTTAGTTTATGAACCTGCAAATAGTTTTACCGTCCAAGTAATATTAACTAACTTACCTAGCAATTTATTAGTTTTGGTTTGTATATTATTCCGTAAAAATATATATTATAAAGTGTTGTAAGCGTATATAGGGGTAATAAATGCCTCGATTAATACCTCGGCGGATGATAGTATTCTATAAAATGATTAGAAAGTTTTCTATCAATGTTTCATTTCCGAGCTAGAGGCACTTAATGTTATTAATATAATCTTAGTCACGGGAATATTGATACTGTAACATGCGATTTTCAATGATACTACAATTTTAAAATTAATTCACGCTTAATTAATTTATTTTCCAGTTAGAAACCAGGGATGGAACTTGTTTATCATTTTATCATTTTATCGAATTCTAACAACCGTCAAAATGGAAACCAATTAGAATAAATGTTAATCATATTGCTCAACCTAAATAAATAATATAAAAAAATAAGTTTCAGAAACAGTAATAACCAAATATAACGATGATTTTATTTTCTAGTCAAATTGTTAAAAGTTGATAGAACAACTACAAGAACCACCTAAATTTATTGACACAAAAAAAAGGAATAACAGCTAGTATTTGTTTATTTATAAAATTTAGCAAAACAGCAAAGCATGGCAGTAACGTAGAATCCTTGAAATATTCTTTGGCATGCTTTTTCTGCTCTGGATGAATATTTGGGGAAATTAACTCGTTGAGACATCTAGCACAGTGATAACTCCTTTGTATACTCGTTCCTTCATGGAAGAGTTGGGCATTAGTCCATATCAAGAGAAGAACCCGCACACCATAATATTGTCTTTATTCCCTATCTGTGTAGAATATTGCGCTGTCTCAATAAGAGTACTTTTTTGGTGCGTGAGAAGAAAATTTTAGTCCAGCAGCATTTTTTAATCGTAACTATTCGAAAAGTCAATTTCCCTTTTATGGCTATATACAATAGCGGCCATATAAATAGCACAGGTAAACTGATATGGATGATTGATAAATTTGTAAATGTTAAGTGATTTATTTAACTTAGCCCTTTACAAGTCGACACACACTTTCAACTTATTTTTAACTTCTCTCAACAGGAATATTATGCTGGGGATTTAGATTTTATAACAACCTCAACATCCTCCAATAAATTTTCTATGGGGTTTAAATCAGGGCTTTGTGCAGGTCATTCTAAAACTCGAATCTGTTTGTCCTCTAGCCATGGTCCTCGCCGCATATTTGGGATCATTGTCGTGCAATAAACTCCAAATTACTGGAAGAAATTCATCAGCATATGGTTCCATCACGTTTTATAAAATGTTGCGATATAAATACTGAACCATTCTTCCTGCAATTCTGAATATAGCCCCTACACCACGCCATGACACAGAACTCCATACCATAACACTTCTTCCACCGTGTTTCAATGTTTTTATAGTGTACCTAAAGTTGAATCTCTGATTGATAGGGCGTCCCACATACATTTTTTCGTCAGACCCAAGTCGATTGTATTTGCTATTATCTATCCAAAGTAGATTTCCAAAAAGAAAGCGGCTTTGTGCATTTTCACAAACTGAAATCTTTGACGGTTTTGATTTGACAGGAGTGGCTTTCATACTACAATACACACATGTAAGTTAAATTCCTTCAGGCGACATCGTATTGTTCTTCTCGATATGTCAGTATCAAATTGTTTATAAAATCCGGTTTTTATTTGCTTAGCTATACGAAAAGGATGTTCTTGCTCTTCTCAGTTTCAGCAGTTAATTCAAATGAAATTTGATGCCTCTGTTATTCATGTGGCCGCCACTATGGTGAATGGGTTTAACTATTACAAAACGTGCGTACTGAAGTTTTACCTCTGTTTTCAAAATAAATTTGAGTTGTACAATATTCGTTTTTGTTCTGCCAATTTATGTGCAACACATTTTGTTTTTTTTTTTATATTTTTATTGATTATATAATTTTATGTTACCTGTTTTTTGAAACTAATTATGAATTAATTTTCTAGTTTTTTACTAAGTGCATTCGCACCCCTAGATTTCGGGTTTACCTCGATATTAAAGCCTAGTGGATAATGCCTATTTTGGTAAATAAGAAGGTAAAACATAACGCCTAATTTTAAGTAAAACATAAATGATTAAACTCAATTTCCTTGAAGTCATACTTTCATATTTTATACAAATTTACTTTCCTTAATTAAAGTGTAAAATGTGTAATTTATTAAAATAAAAATTCGTATTTCTATAGCGTTATATTTGGTTGTTAAAATGCACCTATTTTTCGAGAAAGTTTAATACTAAATTTTGACTTTAAATTTATATAATTTTCTGATATATTCTTTTAAGAATTATTAAATTCTTAGCACGAATTTTTCTTATACGACAAAATACAACGATGACAAACGAATACAAATCATATTCTTATTCAATACAGTTCCTTCGCACCATCGTTACATATTGACCGATAGCAATGTATTCTTGCAGTTTTCAGGAAAGAGGAGCTTTTTCGGTTTTTTTTTTTATACTGATTATATTTTGAATTCTAAATTTGGTTTGTATATTAGGGATTTTCTCATTGATACCAGACCTGAAATAATGTTTTTATGGATAACACCATTGCTGCAAAATATAGTTGTACAAACTCTTTTATCTGCAATATTTTCTACGAAGTTCGTTTTTTGGTACTAATTAATGGTGATTCTATTGGTTAAAGACGTGAAAACATTTTGATTAAAGTCGCGTAATATAGTTGTAAACATACACGTTGGTGCATCTTCACTTTATTAAGAATTGGAAATAGAATTCCGAGAATAAAAAGTATACCCTATTGCTTAGAGAGGTACAGAAATTAACCGACTCCATTTAAATACTTGAATAGTATATTGATTGGAAACTTTAATCCTTAACAGTATTTAACTAATAATAAACTAGCCAGTTTGTATACCAGCCAACTATTGATATTATCTATAATATATAATAACACAGAACTAAGTAGTTGAAAAAATTGATAACTCTTCATACTGTTACATTCCATACCTATTTTTCTGCTGAAAATATTTCATGAAGTGATCAATTATCGTGGAACAGTTTATATATAATTATAAGATGTATTTAGAACCTATTTTATTGTTTTTATTAAAGAGAATTTATATTTTACATAATTATATACTCTGCCAAGGGCTTTACTTAGAAATGTTATATGCTCTCTTATATTCATTTGTATGATATATATTTGTAATGTTTTATTTTGTATTTACTTTTTGCAGAAAAAGAGTATATAAAGTAGTATTATTGATTTTGACTTTCATTTTCCCCTTTTTTTACCCATCGTTAGGCTTGTTGTTCACCAAGCTGATATGATCCTGTCCAATCTAGAATTTTAACAGAATGTTATTTTTATGCCCACTTGTTTGTTTGTCTGGGTGTTACCGCAAATAAAATATTTTTTTCTAAAAAGAAATCTATAACTTAACACATGGGCTGAAAAGTCCCGGTCCTAACAAAGAAAACACGGTTTTTTTTTGGTTCAAAATTAGCTTTATTCATCAACGTAATCTCCATCAAGAGCAACGCAATCATTCCAGCGCCGCTCTAACGTTTCAATGCCACTTTTGTAGGTCAATTTTCTTTTGCCTCAAAATAGGCCTCAGTTTCAGCGATAACCTCTTCATTCGTGCGAAATTTCTTACCGGCGAGCATTTTTTTGAGGTCTGCGAACAGCCAGTAGTCGCTGGGAGCCAAATCTGGCGAATACGGTGGATATGGGAGCAATTCGAAGTTCAATTCATATAGTTTTACCATTGTTTTGATTGACTTGTGACACGGTGCGTTGTCCTGATGAAACAAAATTTGTTTCTTTGCCATATGCGGTCGTTTCTTTGCAATTTCGGCCTTCAAACGCTCCAATAACGCTATATAATATTCACTGTTGATGGTATTTCCTTTCTCAAGATAGTCGATGAATATTACACCACGCACATCCCAAAATACCGAGGTCATAACCTTTCCAGCCGATTGTTGTGCTTTCGGGCGCTTCGGACGATGTTCACCAGTTGCTGTCCACTCAGATGACGATCGTTTTAATTCCGGAGTGAAGTGATAGATCCATGTTTCATCCATTGCCACATATCGACGCAAAAATTCCGGTTTGTTACGTTTAAACATGGCCAAACACTGCTCAGAATCATCAACACGTTCTTGTTTTTGGTCAACAGTGAACAAACGCGGCACCCACTTTAAACAGAGCTTTCTCATAGTCAAATGCTCATGCAATATAAAGCCAATACGTTCTTTTGATATCTTTACGATGTCAGCTAACTCACGCAACTTCACTTTTCGATCATTCAAAACGATTTTGTGGATTTTTTTGATGTTTTCTGGTGTTACCGCCTCATTTGGACGTCCACTGCGTTCTGCATCATCGGTGTCTCTACGACCACGTTTGAAGTCAGAAAACCAACGTTTTATTGTTGTTTCTGATGGAGCGGAGTCCCCATAACACTTTTCAAGCCATTGCTTCGCTTGAACGGTATTTTTTCCCATCAAGAAGCAGTGTAAAATTAAAACACGAAATTGTTTTTGATCCATTGTTTTGAAAATAACAAAAGTAGCGTGACTCTTAGCACAATAAGTCACAAACTAATGAATAAAATATCATGAAATTTTAAGAGCTGTCTTTTGAAGGTTAGTAGTAACTGAGAGAAAGGTGACTGCAATAAAACTAGCGTCATCTATGTTAGGCCCGGGACTTTTCAGCCCATGTGTTAAAACCACCATACTTACCTTATATTTCAAAATTTTATGTTGATAATAAGGAGTAACATTAGGAGCCTGGGACACCGCTAAAAAGAATGCCTTACTCATAGCATTCTTCGTATTGTAATAAGAGCGAAGAGCTGCTATATGACGCTTTCTAAAAAGACTCGGTCTAGTTCAAACAATAAAATTAGGGTATTCTCACTTTTTATTAGAAAATTGAGAAATATTCATGTTTTTTATTATCTTAAAATAATAACATAATTTAAACAATACATGTAAATAATTGAGGTAGGAGTTCCGCCAAGTTTCGGCAGACTCAATTGAAATTCATTAGTTTTATTTTCAAATGAATTTTACATTGTACAAATGTGCAATATTTTTTAAGAATTAACTGTTGAAAAATAGAACAAATTAGAAAAGTTTGTTATGCGATTTCGGTAATATTAATTTTTTCATCTAAATGTAAGATTTATTTTAATGACATTTTTGTCTAAAATTAACAGAAAAAGTAAATTACCTCACATGATTTCTATACTTTCGATTCCATTAATTCCACTATCTATACCCTATTTTTTAATTCGCAGAAGAAAAATGAAGAGACACGTTTACACAATGGATTTTATATATAAGGTGTAGTTACGTAATTATTATTACGACGCAAATTTAAAAAGAATTAAATACAAACACACTCAGAAAAATACCCGATCCAAACGGCGGTTGGCGGTCAACAATATATCATATGTGACTGGTGTAATTTCTGTCGAAAACTGACCAATAACTAGCTTACTTTTTGACGCTTCAATTTAAAAACACTCCTCCGAATTAAAAAATAGATATAAATGTAAGTCTTTACATGATACTGTTGACGATGGGTTCTCATAATAACTAGAGGTGTTTGGATTATTTCCATCGTTCATTGAACTTATATAGTCCGACGTTTCGGCATATACGAAGCCGGCACACACAGGACAATACTTTCATGTTGACTCTAATCATCCACACAACGTCAAATTGGATGTCCCAGAATGTATGTATAATAAGGCCCGAGAGGTATGTTCGGATGATGGAGATAAAGAGGAGGAATTCCGCTCCATCACAAATACACTTAAATTAAATGGATACACAGAAAAAGACGGTGTTGAAGGCAAAAGCAATGCGTACAATTATAATATCAGAACGATCATCAAAACCTCAAACACGAACAAGTCTAGTTAACAAATACGAAGCACGACAACGAAAATCAAACAACTAAAACTGTGTATACAAAATACCGCACGAATGTGGAAAGCTATATATAGGAGTAACCGGCAGACCCTTGTCAGTCAGAACTAAAGACCATCAGAAAGTGGTTCGTATAGGAAAAACGGATAACTCACGATTGGCTCTACATGCTTGGAAAGAGGATCATAGGATTGCATGCAACAATGCATGCATAAAGAAGACAACGCCATAGAAAGAAAACTGTTGGAAACCGCCATTAGCACACCAAACCTGGAGATAAAGAATATCTGGTTCCCTATGATTAAAGAAAGCATCAACCGAAGACCGGCGATCACGATACGGAGGACAGAAGAATGAATAACAAACATACGCGGACCAACTCGGCAGAATGGAGAAAGATCAGCGGAATACACAACCAACCATGCGCAAAAAATCGGTCTACTACGCACCACCCCGTGCGCAGGTCCAATGCACATCACTTTCTACGCAGAAAATTGTAACTTAAATATAAATTTAACGCAGTAATTTCTGTCCCCCCTGTTAGCTTAATGGCTAAGCCAGGTGAAATGCGGAAATCGAGAAAGGATAAAACGAATTCGATCTCCAGTCACAACTTTCATTAATAGAAAATAGAGAAAACATACATCAGACAAAAAATCAACGAAGCATAATTGTTCTAAAAAGCAACAGCCTTTTTCAGGACTAGCCTGAAGACGACAGTAAACGAACTGCCGAAACGTCGGACTAACGATGGAAATAGCCGCTCAAACAACAACTCTAGTTGAATATAGCAGTCTGAAGCGCAAGTGTGGTAAAAAAAAAACATGTTAGATGTATTGAAGGAGGCATAGGCTGCAAAATATAAACAAATGTAGTTTCGCGCATAGAGAAATATAGCAAATCAAGCATGAGCGGTTGCGCTGGTTATGAATTCATTCATGTCGGGTGTGTATGTGAGATTCTATCCCAGTATCATGCAAATTATTATTGTACTTGTTTTCGAAATAACCTGCGTTCAAATAAATTTTACCTCAATTTTTACCTTTGAAACTACACTGATACAATGTCCTAAATTTCCCTAAAGAAATTGGTATAGAGAATATAGCATCACGTACCGAAATTTAAAAAAAAAGAATTTCCCACGAGCTGATTTATTTTACTACGAAGCTATATGTTGATGGTTTTCCAGTTTATATCCCTACAATTTTACTTCCAATCGCATCAAGCGCAGCGTTTCCTACTCTAACAATGCGATCTTTCTTTTGGAATGGTAACTGAAATTTATAAAAAATGTATAAATTATACTTATTGTGTTTTATTTATATTACGTCGACGATATTGTTAATGAGAGCTCCGGCGGCATCTATATAACTCATTATTCCTATGGCTATGTTTCGACGAAATTCTGCTTCGTTTCCATACTTTTTGTCTTCTGAAATCGTGTCCACTATGGGCTTAATACCCAAATATCTTGCAGCTGTAAGTTGTGTTTTACTATATGCAGAATCCTTTTGACTTAGCCAATGTTCCTGTGCTAGGTCCGCATTTTGGCGTCCATACTGTTTAAAATCGGGATATATAGGTGGGATCTAAAATGGATACAAAATGAGAAATTAAATATAAAGGGTTTATCTCTATACGATATCAGTGTAAAACATTACTCGACCGAAGGTGCACTTTTTATTGCCCAACAGATTAAGAAAATCCAATGACAGGACAAAATATAAAACAAAATAAAAAGGAAAATAACGTGCGGGTCCTGGAATGGCCGGCATAATCCCCGGACTTATCGCCAATTGAGCATTTATGGTACATTTTAAAGCGAAATGTAGCTAAATACTCATCTACCACAAAGCAATGCTTAAAAACAAAAACATTCGAAGAGTGGAATAAAATCACCCCCGAACAGTGCTACAACTTAGTGAGCAGTATGCCCCGACGAATTCGTGCGGTGATAAAAGCCCAGGAAGGAGCTACCAAATATTAAGCAATATCTGTATATATCTGTATACACTCACAATGAAACATTTTCATCGATCAATTTTCTTTTATTTCTTATATATTCATCGGAATAAAAGACAAAAAAGGGTGGCGAATACATATGGCCACAGCTGTATAATATACTTGTAATGACTAACAGCAAATAAAAAGAATAATGTGGAAAAAGAAAACTATAATGGAATGAAAGAAATTAGAAAAGAAAAATCCTGACAATAGAAAAAAAGGGTCAGTGTATAAGATGTTGGCGTTTTTAGACATGTGTGTTAATGGTGCTTTTAATAGTATGTTGGTTCGTGCCGTGACAATAAAAAAAGTGTCAACAGATCTATGACTGTAATGGGGTATCTCAATATGCTGGTGTATCAATTTAATAAGAAATTTCGCGCTAGCTGCGACTAGAACTCGTGCCTACAGAGTAAATTGATATAATCAGTACCACGAGGGGGATAAATGCCATCAGATTTATACGAAAGATATTTAACAAATCTCTTCTGGACTCGTTCAATTGATAATTGGCGGTAGTGATAACATGGGTACCAAACAATAGAAGCATATTCCCGTTTCGAGCGTACAAGCGAGTAGTAGACAGATTTCAAGGCGCAGGTGTTATAAAAATTCTTGCAGGATCTGAACAAAAATCCGAGCGACCTAGATGCAGCAGAAGTCATTGCGTCTATATGTGGGGAGAATGAAAGTTGGGAATCAAATAAGACTCGAAGATCCCTAAAAATGTCAATTCTTGGGATGAAAGCACTAGAGATGTTATAGTGAAATATTTGCGGGTTGGATGACCGAGTAAAGGTAAGTACTGCACATTTATTAATGTTTAGATGAATTTTGTACCCATTGTAATGGACATAGCATGATCGGTTGTGAAGGTAGGATTGAATTAGAGTGATAATGCTAGGAGAAAAACCAATAGCAGATAGTTTATCTATTAGGATGTAATGGTCAATTGTATCGAATACTCTGGTAAAATCCGTGTAGACAACATCTACTTGTCGACGATTGTCAAGTGCTTTGCCAACATACTGAGTGAGTTCAACTAAATTGTACAACCTAGTGCACAGAAGTTGATCAAAAACTTTAGCACAATTAGGGAGAATACTAATTGGTCGGTAGTTAAGAATATCAACCTTATCGCCCTTCTTGTACATTAGTGTTATCCTACTAACTTTCCAGTAAGATGGAAAGGTAGAAGTGCGAATAGCCATGTTGAAAATAAAGCAAAGAGGATCGCACAACACCGGAGCACAATCATGCATGAGAAAGTTCGGAATATCATCATGTCCAGAAACAGAAGTTGTTTTAAGTCTGTTCAAAGAATGCAAAACATCCCGCACCGAAAAGTACCGGATATTGAAAGAACAGCCGTTGATTTCCGAATTAGATATAGCAGTGTTATTGGAGAAGTTAGTGTATACCCATTTGAAAACACACTGGCAAAGGCCTGCAGAATATCAGAACGCTGGTCAAGAACTGTATTGTTATGCTTCATAGACTCGGGAGTTCTGGAGGAGTTTCGTTTGGTATTCATAAATTTCCAAAACAGTTTTGGATCACTACAATATCGTTTTCAATCCTTTTGTGGTGTCATGATGAGATATAGATATAAAAAATTAAATAAGAGTAAGAGGTGAAAAAAAACAAAAGTGAAATAAAGAGTAAGAGAAGGAAAGAGAGAAGGGAGACAGAGAAAAAGGAAAAAAAATGGAATCTCGACGTTCCGTCTCCGTGGTAGGAAGCTTCTTCAGAAGAAAACAGGGAAATCAAAGTGGCACGGTAACCCGACGTTTAACCTTCTGAGGTGTATCGCTGAGTGCTGGGTTTATATAGGACGTGAACGGCCGGACGCCTGAACGGTTGGTTGAATAGAATTCCCATACTGATATGAAAGAGATATTCGCCGACAATTTGGATAAATCATCTACAAAATCATGAATATATACCAACGGAAATTCGGAGAAAAAAGCGAACTGAGTGAACCGAAAACTGAGGAACATATACAGACATAAAAGCATAAGAAGAGGCACGTAGACAGTAAATCGAAAGAATAGCAACCCATATCAACTCGTAATAACTATGAACTATTGGCAACGGACGATTGAAACGTGGAAGACATGCAGGAAGGAACGGACGACGAAATACCGGAAAACACCGAAAGGAACAATCAAAGAACGAGGGAAAGAACCGCCAGACCGCAGAAACAGCAAAATGGACAAAGACCTGGTGAAACATAAGAATATAACCGCCACAAAGTGTAAACTAATTCAAACAGACATACAAGTTGAACCGGCAACCGAAGACGATTACAAGAAATTAAGCAAAATGCTCAAGGAAAAAAGAATCCAATTTTATACATTTCAATTGGAAAGCGAAAAGAAGTTGAAGGTGGTTCACCGGGATATAACCATCCTGGGTTATACCCCGGGAATTCTTTCATCACTCAAATGGATTCATTACACAACAAAAAAATAGGATTACCATTGTGCAAGATAAAAGTCAGTCCATTTTCTTAAAACTGGCGACCCTCTGCATCTACTTTTCATTCAATAAACTTAATAACAAAATATAATTAGTAAGCACTCAAATGTACACAAAGTCACACAACAAATTGACGGCACTAGCAGTTCGCTAGGATATCGCTCGTCATAGTTATAACCTCGCTAGCTCAAATAGAACTGAAGTTCGGGCCGTCCACCCGCTTATATAGGCAAAATGAAGGAATGATCTAGAATCGTCTAATGTAGAACAATTGAGAAGCAATAATATTTTGTTGCACCGCCAATGAGGCGGCAAACATCAAAGGCATTGATGCTTGCCGCCTCACTCTTTGATCATCGCCGCCACTCGGCTTGCTCGGTCACTTGATTCCGGAGGAGCAAGCGACAAACCCCATATCACTCGCTCTTTCTCATTTCGAGTGAGTTCGAGTAAGTAGTATATATTTTTTTTTAATTGGGTTTTTCAAAATGCCTCGCGAGCCGAATCAAACCTTACAGCGGACCGGTTGTTGCCCACATATGCCCTAAATAAACTAAAAGATTAGTGACTTATTTACCTTATATTCACTGTTGATAAAATTTTCTTGCAATCTCCAACGTATTAAATTTCCGAAAAAATATCTCTATACAGAGGTGTTGGGTTCAAGTTCCCTCCGAAATCGATATTTTTTCGAAAATTTAATACGTTGGAAAATGCAAGAAAATTGTAATTTTATCATTTAGTTTAACTATATTCACTGTTCTTCGTAATTTCCGAAATCTAGTAATAAATCTACATATGAAAGTTATGAAAAAATAGGTGTGTCCTATATTGTTGTGTATTATTAGAATAAATCAATAACCAATGACGAAGGTTACCCACCTGTAGCCGCTGGGCTATTTGTTGTTTAACCACGGTTTTGCTATTAGCTTCGGACACCAAAGGAGCCGAACTGGATATTGAAATGAAGCAGGCCATTACAACGAAGGAATATATGGCAATACCTGAAATAATAACGTTATTTTAACATTCCACAGGTATAGCAGTAAACTTCACTCACACAAATTAATTAATTATGCGGAACGCAGCGTTTCGAGAGCACGAAAGTAAAAACTGTATCACACATGCAAATTATTTTCTACGCAGGCTCTAAAATTTCTAACCATATGACTATTTACAATCTACTAGGTGGCCTCATGCCTTTTACGAGGAAGGATGGACCGAAAAGCGAACCGTATCATTTAACAGGGTCTATGGTAATAAATCCATCAAACTCGAGTGTGCAATTGGGGGTGGTTCTCTGTTCAATAAGTTTCCGTTCTTTTTCATATATACCGTTTCGTACGCGTCTAATTCTCTATACGAGTTCACGTTTTTAAGTAGTGTCAGATTTTTTAAATCAATCTTATGTCCGGATTTTACCATATGCTCTGCTACGCTTGATAGTTCAGGTTTGTCGAAACGATAGTGTCTAATATGTTCTTTGAACCTCGTTTCGATACTCCTTTTTGTTTGTCCAATATAAACTTTCTCGCAATCATTGCATGCGATTTGGTATATTCCAGACTTTTTTATCATCTCCGGTTTATCTTTGGGATTCCCTAAGAGATTCTTTAAGTTGTTTTTTGACACAAAAGACACGTTCATGTTTAGTTGTCGGAAAATTTTACTTAACCCTTTTACTGTTGCGTGAAAAGGAAGAGTTATAAATTTCTTGTTACCGGTGTTTGTTGATGTCAAAGTCGTGGAATTTCTGATGTGTTGTTTGAATTGGACCTTCCTTAAAATACGGTCGACATCCATAGAAAAGAAACCATTGTACCTCGCTACATCTTTGATATACTTTAATTCTTTGTCATACCTGCTCTTGTTTAGCGGAAATCTGACGAGTCTATTGGCCAGAAAACTAATCGCGGACATTTTTTGTTGTTCGCAATGGTGCGAATCAAACGTGATGAATCTGTTGGAATTAGTTTCTTTTCTGTAGATGTCCATTTCTAATTTATTATTATTGCGTATGACTAGAGTATCTAGAAACGGAAGGCGATTGTTCACTTCTTCTTCAATAGTAAACTTGATCGCGGTAAATTTTGAGTTCAGTTCTGCTAGAAAATCTTGTATGTTTCCTTTGTTGGTATCAAACCCAGCGAAAATATCATCTACGTACCTAAGCCAAATTCTCGGGAAATATTTGGTTTCTTTTTTCAGGTTTGTTTCAAATTTGCTCATGAAAAGGTTCGCAATAAAAGGCGATAGAGGATTACCCATCGCCGTGCCTTCCACCTGTTCGAACCATTTTTCGCCTATTTGAAAACAATTTTGTGACATGCATAATTTAGTTAACCCTTTATATTCCGCGGTTTTCACATCATCTACGTTATATAATTTCAAAAATTCAACCAAATACTCCAGCGTTTCTGGAATTGGTACGCTTGGGAAAAGTGAACAAACGTCGAATGATACAAGGACTTCCCCATCTTTTAATTCAATATTTTCAATTTTATTTACAAAATCTACGGAGTTTTCTACGCATAGGTTATCTACTTTATGGGGCAAGTTCTTATATTCATTCACTAGCCATTTGGACAATTTGTATGTTGGAGAATCAATGCCGGATACTATAGGTCTCATGGAATTACCTGGTTTGTGAATTTTTGGAAGACAATACATTTTTGGAATGGTAGGGTTTGATCTTGTTATTTTAAATTTCAGGTTATTATTGATTAAGTTGGGACAGTCCTTAATAGTATCTTTAGTGATTCTAATCATTGACGGTAGGGGGGTTTTCTTTAATTCTCTGTACGGTCCTGACGCTAGCATAGTGTTGACGCGATTATAATAATCCGGTTTGTCCAGAATGACTATTTTATTTCCTTTATCTGCTTTAAGATAAAAACAATTTTTATTTTTCAGACTTTTAATAATTCCTAAATTCCTCCTATCTTGGCCGCAATTTTTATCATTTTCTAAATTCCTCGAAATCTGAATTTTGCACGCGTTTCTAACGAAGTCTTTTGTAGCTACATCTAAGTTTCTAATGTATGTTGCTATTGAGGCGATTGAATCCTCAACGGGCGATTCTCGAAACGCTGCGTTCCGCATAATTAATTAATTTGTGTGAGTGGAGTTTACTGCTATACCTGTGAATTGTACATCCACACAGTCCTTGCAATCGTCATTTGATTATTTTAACATGATAAAAGAACGGAAATATGGATTTTAGCAGAAATATCTGTCAAATAATTTCGAGTGCAAGAAAATAAAATGCAAGAAAGACGGACAAACTATATTTTCTTTGAATGAGAAGTAAAGCAAATTCTATTTTGTATGTTAAGTACATATCTACATAGTTTTCTTGACTGATCGTTAATAAAGTTAATTCAATTGTTTATATAATAAATTGTAATATGAAAGACATGCAAACAAGATAGAAGGTAAAGTAAATTATTAGTAAAAGCCGAAACGGTAAAGCTCCAGGTAAAACAACATCAATATGGAATTTATTAAATATGGGGGCGAAGTATTACAAAAGAGGCTATATCTACTGGTTAAGAAAATATGGGTAGAAAAGAAGATGCTGCAGAACTGGGAGATTGGACAAATAGTGACGGTACAGAAGAAAGGCAATCAACAAATAAGCAGCAATTATAGAGGATTAACGTTACTACTAACCACAGCGTACAAAATACTATCTACATTAATTTACAAAGGTTAGTAAATAACACAAGAAATCTAGTAGGACAATATCAATGCCGGTTTATAAGAGGTCGATCAAGTACGGAGGCCATACATATAATTAAAACATTCGTAGAAAATACAGATGCATATAACATAGAAGCCTTTATTCGTAGATTTTAAACAAGCATTCGACTCCCTCAAAAGAAATACACTAATGGTAGCACTGCATAAATTAGGAATCAAACTCAAATTAAGAAGACTAATACAAATGACATTGTCAAATACAAGAGCAATTATAAAGACACAAAAAAGGGAGACGAAAGAATTTGAAATAAAAAAAAGGAGTAAAACAAGGCAACTCACTGTCGACAGCATTGTTCGACTTGGCACTGGAATACATAATAATACAACCAACAATCTTGTACACGGCAGAAACAATGACAAAAACAAGTAAGCAAGAGGAAGATCTGAGAATACAAGAACGAAGAACATTAAGAACAATACTAGGCCCAATAAAAACTGACAACAACGAATACAGGTGTAGAACAAATTGTGAGGTAGCAAGTGAGTTGGGAGGTATGGACGTGGTCAAAAGAATAAAGCAACAGAGAGCAAGATGTTTGGGACATGTGTGGTAGAGCTGGCGTCTACAGATGGCAGGAGAAGACCAAAAACAGAAACATGTAGAGAGATATATGCGGGAAGATATAAACCAAAGAATATGGGGATTGATCTACCCCGATTATACACTAGGGTGACAGAATAAAATAGACACCAGGTAAAGCGGTATAAATATGTAAACAGCTAAATTCTATGTACCTGAAGCAATTCGTCATAGTTTAGTATCGCTACAACTATACCTCGCGTACAAGGTTCGAGTGATATTAGCGACTTCACCCGGGGTCGCACCGTTGGCCAGAGTGAACGCGGCGCTTCGCAACGCGAAATAAGTAATTTTTTAAATATTCCGTTGTCCACAGTTAACTGTCTGATTACACAATTTAAACGCAAGGAAAAAACAACAGTGGAGCCGAGACCAGGTCGTGCCGGACCTTCTGAAAGAAGTAAAAGGGTGTTTGTGCGCGAAGTGTTAAGAGAACCGCGAAAAAGTACAGCTGAGCTTGCGGCAACTTCACAGAAAAGTCAGCGCACCGTTCTGCGCTACCTCCACAGTGTGGGGATGTATAAAAGGGTGGCAAAGAAAAACGTCTCCTTACGGCGTTTCAAAAACGGCGCCGAATGGCTTGGGCAATCGAAATGCGAACGAAGCCCGAAGAGTTTTGGCGGTCTGTCATTTTTTCAGACGAAAGCAGATACTGCCAATTCAGTGATAGTGGTCGTACGTGGCTATGGAGACGTTCGTCACAGCAACTGGACGACAAATTTTTGCATCAGACGGTGAAATACGGCGGTGTGAACATCATGGTGTGGGGCGCGATATGGTATGGTGGAAGATCGCAATTAGTAATCGGCGACGGAAATATAAATGCGGCAAAATATATCCAAATATTAACAGAAGGACTACTACCGATATTCGACAACGCCATTTTATCTAACGAAGAGGCCACTTTTATGGAGAATGGAGCACCCTGCCACAAAGCAAGAACAACAACCACATGGAAAGAGGAACAGGGGATTCGGATTTTACCATGGCCAGGCCAATCACCAGGCATGAATCCGATAGAGAATGTTTGGTACATAATCCAGACAAATATGGCGAAACGACCCCGAAAACCCAGCAATAAGGAAGAACTCGTGGCAGCCGTTACAGAAGAATGGTTAAATATTATATGCCACGACGACTAGCAGCACTTCACGCAAGTAAAGGTGGATCGACAAAATATTAGTCTAATTTAAAAATTTAAAAATATTTTGTATATATAACGAGAATAAAATCTTTTTTTTGATTAGTAGGTGTCTATTTTATTCTGTCACCCTAGTGTATATATACAATAAACACTCGCTCATGTAAATACCCGGTAGTTGAAACGTTGCGGTCATGTGAACAGAAAATTGTTACTATAGGATCAAATGCAACGCCCGGTAATGTAAACAAGCGTGCACCATGTACAATTCGGTAATGTAAACAGTTTTGGGTAACGATTATTTCCCGATTTACGTGCGTAATTGAATGGACCAACAGAATGTTTACGTAAACGTTTTCAGCGCCGACACCGGTTGTTCCCCGATTTATGTATGGAATTCCTGTAAGCGTTGGCTCCCCTGCCTCTCGTGAAATAAAGTCGTGTGCAGCTAAATCACACCGGATATGGCATCCACGTCCAATAAAACAACATTTTTAAAATTAAGTGACACAGTGAGAATAGTAGTCTATATTATGCCGATTTCGGACCACATAATTTTGAACGCACAAATTTATATGAAATATAGTCATCATTATCATTATTTTAATACATTTATATCAAAAATCATATTTCATATCAATTTTTGCTCGTACAAACCAAAAATCAACATAAAAATTCAATTTTCTGAGTATCCACTAAAATATGAACCACTAAAAATATCCATATTTTCTAAATTTGTTGTTGTTTATATTCATTTTTAACACATTTACTTAAAAACACTCATTTTCACTCATTCAAACCTCAAAATTACATAAAAAATTCAAGTTTTTAAATCCCACGAAATTGTGAACCTCTAAAGATAATTATATTTTCTAGTTTTACTGCTGTTTTTACTAATTTCTATCACTATTTATGAAAAATCATTAATATTGTTGTTTACCAATTTTCAAGTGTGGCTCTCAAGTCCACCCCTGAGGGTATCTGCTATAGACTCGTTCAAATATTCAAAACTTATTTTATCATCATCAACATGTCTTTGTGAACGTAAACATGTATATAAAACAACGTCAAACGTAAAGGTGAACACTGAACGTAATATAAAACGTAAACATTGAATGTAATATAAACATATAGACATATAAATAGTTCTAGTAACATAATATCCAACGTCAAAGAAAAGAAGTGTGTTAATAACCTTTTTGCTAAAAAATTCAATGATAGAAAATAAAATAGTTACATAATTATTTTAAATATAAATAAATTGGAATGGATTCTGATAAAAGTTATTTGAAGGAAATTAATTCGCTTAATAATGATCCTGTGAAGCACATAACACATGGGCTGAAAAGTCCCGGGCCTAACACATAGATGACGCTAGTTTTATTGCAGTCACCTTTCTCTCAGTTAGTACTAACCTTCAAAAGACAGCTGTTAAAATTTCATGATATTCTATTCATTAGTTTGTGAGTTATTGTGCTAAGAGTCACGCTACTTTTGTTATTTTCAAAACAATGGATCAAAAACAATTTCGTGTTTTAATTTTACACTGCTTCTTGATGGGAAAAAATACCGTTCAAGCGAAGCAATGGCTTGAAAAGTGTTATGGGGACTCCGCTCCATCAGAAACAACAATAAAACGTTGGTTTGCTGACTTCAAACGTGGTCGTAGAGACACCGATGATGCAGAACGCAGTGGACGTCCAAATGAGGCGGTAACACCAGAAAACATCAAAAAAATTCACAAAATCGTTTTGAATGATCGAAAAGTGAAGTTGCGTGAGTTAGCTGACATCGTAAAGATATCAAAAGAACGTATTGGCTTTATATTGCATGAGCATTTGACTATGAGAAAGCTCTGTTCAAAGTGGGTGCCGGGGTGCCGCGTTTGCTCACTGTTGACCAAAAACAAGAACGTGTTGATGATTCTGAGCAGTGTTTGGCCATGTTGAAACGTAACAAATCGGAATTTTTGCGTCGATATGTGACAATGGATGAAACATGGATCCATCACTTCACTCCGGAATCAAAACGATCGTCATCTGAGTGGACAGCAACTGGTGAACCTCGTCCAAAGCGCCCGAAAGCACAACAATCGGCTGGAAAGGTTATGGCCTCGGTATTTTGAGATGTGCGTGGTGTAATCGACTATCTTGGGAAAGGAAATACCATCTACAGTGAATATTATATAGCGTTATTGGAGCATTTGAAGGCCGAAAGAAACGACCGCATATGGCAAAGAAAAAAAATTTGTTTCATTAAGACAACGCACCGTGTCACAAGTCACTCAAAACAATGGCAAAACTATATGAATACTACTTCGAATTGCTCCCACATCCACCGTATTCGCCAGATTTGGCTCCCAGCGACGACTGGCTGTTCGTAGACCTCAAAAAAATGCTCGCCGGTAAGAAATTTCGCACGAATGAAGAGGTTATCGCTGAAACTGAGGCCAATTTGAGGCAAAAGATAAATCGTTCTACAAAAGTGGTATTGAAATGTTAGAGCGGCGCTGGAATGATTGCGTTGCTTTTGATGGAGATTACGTTGATGAATAAAGCTAATTTTGAACCAAAAAAAACGTGTTTTCTTTGTTAGGTCCGGGACTTTTCAGCCTATGTGTTAAATTCATATAACTCTTTACCTAAATTACCACTAAATAAAATTCTACTCATTACAAATATTTCAAAATTCGAGAACATTCTAACAAATTCACAATTACCGATGTTAGTTTATGGAATGACGATAAAGAGATGGATGATGCACATGAAGAGGAAGATGGGGTGAGTGAAGATGATGACCCTCCCGATTGAAATAAAAAAATACAGTGAGTGACGCGCAAGCTGTAGGAATTTTTAATCAAGCGCTAGATAAGGCTGAAGAGAAAGACATATTATATTCCGATATTTTAATGGTCCGTAAACTACGGGCAATGGCAATAGAAAATACCAAGCGTAAGTTTACGCAAAAACAAAAATTAGTTTTCAAAATAATGTAAAATTTTTATTTTTTAATATTATATGTATTATGTTATTCATTCTTGATAAATAAAATAAGGCTCGCTAACGTAAACTTTCAGTAATGTTAACAGTTGATTAATATTGTTCACATTGTCGAACTTCTACTGTATACATATAATAAATTGAATTGTTTGAACCAATAAATAAATAGTTATATGGTGAGTATGACAATAGCCTGCATTAATTAAATATGATTAGAATTTCGCAAAATATTTCGTAGCAATATATGACACCAATACAAAAATGTAATTAGTTATTTAGTCTAAAGAATTTATTGAGTTGAAATTAATAAACTACTAAGTGATTCAAAGCCGCAAACAGGTTTAATTCAATCGCTTGGGATATTTTAATTAACTAATAACATTGTGAAAAATATTAAGCACATTTGCACCAACAATCTAAGAATGCGCAAGTAAATTATTTAGTGGAAGTAAATATTTCTTTCTCCATACATAAATAATTTATTTGCATAAATGACACATTTTTTTCCCGTGCAGCGTCTTTTCGACACAATTGTTCTATTTTCTAAAGCGGACTTGTTAATTATTTAAGTTATAGTAATACTAATTAAATGATATTCCTATACCCACAGATTAAAATAAATAAAAATAAATCTGTACATTCAAAAAATGGCTTGGATTGTAAATATTTTTTACCGTACTGCTGAATCAACGTTAGTTACAGAAACTTAAGTTCTTTCGCAAAGACACGAAAGACACCAATGTTAAATCGTATTCTTTCTAGGCAAGGTTGTGTTTCATAAATTTCTATACTTCGTATGTTATAAGACGCTATTTGTGCAATATCTTAGTTTCAAATTGTATATTGAAATATTAAAGAAGGCCTCTATTTTGTAATAATGATGTAAGTTTGCGAAATACATTGTTAGTTTACGAAATATACAAGTTTTTTAATACTTAAAATTAAATATTGAAATGAGATCACGAATCTAACGAATGTGCAAGATTTAATGATTTGATGTAATTAAGATTTGGAGATGACGAAACCGTTTAATCATGTTGTCAAATATAGAATAATTTTAAAAAGTTTGTTATTAGTCAATATGCAAGTGAGTGTATACAACAGGCTTATACAGGTTCAAGCAAAAGAAGCGCATACGCCTAATCATGTAGAACAACGTTTAGACAGCGTTTACGGTTTACATCTCTTTCGTATTCCACTGTAAAAAAAGTGGGCAAAATGTTTCCGTTAGGGGCAAGGATCCCTAAAAGGTATTGAACTGTCGCGTCGACCAATTGAAGTGATAACGCCTCATCAAATTTCAATTATTGAAGATTTAGTCCTAGAGGATCGCCGTTTGAAAGTGAAGGAATTAGCAGTGATAACAAACAAGTATTCGCCGAATTCTCCATGACCATTTAGGACGACTTCTTGCTGGTCTCCAACGTGAATGTCGAGTCGAATGTGCACGGTCGTTTTTAAATATGTGTGGAGACGATCCAAACCCGATTTTGGAGTCCATTGTCACAAGGCACGAAACATTGGTTCTGTTTTACGATCTTCTATCGAAAAGGTAGTCCATGGAATGGCGGTGACCTGATGAACCTCGTCCCAGATAGGCGAAAGTCGTTCAATCAGCGAAAAAGGTGACGGCTACAATATTCTGGGATTGTGAGGACATTTTGCTAATTGACTTTAAAGAGCGTAATGCAAAACGTCCTGGAAAATTGACAAAGGTGTTCGATTATTGCACGACAGTGCTCTCGTCCATACTGCTGCCGTTTCACAAGCTGCCATCCGCGAATATGGCTCTCAAGAATTAGAACATCCACTGCATAGTCCGGACATAGCTCCTTGTGATTTTTGTTTGTTTCTTAATCTAAGAAGGCCTTAGGGGGCGTAGCTGTTATAGAATATTTTGATGGAAAAACTTGAGATTATTTTTACAAGGGTATCGAATTATTAATTAGTCGCTGTAATAAATGTATAAAAGTTAGGGGAGGTTATACTGAAAACTAAAATTTCTTATATTCTTCCAATTTCTTTTTCCTATATGAGGCCGAGAATTTATAGCGCTGCTACTCGTATCTATTTAAGAACTATAGCAGTAATATCGATATATAGGTCACATCAGATTTACAGTGTATTTTATACTTGTGAGACGTGGTTAATTAGTAGTGCACAATTTTTTTGTAAAGTTCTAAAAAATGAGGATGAAACACTCAAAAGTAGTCATATCTAAAATATTACATTTTCCGAAACTAAGAAAAGTCTAACATTCAGATTGCAAAAGCTGAAAAGTCCCGGGCCTAACAAAGAAAACAGGGTTTTTTTGGTTCAAAATTAGCTTTATTCATCAACGTAATCTCCATCAAGAGCAACGCAATCATTCCAGCGCCGCTCTAACATTTCAATACCACTTTTGTAGAACGATTTATCTTTTGCCTTAAAAATAGGCCTCAGTTTCAGCAATAACCTCTTCATTCGTGCGAAATTTCTTACCGGCGAGCATTTTTTTGAGGTCTGCGAACAGCCAGTAGTCGCTGGGAGCCAAATCTGGCGAATACGGTGGATGTGGGAGCAATTCGAAGTTCAATTCATGTAGTTTTGCCATTGTTTTGGTTGTCTTGATGAAACAAAATTTTTTTCTTTGCCATATGCGGTCGTTTCTTTGCAATTTCGGCCTTCAAACGCTCCAATAACGCTATATAATATTCAGTGTTGATGGTATTTCCTTTCTCAGGATAGTCGATGAATATTACACCACGCACATCCCAAAATACCGAGGCCATAACCTTTCCAGCCGATTGTTGTGCTTTCGGGCGCTTTGGACAAGGTTCACCAGTTGCTGTCCACTCAGATGGCGATCGTTTTGATTCCGGAGTGAAGTGACGGATCCATGTTTCATCCATCGTCACATATCGACGCAAAAATTCCGGTTTGTTACGTTTAAACATGGCCAAACACTGCTCAGAATCATCAACACGTTCTTGTTTTTGGTCAACAGTGAGCAAACGCGGCACCCACTTTGAACAGAGCTTTCTCATAGTCAAATGCTCATGCAATATAAAGCCAATACGTTCTTTTGATATCTTTACGATGTCAGCTAACTCACGCAACTTCACTTTTCGATCATTCAAAACGATTTTGTGGATTTTTTTTATGTTTTCTGGTGTTACCGCCTCATTTGGACGTCCACTGCATTCTGCATCATCGGTGTCTCTACGACCACGTTTGAAGTCAGCAAACCAACGTTTTATTGTTGTTTCTGATGGAGCGGAGTCCCCATAACACTTTTCAAGCCATTGCTTCACTTGAACTGTATTTTTTCCCATCAAGAAGCAGTGTAAAATTAAAACACGAAATTGTTTTTGATCCATTGTTTTGAAAATAACAAAAGTAGCGTGACTCTTAGCACAATAACTCACAAACTAATGAATAGAATATTATGAAATTTTAACAGCTGTGTTTTGAAGGTTAGTACTAACTGAGGGAAAGGTGACTGCAATAAAACTAGCGTCATCTATGTGTTAGGCCCGGGACTTTTCAGCCTGTGTTATTTCAGAGACATATACACCTAAAAACCCCTTTGAACAATTTACCTTATACTTCGATTCACTGTTTATGAAAAGGGTTGTCTTTTAAGTTTTACATATACAGCTTGTATAAAACAGTAGATAGCTTTTAAAGACGTTATTGTTTTTCAAAGTATTCTCCATAAAGTTTAATGCATTTTTGCATACGCTTGAACCAAATCTGGAGGTAGTTATTCTACTCGTTTGTTGGTATAGTCAAAATTACCTATACCTATTGGTATCGACTACTTCTGAAGACTGGAACGTTTGACCACGGAGTCCGTTCTTAATTTTCAGAAAAGTAACGAAATCGTTGGGACTTAGGTCCGCATTGTACGGAAGGTAGTGTAGCAATTCAACGTTTTGTTCTGTTAAAAATTCATTTGTCTTACGCGCTGTGTGCGAACTTGCATTATCTTGGTGAAGGATTACATCTGGTCTAGTGAAAATCCACATGAAATTCTGGAACCCTTTGCATTCGCAAAAAATAGGGGTTTGACTTGCTGTTTCTCATAGACGGATTATTAATCCAATATTCCTTAATACCATAAATGCTGAACGCTATAATTATTATTATTATTTAGCCTATTCTTAGAATTTCACCGACAACCCCTTTTGGGACGAAGAACTTAATTTTAAATCGTATAAATCGACACAAAATAAGTAATATAAGTTTAGAACGTTTAAATTTATAAGTTACAAAAATTGTTGTTATATATTTAGTGAAAAGTTTTATTTTGGAAGAAAAGCTTAGTGCATAAAAGTTTTTCTAACAACCAGAATTCAACAAAACAAATAGATTCTATTCATTAACATATCAATTAAATTAAACTGATATAAAACTTCTTTCCGAGGATCGTCAAGAACCTTTTTAGGTCAGGAGGAGTAACATGAAGGGGCTGGGACAGTACCAGATATAAAAGGGAGGATCTGTTATATTAAAATGGAATAAAATTTACAACCCCGTCTATTTGGCCTTAGCCTATATTCATAGTTAATATATCATGTTTTAATGTGTGAAACCACAATGTCGTGTAGCGTGTACGAATTTCAAAAACATAAATACTACATTAAATTCTCAGAAAAATTTAATAAATAGTACGTACCTGATACACAATTCATGTTTGAGTTGAAATAGAGTACCAAATAAAAACTGTAAATAAGTTACCGGCACTTAATGTAAGACGTAAGAATTAGAAAGCAATATGTGATCTGACTGCATGAGTTACAGGAATCAGACTGACTTAGTTGAAAGATTGCACTAACACTTTCTCTTTCCTTACGCTGGCATAATGGTGTTCAAACATTTGGTGCTTTACACAACATTTAATTAAATTTTAGGTAACATGTGACACTCTTAACTTGGGAGTGTCGTCTATGCATGTTCAAAAATTCGCTTCAAAATTTCAATTAAGGTAAAACACGCTTATGCAACGTATATTTACGAGGGTTGCTATTTATGTATCCTTAATAATAAATAAAAATAAATGTTTATGATTTAAATGGTTTTATACGTTTTATATACGTTTGAACCAATTTTCATAGCACTTATTCCATTCTGATTGAAATATCTCCCAAACATGCATTTTTTTTTAACCACGTAGTTTATTCTTCACGGACGGAAATAAAAATAAATCATTGGGTACCAAATCAGGACAGCATGGCGGATGATCCATAAATTCTGTCTCTTGACCGGTTAAATGTTGAGTTGATGGGTCGATGTGCGAGAGGTCGCATAGTCATGGTAAAGAATGATCCTACGTCAATGGTTGTTTTTTGTTAGTTCTTCAATGGATTCTGACAAGCAAATAGTTGTGTATCATTCAGAATTGACCGTTCTACGATTCTGTAGTGGCACTTTAGCTACATGCATCTAATATCTTGTGTATGTTTATCATGCTAATGCTTAAGGATACCTCAATCTTACGGCACGTCACATGACGATCTTACTTTATCACTTCGCGCACAGCATCGATGTTTTCTGGCACAACAATCGATTTTGGACGACCTTCTTTAAATTTGTCCTTGAGTGAACAACGGGCACGATTGAATTAATTATACCACTGATATACTGTGGTTTTAGATGATGCTTCATGAGTTAATTCCAGTTTATGACAAAATGACAAATGGCGCCTAGTAACACCGTTGTTGCCAATTCCGGATACATAAATAGCAACCCTCGTATAATAATTCAATACAAAATTTTGCATCTGGCATTTCCCTACTCGGAAATAGTAGCTATTTAGTAGAGGACGGGACCAGAGGTTAAGTTGCATAATAAATGGACAACCATTAAATCTGTTTTATATTGCGTGTTGACGTTTTATTTTGATTAAATTTTTATATCAACTATATGCTGTTAAAATAATAAAAAATACAGTAAACGGTCGCTCATGTAAATACCCGGTAGTGGAAACGTCGCGGTCATGTAAACAGAAAATTTTTACTATAGGATCAAATGGAACAATTCCATAATGTAAACAGTTTAGAGTACCGGTTATTTCCCGATTTACATGCGTAATTGCATCGATCAAAAGAACGTTTTCAGCGCCGGCACCGGTTGTTTCCCGATTTATGAATGGGATTCCTGTAAGCGTTGACTCTTGCCTGTCGTGATATAGAATAGTGTGCAGCTAAAATCACGCCATCCATGTCATCTGCGTCCAATAAAAGAACATTTTCAAAATTGTGTCAAAGTGAAAATCATCGACGAGATTAAAAAAGGTGCGAGGATGACTCATATGCAAGAAAATATGGAGTATCCACGTCCAATAAAAGAACATTTTACAACGTGTGTCAGATGCTCACGGAGGCCCGAAAAATCGTAGAACTTTAAAAAATGCCTAAGCACGTAGAATGGAAAATCGTCTGTATAAATGGTTTTTAAAACAAAGGGATAATCATATTCCAATGGTGTGGTGAATTAATTAAAGAGAGAGCAAATTTATTAAATGAAAACCTAAAAGAGACCGAATATTTTGTAGCCAGATTTAAAAGGAGGTATGGAATTCGACTGCTGTCGATATCTGGTGAAAAATTATTGGCACCATCACAACTAGTGCAACCGTGCAAAAGAAGAGTTAATGAACAAATTCAAAGAGCTACATTTAAATGAGGAGCAAATCTATAATGCAGATGAAACCAGTCTTTATTGGAAATTATTACCTACGAAAACCTATGTTGCATCACATGAAAAATCTGCTCCGGGTAGAAAGGCGGAAAGACAACGCATAACTTTTCTAGCGTGCAATAATGCTAGGGGTACACACAAAAATAAGGCCACTAGAAATAGAAAAGGCAAAAGATTCACGTTTAGTTAGAAATTCCTGAGAGTCCCGTACAACTGTTCAATGTCCGCTTGGATGACCGAAGGCATATTTCTGGAATGGTTCCAGAAGCACATTATTCATCAGGTATGGCAATAAAACTGCAATAATAAGTAATGTAATTTAATGATACATATTTAATTTGTAGGTGAAAGATTTCCCAAGAAAGCAAAGTCTTCTAATAAAGGCGGTGTTAATCTTGGATAACGCACCAAGTCATCCTTCAGATCAACAATTACCAAATTGTATTATCGAAAATTTCTACTTCGTCTGCGTTATAAAAAAATCCTAAAAACGTTTCTGAATCCTTAAAGCAAGTAACTTTACGTGAAGCAATTTTAAATTTAGATATAGCGTGGAATGCCCTTAACCAGCAAACAATCAGAAGGTGTTGGAAAAATTTGCTTTACTCTAGTGATGATTATGACGATGAAGACAATGTACCGCTAACCATCATTGGAAAACAGTTACTATCTGATGCTGAAGTTATTGACAGTGCACCATCGGACATTCTCAAATTATTAAAAGCAATAAATCTCGATATTGTTTGCACAATTACCAATGTTAGTTTATGGAATGACGATAAAGAGATGGATGATGCACATAAAGAGGAAAATGGGGTGAGTGAAGATGACGATCCTCCGATTGAAATGAAAAATGCAGTCATTGACGCGCAGGCTGTAGGAATTTTTAATCAAGCGTTAGATTGGGCTGATATTTTAGTGCTCCGTAAACAACGGGCAATGGCATTAGAAAATACCAAGCGTAAATTTACGCAAACATAAATAGGACATTATTTTTCAAAATAATGTGAAATTTATTTTTAATTTTTTAATATTATACGTATTACGTTATTCATTGTTTATAATTTATTTTCTAATAAACATACATATTTTCTTTTATGCAATTTCTTTATAAATAAAATAAGACTCGCTAATGTAAACTTTCAGTAATGTGAACAGCGCTTGGCTGATATCGTGCACATAATCGAGCGTCTACTGTAGTTAAATAGTATCTCAGACTTTCACGGCCGTTTGTCATGGTCGTAGCGGTTGTTTGCATTTTCAAGGTACTCAGAACCACAGTTGTAATATCTCTCCTGCAGAATGGAAAGCTTTAAAACAACTGAAACGAGATGAATCACTAACGATCATACAAACGGACCACGGCAACGCCATGGTTATAATAAATACTGGGGAGTAGTACCTTTGAAAATGCGAACCACCGTTGTTCGCGAAACGTCGGGGACAAAAAAACCTAATGACACGGCGGAACCCGACAATCGTTACGACTATAATAGTTAATCCATCGCCAGTGTATTGATATTAAAGTAGAAAGCTTGGTAGCAATCGCCACTAGTTTGCGCACTTCAAAAAATATCTGCACGTCACATATACACTAGGGCGACAGAATAAAATAGACACCAGGTAAAGCGGTATAAATATGTAAATAGCTAAATTCTAAGAACGAATTAAGAACTTTCTCTTGTCGTTAGGGTAGTAGTAGATGTATCGGAAGGAATTCGTCATAGTTTAGTATCGTTACAACTATGCCTCGCTTACAAGGTTCCAGTGATATTAGCGACTTCACCCGGGGTTGCATGTGCAATAAGTAAATTTTTAAATATTCCGTTGTTGTTACACAATTTAAACGCAAAGAAAAAAACAACAGTGGAGCCGAGACCAGGTCGTGCCGGACCTTCTGAAAGAAGTAAAAGGGTGCTTGTGCGCGAAGTGTTAAGAGAACCTCGAAAAAGTACAGCTGAGCTTGCGGCAACTTCACAGAAAAGTCAGCGCACCGTTCTGCGATACCTCCACAGTGTGGGGATGTATAAAAGGGTGGCAAAGAAAAAACGTCTCCTTACGGCGTTTCAAAAACGGCGCCGAATGGCTTGGGCAATAGAAATGCTAACGAAGCCCGAAGAGTTTTGGCGGTCTGTCATTTTTTCAAACGAAAGCAGATACTGCCAATTCAGTGATAGTGGTCGTACGTGGCTATGGAGACGTTCGTCACAGCAACTGGACGACAAATTTTTGCATCAGACGGTGAAATACGGCGGTGTGAACATCATGGTGTGGGGCGCGATATGGTATGGTGGAAGAGCGCAATTAGTAATCTGCGACGGAAATATAAATGCGGCAAAATATATCCAAATATTAACAGAAGGACTACTACCGATATTCGACAACGCCATTTTATCTAACGAAGAGGCCACTTTTATGGAGGATGGAGCACCCTGCCACAAAGCAAGAACAACAACCACATGGAAAGAGGAACAGGGGATTCGGATTTTACCATGGCCAGGCCAATCAGCAGACATGAATCCGATAGAGAATGTTTGGTACATAAACCAGACAAATATGGCGAAACGACCCCGAAAACCCAGCAATAAGGGAGAACTCGTGGCAGCCGTTACAGAAGAGTGGTTAAATATTCCAGAAGACACCATTAATCATTTAATAGATTCTATGCCACGACGACTCGCAGCACTTCACGCAAGTAAAGGTGGATCGACAAAATATTAGTCTAATTTAAAAATTTTAAAATATTTTGTATATATAACGAGAATAGAATCTTTTTTTTAATTAGTAGGTGTCTATTTTATTCCGTTACCCTAGTGTACGTTGCGAAACGAAGTATTTAGTTTTAATGCTTATAGTAAATGTTAAAAGAGGTGTCAGAGTAATTTATTTTATTGGGTATAATAACATTTTGTAAGGAAAGTATAACTTAGTTGTCAAATACAGAATTTTTTATTATGCAATGTCAATTTCAATGAGGACTAAACTACTAGAGTAATCTTTTTATATCACCTTATACGGAACTAGGAACTTTGGCAAGTTAGTTCTTGATGCACTGTGTATCTAAGGTAATATAATTGTTTATTGTTTCTGTCGTTTGTCAAATTTTAGACTCTGAATAACATACATTTATTTTTCTTGTAATAAACAGAATAAATTAATGTTTCACATTATGTATCAATAAAAATGAAAAGAAAACACATATATTTTTCTTCTTTCTATTTATTTTGCGTATATTTTATTCAAATGTAGTTTATATAAAATATTTATCAAAACGATAATATTTATTATTTGAAGTATCCCCTGTATTAAAAATCTGTTAACGATTAGTGCTATTTCCATAAAAGCAATACTTCGAAGCCTGAGTGATACGGTTATATATCTGTGCGTAAAGGAGTCAAGCGGATTTCATTTATTCTTGAAGACACTGTATGTAATAACGGTTAGCATTAAATCGCAAATTTTAGTAGTAGAAAGCTTGGCAGCAATCGCCATTATTTTGCGCACTTCAAAGAATACGTGTACGTCACATATACGTCATTTGCACACGATTACTCGCTACACGGATAATATTTCAATGCACAAATGTACAGCTGTGGCCATATGTATTCGCCACTCTCGTTTTGAACGTGTTACACGAATATTATCGTATTTCTAAGAACCAGGGTCGATGACGGACTTAACTAGGTACCTGGTAATGAGGGTTTAATGGTTTATTGTAGACCATTCTGAGTAAATTAGAAAATAGACGTAAAATTGTAATTTCTGAATATTTCTTCAGTCTTTCTTAAAAGTTGTAAGAGTAAGCTTGAGCTAGTTAGAGTGAAGATATTGTGTCTGTGATTTTGTTTGTGTAAGACGATAGTATACAGTAAAGAGTAATGCCGAAAACACGCGAATTGACGGAGGTAGAGCGAGGACAAATTGTGGTGTTATAAAAGCAAGGGTTGTCGGTGTCTGCTATTGCCCGACAAGTGAAATGTGCGCGATCGACAGTTAGAATGACGATAAAACGGTACAAAGATAGTGGATCTTTGACAAACATACCGAAAACTGGTCGAAAAAGGAAGACAACTAGCAGAGATGAGCGACTCTTAGAGCAGATGTCTTTGCGAGATCGGAAAAAAGGGTCTAAACAGCTTTCCAGTGAGCTTTTCCGGCTACATAATGTTGCTATTTCTCCTCGCACGGTTAGAAGACGCCTTTGTGAATTAAATTTAGGTGGATACAAAGCTCGACATAAACCACAGTTGTCTCCGCAACAAAAGAAAAAGAGACTGCTGTGGGCTAAAAGTCACCGCGACTGGACCATTGACAATTGGGCCAATGTTATGCGGACGGATGAGTCAAATATTGAGGTAAGTAATACATAATTATTGTATTTGCGGTATTCTGTATTCAATTCCTGGTATCTACGGTTTTTAATTCTTTTTAATGGGTTCCAAAATGTAACAGTATTCATGTTTTTGTTGGTAGCTTTGTGGTAAACCTGGGCCTCAATACGTGCGACACAGGCGAGGAGAGGCCTTCCATCCAGACTGTATCATCCCGACTGTCAAGTTTGGGGGTGGTAGCATAATGCAATAGGCGTCGGAGAACTGTTCGTCTGCGAGGGCCGAATGAACAGTCGGCCGTACATCGACATGTTGGAAGAAGTTCTGGAACCGCGTCCGTTAAAATTATTCGATAATGATGAGCCAGGGTATTACTTCCAACAAGATAATACACAGTGCCATAAATCTGGCGAAGTAATGCGCTGGTTCGAGGAAAATAACGTGCGGGTCCTGGAATGGCCGGCACAATCCCCGGACTTATCGCCAATTGAGCATTTATGCTATATTTTAAAGCGAAATGTAGCTAAATACTCATCTACCACAAAGCAATGCTTAAAAACAAAAACATACGAAGAGTGGAATAAAATCACCCCCGAACAGTGCTACAACTTAGTGAGCAGTATGCCCCGACGAATTCGTGCGGTGATAAAAGCCCAGGGAGGAGCTACCAAATATTAAGCAATATCTGTATACACTCACAATGAAATATTTTCATCGATCAATTTTCTTTTATTTCTTATATATTCGTCGGAATAAAAAACAAAAAAGGGTGGCGAATACGTATGGCCACAGCTGTATATGTGGCATTATCGTAATGTACACTACCGTCCATATTAGTTCGGACACCCAGTAAAATGTAAACTCTACTAAAAGATAATATAATTGCTTTCATATCTAAATAACATTTATATTAAGTCTTTTATGAAGTTTATTATTTAGTAACTGTACAGGCAAACTTCCCAGATTAGAGAATGATTAAAAACCTATTGTATTTTATGATTTTGAGAATAATCGTCATCGCCACAAATAGAATTATTTTTGGGGCAATATTGCAGGTAATAAATTTACAATACTCTTTGAGTTGGGAGCAGGCCACCCGAAAGTGTATTGTGTATTGATAAATTCTTTAGTTTCTACAACTCACACCAACGATGAGCATATAAAATTGCTGAGCAAGTGAAATAAGAGAGTGACAGCACCAGAAGTCGCCGCCGAAATGAATCGCGACCGTGCAAGAAAAATTTCTGTTACTAACAGCTGCACAATCTTCATGGTCCCATTGCAACAAAAAAACCCTACTCCGTCGGGAAAACAGGCAAAAATGACTACAGTGAGCAGAAACTCATAGAAATTGGATAGTGGATAATTGGAAAAGGATGCTATGGACTGATGACTCAAAGTTTGAGGTGTTCGGACAATCAAGGCGCGTTTTTGTAAGAGCGAAAGAGCAAAGAATATTACAGGATTGTGTAGTGCCAAGTGTCAAGCAAGGAAAAAGTTTTGTGCTCGTTTGGGGTTGTTTTTGCAAAAAGATGATTACCATCGGAGCAACGTACAGCTGTGGCCATATGTATTCGCCATCCTTTTTTGTTTCTTATTCCGACGAATATATAAGAAATAAAAGAAAATTGATCAATGAAAATGTTTCATTGTGAGTGTATACAGATATTGCTTAATATTTGGTAGCTCCTCCCTGGGCTTTTATCACCGCACGAATTCGTCGGGGCATACTGCTCACTAAGTTGTAGCACTGTTCGGCGGTGATTTTATTCCACTCTTCGAATGTTTTTGTTTTTAAGCATTGCTTTGTGGTAGATGAGTATTTAGCTACATTTCGCTTTAAAATGTACCATAAATGCTCAATTGTCGATAAGTCCGGGGATTGTAGCGGCCATTCCAGGACCCGCACGTTATTTTCCTCGAACCAGTGCATTACTTCGCGAGATTTATGGCACGGTGCATTATCTTGTTGGAAGTAATACTCTGGCTCATCATTATCGAATAATTTTAACGTACACGGTTCCAGAACTTCTTCCAACATGTCGATGTACGTCCGACTGTTCATTCGGCCCTCGCAGACGAACAGTTCTCCGACGTCTATTGCACTCATGGAACCCTAAACCATTATGCTACCACCCCCAAACTTGACAGTCGGGATGGTACAGTCTGGATGGAAGGCCTCTCCTCGCCTGCGTCGCAAGTATTGAGGCCCAGGTTTACCACAAAGCTACCAACAGAAACATGAATACTGTTACATTTTGGAACCCATTAAAAAGAATAAAAACAAGGTAGATACCAGGAATTGAATACAGAATACCGCCAATACAATAATTATGTATTACTTACCTCAATATTTGACTCATCCGTCCACATATCATTGGCCCAATTGTCAATGGTCCAGTCGCGGTGACTTTTAGCCCACAGCAGTCTCTTTTTCTTTTGTTGCGGAGACAACCGTGGTTTATGTCGAGCTTTGTATCCACCTAAATTTAATTCACAAAGGCGTCTTCTAACCGTGCGAGGAGAAATAGCAACATTATGTAGCCGGAAAAGCTCACTGGAAAGCTGTTTAGACCCTTTTTTCCGGTCTCGCAAAGACATCCGCTATAAGACTCGCTCATCTCTGCTAGTTGTCTTCCTTTTTCGACCAGTTTTCGGTTTGTTAGTCAAAGATCCACTCTCTTTGTATCGTTTTATCGTCATTCTAACTGTCGATCGGGCACATTTCACTTGTCGGGCAATAGTAGACACCGACAACCCTTGCTTTTCTAACACCACAATTTGTCCTCGCTCTACCTCCGTCAATTTGCGTGTTTTCGGCATTACTTTTTACTGTATACTATCGTATTACACACACAAAATCACAGACACAATATCTTCACTCTAACTAGTTCAACCTTACTCTTACAACTTTTAAGAAAGACTGAAGAAATATTCAGAAATTACAATTTTACGTCTATTTTCTAATTTACTCAGAATGGCCTACAATAAACCATTAAACCCTCATTACCAGGTACCTAGTTAAGTTCGTCATCGACCCTGCTTCTTAGAAATACAATAATATTCGTGTAACACGTTCAAAACGAGAGTGGCGAATACATATGGTCACAGCTGTATAATCGGCCAAAACTTTATATTCATACAGGACAGCGATCCTAAATACTCAGCAGTGATATGTAAACATTTCTTAAATGAAGAACAAGATAATGGCATCTTATAAATAATGATATGGTCGCCGAAAAACCCCGATCTAAACCCCATCGAGCTGTTATGAGATGAATTAGACAGAAGAATCCGAAAAGTATGCCCTACCTCCGTAAGCCACCTACTTTTATACTTTTATAATTTAAATCGCTATTAATAAAATGCAATAAAAATTTTAAGTTTTGAAAAAATGAGTTTGAATATGTTCTCGTTCTTTGTAAATTTATTTGCGTGTCTGAACTACTATGGAGCTTCCTTGTGGCTATCCCTATTATGCTACAGCCGTGGATTCACGATTGAACCGATAACCGGGCCGTAAAATCGTGGCAAACTGGATCTTTGAATTGACTCGTTGTATAAGCAAACTCATCATGATGCCTTGTGATCATACCCATGATCAAATCCCACTGCTCCTTCGTATTTCATAAAATGTATCACAAAAAGTAAAACGTGATAGACCCTCCAAAAATAAAGTGCAAAAGAGACATGAGCTAATTAACACAAAAAATAGCTAACATTATATTTTTGTTGCTACAGAACAAAATAAATTATTTTCTAATTTTTATTTATAACTTCAAAGGTAAAGGAGGAATGTGATTACATTTTGGTTGAAAATTTAAAATATTTATTTCATTGCGGTATGGGGATTTATGAAGAATTCTATTTTGAACGTTGCTAGCAGGTAGATTCTCTACATACGCTACTTCTTCTATACTTTGAACTTCTTTCTCTGGATATAGGTCATCCCCTACAAAATGATTTACTGTTACAAGCATGCGATACCAAACCTGCCATGATACTTACCCGGTAGGATTGTGAAAAGTCCTTCTTTTGTTTTGATTCTCGTGGGGAAATATCGTTCTACACCTTCTTTAGCTCTTTCGGTGGCAAATTTTAATAAATCATCGATATCCAAAAAATTACGTAATCTCGAAATTTCATATATTTGTGGTGGTTCCAAAAGTATCTCTTCGTTCATATTTTTAACAAGGTAAGCTGTCGGAAAAGCCCACTAGGTTTTACGTAATTTTCGTATAGCTCATGTAATATTCTATTTTCATTTACTTACTTCTAAATGCTGCACTTCGTGCTTCTTTGCATGAACCGGAGGTTGCTGCTGAAATACTGTTAAGAAAAACGCAGTATCGAACTTGAGTGGAAGGCTGGCTGGGGTAACCCAGTTGCTCCATTCTTTCAAAGCCCAGACATCAGGATAAATTTCGTATTTCCGACACAATTCTATGAAGTTTTCTGGATTTCCATGAATTTTTTTCTGCCACTTGGATAACTCTGGTCCTTCTGCAAAGAAGTTATGTAAGATTATACTACCAGTACATATATAAAATATGCGGTGTTGTTGTTAAATGCGCTATTGAAGATATCATCTTATTCATGTAAAGATGCTTCTTCTGCATTATTTTAAGTTCCTTTATTCACAATAATTCAACTTATTTCGTTTCATAGTATTTACTTTATCTTAGTTCACGTTTCTAAATATGCCTTTATTTGAGTTTCTCTCAACATCTAAGACGATTAAATCAGACTAGATCAGAATCACTCGTGGAACACATCAAGTCGGCGTTTGCTCGCCTTTGATATGGAGCTTGGTAGTAGATGAATTGCTCAACAGACTCACGGCCTTCGACATTGCCATAATAGCGCAAGGCAAGTCTGAGGGAATCCTTTGCGAACTAATAGAAATGAGCCTTATAATCATTAATGACGATGCATCAACTCATCAAAAGCCACGATTATACCTTTCACTAGGAAGAGGAAAATTTCAAACATGAAAGACACCCGTCTAGACGGAACAACGAATGTAAATCAGAAGTCAAGTACCTAGGAATAATCTTAGACATAAAACTTCTGTGGAACAAGCATATTGCACTGACTACGAATAAGGCAACAAGAGCCTTAATGATATGCCGAAATTTAGCAGGTAAAACATGGGGTTGTAACCCAAATTATACTACGATGGCTATACATCAATATAACACATAGGCTGAAAAGTCCTGGGCCTAACACATAGATGACGCTAGTTTTATTGCAGTCACCTTTCTCTCAGTTAGTACTAACCTTCAAAAGACAGCTGTTAAAATTTCATGATATTCTATTCATTAGTTTGTGAGTTATTGTGCTAAGAGTCACGCTACTTTTGTTATTTTCAAAACAATTGATCGAAAACAATTTTGTGTTTTAATTTTATACTGCTTCTTGATGGGAAAAAATACCGTTCAAGCGAAGCAATGGCTTGAAAAGTGTTATGGGGACTCCGTTCCATCAGAAACAACAATAAAACGTTGGTTTGCTGACTTCAAACGTGGACGTAGAGATACCGATGATGCAGAACGCAGTAAACGTCCAAATGAGGTGGTAACATCAGAAAACATTAAAAAAATCCACAAAATCGTTTTGAATCGTTTAGCTGACATCGTAAAGATATCAAAAGAACGTATTGGCTTTATATTGCATGAGCATTTGACTATGAGAAAGCTCTGTTCAAAGTGGGTGCCGCGTTTGCTCACTGTTGACCAAAAACAAGAACGTGTTGATGATTCTGAGCAGTGTTTGGCCATGTTTAAACGTAACAAACCGGAATTTTTGCGTCGATATGTGACAATGGATGAAACATGGATCCATCACTTCACTCCGGAATCAAAACGATCGCCATCTGAGTGGACAGCAACTGGTGAACCTCGTCCAAAGCGCCCGAAAGCACAACAATCGGCTGGAAAGGTTATAGACTATCTTGAGAAAGGAAATACCATCAACAGTGAATATTATATAGCGTTATTGGAGCGTTTGAAGGCCGAAATTGCAAAGAAACGACCGCATATGGCAAAGAAAAAAAAATTGTTTCATCAAGACAACGCACCGTGTCACAAGTCAATCAAAACAATGGCAAAACTACATGAATTGAACTTCGAATTGCTCCCACATCCACCGTATTCGCCAGATTTTTCTCCCAGCGACTACTGGCTGTTCGCAGACCTCAAAAAAATGCTCGCCGGTAAGAAATTTCGCACGAATGAAGAGGTTATCGCTGAAACTGAGGCCTATTTTGAGGCAAAAGATAAATCGTTCTACAAAAGTGGTATTGAAATGTTAGAGCGGCGCTGGAATGATTGCGTTGCTCTTGATGGAGATTACGTTGATGAATAAAGCTAATTTTGAACCAAAAAAAACGTGTTTTCTTTGTTAGGCCCAGGACTTTTCAGCCCATGTGTTACAATCGATTATATAAACAAAACAATTTCTACTTTGCTATTACGATTACAGCTTTAGTTCAGTATGGCCGAGGAAGCAGTAGTAGATGCAGTTGCGGGACCATCAAACAACCCTCAAGGAAAGCATATTGGCATATACTGCAAGACAACTTACATTCCCAAACTGCACAATGTGTAACCAAATGTACATATATTTTTTAAAAAATTTAAAGGCGCAAATATATTTCTACTATACTATTGCACTATTTACTTTAAAACTAATAAGTTTTTGCCAAAAATAGAAGAAATATATTTCTAGAAAAAAAAGAAATACCAAAACAAATAAAGACAGAACTGTATAAAAGAGTGGTCAGACCAACACTAACACATGGCATTGAGTCATGGACAACCAAGAATAGAATTAAAAGTGAAGTCAAAGATATGGAAATGAGATTCCTAAGAAGAATAGAAGGAGTAACAAGGAAACAAAATCAGAAACACGACCATCACTAATAGTCTAAATATCAAGCCAATAGAAATAATCGTAGAGGAGAGACAACTGGGATGGCTTGGACATATACACAGAATAGAATGAATAACAAAAAGGATTTTTGAAGCCAAAACAGTGGGCAAGAACAAAATAGGTAGACCCCGAAACACCCGGAAAGGACAAATGTATAGAACATTAGAAAAAAGAAGTAAGGGATGGATTGAAGCCACACAACTGGCTCAGAACAGGAAACTGTGGAAGACAAAAGTAACAGAGTAGTCTAACACCGCAAAGTACGTAAGATAAAAAAACTCGCTTGACAATGATAGTTCATGTGCTCTTAAAACGGTGCGTTCTGAATAATTACTAATTTGTGTGGTGTGGATTTTACTGCGCTACCTGTAAATTATACAACAACACACTCCTTGCAATTGTTACAATCTAAATATTGCCTTTTGTTGTTTTACTAATGCCAGCGATATTTAAAAAAATGTTTAACGAATGCAAAGAAATAAATATGAATTCTAATTTGTATTCTTTTATGTAAAATAGACAAAACTTCAACACCCAATATAATAAAAAATATAATTCGGATAAAACCCGACATACAGGATGTTTCACAATTTCATCAAATGATTTTAAACAGATAATACACCAGGTAAATAGAACCTATCCTGTAAACGTTTTCTACAGATTTAATAATAACAATTAAATTATATTTGTCCGTGATTCAATTTTGCATGAAATAGGAAGTGTCCATACTATTACGAGCGATAGTGTATATGATATTTACTGTTTAGTAAATCGATCATTTGTCCAAATTGAACTCTATTCGAAATAAAGAAGTTGCAATGTGCATATTAATTGCTTTTGAGCAAACGGTATAATTAAATTCTATTACCTATAGATGAAGCCCATCTTGCAACACGTTCTCTGTAATTGACTTTATAACTTCTGCATATTAAAATACCACTTTCTTCAAACGTTTCCCTAATAGCGCTAATACGAAGCGATAGATACTTCGGTAAAACATCGAAATTTTGATTTTGGTATAACTTCGGCCTGTTCTCCTTGGGATTTAACTTGTCAAAACTTTCGGACTTAAAACCAAACGACTCGTACAAAGTTAGCCAGTCTCGCGAAGCATCCGCCGGAGAAAGTATTCCACCAGGGAACACATAGGACCCTGGCATATAACCGGATTTTGAACTTCGCTTTAATGTTAATAGTTTATAATTAAAGTCACCATGTCTTATTGTAGGCGCAAACGCGGTTTTGGCTACGAGGATAATACTTGATGCTTCCCTCCATATTTTTAAACTAATCTTCATTCCAACGAAAGAACAAAACTATACGTAGATAACAAAGCAGTAGATAAATAATAGATACGCACACACACAATTTTATTTTGTATTTCCGAAATTTATCTTATTAGCTATCTATGTACCATTAACTCTTTAAACTTCAAAATTAAACTGGGCTTTTACGATGTTTCATACGTAACTGGATTGATTTTTTTGATTTAATTAACACAATTAGAAACGTCCTTATAATATAGATAAACAGTTCGCGTTAACGAAAACATTTAACAAAGTATGTACATATATACTTGTGTGTGCACATGTTGAAGGCTCCTATTATTCTAAAACGTTGACTTATAAGGTTTTGCATTATACAGTACATTCAAATGAAACATGGCACAACGAACAATACTGTTCAAAACCGAATACCCTAGTGAACAATTTCTCTCAATACGCTCCCCAATTTTGGTCCCAGACATGCTTATAAATGTTAAATATAAAAGTTAAACCCTTTTATATTTCAGCTCTCGTAACATTGTCCACGAAAGACGTAACCAGACTATTAAAAGGTATGTAATGTGTTCAGATGTAACGAGTTAAATATTAAACTACCCAACGACCAAATTTCTTGCCATAAATAATTCATTTGCACTCAAAACAAAGATTATATATACACATAGATGACGCTAGTTTTATTGCAGTCACCTTTCTCTCAGTTAGTACTAACCTTCAAAAGACAGCTGTTAAAATTTCATGATATTTTATTCATTAGTTTGTGACTTATTGTGCTAAGAGTCACGCTACTTTTGTTATTTACAAAACAATGGATCAAAAACAATTTCGTGTTTTAATTTTACACTGCTTCTTGATGGGAAAAAATACCATTCAAGCGAAACAATGGCTTGAAAAGTGTTATGGGAATTCCGCTCCATCAGAAACAACAATAAAACGTTGGTTTGCTGACTTCAAACGTGGTCGTAGAGACACCGATGATGCAGAACGAAGTGGACGTCCAAATGAGGCGGTAACACCAGAAAACATCAAAAAAATCCACAAAATCGTTTTGAATGTTCGAAAAGTAAAGTTGCGTGAGTTAGCTGACATCGTAAAGATATCAAAAGAACGTATTGGCTTTATATTGCATGAGCATTTGACTATGAGAAAGCTCTGTTCAAAGTGGGTGCCGCGTTTGCTCACCGTTGACCAAAAACAAGAACGTGTTGATGATTCTGAGCAGTATTTGGCCATGTTTAAACGTAACAAACCGGAATTTTTGCGTCGATATGTTACAATGGATGAAACATGGATCCATCACTTCACTCCGGAATCAAAACGATCGTCATCTGAGTGGACAGCAACTGGTGAACCTCGTCCAAAGCGCCCGAAAGCACAACAATCGGCTGGAAAGGTTATGGCCTCGGTATTTTGGGATGTGCGTGGTGTAATATTCATCGACTATCTTGAGAAAGGAAATACCATCAACAGTGAATATTATATAGCGTTATTGGAGCGTTTGAAGGCCGAAATTGCAAAGAAACGCCCGCATATGGCAAAGACAAAAGTTTTGTTTCATCAAGACAACGCACCGTGTCACAAGTCAATCAAAACAATAGCGAAACTACATGAATTGAACTTCGAATTGCTCCCACATCCACCGTATTCGCCAGATTTGGCTCCCAGCGACTACTGGTTGTTCGCAGACCTCAAAAAAAACGCTCGCCGGTAAGAAATTTCGCACGAATGAAGAGGTTATCGCTGAAACTGAGGCCTATTTTGAGGCAAAAGATAAATCGTTCGACAAAAGTGGTATTGAAATGTTAGAGCGGCGCTGGAATGATTGCGTTGCTCTTGATGGAGATTACGTTGATGAATAAAGCTAATTTTGAACCAAAAAAACCGTGTTTTCTTTGTTAGGCCCGGGACTTTTCAGCCCATGTGTTATACAAATACAATATAAAAATAAACATCCAACGAAAAGCTGGAATAAGGCACGCATATCTAGAATACGAGGTCGACCTGAAATGTTTCCGGAATCGGCAAGAGATGGCGCACGAAGATTGAAATAGATTCATTCGTCGGAAAAGGCAACCCTTTTTTATGGCAACTGTTAAAATTTCAGACGTCTACTGTCAATAGTTGTTGTTGAAGAGTGTGTTTTGTGTAGCAAGTCAAGCAGTTTCGCAAAAATGGATAAAATCGAATTACGTGCAGTTATGGCTGGGAAAACGGCCACGGAAATTCTAAATATTTTTCTAGAGGTTCATGGCGGCTATACTCCATCATTTTCGATCATCAGCTTCTGGGTGAGCGAGTTCAAACGTGGCCGCACAAGCACAAGTGACGAACTATGCAGTGGACGTCCAAAAACCGCTACCAACGATGAAATTGTCAGTAAGATTCATGATGTCGTGTAAGCCGATCGCCGATTGAAGCTGAGAGATAGCAAAAAGAATATGCATGTCAGAAGAACGCGTTGGCCATATCCTACACGAAATTTTGGGTATGAAAAAGCTTTCGGCGCGATAGGTACTGCGCTTGCTCACACTGGAGCAAAAACGAAATCGGGTGATCGTTTCAGAGGAGTGTCTGGCCAGGATCCAACGCAATCCAAGGGATTTCTCCATGCGTTTCGTAACCATGGATGAGACTTGGATTCACACTACATACTGGAGACCAAGGAACAGTCGAAACGGTGAACCGTTTCATCGGCCGCAAAGGTCATGTCGATCATTTTTTGGGATTCCCAAGGTATGATAGTCATTTTTTCCTATTCCCAAACCTGAAAAAATCACTGGGTTGAAAGAGATTTGTCCTAAATGAAGAGGTCATTGTCGCTACAGATGACTACTTTGCAGACCTCGAAAGGTCCTACTTTTCCGACAGCTTGAAGAAATTGGAGCACCGTTTGAAAAAATGTATTGATCTTCAAGGAGACTACACCAATACCCTGTTTTTCTTGTCAATTCCGGAAAAATTTCAGGTCGCCCTCGTAAACTAACTACAAACGAAACCGCAAAGCGTAATTCGGGAATGCCAGAACCGGTTCCGCTTTATTCCCTTATTCTTCAATTGCTTATAACGCTATCGCAGCAATACGAATTCAACTAACCTCTTATAAACCTTATGAAAAGGCGAGTGGATGGCATTTTTAATCGATTGGAGAGGGCCGAGGTACGGTTGCAACTCACCATTGCCGAAGGTTTCTTTTTTCATTTTGCAATACTGAAGCCAGATGGAGTTACCTATGACATAAGTATCACTATACTGGTCCACACAGAAGTCGCCAAATACCTCTAAACAGAAAAAGAATAATGGTAAATGGAAAAAGTTTCCTATAAGTTATTCCAAGAAAAGGGAATAATTTTGTGTTTTTGATGGAATGTGTTTATAAAATATAAATAAATGTTTACGTTCTACGGAAGAATTTTGATTTGGTAACAGGATATCATAACAGGCAGGAGGTGGGAATAATTTTGATTTGCGATTGTGGTAGGTGGCGCTGCGATCAATGTCTATGTTGCATCTGCGCACTGCGTCATCGTTGGAACTGCAAAATGTGAGAAGACCGTTAGTCTTGGGGGAAATTTAAGAACGGGATATTCAAAGAAATAACTGAAGAATTAATTTGCTACTTTATTACAGTTTCTTTTTAAATTAATACATTTTTCATACAACATAAAATAAAAAAAAATGTACATCTAGTGTATTTGAATTGGCAGTTGTTATTTTTCCCATCGGTGTTATCAGATATATGAAAGAAAAAAAATACAAATGCACCTATGCACAAATATGACCTGAGATTGTTTGGATTTTCCTCGTTTTTTCAAAACGCTGATACTTTTTGCTAACGTTTCCATTTATAATAATTTTATAAACATCCGATATTACAATCTACAATTTGTGGAAGTATATTTCGCTTGAAGACCCACAAGTTTTTGAACGAAACCAATGGCATTTACCCGTTTTGTCACGTTCTTCAGTTTAATTCCTTTACAGTATAATACGACCAGACTTGGGTCCGTTTGTTTTTATTTGCAGTCTTCTTTTTTTTTTGCTTGAGAAATAACGAAACATCAAATGATATAAATTAATAATATATAAGGAAGATATAATCAAAAAAAGAAAATTAATAGCAAACAATCAATTAAAATACGCAAAGTGAAAGACGACCTTTTGACAAAATATAAGACAGAATTAATATCACCAAGTACTTGTTAACAACAATTCATTATATTAAAAAAAAAGAATGTATAAAATGAAAATATGAGGCATAAAATCTATCCACGATAAAAACTACATAACATGTTTCAACATACCACAGATTGTTATAATCGTTTTCAATGTTTAAGTTACTTAAAAATAATTACAGTGGCATTTAGAAATCTGTATTTTGGTTACAGATGAAACCCACAATGATAAATTCATGGCAGTGATGAACATTTTGTATAAAAGAACACTATCATCAATACAGGTTTCATTAGAAGAAGGTACAATTCCTATACGAAAAAAAAAATTAAATAATCTAGCCTATTTACAATTAATTGTACTTAAAACTTGAATACACTGAAATATACATAAAATTTATTTCTTACATATACAGGTATTATACAATTTTTTGCGTTTTTTTTTTCAACAAATTTAATGTTATTGAATTTATCCTACAAAATTAATTTAAATATTGGGATGTAGATTTTTTTTTATGAAGGCAGTGTTGCTTAAGTTATTCTCATTAGAATTAGAAATCTGTTTAATTTAATTATAATTTAAGTAATAAATAAGATTTTACTAAAATATACGAATTGGTGAACACAAAATTACAGTCTAATATGAGTCACGTAAGAACTTTTTTTTTTTGAATCTATTTTCAGTCAACAATTAAAGAAGAAAGAAATAATAAAATAATATAAAGGCGCTAAAACATTCTTGTAAATTAATGTATACAATATTTCCATAAGACTGTATGTATCAAAAATATACATACATTATATATATATACATGTATATATATGTGTATATAAATTAACCGACTTGATTTCATTTCAACAATGCCCGAAAAAGATGAAATCTGATAATTGCGAGGAGTATACTCTACTTCACTAGAGAATATATGACATCATCTACACGAAATGAACAGATGTAAAAAAAAATTATTACATCCGTCTCTTGTTAACCAGCAACAAGGACATCCGTTAAACATGTAGATTATATCATATATCTTTGTCGAACATGCAAGGTATACTCCCAATTCATCTTTTGCCAATATTAAGATTTCTTCTTGAAGTGTTGGCCAGGTTTGTCCATTTCTTTTGCATCGTTCTAATCCACTAACGCTAGGATTTTTATTGGCTGAAATTGGCAGCTTCCGACTACTACGATATATCGGTGCGGAAAAAGGCAATGAAGTCCGCGTCCGCAATTTTAACGTGAGATCGAAGGTCTCTCATGACTTATAACATTTAATTAAAGGCATCTTGTACAAAATCGGTTTGGTGTTCGAATTTCAACAGCATCGTTTTAGGGGCGGGTAATGGACATCCACGGACCTATACCTGAATCTGAGGACGTATTACAACAATTGTTTCCTCAGTCGATCGTCTTCTCTTATCTAACTCCGTCGAAGCAAAGGCAACCAATCGATCGAAGCCAGAACTAATACGGTCTTGCCATCGCGATTCTTCAGCTTCTTCCTCTACTTCCACGTCTAACGCGCATGAAAAAGAAGGGATATTATTTTCACGTAATAAAATCCTTAATAGAAAAAAAAAAATTGGACGGTGGTAGTAAATAATAATTTGGGGGGAAGGGCGGTATGTATATATATTTTTTTTTTGATAGAGAATTAAAAATATAATAAATAAGGCGATAATTTTAATTAATGTAAGTATTTTAAGAGGGACATGCACAAAAATGAAATTAATAAAACCTAAATCAAAAAAAAAAAAGTAAAAGAAAAACCATCACCGATACACAAAACAATACAAAGAGAAACTAAGCAAAGAAATAATTATAGAATAGCATAAAGCTACTTACCACCTTAGGTATTTAATCAGCCATCTAAAATCTAGTATGGTACGGATATTATGCATGCGCTTTTTTGTGCACGAGTGTTTGTGCATGCCAGTACTGTGCTGCCTCCTATGTCAATGCAAACAAACTACAGTAAATATAAAACTCTAATTAGCATTACGACACGATTAACTTTTCGTTAATTCTACCACTTTTATTGATCCTTTAAGATAAGATTAAAACAACGAAAAAACGCTGGAAAAATAAACGAGTTAAGGTTAGTAAGTCCGTCTATTTTCTACGCGTAGCGTTGCCTTAATCTTAACAACAGTTTGAGAATTATGATTGAAAATTTAGTCGTGTAATAATGGCGTTTCAATTTTACAATTCTATTCAAATTAAATACCAAAAAAAAAAATCATATTGAAGTAGGAGACTAACATTATCTTTAATAATTTAACATTGCAAATTGCAAGAACAAATGCCATCTATGATCACAATAAATTGTAATACCAACTCCAGACGATAGAAATAAAAAGCTCATAAGCTTACCAATATAATAGCTATTCCTAATCAAAGACAAAAAAGAAAACAAATTAATAAAAGAAACAAGTCGATAATGTTTATTGCTTCACACAAAGTACCACAAAACCTGTAATTTGCAATGTAATAATATTATACTGTTAATAATAAAAGCAAAACTTAAGCCATGCATGCAAACCATATACCTAATACTCCTCCAATTAATTTCGAATTATTCTCAATACATAGTTTTTAATAAATATATCTCATTCGAAAAAAAAAAAAAAAAAACCACCAGAAGTTTAAGCACGTTCTCTGCCAAGCATATCATTCAAGAAATGCGTTACAAACCGATGTCGTTATATTATGTATTTGTACGCAAATTATAGACGGACAAAATTGCTTTTTAAACATATTCTATTGCTTTACATGGTAATTTCCACGACTGCTTTGCGAATATAAATTAATGCGCCTGCGTAGTGTGATTATTAATGGGAAGGGGATTCAAACAAAAAAAAAAAAACGTACACGCGACAGAATAAACAAACATCGATTTGTCGTGAATAAATTTCAAACAATAACCAGAAATAATACTCAACTAGTATTTAAATACCATAAATCCCTGGACAGTATCCGAAAATCGTATTTTTTGTTCAAAATTCGTATATCTACGGAAAAATACGTTGTGTTAGTAGCACTGACTGGTAGACCATTAGCATTTTCTAGGTTTTCGGGTTATGCTGGAAAAATGGTTTTAATGGACTTTGTAAAATCTAAAACTAAAGAGAGTTAACATGAAATGAAGTATGGTTTTAGCTTTTCCGTTAGTTACACCGATAATTTATTTATTTACATCAGGATACCCAGGAACCTACGAACGGCATCCCATAATGTACTGAATAAATATACTAACTAGAAGGAAAATAATTATAGGAGTTTCCTTAAAGGTAATTGGCGTAGATTACGAAAATCTGAGAATAGAAAAAGAAATCGACAAAGTTGAAGGTACAGGTTTGAAAGTAGTACTTGTTGCAGACGAAGGTTATTAAGCTAAAGAACGAAGGCAAGAATATTTCAGGGAAGGAGTACCGGATAACCATAATATTATTCTACACAAAAAAAAATAATAATTTTTATACAAGAAGATACTAATAAAAAAAGGGGCAGAGGGGTTCAAATAACCAACTCCCTACTGCCCTTATTTTCGAGATAAATTATTGCGAACTGTCTGTTGTAAGTTCGAATTTAGCAATTGTTTTTGTATTACTTCTTTATAGTTACTATGTACTGAGAACATTACGGCTTCATTAACAGTTTTTTTTACATATTATCCTTAGATAAGAAAACAGAAGTGTCAGATATATGTTATAAAACTAAAATTAAGACAAAATTCTGCAACGAAAATACAAAACAAAAACGAAATAATAATAGAAAAAAAAAGTATCTACAAAAAATATTGCTACAATATCTAACCAAAATACCGCACTTAATAAAATCAACTCATAAAAATGTTTTAATAAGAATGTGTCTTATTTATTCCTATTTTAATTAGAAATCCAATTACCGTTTTTTCTTTTTTTTTTGGAAATCTCTTGCTGGCCAGAATTTTGAAAAGAAACATTAACTTTAGAAAGCAAAGTATATTCAGAATCCACAAATAATTTAGAATATGAAATGTGATGGATAGGCTATGTTGGTATAGTATTATAAAATTACATCTAATTTAGACCCAATGAAATTTTTGGACAAATAAACATTCCATTCTTGTTGTATCATTTCATAGAAAACATTCATTTATTTGTTTTTTGTATTTGTGGGACAACAATGGTATCCAAACAACAGTCGTGTTGAATTTTATTCCGCGAGTTTTTAATGAAATTCCACCGGCACCTCTATACAGTCTGTAAAATAAGAGAAAAGGGGTCGCTACCTCCTTATGGTAAGATAGCGGACGTGATTAATGTGACCTTGGGCCTAATACGCATTACTCATTTAATAGCAGTTTCACTTTGTCAACCGAAGAAAACAGTCAGTGTAGTTATGAGCGCTGTGTATTTAAAATGGTACGAAGTTGTGTTTCTTTGCATTCACCCGAAAGGACCTAAAATGTCAATAGCGGCCGCATCGAGATATATGCGAAAATCGGAGGGGTTTGTAAGAATGTGGGTGGACCAATATAAAACGAATAAAACAGTAGATGATCTCCCTGGTCGCGGTAAAAAAAGAAAAACCACAACAAAGCAGTATTTAATTTGTTTAAAAGAAACCCGGAATACACGTTGCGACAAGGGCACTATCAGTTACAAAAGAAAAAAAAAACAAATTAAAGTAAGCATAATGACGATTTAAAATCGCCTACGTGAAGACAGCATAGCATACCGCAGTACGATAATGAAACCGCTGCTATCGGACCGATATCGAGAAGCGCGCCGCGTTTGGGCGAGTAACAACATCATCGAGATTGGTCTGATGTTGTTTTCACAGATGAGGCTTCTTTTTATGCATGGCCGCAGACAAAAAGAACTTGGTCTACGCAACACCACCGAGTTGTACAACGCAAAGTAAAGCACCCAGTTAAGGTCCACGTGAGGAGATGCTTTAATGTGCGCGGCTTTGGATCATTGTGCGTATTCACAGAGAACCCGAATGCAGAAAGAATGGTGAAACTGTACAAAAAGGGTCTCATTTCATCTGTGAGGAAGTGGTTTGGACAGAATAATAATCAGTGGCTTCTGCAAGAGAACAATGATCCAAAGCATCGAAGTAGACGTTGTACGGAGTGGAAGTTAGAAAATCATATTTCGACGTTGGAATGGCCCTCCCAGAGCCCGGATGCAAATGTTATTGAAAATGTGTGGGCAATAATGAAGCACAAACTTCAATGTAAACGTGCCTACACATTAAAGCAATTATCGAGGAACCTCCGACAGATATGGCGATCGTTATCAGCTTATGTCGAAGGCTTGATTGGGAGCATGAGGCGTCGTTGCCAGGCGATTATCGACAACGATGGAGACTGAACCCCATATTGAGTATAGTGCGTGTTAGGTATTACAATGTACATTCCTACTAAATACACATATTTTAAGTTTTATATTGTTTTGATGTTCTCACACTCCATCTTCTCTTGTTTTACAGATTGTATATCCAAATATACAACGTGAATGTGCGTATAGTATCCTATTAAAAGCTATAGGAATTTTTAAAGGGGGTTAATATATATATTAATATATTTTTGCGGATTTCCCTATTCTCTCCTTTATTTCTTTCTCTATTCTCCCATTGCCTTCAATGATTGTTCCTAAGTAGTTGTAACTTTTAACTTGTTCCAATACTGTTCCTTCGATTCTGATGTTTTGGTTTTTTTTCTTCTGCCACTATTATCATTGTGTTTGTTATCATCGTGTTTATCTCCATCTTTATCTTTGTTAGTTCTTCTTGGTATATCTTCAAGTTTTACTGTAATGTCTTTTCTGAGTCTGCTATCAATACCATATCAACTGCATTAATTGCATTCATTTTCCAGTTTCCTACTTTTTAGGTTTTTTAATAGCATCATCTATTAATATAGAGAATAGCTTGGTTGGGAGCATAGGGCGTCGTTGCTAGGCGATTATCGACAACGATGGAGACTGGACCCCATATTGAGTGTAGTGCGCATTAGGTATAACAATGTATATTCCTACTAAATACACATATTTTAAGTTTTATATTGTTTTAATGTTCTTACACTCCATGTTCTCTTGTTTTACAGACTGTATATATTTATCTCTACAGTTTATTATCAAATATCCAACAATGATTTAAAAACATTAATTGGTGGTTCGTAACAACATAGCAATAATGTTCGTTCCAATAAAAATAAAACACACGGAAGATGTGCAGACTTTGATATAACTTTTTACAAAACAGAAATATAATAAAAACTTTTCAATAAAGCAGACACGATTGTTTAAAATGTCAACTGTATCTGGAAACATAAATTACGTAAATTTCATACATTTTAATCTGGTAGTTACGTCATTAACAAACAATACGATGAAAAAAACTTATTTTTGCTGCACTAATTTTTCTGAAAATCTAATGCTTTGAAGACAAACCATTTCTAACATTTGCCTTTGTAAGACGTTATATACTGGCAGTATGCTAAGTACAACAGATAATTGTAGGGTCTTGCTGAAAATATTTTCTTAATCGATTTGGTTCACATTGCCAAAATTGAGAGACGTACCTACAAAAACTAAAGCATACAAAATATCCACGTAAACGAAACACGGTGTTTTTCTTTTCCGAATTGTACCACAATCTAAGTCGTACCGATTAGAAAGCGTGTTACCAGGTATCGTGAGTCGCTCACATGTTTTTACATTTTATATATTTCAAACGTTCTTAAAAATGAAGATATTTTGCGTATATCAGTTTAAAATGGACACAGAGTCCTTTCGCTCACAAGAAATACACAACATAAAATCCAATACGGCCATTGTTTGAATATAAGCTCGTGTCCTACTCTACATGTGACGTCAAAGAAATCATGTGCGTTAAATTTGTGAATCGGTATTGCCATTGTAGCTTTCTTAAACTTGATGTGGCAGAAAAAGTTCCTCACAAACCTTCGTCCGATATAATTTAGCGCATAACATCGGTTTCTGTTATACCAAAAACCTTGACAAATTATTGCACTTAGAATTTATACATATTTACAAATTTGGGGGATTCACTGCTCTATTGTTAAAAAGATAGAGGAATTTTCGAAAATTTAAATGCTTAGAATCTGATTTATATATGTGATGGAATTCGTTCAGAAGATGATTTAAAACAAGAGGAACACCTATAGGTGGCGATATATAAAACAAGACCTAAAAGCACTGATCCATACAAGGTTTAATCGTTTTGTGCAATGCTAAGCTAAACTATTGACATCGATAATTTTAGCACTAATAGAATAGTAGGTTTCTATTTACTTGCTTAACATCAGACAATTTATTGGGTTCTGTTGAAGGTTAAACCAGCCAACACTTCTTTTCATTTTAGTTTAGAATTTACCCAGATAGCTTACACGTTCACCAAACTTCTTCTACTAAAACAAGGACCTACTTAGTTACTTTGCATACCCCGCCAATCAGTTTACAAACCGGTTAAGTTTGGATATTAGTTGTACCATTAGTTGTACATTTCTTTAAGGGCGTAAATAAATGACTATTTTACCATTCGATATCTTACAATTACGAAAAAAAAAATCGTCTCAAAGAGTAGGGTATCAAAATAACCCCAGCGACAGTGCAAGTGCTATTTGGAAAGATGACGGGACTTGTAGGTTAACCAATCGTATCTTTTTCGAAACATACTTAATTTTAAATCCTGTCAGAAGAAGCAATAAGCACCTAAAAAAAAAATTGGTCGTCATACAATGTCTATACACCACATTTCATAATATAAAATTAAAAAGAATCGTCTTTCGGTCTAATCAAGATTATTGCGACATATGAATTATAGTAAGGATTGTAGGATAGTATAACAGAGACGAAAGGTATCGGCACATTCCGCACCACGCAAATTAATTCCGAATTAATAATTTACGTAGCGTAGAGAAGAACGGTACCTTTCGTGTATATTGTGTTAAGCATCAAGTGTCTTTGGTATTAACTGCAATTAAATTAAAAGTAAATATTGCTTCGGCAAATACAATTTTCAAACAACAGCGCCCCATGCTAAGATTTGTTAACTAGAGCTTGCGTCAGTGGAGAAGAATGATTAGGGAAAATATGTACCAGCGAAAAAGGGGCGGAGCTTGTTTTATAGATGGATGTTGCTTATTGTAGTTTTCATTTTGGTTACGGTGCCAGCGAAATATGTGTAATATTAATACAGATTTCGTTGGCAAAAACCAAAATCCGATAGAGAATTACGACGGATTCCGGACAAAAATTTATATACCAATTTCGTATAATTAAAATAACATTAAAACAAACAGCAAAAAACTTTAATCCCACTTTGAAAGTGTTTATTTCGAATCGGTTATTTAATTCTGAATTATTATAATAACAGATGCTCCGCCTATTTTGTTTGTTACCTCCATAACACTATGCGCAATACAGGAACAACGTACAGAGTGATTTTAAAAGAGCGACGATAGTCTAAATTTCATAACAGCAATTACTGCTCATTGGTATTTCACGAAGAATTCAATATATATTATCGTTAGTCATTTAAAGTCACTATGTACATGAATATATGGCGGCTCCACATATTCATGCGCCTATCTGTCTCGATTGATACAAACTCTTTAACGCAGCTGTAAGTTTTAAACGAACTACTACGTTTTTCCTTGTCGTATCGGCCACCCTTGCGATTTGATAATAAAATCTAATGCTTGAAAAATATAATAGATAAACTGAGAAAACGTTTATAATAACCCAGAAAGGAAAAGTTAAACTACCTTACTCTTAAGACCGTCTTTTAAATAGAAATTATTAATCAAAAACGTTAAGTATCAGGCCGTATATGTTAGTGTAAATTGTGATAACAAAAAATAAATAAAACCGCATTAAAAATTTATATATATGTGTATATATAAATTAGAAAAAAAAGACATTAAAATAAAGTTTACCTTCTTCGTGTATTTTCCTTTGTCTGCACGATTCTTGTATTTCATCAACTAAAGGCGTGGAAGTGTTAGAATGCGGTTCTGGTGAATGATTATTTTCGTTTGGGTGGCGTTGACCATCCGGTACATAAACGGAGGCCCTTCGCATAGCCGTACGTATGGGACCTTGAATAACCGGCGATTCACGTTTGTACTGACAATCGTTCGATATAGTTTCCGTCTTGATATGACTCGCATTTTGTTCCGGGTGATAGAGCGGCACTCCATTCTGTATATAAACCCTACGCTCGTACATATCGATCTCCTCCTTGATCTGGGGACCGTTTAGAACTCTCGCTTGCAAACTAGCGGCCAATCCTTCAGGTACAAAATTACATTTGTTCTCGGAATCGAGAGGAACCGGCGGCTTTATGTCGTGAAAATACGATTCGTGATAAGGTTTAATGTCCGCCCGAGGTAGGGGCGTGTACTGATCGTTCGGGCCGTAGGCGGGGTTCATCGAACCCGGACGAACTTGCGTCGGATACAAGATCGTCGTCCTCGGCGATACTTGCGGAGCTGCCACGTACGTATGCAAATTATGCGGATGCGTGTTATTTTTTGGATGGTTGTGTACATACGCCAATCCTTCTAGACCTTCGGTGGACGAAGGTCTAGAAATTGGACTGTATACTTGCCTTATTATCGGTTCATTATCTTTCGGTACGTTCGGCGCTGGCACTTCTGCGGTGTTAAGTACCTTAACGTTTACTCTTTCCGGACGTGGCGGTATATTCGCATTTACCACCGATCTAGACGTTAACGTGGTAGTTCCTTGGATATCGCTCATATCAACGGCGGCGTTTATAATTGACTGGTTCGAAATTTCCAATGTCCTTTCGATCTCCCCCGACACGAGATCGCCTATTGTCCTTGTAGCGACCATACTCTCCGCGTGACTATAAGCGTGATGTTGTTGAGCAGCCAACTTTTCCTGCGATAAATGTCTTCGTAATGCTAACTTTGCGGGGGATACTTGGGTGTAATCGGGTTTTTCAGTTAGTATTTGCCTGGCGGTTGGCGGTGCTATCCGATTACACTCATTTTCCCTATAGCATTCCACCATACTTCCTAAGCCCTCTTGTTGCTGAGGATAGGCCCTACAATCCTTCATTGGTTTAACTATGGTCTCGCAGCGTGTATATTTGCATTTCGGTTTTTGAGGCTGTGGCTGATCGGATTTTACAACGAATTGATTGTAACTGTACTGTTGGGAATTTGAATATGTACTTGTACTAGGTTGACTTGTAGGATTGTACTGCGATGTCCCCGGTGGACTGTACATTTGACTTTTATTTCGATTATGTTGATCCTCGTTTAGAACAGAGGTAATAATACTTTTTAATCTATCCTCAAAATTAGTTATTCTCGGCGGTTCCTGTGGGCGTTGCTGTTGTTGTAAAGGTTGCTGTTGTTGTAAAGGTTGCTGTGAAGGCGGGGGTTGCTGTAAAGGCAGGGCTTGCTGTAAAGGCGGAGCTTGCTGTAAAGGCGGCGCTTGCTGTTGAGGTTGCGGCTGTTGCTGTTGCGGTTGATTTATCGGTTGCGTTTTATTCGGATTATTCCCCGATAATTTTCCTGCTTCTATCATACGTCCTTTTTCCAATATTTTTTGCGCTAAGATTTCAGGGTTTTGCTCTTCGATCTTAGCAATGTCCGGAATATCCGGCCAATCTTGCGACCTCGTTCTATAATCTCTCGATTTCCTTGACGCTTTCGAGAGCGATTGTTGCTGCCTCGCGGCCGATAAGGATTGCGCTTGTTTTCGTTCCTCGCTGGTCTTTTCTAAATTCATCACTTCCCCTTCTAACAACGAGACTTGATTGTGTAACTTTTTGCGATGAGATAAAGTAGATGATATTTCCCTCAAGATACATTCCTCAGGGATTAACTGAGACATTTCCTTCCCGGCGTCTTGTTTTGCGTACTTTTCCGTGATTTCTTGTTGTCGCTGATTCACTAAATTTTTTTGTTCCTGTTCGAGTCCGAATACTTGAACTTGTAATTTGCTAGCTTTCGCTTGCAAATCTTTATGCCTGCATACGATTTCTTTCGCTTTTGCTAGCAAATCGACAGGTGACGAAGCGTTTATACCCAGTTCGCTCATCCTGGCTTTCAGTAACGCGACGCTATCATCGATCAATACTTTGATTTGCTTTTCGAGTTGAGCGGCTCTATTCTGCAGACGTTGGTTTCTTTCCTGGAATTGTATCGGTAAACCAGAAGTGTATAAATAAATTGGATTCCTTACCCTCTCTTCAGTGATCCAATTCTCAACGGAATCTTTATATTCTGGTGTTTTCATTTGATTAATCATATTCATGTATTGAGCACAGTAAACGTTTAAGATAATTTGGAGGGCATATGGCGTGCTTCCAGGTGCGGATGGTATATCTAATTCGTCATGAACATTATCGGTACTAAGGGCAGTTAATTGCTGATCAACACATCCTGGTGGTGGAGGTAATTTCTTTCCATTTGCTATAAAATAGAATTTATTAGTCCATAAGCGATTTAGGAACTATAATACGCAATACCTTGAGGTGATGTACTTAACAAAGTTTGACTATGTAGAAGATCCAAACCATTGATCTTAAGTGGTTTCTTGGGTTTAGCTTTTCTAACTCTACCACGCTTAGTTTTACCCATCGCTTTAGTAGACGGATTATTTTGTGCTTTACCACCCCTTTGGATTTTACGTCTGAGCTTTTTAGGTTGCCGTTTAAGCTATTACAAGTAGAAATGTCATAATATTCACGCAGGGTATAAACTTTCAACTAACCATATTTTCTTCTTCGGATTGGCTGCTTTTTCCTTTGTTAGAACACCAATCGGACCAAGCTCTGCGGGTTGTCGGACCATACTTATCTTGATCGTAAGAATCTGAATCCGATGACGATTCGGGCATCTGCTTTGAGATATCCCGTCGAGCTCTATCCCTGCAACCCCTCGTCACGCCGTTGTTTTCGTCATCGTTGCTGCCACCCTAGTACGATGTTTATAAGATAAAAATTTTCGAGGGAAAGGATTTACGAACCTTTACTTTAGGATTTCGTAGCCTCTGAAAGTATCTTTCCAATTTCGTACGATCGATAATATGCAAATAATACGATACGGGTTTCCCAGTCCATGATACGGAACCTCTTAACGGGGACATTTCTGACACATGCATAATAGTACCGATATCGCTCAAATTCCTATCGGTGATTCGAAAATTCAACGGACAAAAACTTTTAGACGAGACAATTCGCGCACCATCTTTCAAATCGGCAAATCGTTCTTTTAGTTGATGATCGACATTAGGACCAAATGCAAAATTATTGACAAAAACTATAGTCGCCGAAGTAATTTTCTCTCTGTGTTCTTCATTTAGGAAATCTCCTTTTATCAACTTATATTCGCCAAACTTCTTGCCGTACCACTGCATCCAAGCCCTAAAGTTCTTATTCATCGACTGAAAAATAAATATAATATTATTCATTAGATAAAATCATTAATAAAACAAGGGAAACGAATAAGTGTACAACGTGTATATATTTTATATTTGAACTACGATAGCAAGTACTAAATAGTATACGCTTGAAGTAATAAAAACACCTAAGGTGCCAATACAGGTTGTTAACATTATTCATGTAACGTTTCTAATATAAACTTACGTTTTAATTTGGCTGTTACGTCACTAGTTTTCAATATGTAAGTCGAATTATTTGCACATACTTACGAGGTTTATAAATATTAGATCTGATGGGCTATAGCCCTCTTTTGTTAGCTTATTTTCGTTTTGTTTATCGTTCATATCACGTGTCATATTTGCATCTATCGGTTTTAAATACTCCAACTTTTAATAATGTTGTCTATTACAGTAAAAATTAATTATTATCAAATAAAAAATTGAGAGGTTTTAGGTTAATATTTTCATAAGAGTTAAAAAAGAAAAGCAAAACTCTGGTAATTTTAAAAACTAATAACGTTCTCAAAAAAAGTTTTTATTTGTCATTATGCATCTCTCAGAAAGTATTTATCGGTTTTCAATTCAAAAAAATTATCTCAAACGAGCTGCCATCGTACCACTTGTCCTATTAAAACGTGTTTGATTTTTGCAGTACATAAAGAATAATAACATTCATTAACCTGTTTTTTTTTTATTAACTACTTTTCGTTACTACAATAGAGAATGTTAACTGTAACGTGATCAAGAAAGACTGATTAAGTTGGTAATAAAAAAACAAACATTGACAAACTAGCTTTTTTTTTGGTACTTATGCCAAGACTTTATTTATTTTTTTATATGGCACCATAGTGCTTCACGCCACAGACGTATTTATTAATTAGAAATAGAATAAAATAATACCAACTATTAACCGACTACCAATCACTCAACTACTCATTCATGACATTTAAAGAACCAGTAATGTGAATTTCTTAAGCAATCAATACGCAGATGTAAATCGTATTACAATAAAAAATGACGTATCGATATCAGTATTATCATTACGTATCTGCATAGGGATTCTGTAAGCTCCGTCGAGTGAGTATAATCGGGATTCTGTAACGGTTACTCGACACCTATACTCTAGTTTTTAATTCGGAGGGGTGTTTTTAAATTGAAGCGCTAAAAGTTGGTTAGTTATTGGTTAGTTTTCGGCACAAATTACACTAGCGATATTTAATGTATACCGGGTACCATATTCTTACAACAGCTGATTGATGCTTAGATGTGTATTTTTCGGAGTGCGTTTGTATTAATTTTTCACCCCAAATTTGCGTTGTAATAATAAAAGAAGTTCTTCTGATATATAATCGGCTGACATATTTTCCGTGCAAAACATCTTCACAGCATTTATCGTGAATATGGAGGAGGTAGCTACTTCTAGAACTTCAATATCCCCGCGTAGAAGGCGAAAATTCCTGAGTTTAGGATATTTGAATATATTCAAAACATTTCGAACTGATAACCCCAGAATGAGAATTACTGCTATTGCCGCAAAAATATCAAGCATGATAGGCTAGTGGTATAATAAATTACCATCATTATACATAGTATAATGTTATCTTATTTTTAGGAGTGGCACACTCTACTATTTTTGCACATAGGATCTGAGGTTGGTTTTGTGGAGAATGGCTTATTGCTTTTTGAAGGTAAAAAAACAATCGATTATCATGAAAAAATGAATGCCAAGGTGTTTGAAAGATGATTTCATCAAATATTGACAGTGCTACAGTACAATGTTGCTATTGTTATGGATAATGCCACATATCATAGCCGTAAATTTGAAAAAATTCCCACAATAACATCTACAAAACTGGATATGCAAGTTTATTCGAAATCAAAAAATATCAAGTATGATGAAGAGATGGTTCGATCTGAAGTTGTTCATTTAATTCACCTTAATAAAGACCAATATAATACATATGTGACAGAGGAGATGGCCAAAAGTTGCAACAAAGCCATGCTGAAGCTGCCATCCTATCACTGCACACCCGATCCAAATGAGTTAGTGTAGACTCAAATAAAAAATGAAGTGGCAACTAAGAATACCTCGTTCAAATTAGCAGATGTACGGGTACTCTTACTATAGGCAATGTGACTAAAAAAGAAAGAAGAATGTGTGTGTTAGATGAATTAATCGAGGTATTTATGTATCATATCAGTAGCCAAAGTTAATGTAATGTATTAACATGTATTTAAGGTCAAGTTATTGTTTAATATGTATACGCTATGTTTAATATTAATCTCAAAAATAATCATATAAAAATAAAAATTATAGTAGAATAGAGCTATATTCAGAAACTTCCACCACAAAAAGATACCATATATAAAGTTATTATTCTGCAGTGTTTTCTATATTTCATTAATTATTTATTTTTGTAATGAATATGTAATTACTTACGTACCTACATCTTATATAAAATCCCAGCTTGTTTTAAAACAGCAGCCAAAAAGTTGCTTTGAAAAATTCCATTGTGTAAATCCATCTTAGTATAGCTGTGGACCACAGAACAAGATAGGATGGTAACTGTAGGGGTGGCGGTAAAACTAAACTCAGCACCTCTTACGATCATGGGGTAGAGTTAAAGTGAATACAGAGTGTAATGGTATTAAGCGAAATAGAAAACTGTAAAAACGACTACTGCGCAGTAGTGCATGGCTCCATAACTATCATTATTAAAAATAGTGAATATAACTATATTTATATACACTAGGGTGACAGAATAAAGTAGAGACCTACTAATTAAAAAAAAGATTCTATTCTCGTTATATATACATATTATATTTTAAAATTTTTAAATTAGACTAATATTTTATCCACCTTTACTTGCGTGAAGTGCTGCGAGTCGTCGTGGCATAGAATCTATTAAATGCTTAATGGTGTCTTCTGGAATATTTAACCACTCTTCTGTAGTAGCTGCCACGAGTTCTTCCTTATTGCTGGCTTTTCAGGGTGATTTCGCCATATCTGTTTGGATTATGTGCCAAACATTCTCTATCGGATTCATGGCTGGAAGATTAGCAGAATTACACCCGTGTTTAAGAAAGGTAATCGTCCTGACTTCCAAAATTATAGACCAATAAATATTTTATCCAACTTTGCAAAAATTTTTTGAATATCTTCTCTCACAGAATTTACGTTAGTGTCAAGCCATACTTATCTTCGCGACAACATGGTTTCATTCCAGGAAGGTCTACTACAACCAACCTTGCTGAGTTAGCACAGCATATTGCCGAATCCATGGAACGACGTCAACAAGTAGATGTATTATACACCGATTTTAGTAAAGCATTTGACACTATTAATCATTCCCTTATGGTATCTAAGCTGAGTAGTTTTGGTTTTCCGCCAAGTGTAACAGAATTGATCCGCTCGTATTTAACTGATCGTTCATGCTATGTTTACTACAATGGATATACATCTTTAACATTTTTTGCTTCCTCTGGTGTGTGCCAGGGATCTAATTTGGGTCCCCTTTTGTTTAATATTTATTTGGATGATCTCCTACAGGGGCTGGACTGCAATGTACTGGCTTACGCGGACGATCTTAAGATCTACAATACCATCCCCGGCAGATTGTCTGTTTCTCCAGAACAGTCTGGATACTATTGTTAGATGGTGTACACAGAATGGAATTCATTTGAATCTGGATAAGTGTGCTGTTGTAAGCTACTCTAGATGTCATAGACTCTATCTACAATTTTCACGATGCTGTGAATCAGGCTATTGTTCCTAGGCACTCGTCTGTGATGGACCTGGGCGTGCAGTTTGATGCAAATTTGTCGTTTGCAGACCACATATTATCCATACGAAATTCTGCGATGAAATCCTTAGGATTTCTCATACGATCCTGCAGATCATTCAATAATCCTGCCTCGCTAAAAGCATTATACTATTCGCTTGTCCGCACTGGGTTGGAGTATGCCTCCATAATTTGGTATCCTCACTATCTCCATCTGCAAGTACTACTTGAAAGAGTGCAAAAACGATTTTTGAAATACCTGTCCTTCAAAATTGATGGCACTTACCCTGGACGCGATGTTGATTATGTTGGTCTGCTGAGGAGACACGGCTTTGTATCGTTATCGGATCGAAGGAAGGAATTTAGCAGCCAATTTCTACTTAAACTAATTAATCACGCTATTGACGCTCCATCCCTTCTCTCCAAAATTAATTTTGTGGTACCTCAGTACGATACCAGGTCCTTTCCTAATTTTAAGGTCCCGTCATGCAAAAATAATGTTTTGCTTAAAGCACCCTTTACGCATATGATTAGAAATGCCAATGAATTACTTCACGGTCCTTTTTGTTGAAGTGTCTACATGGATTTACATTGTCGTCCTATTTTGTTCTTGCATTCTGGTGTCACCGAGCCATTATTATGTTTATGATTCAGTTGTATCTTTTTCGATTAATTTTAATTTATTACTGCGCTGTATGTTATTACTACATATATATGCTAGGATATATTATTCTCGCATTGTCCTGTATATGGAATTATTTTCTGTTGGGCAATAAAGATATTCCGTGAAATAGGCTCTGTGTCCCAAAAACCAGGTAGACTATCAAAACGGCAATCCTTAAAAAAGATCTACAAAAATTTCCATACAAGTTTGATGAATAATGATGATTGATAAATCCTTCTTGAATGATGAAGCATGGTGTCACTTATTAGGATATATAAAGAAACAAATAATGCGCATTTGGTCTAGTGAAAATCCACATGAAATTCTCGAGAGATGCTTGTATTCTCAAAAAAGGGGGGATTGGTTTCGTGTTTCTTGTAGACGGATTATTGGTCCAATATTGTAGCCGACGCAAGACTATATATTTCAGCAAAACAATGCAGCTATCTATAATTCCATTGGTTTCACTAAAAGGAAATTCATTTATTACAATGATCTCCTTGTTTTGTTGATGTGAACCCCATCGAAAATCTTTGGGAAATATTGGTGTATGCCAATAATAAATACGATAGCATCAAAGAACTAAAATCTAAGATAACGAGGTGTTGGAATGGTATTCCTATTTCAACATTGACCAAATTGATAGACAATATGAAAACCCGGATGTTTAAAGTTATTTTGAATAGAAGATCCTACATTCCAATGGAAATACGATACAGCAACAATGAAATTAGAGCACACAGTATGAGAAGGCACCTAAAAGATTATTACAGCTCTTACAGGAAATTGATCTATCAACCCGTAAAGTCTCATCTAAATCCTTTCCGAGAGGAATCACGTTAACTCAACTACAACGTCAGCGGAATAAGCGTTATGAGCTGAACTACATTATATTGCTTCAATATCGCCTGAAACTAAAATTCCACGAAAGACATTTTTATACTTATCGCGACAGATGATAAGGATAGGAATCAGTAAGATTTTCTTTTTATTACTTCAACACTGAGACTCTAAATTCCTTCCTTTTTAAGGTCCCGTCATGTAAAACTAATGTTCTGCTTAAGGCACCCTTTACGCATATGATTAGAAATGCCAATGAATTACTTCACGATCTTTTTTGTTGAAGTGTCTACATGGATTTACATTGTCGTCCTATTTTGTTCTTGCATTCTGGTGTCACCGAGCCATTATTATGTTTATGATTCAGTTGTATCTTTTTCGATTAATTTTAATTTATTACTGCGCTGTATATTATTACTACATATATATGCTAGGATATATTATTCTCGCATTGTCCTGTAAATGGAATTATTTTCTGTTGGGCAATAAAGACATTATTATTATTATTATTAAAGATATTATTATGTCTGGTAATTGGCCTGGTCAGGGTAAAATCCGAATCCCCTGTTCCTCTTTCCATGTGGTTGTTGTTCTTGCTTTGTGGCAGGGTGCTCCATCCTCCATAAAAGTGACATCTTCTTTAGATAAAATGGCGTTGTCGAATATCAGTAGTAGTCCTTCTGTTAATATTTGGATATATTTTGCCGCATTTATATTTCCGTCGCAGGCTTCGTTCGCATTTCGATTGCCCAAGCCATTCGGCGCCGTTTTTGAAACGCCGTAAGGAGAGGTTTTCTCTTTGCCACCTTTTTATACATCCCCGCAGAACGGTGCGCTGACTTTTCTGTGAAGTTGCCGCAAGCTCAGCTGTATTTCTTCGCGGATTTCTTAACACTTCGCGCACAAGCAGCCTTTTACTTCTTTCAGAAGGTCCGGCAGGACCTGGTGTCGGCTCCACTGTTGTTTTCTCCTCGCGTTTAAATTGTGTAATCACACGGTTAACTGTGGACAACGGAATATTTAAAAAATTACTTATTTCACGTTACGAAACGCCGGGTTCACTCTGGCCAACGATGCGACTAAACTATGACGAATTCCTTCCTATACATCTACCCCTACCCTAATGACAAAAGAAAGTTCTTAATTCGTTCTTAGAATTTAGCTGTTTACCGCTTTACCTAGTGTCTATTTTATTCTGTCACCCTAGTGTATATATCTTAACCGATTTAATATTAGAATACATAAAAATAGTAAGTAAGTACAGTGATTTTTAATATTGAATAGTAACCGAATCGCACACTACTGCGAAGCACGCGTTTCTAGAGCCTTACCATAGTATAATTATTTAAAATTAACTTAAATTATATTTATAGAAAAATAAAAGAAATTATATTACTAAGAAAAATAATGTAAATTAGCTAATAGAAAATAACTTGCAACACCTAACAATACCAAACCACATGACCACAAAACAATTAATTTAGTTCTACAGTTGCTCTATTCAAAACTAAAATGTAGCATAAGTTAAGAAGACTCTGTTTAGATGAAATATGATTGTTAGTTGACGACGATTTATGATTGTATGTAAGAAATAGTGGTTCACTTGAAAGGTGGTAATTAAACACTTGCAAAATAATATATTCCTATAAATTTTTACCCAGAATTTTTCAGTTATGTGAATACTGTCGTTATTAATAGTTGATTTCTAAATTATTTCAAATGGTAAATTATACCTTTACGTCTAAATAGTATCTCAGACTTCACGTTCGTTTGTCATAGTTGTAACGGTTGTCGGGTTCCGCCGTGTCAGTAGGTTTTTTTGTCCCTAACGTTTCGCGAACAACTACGGTTCGCATTTTCAAAGGTACTGTAGTACCAGTACCTTTCAAAATGCCATACTACCGCGGAACCCGACAACCGTTACGACTATGACAAACATGAAAGTCTGAGATACTATTTAGACGTAAAGGTATAATTTACCATTCTTACCTCAGATCAGATTTCTTTTTTAAGTTTTAAGTTGAAATAATTTAGGTGACCTTTACCTTTGTCACGCGATACTTCCTTCAGGAAACAATTCAAAAGGGCAATTTTCAACACCCAATGCAAAGGATAGATATAAACAATTATGGATTCAACTAGCTATTGAATTAAGATTTGTAACGCTATTAGGAAAGACGTTTTATGAGGGTGTTGTGGAGCCTGAATTAGGAGTACTTTGTAATTAATATTTACTATTTAGTAGTAATACATATTTATTTTAGATTATATACTCAAAGCGGAAATTAGTTATAATTTTTAGGATACAGGAACAAGCACTAGTACTGTCTTTAATTCACCAAACTCTTCTGCAACACAGTCTTTTCTCGTTCCGTTTCTTTTAATAAATTGTGAAATATCAGGAATATTATTAACTTGAATATATTTCAATGGATTTCAGTAAAAATAATTTTTCTTTGGCGGTGTTATGCAAATGTTAGCTGTCAATTCACTTTGTGACAGCTGAATTGTAGCTAATGATCTAAAAATCCCAAAGTTTGGGACTATCGCAGATAAACTACTGAGAATTCCCGATTTCAATCTCAACACCGTTACAGAATTCCAGTTCAAGTCGAAATCGAGTTGGACTAGTGTCAAGTAGACGGTGTCGAGTCAGAGTTACAGAATCCCACTGCTGGTAGTTCGAACTAGTTAATAGGTGAAATTAGGATACCTAGGGTTGCAGTTAAAATTGAACTAAGAAGAACCACTAAAACTTTCTTTTACAAAGCAATTCAATTTTGATTGTAATCCCCCCCCTATATTTCCCATTACAATTTTTGTGACCCATAATAACAGGTTTTGTAGTAAAGTAACAAAATTACATCTAGAACCTTTCTGGAGGCCTTAATGACAAGGAATACAAAAAAAAAACAGAAATTATATACTTCTTGATGAACTTAATTGACTATTTCTTTTAGGAAACTATTTACTAAAGTTTGCATACGCTAGTCTTAATTATTGCAAAATTCATTAATATTTCCAAAACAAAGGCAATTGAATCTTTAAAATTCCAATAAATAGTCAATAAATCAAATAACATAAATGATTTTCCATTACATAAATTGACGATTTGGTTTTAAACCCAAGAAAATCACGATTTCTCAAAATATATTTATTTAGAAAGTATCGTTAAACTTTAGAAATATTACACAAATAATGTAGGCAGTTTGGATACTTACTTCAGCATATCGACTAGGTACTTCAGCTCTTTCGATACCATAACAGATTTTGCATCCTGTAGCAGCAGCCATCTGTAGAACGACTTGACCAACGCCAGACCCCAAATCGATGAATATATCATCGTGCGTTATCTCAATTTGATCTATCATTTGGCAAACTAAGTCATAAGACGTTTCCCCATACACCTAAAAAAAAATGAATATGAAACTAGTATAATCCACAAATTCTAAGAAAGAGAATCGTGGAAGTACCTCAGGTGAAAATGGTTCATATTGATTTAATTTATCAGGATCTGTAACGGCTTGATTGTAAGTCTGTTGAAGGATATGCCTCAGCAAGCCTCTGGATGGATATTTGTTTAATCTTTGAGCGGGTAATGACGTACCTTTCTCCTATATAGCAACATAACAGAGTCAATTCTGAGAAAATCTGCAAAAATGATCGACTTACTAAAGCAACAACACTATCGATTGCTCTATTGAATTTTTCACATAATGATTTCATGCTTTCATAGCTCCTTGTATCATAGTCACATAATATATTGTTTTCCAAAGGTAGTTTGAGCTCCGGCAAATCTTCACAAACCCAACGAATTGTTTCAACAATTTCGAGTGCTCCATCATGTCGATCCTGAATTTATGCGTAAAATTATTTTTATTATAGGTGTGATACGTAAAGTGGGGGTTTCGAATTACATGCTTAATATGTGTAAGTGAAATGTAAACAATCTTCTACACCTTACACAGCAAAAATGGAACAATTTCTGAACACCTGCCTTTGCAATACTAATACATTGTAAATTATTTATTAACCTTGGCTTAGTTCCATGCAATTGAATTATAAGAAAGCACAACAAATCAGGTTACAAATAAAAATTTGTTGACAAACAGGAATGCTAACCGATTGCCTTTAAAAGTAGGTCTTAGTTAGAATATTCTCCTATATTATTTAAGCAATGCTATCATCAGATGAATAAAACAAACGCCAGCCAACATATTCATTGATATGAATACAATATGATCTTTGTTATTATGATCAAAAATTGTAGGTTAGGTCAATGATACTTACAACAAAAAGAAAAACAAAATGGTAATTCACTGCTTGTTGAATGAGTGAATATTTTGTATGTAAAATTTGAATTTGTGTAAATATTATGATATGTTAATCCTAAAAAAATGAATATTATCTACAAACAAAATCATTTAACATAGTCAACAGGGCCATTGCACTTTGGAGTACAAAGCAGGTCTCTTGAATATATTGAGAAGTATTGTTGAGTAGTCCAAAACGGACAATAGAGAAGATATGAATCTCGAAACATTATGAAATGTTTAGGTTACATAATTATACTAGCTCAAAATATCTCAAGAATTAAAGGTAATATAACGTAATCGAGGTCTAATTAAGAGATATGTATCTGTGTATAACATGAGGTTACACATAAAACACAAAGTAATCCATGATAATTTTGCACATATCTATGTGTGTGTGTGTGTGTGTGTGTATACACATAGGAAATACTATATATATAATTTACACTCATTAAGATATAAAATCATGTAGTATATGCAGATGTATAGTTCTGATTAAATTTTAGATCATTTCCAGTGCACCATAGTGAATTGTTATGTTTGTTGATCGATTATGACACATAGCTATATGACTAAAGGGAGAAGTAAGAGAACAAAGTCTAAATTATTTAGCAACTTACATTTCCTCGACCAGAGGTTAACGGCCAAGTGTATAAGACTGGTTCTGCCCCTGCAGGTGAATGTAGTTTCAATTCCATAATAAACTTGGACCGTCAACTAACAAAATATCTTGTAGTTTCGTACGTAAACATTTGTTACTTTATAGCAGGTACCGACTATGCATTTTTTTGTCAAGAAAATATTATATCGAAACACGCCATAGCAAGCGTTCCCGTGCGCACGCATCTGCTACTAGGATCTCAAAATGCAGTTACACTAATGTTGGTTCTTTTCGTACCGATCAGTATTGACTCTAATAGATAACGGTAGACGGTTGTACTATTTCTTTCTTATTATCAATAGTTATTTCTACACGTAGGCCTTTTCATTTACTTATAGCACAGCGCAATTATGTTCGAATTGTCCCAATTGTTTATAATATATTTAATATGTCATTTTATTATTATCAATTATTCAATTTACGAGCGGAATCGAACGTACATCGGTGACATACTCATTTATAAATTTCAATTAAAGCAACGATGCGTGAGGCGTCGATTCTTGTTTTATTTTTAAAATATCCCGAATAAAGTAGTTGTGTAATATTAATATAACAAGAAATCAGCACTATAAATAAGAAGATACAAAGAACGATTTGTAGTCATCTAGCGGAGAAATCGCCAACTAAATTTTCAAAAAGCAAATTCTTTTAAAATCACGATATTTGCACTAAAACTTTCCATACAAAAGTCAAACAAACTTGTGCAATTATTAATGAATAGATATGTATTTAATAGAAATTAAGTAGATTTCCACGACCAGAGTCAGTAATAAGCGAAGTACTTCCGGAATTGGACCGTGTCGTGATGAGATATGTAGAAATGAAATAAGTGTAAAAGGAAAAGAAGTACAAAGAAAACGAAATAAAAAAAGGGGGGTGAAAAAAAGAATAGGTGAAAAAACGGAAAGAAAGAGAAAAAAAAAGAAAAAACAGGGAAAACAAAGCAGCACGGTAACTCGACACGTTAGCCACGCTACGAGGGCGATCTGAAATGTTTCCTGAATCGACAAGAAAAACACGATATTGGTGTGGTTTTTTATTTTTCGATGTAGTCTCTTCGAATATCAGTACACTTTTTCAAACGGTGCTCCAGTCTCTTCAAGTCGTCGGAAAAGTAGAATGTTTCGCGGTCTGCAAAATAGCCATCAGTAGCGGCGATGACATCCTAATGTGGGACAAATCTCTTTCCTCCCAGTGACTTTAGGGAATATAATAAGTCGCTGGGGGCTAGGTCGGGTGAATATGCAGGATAAAAGACTAACTCGTAGCGCAACTTATTCAATTAGGACACGACGATGCAGGATGATTGAGCCGGTGTCTTATTGTGGTGGAAAAGCACTTTTTCGGGTCAATAAATTGCTGTAGTATTGTCCCGTAATCGTCCTTCCCTTCTGCATATAGTTGATGAGGATCACGCCTTAAACAACAACTATTAACAGCAGACGTTTGAAAACCTTCTATCTGGAGAAGCGTTCTCTCCTGAAGATGCCTCCTACAATGGAGGCGAAACGTCGTGATCCCACCTTTCTCTTTTTCCTTTTTCTTCTCTTTCTTTCCCCCTTTTATTTGTCTCCCTTCTCTCTCTCTTTCCTTCTGTTACTCTTTTCACCTTTCTTTTCTTTTTCACCCCCTTTTTTTTAATTTTTCCTTTTTTTAATTTTTATTTCTTTTCCTCTTATTATTTCATTTCTGTATATCTCATCATGACACGATCCAATTCCGAAAGTAATTCGCTTATTATTTAATAGAATAAAAGAAATACAGAAAAATTCAATGTAAAATAAACAACCTCACTGGAAACACTGCAAAAATTTCTAACTTCCTTGAAATACAATTTTAACATGTTATTCGCAAAATACTTGGAATATTTCGAAACGTATTTCTGTAATTCCGTAACGGGAAAATACAAAGAACATGGGAAAAATGTTTTTCCCGCATTTATTACTCATCCAATTATAAATAATTATTTCCGTAGAAAGATGACGTGCGCATGGATAAATGGTTTAATTTTTCTCAGATATTTATTCACGCTTATTATTGTCTATTCTCTATTAATTACTTTTTAAAATAAAACAATTTATTTCAAAATTCCACCTATAGGTCTTTTAGAGTTAATATGCCTGAAAGCTTGGCAACCCAATAAACACCAGGTATTGTCAAATCTGTCATTAATTAAATAGGTTGGTTTCCAAATATGGAATAAAATTTATTCCAAATGTCTAAGAAACCGCAAAAAATGTCAAGCAGCTATTACTTCGTAATCGTAGGACACAATGATAATCCGATATTTGAAATGGAATTTACAAATACAAAAGAACCAAAGGTACACGCTGCTCCTATTAATTACTTTTTTCTATTAAAAAAAGGTTGTTATTACAGAAGGAGGACCATGGACACCTAAATCAATTCATAGCACATTCTGCTTTAGATTTGATAGACGAGCATAAATGGAAAACGCATAACATGTATTTGAAATCGGTTGACAAGTTTAACCAGTGGTTCGTTTCTGCATTCGTAACAGCAAGCTTAATTCGTTTTGTAATAGTTCACGACAATAGAAATGAGGATGGTATTAAGAACTTTTTCAATGAAATATACGAAGCATATATTAAATATTCGATGAATCCATTTTACGAAGAGAACACACAAATAAAATCTGTTGCATTCGAGAAAAAAGTGCAATCATACGGGAAGAAATATTTATCAAGTTAAATGTGTATTAGTGTTTGTGAGTGCTATTTTATATTTGATATAATTGTTTTTCATAGATGTTAATTATTAAATAGCTCTGACAATAGAAACTACATTTGACTTTCAGTAAAAGTTATCAAAATAATATTCAAATAAAGCACACCTGATAATCATTAAGAAAAAGGCTAAAAGATGGCGTTTTCCACTTTTGAAAATTGTGAAGTTGTTGATTATGTTATGTTTTTATAAGTTATTACTTCTAATTAAATAAATAATTGTTACCATGAAATGTAAATTGTAACGAAGAGATAAGGTTGTTTAATTTACAAAGAAAACATTTATTTGCTGATAATACATATCAAAATCAAGTTTATTTCTTTGATGCCTTTAAATTTAGTTTAAAATTACTACAATGTATCTCAGTCTATTATTTAATATATTATTAGTAATTGATTTCACCTGCAGTGATCAGACACTAAAATCTCTTCATATCGTAAGTTGACAATAAAAAAAGTTAATTTTATATAATCATGATCATTTAAGCTTTTTCGGCATGGTGAAAGGAGTCCTACGAATTCATATACGAATGATCCATATAAGGATTACGAGTGGCCTGGAGGCTTCGACCAGCTAAACAATGTATTAAATTATTCCATGTGAATTTGCAATACTTCTAGTTCTTTATTTTTAGAAAGGGAAGAATGAAATGTACGATCTTGGTAGTAGCATTAGAGCCGAATATAGTTGGTTTATACCACAATATTATCTAGCAAATGATGTATATGTATTAAGTAGTTATGCCGATCGTTGTCATATGAGTGCCCAGTTATTATTAGCTGGTTTATATCCACCAGTAGGGGATCAAATCTGGAATAAGGGCTTGCTTTGGCAACCAATTCCTATTCATAGCGTTGCTCGGTCTAACGATGATGTGAGTAATATATCGTATATTCAACGTCGTTAATTCAAATATATTTAAATATTTATAGAAAATTGCTCTTAAACGTATCTGCCCAAAATATTCGGAAGCTTTACAAGAAGCTAGAAGAAATTATCTAAAACAAATTGATGAAGATAACAAAGAATTGTACAATTATCTGAGTCAACATACGGGAGATACTATACAAAGTATCCTTGCCGTTGAATTCCTCTACAATACATTAGAAATTGAATATTTAAATAATTTAACTTTGCCTGAATGGACCAAAATGGTGTTTCCGAATAAAATGAAAAATTTAGCTGCCTTGAGTCTAGCAATGTTTACGAAAACGGATTTTATGAAAAGAATGCATGGAGGTATGCAGTTAAGCTAAGTTCTTATACTGACAACAGTTTTAGTTAAGTACTAAAACTAAACTTTTACATCTCTAATGTTGTAAAGAAGTGTTTCTTGGGTAATGATGGTTTTATTAAATATCTCCACATCAAATGTAACAAAACCACAAAAATTTCCAAGAAACACGTGCACCATACAACTTTACTAACAAGGGAACGCAGGCAAATGTATCTCACTGATTTAAATGATACACTACCCCTTGCTTGAATATCTCCAAAACTATGACGTATGAAATAAAAGTTAAGGTAAATATTTAACTGTTTTACTAATACTAAAGGTTAGCAATAATAGTTTCCCGCTTAGAATTATTGTTTATATTTATTTCAAATTTGAAACTTTACTTGCTCAAAAAAGTTACCCTTCTTCTCATACTAGATCAATCGATAAACCCACCAAATTTCATTTAAATCTGTAAGATATACTTGCAGTGTTTCCTTGTAAGTAAAACTCGTTAATTGTAACACTCGTTTTCTTGTACAACTTATCTGACTGAGCTATTTATAGGTGCTCTGGTAAAAGAAATTATTGATAATATAAAACGCAAACGAGCTGGAACATTGAAACCAAATAGAAAAATATTTCTATATTCTGGGCATGATCTTACTGTTGTTAGTTTAATGAGAATTTTGGGTTTTGGTGAACTTTTGAAACCGGAGTTCGGAGCTGCAATTTTCATAGAGCATCATAAAGAAGAAGATGGTGATAAAATTAAGGTACTGCAAATTGTTCGCAATTTTTAAGCTGGCCACGTGTATAACTGTGTTTATTTGATATGCTTATATAAATAGCGACTTTCATATGACGATTGCAAGGACTGTGTGGATGTACAATGCACAGGTATAGCAGTAAACTCCACTCACATAAATTAATTAATTATGCGGAACGCAGCGTTTCGAGAGCACGTGGGCTCCCATTGTCAACCGTGTTACCGACTGAAAGTAAAAACTGTATCACACATGCAAATTATTTTCTACGCAGGCTCTAAAATTTCTAAACCATATGACTATTTACAATCTACTAGGTGGCCTCATGCCTTTTACGGGAAAGGATGGACCGAAAGCGAACCGTATCTTTAACAGGGCCTATAGTAATAAATCCATCAAACTCGAGTGTACAATTGGGGGTGGTTCTCTGTTCAATAAGTTTCCGTTCTTTTTCATATATACCGTTTCGTACAACTTACTTCTCGTAATACGAAAATAGCTGTGAAAATCATCGTTATTGTATAGGAACTTCAGCTACCTAGTTTCAGCGGCAATCGCATCGATAACCATATTAAAACAGCTAATACAACAATATAAACACAACAAAACTGCATACTAATAAACTGTAATAAACACCGCTGCGATAGAAGCTAGCCTGTTAACTCTTGCTGCTATCCCGCATATCTATCAATAAAGTACGCAATGGGCATGCGCTGGAAAAAGTAATTCTGTAGGCCGTTTAGCCAGTTCTAGTGCTGGCGGTAAGCGCCGCCATTATGACATCTAGCGCCGTAACTCCTGAACGCACCCATTTATGATACCGAACCACGTACTTAAGCCAAAAAAATAGAAAGCTGGCCATTTAAACGTCTTTCAACCATTTATATACACCCTGTACTAAAACGAAAGCATTTAACTATATTTGAGAATTTTCAAGAGAAGATTTAATTAACCAATATTTTTATAAAAATAAATGTTGCAATTTTTTGGCCTATTGAGGAAAATAATCTGGGATACTTATTACGTTTTAAATTTTAGATACTATACAAAACTAATCCATATGCACCGCCCGAATTGAAGATACCAAGTTATTGTGATAAAATATGTACTCTGGATATTTTCTCTGCGGAAATGAAAAAGTATCTTCCTGAAGATTGGGATAAGGAATGCGAAATAAATTAAAACATTTTCCGTATAAAAATTATATTTCAATCAAATTAGTACACAATAAAGTCAGTATTTTAAGAAAAGTGTTTTATTTATTGTGAAAGTACAAGTTGCAGCATAAATGTTACAATTAGGCATAAATAAGCACCAAAAAATGTGTTGTTTTTGTGTGAAATAAGTGAAAAGCCTATAATCTGTTCCATTTTCACTAAACCTATAAGACACTGTAAACTGTACTCTCTTATATGTACACATCCCAAGGCTTTTTATCACTCTGTAGAAGGACCAAGACCTCTACTCAATATAATATATATTGATATGTGAATATTGTCAATTTGAAATTAAGTAAAGCTATCATCACAATTTCGTACAATTCGTTCAGAATTGTACACGTACAATATGAGCGCAAGGCGCCTTTTAAAAAATTTTATTTTTACATATACATAATATATAATATATATTTATCTCTTCTTCTTTCTTTCGTTCTTTCTTTTTTACTATCTTTATATTTATAATACATAATGTACAAATGTTAACTAATATTGTTCACGATCTTTTAAACTTCAAGTCTCCGCATTTAAAAAAGAACTACAATTAGGTACAAATTAAATGATCTTTTTTTAGTAGTAACTTTAGAAATTATCACAAGAAATATTATACATATACATAAGTTTTCCTTTTAATAATGCTCTTGTAGTACCTGCGCTACCTAATGGCACAAAATGCATATTTTTCACAGCCAAAATATTTTTAAAATGCAAATACTGACAATTTTCTTTTTACAAAAATCTATTCGCTACTGATTCAATATATCAAATAGTATTTCAAATAGGGCTAGTACAGGTGCTACAGTTCATACATTCGAGTCACTGCAAAAAAAAATCTATATAGAATATATATATATTTATATATACACTATACACGTATAAATCCTAAATAAAATTGATGATAAAAATATACTGGTAAATATAATTACTAAAATCATTGGCGTCGCTTTGAGGATGAAAAAAGTATTAATAAAATTGTGTGTACTATATAAAAAGTTGGAAAAAATAAACATGGTAAATGGGGAATATTTTACAATTTTCAACTTGTTCTTATTATAAAGAAAAAAATATATCTAAATATTTTAAGTAATGTATGTGTATATATGTAATATAACTTTTTTGAATTAGAATTATCGACTCAGAATTAATCATAGAATCGTTCTGGATCAAATTAATAATTAAATAACAAACCTATGGTTCATTTACTTTAATAATGCACCATTATGAAAGACTTGGGTATTTTTCAATTTGTCCATCTTAAATTGGGTGAAATATGCAAGAATAATGACAATTAAAAAATATAGGGATAGGCGTCTACTTGAGTAAATATAAAACAAGGTATTATTCACTGGATGACGCAATTTCTCGCAGGATTCCAATTTGCTCGACAATAAATAGAGTGGATGTACGTACTGGAAATTAGAAGTCCGATCGTGTAAATTTTTCGCATATAAACCGATATATACCATAATACTCGATGGTAAATAAAAATCATAAAATACAATAAAAATTTCCAATAGTTGGTGATGATGATTTTAAGTTTTGAAGGTGCCCTAAGGAGAAATCTTTGTTTGACGTTGTTTGAATTAATATGAAAAATAAAAGTTGCAATTTATATATTTTTTCACGTCATTCTGGACCGAATTCAGTGTATTCCGATTTGATTATAAATTTCGCTTCGGTTAGCATAAATCCGTACTTAATAATACAGAGTGATTTTATACGTTTGAGGACAGTTTAAATTTCGCGCGGTGGATTCTAGATTTGACATGTTAAGAGTGGCCGTTGTGAGTATCGGTCATGTCAACTGCCTGTGCGGCATGTTATTTATATTCATTTTATTCGTTCTTATTTGCTTCATTTTTACTTGTAATCTGTTCTTCTTAGAGCTACTGTTTATCAGTGTTATTTTCCATTTTGCTTAGAAAATCAATATGAAATTGATTTTTTGAAGATCTGTCAATATTTTATCACCCATCCAAAATCTATTTGCTACGCTACTGGTTACGAATTCAAAACCAAATCGCCAACGTGACAAAAATTTAGCAAGGCGCGAAATTTAAACTGTCCTCAAACATTTAAAATCACTCAGTAGTGTTTATAACAAATATGGGTGATTGTGCTGTGACAAATAAATTATTTTGTCTGATATGCTTAATCTTTAGAAAAGAATTTATAGCATTACGATTGATATACACTCTATTAATTTTTAAATGCGATCTAACAAAGCATAATCTTCAATTTTTATTTCATAATGCAGTGTTATTTGTTGTTTTTTTTTCCACTTACAATTAAATATATGTAATTAAAGCGTTGAATACAATTACAACCAATGGTTACGTAAACATTTGAGAACATAATAAATAACTGCAATGATAACAGAGCGTGTGACGGAAAGAGACAATCACGTGAAAGAGAGGAGATACGTATCTTCGATATTACTCCTATATACAAGGCTTCGTTTATAGTAACGGATTTTTTTATGACCTTGAATTCAGTCACAAGTTAGAGTTTAGTTATAAGATAAGGATTACGTATACATTTCAGAAAATAATAAATATAACAGCAGTGCGTATGATCGAAACGGATTTTAAACCTTTTATGACTTGGAGTTCTATGCAGTAAACTAATAGGTCCGCAAATAGGTAATTGAGGAAGTAGAATCCTTTTTTTGCTTAAGAATTGGATTGTCGCGCTCGTAATGAACGATATAAAATGCCACACAGAAATGCTGAAAGTATTCGATATTTATTTCATTTTTACCGAACATTCGCATATATCAATGCAACAATTGCATATACACTTAGTCTATTTTCACTTTTTACCTACGTCATTGATTTTTATCCGTCTGAAACAAATCGATACATCTAGATCAAATTAAACAGTATAAAAGTTAATTTGAAAATAAATTTAATGTATTGTAGCGAAAATTATTTTATTTTAACAAAATTAATTATGTTTTGTTTTATTAATATTTTTACAGCAACTATTTACAAAAACGATGCTAACCTACATTTGACAACCAACAACAAACACGTAACTTGAATAATGCGGTAATATATACCACTATCCTTGTCTGTCACACTAATAAAATTAAACCAAGTAGATCTTTGTCTGCTGTGAGACAAGCGCAAATCTCACTCCCTTTTTCAGCAACAATACTTGAGATACATCGTCAAATGAATAGATTGTAACTTATACGAATGACAAAATAATTACGCAGGTAAAAACTTAGAATAGACGAAGTGTGTATGTATATATATATTATGTAAAAAATATATATATGTATTAGTAATACTGATTAATAGATAAATAAAGAAATAAGGTAATAAAAATGAATAATACATTCGTCAATTTAGAATAAAGAAACATGGGTTCTCTTTCTTCATTCAACAACAATTTAATTTTGTCTGGAAGATGATGTTCTTTTAACAAACTCTTAAAAGGATTCTGGCGAAAAGATGCAATATAACCCATATGGCTCAACTTAACATAAAATGGGAACGTAAAGAAAACTTAAAAAAGAAACGAATGTGAAACATAAGTCATTGTATTTAAAATATAGTTCTTAAAGCGTAATAGTAGCTTTTGGACGAAATATTAAATGTTTTCCTCTCCGTAGTAGTTTGCAATTAAGAATATTTTTTTATTAGAATTATATATTTCAAAGAACTTTTACTTTTATATTATTATGAAGGATAAAACCAAATTAAGGAAGTGATGATTGAAGTGTAAGTTGGTAATTTCCTGTCTAAGGAAATGAGTAAATCTTCTAGATGAATTTGTATTCCTTAATATAGTCTTATTTCTGTCGACATTGATATATTACTAATTATTAGTAATACATATTAGTCGTTATTTGCATATCCGTAGTAATGTGATATAAAATCGTTATATTAAATATAGATTGAATACATTTTCGAACGATTTTGGTTAAATAGTAATATGGACTCCGCAAAATAAAAAAGCATTTCTTCAATTACCCATTTCCGAAGTTATTAGTTTGATGCATAGAAAATAAGCTGAATCCTTCAGAAACGATAAACATTATGAGTACTATCCAAAATATATACCTCCTCTCTTTCAGTCACACGCACTGTTATCATAGCCGGTATTTATTATTTTCTTAGATGTTTACGTTTAGGTTTTCTCAACGTTCCTATTTCTTAACTTAAGCCGTATGAGTCGTATTGTATTTTTTGTCCAGAATCCCCTACAAAAAAAAAAAAAACATCATATTCCATTAATTATTAAATTAAATTGGCTTTTGTAGAAAGAAGAGAAGTCATGTTAATTTCTTAAAAATAGACGAATGTATTATATTCACTTATAGTACCTTATTTCTATATTTATTTATCAATTAATAATTATTTCTTATACATTTTCGTCGTTATTTGTATATTTGTAGCAATGTGGCATAATATACTACTTGTCCTGTGTTGAAGCGTATGTTTTCGCGAGTAAAGGATGTCTTAAATAGTGTCTCAGACTTTCACCGTTTGACATAGTGACCTTAGTGACACGGCGGAACCCGACAATCCTTACGACTATCTAAAGGATGTCTTGTTACCCTCTCGGGTTTTGTGCCGCGTTCGGCGTTGGTTCTTCGAAGAACCATGTACGTCCTGACGTTTCGATGTATCGCATACATCTTCTTGAGGTCGTAATTTCGACTGCTAAAATATATACGCATGTATAAATTAGTCTTTCGACATTTTCAAAGAATTTAAGGTAACTAATAAATTCCTCCAAATAAATATAGAATATTTTCAGGATTTCTGTGTGGCAGTGTCCACTTCTTTGACAATAACGATTCCGTTTCTTCAATTACCTATCTACGGACGTATTAGTTTGTTGCATAAAGCTCAAGGTCACACGCACTGTTATCATTGCCGGTATTTACTATTTTCTGAAATATTTACGTAAGCGTTTGTTGTAATTGCGTTCAACGCTTTAATTACTTATATTTTATTGTAAGTAAAATTAAAGAGCAACAAATAACGCTGCATCATGAGACACCACCTAGAGACTTGCTGGTGCGAAAGAGGAAACTGAGCAGGGAATTGACTTAAGCAGAGAAAGCATCCATAATCATGCTTGATAGATGGCAGAATAGATGGAGCAGCGATACTGGGCGTGCTGCATAGACCAAAATACTAATACGGGACCTAAGCCAGTGGATAGAGAGAAAGCATGGTCAGGTGAGCTACTTTCTCACGCAGTTTCTGACTGGACATGGTTCCTGCCAGGTAGACCTTCGCAGGTTTAGGGTTAAGCGAAACAGACGATACCTTCTTTGAATGTCAAACGTGGACCCCAGAGAGACAGCAAGCAGAAAGGATTATAGGGCTTGTAACTCCAACTACCACCGTAGCAAGAATCCTCGAAAATGAAGGAAATTTGAAAGCAGAAACTGGTGCGAAAGATCATGAGAAAGAAAGAGAGCCATGAAAAGTCGAGGCACAGAGCTAACATGCAAAGCGAATTGCGTATGAAATAAGACCTATAGTCCTCTGAAGTAATGCCGTAAGCAGTTCCAGAGGGAATAGAACTCAGCTTCTGGTTTTTTTTTTAGGTTCTCACACTGCTGCACCATAGAACCAGGTGCGGCGTCGTCTATCAAAGATTTTTCCTTCAACAAAACAAAAAAAAAACGCTGCATCATGAAATAAAAATTGAAAAACAGTGAAAAAATTCAAGATTACATATCACTACGTATGGCTAATTGTTAGATTGGCTGCCTACCTCCAAGGTCACTTCGATTCGCATTTAAAAATTAACAGAGTGTACGTATGTACGCCTACCCGTAAAATAAAGTATCGAGCCGCCGCTACTTTATTAACCAATTTGTATGATGCACAGTATGCCGATACATGCCGTGTCTGTTATACTGCTCTCATTGCTGAATTTCTATAGAAAGAAAAACGGAAAATATTCAACGACCTCTTAATACGTGAAATTCCTCTTTCACCTATTGCATTCGTGAATTTCATCAGAGCGACGCCAATGGTTAAACCATGATTACGTAGATAAAAATTAAAAGAAAAACATAAAAGATGTTAAAGAAAATAAAGCAGCATTAAAAAATCTAACACGATCAGCAGATGTCAGTTAAGGAATTTACGACAACGTCGAGCACCACACGTACACGGTATCTTATCTTCTTCGAACGGGAATTTGTAATCATAAGTTAGTTCTTCACCGCACAATATCCTTCTCAATGCGAATATAATTATATGCTTGTGGCCGTGTATTTCTACCACCTTTGAGTAGCAATTCGGCTGGAAAAGAAAGGAAAATATTATAATTTTGCCTGCTTGATTTCATGATATATCTTACGTCACAAGAGTGGTTTATAAACCTAGCTGCGTTCCCTTTCATGGTTGCATCGACGACCAAATTATCATCGATTCTGAACATGTAACAGCCGATACCCTTCGAATTGTAATACTTCTCTCTTTTATCCGTAAGAACAGAACGTATAACCTTGAAATGATATTTAATTTACAACTTAAATAAACTAAAAAATAATAAATAGTTTCTTCAGAAAGAAAGATATACACAAATATACTTATTCGGTAAGAGGACAGAGATCGATAACAGACTGTACAAGACAAGTAAAAGACACAAAGGTATATAGGGAACCAGACATACACTACCGCTCAAAAGTGTTTAGGCACTCCTGTTTTCATGGATTATTCATATAGTATTATGTTTACCAAAAAAACATTATAATAAAATGAAATACGTATTTAAAATGTAGTTCAGTAAGATAAACACCCATTATATCGCATAAGGTTTAACATAAACTGTTTATTGCGGTGCAATTACAATAACAATCCCTCCGAATTTACTGGGTAAATTTAGTCATCTGTTAGATTGTAGGTAATAATGTTTAAATTACCTTCCTAGAAGATTATAGTGAAATCTGTAACCTATGGTCAGTTGCAGTGTGGTATTTACTCTATTCACGTCGTGAGCAAAATATCGTGTGACAATTTTTTAAAATGCCTCCGCGAATAGAAATTAGTACGTGCGCTTATAATAGCTTACCATAAAAGTGGCATAAGTAATCGACAAATTGCAAAAAAAATGAAAATACACCACGCTACGGTTGACTATAACGTAAAAAAATATCGGGAAACTGGCAGTTTTCTTAATAAAAGACGGAGTGGAAGGCCAAAAGCGACAACATCTGCAGATAATCGCAGAATAGTGGTTACCAGGAAGTTAAATAGACGCAAAACAGCCCCGGAAATCACCGCAGAATTAAATGTTGGTCGCCAAAAACTACTCAGTGTTTCTACAGTCAAACGTCGCCTACAGAAAGCCGGGCTCCATGGACGTATTGCGATGAAAAAGCCATTACTACGCAAACAAAACAAGCAAAAGTGACTTAAATGGGCTCGTGAACACCAACACTTGACCATAGAGTGGAACAACGTCCTATGGACGGATGACTCCAAATTTGAGCTGTTCGGAACCCGAAGACGCATATTCGTAAGAAGATCTATGGGTGAACGTGCCAGAGAAGAGTGTATTGCTGCTACCGTGAAGCATGGTGGAGGTTCTATCATCATTTGGGGCTGTTTTGCTGGCACTAGTATAGGGGACATTGTGAAAATTGACGGTATATTAAAAAGAGAAGGCTACCGCGAAATTTTGGAGAACCACGCAATACCTTCCGGAATTCAACTTTTGGGTCAAAATTTTATCATCCAGCAAGATAATGACCCAAAACATTCCTCTAAATTATGTAAAGACTATTTACGCCATTTAGAAGAGGAAGGAACTCTCAAAAGTATGGAATGGCCTCGCCAGAGCCCCGACTTAAATCCAATCGAGTTACTATGGGAAGAACTAGATCGGGAAGTACGGAAATCGTCTCCGACATCAGCTACTGACGTGTGGAACAAATTGCAATCGAGTTGGACCTCAATAACACAAGAAACTCTGGCAAAACTTATTGCGAGAATGCCTCGATTGTGTGCTGCAATTATGAAATCAAGAGGAGGTCACATAGATGAAAGCAAAATTTAAATTAAACGTTTTAATTTTCACATCTATTTAATATATTTTTATTCGTGTACGTGTATCTGTACATAAAAAATAAATATTATTAACATTTTTGTTGAGTTTCTATACATTTTTGCTGTCAGTGAGAGTGCTTAAACACTTTTGAGCGGTAGTGTATATAGGATCAGATCATTTTCTAGTAGCAGCAACGATAGGAATATATAAAAAGTAGAAAAAAAAAATCAGAAATACAACGAATTTAAATAAAGAAGTCTTGAAGGTATATCTATTTGAAGAGGAAAGTATAAGAGGGATAGATTGCACAAAAGATTAGAATGTACAGAAACTTGGGTAAAAAGAAGAAACTAAGGAAGAAGAAAGATTCATAAGTAATATCGACTTATAAAGTAATGAAATCATTAAACAATCAGGAAAATCACAAAACACAAATACACAGCATAGATGAAGAGAACTAGGTAAAGTAGACGTAAAAGGTTTGGATGATATAGATTTAATAGAACTGACTCGGTATGGATGGCATCATCACAGAGCTTTGGAAATGCGAGGGACTTAGACCCTACACCTAAGACTTCTACATGTATTTAACAAATGTTGGAAAAATACTATTATCCCTAATAATTGGAGTGAGCGAAAGTAGTTTCCTTGTTCAAAAAAATCGACAAGAATAACCCCCAAAATTATCAAGCAATCAGCCTATTTGACACCTCTTATAAAATGTACGCAGATGAGCTAATAGAAGAGGAACAAATGAGTTTTACAAAAGGCAGATCAACCACAGATAGAATATTCACTATACAACAAATTATAGAAACACACAGGGTTTATAGACTTCGAGAAGGCTTTCGATGATCATTTAATAAGAGTTATACAGGGTTTATACACTGGCACCAGAATTATGGTAGATATGGGTGGAAGATTCACTGGAGAAATATCAACAAACAAAGGAGTTAGATAACGCTGTTGTGTGCCACCAACATTATTTAACATATATATTGATGCTATTATAAAGGAATGGGAAAAACAAATGCCCTAAAGGAGTATTTAGGCTGTGATGTATCTTATGATTGAAACAAAGACATAGAATAAAAACTGAATAAATTCACACATACCTATGGAACAAACAGCAGAACGTTAATAAAACAAAACAAGAAAGGATACATAAATAAAATTTTACAAGAAGATAGCAGTGCCAACTCTCAGCAGTGAAACATGGACAACAACGAAAAAACAAGAAAGCACGATACAGATACAAGAGATGAAATTTTTAAGACGAGTAAAAGATTGCACAAGATATGATAGAATAAGAACAAAACTAAACATCTTCCACATAAATGAGAGAGAATAAATGAAAACAAAAATAAGTGGAAGGAATACGTAAAACGGATGCAAGCATGACCAGCCGGAGCAAGATTTTATAGATGTTTGGGATAGATGTAGGCAGACCAAGTAAAAGATGGGTATCGTAATAGGCAAAGTACCTAAAACCTGAAGTGAAGAAGAAATAAAATAAAATTGAATTTGAATACGTAGGCTTCCACGGCCAGAGTCAGCAATAACCGAACTATTTGTCATGATGAAATATAAAAAATAAAATAAGAGTAAGAGAAGAAGAAATAAAAAGAGAAAAAAAAGAAAACGGAACAAATAAAAGAGAGGAGAAACAGGAAAATAGTTCGCTTACTATAAAAAATTAAATTTGATTACCTCCCCAGCGTATTCGATGACCATCTCTCCAGATTCTATGTCTCTTAACGAGAACAAACCTCTCCTATGGATATTTGAGCGATAGACCCCAACCGATACCTTGGAAGTTAATTTGAGTTGTCGAAAACGCATTGCCATCGGTAGATTTGTCACAGAACCTCGTCTAATAAAGAAAAGTTAATCAAATACTTTTTATTGGCATTCAATTTGAAACAAACCTTGGTAAAAGATCCGAGTCTATTGCGCAATTCTCCGGTTTCCTATGTTTCGAAGCTAACCATCCAAACATATCGTAAGGTTCCTTTTTCCGTACGTAAGAGACGGTCCTTATTGACCCTGAAGCGTTCGTTACGTCTATATCATCATCGGAATCATCCAGGATTTTTCTCGTGTGAAAACTTGGTTTATACTTGGTGCATTTGCTCGCACCAGGTAGTTGTTCGAGTAGATATCGTAATCCATTCGTTTTCAGGCCTAATAATTGTAAATTATTAATTTTATCCAGAGCGTTCGCTGGTAGAGGTGGCATGTTATGCGCTGCTCTAGCGTCTTGTACCGTTTCAAATACTTTTGACCAAAGTTCGTAAATTGACGTTGAAGAATAGCGAAAACCATCTCTCGTTTCTACTGTATATAATATTGAAGTTCCGCTCTTCGAAAAGTTATTAGCATTGTTCAGATTAGGAGTTTTCTCCTGTGATAATTTTTGTTCGCATGGAGGAGTGGGGGGTTTCGATACTTCGGGGATCGAGAACGGTACCGCTTCTTCGACAGCCGGTGGGGGAAGAGGTGTTTCGGGTTTCTCATCCGGAACGGGTTCGACTGGAATGTTAGCTTTAATTTCGGTAACGATCGGCTTGAGGGACGCAACCTGAATTGGTTGAATGCATTTTGGTGAGTAGCTGTTGTTCGTTATGTGGTTTCCTTTCTCGGTGGTCTTTGGTAAATTCAATTTAATCTGACTCTCTGGTTTCGCCTGTACAACCTTTTCGCATATAATTTCATTTGCTTCTTTGATAATTTCATTTTCGAGTATTGTTATTTTCGGTTTAACAAACGACGCAATTATAGCCGTTTCCTTTGCGCATTCTATAGGCTTGTCGTTAACAGTTTTCTCCTCGATTCTCTTTTGCTCCCGCGGCATGTTTGTTTGCATAGGTAACACGCGGCTCATCGGCCTCGATTGGGCCGACATCGGTGGCTTCGGTGTCGGAGTAACAATATTCGTCGGAATGCCTTGCTCGGGAACAAATGGTGCTAATGGCAAAGTAATGCTATGCAAGTTATTTGTAGACGTCGGCAAGGTAGTCGCAGGTTTCGTTTGCGCAGTTTGAGTCGGTATATCGCTAATTACGGTTACACTATTAACCGTTTCCGTTTGATTTCGCGCTTGCACCCTATTCTGTCGACTAACCACCGGTACGTGTGTATTGTTTAAATTTTGCGTGTGAGCGCTTTGCGGAATCTGATGTGGTACTTGTATCGCTGGCGAATTAACGATTTGGCCGGAATTTACTAGAACGAAACCGCCTTGCGCTACATCTAAAACCGGTTCCAATTTGCTCGTTTGGAATACTTGAGTTGTTGCAGAATAGCTACTATTTGTCGTCAGCACTCCATTCATGGTAGTAGGTAGGAATTGTTGAGATTGCATCACGGTATTTTGAACGATGGTTTCAAATCCGTAATATACAGGTTGGGTAGCCCACATCATCGAACCATTTCCGTCAACAATTAACTGATCGGTCACCACGCGGGGTTGTTGTATGATCATTGTTGGTTGGACACCGGGCACTAGGCTTAAAAAATTATTATCGGGTTGAATCTGAACCAACTGAGCTTGCGGCGCTATTGTCGAATTTATTTGAGGCGTAATCGTAGTAACGTATTGTAAATTCTGTCCGGATTGTTGTTGGAAAGCATCAACAAACGTCGGTACCATATTAGAAGACGGTAGGTGTTGAACTATTACGGGTGTTGTACTACCGGATGGAGGCATAATAATCGTATTCCCAGCAGTTAACCGACTCCTTTTCGCCGCTAACGATCTAGGTTTTCCCCTCGGCCTAATTGCTTTCTGCGTGATAACCGATGATTTAACAACGGGCTTTACCCAAGGCGTTTGAGGTACGGTCATGGTTTGAGCTACCACTGAATTAACAAGATTCGTACAAGGCGCTGCCAGCATCTTAGCGTCTATCGTAATCTGATTTTGCGGAGAAATATTTATCAACGGAGTCATCTCCGACGTAAATGGAAGAGACTGTATAGCAACTGGCTGTTGGATTTCTACTTGGTTGATGGGCAAAGCGGAATTTTGATTTATTGTAATGGGATTTATCGAAATAGGATTAGTTTGATTTAACGTTATGGACGAATTATCTAACGAAATTAGACCCGTATGATTCAAGGAAAGAGTATTTGATTGATTTACGCACATCGGTTGCTGATTAATACAAAAGGTCGCCTGTTGCTGATTCCCTTGTATCTGCGTCGATTCCTCTATCGGCTGAGTTTGGCTCATCGTTATTGTTGGTTGATTAATAGGAATGGACGACATATCACTAATGGTTATACTGGGATGAGTAATGACGGGCAACGTAGCCGCTTTCTGTTCAAGCACTTGCTGTTGAAACGTCGGATACAGCACGTTCGCGTTTTCCGGAACCGCTATCACTTCTGAAGTTGCCTCTGCGGTGACTAAAGTCTGAGTATTCATAATAGTCGAGTGTACTTCGTTTTGAGTGGCCTGATAGGAACTAAAAGATTCGTAAGACGCTATGACGCTAGGTTCTCCTCCCGTTTCCGTGACGTTTACGTACATTGGAGCTTCCGTATTTAACATGCTATTCCGAACGACTTGCTCTTCGGAATCACTCTCGCTAGTCGATAAAGCGTCGCAGGTTGTTAGATGACGTTTGTAGCTGGCACGCGTTCTATACGTGCATTGACATCGTTCACATGTCACGGGCTCTTCCGTCGTCTCGAACGACCATATATCTTCGCTTTCGTGTATGGGAGACCCGCATTCACTGCTGCTAGAGTCGTAAGCTCCATCTACTTGTAACAGTTGGAAATACACGTTATTCTCTCTCGATGTGATCTTCCTCTTCTTAATCGTAGGCGTTAAAGAATTATCCAGTTTGCAGCTCCACGTTAAGCTACAAGATCTTTGATGGCTTTTGTTCTTGTTTAGCTTTTCCGCGTTCCCGAACTGATTAAAAACTTCCGATTTACTCCGCTTCAATTCCCTCGAGTTCTTCGTATCCGAGTCCATATCCTCTATATTGTCCGTTTTCTTTATCTGCTCGCTGTTCGAAATGAGATTACTATCGTTGTAGTTTATTTCCGATTTAAAGTCCATATTCAGTAGTTCTTCGTACATAAGAACGTCTTGCACCGAGATGCCATCTAGGAAATCGTGCGGTAGCTCTTCGAATATCGCGTCCGTTAGTTCGGGAGTCAATAAATCCGCTGTGTTCTGCGGTTCATCTTCGAAGTCTATATCGACGGTTTCTTTCGAGAGGTCCCGTTGCCATAATAGAATTTCCTTTAGCTTCTTATCAACGACCGGTTTCGGTAACGAATGATCGACCGTAAAATTTCTATCAATGCATATATTATTGATTTCCGAATTTAATATCGATGTGCTAATGTAATATGGAATTAATTTCCAAGGTTCGGAGGTTGACCAAAATAATCTTGTACATGTAAAGCCTAACGGAACTAGAGCGTCGAAATCGTCTGAGAGTACAGGTATGATTTTACCTAAGCTAGTTACCGATAGAGATCCTACCATAAAGTGTACCTTATCGGGTTCCGAATATTTTTTTCGTTTCCTATCTAATTCGACGTATACAGATCTTCTAATATCAAAATCGGATGGATTGGTTAATAAATTTTTATTAATTAACTCGTGGGAATGGCAATATACCGTTTTATCATGTAGGAAGTAGCAATTAACGCTCAAAGCGCATGCGAAATGGTACGTCTCATGGCAGCCCTTCTCGCAGCACCCAACACTAGCGCCTTTCTGCTTGCAATGCGCGCATTTTATCAAACGCCCCCTAGACAGAGCACTGTGTACATTCTGTAAAGATCCATCTATTTCTTCATACACTTCCGAAGACCATAACGCACAATTTGCATGAACCCATTCGTTTTGTCCGCAGTACAATAATCTAGCCTCCTTATGGGGCATTCCATCACCAACTACCTTACATAATCCGCATATCCTATTATCTATTTTGCATTTTTCCTTTCCCATGTCGTAATCAAATAATTTTATCGAGTCGAATAGAGAGCTTTGCGTTTGGGGAGGAATTTCGAGTGTAGACTTCTTAAGATCCGTACTTTCTTCCTTCTCTTCTTTCTGCGTAGGATCATACCAAGGAAAAACCTCCTTCAGAATGGTCCGGTATATTCTAAGTAATTCTTCAGAATCTGCACCTTCTAGTGCGTGTTCCATACCCGTATTAAAATCCTGTAACGATATATACTCGTTTGAATTGAGCTTTTTCTTTATATCGACTATTGTCGAAGATATTGGCGATTTCGATTCTTGCCCCATGTCAACTATCCCATCTTGAGATTCAAAGCTTAAACGTCTGTTTAATAATCTGTAACTTGGCTCTTTATTTTCGTTAATATCCGCATTTTCTTCGTCTTGAAACTGTATCTTTCTCCCTAACGTTGGGGTTCGATAATTTGGATTGTTACTCTTATACGGACTTAATTTGAGCATGTTACGGGCCACACGGTTTTTGCTTAGTAACTTCAAGACGTTACTGAAACTCGATTTAAGTTCGTTTTGAATTGCTTCTCGCCAAAATGGCGTGGATTGATTGCAACATTTGTTACATAAAAATTCGATGGATTCTGGAAGAAGACTTAGTATCTGATATTGTTCGTCAGCTAAAGTTTCACATTTCGCGTGCACCCATTTCTTACATTTACCGCATTCCATCATCTGAAAATAATCTCTTCTACAATTCTTAGAGTGGATAAATAAATCTAATTTTACCTTCGTATTGAAATCGTTATCGTCATAACACTTTTGACAGAGCGGACAATAGTTGCCTTTATTTCGCAATTTGAAACATAGATGGCATAACGCAAAGTTGCCGACAAACTTTGCGATGCTATCACTTCCACAACTTTTACATCGCAAACAATTTGAACATAGCTGTAAATATATATATTTTTTTAATTGGCATAAAATATTAGGGTGTAGCGAAACTTGTTTTTAATTTGTTGGATATGATACACTTTCGATATATAAAACTCTCATAAATAACAGTAAATTAATTGTCATTATTAATGTTAATTACTTAAACATCAGCAATTACATTGAATGTATGCAGTTTTAAAATAAAGGTAGGCAGCATGTTTATGTTTTTTTTTATATCAAATTAAATTTTGTTTACAAAAAACGAAAAAAACTTTTGCTCCACTGTATCATAAACAATAAATTACATAATATTGGATACGAGAAAAAACAATTATTCGTTGTTTTTTATACAAGAACTTTAGGGCAATCATCGCATCGAACAAAATAGTTGTGCGGTGATAGAGAGTTGTAGGGATATTCCTACCGTTACATATTTTTCTTTATGTTGTATTATTTAAATGTCAGGGATATACAGTTTCAGACAGAATCGTCGTACTTCTAAAGCAAAGAAATTTGCAAAAGATGACAAGAGGTCACACAAAATGTGATTGCGATACACGTATCCAATATTACGTATTAAACAATAAATAACATTCGCGAGGAGGTATTGATAAGAAATGGTTGATAACAAGTAACAAAATTGTTATATTCTTATTTCCTTCAAATGATTTAATCATTATAATGAGTTGATTATTAAGAAAGTAATTTCACGATTGTTTTCTTTACGCAATTCATGTAATTCTTACGTTAGATTGTATATTCTTAATTTTTATTTTTATTAGTTTATCTTCAATATACAAATCTTTACCAATAAAAGACATCTCAATTAATTTCTCAATAATTACAGTTACAATTTTCAACGAGTAAGTCAATATTTGGTTGGTGGTTTATTACGACGATATATGCGCACATGTACTGTAATCGAATTGTATTTTTACATTGACGTAAAGGCCTCTCAATACCTCCTCGAATTTCTAAAAGAATAATCTAATACATACTGTAGGCTTATCGTCCCGTTTCCATAACGTATTAAAACAATTCGGATGGTACGCTTTATGACACTTCATGCAATTAATTTTGTGTCTATCAGCTTGCCCGCAAGCTTCGCAAGTAGTACATCTCGGACACAGCCAGTTATATTTCTCATTATATTCAACAAAATTTACCGGCATTTGTTCGAGGCAATATGTGTGATAAGGTTCGCAGCATATAAGGCAATGTAGTAAGGTTTCTTGTCCAGCGCTTCCGCAAAGAAAACAGATTGCTTGCATGGGAAACATTTCCGATGAAGTGAGTCCAAAACCGCTTTTACAGATTTCGTCCGGGTCGTAATTCTCCCAAAAATCAATCGATATTGTATTGCAACGTTCTAAAATATTCTTTCTAACGTAGGAAACTGGTTTAGACTGTATTGAATAAAATATTAATTAATACAAAAAAAAAACCATATTCATTTATTGATATGAGCTTTGAGTAAGCCATCTTAGAAATGCAGATTTTTATCAAAGAAAAAAAGTATACTCATAGTGAATACTGAGAATTATGGTTGGTATTTGCAGCGTACCACATAACTTTTTGCATGAAATTGCAACATGGGCTTCACTAAATGAGAAATGTTTTCTTGAGATGTTGTCTCATGTTGAGGACATTGCAGAGTGTAAGGTGCTTAATCTTCCACCTATAGATTGACCTGAATCTCATATATATACTTTTACATTTATTGCAAATTTTATGGCGATCTCTACATCTCAAGACTCATGGTATTTTTCCAAAAATTAGCCAAAAACTGTTGCAATTTCCACGTCACTGTGTATATTTGAGTAGGAATGTATACATATTCTATTTAATTCTTATACAAAAGTATAGTTAATTTAACACTAGATTCACGAAAGAGCAAATTTCTACAAAGTGTAGGTAAGGTGCAGCAAAAGTTTTTATTTTTTCGGATAGATAGCTTTTGGTTTTATAAAACTATCAAAAATAAAATTAAAATAGTTGCCATTATTAATGCTATATTAAACACCATTATAGTACGTATGTGTAAATAAGTTATATGGACCAAAAATGTCCATTACAAATAAAAATATAAGTTAAAGATCAAGTTGTCAGGTCAAACAGATTTTCCACAGAAACGACCTTTCTTCTATCACTGACCGGAGTCAAGAGGTTCTTCGCTGAGAAATTAAAGCCACTATCGGTAATAATAGATTATATTTTGAATATTAATTACTTAATTAAAAAAAAAAACAAAAAACAACGAAAATAACTTTTGCTCCACCCTATTATCTTCAATACAAACACCGACTGTTAAAATACGAAACCATCTGTTCAATTCAGTATAGCCTATCAAAATAAACTCGCAGTGGTACTTTGAACAAGTAACACAAGGCAATAATCGCATTTTTATCAGGCGATAACTAAACTGCATAAGAAAATTTTAAACTGTGATTATTCAAACATGTTAACTTACACACAGTTTATTTTATAAATTTGAACGGATGACTTACCCGCAGTACTCAAATAAAATTTATACAACCTACCTAGTAACTCAGAAATTCACGTTATTGCGTAATAATGGGAGCATTTTAGATTTCTCCTTCGAATAAAAGTCAATTAAAACATATAGATAACTTAGAGAAGACAATGCAAGAAATAAGGACTTAGACTAAAAGAGTAACAATTACTCAAAGCGAAAATAATAATGCTGCATAAATATTTGTTCTATAGATGGTGTTGTTTGACGAGTAGTATCATCTGTTCAAAATTACGAAATTTATTTGTGAAGCATCCTGTATAGTAGCTTAGCATTACTCAAAAAAAAAAAAAAAAACTAAAGGCATTCGTTCAAATATAACGGTTTTAATAGGAATACATGCATTTCTAAGATATTAATTGAAACCAAGTTCACTATACATAAAGAGTAAATTATTACCTCTGTAACTGTGTTTGATGGTATTACGTTCTTCAGATTCCTTTCCTTTTTGATATCTCCTTTCGATAAATTAACCTTCCCAGTAACCATACTTTGTTTTTCAGAAAAGGAGCTACTTGATGTGTCATCATCAATTTTTAACTTTTCAGTGAGTATGCTCTCCTTTGTGGCAGTTAGCATTTTAACGTCTTTATTTTCGATAACCTTCTTAGATTCAACCTTTTCTTCAATATCAGCATTTTTCTTTGTATTATCAAATGGAAATGTAGCTAGTGGTTGCCCAAGTACGATGGAAGCGCTGCGGCAGACATGTTTTACTCGTGGTCCTTTTAAATCTACTTTTTGTCTCTTAATTTCAGATATAGGTACATTAACGACAGGTTTCGTATCTCTTTTAACTGCTTTTAATCTTACAGGTCTTCGTCTTATGTTAGATTCCCCGCTTGCTTCTCCATTTAGCGAAATTGATGGCTTTTCAATAACAGCATCAACATTTGATTGCCACGAAAGTAAAGGCAAAGGATTCGTAAATAGCGAATCACATGTTTGCATATTTTTTGGCAACAGCTGTGCTAAACTATTTTTCAAGGCAGCGGGCATTTGAAATGACCTGAGGCACATTTTCAGCCAACAAGCAGGGCATCGAGCTCGATAGGCACATCTAAATAGTTTCCATTGCTGACTTCTTACTATTGGTGGTACATGACACATACCTTGGCCTTTATGACATACTAAGGCTGTTAAATTGCTTTGATGGCGTTTTATCATCTTTGATATAAATTTTCTGCATGACTCGCAACTATAAATATTAAATTTCCTTGCCTGTTTGACAAATCGATAGAATCGAACTGCACCACAAACACCGCATGTGACAGTACCTGGAGGACTAACGGTATTTGATATATTACTAGAAAAAGGTCCCTCCGGGCCAGAGGATGTGGATTGAGTATGTAATTGAAGTCGAGCCTGTCGTAACACGACTTTCCCCTTGGAATGAACTGAACTTATATCATTCGCTTCATTGTCAACGCTTTCCTTAACACTATTTTTATCAGGTGGACACTTATCTTCAGTTTCTCGAATACACAATCTTTTATTGGTGACACGTTTTTTAAAAGCACGAGCTTCGTTCGATTCGACATTTATAAAACGTTTATTTGGTTTAATCACACGTGATGAATGAACACTGCGACTCGGTAAGACGAATTTGCCAACTAAATTATTAGATTCTTTCGCTGGAGTAACTGAATGTTTAGGTTTTGGAACTTTACGAATATTAGGAAAATTACGTATTGGCCTCCGACCAGTAACTGCACTACGGGTTCTTCTTGACACCTGGTTTATGTTCGTTAATTTCGAAGATACACTTGGAAGCATGCCATTCCTTTTTAGAGCTGTCCTTTTATTTACTAGCCTTGTTCGTTGCTTCTTTCTAGGTATAGTTTTAGTAATGTGTTTATCAGCATTCTCAGATTTCTTTTCCTCCTGTGAAGTCTCTCCCCCATTATTAATCTAAATGGTATACCATATAAGTTAGTAAGCATTGTTGTTAAATATTCAGCGACATCAAATATTGTTTACCTGTTTCGAATCTTCTATTTTAACTGTCACAATATTGTTAGTATCACCAACTGTTGTTGTGTCCAATGGAGTGCAAAGAACATTTATACGCGTCCTATTTACATGCTTGGAAGGTTTTCCAGGAAATTTAGAACGTCCCATCTTCAAGTATACGTCGGTAGTTACATTTTACAAGTATAAAATAAGTTACCATCAACATTCACACCAATACATACTTCTTTTCTTGTATACTAGCCATACGCGTTTAGAAGAATGCGCAGCTTGTCCGGTCGGTATATCAGAGATACTCAAAAATGAATATCTTAGCGCGGGATCTCCCTCAGCTGTTTTTATGCGCGATAATAAATTTTATTTGTTGTTATTGCCTTATCATTTATCTTCGCCGGTATCTCTACTTCCGATAAATTATACAAAGCATTTTTTCTACTCTCCAGCAGGTACCTAACATTGGAATTTTAAATATTAATTCGTCGTCTTATTTGAATTTCAAAGCCAATATTCTATGTACTTATATATATATAACGCGTTCAAGAATGATTTCTTTTCAGCACCTAACGTCTTCATATATACTCTTATTATTATTTCATTGCTCTTTACATCATTTAAGATATGCTTAGGCACAAATATGTTATTTTCGAACGCAGTATAAATAGGTGTCAATGATCTAATTATGTGCTTTTTTTATTATTTAAGCTTGCCAAGTTTCAAAGTTATTATTATCTATATTTGTGAAGAATATTAACTATAATATAGAAAAAAATAAGTATCTCTATTATGATGACTTTTATGTTAAAGAACATCCATTACATTATTGTATATTATCACTTGCCAAATGGTAATAAGTAAAAGATTTATCTATGAAAACTAGTTTATAATTGTAGAAAAGTATGTGTATAGGTCTTTGGATATAATATATTCTTTTATAAATAACTGGGTATTGTGTTAAATATACGAACAATCAACACCAAACCTTATTTTTATTAATCTAACCCACTTGGTATAGGATTAACCTGCGGTGTTGATATCAAATTAATTCTAGTTGATTTTATTAACCTGAAAATATAAACTTTCGTAAACAAATTCATAAGTAATAGAACCATGTTTAACAATATTCATGATTTGTTGTAATATAAATTACATGCAGTTTAGACAACTCAAGTACTTCCAAGTACAACTGGTTGCATACCCTTGTATTCAAAAAAATTAGAAATTATTTTTTATTCATTATTTCATTTCTTGAAAACACAATATATTTAAAAAACGTATTTTATCTTCTCCCTTACTTAAATTAATATTAAAAACTATTTACTGATATAAATTATCTGACGGTCTTTAGACTATTTAACTAAATTTTCACATTTATTTTTAATTCAATTTTAAAAATTCTCTGCATGCGTTTAGCCATGTCGTTAGTAGTTTAACACCAAGCACTTCAAATAAAGATTGAAGTTCACCTCTTTGGTTTGAACATTATTTACATATGGATGTACAGAGCCGGATTAAGTCAGCACGGGGCCTGTACCAAATATTAATAAAAGGTCATTGGTTTGGTTTAAGATATAAATTAAAACAGAACTTTTCCTTTCTCGGTATTTTGGGATCTACGTGGTGTAATATTCATCGATTATCTTGAGAAAGGAAATACCATCAACAGTGAATATTATATAGCGTTATTGGAGCGTTTGAAGGCCGAAATTGCAAAGAAACGACCGCATATGGCAAAGAAAAAAAATTTTGTTTCATCAAGACAACGCACCGTGTCACAAGTCAATCAAAACGATGGCAAAACTACATGAATTGAACTTCGAATTGCTCCAACATTCACCGTATTCGCCAGATTTGGCTCCCAGCGACTACTGGCTGTTCGCAGACCTCAAAAGAAATTTCGCACGAATGAAGAGGTTATCGCTGAAACTGAGGCCTATTTTGAGGCAAAAGATAAATCGTTCTACAAAAGTGGTATTGAAATGTTAGAGCGGCGCTGGAATGATTGCGTTGCTCTTGATGGAGATTACGTTGATGAATAAAGCTAATTTTGAACCAGAAAAAACGTGTTTTCTTTGTTAGGCTCGGGACTTTTCAGCCCATGTGTTAGTTTAATCAACATTTAAATTAAACAAGCATAGGATTTAGTTCGAAAGTGTAACCATCGATAATATAAAACTATAAAAAACTAACTGAGAAAATGCAAAATAAATTTCTATATTTTATTTCTTTGGCATAAGAAATACAGAACTAATCCACCATCTGAATCATGTCGAGATATTAGGAGAGATTTCGCCTAACTGTGTGACTTATAGAGGATTTAACGCTTTTGTATAACTCATTCAGTTCAATAATCCGGTTTTCCAATTTCTTAAAGATACGTGACTAATCAATCTATAGGAGTATATTGGAATGGAGGAACAATATTCAGAGTAAAGATTGCAAAACAATTGCATCATAAATTAGTTAAATTATTCAAACATCAATTACTTTCATCTCATTTTTATTCTAAATATAGCAATCTAAAATAATAAAAAAAAAACGCCAGAGTTTGTCGTCGTGCTTGTTTTCGTTAAATATGTATTTAATATGTTGCTTACATTTGATTCAAGGACACTACAATTAAATATTAGGAGATAGGAAGTTTATGTAATCTAGATTATAAAATATTTATAAATAGCAAAATATTACGTTGTTATTAAAATGCATAAAACATTCTTTTTTTTTTTTATTTAAGTATGATATGTAATTAAGAAAAATACAATTTCAAAACGAAAAAGTTTCGTAACCCTATTGATAAATACTAAGCACTGTAAACACTAAAGCTACTGCCAATTGTTATTATTATCGTTATCGTTATTATTAATATAATTAATAAATATATGTGTACATCATAACTATACAATATGTATTATATTAAAATCCCACAGTATAAATATACATCGCAAAACAGAAATCAGCAGCACTAACTTTCTTCGTTATCAATAAATTCTACATGAGTAAATGGAAAATGACCAGTTTTTCCTTTCAATTCGCCTTCCCACTGTCCATTAATGTTGGTTTTCGTTACTTTAATCACATCTCCAACTTCAAGTTTAAGTGCTGTCTTATCGTAAGCATTAGGTACTCGGCCTTGTCTAACTACAGCCATGGCAGGTAATTTTCTCTAAAACACCAAATCTCATATTTAACAAAACAACTAAAATATCATTATAAAGTTACAAATATATACAAATAAGAAAAATGTTTATTATCGGTCACAAACATGAAAGAGATATAGGCACACACCGCACAATAAGAGAAACAGGTATGATTGTTCTTATGACGTCAAAAGTAAGGATTTTTAAAATCCTAAGTTACGAGTTTCTGCGATTTTCAATATAATTACAAATAAAGAAATCACGAATCACTTGTATATATATATATATATACATCCAACGATACATGTGGAGTCCATATAAAAGTGTAGACGTACGGCGTCCCTTAGAAGGAACAGCTTAAGCTAATTTTCGAATGAAATATATTGATCATTAACGTTACTATAACATCTGTATCGCTTTAGAATAACTTGTGAAGTATTTTAAAATTTTCATTTCAACTCCAATGTATATTTATTTTCAGTGATGTAACTTTATGGACTCCGTATACTTTTTCATAGTATAGTATTTGTGGATACCGCATTAGTATGATGATTTCGTTATTCATCGTGGAAAAAATGAGCTTTTTGAATGTCGTCCGATTGCTGCGAAGTAAATCCTACAGAAATTTCGTGAAATATAGATGTTCGAGAGAAAAAAAATTGGTTTCCGTTACTATAACATCTAATTGCTTCAAATTCTGAACATTTGCTCACAATGGATGTATACGTAAAAAAATGACCAACATCTTAGCTATCTAATGAGTCTCTATTCTAAGTTGACTTTCCAAAAGAAAGTCGCGGGACTTCTTTTTTGTGCAAATATCCCAAATTTCGCTATATTCATATTAACGGTTATAGGTGACGGTAGCACAAACGCCATAGGATTTGATGATTTTCAGACCTTTTATATCTGGCTGATATCTTCCACCAGTTATTAAGTTTATTCGATAGGGTAAGGAATATATCAACTGCTACTTTTTTACAAAGCCGTAGTTATAAATTGAAAAAGTACGTTAACTTCTGAGAAAATTTAAGCAAACTTGTTTAAATTTTTCGCAGGTTTATATCAGCAGTCGTTACATAACTAAAACAGCAACTACACGAGTTAACTATTTTTATTATTTACATTAGCGTTTCTCTTAATATTTTGTGTATTTATTTTGAATAAATACACCAAATTATTTTTAGCCAATTCTTATTAAAGAATATTTGTGGATGCAGCCTACGCAGTTCTTCACATTCTATCTGTTTTGGCGGCTGTTTTCTCGCAATATGTGCTTTGAAATAATTGGACACAACTTTTTTCTGTTCATCAGTCCACGGAACTAATACCTCCTTTTCCTCCTCACTTCCTCTTACTTCTTCAACAATACTTTCGTGCTCTGACGTTTGCTCCAACCGTTCTTCTATACCTTCATTTGTACCTGTTTGCAAAAAACCTCTTTTTAAATCCAAATTTATTTCGTCCAGCTTTTTCCCTTTGAACTGCCCCGCTTCACCTTTTTCCATTAATAATAGCAATTTAGAAATTTTTGCGATTTGATAGATATCATCTGGCAGATGATACAATGACCTATACACACTTAATGTATGACCCATAAAGAAAGTTCTAATTCACTTTCAGTCATATTGAATAATTGAGTAAGGAAGATGTTTTCTTAATATTGTGCACGTAATTGAGGAAGAATTCTTAGGTCCGCAAGCATGCGCATATTTACTTAACTTATAAAATGTAACCTGTAATGGGCTCACTTCGGTTTTTTCATAATTTTAACTCCGTATTTGAATAATACTTCTAAATGATCCTGCATATCTTTGTATTAGTAGAAGTCGCCACTCGGTGAACACATTTTCAACATTCAAAAAAAATTGAATTAAAGAGGACGCCTTATGCTCATTGAAACATATAGCACATATAACTGCCGTTTCGAATGTAGTTGTTATATAAATTATTCCAAATAACGGACTCCACATAATCGACATAGTAAAATTTATATACGGACTTCAAATGATCCATATAATGAATACTGTATATTTACGTATATAGTTTTCAATATACGCTGGAGACCACCATCCTTTCTAACCATAGCAAGTCGCGGAACTAAAATATTCAAAAACATGCAAAATCCGAGTATGTGGCATCCAGCTGAATAGTTTCGATATAATACTAAAATGATTTTAGTAGGGAGATGCTATATGGCGTCCGTATACGGACGCCATATATCGGCCGGACGCCACATGCAATGTAAACGATCAATTATCGGACGCCGTAAGCATAGCAAGATATATATATGTATGTATGTATATATATATGTATATATATATGTATATATATATATATGTATATATATATGTATATATATATATGTATATATACATAGAGGCCATTAATCACACGGAGCCACTACCAAAAACAGGGGGCATATAAGGTAAGGATAGACCGCAAACCATCTTCAGCTGACCGAAAACGTCTAAAAGATGTAAAAGTTTTCAACGAAACATCGAGAAACACCACAGTACAGCGCGGACTAGCATCAAACGTGGGACAACACCCAAGATACTAAAACAACAAATTATAATTTTCTTGTAATTACCAACGTTAGCAGTTTTTTTCGAAAAGATGTCGGTCTCGGTAAGATTTGAACCTACGCCCCTTCGTTATCCTTTTCTTCAATTCTGCATCAAAAGGTGCCAGTACACCAGCATAATATTGACTCCATTATTGTCCTTCTTGTCTGTAAATTGTAAATAAAAAATTGCGCCTTTCGAATCTCAAAAATCGTGGTCATAATCAAAAAAACGGTTTTTGCCCTCTCTGAAGTACGTTCATCAGAGGAAATCAATTGTTTGATTATGTGTGGAGTATAGTGATGTATCTAAGTTTCATCTATGGTGACATATCGATCAAAAATTCTCTCGATTTTGATATGAAATATTATGTACCCGTTCAATTGGAATGTTTAACTTATTTTAGACCACTCTACAATGGTCTTTTCTGGAGAAGTTAATGTAAATGAGGATTCAGGACATTCAGCATCAACAGTGTCCAAATAGTCTCTTTTAAAAGCAGCCTGTCATTTATAAATAGTTCCATGGAAAGAACCAAAATGTTTCATGCAAACGCGAAATTCCTTTTCCTTCGTATTAACACAATGACAAGAATTAATCTATTTCTAGCAGATTTTGGCGAGATTTTCTAAAACTTGGGTGAAGTGGCGAAATTGTTGTCAACTTAGATAGTCACGTCGGATATCATCAAATCGCCCTCGTATATATAATAACATGTTGTTATTCTGTTACTACTTAGCTATTATCTTGATTAATAAATAGCCATGTTTTATTGATATATTTGACGAGAGTATAGCATCATTTCTTTGCTCAGGTTTACTCGTGTAACAACTGATGTTTCCCGTGACACTTTTTGGGCACTACATTCTCCTCGCCTTACTCCACCAACTGGCCGGCAGACCTACGAAACCGTACTAATTACTTAGAAGGTAAGAAGTTAGTGAATTATTAAGTTTGGTATAGTTTTAGTATTAGTATATTTCAAAGATTCTTGATATCTAAAATATTTTCATATTGCCAAAAACTCTTTAAACACTTAAAGCCATAACAAGTTATTAATCGAGAAGAAACTAATAAAAAAATCATTTCTGGTTGGAAGAATTTGTGGAATAAGATCAAATTTCGTACAGATGTCCATAACATTAGTTTCCAACGAGTATCGGCCGACTTAAATCGAAATCCATAACATTTACTTATGATATACATAAATTTTTTAACTCAATTCCTAGCAACAAAAAAGATTCACCTATCCGGCTTAGAAATATTGTTATTGCCTTTCCACTTGTGATATTATATTTTATTGTAATTGTTTTGAGAATTATATCACAGAATATTTACTTTTAAATTTTAGATACATAGGCGTGTTCTTTTTGTTCATTTCATTAGGATACTCTCTTCCATAATTGGTTTTCTGCATTTCAACCAATCAAGATTAACGAAGTTAAATTATATCTGGGATTTTCCTTTTGAAAATTTGTTGGTATATTTTTAAGTAAATTTTATTAGAGAAGGAGACCAGCGTAAGCCGAAAGCCAGCAAGACGCAAAATTTCTTATGTGATCAAATCTTTTGCTGAACCCAACATTGTTTACATATGACTACATAATTAAGCACCAACTAGTAAAGGATTTTTCTAAAGTATGCTTAGATGTCTTCTAGACATTGTTGAGAAAGATTCTTCTGAACTGGACGCTTCGATGGCCATCCTATCAACTTCTTCAGAAATAATTGTAAAAGCCTACAATCAAACGACATATCCTCATACATATCACAACGCAATATTATTTTAGTTTACAGGACTTTCTTGGAAGTTTGTACCTTTCCCTTTGAGTGCCCTATATTATGATAACATTTCTTTGAAAGTTTCTCCTATCTTCCAAGTGTCATCTTTTCAATTATTGTCATTAAACTAAACTTTTTCTACAAACCCTCATAGATATACTTATGGTCTATTATTAGGTGTATATATACACTATTACAACAATCATACTAGTTCATTGTATATTTTTGATTGTCCCTGTATTAAAACATAATTAAAATCTTAAAAGTAAAAGCGTATGTGCCATTTACACCATAGAGCATGGTTAATACTACAAAAGCTCGCATCGTAACACCGTTTAAAAATAAGTTATCGGAAATGCAATGGTCACGTGTAGGCACATTTATTCTATCTACATTGACGTGACGATTTTGCTAATTGTATTAGTTAGGTCATAAATTCATTCTATTTTACCTGCATTTGATTGCGCTTCAAAGCAGCATCTGTTGGTACCCCAGGAATAGTACCACCAGATGATGGTCTAGGAAACTCGCAAATATTTTGTGAATCGTCAATCTAAAAGTAAAATTAAACATTACAGAACATCTATAACAACATATAGGATATTCTTTATTAATATACGAACTTTCTCAACGTACGGAACGGGAATAGAGCCTTTTTGGCCTTGGAAATTTTTTGCAGTCCACCATTGCTCCTCATCCTTTGATATAATAGTTAAAATATCACCTTTTTTAAATGGTAGATCATCAGTATCCTAAGAAACATTTAGGATTGCATAAGAGATATAACATTATTAACGTGAATAATTAATACCTGTCCTTCGAAATCATATTTTGCTTTGACTTTTTCTAATTTTTTGGTTGCAGGGCGTATTAATGGCGTTGTATCTAAATAATGTAATTTATAAAACTCCAACAAACTAGGTAAATCACTAAATTGCTGATCTCCGATTCTATACAATTCTTGATCATTTTGATGTGTTTTGTTTATAATATAATGACTCACTTTACTATCTTCCCTGTAACAAGTAGACGTCGTTTGGAAGTCACTACAAATTATGAATAAAACATACTTTACACACAGCACAAAGTCCCCTACTGATGTTGTGCTATCGCGAATAAGAAAAACACCACTTTCCTTTTCAGCTAACAACAAATCAGTTGCTTCCTGTCTACTCATATGATGGAAGTACCAGCTGCAACAGAGGGCATGTATAGTCATGTATGGTTTATATAAATGATTTATTCGTTGTACCTTGATTTATCTTCGGGATTAAATGTGGAGGCCATTATATTTGTAACCGATGTCAGGATTACTAAACCACAGCTTATTGCACAAGAATAATCATCATATTACATCTTAATGACGATTAGGTTAAGTAATTATCCTACTTTTTAAATCCTATTCTACATTAGAGAAACTCATGAAATTTCATTCCAACATTATGCTTCACTCTTTCAATAATCCCAAATAACTCAGATGTACATTTTATTCAACTAGTTGATATTGATTCTGAAAAGCCAATATAAGCGTAAGATGCGTTGGCACAATTTTTTCCCTATTTAACCGTACATTTGGAATTTGACTGTTTACTTTTAATTTGTCAACATATTTGACTTACGATTATAAAATTTATTTACTGCTACCAACTCAACTGTGAAAATACAGTATCATGGCAACCAGATATTAGATTTGCCATAATAATTCCAGACTTTGCGAGAATTTACGAAGGTCAAATCTAATCAATGATGCCAAAATAAATAACCATAAATACCCGCCATAAGTCGATACCAAAATTTAAGGTTTGTTCGTTTTATCTATGTCCTAGTCACCGATTTAAATATTATGACGTCAAAAATGTGTGTTTTGCACAAGGAAGTATCGTTTAACGTAAGATAGTGCCGCCTAATTTTAAAAAATAATCTTCAATGATGGAGATTCAGCATAATATTCAACATGATACTCTACATTACAATACTAGGAAAAGTATTAAGAAGAAATTAATTTTATCAGTTAATATTAAATACTCGAGAAAGAATGTATTAGTAGGACTAATATTGCAACTACGGTGATTAGGTGTATATAAAAGAAGTTCTTATTGATTTCGCATATGTATTTACCTTTATACCTTCGTGTACCTGTTTATGCTAGGGTGCAATAAAACGAACAGACTTTAAAATAAAGGGCGGACTTAAACTTAATATTTAATTTATTTTTATGACTATGTTATAGCACATTTTATTACAAATGTCCAAACTTTTAATATCATCTATCGAAAGTACATAGAATTTTGTCATATAACAAATTTAAATAAGAAATTAATTGTAACATAATCAGCATTAAAAAGGTAATTATTGCACTACAGAAAGATCCAGACCTATATTTACATCACCATCATATCCATTATGTGGAATCGTTTCTAAAAATTTCCGATATTCCTCGGGCAATTTAGATTCTTTGGCTCCTAATAATATGGTTCTTAAATATACCGCTGAAGGTCTTTGATCCATTGGTAAATCGGGCATACATGAGACATGAGAAGGAGTAGCGCATTGCTGGTACACACGGCACAATGTTTTGCTACCATCCAACATTTCTATATCAACATTTAGTGGAAAATATATTTTATCATGAACACCTTCTTGTCTGAAATAGAAAAACTAACCTTTTATATCATGATATATAAGAAATAATAATTAATTACTGGTCTAACGTTTCTATATGCTCTTTGTTTAGTTGCCAAATAGCTCCCCAGACAACAGAACCTGGAGTAGGTACAACGGTCGCTGAAGCACCTTTCCATCTTGTTGAATAAGTTAAAAAATCTAATCTGAAATTCTGCATTACTTCAATTATTTGAAATTACCTCTGAATTGTAGTACTACCTCTAATTTCCCTATACCAACTCTAATAGCACTTGGATTATTTATATGTATTCTTTGTTTTAATAAATTACTACCGTATGCGAAATACAAGAAAGACATTTTAGAAAATTATTTAAATATGAATTGTCATTTTCATAATTAAATAAATTTGTCATTTAAATACTCAAGGTCAGTTGATTAAATACAGATAAATGTCTCAAACTGTTATAAAATGAAATAACCATGGAAATGTAAGTAGAATGTCTAATTGTATTGCTTTACGATTTTCGATGATGTTTATTTCAATAAATTGTCTATTTGATTATTAGAATATTATTCTATTGCTTGTACACCCGTTGACAATCGTTAATAGTATTAATAAAATTGCTCATAATCTATAATAATAAATATATTACTTAATTTAGTAACTCGCAGTGCCATCTCGGAAGTAAACGCCGAACTATTAATGCATACCTATACATAGATATTTGCTTAAATATAAATTTAATTGTAATAATGTACATTAATTGTATTGCTTTATGATTTTTCATGATGTTTGTTTCAATAAATTGTCTATTTTATTATTAGAATATAATTCTATTGCTTGTAGACCAATCGTTAACCATACCAATAATTGTTCCTAATCTTTAATAATATATAGTTTTAAATTATTGGCAGCGCCATCTTGGAAGTAAATGCCGAACTATTTGTGAAAGAACCATGGTTCCAGATAGTAATAATAATTAATCATTAATTCACGTAACCAGTTTCAATTTTAATTTTTAGCTACAAATGAAACAAGGCACGCTTTATAGTACGTTTGTATTTATTTTATGCTCATGCGGAACTTTGTTAAAAATAAAATAGGAACAAATATGTTATATACACAATTAAAAAAAAAAAACTATAACATTTACTCGTGCGTCGATACGTAGGCCTTATTTCTTCACAACCTTTATCTTGAAAACGAACCGCAATGAATTTATCGTTTCATTACAGCATTCATCCAAATGCGAGACGTTTACCACCATCAATGTTTTGGAAATGCCTGCTAAATACGATGGCAGCAGATACGTTAGCTTGGAATTCCTAAACAGAACGTGGTTCTCCTTATGGTATAGTACGGGTATTATCGTTCCTAGAGCGGACAAACTGCGGTTAATATTTTTGGTCTATCGCAAACTGTCGTCTGCACTTGTTTTCGCGCTTTCCGAGCTGGCTACGTAGATAAAATTCAGTGATCCCCCGTAAGATTTAAAGTCCTTCTTTCAAGCAATTGTCTTATTGTTGCTCAAGAGCACTATTCAGATTGGTCTTTGTTTTTGAAGAAATAGCTTTCCCAACTTCAAGTTTCTTTAAAATATGACAACACCTTTCTTTGGCATTTTCTAATTCTGCAGTTAAAGCTACATTTTCAGCTTGAAGTATTTCGTATTTCTCTTGTAATTCACTTAATTCAGTTTTTAATGCTGCCTCTGCTCTTTCAACTGCTTCTAATTTAGCTTCTTGCACTTCAAACTCTTGAAGCAAAACCAACAATGATATAATCTAAACAATCTATTAGCAAACAAAAAATACAAAAATGAACACTTACCACTTTTAAAACGAGCTAATTCCTGCTTAATATCTTTATTGGCAGTCTGCAAAGATGTATGCTTTTCAGTAGGTAAATTAAATCGTGTTTTATAATCGTAGGGTGGTGGTTTTGTTGCGTTTGGGAGAACTTTTGGCTTATTTTCTTTGTGAATGTCAATCATTGCATTTGGTTTGGCATGTTTTGTTACGACTAATTTCTGTGCTACAATTGGCAAAGCTCTCTTTCTGGTCATTAAAGCACTGCTTTAATGACCAGACAGCTTTGCCAATTGTAGCACAGAAATTAGTCGTAACAAAACATGCCAAACCAAATGCAATGATTGACACTCACAAAGAAAATAAGCCAAAAGTTCTCCCAAACGCAACAAAACCACCACCCTACGATTATAAAGCACGATTTAATTTACCTACTGAAAAGCATACATCTTTGCAGACTGCCAATAAAGATATTAAGCAGGAATTAGCTCATTTTAAAAGTGGTAAGTGTTCATTTTTGTATTTTTTGTTTGCTAATAGATTGTTTAGATTATATCATTGTTGGTTTTGCTTCAAGAGTTGCTTGTAAATTTACTGCTGGATGCAGCATTCAGGTTGGTAAGAGAACTTGATATTTCATTTACTATTATACATAAAAGAACTAAATTTAAGTATACATGCCATTATTACTACAAATCATTATAAGCTTACCTGTTGCTTCATTAACCAGTAATCTGATACTGGAATCCTTTAATGGTTTCAAATCAGAATATGATTTTGATCTCCTCGAAGCAACCCTGTTTATTTGTGCTTAAAAATAAATTATTGCTAATATTTACACCTTTACTAACTGATAATTTTAAATAACACAAATACAAGCCTATTTACCTTTGGAAGGTGGTATACTACCAGGAATATGCCCTCCTTCAACCTTAAGTTTTGGAATACGGCTTTTGAATTTCTCCATTTTTAAAACACTTAATATCCAAAACGGATGAGCGACTAAATTCCAGAATGTCGGGTTTTTACTGGCTGTAAACCGGAAACATTATAACGGAAATGAAGACCAGAAATTTAACGGGTAATATAAAATTTTAATTAAGGAACGTATTCAAAACTATCCTTGACTATTTAAAAAGATATTTTTGAATAAAACATTATACTTCATCGCTCTCTATTAATTACTTCAATTATTTTATACAGCATAAATTGTGAACCTCAAACTGCTTGTCAGAAACACGTGGAAATTGTGTAGCCCGGTTCGATATCTTAAATGAGACCACGTGATACTGTGTTTAAGGTAGTTTACCACACCACTAGGGGGCGTCTCCCCAACCTTAGAAAAAGTAATGTTCCAAACTATGACATAGTTATTTAGATCTGGCGCTGTTGACCTGTTTTAGGTCACTAAATTACTAATATTGCTAGTAATCAAAAGTATCCAGCATATATATTTGAAATTGTTTGTGTTTGTGTGTGGTTGGTGATGGTCGCTTATTTTCCGCAAACACTTTTCGAACGTTACTCCACTCCCACATTTAGAATTCGGTTTACTTGAAGATAGTAGTGCTGCATTAATCGTTCGCACTAATATAATACATCGTAGTTTTTAAGTGAACCCCAGGATACGTCAAGGATCCTTTCATGCGTTGCTTGTGGCAATGGAAACCCAAACAAACTCTCAGCAGGTGTACAATTCTCATCTAATATGCCATGTGCACTTTCGCGATGGGAATCGAGCTTCAAACAATGTTTTGAAGAAAAATGCAATGCCGTTGCTATTCCTCCATGTGCCAACAGTAGAAAGTAAGTAAATCAAGATGTAAGAGATTAATCTGTTAAGAATGAATGTAATAGTAAAGAAAACTGATTCCCAGATATAAAAGAAAAATGTGTTAATGTACCATTATAACAATAATATCTTTTATATATATTTGCAGATATTTTGGATCACGAGTATTGGAGAAGTATTGCTGATACTACCGCTGTAACGCTGGACTCCGATGGAATTAACAGAAGTACTTATAATATGTCAAATAAGTCAACGCCTGCCGTAAGGCTAATGGAAAACCTCCATTTGGAAAAAATAGCAATGTCACTATCAAAACTAACAAAATTGTTGTGGTGCTAATACAGCAATAATATCCTTTGCATATGTTTGCAGAACTTCGGGATCACCAGTACTGCAGAAGTTTGGCAGGAAGCAGTGTCGCGGCATTAAACTCCGATGGAGTACGCTGAAGGTCTGTCAATCTGCCCAAAACAGCAAAAACAGTGAAATCATATAAACTCTATTGAGACGGTACAGAGAAGATCTCTGAAATTTCTCTATTATCTGTTGGAGGGACTCTATCCACCTAGAGGCTTTGAACATGGTGTATTGCTGCGGAAATTTAATTTTGTATCTCTTTCTACCAGACGAACGATTTCTTTACTAAAATTTTTATTTTGTTTAGTACATAACAAAATTGATTGTCCCTGGCTCGTGGGTAAGTGTAATTTTCTTGTTCTCTTCAGAGTTAGTTCCAGGTCCTCATTTGCCTTCTATTGTGGTCGCACTCAAACAAATGTCCTTATAAGGTCCCCAGTGCACCTGATGTGTACTAACTTCAACAGCATCTCTGATCTTTGTGACATCCACGTTGACCCATTTAGATCTATCATTGATGCAGTCTTTCTTTGTCTGATCTCTTCTCCCTAACATTTGTCAACATTTCATCACCAATTTAATTTTAGTATTAGTCGAATAATCCTTAATAATAATATTTATATATGTATATGAATTGTTGTTTATTTGCTGTTATGTATTTTAGTAATTTCCTGTAATTGGGTGTGATAACCTGTTGGAAATAAATCACTATTATTATTAAATTGCAAGTGTTTGCTGATCCTACAAAAATGATATATATACTACTATTAAGAGGCCTAACATGTGAGTAACAATTAGAAATAAAACCAGAGTGGGAAGTAGCATTTGTAATTAGTTTGTAAAATGTCGATTTCTGGCATGTTTCACGAAAGGCCTTACAAACACTTTTCTGCAGTTGATTGCAAAATGTTTTTTTTTTTTTGCAAACAATACCATCTAACACTTTTTAGGAAACCCCAAAGACCAAGTAGATAACATGGGAAAAATCGGGAATTTACTAAGTATAACGTCAATACTGTGTGATAGAGTATATATTGGGCAGGGAAAATGATCTTTTACAATTATCTGCAAATAACATTTCATTCATCTTTAATTTAGAAAGTTGCACGTAATTAATGTCGCCCTACATATGCTTGAAAGAAAATGTTGATAATATAAAACTTATTGCAAATCTTTAAATCTATTCATTGAAATTGTAATGATGGCATGGAATTCACAAAGTTCAACTTCTATTGATTATTGCAGATTACGGCCCTCTGAATTTCAGCATTTCCTCATTATCACATAATGTAATACCATACTCGTACTATGTAATTTCGTATAACTTTTATAAAATAAAAATTTAAAAAAATGCCAGTGTTTCCATGTCTACCAATCATCCAGAAAAAGGAAATAAATATACTTTTAATCCCTCGCCATTAGCAGGCCCCGGTTTTGAGAGGAGTAAAGCTTCCTTAACAAACCAACAGATGGCATTTTTATAGGGTAACAATATTTAGTACGGAATATTCCCATCCAGGTGGAGCTATCTTTGAATATCTCCCTACATATGTCAAATATTCTAAATCGGTATTCCAGTTTTTATTGTAAATAAGTTCTCTCTGTAATTTCTTAAAATGATTTTAACAAATTAGAAAAGAAAAGGATTATCCACGATTATTTGCTGTAAAGTATTAATGGAAATAATAATCGGTTTAAGATGCTTTATTTTAAATGATTTAAATTATTGACACTTCATCTAAAATATAACCTAGAAAATGGCTCAGTGTAAACTTACACCACAAGAATTTATAAAAAACTCTTTTACGCCACAAGTAGCCGTTATATGCAGTTCCAAAGCTGAGGAAACCTGCAGGAAGAATAATTTGTCATTTACAGAACTCCTGCAACCATTCTGCAAGTTGGGGACAGAGGGTACTTTAAACAATATAATCTATATCAAATGATCATAATAGTATAAAAAATTTTAGCTCATTATAAAGACCTAAACGGGGCTGCTGTATCACTAAGAAACTTTAAGATATCCTTACAAGATATTAATTATCGCCCCCCTCAACCGGTCCTCGCAAGAAAATTCCTCAACACGTCAGTTAATGATGTAACAGAGTCTCGTATGCATACAGTTAGTATTGGAGATCACACATTACAAGTTCCTTACTCAGTACCTTGGTTTGAGGCTTGGCGTGATACTTTTTTACAAGTACAATTCCCATCAGATCACGAATTTATGAAACATTTTATAGCGTGTATGTTGGTTGTCGCATCAACTGATGATAATCCTGTACGAATGATGGTTGATTTGTCACAGAGAGTAAATGACCTGCAAATGTCTCCAAAATTACCGAAATGGTTTAGCAATAATGTAATGCGGTATTATATCATTATTCATGAAACTACGAACCCAAATCATGTCCAGTAAGTAGAAAACAATATTGTATTCTGAGAAACTTAGTTAAGTAAGCAGGTTTGAATGTAATGAATCAGCAGGTGTGATATGTGAATGCTGATAATTTGACCTTGTTGGTGTATTTAAGCTGTACGCTTCGTTATAGTTATTTCAAATAGGGAATTTTAATATTGTACAAGTGTTAAAACTCTGAAAGTGATTGTGAATATTTACAGCTGCTAGTGAATTGTGTGGCAATAAGATTCCAATAATAAATTTGTTTTTTTTTCTTTTTTTAATAATATGCACAGTCATATGCTCGAAATAAATTCAAATGGGACCAAATTATTTTTAAATCAGTATATGGGAATGATAGTTATATTGGAATGAGAGCTTAATCATCGACCAAAAGAGTGACATCTGAAGTTTGTTGAAAATGATAATAAAAGAGCATTTGATTTATGAAAATTTGATCTTTTCCAATGCCATTTTTAAAAAAAATTCTTTAAATTGCAGTGCCGTTGAGTGTTACGATGCCTTAAAAATGTCATATGGGACTCACAACTGTTTTCTTTTAAAAACAAATTCTAGACGTGCAAAGCAGAACGATGATCAGTTACCAGATCCTTGGAGTCAATTTATTTCAGCGAAGATTCAATGCTCCGGAAGCAGTACGCCAGAAACATCACCCTCAACGTCAGCAATGGATCTTACTATGGATTGTGCAGATGGGAACGGACTTACCTATCACCCTCTTAGTCCGGAAGGAGATAAATTATTAGTAAATATTACCTAACGAGCAATTTGGTAGACACCCAACATGTTTACCTTTTTAGTCCAATAATGAGCAGGAAATAGATAAGGTTCCCAATAAGATGAATTCAGTTTTCCATGGTGCTTGGTTATCGATGGAAGATGTTGAACAGCTTAAATTGCTCATACATGAGTTCTGTATTCGAGCTCTATTGCCATTTGTTGAGAGACAAGTGAGCATTCTAAATGAATATGTTGCGAATAAGAAGGGAGTTAGTAGATCTTTATTTAGTGCAACTAAGAGATGGTTTACACCTCATAAACCTGGAGGATCGGGGACTACCAATACGGCTATGTAAGTATATTCAGCATTATTAGGAATAAGTTTGGATACTTTTTAATTCAAGGCAATTATTCATTTAAAAGAATATATAATTCCCATCCAGCCTAGTTTAATCTGTCTTATTTCCCAATCTATAGGTATTATTTGGACGCACCAGAATTGCAAGTGCGTCGATTAGGCGATCTATACTTTATGTTCGGAAATTACCCAGCAGCTTTCCAAGCGTACCACACAGCGAAGAGGGATTTCAATACGGATCAGGCCTGGTTGCATTACGCTGGAGCTTTAGAGATGGCAGCGCTTTCGGCTTTTATGGCGAACGAAACTTCTAGAAAAACTTTGGATTACATGGAAGAGAGCATAACAACTTATCTTAACATTTGCAAGTATGATTTAGAGAGGATTGTAAATATGAAGATATTTTTTAATGCGTAGCCTTCCACGGTCAGACTCAGTAATAAATGAACTGTTTTCGGAATTGAACCGTGACGTTTTGCCTCCGTCGTAGGGGGCTTCTTCAGGAGAAAAGTAAGGGAACCAACTCGACGTGCAAACCACACTGGAGGCGAAAGCCTTCTGAGAAGTTTTCTCCTGAAGAAGCCTCCTACGACGAGGGCGAAACGTCGAGATCCCGCCTTTTTCATTTCTTTTTTCTTTTTCTTTCCTTCTTTTTCTCTTATTCTTTTTTCACCTTTCTCACTTTTTATTTCTTTATTTTTCTTCTTACTTTTACTTCATTTTCTTCTCTTATACCTTATCATGACGCAGTCCAATTCCTGAGACAGTTAATTTTTTTTTACTTCAGAGTTAAATCTTCATTTTATAATGCTCTTCCATTTCTAAAAATTTCTCGGTACCCTATACAAGTTTGGTACAAGTAAAGAATGTTACAGGATGGCTCAATTTGCTACGAGGGCAACTCTATTTAGCTTCGAGTGCTTGAAAGGTCGTTCGTTATATGGCGATGCGGCTCTTCAATTGATTAGAATGACCAGTGAGGAATCGGACTTGCGATCCGCTTTATTATTGGAGCAAGCTGCTTATTGCTTCTTGCATTCTGCCAAACCGCCAATGGTTAGAAAGTACGCCTTTCACATGGTATTAGCCGGTCACAGATTCTCTAAAGCGGCCCAAAGAAAGCATTCCTTAAGATGTTATAAACAGGCCTATCAGGTATATGAAAATAAAGGATGGAATTTAGCTTTGGATCATATCTATTGTACAATCGGGAAACAAGCAAATAATTTAGGTCTATTACAAGAATCGATAGAGTCATATGCGAAACTTCTAAGCGAACAAAGTCGACAATCGCCACAGCAACAAGCAATATTCTTAAAGGAGTATTTGACGATACATAATGTAAGTTATCTTCCATAAGCGTTAGTTGTAAATACAGTAGAACCCGGTTATAACGACAGTCACGGAACTAATTTTTTGACGCTATAACAAGGTGACGCTATAGGCGGAATTTTTACAAGTTCCATGTTTACATACAAGAATAGGTGGGAAATAATATTACGGGTGGTAAACAGATGCATATGTGAATTTAATTAATTTAATGTACTTAACCATATAACCTTACACATGTAGGTACATACTTTGTTTGTCTAATGAAAGAAATCTGTAATTTTCCGTTGCACAGTTTTCGCACGCCAAAACTGTTTCTCTAATTCTCTCACTTTATGGCACTTAGGGCTTCTTCGTTTGTCGGTACGTGTTCTGCTTCGCCGCATGAATCTTCTTCCTCTTCGATTTTATTATCGTTTTCGTTATCCCGCTGTTTTATGTCCTCCACGATATCAGAATCTGAACGCATTCCCGACGTAATAAGGCAACTGTCCACGGATGCAAAGTCGTCGAAACAAAACTGGTTTTCGTCACCTTGATTTTGCTGCCACTTTTTAACTTTAAGTTCACATAACGGAACGTCATCTTCATTTAAGTTGTCACAAACTGGATTATTCCTTAATCTTGAATGACTAAAGCAGTTTGCTATAGTCTCAGAGGTTATTATACTACGCCAAGCCTTCTCTAAAAAGTCCAACGCGTCGAGAAGTGAAACTGCACATGGTGCGTTCTTGTCCATAGCCGTAATAATTTTCTGCAGAAGAAATTTACAAAAACATTTTAAGCTTCTTATTACGCCTTGGTCCATTGGTTGAAGGATGCTAGTGCAATTTGGGGGCAAAAACACCAAATTAATATTTTTTAAGTGGGCTAATGATGGATGTGCTGGGCAGTTATCGACTAAAAGCAAGATTTTTTTACCTTTAACCGCAAGTTCTTTATCCCGTTCTCGAATTTCATTTTCAAAGATTTCTGAAATCATCCATGCTCTTTTGTTTGCGTAGTAATTTGTTGGGAGTGTTTTTATGTTTTTGAAGCAGCGTGGATTTTTTGACTTTCCTATGACAAGAATTTTACGTTTCTCCGTGCCGGTCATATTAGCACACACAAATGCAGTTAACCGTTCTTTGGCTAGTTTACCGCCTATATTTTTCGCCTTTAAACCTCAGAGTCTTATCTGGAAGAAGTTTATAAAAAATTTCCGTTTCGTCGCCATTGTAAAAATTCATTGTCTTCATAATCTTGTCTTTGTTTAGGCCACACTTCATTTCTCACTTCTCTGCTTCTGTCATATTAACACTTTCCGCTTCACCACTCACTTTTCCGAACGTTATTGAATGTCTCCGTTTGAAACGCTCCAGCCACCCATTGCTGCACTTAAAATTTGTGTCTCCAAATAAACTTCCAAATTCAGCAGTGGTCCATTAACGGGTAAATTTGCACTTCTACATTGTTTAAACCACATAATAAGCGCCTCGTCGATTTCAACCTTTTCGCACGATCGAATTTTTTTGACCTTTCTTTCCCTTTCACAAAGGTATTGATGATTTTATTCTTATTTTTCACAATTGTACAAATCGTAGAATTGACTAACCCAAATTCGCGACACACGTCCGCTTTCTTCCTTCCACTTTCGACTGCTTTGATTATCGCGACTTTGTCGTTCACGCTTAAACTTTTTCGCTTTAAACCTGACATTTTCGCTAAAGAAATCTCGATGTTCCACTCACACGATTCAAATGCAGACTGAGGAAATTTCTTACGAACTTTGCAAGAAACGGTAATATTCTTGGAATCCCCGAACGGTCGAACGTTGCAGGCTAGGCAAATTGCAAGAAATCTTAATTCAACGAACGGTAATATTCTTGGAATCGCCGAACGGTCGAACGTTGCAGGCTAGGCAAATACCGGGAATTGAGCCATAAATGATAATATAAACACATACCTCAAGTGGTAAATATTTATCGTTATATCAGGGGTTATTGACGCTGAAACCGGGTTTTTCCCTGTATGTTTGAATAGTAAAGTACGGGACCGCTTAAAATTTGACGCTAAAAAAGGAGTGTCGTTACAGCTGAAGTTGTTATAACCGGGTTCTACTGTATTTGTTTATCTAATATTTTTGCACGAAAATTAAAAATGCGCTTTGCATTTATATCACTCTGGCGCAGAGAATCTCTAATTTTTTACCAATATCAACATGAGAACGTACAATCACTACATGTACAAATCATCTGTCATTGTTTGTGAGAAAATGTCTCCCCTATCTGACCGTTGTATCACTTTCATTTGAATTTTATTTCATTTTCTACGACTAGATGTCGCCTATTACGGTGCCGTTTGTGCTACACGATTTCTGTGATGGATTTTATGAAGTTTTTTTTTTTGAAGGTGATCTCACAGCAAAACCACTATGCCCGAAAGGGTTATAGAACTTGTTTCATACTGGGAACAAGTATTGGTTGGGATACACGATTAAAAAGGGTTTTATATAAATCATTGGTGCTTTCAAGATTTAATTTTTGTAAATATGACCGGATTTCTGGCTGGCTGAGCTGGCTAGTTTAATGTTGTCCAGGGCAGGGTTCTATTTAGCTACTTTTTAAATTATTACACAAAACATGAAATGAATACGTAGGCTTCCACGGCCAGAGTTAGTAATAAACGAACTACTTCCGGAATTGGACCGTACCATGATGAGATATATATAAAAGAAATAAGAGTAAGAGGAAAAAGAAAAATAAGAACGTTTACATGATAAATGTTAGGTTTAACGGGCTTCTAACTCAATCTCATTACCTAAAATTATTTATTTCTTTAAGTAGATCGTTGTTCTATAACTTATTGGCACCTCTCTGATGATACTCTAGCGCTGCAATGGCGCTCGTTTTAGTTGTATTTGATTTAATTATGTGCTCTATCTGCTGAGTGTTCAGGGGGGTACAACAGCTGCTATTTATTTGTAGCTGATCCTAAACCTTTTGATAATACTTTTACTGTGACGACACCTCTCTTACTGAGAATATTAATAGGATACGATAATTTACAGAAAAATTTCAAAAACGCTTAAAGAATTCAAACAACGTTCTAAGTGAATGCCTGGAAATAAGAATTAGTGTATTTATTTGCCTTTCAATGAGAACAATTTGAAAGATTGGCTTTCTTTTTGTGCAAAAATATTGGATAGGCGGATACTTTTGTGTTCGAATGTATTTATTATTCTTCTTCCAGATCCTTAACAAGAAACAAATTGGTGGTTTATCGAACCAAATCATTTACCCTTTGCCCTTACCCCTATTAGATGCTGAACATACGAAGGTGCTTGTTGCCCCAACGCTACCCTTACGAATACCTGGTAAGGTACCAGCAATGGGAATAACGCTGCTTACGAAAGACGATCCTGCGGATTCTCACCGGTGGCAGAAGTTAGAAGAAATGTTAATACAGGAAGCGCAAGGCTCTTTACCAATGATATTTAAACCTTTAGTTACTCTATTCACCCAAGAAAATTGCAATACAAACCCTACTGCGATCTTAGGTGAACCAATACAAGTTCTTGTGCAATTAAGGAATCCATTACAGATTGTGTTGCTTCTAAAAGATATATATCTTTTATGGCAGTACGATGATGGTACAAATAATTTGATAACAAATGAAATAATCGGGACAAACACGGATCAATTCGTGAAAACTCATTACACTAAAGCTGTTGTTTTGAAAGCAAACTGCACAGAGGATATCATCTTGACTGTAACGCCTTTAGCTATTGGACAAGTTGTGCTGTTAGGTACCTGCTATAGTTTAGTCTGTTCAAGTAACACCGACGAACAGATTGAAGTTAAGGGTAAACAGGTCTTCAGAATGAATGAACGTAAAAGGAAGAACGAAAATCAGGAGGAGAAAGCTGATAAACGGCTACATATAAATGTAGTTCCCCCAGCAGCCTGTTTACAGGTAAATACTATAGTCTAAATTCTAAACATTCATATTTCTGTTGTTGGTAAACTTTTATTATAATTTGTTTTGTAAATGGATTTTTATTTGTATTAAGTTGTCTCCTATTGAAGTTAGGTAACAATAATATTCAATCTTAAAAAACAAGGATATCAAAAAAAAATTAAATATGTATTAATTATTTCTAAAACTGTGCCGATCATGTAGAAGGAATGTGGAAAGAAGTTATATCTGTATAATTTTTATCCGAAAACTTTTTTCCACATTGCTTAGATAAGGAGGTATCAACCACCAATGCAGGGTGTCATTTAACTATGGCCTTGTTTGTATGAGAAGGAAAGTTTACGTTAATAGATATTGATTTACATAAAGTTACTTTAATAAAACTCAATTTCAATGAAGAAAATATGATTAATGTTTCAAAACTTATAGCAATATAACCTGTTTAGCTATATATAACCAACGTACACATATACTCCTTAGTTTTAATATTGTTGTTGTTGTTTGGATTGTAGGTGAGCTTCTGCGAAATCAATCCCGAATTACTTCGAAACGAATTGCAACAAATATCAGTTGAATTGAGAAACGTTGGTAACGTTGCTTTGCATAAAGTGTACATGGCAACATCAACTCCACATCTGCTTTCAAGTTGCGACTTCTCTAAAGATTCCCACGTACTCGATGAAGATGTGGACTTGGAATCGCACGTTGCCAAAGAAAAGGAATCAAGGAGAAATCATATAACATCCGTACCATTGCCAAATAATCAATTGGATCCAGGCCAATGTAAGAATATTAATATATGGATTAAAGCACCTGATATCGTAGGGCCTGCTTATATAGATTTGTTAATTTACTACGAGAATATTGGTGCTGTCAGTACCCCGAGGTATGGCTTATCATCTTTTAACTCTATACTGTGGAATTTTTATGGACTTGTACGATATCTAAAAATATTGCTTCAGTTGCAGTGTAGGGTTAACTGTGGCGCATTTTTATTGGTCATTTTGTATGTTTGTAGATATCGTTTAGTGAGGCATCTTTGGAATTTGTCTATTCAAGAATCAATAAACGTAATTGTTACAACACAACGTAGTTGCAATTCTACATCGTCGGAACGATTAACTTTATCCGTAACAGCTACGAATATGAATAGAACGCATCATCCGATAGGAACCGAAGTGTCAGTTTTAAATGCTGCTTTATTAGCGGAAGATTGGACGTTATTAAATGAAACGGTAGCTCCTGCAAATATCAAGCTGCACTCGCAAGAGTCCGTGCTTATACTTTTGAAAGCCCAAAGGAGGTCAAGTAAAAAGAATTCTTACAGTCTAGTATCCTTGGTGCCACACAAACAAAGTCTTCAGTATTCAAATTCTGCTTATTTAGATTTTGCTAAAAGGAACGAAAAAAATAGAATAAACGTCTTTGATACCAGTAATAGTGATATTGAAAACACTTCGAACGATAAAAAAGTGGATGCAACGTTAATATTGCGATGGCAAGCGCATGTGATAGATAGTAAAGGTACTCGAAGGACAGTATATGGCCAAAATCAGGTGCCAGTGTATATAATTCAAGCAGAAGAAGAGGAAGATGAAGACGATTATCTAGGACCTGTGGTATTTTTTGATAATAAACAAGATGAAAATCTCGCTTTGAATAAGAAGAAAGAGGAGGAGTTATCAATGTTACAAAGACAAGTTAGTTATAATTTAATTCACCCTGTAAAGATATCCCACGATTTTACTGTTAAAAAATTGTGCATATTACGTATAAAGATGCTATTGCATAGCATTGCCGAAACGAGTCTAGAAGTTATTGTTAAGACCCTAGAAGTATCGAGGTATGATTGTTTCCCCCATTTTAATTATTTTTTTTTTTATTATTTACTATTTCAGTCCGAAAATACCCGCCAACTACCGGTTAACATTATTTGCTCCCCATTCTTCCAAATATTTTCGATGGATTAAAGCTGGGAGCGTAATAAAAACGATAGCTCCAATGAGTTCCGAAGTTGTCGAACTCACTTTGGCTGTGTTAAGTCCTGGAACTTACGATCTAGGATCTCATATAGAAGTTTGGTGCCAGAAACAGAGTAAACCCGAAACTGCCATACTTCAGACCTGTCGAATACAGTCATCTGTAATTGTAACCCAACACTGTAGTTAATTATATAATTTATATAAGTATTTTTGGCATATATTTTCCATTTCTTACACATATATCAAAAACAAAGTCGTTTATATATATATATATATTCTTATGTTTAATAATTTGTTTATTTTTTTGTATTTAATAGATAGTGTGTAAAATATATTGTACCTTAATTGTTGTTTTAATAATTTAAGAGAAAACAAGTACTTGTTAAAATGTCTGTGTTTATTTTCTCCTAAACTATAAAAATACCGACATGCGCAGAAAATTAATAAACGTAAGGATGATTTTGCCAAAACCAAAAAAATAAGGATGTTACAATTACGGAAAACATTAAAACCAAATGTCTATTGTAACCAATTAAATATGGATTGTTCTATAAAAATGTATATAATTTACTTATCAAATTTCCAATCCGTCTATTGTTTATCAGGTACGTTAATCGTGCACCTGTACAATTTTCAACTAAATATCAATTCTTCATTAACGTTCGTGTTTGTAATTTGAATTCTAAAAGAAAATACAACTGTGATTATATCCTTAGTTAATTGACAATTGTTGTGCAGTAATAGTGTATGAACTATTTCAGATTATACGCAGGCGCATTAAGTCCGCAGTTTTTCAAATATTGACATTTAACCGTCAAAAACAAAATTCCCTAGTTAAAAAAAAATTCTATTTTTAATTATGTAGATAAGGATACGAATTATCGTATATATTGTATTGCGAATTTTTTGAGACTTTAAAGATAAAAGAAAATTGATTTAAAATATATGCTTTTGGAAAACCTTCTAGTAATTTTCTCAAAAGGAATGCACAGATGAATTTTCTTTTTTGATTTTCCTATATTTATTTCAATAAGTATTTGAGTATATTTTAATGGATAAAATAAAAAGAAATTATTGAAAAAGAAATCCAAAATATTTGACGATTTTCTTGTCGATAAGACAGAGCCCTTATCAACAATGTTAAGGGCCGTAACAAAATTATTTATCGTGGTATTTTCAATATCTTTCTTTAATTAATTTCTTGAGATGTAAGTAAAGAAATTGTTATATTTGAGATGCATCTTTATTTGCGTTTTTATATTATCGCAAAAAAATGTAGGTTTCTTGTCAAGTTATTGAATTTGAGTTTATTTACTAACCGAATGCGGTCCTGGTTCTCAGGCAATGTACTATTAGAGGGGTACGCAATATACTGAAATGAGTGGCTCATTGCTAGCCTCTTACTCAGTCTACCGTGGCGGGATGTAACTTCCATCTTGGATCGGACGATCTGAGTACTCATCGAGAAGCCGGCTCGTGTTAAATAAAAATAAATTAAGCAAATTCGAGACTTGTAATCACTGTTCAAATGTGCCGTTATACCCGAAATTGTTGATGTAAATGTACTCTTCGGAATGAACTAGGTATGATGATTTTAAGTTGCAAGTGTAGGCTGTATCCAATAATCATTCTAAAAGTTAGTACAGACGAATGGCGTGTGCTTGCCTATACAAAGGCTATTTAATAATATGTGGATTACAATATTCGAAGATACTGATATTTAGTTATGCTGATTGTTTGTTCTAGATTAGCAAAACTGTGCTTAAAACAAGGTAACTTGTTCCAGTGTTACTCTTGAGCACTCTCTTTAAGAATGTGTTAAGTCACTACCTACATAATTAGAGTGTGCTTGTTTTTATTCCAGTGACAGCTGTTGAAAAAGTGCAAGCTTATGTCCTACGACTTGTAAGCAACGCAGTCATGGCTGTACCAAGTCGATCACGGGTGTACACAGATGTAAATGCCTTGAAGCCACGGGAGTACTGGGACTATGAGAGCTACGTTGTTGACTGGGGACAACAGGATGATTACCAGTTGGTACGGAAGCTAGGTCGTGGTAAATACAGTGAGGTGTTTGAAGCAATTAACGTTACAAACAATGAAAAATGTGTAGTTAAAATATTGAAGGTTAGTATATACATATCATATTTCCTCTAACATGTGCCTTAAGATATTTTGTAGAGGTAGAGGTTAAGTTTTGATATCTAAGTAGTATTCTCTGAATTTTTTGGTTAGTTTTTAGTGTAATTTAATGTTTCAACATATCACGAATTTATCTTGTCCTTAATCTATCAATCGTGTTATGTAAGAAATATGCTGTATTTAATATATTTGTGATTTATAATCTGTATCTTTGCCTAAATGTAGATAACCATCCATCATATCATAATTAATTAAGAGATTGTGCAGATACTTTTTATTTTGGTTTATAATTTTATAACACCATGCACTGCTATGCACTGTTTTTTGGGTATATTTCTACGGAAATATATAACACAGGAAAATCATGTTTGATATTTGTTTTCCCATGCCTTTTTTTATCTTTTTTATTCGATACACGAATAGACTAAGTTTTGACTGTAACGGTTATAGTATAATATAAGCGATATACTTCCATAGAACATTTTAAAAACATATAATGTGGATAAGTTACAGGGAGTCGATTATATTCTAGTTTAACTGACTTTCCACACATATTACTAGCCTCCCCAATAGTATTTATTTTTATACGAGGAAAATATTTGTAAAGCGAAGATTGAATGGTTAATTTATGCCCAAATAAGTTTCATTATGATAGTATATTTTAGTTTTACTATTTAAATAAGACCAATAGTGTAATTTGGCTTGGTAATCAGACTGAATACCTATTTTATTTTCTGTGTAAAGTATAAAGTGTTGAATGAGCCTATAATTTCCTAAATCGACTTAAATGGTGTCAATATTTTAATTGGGGTGAGGAAAGTGACAACACTTTTCAAAATATTAATGCTATATGGCAGAATATTTGCTTTTTAATGCTCATGACAGTACAGTGAAAATTGGAGAAAAATTTGATGGTGATTTAGATCTAACGTATATATGAGCTATGTCTTGTAACATTAAAGTTACATTGCCAAATTCTTGATTGAAAATAAGTTTACTTAAATTTCGCTTTTTATAGGTTATGGTAGCTCTCAAATATAAGTATATATGTAGTGTAATCTGTGATCAAAAACTTCTAAATGCGTTAGTACACCTGAAAAATTTGCTTCCATAGATATATATTTTTTTAAGTTGTGTTCTTATACAATGGGAAATTATTTAATTTAGTAAGCATATTCATTGAGATATAATATATAGCCTTGGCCAATTATATTAGACACCCTTCACTTTTATAGATTGGGATCAAATTGTAAGAAATAGAATAAAACTACAAGAACAAAAATGTATATGACGATAATTTATTTACAAAATATTACAATTCTTAATATTTAGTACTCCACCTGCTTTTATAATAGGAAGGACTCTCTTTGGCATACAACATTCATCTACAGATATTTTCTCCATTCTTTAAATATTTTTTGTTTTAGAATGTTTTTATGTTTGCAAATATCTTTTGGCGCTTTTCGCACGTTATTACCTTTGTTGAAAATAATATTCTTGTTCTTCAGCATGAAATAATTTTAAGATGGACGGCTCTAATACTTCTTTTAACATCTGAGTATAGACCTGGCCGGATGCTGACATGCATCCCCAGACCATGACACTACCTCCACCGAATTTTACGATATAAACAATACAATCGGGACGATATGCTTCTCCACGTCGTCAGTAGCAATAAAATTTACGTACACTGACCGTCTTTGTTTTTAAGAAGTACAGGTAGTAATTTGAATTATCCACATCTACTGGTATTGAAAATGGTCATACTTACGTACCTCTATGTTACTTTCGTCCCACGATAGCACATTACCCAGATTTCGGTGGTCGAATTTTTATATATTTTTTCTTCCATTGAAGGCGTTGTTTCTTGTGTACTGCAGTCAACCGAGGTTTACGACAAGCTACACGCTCATATAGATGACTAGATCTCTCGATGTTTTTGTACGATCACGTATAGCTATCTTTTCTTCTTTCGCGTTCTACTTCGGTTAATTCTAGATTTTATTTGCATTGTTTCACTATTTTAAACATGAAAATACATAACACAAAATATCCTGGTTATAAACTCGTAATACACACCGCTCTGTTATCGTGTAAACAATACACTGACTCATAAAAATCCTCATTAAACATGCAAATTAAATATAAATTCGATATTCATTTTCTTGGAAATATAATAGTATTTATAATACTGGGGTTTTATGAGGGTGTCTAATACAATTGGCCAAGGCTGTAAGATTAATATGAAAAAATTTAAACAAATTAATAATGATCTACACCTTAGCGAACGTCACAAATATAAAGGTGGAATATAATACCGTACCTAGTAATAAGCCAGTGAGGGAGAATGTGAAATCTATAAAAAGTATGTTTCTCCAGTTAGGAGGTAAAATTTTATTGAAGCAATTACTACTGAAATATTAATAATTACTCTTTCTAATAACAACAATAAAATAGTAACTCCTATATGAGTTGCTGTTTGAAAAATTGTCTGCCTAAAGTGTGTCTTCATTCCAATCTCTTTCATGTTTTTCAGTTAAGAATAGCTCTTTCTCTTGTATTTACAAAAAAAAGAAACAAAAAACAAAATTTTAGGATATGTATAGAGTACGACGATAAATCTTTAATATACTATAGAGTATTAAAAGCAAATAGTAGCGTTCTCTAACAAAGCAAAACGTTGAAGGGTGTTCTCACTTGTTTAAAGTTTTCCACTGACAAATAAAAATAATTTTGAGCATTCTGTAATGTCAATTATAAAATTTTATTTTTATCTTTAAATTTTCGGGCTGGGAATCTTCCCTTGTTAGAAGTATTCTTATGGATATGTGGTATGAGGTGCGAAGAAGAAATCGAACATGTTCTCACAATAACAAAAATTTTATTTAGTACCGTTGAACTGTGTTATATAAGGATCGTTCAAATTTAAACCCAAAGGATTACCAAGAGAATATTCGCCGACTTAAATAGGATATTACGCGTTACAACTAAAAAATATATATATTCTGCTCTATTTAACAATAATTCAATTATTGCTTGCAACATACACTACTATTCATAATTTTAAGACTACCTTGAGAAATTGAGTTCATATGTTTACGTTAAAGCAAAAAGTGGTCTTTAATTTATGACCAGTAATGTATATATGTGTTTTAGCCCCATACCAAGACTATAAGATATAACATTCCCATGCTTGACGTTATTAAGTCCTTAGGGTTCATTCAACCCTTGGCATATTCCCTAAAATTGCCCACGTTCTCTAGTTGTAAAATGTCACAAATTTGTGTACTTCAATATATCTAATTTAAGCGACTCCACTTACCCATTTGTCATGTAAATTTTACGAATAACTAATGTATAGATGTTTATAAGTAATAGGCTCTTTTTGTATAGTTTCTGTTTATCAGTCTATTCTAAGTTATTCATTCTAAGAAGTTCATTAAGTTGGCAACTGAAAGCGTACAAAGCAAAAGAGATACTATGTTAATTTTTACTGTGTTCCTGTGCTTGTATTTATATTCCGACTCGTTTATGATCCTTTGTTGTATTACGTCATGATTTAGTTGAGACACTTATTTTAATACTGTTTACTTTATTTTTTCAACGACTGAGAATATACGCTACCGCTTATAAGTTCAAGACCATTTTGCTAAATCCGCACTCAGACTTATTCAATTAAATTTTTTCTATTTCAATAATCAAATTTAATTTAACGATTTTTATTGAAGAAAAACATGTACAGTGAAATCTCCCTTGAACGGACACCAACGGGACCAACTGAAGATGTCCTTTCAGGAGGGATATCCGCATAAAAGAAATATGTAGTAGATACAACAAAAATCGTGTTTTAACGAAAAATGAATACATTAGAGAAACTGGGACATTTAAATCGTATATGTATATAAATGTTTTTAAAATAAATAAGAAACTTTAAATTTAAGAAAAAAAAAGTTTATTTCCTTCAGATATATACATACATACAAAGTATAATATATGTAGATAGATACATAGATGTAGTATGTAATACAAAACAATGAAATGAATAGTCATTTTAAGGACGCAAAAATTCATATATTGTTGTTTGTCTTCTTTTTTTCTTTAAAATGGCGTCTTGAAATCGTATTTCTAATTTAGAAAGAAGCTCGAAAGACTCTGTACGTCCGTGATTTTCGACAAAACTTTTGAGCTACTTGGTCAGGGTAATTAGCTTTACCATAATTTGGGATAGCTCCTGTTGACACTGGAACCTCTTCAACATACAAATCTTCATCTACGTTCAAGAAATCATTAAGGTTTTCATTATCCGTCAATTTCAATAAATTCTTATTTTTGAGGATATCTGAAAGTACACTGTACGTTATGAAATGTCACTGGTTCTTGTAGTAAAAAATAAACTACTGTAATTGTTTTATTTGTTGTATTCGACGTTAAATAAATTAATTATAAGCAGCCACTGCTGTTAATTGTACATTGAACATTGTGTTCTGGTCAATACAATTCATCTATATATATATATACATAAGCCCTAATGAGCTCGCCCCTCCAATGGTAATTAGTGCGGGAAATTTGATTTAAACATATGGCGCAAACATACACTAAGAGGCAAATCATCTTCTAGGTCAGATGTATCAGTCTCAGTTAACTGGTCTTCACTTTGCATACTTACATGATTAAGTCCTGCTTTGCGGAAGCAATTTTGAACTGTCTCTTTGATTACTTGGTCCCAAGCGGTTTTTGCCAAATAAACTGCACCCACTGGTGTAATTTTCTTTATTAACTCTGTACCAGCAGTTTCAATGTTTACTAGCAGATGTTTGAGTATTAGACTTCAGTAATAAGTTTCAAAATTCTTTATAATCCGCTGGTCAAGTGGTTGACAAGCTGATGTACAATTAGGGGGTAAAAATAATATTTTTATATTATTTAAGCGAACGTCTTTTGGATGAGATCCCGCATTGTCTAAAAATAACATAATGTTTCTTTTTTCTTTAGCTTTTTTCCAATCTAGGTCTTGCAACCACTCTGTCATAATTTGTCCTGTCATCCAAGCTTTCTTATTGCATTTCCAAGTTGCAGGCAGGTTATTTATATTAATGTTTATAAAAGCTCTGTGTTTAACTGCCCTACCAATGACTAGGAGTTTTTCTTTTTCACCCGCCATATTTGCACAATGCAAAATTGTAAACCTCTCTTTGGGATACTTACCCCCAACACATTTTTCTTTCTTTAATGTGAGCGTTTTGTCGGATAGAGCCCTAAAATACAGGTCCGTCCCATCGGCATTATAGATGTCTTTCGGTGAATATCCCTTAATCAAAGGACATTTTCTTAAAAACTATGAAACATTTTCAGCATTAACCGAAGCTCCTTCTCCCGAAATCGCTTTAAAACTTATATTGTGGCGGATTCTAAATTTATTGAGCCAACCAGAAGAAGCACTGAATGTAGAATGTTCCAAAGAAGCGCCTATTTCTACATCGTATTAGCGGACCTAAAAAAAAATAAGTTTTTTGCGTTTTTGTCACGACAAACCTATTGGTAATCTCCCTTTTTTTTATCTATTTCAGAATTTAATATGAAAAGAAAATCAACACATTAATACAAGATAACCTTATCTAAAAAAATCATATGCATACCTGTTAAAGGAATCCCCTTATGCCGAGCTGTTGTAAACCAGTTATAACACAATTTGTCAATTTTAGTACCATCGCCCGTCAAAAAGCTTCTTTTTTCATTCAAATTGCTGTTCGACATCCATTTGTTTAGAAGGATTTCTTAATGTTTAATTATATTTGCAGCTTGTGTTTTTCCAATATTAAAACGCTTGGATAAGTTCCTTACACTTAATTTCTCTTTATTGTACAATTCAACAATCTCAATTTTTTGTTTAAGCGTGATAATTTTTCTATTTAGAGCCATTTCTACAATGGATGTGTCGCCCACTGTGTCTTTTCCGCATAGACATCAGACTAATATTGAAAGCAGATTCAATCGAAGCGTACACCCAAAGAATAAGAACGGCAAATCCCCGACCAATTTGAGGAAGTCCCTAATTTACGCCAGGCAGAAATGCACGACATAGGCTGCGTTTGTACCGAAAGATTAAAGTCGGTAAATCTCCGGTTTACTCGGGGAGGTCCCAGCGAAATTGGCGCGCGGCGCAATTGAGAAATGCATTAGCAATACTGTCGATATAAAAATAAGATAAGGCGTTTCTTTTTATTTTATTTTTTGTCAGCTTAAGAGAACAGTTTTTCGTGTCCGCGTCCGTTCAAGAGAATGTCCATCCAAGAAAGAGTTAATACAATGGAAATTATATGAGAGCCGGTCGGGACCATGAGAAACTGTCCGTTAAGTGAGGTGTCCGTGTAAGAGGGGTGTCCGCGAAGGGGAATTTCACTGTATATGTCTTGAATGATAGGGATATTTATTTTTCTATTTTTCGATTGATAATCCTAACCTGGCGACTAGCAGTGATTCTATAATTAATACCTTACACACCCACTTATTGTTAAAGTTACCATTATTTCTGTAATGCTCGAGAATCAGACTATGAGAACATGTCAATTTATTTTTCTTATTACGACCTTCCGAATATATCCTCGAAGTACTTATATTTCTTTTCTGAAACGTCCTGTATATACATATTAGAACGTCCAGTTTCTGACTGACTTAATAGTTGAAGGGAAAAACACCTTGAGTGGTGATTCTTATAGACTTTTTTTGGAACACTGTATATAATTTAATTTTTTCGGTTAAGAATTTTTTGTCACTTATTATCAAAGATTCGAATATTTTACACCTTTTAATTTGAGAATATTTAATAAAATGTGATAACAAAGTAAAAAGAAAATGATCTAAAAAATATACGTTTTGTAGAAAAGTTCGAGAGCGCTATAATCAAAGATTTCGATTTTATCAGATTAAAACAAACAACAATAACACGTTTGTGATGGTGCGTGTATAGATCCGTTATTTATTTCTAAGAATTATTATAATCACGCGTGTATTATATCCTTAGACAGTCATTTTCTAAATATAAGAATCTCCACACTAAGGTAAGTGTGTTATTTATAAAACATATATGTGTATTATAAATAACGCATGCGTTTGTTGTACATTCATTCGCCGATCCTGGCACGCGGATAAAAATATCCCAACTCTACTTATAATACTGTAACAAGGAACTTTTAGTAATGTAAATCTGAGAATTATTTCAGAATGAAAAAAAAAAGAAACTATTTATGGTAAGGTTCAATGCTTTTTTTTACTTCACTATTTGATTATTTTGAAACTGGAAAAATGAGATTGTATACAGGCGTTTCTTAAAAAAAATCGACGACGTTATAATTTAATAAAAATACGGTGTCTTTCAAAGATCTACGTGCATTATTTCTGACACTGTACGAGGAAGTGTTAAACAACAAAAAAGCCCCGATTAAAGTATGAGGCGTGTTTTTAAGGTAATTACGATTTTGCTATAAAAAAAAATGAAAATAATTCTGTTTAACAAAAGCCTGGGTCTTAATTTACTTTTCAATATAATTTCCACCTATATTAAGGCATTATCATATCATACGATTAGTTTCTGAATTCCGTCCTGTTAGAAGCTTGCCGCCTGATTCGTTATCCAATCCAACATGACTGTTTTGACGTCATCATCGTAGTGCTGACCGGCGAGATGCTTCTTTAAATGTAAGAACACATGATAATCACTAGGTGCTAGGTCAGGGCTATACGGAGAGTGATCAATTTGTTTCGATGAGATCTTGGGTTTGATGACTGACGTGCGGACGAGCATTGTCTGATCCCTCAACTGCACATGCCCTCCTTTTTGTTTTGTGTTGTGCGATGTGTCAACATTGGCTGTGTTACCCCTAAATAAAAAAGAAAAATCCTATGCAAAGCACCCTGCCTATCTCAAAGCATAAATTCTCTTGAATCCATGGAATGGGGGTATTTTATGGACTACTGCTTTGATTTCGATGTATTCTTTGCTTAAAACAATCAAATATTTAACAATTGGGGGCATTTTCAACGGTCTGAGCCACGCATAAGCAAACGTTAACGCTATAGACTGTGTGTCTAGCCAAAAAGATTATGTTACTTAATACGCATGCGCGGAACGACGACCACAGCGCTGCAGTGGTCTAATTTCAAAACGGTACTTACCTTAAAAACACGCTTCCTATTATAACATAAGCGAAGTATTGTATTTTATTCGCTTAATAAGCACTTGAAAACTATATGTTGAAAATTAATCAAACTTGAATTTAATCCTGTGGTATTTTAGTGTTCTTTCGTTGATTTGGATTTCTGTTAGTTTAGCTATTATTTAAGAGATGGCATCATTAGACACTTCTAAAAACTTAATTATCATGGAATTAATACTTTAAACCATAAGTGGAACCATCGCGAAGGAAGCCGATTCAGAAATGCAAATAAAACATGTGTTTTTATTTCATTTGGTTGTATTTGATATATTTCAGTAATAGTAAAGTGAAAAAATCTTCAAAGATAAAGACGCTGATAAATACAGCTTTTCTTATGGTATTCAACGGGGTCTTTATCTTTGGTGTTTTTTTTCTTCAGATGTATTTTGAAAAAAAACCTTATAAAAAAATTGATTTTATTTATTTTTACATTCTTCATGTTTGAAAACCATTAGAATTTTTACACGAAACATCAAAATGCAACCAACGCTTGTCATTCTAGTTGTCTACGATATATGTTCAGAAAGTAAGTTCCGTTTCCGATTTTCGCCGCGGTAGCGTTAGTACCGCAGCCTCACGTATAAGCGCTAGTTACCTTGTCGTTCTGAGAATAGCGATTTTGATATGACTGTTGACTGTTATGTTTGCTTCCTAGTGTGTTCTTACAATGTTCAAGAAAATTAAAGACCCCTCCGCGTGCGAAGTTAGATCTGTCGTTCATTTTCTGAATGCAAGGAATGTGAAAACCTGGGATTTATGGACAAAACACTGCGAGTAATTTAATGGTGAGATGAGTGAGACAATTTAATGAAGGGCGTGAAAATGTGCACGGTAAAAGAACATAGTGGACGCTCATGGTATGTCAGCGATAAGGGACGAATTTGATCACCTCTTACAGTCCGGAAACATGCACCTAGCGATTTTCCACTGTTTTTACATCTTAATCTTTCGTTTTCGGCCAGCCGTTGGGCGATGATGAGGTGTGAAAGAAGCTGTTACAACATGGTTAACATCGTAGGCGGCATCCTTCTATGAAGAGGGGATACAGAAAATGGTGCCACGCTATGCCAAATACCTGAACAATGGTAGCAACTTCGTAGAAAAATAGTTTAAGGTGTGTAATAATTTTTTCTTCAAAATATATTCCGGATCTTTTTTTAATTGCTTTTCGGAACTTACTTCCTGAACATAATACCTTATATTAATTTGAAAATGGCGCGTTTCCAAAACAGGGTTAATCGTGACAACTTAAGGATGCATGGGATTTCGAAGTATTGAGACTTCATACACTCATTTTATTTATTACACCACAACACTAAGCTTTCCTGAATTTTACACCGTAATTTTGTTTTTGTTTTCTTTTTTTTTTTTTCTTATTTCCAAGAATAGGTGTTGTATTATCTTGAATGTCTTATTCTTTATACAAAATTGATATTTGAAAGCTATAAAATGCTAGGATTTATACTAAAAACGTGCAAAACTTTTACAAATAATTTAGCACTAAAATCATTATACTACGGTTTTGTTTAATCCCTTTGACCGTGTCATGATGAGATATATTAAAACAAATAGGAGTAAGAGGAGAAAGAAAAATAAGAAGAAAAAGAGATAACAAGAGAAAGAAAAAATGATAAAGGGTGGGGGGACGTGAAATAGAAAGAAACGTGAAATGAATAAGAGAAAGAAATAGAGACAGATAGAGAGGGGGGGGGGGTTACGAGAGAAAAAAGGAAAAAGAAAGAGACCAAAAGAGAAAGGTGGGATCCCAACGTTTCGCCTCCGTCGTAGGAGGCTTCTTCAGGAGAATAGGAGAAACCACAGTGGCACTGTAACTCGACGTGTAAGTCACGCTAGAGGCGAAACCACGTTTGGGAGAAGGTTACAGTGACTCGGCGTGTTGACCGCGCTAGAGGCGAGAACCTTCTGAACCTTCTTTCTCCTCTTACTCTTATTTCTTTTTTTTTACAGTAGAACCCGGTTATAACAATTTCGGCTGTAACGACACTCCTTTTTTAGCGTCAAATTTTAAGCGGTCCCGTACTTTACTATTCAAACGTACAGGGAAAAACCCGGTTTTAGCGTCAATAACCCCTGATATAACGACAAATATTTACCACTTGAGGTATGTGTTTATATTATTTATGGCTCAATTCCCGGTATTTGCATTGCCTGCAACCGACCGTTCGGGGCAGGCAAAGTTCGTCAGAAATTTCCTCAATCGGCATTTGAATCGTGTGAGTGAAACATCGAGATTTCTTTATCGAAAGTGTCAGGTTTAAAGCGAAAAAGTTTAAGCGTGAACGACAAAGTCGCGATAATCAAAGCAGTCGAAAGTGGATTTGGGTTAGTTAAATCTACGATTTGTACAATTGTGCAAAGTAAGAATAAAATCATGAATACCTTTGTGAAAGGGAAAGAACGGTTAACTGCATTTGTGTGTGCTAATATGACCGGTACGCAGAAGCGTAAAATTCTTGTCGTAGGAAAGTCAAAAAAGCCACGCTGCTTCAAAAACATAAAAACACTCCCAACAAATTACTGCGCAAACAAAAGAGCATGGATGACTTCAGAAATCTTTGAAAATGGGATAAAGAACTTGCGGTTAAAGGTAAAAAAATCTTGCTTTTAGTCGATAACTGCCCAGCACATCTATCATTAGCCCACTTAAAAAATATTAATTTGGCGTTTCTGTCCCCAAATTGCACTAGCATCCTTCAACCAATGGACCAACGCGTAATAAGAAGCTTAAGATGTTTTTACAGAAAATTTCTTCTGCAGAAAATTATTACGGCTATGGACAAGAACGCACCATGTGCAGTTTCACTTTTCACACACGCGTTGGACATTTTAGAGAAGGCTTGGCGTAGTATAACCTCTGAGACTATAGCAAACTGCTTTAGTCATTCAAGATTAAGGAATAATCCAGTTTGTGACAACTTAAACGAAGGTGACGTTCCGTTATGTGAACTTATTAAAAAGTGGTAGCAAAATCAGAGTGACGAAAACCAGTTTTGTTTCGATGACTTTGTATCCGTGGACAGTTGCCTTATGACGTCGGGAATGCGTTCAGATTCTGATATCGTGGAGGACATAAAACAGCGGGATAACGAAAACGATAATGAAATCGAAGAGGAAGAAGATTCATGCGACGAAGCAGAACACGTAACCGACAAACGAAGAAGCTATAAAGTGAGAGAATCAGAAAAAGTTTTGGCGTGCGAAAACTGTGCAACAGAAAATTACAGATTTCTTTCATTACACAAATAAGTTAGTATGTACCTACATGTGTAAGATTATATGGTTAAGTACATTAAATTAATTAAATTCACATATGTGTCTGTTTACCACTCGTAATATTGTTTTCCACCAATTCTTGTATGTAAAGATGGAACTTGTAAAAACTGCGCCTATAGCGTCAAAAAATTCGCAGTCCCGTGACTGTCGTTATAACCGGGTTCTACCGTATATATCATCATGACACGGTCCAATTCCGGAAGTAGTTCGTTTACTACTAACTCTGGCCGTGAAAGCCTACGTATTCATACATACATGTTTGGAACCCATGGTATGACATTTATGTGAATAGGATCGGGAGCATGCAGGAGCGTATATTTTTAATACAATCTAATTTATGAGGTAAGCGCCAACATTTTTCGCGGCCTGACATCGATGCAGGTCAGAATTTTGCTAACACTTTGGTTCAGGAGAAAACAAAAACGGATAATTCTCATTCGTCTATTCTGCTGTCAAAATTCATGAAAATGGAGCATTCTGTTATTATTAAATACCTTGCTCGAGAAAGTTTTTCCTCCACAGAATGAGAGATGCAAGAAATTCTTCAAAACGGTTTCGAATAGGGCAGGATTCTTCGGAAGACGGCGTGAGAACAGGAAGGACGTTGGAAGTAGTGACGGAATATTAAAAATGTCGACAGTTTGAGATATGTGTTCGTCGAATACTCCGCGACTATTTATATATGAATAAAGTTAGTGCAAGACGGATGGCCAGACACCTCTCAACAGTTCAACGCCCGGAGCTCTGTGAGCTAAGGTTCTTTACTTTGTCCAAACCAAAGTCGATGGCATGGAAGCGAAAAGGACTTTAAAGACGGTGCACTTGATCGGGCACATTATACACAAATTATGACAAAATATTCGTGCGAAAAGACGTGAAAAGCTGAAGGTTGCAGTTTGGGGCATTTTGAAGACGAAGAGAAGGGGAGAAGTATCGTTCAAACGTTGTAATAAGTGCGTTAGTGTCATGGGGGACTATACAGAAAAATAAAATTTGTTCCTTTCGTAGTCAGGCTGAGAATTTTTGGTGCTATCCTCGTAAATGTAAATCATGAAGATTACTCTTCTCTTCGCTTATATTTTCATATGCATCTTTTAATAATGAACAAATGATTATTGGTATGCGAATCATAGTATATCATCATCAATAGTATAGTACATCGGTTCACAATATTTTTTCATCTGCGATACAACACAGGAACAACATAGAAACATGTTATTTTTTCACGATATCTCCTTCTATTTTTTTAACTATGTACTTTACTTAGATCTTAGATATTCCTTAGTAGATTAAATTCTTTTTTTTAACGCCATTTACATGTTTGTATTTGGAATGTAAATAAATGCAAAGATAAGTACTAAAAAATTCTTACTTCAACAAGAACTTAAATGTGTAATTTTAAAGCAACAGGATAAATTACAATTAACAACTATGAATGAAGCCAAAATTTAAAAAATCAATGAGATATTTGTGACTGTCGCTTTGCTAACAGTTTTTCTTTGGGGTTATCAGTGTACGAGGGGACGTCCAGAAGTTATATAATTTAGCTAGAAGCCGCTAAGGAATAAAAATACTACCCATATTATACAACTTACGAGGGGAGGTCCAGGAGTTCGTGGAATGAAAGGGTTTTAAATAAAATAAAACAATAAATCTATTTTTCCTTTTCAATAAAAACACCCTTAAGCACAATACATTTATTAGATCTATGAATTAATTTTTCTAAACCATCATAAAATATTTTTTATCTTTCGCCATAAAATGGGGCAAAATTGCCTCCTTTATCTCATTGTCGTCGGAAAAATTTCTTCCACGTAAGTATTTTTTAAATTGGGGAACAAATAAAAATCACTAGGTGCCAGGTCTGGACTGTAGGGTGGATGGAGTATTGATTGAAAGCCATGCTTGTGCAGAGCAGCCATTGCAACTTTGCTCTTGTGAACCGGCGCATTGTCTCGCAAGAGCAACACACCTTTGGTCAATTTTCCTCGACGTTTTTCCTTGATGGCCTCCTTTAATTTTTCTAATATCGCTGCGTAATATTCTCCGGTTATGCTCCTACCTTTTTCTTTGAAATCAATCAATAATACCCCCTCACAATCCCAAAAAACAGTAGCCATCAACTTTCCAGCCGATTCTGACACTTTGAATTTCTTTGGCGGTGGTGTCCCCTTTTTACGCCATTGCATGGACTCCTGTTTAGACTTAGGCTCAAAGTGATGAACCCATGTTTCATCTCCGGTAACAATCCCCTCCAAAATCTGTGCAGGTTTGTGTCCACACAGCTCCAAAAATTGTTTGGACGCACAGATGCGCTGCTGTTTCTGCTGCGGTGTGAGCATTCTCGGTACCCATCTTGTACTGACTTTGGTCATACCCAGGTGGTCATGTAGGATACGCAAAATGGTGGTATCTGATACTCCAACTAATGCAGATAATTGTTTTTTCTTCAAACGGGCATCTTGCAGTAGAAATTTTTGCACTTTTTTCGACGACGTCTGATGTGGTGGCCTCAACTGGCCGTCCTGAGCTGGGGTCATCTTCAATCGACTCCCGACCATGCCACTTATAAATCGTTGATTTACTAGGGCACTGTTCCCCATAAATGGTTTCCATTTCATTCAGTATGGTTTGAGCGTTCTTTCCTTGCTTTGTAGGGAACTTTATCACAGCACGGTGTTCAATTTCCTCCATAGTGTCACTTTTCTTCCGGAGTGACTTGTTTAGCAGGCAATTATTCGTAAACTACCGACGCTATAGGGCTGCAACTTATATACTAATGATGAGTCGCCAATCATAATGACACCTAGCGAGCGCCCCTATCCCCACTTCATCCCCTCCATTCGACGAACTTCTGGACCTCCCCTCGCAAAAAATACAGATTTGCGTAAATAAGACGTTATAAATGAAAAATGGAGTAAAGCGTACAAGGTCTTGTTTGTAATGAATCTCTTTTAAAGAGGTATTGTTAGTCCCATAGCGATTTGAAAATGAACTTTTTCGGTCTGCCCAAGAGGAAACGTTGTTACTCTCGGAAATCAACTATAGAGGAATTTAAATATTTTATTCAAGGTGTCCCACACAGATTACACGTGTAATATATATTTAACCAATATGAATTTGTTTCATTTCTGATATTTGTCACCCACAATTTATCGCAACATTTTTGTAAAATCTCTTCACGGCAAATGCACGTTGTGAACCTAACAGGCGGGGAGTTGTTCGCAGACGGATGCTATTTCCATCTTTCTACCAAATCCACAAGACTACGATTATCACATTCAAAATTTCCTGTTTCCCTGTGCCAGCCTGTACATTCAACTTGAATTAAATACGATATGAATATATTAATATAATAGTTTTTATACATGGATCTTCTCAAACACACTTTCCGCTGCGTTTATGATACTCAGGTGCTGAAGACAAAACATTCATATTTGGTCTAGCCATTTCTAATAAAGGGAAAAGCATTCAGGGAATTAATTTAATTATTAATAAAATTAAATTAAATTTATTCATCTTTTTAGTATCTGTAATTTGAACTCTTCTTGTATTCGATTTTTATTAGTAGATTAAATAGAGGACTATATTAAATGATTTTCTTTTGTTTTCAGCCAGTCAAAAAGAAGAAAATTAAAAGAGAAATAAAAATACTGGAAAATCTTAGGGGAGGTACAAATATTATTACGCTTCAAGCTGTGGTTAAGGATCCTGTATCTCGGACTCCAGCTTTAATCTTTGAACATGTTAATAATACAGATTTTAAACAGCTATACCAAACTCTTACTGATTTTGATATTCGTTATTATCTTTATGAACTGCTCAAAGCGTTGGACTATTGTCATAGTATGGGCATCATGCATAGGTAACGATGATTTTTTTCTTCCTTTATCTTTTGAAACAATTTAATCTGATCTGATCTTGTTAAAATAGGGACGTGAAACCTCATAATGTTATGATAGACCACGAAAATAGGAAATTGCGTCTTATCGATTGGGGCTTGGCTGAATTTTATCATCCTGGCCAGGAGTATAATGTTAGGGTAGCTTCTAGATATTTTAAAGGACCAGAATTACTTGTTGATTATCAGATGTATGATTATTCATTAGATATGTGGTCCTTGGGTTGTATGTTAGCTTCGATGATATTTAGAAAAGAACCGTTCTTTCACGGTCATGATAATTATGATCAGTTAGTTCGTATTGCCAAAGTGTTGGGTACTGAAGAATTATTTGAATATTTGGATAAGTATCACATAGAACTGGATCCACGATTTAATGATATATTAGGAAGGTAAGGCGCGCTTCACAGTGGCTTGTGATGGTGAAAGCTCAGTTTTGATCTAATTTCAGACATTCCCGCAAGAGATGGGAACGTTTTGTGCATAGTGAAAATCAACATTTAATTTCACCAGAAGCCCTCGATTTCTTGGATAAATTATTACGTTACGACCATTTGGAACGACTTACTGCACGTGACGCAATGGAACACGCATATTTTTGTGAGTATTATATCTCGTTCTTTCTGGTTTTAATTTAAGATAGTAAGCATACTAATCGTAGTATTTTTAATTATCTAATATTAGAAAAGGATTTTGGCAAGTCTCTAGTACATATTCTCTAGATGTTGACTTTCTTTTGTTAAAAATTTGACAGTCCGTGCCAATACCCATAGATATTTTGGGTGTTCTGAGCTAGCTTGTCACTGTCTAGCTCTTCGATCAAGCTCATCCCATGAGTTCCATGGAGGATAAATCGGGACTTTGAGGAGGCCTAACCATTAATTCTATTTTATTCCTTGCTGTTTTCTTCTCTAAAAAATTTTTACAGATTGGAGCCGTATATTTGGGGTCATTGTTTTGCTGAAACACAAATGGCTCACCAATACGACGATTTCCACGCGGAATAGCATGATTTTGCAAAATATCAAAATACTCTTCTTTTTGCATTATACCTCTAATTCTCACTAAATCACCCGTAGTTGTTCCAGTGAAACAACTCTAAACCAGTGGGTTTACAGTTGTTGAGGGAGGTGGTAGTAACCACCTCCCTGTTTCACGGACGGCACTAAGCAGGCCTCACTAAGGTCTTTCTTTTTTTCAGGCTGGTATAACGCTTCATTACCAATATAAAGCGAAAATTTTTCAAAGAGTACGTTTCATTTAAACATGATGAAATTTAAACAAATTACAATCTGCAATAACAGCTTCTTACATGTTATGTTACGCACTTACTATTACAAATCATAATTCTGAGAATAAGACATTAAATAGAAAATATTGCTGTTTATAATTAGGGGTACAATTAGTGTTTCCATTTAGATTTAACAACAAGGGATCATCTGACGTCATTGTCGACTGATGACGTGCATTCATAGTAGTATAGTCGAGGCACTCTAAGTTCGCATGCACGTCATCAATAAATTGTGACGTCAGGTTTTGCGCCGTTGCCGGATACACACACACAAACTCACTATCAAACTTAACCTAACGTACTATTATAACCCAACTTCTATTACATTATTTATTATGGTATATCAAATAGAAAATTTTAATAATCGGCACTACAGAATTTAGTAAGAAGCATCTAACAATACGTAAAAGTGTTCAAACTACGAAAAGTAAATATATCTTGCCTGAAGGAAAAAAATGTTTCATTAGTAGTATTTCAAATTATTTACGAATTAAATAAAAAAAAGCAGGTAATAAATCAGAATTACTTTATTAAAATATTTACTTCGAAACTGTAAAAAATGAAATTACATAAAATACGAAAAGAGCAAATTAATTAATCAGCCAATTTTCTTTAATATCTGTCTCTGAGCTTGAATCATCATCATTTAAATTATTAATTAGGGGGGAAACTTCGTCACGATCTAATCCAACTTCTCTTTCCCACCATCGTATGATTTTTGCTTCTGTATGGTGGATGCTGTTCGACCAAGTTACTTGCATAATTGTTGCTAATGCTTCATCCCACATCTTCATGCAATTGTTAGTACCATAGCCATCTCTTCCTACGTGACGATTGTAATATGTTTTTGCAATTCCCCATATGTTTTCTGTAGGGTTGAATATACAGTGGTACGGAGGTAATCTGAGCACTGTGTGTGGCCATATGCACGTACTAGTTCATCTATCACATATTCCTGAGTTAGTACAGCATATTGCCGAATCCATGGAACGACGTCAACAAGTAGATGTATTATACACCGATTTTAGTAAAGCATTTGACACTATCAATCATTCCCTTATGGTATCTAAGCTGAGTAGTTTTGGTTTTCCGCCAAGTGTAATAGAATTGATCCGCTCGTATTTAACTGATCGTTCATGCTATGTTCACTACAATGGATATACATCCTTAACATTTTCTGGTTCCCCTGGTGTGTGCCAGGGATCCAATTTGGGTCCCCTTTTGTTTAATATTTATTTGGATGATCTCCTACAGGGGCTGGACTGCAATGTACTGGCTTACGCGGACGATCTTAAGATCTACAGTACCATAACCTCCCCGGCAGATTGTCTGTTTCTCCAGAACAGTCTGGATACTATTGTTAGATGGTGTACACAGAATGGAATTCATTTGAATCTGGATAAGTGTGCTGTTGTAAGCTACTCTAGATGTCATAGACTCTACAATTTTCACTATGCTGTGAGTCAGGCTATTGTTCCTAGGCACTCGTCTGTGATGGACTTTGGCGTGCAGTTTGATGCAAATTTGTCGTTTGCAGACCACATATTATCCATACGAAATTCTGCGATGAAATCCTTAGGATTTCTCATACGATCCTGCAGATCATTCAATAATCCTGCCTCGCTAAAAGCATTATACTATTCGCTTGTCCGCACTGGGTTGGAGTATGCCTCCATAATTTGGTATCCTCACTATCTCCATCTGCAAGTACTACTTGAAAGAGTGCAAAAACGATTTTTGAAATACCTGTTCTTCAAAATTGATGGCACTTAACCCTGGACGCGATGTTGATTATGTTGGTCTGCTGATAAGACACGGCTTTGTATCGTTATCGAATCGAAGGAAGGAATTTAGCAGCCAATTTCTACTTAAACTAATTAATCACGCTATTGACGCTCCATCCCTTCTCTCCAAAATTAATTTTGTGGTACCTCAGTACGATACCAGGTCCTTCCCTAATTTTAAGGTCCCGTCATGCAAAACTAATGTTCTGCTTAAGGCACCCTTTACGCATATGATTAGAAATGCCAATGAATTACTTCACGATCCTTTTTGTTGAAGTGTCTACATGGATTTACATTGTCGTCCTATTTTGTTCTTGCATTCTGGTGTCACCGAGCCATTATTATGTTTATGATTCAGTTGTATCTTTTTCGATTAATTTTAATTCATTACTGCGCTGTATATTATTACTACATATATATGCTAAGATATATTATTCTCGCATTGTCCTGTAAATGGGCAATTGGGCAATAAAGATATTATTATTATTATTATTCCTTCGGTGGTTTATTTCTAAAACATATATACTATTACTTGCTTCAATTTATTTTAACGAATACTCACAGATGTAATAACTGATGATTTAACATGATAAGATCATATATAATGTTGTTATCTGCCAGCCATTCTTGAATATTGCCTTATATCCAACTAGCATCTGGTGCTTTGTTTTTTAATTTAGAATGATAACTAGCGTTATCCATAATAATCATAGAATTAGGTTTTATATTTGGTAACAACTGCATCGTAAACCATTTTCTAAAATTTTCTTTGTTCATTTCTCCGTGGTAATCATGCCCACTTGTTTTTGAACAAAATATAAGTGAAGCACCTGGTATAAAACTATCACGATTGCCTGCATGTAAACTATATACCTGTAAATAAGCTTGGTGAGAAACAGAAATTATATTTGTAATAAAACAAACCTCTTGCCTTCAGTCTTTTGCCGATTACTGTCCTGCCAAGAATAATTATTGCTGCCATTTTCAAACATCCATGTTTCATCTATGTAAACAGGATCCTGTGGGCTATTGCTTACATGTTCTTTACGTATCGTTGTAAAAACTCAACACGAAGTAATGCAATGTGATGTTGTTCCATTAGTCCTCATCGAGGATCATCTTTATCCACGTAAACCCAATGTTTTTTAAAACTTTTCCTAATGAAGAAACACCTCCACTAAACAAATCACTTTCTTTCAATTTACATAAAAGAGATGAACGCGTAATGTGTTCTAAAATAAATCGGCATTAGCACATTTGATTACGTAGAATGCATTTTAACATACGATTATGGTACATTTGGTAAATTACATTGCGGATAGCAGCTTCGCTTGCTTCATCGATATCCACAATTGGTTTTAATTCGTTTCTGCTCTTGCTGCAGGAAGGAAATACTTGCAGCGACTTTGCCGAGCTTGATATCTTGCTCACAGCGCAAATACTCACATTTGCAGCAGCAGCGACGCGCTAAAATGCAACAATTTTATGCCGTTATGCAGAAATAGAATATAATATACCTCTCTGACAGCAGTCAACGGTAACAAGGAACCGTTGTTGCGTTCTTGTTCAAAATATATAATCAGCGAACTGATTATTTCTTTCGCCTGTTGACACAATACACATGGCATTTTCGTTAATATACGTCGACTAGTTCCGAAAAGAACTTTTGGATAAGCAAAGCAATGAAATAATTTGACGAAAACTAAACAAACTAACGTAAACGAAAGCGTTTGATGTTTACCAAAGACAACCAACAACATTGTATTTCATCAAATATAGCCAATAACAGCAACGTAAAAGTACTGCGATGTGGAAAATATAATAATTAAGTAAATAACTATTTCGTTTACATTTTTAACTTTGATAGAACGAGTGTTTGCATTAAAAAACAGTGTGTTGCGTTATTCATTGAAATTTGCTTGATTTAATAAGTATTATGCTATAATTATGTACTAATATAAAATACTTTTAATTTATCTGTGTGGTCGCGTTGCATATTTATGACGTCGTTTGATTATATGTATGACGTCCCGTTAATGACGTGCATGTGAACTTAGAGTGCCTTGACTATAGACTATAGTACTAAACCGTTTGATTGAAACAAACAATAGTCGTATTCCTGGAAAAGAGCAATCAGTTATATTATTTTAAAGGAATTTCACCTTGCTTCCAAATTTATGAACGGTAGTGTATGTATTAAATCGACGGGAAAGTTAATGCTAAAATATTTTTTCAGTCCCCGTGGTGAAGGAGCAGTGCCGTATGATGTCACAAGTTACATCATCCCCTACTCCGCTCACAGGCAACTTGTCTGTTGTAGGAGTAGGTGAGTAGCTGCCAGGTAAACTATTTTCTCATTATCAATTACCATCTGTCTACCAGTTGCCTGTTGCTGCCAGACATAACTACATACTTCAGTTTCATTGCATTTCTTAGATTTTTTTTTGGGAATTTTTGCCTCTACTTGTTAGACTTTTTATATATATTTATATAGTTCTTTAATATTCCTTTTTATTCGATTAAATAGGCAGTGGTAGCAATATTGTGTCGACACATTCCTTTACGAAATAAAATACGTATAGGTTATGTTAATTTATATAGCACTAGGTAATTTTCTCCTTATTTTATTTTCTATTTTTTTTTTGTTTTTGTCTTATTTTGTTTTAATTATAATTTAATTTTGTAGATGAGAATGTGTACATGATTGCTACTCCTACCACCTAGAATTTTTGTTCTATGTAAAAAGTGTACTTTTTTTTTTAGTCTGAAGATGAGATTGAGAATTATTGTTAAAAAATGTATATACACGTAGGATGTAATCTATATATAAATATTATTTAAATTACTTATCATGATATTGTCATTTGAATTTTTATGCAAAGTTATACAAAATTAATGGGAGGCTAAAATTCCTTTAATTTATTTTTTCTTTGGTGTTACAAAAACGTAAATTAATCTAAATATCTAGGAAAAAAAAATCTTTTTAAAACGAAGAAGACACAGTGTATGATTTTTTGTAAATGTTTATAAATAATATTGTTAATAAGAATATGTGTATTTTTTTTCTAAGACTATTTTTTAAAAGCCTGAAACGTAAAATAAAATTCATTTGTTAAAAAAGCCAATTTTCTTTTGATGAAAATGATGAACCTCTCCTAGTTTTAGAACTCTTTGAAATATTAAAAAATTCGTCATCATAGCACTTTAATATCCGAATGTCGTACTGCATACAAACGTCACATAAAAATTGCAACACTTTGTTAGAATTACTGTGCAAAAGAGAAAACCTGTCTATAACGGAACCTCGCCAGAGACGAAACTTTTTATTCCTTTGCCATTCTATAGTGGAAAACGATTTAGACGTAATAGAGTCTACGTTATCGACAGGTTATGAAACTATAACGTCTATACAGCTCTCAATGTGATAGTATTACCTTAATAATGTAAAAAAAAAACATTTTTCTTATCATTTAATTATGATGTTTTATCCTGTATTTTAGTACATACACGTGACACGTGTAAATTTTCCACTGGAAGTCGAATGCGTGCTAGTATACAGGATGTTTTCTCTAAAACAAAGTAACCTTGATACGTAATTTTTTGCTTGCTAACAATAGTAAAGAATCTATTGAAGAATCTCGCACTGTTGCGTCAAACTGTATATACAGGGTGTAAAAAAATTTGTCGAATAATTGCCTTTATTTTTTTTATTTATGATTTCAAGAAGGGAAGTTTTTAATATAACTATGATAACTAACTTTGTTTTTTTAATAGCATCTATAAGAACATTTGCAATAATTAATCAGAGGTTTTAGCGTACAAAATTTCAGAGAGAGTCACTCACAAATTTCATTTAATTATTGGTAGCCATTGGCTGGGTAAAGCCGTCACATTTTGTCAGAGATATGGCAACTGTGTATTTATTTTCTGGAAAGAAATACAGCAGAACGCGGTTATAACGACAGTCACGGGACTGCGATTTTTTTGACGCTATAGGCGCATTTTTTAGCAAATTAGTAAAGTTCCATCTTTACATACAAGAATTGGTGGGGAACAATATTACGGGGGGTAAACAGATACATATGTGAATTTAATTAATTATGTAGGTACATACTATCTTGTTTGTCTAATGAAAGAAATCTGTCATTTTCCGTTGCACAGTTTTCGCACGCCAAAACTTTTTCTAATTCTCTCACTTTATGGCACTTAGGACTTCTTCGTTTGTCGGTATGTGTTCTGCTTCGTCGCATGAATCTTCTTCCTCTTCGATTTCATTATCGTTTTCGTTATCCCGCTGTTTTATGTCCTCCACGATATCAGAATCTGAACGCATTCCCGACGTAATAAGGCAACTGTCCACGGATGCAAAGTCGTCGAAGCAAAACTGGTTTTCGTCACTCTGATTTTGCTGCCACTTTTTAATAAGTTCACATAACGAAACGTCATCTTCATTTAAATTGTCACAAACTGGATTATTCCTTAATCTTGAATGACTAAAGCAGTTTGCTATAGTCTCAGAGGTTATACTACGCCAAGCCTTCTCTAAAAATCCAACGTGTATGTGAAAAGTGAAACTGCACATGGTGCGTTCTTGTCCATAGCCGTAATAATTTTCTGCAGAAGAAATTTTCTGTAAAAACATTTTAAGCTTCTTATTACGCCTTGGTCAATTGGTTGAAGGATGCTAGTGCAATTTGGGGACAGAAACGCCAAATTAATATTTTTTAAGTGGGCTAATGATGGATGTGCTGGGCAGTTATCGACTAAAAGCAAGATTGTTTTACCTTTAACCGCAAGTTCTTTATCGCATTTTCAAAGATTTCTGAAGTCATCCATGCTCTTTTGTTTGCGCAGTAATTTGTTGGGAGTGTTTTTATGTTTTTGAAGCAGCGTGGCTTTTTTGACTTTCCTATGACAAGAATTTTACGTTTCTCCTTACCGGTCATATTAGCACACACAAATGCAGTTAACCGTTCTTTGGCTAGTTTACCGCCTACACATTTTTCGAATTTAAAACCTCAGAGTCTTATCTGGAAGAAGTTTATAAAATATTCCCGTTTCGTCGCCATTGTAAATTTCATTGTCTTCATAATCTTGTCTTAATTTAGGCCACACTTCATTTAGCCACGTCAATGCTTGTGTTATATTAACACTTTTCGCTTCACCGCTCACTTTTCCGAGCGTTATTGAATGTCTCCGTTTGAAACGCTCCAGTCACCCATTGCTGCACTTAGAATTTGTGACTCCAAATAATCTTCCAAATTCTTCGGCCTTTTGCATAAGCAGTGGTCCATTAACGGGTAAATTTGCACTTCTACATTGCTTAAACCACGTAATAAGCGCTTCGTCGATTTCAACCTTTTCGCACGATCGAGTTTTTTTGACTTTTCTTTCCCTTTCACAAAGGTATTCATGATTTTATTCTTATTTTTCACAATTGTACAAATCGTAGAATTAGCTAACCCAAATTCGCGACACACGTCCGCTTTCTTCCTTCCACTTTCGACTGCATTGGTTATCGCGACTTTGTCGTTCACGCTTAAACTGTTTCGCTTTAAACCTGACATTTTCGATAAAGAAATCTCGATGTTTCACTCACACGGTTCAAATGCCGACTGAGAAAATTTCTTACGAACTTTGCCTGGTCCATTGCAAGAAACGGTAATACTCTTGGAATCCCCGAAATGTCGAACGTTGCAGACTAGGCAAATTGCAAGAAATCTTAATTCAACGAACGGTAATATTCTTGGAATCCCCGAACGGTCGGTTGTAGGCTAGGCAAATACCGGGAATTGAGCGATAAATGATAATATAAACACATACCTCAAGTAGTAAATATTTGTCGTTATATCAGGTGTTATTGACGCTAAAACCGGGTTTTTCCCTGTACGTTTGAATAGTAAAGTACGGGACCGCTTAAAATTTGACGCTAAAAAAGGAGTGTCGTTACAGCCGAAGTTGTTGTAACGGGGTTCTACTGTACATTGGAAAATCATGATGTTAGGTCTTGAGGTACACAATTTATTCCATCGACCATGCAAATAAGTAATAAAAAAGTTGAAAAGTTAGGAAATATTTTCCTTAAAAAATATTTGCGTAAACTAATAGATTACATTATCGTTAATATTATTTCCCTTATTTTTTTTTTTAACAACACAATCACAATATCTGAGTAACAAAAGGATAAAAACATGCTCCTTTTAGAAATAATGAAAAGTCATAGGATTAATGATACTTAAATTAACGTCGTAAATAAAGAAATAAAGCATTTATTCGATACATTTTTTACATACTGTATATATAATGTACACTACGTTGGGTTCAGTATCGGTAAAATACATATTTTTATCAACGTTTTCATACCATCCTTTCCATTTCTATACTGTACATTTCTTTCTTCTCTATTATTTTGCGGAACGGAACATTTAATATGAACGTTGTTCATACAATGTGTTTTTCAAATGCGTACAATTAATGCTGATTCACATTACAATGTTATAAATGTATTCACACCATCCTTTCTGTTTGGATATATAGCCATTGGGCAGAACGGAAATGGAATGTACAGTGTGAATCGGCTTTTATTTATACATACTTTTTAGACTCTTTCTTACGTTTTAGCATGAGGTATGTCTGCGATTTATCGTATTTATATTTTCCTGTATCTCATTCAGAGTATCTCGTCTTTCCGCTTAAATCTTTTCGTTTTTAATTTCCCAAGAAAGAAACTTCTTCGATGCATATGTTGATATCAAAGAAAAATTGACTAATGCGCATGTCTGTTAATCCTAAAAGTCGAATGTTCGTGGGAATGTAGATGTTTATCAAAAGTTTTGTTTTATTATTTGTTATGAATATAGTTTCTATTTCACGTTAGACAGGTTCCACTATACTCAGATTTCCTATACATGAAGATCCGGTAAACATTAATCGGGACTGGAACATTTTTCCGTTATACACAGGATTCCGTTCTATACAGGCTCCATTATAGACAGATTTCAATGTATTTTGATATTTATTCGGTGACACAAGTATATTGGTAAGTAACAAATGATCAAAAAAGCAAATTACTTGTTTTCTTATTTAAAAATGTGTTGGCGTAAATGGATATTGGCTTCTTGTAGTATATCGTATCCAAGGCGCGATAATTCCCTTAACGCGTTCTATTGGGGGAAAAAGACGAAAATTTGAAGGTGTTGCAATTTTTATGTCACTAAGCATGTTTTTTTTTTCTTTTTTCGTTTTTGTTTTGGGAGTTCTGCAGATCCTAGCTAAATCACATTTCTATTTAATTCCTACTTAAATTAAAGTAATTAAAGTTATAGTAAAACCGTGTTTCTTTCTCTTCTGAAAATAAGACTTAACTATATAAGAAACTTTATAATTAATAATTGAATTTGATGAGAACGAAAATATTTTTAGTTAGGGATTACGCGTTCGTTTATTTTGAATGGAGAATGAACGATTCTATTTGTTTGAAAATCACGAACTATTTTTTAGATTTCAATTTTAAGCCGCTTTTAAAAAATTAGTGAACTAAATGCTCATGTCGATCCCTTGCCTTTTATAAAAAAAAAATCTATATGTATCTAATTCGATACGAATCTAAATGCTGTTATTAATTTGAGGTAGATTAGACCGTAGATTTTTTTCTATTATGTACGTTAAATGTAACTCTTCCTTTAAAACTAGCTATATTCATTGGTACTCCCCCAACATTTTACGATGATTATTTAGAGGATATGAAGAGACGTCGCGATACAGAAATATTAAATGTTTGTTGTAGAATAATCTTCCTGGTGTTGTCACGTTGTTTCTCTGATCGACCGTCTTTATCATGCTGGGTTGCTTCGCCGGTGTTCTTGAAGAAGTTGCTCATCCTATGTCCATCCTCTGGTGGTAGTGGCTCCCTCTGGCCAATACCTTCACATTCTCATAGTTGATACTGTGGTCTCCATGTTGGCACAGGTGTTTAGCTGCTGCAAATTTTCTAAGGAAGATCAGCGGTAAGAAACAGACGCCGGATGAAATCCAGCATGAAAAGGATTCGATATAACCAAAAGAAAATAAATAAGTATAAAGTATAAAGCTTATACGACGAGGACCAGAAAGATATGCCTGAAGAAGATACTACAGAAGTAGAATATCATTACACGCTACAACACAGTGAGAAGAATATATTAATTGATTCTAACAGAGAAGGATCTACTTCCAAAACGGAGAGCGTTTACGAACTGAAATGCAAAATAGGGAGAAGCTGAGCACCTCTGTCAAAACAGAGACCATAGTATCGATTGTGATAGCGCGAAGGTATTAACCAGAACTATCCGTAACTACCAGAGATTGGAACGCAACTGTTTGGAAACTATGAAGTATCTGAATCGTTGCAACTACGAGAATGCATATAAGATCACCAATGTCTTCGAAAACACTGACGAAGCAACTATATTATGACGAAATTTTCTGAAGAAGTTGATATAGAGTGATCAGTAAAACATCAAGAATAAATTCAGCTCACCTGGAAAATTATCCTTCAGTACACAACGACCATGAGAACACCTATACTCAATTGTATTAAATGTTCGCTGACAAATTCAATGAGACATTTCGTTCTTACAAAATACCTTTTTAAATAATTGAGATATTCTAAGAAAACCTAAAAAGGAACAAATGAGATTATCTATTGTTTTTTTTTTTTTTTGTAAAATTCTTTTTTTTTGTTATAATTTATTCTCATGGAATTCAAGAATCTCCATCAAGTTCTTATATTCAGCTTGTGTATTTAAATACATTGTGTAAATGATATCGGCCACTGTCAAAATATGAAAAAAAACGTAGTTAGTCTGCGTTCACAAAATAATTTTCTTTATTCAACTTCTAAAAAAACATCGGTAGATTGGTATGATACTGGATAATATTTAAATATGGGCTTTTGCCGTTTTTGTTAATTTTCACTATTCCAACAGTATGTTTTAGAACCCAGTATTGCTGAAATACAAAAGCAAGACCAATTAGTCTAGTGTTAGATATAATTGCATCAACTCCTGCTGTAAATCTACCTTCCCTTGGTAGAAATATACCCCGACACGTTTACTGAAGCACCACCGTGTTTTACTGTCGTAAACCTCTCCTAGCTTTCGACGATGAACAAATTCTTTATTTCTGAATATCTCAATTCTTGATGTATTAATGAATAAAGCACACCCCTACGATTTCAGCGTTTAGTCTCCCCGTGTCCTGCGATAATTGAAACTTTTCTGTTTATTAACATACCACTCTTACTACAGACATGAGAAGTTCTCTTGAAGTTTGTACTTGATTTCCTCGTCTGTATTTTGAGGTATCTTTCATCGGCTTCTGACAACTATTTTTTTATAATATTACACAGAGCACCTCTATTGTGACCAACATGTTATTGAATTCTGTGTTCAGGTACCCCACTTTGTCGAAATTCTCTCGACTACAAATGAATTTTATTTCATAAAAGAGATGATCATTGCACGCCCTCTTTTGTGACCATCCATAATAGTAAATTATAATGAATAGAGATGCGGTCGATAGCGTATGCACAATACATAGTAGTTATATTGGTATTTAATTTAGGTTTAAGTAGTAGTGCGCACGCGTATTTGCTTTAAAAGTGTTTAGAATTATTTTATGGAGCATGCCTCGAATATCAAACTCATATCTCTCATGATAAGCAAGCGGTTTGAATAGAAAGAATCCCATCGTGATTATAAAGATTATCTCCATTCGTAATTGTGTTATATCAAGTGAGAAGTGAGTGGCTTGCCTTGTCGTTATTGCATGACCATTGTTAAGACGGTAGACTATGCAGGTCTGCCAAGTGTTGTCTGGTTGCAGATAATGGTCCACCCAATGGCTCGCCCTCGGACCTACCAGATACACCAATGCTGCTCGGGACTCGCAAAACGTCGGCTTTTTTTATTAATCTTCATTCATCTACAACACCGACACCCACATAAACCAAAAAAAATATGCATTTAAAAATCGACGGTTTTGGCTAAATCAGTAGTGTTCACCTTTACATAAAATTTAGTAACAAACGCTGAAGAGATTAAAACATTATAAATAAAATAATTAAACGATTCCTATTAAAAAAAAAAGCAAAATTTCAGGATATGTATCGGTGTGATTGTATTCAGTTTATGTGTTTCCGATAATGAATTGTAAAACAAAAAAGGAACGCTGGAATTATAACCTAAAATAGTAAAAAAACATTTTGTTATATGTGATTACACGATTTTACTCGCATAATACCTTTTAAGTTCAGTAGTTACGACATCGAAAATCTAAAAAAAAAAGGTACGATAATAGTCATGCGCACTAGTAGATCTTAATCATGTATCTACAGTGTCTTTACTTCAAAAATAAATCTAAAAGAATAATAAGATTATCTTGTCTGTAGTGCAATTTATGAAAAACTCTAATTCGAATTTTTATTTCCGTTTTGATGTGGTACCATGTGTTGAAGATTATACTATGTTCAGTATACATAATTTTTTGTAGATTGCATCACAAACTAGAATCGTCAATGATTAATTTACTAAAATCGATACAAAAATGTGCATATTGTAAAGTTTTATAAAATATGTTACTTGTTAATCTGTGATTATACCTAGCAGTTTTACATATTTGTTAAATTATTATTAGCAGTGTAACTATTATTTTCTTTTCGTTTTCGGAGTTCAATTTTACCTTTTTATTTGACAAAGAATAACAGTTATGTTTTATAGAGCTAAGACTAAGTGCAAAAAAATAAAGTGATACCGAAAAGTTATTCTAAAACATTCACCGTTTTCCATGTATGTAATATAAGATGACTTCAGTTTATAGTCGGTTCAAAATTACACCAAAAAAAAGAGAAACAAACGAAGTGTGTTCAAATATTTTATTTACCACCTTTTGCTGTGAATTATTTATATTCATGTAAATATTTTCTTATGCAATACATTAGTGGAATATATTACGTGTATATCCAATATTGTGTTTCTTTCATTTGTATCAATAAATTATTTTTTGATAGCTCAAATTTTGAAGCAATTTCTTTCAATGATTTAATTGAAAAGTGTAGCAACATCTACTCTTTGCTACTTATAGTATGTTGTTGCAGGTTCGTCTAATTTATTTATTATTAATTTGTAATATACAATTTGTGTGTATTCTTCTATAATAAATTAGTAAATTACTATAAATAGGCTGCTTATTTTTGTTTTAATTAAGACTAACTACATTGAGATTGGAGCAACGGCAGAGGCAAGTATGATGATTTATAAAATTGTACGTACGAACTTCTAATTCAGTTTGCATTGTGTTATATAATAAAAATAATTACCACATACTTACATTGAGATAATTCTATTTGGAAATATACAGGCAATTAGCGTTAATTAACTTTAATTAGTGTAAGACATCTACTAGGCGTAAAATATAATAAATAAATGAATTAAATAAAATATATGGACTTTGCATAAAACCCGGTCTCTACTCATGAGTATGTTAATGCGCACTTTAAAAAGCGGCGAGGCATCCGTGCCTCTTCTTTTATGTAATACAATATTACAGCAAACAAACGCAGAAGGGTTAGTGGAAGCTATAGAAAATACCTTTGGGAAGTTCAATATATCGGCAGCTCAATTTGTAATGTTCGTTACAGATGAGGGTTCGTATTTTGATTTAATTAAAAGGAATTATCTCAACACAGAATTAAAAGCGGAAATCCTAAGAATATCTATGTTGCAATAAATGTGGATGTTCTTAAGAGTTTTACACATGAATATTCTATGGACACTAATATTTAGTACATCTCATACTGAATATATTCTGATCGCAGTTTTGATAATAGGTTATGTTAAGATATAAAAGGCAGACGATTTGAGAATTTGCTTAATGAATTTAGAAGTGTTCCAAGAATATTTTTTGTAGAATCATGGAAAATTGATTGATTTAATTTGACCAATATTTCTTATTTATTTTTGTGAGAATAATATTACTTAAATTTTTAATCCAATTAATTTTAAATAATAAATAAACTGTTAAATAAGTATTTCTCATTTTAACATTTGTATTAAACATTCTGCCTATTTCCAATATGTAGATAAATATGCAGAAGTGACTGACTATAAAGCGCTGATATTGCCTATATATATATATATATATATATAGCCTGCCATGTTCAAATTCTTTTCTAGAAAAGGTCTTTTAAAAATAATTCATTATTATTTGTGAAATCTTTCTGACAGCTTTACTTTCCTGCACTCTACGCTGTATGGTGGTCGCATTAATGCGTATTTGAAAATGTTCCGGAGGGCATCGATTTTTCGAAAAAATCGAAAGGGTCCTTTCGAATTTCGTGCGTCTCGGATGCGCTTCAAAATCACCTCATCTATACTTCCGGACGTGCTGAACACGATTATGAAATCAGAAATGCGATAATACTTGCAGTGTAAGAGAAAATCGTGTTTGAAGTTTGAAAAAGATGTCTCTTTCCTGGCTATTTCTCGTAATAACTCTTTAACTATAAGGATTTCCGGCGAATCGATGACTTTTCTGGATTACGAGTAATAATTGAGATAATAAAATTCACATAATAAAATAGACAATCTATTGAAATATCATTATGGAAAATCATAAAGCAATACAATGTAAATAATTATAATTTTCTTTTACATATTTCAAGGTATTTACTATATGTTGGTATGCATACAAAGTTCAGCCTTTACTTCCGAGATGGCGCTGCAAATGTATAAATTATAATCTATTTTTATAGATTACGAGGAATTAGCACGATTGACGTTAGTCAAGGGGTCGACAAGCGAGAGAATAATATTCTAATAATAAAATAGACAATTTATTGAAATAAACATCATGGAAGATCATAAAGCAATACAATTAATTTATATAATTATAATTAAATTTATTTACATGTTTAAAGGTATCTACTATGTTTTGGTATGCATACGTAGGTCAGCGTTTACTTACTGACTAACTATAAAGTGTTGATATTACCTGTATACATAGTCTGCATGTTCAAATTTTTTTATTTCTAGAAAACGTCTCTTAAAAATAATTCATTACAATTAATTTTCATTTTTTGGAATGAGTAAAATCACATTCTAATTATAGGATCCTGTACTGTACTATGCTTCAATATATCGTAGATAGATGGCAGTAATCATAAGTTTTGAATATTTATTTTATTTATGGGAATTAGCAATTAAAAAGGAAAATTAACATATACAGGTAAAATAGGTGTGGAAACAAGTTAAATCAAATAAATTATGCATCACATTTTTCTATTCTACTTTTATTGGAAATATTCTTAATTAATACAAAATAAAAATATATACGAAAGAAATTAACATTAGTAAAATAAATTGCTCTTGGGAACAGATTCGTTGATATTTTGAAAATTTTTTGTGAAATCTTTCTGACAGCTTTGTACATGTATCTAAGCAACGTGTAAATAAGTGGCTAAAGATTTAAAAACCGTTCATGACATCGTGTATATGTACAACATACTAGTATAGGTGATTTGCAAAGGTAAATGGTATTCCTTATTAGTCACAGAACAGATGCCTTAGCTATTGCGTGTAATTTAGGCGTAGTGTGTAGTATTTCAGCGCTGTAGGCTATGCTAATTACATCTACTATTATCCTAATTGACTTACTTATAACTATACATATATATATATATGTATAGTTATATGTAGAGACCGGATTATATGCAAAGTGGATATATTTTATTTTATTTTTTTATTTATTATATTTTACATCTAGATGTAGATGTATTGCACTGATTAAAGTTAATTAGCGTTAATTAACTTTAATCAGTGTAAAACATCTACAAATAGACGTAAAATATAATAAATAAATAAAATAAAGTATATGCACTTTGCATATAATCCGGTCTCTAGTTATGTCTCCTGATTCTTAATGATAGTAACGTAAACAAATTACGGATGTGAATCAAACGAATTTTCTATTTGGTTGGTTATGAATATCGCTAATTACACTTTACCTTATGTTGGGTTCAAGTCCCCTCCGAGACCGATATTTTTTTGGAAATTTAATGACGTTGGAAATTGCAAGAAAATTGTAATTTTATCATTACTAATAAATACCAACGGTGGTTTGGTATTGATATTCATATTAATATTACTATTAATATGGATGTTAGTTTAACTATTACGCACTTGCCGTTTAATAATATAGTGTCCGTGAGATATTACAAGATATCTACTGGCATCGTGACATCTAGGGGGATTTAAGGTTACTTGGATTCAATGCAAGGGTTTAGCACGCTATACCGGAGATATAGAGATGTTGGGTTCAAGTCCCCTCCGAGACCGATATTTTTTTGGAAATTTAATTACTTTGGAAATTGCAAGAAAATTGTAATGTTATCATTACTAATGCCAACGGTTTAGTGTTGATATTCATATTAATATTAGTATTAGTATGGCTGTTAGTTTAACACTTTACCTTGGTTCAAAAAACTAATTATAGAAAAAAAGTTGATTTGTAATAGCTTTTACCCATTAATAATATATTATACTTTCCATGTTAATAGAACCTTATACTCCTCTAAACTGATTGTCGTATTTCGAGATTTCGAATTAATAATAAAAAAAGCTAATAAAATGTATCGAAATTCTTATTATTAATTTTATATTTCGTGAATGTCAAAGAATGTTACAGCAATTTCCTCAGTGTACCTTGAGGAATATTGTTTGATTCCCTCTGCAATACCGTCCAAAGATGGGTTTTGGACGTTGGACATTCTCTTCTACTTCGCCTGTCCAGTTCGTCCCATAAATGATCCGATAGAGCTGTAAGATCCGGACTCTGGGAAGGCCAAGTCATTATTTTTAATATTCCTTCATTCTCTCCATCAGCGAGGTAGTTTTTGCATAATAACGATGTGTGCTTCGGATCAAAGAGTGCTCTTCCAAGACTACCTTTAATTCCAATTAGATACAGATATTTTGATTTGTAATTTATATAAATTGGAAGTGATTTGCTATCAACCAAGACAACAAACACTATGGACGTATCACTTTTCGAAAAATCAATCATTGACATTGTCTGGGTCATTTGTAATCGCTTATCAGTTGTATTATTTTGAAGGAATTTCATCTTTTTTCCAAACTTGTGGACGCTAGTGATGTATGTACCTATTTACTGTGAATAAGGAAGGTGATATAAAGGAGCAGAATATAACACCACCTGTGCTTTAATAAACAATAAAAAATTATTTCAAAATCATTATAGAAGGAATGAAAATTGTGTCAACGTTTATTAGTGGGGAAAAACGAAAATTTAATTTTCTATAATTATTTCTGTAATAAAGGGAGATGTTAATTTCTTAATCGCAAAACTTTTATGCTAATTCATGGAATTTTTGGTTTTTATTGTTTTTAAGATTTTCATGCTGTACATTTTCGCCTTGTACGCTGTGTACATTTGTGGCTAAAGAAAGAATATTGAATTATTTCTCCAGGCCTGGTCGATTTTAAGCGGTTCAAAGACCCCCTTTTATTGTCAAAATTGTACAAAAATATGTGCGAAGTTAATCTAAATATTCTCCCAAATATCGGAAATCACGCAAACTTGAAATATAAACATCTTATCGAAGATATTTAAGATAAAGTGTTTAGTTTTTGGTTAGAAGAAACAAAAAAGTACGATACACACTTTCATATAAAGTGTTTTTACTTTTATTATTTTTTTTATTTTCAGTTTTTAACAGGATTTTATCAGAGGAATAAAAGGAGAGAAAACTAATAAAATGATTGGAAACCTTTATTATGTATACATAGACGGAATTACTTATACACTGTATGAAAGCTATGAATAATAAACAGGGAATTAACAAGTACGCTATACTCAATTATCGAGATTCAAATTTAATTACAGAGTAAATAGAATGTGTCAAAATTTGCAACTGATTTAAATTTCAATCAAGTATAATTTAAATTTAAACGTGTAAAGTGATTTAAATGGTAACGCATGATTTGTATGGGCACCATGAGAAATATAAAAGCTTTGCAGTGAAGACTTCGTCGCCAATATTGAAGATCCATTTCCCGTTTTTTTTTTTCTTTTTCTTTGAACCCCGAAATCATCTAGTGGATACTCCTCAAGATCTACACTCCATAGAGGTTTCGATATTTTACTTTAGTCCTTGATTTATTTGATATGTCAGAGGTTTTGTTTGCGTAAATCAGCCTGGAGAATGGGTCTCTGGGTCTCTCCATATCGTTGGTTATTGCAAATAGCATGTTCCGAGATTGGTTAGTGAGCCATTATCCTAATTTCCAACTTTCAGCATCCGAAGTACAGTTCATAACCTTCTTTTAATACCAGTGTTATTGTGGAATTCGAATATTCTTTTTAATCCTATTTGTTATCGTTTCAGCAATAATTTCAAAAATTTGTGCTGTAATGATAATCCATATAGAATTCCTGTTTATGGCGAAATACAACGTCGTAGAGAATTATTGATGAATACATGATAACTTGGTTATATACGATATTTTTGAACTTAACTGAAGGATATTATTAATATATTGCATGTAAAATTTCTATTATTGATATTATCTATTTTACTATTTAGTATAAACGGTATATTTCTGACAGATAATCGAATTATGGAATATACAACATTCGTTTTTGGTTTGGGTAAATTCGATTTAATAATAGAGAATGTCGAGCTCATATATTTTAAAATTTATCGTCGCAAGAATTATTGCTCATATATCCAACGAATCAAAGTAGAGAACTTTATGATGACTAAAATTTCTAATTAACCGTAAAACCCATATATGTAGTTAGATTGTCTGTTATGAAGATAATCGATAAAGAAAAAGGGCCGACATAGGAATAAAGCCGGCCTGCAAACTTGCGATTTCCATTGTAATAGGTACCTGAATGTATTTTCCGTAGATGTCAAAAGCAACGGGGAAAACTACACCTACGAACATGCGAGGTGGTGCCGTAATACTTCGGAGCATTTCCATTTTCTTAACTAGCGGAAGAAGCGCTAGAGCAGTTAACCAGCAGGCAGTAAAGACCAAAGTTAAAAAAATGACCGATAAAGACAGTAAAAATAAAATATCTATACGATTATTGGAAGCAGCTAAAAGGGATACACACTTTACGAGGTAAGAGAAACATATATCGTCGCAATTAGAATTATAATAGTCGATATCAGAATTTCCAGTAAAATATGTGAGAACTCCGTAGATTAGTATGTGGTACAATATATTTATTACAGCACCATTATTACGAATTTAACTAGATTGATATAGTTAATAAGTTAGCGACGTATTAAATCTGAATATATGAAATATATTCAGAATCATTATATACGTATGTAATGACACAGTAACGTAATTAAGAAATGTTAAAATATTATTATATATCGAAAAAGGTCTTTCAACACCAACCAATGCGATTGGTGTGCATTTTAATGCAATAACATGATCGAGATTTAAATCGGATTTAATAATACTCTTGCTAAAAGAGTTAATGTTTGAAATTCATCATATCATTACACTGTTAAATTTATCTTCTACCGGATACAGTTTTTAATAAATTTTCACTACGTTCTATGTTAGAAATTAATTTTCGTAAAGGCATATTTAATTAAACTATGATGAGCTTTAATATACACTATCGTTCAAAACTATTCGGGGAGCCATATTTTATAAAATTATTTATACAACATAGCTTCTAGGAAATTTCCGAAGTCCTTGTAAATGTCTTTCTGTTAAGGATACTTTTAGTAATGATGTTTTAATGACCTGGGACAAGTCTGTATTCGTTGTGAGATATTTCCCTGCGACCATTGTTGTTAAGACTGTGAAACATGCCGAAACGAAAAGAGTTAAACGTAGAAACGCGCTATTAAGCTGGCAAAAGCAACTGGCAAATTATGAAACAATTAAAGTTAAATAACTCCACCGCGCTCCCCCATCAAGAAATACCGAGAAAGTGGCAGCTTTCTGAATAAATCACGAAGTGGGGACCCAGTGTGACAATCTTCTGCTAAAGATCGTATAATAGTGGTAACTAGCATAATAAATCAAATGACGATTGCAAGGACTGTGTGGATGTGCAATTCACAGGTATAGCAGTAAACTCCACTCACACAAATTAATTAATTATGCGGAACGCAGCGTTTCGAGAGCACGTGGGCTCCCCATTGTCACCAGTCGGTAACACGGAAGTCGGTAACACGGTTGACAATGAGAGCCCACGTGCTCTCGAAACGCTGCGTTCCGCATAATTAATTAATTTGTGTGAGTGGAGTTTACTGCTATACCTGTGAATAGCATAATAAATCGACGAAAAACAGTCCCAGAAATCGCTACTGAAATCAATGCAGCCCGTCGCAAGTCAATAAGCGTAGCTATAGTCAAACGTTGCGATGAGAAAACCGTTATAGCGCATGTAGAATAAACTGAAACGCTTAAACCAGTATTGGACAATTGAATAATGAAGTAAAGTCTTGTGGGCTGATGAGTTAAAGTTCGAGATTTTTGGTTCAAGAAGACGTGTTTTATTTAGGAGATATAAAAGTGAGTGTGCGGCAGAACATTGTATTGTCCCTACGGTTAAACATGGGAATGGTTTTGTGATGGTCTGGGGTTGTTTGGTGGTACAGTTGTGGGCAATAGTGTAAAGATCGAGGGACTATTAAAGAAAGAACAATCCTATTTCTTCAGGATTAATAATCTCGAGTCCGAATTTTGTCTTTCAACAAGAGAATGACTCGAAGCATTGTACAAAGACTATTTGCATCACTTGGAAGCAAACGGATCCATCAAAGTTATGAAGTGGCTTCTCCAAAGCCCCGATCTAAATCCAATAGAGTTTTTGTGGAAGGAACTTGACCAGAAAGTTTAGACCAGTTAATTTATCAGCAGATATGCAATAATTTTTTAACACGAACTTCAAAATTACTAATTAATTGAGACAATTTAAATATTTTTTCATAGTTTTAATGAAAAATATTAAATTTCCAAACAAATTCTTTATTTTCCCCTTGAGAGACATTCTAAATTAATTTAATCGAATTGCTTTCGATGAAAATAGCTTCAGTCTGTCTCATTTCTAATTAGATCAGTGGGAGGTGATATTTAATAGTAGAATGGTACGCGCTTGAATAGGAAACAATGAAACTGATTGATGTCTAATCGATGTTGCAGGTCTGAAATCGAGGGCCTCTACAAGGTTTATAGGAAACTGATTTCAATGAATAGGCCGAAAACTAATCAGGATAAAGGCGCTGTCAGCTCTAGTATCATGGGGAAACCTACTACGGTTCACGAAGTAAATTACCATTTTAATATTTCACGTTTCAAAGAAAATATTTTCGCGTGAATTTCAGGGGGTTGATAAGGTTGTGTTTAGGGAATTGCTACACAGTTCATTCGATATTGTAACCGAAGATATGATGATGGACAGGATATTTTGTGTTTGGGACAAAATAAATGCCGGTTTAATTACACCCGAATCATGGTTTTGCGGTTTATCCGTTTTTCTAAGGGGAACGTTATCAGAGAAGACAGATTTTTGTTTTTCAGTTTACGATTTGAATGCAGATGGTTATATTACCAAGGATGAAATGTTTCAGTTACTAAAGTAAGTGTTTGAGTATAATTCGAGGGGTACTTGACCTTTGATAGAGTAATCGAAACCCTACTACTAGCATTGCAGTCTAATCCTATCATCTTTTTTATTGTAATTGTAGTCTAATATTTATTTTTTAAAGGGTTAAATTCATTTGTTCATTTGGGTGGGTAAGGTCATGGTTATGATTTTTGTGGGTGATTATTTGGCAATGGATTATTAAATAAATTCGAGACGTAAATTCTGAAAAACAACCTGAAATTACGTAAAAAAGTTTCTCTCTCTTACTGGCTGAAGAATAGTATTTTGAAAAATTACATGATGGTATTTCAGTATTGTTCGTCCAAGATGCTCGAACTTGAAGTGAAATATTCTTCTTTTGAATATTTTTAGCATTCGAATTATGAAAAATAACTTTCATTGCTTCTAATTTTAAATACATATCTCCACTTCTGTCTTTTTAGAAATTCCCTAATCAAACAACCACAAGATGAAGATCCAGATGAAGGTGTCAAAGATTTAATCGAGATAGTTTTACGAAAATTGGATAAAGACAAAGATGGGAAGATTTCCCTAGAAGATTACCGCCAATCGGTATTGGAGGAACCGTTGCTTCTCGAAGCATTTGGAAGATGCCTGCCAAACGAAAGGGCTAGAGATACATTTATAACAACCATGAAAATGTAAAATTACTGGTACTTGTGTATTGAGCTAGAAAATGTTTATCTTTGTATGTAATTATCAAGTTATAATTTTTTCCTTGCTAGTTATGATTTTATAAATAGTTACGAAGTAAATAAATTATTAACAAGAAGTAACACCGCTTAATTATTTTTATTTTACTCAAATCTCAATCTGACATCTATACCTGTCACCAGCTGATATCAACTTCTGCAATCGACACTAATTGGAGTTATTTTCAATAGATTAATGCCTGTAGATTATTGAGGTGTTACAGATGCGAGGTAGGTGAGATAATTTGATTTCCATTTGGACTTACTCAACGTCATGTTCATTTCTTTTAAATCACTTTAAAATAGTGACTCATAAATTATAATAAAGGAAATGATAAGAATAAATAATAAATATATGCGCAGTAGTGTAGCATAACGAAAATATGTTGCGTAAATTAATGCTGGATAAATTATCACAATGATATGTCCTTTCAATTTGATTAAACGCGTTGAATAATAATGTTATCATGTTGTTTGTGCTATTTTTCATACGAAAAATTTATCGTATAAATTTAAATAATTGCTCGACTTTGTAATTAACGAATTAAGGATTAGCTACGTATATATTATTAGCAAATGCAATTCTACTTTATATAATTTGAAGTAGTTTGACTGGTAGAAATTTATAGAAAGATTAGATGATCATTATATCTGTAATTAGCAGGGAACGTATTATACGAGAAGGTGAACGACACCTTAGTTTCGCAAATGGAACAAATCTACTATTAGCTCTGTCATCGATTTCTTCTGGCCCGATGTTCGCCGTTACTTTGGCCAGTGTATCAACCTTCTCATTTCCTTGGATCCTTTGGTGGTTTGGAAGTTACCGTAGTGTGATGCGATTTTCACATCCCAATTGCCTTAAAATGAAGATCTTTATTTTTATGATTATGGAAATGAAATCCGCGAAATTTCCATATTTTCATATAAACTTTTGAACAGGATATTTGGGATTTTCTTAATATCTTCGGTAAATTATGCATCGAAGTTAGTGCTGAACTACAAAGAAACACAAATGCAAAATAAAATAAAACTAAAAAAAATATTACATTTTATACAGAGAATATTTACAATAATGGTAACAAATCAGCAAAATCTCTATAGGTATATAACAACAATGATAATAATAATAATAATAATTAAAATTACGTACAGTGTACAATATATATATATATATATATATATATATATACACACTAGGGTGACAGAATAAAATAGACAACAGGTAAAGCGGTATAAATATGTAAACAGCTAAATTCTAAGAACGAATTAAGAACTTTCTCTTGTCATTAGGGTAGGTGTAGATATATCGGAAGGAATTCGTCATAGTTTAGTCGCATCCTTGGCTAGAGTGAACGCGGCGCTTCGTAACGTGAAATAAATAATTTTTTTAATATTCCGTTGTCCACAGTTAACCGTGTGATTACACAATTTAAACGCAAGGAAAAAACAACAGTGGAGCCGAGACCAGGTCGTGCCGGACCTTGTGAAAGAAGTAAAAGGGTGCTTGTGCGCGAAGTGTTAAGAGAACCGCGAAAAAGTACAGCTGACCTTGCGGCAACTTCACAGAAAAGTCAGTGCACCGTTCTGCGATACCTCCACGGTGTGGGGATGTATAAAAGGGTGGCAAAGAAAAAACCTCTCCTTACGGCGTTTCAAAAACGGCGCCGAATGGCTTGGGCAATCGAAATGCGAACGAAGCCCGAAGAGTTTTGGCGGTCTGTCATTTTTTCAGACGAAAGCAGATACTGCCAATTCAGTGATAGTGGTCGTACGTGGGTATGGAGACGTTCGTCACAGCAACTGGACGACAAATTTTTGCATCAGACGGTGAAATACGGCGGTATGAACATCATGGTGTGGGGCGCGATATGGTATTGTGGAAGATCGCAATTAGTAATCTGCGACGGAAATATAAATGCGTCGAATTATATCCAAATATTAATAGAAGGACTACTACTGATATTCGACAACGCCATTTTATCTAAAGAAGACGCCACTTTTATGGAGGATGGAGCACCCTGCCACAAAGCAAGAACGACTACCACATGGAAAGAGGAACAGGGGATTCGGATTTTGCCATGGCCAGGCCAATCACCAGACATAAATCCGATAGAGAATGTTTGGCACATAATCCAGACAAATATGGCGAAACAACCCCGAAAACCCAGCAATAAGGAAGAACTCGTGGCAGCTGTTACAGAAGAGTGGTTAAATATTCCAAAAGACACCATTAATCATTTAATAGATTCTATGCCACGACGACTCGCAGCACTTCACGCAAGTAAAGGTGGATCGACAAAATATTAGTCTAATTTAAAAATTTTAAAATATTTTGTATATATAACGAGAATAGAATCTTTGTTTTAATTAGTAGGTGTCTATTTTATTCTGTCACCCTAGTGTATATATAAGCTGAAATATATAATATACTTGTAATGACTAACAGCAAATAAAAAGAAAACTATAATGGAATGAAAGAAATGAGAAAAAAAATCCTCACGAAAGAAAAAAAGGGTCACCGTATAAGACGTTGGCGTTTTTAGACATATGTATTAGTGGTGCTTTTAATAGTATGTTGGTTCGTATGATTGTAATGGGGTATGCTAAAGTCCACCTGGGATAGTAAAGACGGGGAATCAATATGCTGGTGTATCAATTTAATGAGAAATTTTGCGCTAGCTGCGTCTCTGCGACGCGACAGCGACTCTAAATCATGCCTACAGAGTAAATTGATATAATCAGTACCACGAGGAGGATAAATGCGATCAGATTTATACGAAAGATATTTAAGAAATCTCTTCTGGACTGGTTCAATTGATATTTGGTGGTAGTGATAACAAGGGTACCAAACAATAGAAGCATATTCCAGCTTCGAGCGGACAAGCGAGTAGTAGACAGATTTCAAGGCGCAGGTGTTATAAAAATTCTTGCAGGATCTGAACATAAATCCGAGCGACCTAGTTGCAGCAGAAGTCATTGCGTCTATATGTGGGGAGAATAAGAGTTGGGAATCAAATAAGACTCCAAGATCCCCTAAAACGTCAACTCTTGGGATGAAAGCGTGTTTAGCTGAATTTTGTTTATATAACACCAATCATTAATGACACCAACGTTTCTCTGTAACCTTAAAGAATCAGAGGAAGAGCTAATTGTACTATAAACTTTAAGATCGCCAGCGTATGCAAGAGCATTACAATCCAATGATAGTACATGATCATTGATATAGATATTGAAGAGGAGTGGTCCCAAATTGGAGCCCTAGAAGCAATGAATGTGTATGACACAAACCCATTGTAATAGACATAGCATGATCGGTTGTGAAGGTTGGATTGAATTAGGGTGATAACGTTAGGAGAAAAACCAATAGCAGATAGTTTATCTATTAGGATATAATGGTCAATTGTGTCGAATGCTTTGGTAAAATCCGTGTAGATAACATCTACTTGTCGAAGATTGTCAAGTGCTTTGCTGACATACTGAGTGAGCTCAACTAAATTGGTAACAGTTGATCGTGCACTAACAAAGCCATGCTGATTAATAGAGAGGTATGGCTTAACACAGTTGTACAATCTAGTATACAGAAGTTGCTCAAAAACTTTAGCACAATTACGGAGAATACTAATTGGTCTGTAGGTAAGAATATCGACCTCATCGCCCTTCTTGTAAACTGGTGTTATCCTACTAACTATCCCGTAGGATGGAAATGTAGAAGTGCGAATAGCCTAGTTGAAAATAAAGCAAAGAGAATCGCACAACACCGTACACAATCATGCATGAGAAAGCTCGGAATATCATCATGTCCAGAAACAGAAGTTGTTTTAAGTCTGTTCAAAGCATGCAAAACATCCCGCACCGAAAAGTACCCGATATTGAAAGAACAGCTGTTGATTTCCGAATTGGATATAGTAGTGTTATTGGAGAAGTTAGTGGTATATCCATTTGAAAAAACACTGGAGGCCTGGAGAATATCAGAAGGCTGGTCAAGAACTGTATTGTTATACTTCATAGACCAGGGAATTCTGAAGGAGTTTCGTTTAGTATTCATAAATTTCCAAAACAGTTTTGGATCGCTAACAATATCGTTTTCAATCCTTTTATGGACCTTAATCGTGAAAACTCTCTTCTATAGGCAGGCGACTCAATCCTTTTCCACCTAGCGTAATAGTAATTCTTCGTTTTCAGATTGATATCCACATTAAACCACGGAGGAAAACTGGTATGTATTTATTGAAGATGTTTGGAGGCTATTTTTATACTGAAAGGTAATGCGTGATTTATGGGATGTCTGTCTAACTTTGAACTCTTGAACGTAAGTGCAATTTTCAGCGTTTAACAGACATCTCAACAAGTGTGCCACCTTATAGTTATGTCACTGCGTGAAAATTTTAACGGCAGTGGTTTTATTTGTTTAAATATTCAACGATATTAGTATTCTATATATAGAAGTACATATTTGTTAGTAATTATATTACGATAGCTTGTGAGCGATGATAAGTGATAGTTGTATGTAATAGGTATATCATCTACAATCCGAGAAGATTTACACATAGCTTAGGCATGTAAAACTATATAAATAATAGTCATAAACATTGCAATATGTTTACACAGATATTTATAACATCTAGATGGTATTTCGTAGGAAATCTATTACTCATAAGCTTTCGTTATGCAATTCATCGTGACTAGTTAGTTTGAAAGATAAAAGTTGGTTGATCTTAACACTCGATTTGAAAGCGTTATAAACTAAGCAAACATTGGATAGACGAGATACTAACTACTGTATCATAGCAATTTCATTGAACACTGGGAGACGGTTAATGCATCTGCGAAAGTGTTGTCTATCTCTTGAAACATATGTGGGCAACAACCGGCTAGCGGGCCGGATCCGGCCTGCTGTAAGATTTGATCCGGCCCCCGAGACATTTTGAAAATCCAATTAAAAAAAAAATTTCACGATTTAATTATAATGTTATACCGATTTTTTTTATTTCATTTTCTTATTTTAATAAATTGCATTATAATAACATTTTCGTATTATGGCATGTCTGATATCTATCGCTAAAAATTATAAACACCACTTTAAAATGCACTTCTTTTAAACGCGGCTTACGAACGTATTTGCGCACTAAAGTTTGGACCACAACATGTCAAAGGTTGCCCATACTTGTCTTAAAATAATTGCTTTAGACGTATTATCCATATCAGTCCGATATTGATAACTAGAGACCGGAGTATATGTAAAGAAAAACTGGAATATATGCGTATATATATGCATCGATTTTTGAGAAAATATGCATAAACCTGGGACATATATCCAAAAAAATTGCGACAATATGCAAATTTTTTTTCATAAAATAACATATTTCTAAACCAATTTATAACATAATTAAATGTTTTTCAAAATTGTGTAAAAGGAAGTTTTGTCTTCTATCAGAATACATTGTTTCGAAATACAAAAGCTTCTTTCAACATCCACCGATGTAATTTGGTGCATTTCTTCCCTCTTTGCAGTACATTCTAAACTAAAATTAATGTCGAAATCGTTTACTGTTTTACCTTCCAAAATTTTCTTAACATTCTTCAATTTCAAATACCCCGCATTTTTATTTATCACCTCTTTAAATTTATCATACATAAAATTACCTATTGTACCCTTAACCTTCTTACATAGCATATCAGATTCGTCTACTATTTCGACTGATTCCGACAGCGACATCATTTGCGTTTCTAGTTTACGAACGGAACTTGAAACAATGCTATAATTTGACTTAATATACAAAAGGTTTTGCAGCAATTCTGTTGATGTTATTATCTTTTTACAGTTTTCTAGAGCAATGTAGTCAGCAGTGATTTCAAGAATTACATTTTTATTCCTTCAAAATTATCGGCGTAAAAAATTGCAGCGCCTAACCATGTACCCCATGTCATAATAATCGGTTTAGGAGGCAATTTAACACCGGGAAGTCGCTCCTTATAGGATTGAAATCGTAAAGGTGCTTTTAAAAATACGCTAATTAAATCATTAATCAAAGGAAATTGATTCCTAATGCCTTCGGTTACACGATTGAACCCATGAGCTAAATAAACAAGTTGTATGAATAATGTTACTATAAAAAAAAATAAATTTTGCACGGCTTTTATCATGTATGATACAGCGTCGGGCAACATTAGTAAATATTTTTTCACAAGGTATACTTACAGGTAAAAAGAAATTTGATAAACGTTCTTGAACGAATTGGGCAATTGTCACATTATTTATTTTTTGAAGTTTTTTACAATAAATTAAATGTGATTTACCTACAATATCTTCATGAAGAATTCCTATTAACAAATTGGCAATATAACAGCCATACTTATCCATACTTTGGTCTACCATGATATAAATAAAATTATTCCCTACTAATTATTGAAGTTCTGCCATTGTTTGCTGGTAACAAGATGTGACATATTTTTTTCGTAAGGTACTTTCGTCTGGTGTATTATGTTTGCAATATTTTTGCAGAAATGATTTCAAATTAACATTGTTTAATCTTGCTAATGATATGTTAGATGAAATTAATGAGTTACACAGATCCGTATTATATTCTTCTTGTTCTAAGTTTCGTGAAGTAGATGCTACACATTGATATATAGATTGCTGCACACATGCGGATCGCTTTAGTTTTTCACATTTTCCATTTAGCGTGTCGATCAATCAAGGTATTTTCTCTCAGAAGACACCTACAACAACAATTGTCATTTTACACCAAAAGTTATGGAATTTAAAAACAATTGTAAAGCTTTTAGGAAAATTAAATTTACCAATTTACTGCAGGCTCCACAAAATATTTCGTCATCATCCTTTACCAGTTTAGGGTACGGCTTAATCCATAAAGAAATTTTGTTCGCTATACTCATTGTATGTAGGCACAGTATTTCAAAACGTAACATAATTCTGTTTCGCTCAAAGATATTCAATGAATGAATAGTTTATTTGGGAATTAATAATAATAAAACGTATTTATCACATCCCTTCTGCTAGACAGTTCTGGGAAAAAACGTATAAGAGAAACCAATGTAAAAGATTTATCGTTCTCAGAATTGTCCGTTGTCGATCTACATTAGCAATTACTAGGAATTTTTACTAATAGAAAGGATAAGAAAAAGCCTAAATATGCAATATATGCAACTTTTGTAAAAATAGGCATAGAAATGTCTAAATATGCAACATATGCAATCACTAATCAGCGCTAATTAACTTCAATTAGTGTAATACGTCTAAAGATATGCAAAAAATAAAATATATGCACTTTGCATATAATCTGGTATCTATTGATGACGTTTTCACCTACATTTCATCAGTTTATTACATTTCATTTCAGTGGGCGTTAGATTGGTGAAAATTTAATTGAAGGCATTGTATATCTTCTAATGCAGGGGTTCCCTAAATGGGTGCCGTTGGGAGTAAACAGTGCTACAGCAATTACGCTGTAGACTAGAAATGTTTGAGAATCCCTGCTCTAATGCAAATATAAATTATAATTGAACAGTAATAAAAATAATATTGGGAACATTAACTTCGTGGTACCGACAAGATTAGTAGTTGCTATGTCCAACGTTAATAGCACCAAGAAATTAAACAATACAAAAACCACATTTTATGAAAAAAAATGTTGCCCAAAATAAAAGATTACAAAAATTTGCAATTATTTTGAGAAAATGATAAATTAATATATCTGAAAGAAATAATAATCTATATAAATGAGATAACGAATGTCTTGCATCAGAAAAATTATAAATATTTTATAAAGAGTACTAGGTTATACAAATTACAAAAAAAACTCATTATCTTTAATTTTTGTGTTCGAACCTTATTAGCAGTTAATAAAACAATTATTCTTTCGTTACTACGCTTGCATTTGAGATATTTATCATCGGTATCGTATAAAACATTGTAATTGAAAAAAAAATTATGATACGCGCATATGAAACGATTTCTTAATATTTATTTTTAATAATATTTGTTTTGGCTTGAAAAATGAACTTCACTAAGGTGCCCAAAACATTAATAAACAGCGATTGTATAGCTCGATGTCGGAGAAACCATTGGCCCGAGGCTGACCTTCGTATTAATATGCATTTGTTCCTTTTTATTTTCAAAAACTCCCATTCTGCTCGATAAGGATAAAGATATATTTAACTCATTATTAAGGATGAATCTAACCATACGTATGGCTCATTCATGTTGCATTGCCGCCTGATAATCATATTCAGTTGTTGGTGATACGTCAAATAAAATTGTGCCATGCCGAAGGAGCAACAAACGGTTAAACGGTAAGCTACGTCGCTATTAATTTTGTGTTGGAATTTGTTTATTATTAAAAATTTAATTTATTTTAACATGTAGTGATAATTAAATTAGTATCACTAAATGTAATATTTGAATCAAATTGACAACTTTATCTGTGATTAGATAAAGGTTAGTTAATATGTAATGTACGCATTGCATAATTATTTTTGATGCATTGAATTTTGAACGATTAAGACAATTTTAAATCTAATTTGTAGTATACTGCGATTTGTGATTAACTAACTTTTTATTGAACTGTTACATTTTTCCTTTTGTTTTCTTTGTTTACTTGTATTAGTTGATAAGCATTTTATGTAAACATTTCATTTGAATAGCTATCCGAGATAAAATAACGATATGCATAAATTTTATTATTGAAGATTGTTTTTTTATATTATTCTAATATCTCGTTTTTGAATAGTACTAATGGAAATTTTATAAGTGTGTAGCTATTAAAGCAACCTGTAATCAAAAACGTGGCGATAAATGTTTACTAAAGATAAATTCGTCTATACAGGATGTTAAACTAATATCCATATTAATATGAATATCAATACTAAACCGCACATGGAGGATGTATCTAATATAAACCTAACTCTCTTAGTATGTGACAGAATATTCACTCATTTGTTACTATTATAACACATGGGCTGAAAAGTTGGTTCAAAATTAGCTTTATTCATCAACGTAATCTCCATCAAGAGCAACGCAATCATTCCAGCGCCGCTCTAACATTTCAATACCACTTTTATAGAACGATTTATCTGTTACCTCAAAATAGGCCTCAGTTTCAGCGATAACCTCTTCATTCGTGCGAAATTTCTTACCGGCGAGCATTTTTTGAGGTCTGCGAACAGCCAGTAGTCGCTGGGAGTCAAATCTGGCGAATACGGTTGATGTGGGAGCAATTCGAAGTTCAATTCATGTAGTTTTGCCATTATTTTGATTGACTTGTGACACGCTGCGTTGTCTTGATGAAACAGATTTTTTTCTTTGCCATATGCGGTCGTTTCTTTGCAATTTAGGCCTTCAAACGCTCTAATAACGCTATATAATATTCACTGTTGATGGTATTTCCTTTCTCAAGATAGTCGATGAATATTATACCGCGCACATCCCAAAATACCGAGGCGATAACCTTTCCAGCCGATTGTTGTGCTTTCGGGCGCTTTGGACGAGGTTCACCAATTGCTGTCTACTCAGATGACGATCGTTTTGATTCCGGAGTGAAGTGATGGATCCATGTTTCATCCATTGTCGCATATCCACGCAAAAATTCCGGTTTGTTACGTTTAAACATGGCCAAACACTGCTCAGAATCATCAACACGTTCTTGTTTTTGGTCAACAGTGAGCAAACGCGGCACCCACTTTGAACAGATCTTTCTCATAGTCAAATGCTCATGCAATATAAAGCCAATACGTTCTTTTGATATCTTTACGATGTCAGCTAACTCACGCAACTTCACTTTTCGATCATTCAAAACGATTTTGTGGATTTTTTTGATGTTTTCTGGTGTTACCGCCTCATTTGGACGTCCTCTGCGTTCTGCATCATCGGTGTCTCTACGACCAGGTTTGTAGTCAGCAAACCAACGTTTTATTGTTGTTTCTGATGGAGCGGGGTCCCCATAACACTTTTCAAGCCATTGCTTCGCTTGAACGGTATTTTTTCCCCATCAAGAAGCAGTGTAAAATTAAAACACGAAATTGTTTTTGATCCATTGTTTTGAAAATAAGAAAAGTAGCGTGACTCTTAGCGCAATAACTTACAAACTAATGAATAGAATATCATGAAATTTTAACAGGTCTTTTGAAGGTTAGTACTAACTGAGACTGACTACAATGTGTGCCCATGTGTTATAAGCACCCCTGTCGCCTACGAAACGACAAACTACGAATTGATGACCGTTTTAAGGCATCGATATCAGATATAAAACTGTTGTATGGTCAAATAGATCACACAAGGCAAACCCAGGACGAGTGTCCCCTAAATTTTCCAAGTTACTAACGACGCTGTACGGATGTAATTATATTCTTGCGTTACTGTACAGCGGAGATTCCATACAGCGCTGCCTGTAAAATATTCAAGTCATTTTTTAATACAATTAAGAAAAAAACGTTTGCTTATTACAAAGAAAAGTACTAACTGATTTATTAATATGGAAAAACTTTTAGAAAACAAAATGGAGTTCTATTAGTTCGAGTAGTGGGAGAAATGTTGCTGATGCTTCTGCAGATGTTCTACTATAACTTAGAATCGATATACAGATTCTTTGCGCTGCCTAAAGAAAAGGCGGTTAAAGGAGAAATTGTGCTAGTAAGTAATTAAAAAAATTTCATCGTAAAAGTATTAGCTGTGCCCGATTTTGATAACATTTTGCAGAGATGTAATTATATCGAAACAGACACGTATTTTTTTCTATTTAAATGAGAGTTTTAGGGATGGAACTTCATTTACAACTGTAAATACCGGGAATTTAAAAAAAAAACAAACACGAGTTATAAATAGGGCTTATGTAAATATTTTTGTTTAAATTTATTTTCGTTTCAATCTTCGATAAAAACAGAAACAGACTTTTGCTTTGTATAAATGTTTTATTGTCCTGCTATTCGTCGGAAGTACATCGTTATCATCGTTTGAATTAATGTAAAATTGAACACTTGTACGTAACTACATCGGGTTTAAAATTGTGTTTTTTTGCATCTTAACTATATTAACTGATTTAATGGCAATACTGTGAACTCGCGTCACGTCTGCAATTAGGATAATGGGTACAGTAAATATGGCAAATCATCTGGCAGAATGACCAATTCAAAAGTACAGCCTGTTAAATAATTATTCATGATTGAATTGCACGTTCCCAACCTTCAGACATTGGATTGGTGAATACTGAAATTCAAATAGAACCAGAATATAGTTACCCGCGAAAGAGATGCTATTGGTATCGTATAATCTTTGGGTTTGCGCTTCTGGAAGTAATTCGGCCGTTAGTTATCAGATACAATTGTTTTATCATTTACTATTCAGATATGTCAAAGATGTACACACACTCAATCAATTGTGAAGCAAGTTTAAAACATCAGTAGATCTCTCTTTCCGTAACTTACTGTTATCAAATTGTGATGTCTATGGAGCACCCACTATATTAAGATATGGATCGCGTAAAAATTATTTGTGCATAAAGTATTTCTGTGAGGACTATCAACTGAGTATGTATTTTTTAATGAAGTAAAGATATTTTGATAACATTTTTTGTCTCTTCTTTTCTAAGGTGTTTTGTTCTAATATGTTTTAATTCATTTTGTACTAATTTTCTCTTTTACCTGGTGTATAACGCTGAGTTCGTCCGATTATAGCAATACCTAATTTCTTGTTGTTAATAACACATTACTTATCTTTAACTTTTATGCTAACCTTGAGTTGAAATTAATATCAATATATAAGTACTAACAACACGAATACTTCTGCACTAAATCAGTAACTGTCCGATTTACGTGTCTCCACAAAAAAATAGAATAATACTTTTATTAGCAATCGTAAGGCCGCTACAGTATGTATTAGATATTTGAAGAAGAGAAATCAAAATATTGTGAAAATCCATGAGGCAACTCAGTTTGTATATTTCATGATGAATGGTCGTAATGACGCAATAATTTATAGAGTTTTTAAACGAGAAGATAGAAACAGTTTCTTGTTCATGTTAAAAATACATCAATGTGTCTACATAAATCTGATCTTATCCATTAATATAATAAAAAAGTGTTGAGTAGTACAGCAACAGCAATGTCAATATATTGTTTTGATTATTAGATTTCTGATATTTCGAGTTAAATCTTCAAAATTACGTTAGTGGGAATATTTAATTTAAATATCGATTAAAATATTTTACACTTATCATATTGTCGACCTTGCATTTAATAATGATTCATTCTATCGAGCTAATCATGTCCCATAAAAGTATATTTAAAACTTAGCAATTATTACTTTGCTGTATTCCATCTAACTTTTTAAACGTGTTAAATAAGAAAACATACAATTATAAACAAAATTCAAGGACAAAATACTAGTTAGAACCGGTCTAGTGCTATAGGATATCATTTACTTAAAGATAATTATTATGAAGTTATTGTTAAAGATATACCTAAAAAATATACCACTTTACGGTGTTAAGATAGTTGATTAAGAAAATAAAATATTTAACATTTTGGTAATAGTCACGTAAATAAATATGACAGCTATATCAATTTAAATATTTGAAGATATAGTGTGCAATAAATAAAATATTAATTTCAATGAGGTTTTTAGTACAAAAATAAATTCAAAATAATTCCAATAATGTAATCAAGTTTATTTTTTTGAGTCGTTTCTAAACTTCGAAATTAACTTTTTTGTTCTTCAGTTAGTTATCTCTTTGTATAGCACTGAGTAACGCAAATTATCAAAGCACTATTCATTAATGACAAATCTATCTCTAATAATTTACGTTTAATAATTTCTGTCTTGTCCTATATGCTCACCTGTAGAGTTATGCCTTACAAAGGCATTTATCCGTCGATTCGTATTTCAAATGTTAATACTGCTTGAATTGTGTATACCTATATATGTAGCAAAATTTAAATATTATAACGCTGAGATGATGATGAAAATATCGTTATATTTAGCTTATTGTCTTATATATTTATAATGAAAATGTAGTAGTTTCCAAGTTTATATTAAAAATTTTATGCAGTACTTCCGTTCTAATTATATAACGTGTTATTTTGTTAATGTATTATGATGTAACAACATAAAAAATACTTCCTATGAAATAAACAACGTTTTAGTCTAATATACGAGCTCTAGTTTACTGATATCACATTTTAGAAGTAAATAACGTATTAGATAAGGAAACATATATAGTACGTAATCTATTTAAACTTAGCTGACTTGAGTGAAGGTCGTCTGACGTGTGTTAAAAGTTTAAATTGGTATGTTATGCTGCACTTATATATGAACCGAATAATTTCTGTCTAACGATACCACCAAACAAGTTCTCTTCGTAAAATTTTTTATGAATGATTTACGTGACATAATATTTTACGTATAACAAGTTACTATTTTCTTTTCTGTTACAGATGAATAAAATATGACGAAAATAATCTCAGAAATCAGTGAATCAGAAAGTGAAATAAAATGATAAATATAAATAGAACCTTGTTCATAGGAATGCTTTTTACCGTCCTTTATTCTTTATCTGTATCTATATCGAAGGAAAACAAAGACTTCACTTTAAACGTCTTGTTGACTAGATTCTATAATTTAGTTCTCATTAAGTTTCGTCAGCAAAGAATGTCATGCCTAAAATGTTATCGTTATTAGTATTATTCAAAAACCATTGATAGTATTGCTTTCTAATTCCTGAACCATGGTTGAAAATGTTTGTAAGTTCCGTATGATAAAATCTACGAAGAGACCTATGACGGCTTTGCAACATTCTCTGGATTTATCTTCCATAATTTCAGAAGTTAAGATTTTGAGTTTACTAGGAGGTGTTTGATGACAAACACTTGCAGAACCAAAAAAACGATATGCGAGAAAGTGCTAATTGGCGTACCATTGTCCCACTATGCATTGGTAATATTCGTAGTAACGTCCAAGCACATTTCGTTTTGAATACCCCAATAACTGTAAAAGTATTTTTTGAAAATTTGATTATTTAGAAGACTAAATTAAGAAGTAGTGCTCAGTTCGATAGATTCCAAACACTTCCATTTATATGCTAATGTTAAGGTTCTGTAAATGGTATTTGTTCCAAAATACGTACCTTTAGAAATTTCTGCCAAATAGTGACCCTAATACTATTCCATAATCTAAATAAATGATACTTGATGATCGTAGTCAAGTTAATGTACGAGGGGAGGTCTAGAAGTTCGTGGAATGAAAGGGTTTTAAATAAAATAAAGCAATAAATCTATTTTTCCTTTTCAATATAATCACCCTTAAGCACAATACATTTATTATATATTAAATTTTTATCTTTCGCCTCAAAATGGGCCAAAATTGCCTCCTTTACCTCATTGTCGTCGGAAAACTTTCTTCCACATAACTCCTTTTTGGACTGTAGGGTGGATGGACTATTGATTGAAAGCCATGCTTGTGCAGAACAACCATTGCAACTTTGCTCCTGTGAACCGGCGCATTGTCTTGCAAGAGCAATACACCCTTGGTCAATTTTCCTCGACGTTTTTCCTTGATGGCCTCCTTTAATTTTTCTAATATCGCTGCGTAATATTCTCCGGTTATACTTCTACCTTTTTCTTTGTAATCAATCAATAATATCCCCTCACAATCCCAAAAAACAGTAGCCATCAACTTTCCAGCCGATTCTGACACTTTGAATTTCTTTGGCGGTGGTGTACCCTTTTTATGCCATTGCATGGACTCCTGTTTCAACTCAGGCTCAAAGTGATAAACCCATGTTTCATCTCCGGTAACAATCCGCTCCAAAATCTGTGCAGGTTTGTCTCCACACAGTTCCAAAAATTGTTTGGACGCACAGACGCGCTGCTGTTTCTGCAACGGCGTGAGCATTCTCGGTACCCATCTTGCATTGACTTTTGTCATACCCAGGTGGTCATGTAGGATACGCAAAATGGTGGTATCTCATACTCCAACTAATGCAGATAATTGTTTTTTCTTCAAACGGGCATTTTGCAGAAATTTTTGCACTTTTTCGACGATGTCTGATGTGATGGCCTCAACTGACCGCCCTGCGCGGGGTCGTCTTCAATCGACTCCCGACCATGTTTAAAAAGACCATGCCACTTATAAATCATTAATTTACTAGGGCACTGTTCCCCATAAACGGTTTCTATTTCATTCAATGTGGTTTGAGCGTTCTTTCCTTGCTTTGTAAGTGTTCAATTTCCTCCATAGTTTCAGTTTTCTTCCGGATTGACTTGTTTAGCAGGCAACTATTCGTAAACGACTGACGCTATAGGGCTGCAACTTAACTTATATACTAATGATGAGTCACCAATCAGAATGACACCTAGCGAGCGCCTCTATCCCCACTCCAGTCCACGAACTTCTGGACCTCCCCTCGTATTATATACAGGCTTTTAATGTGTATTCAATACTCCTCGTTTTTGAAGCTTGTAAGCTCCTATATTATATGCTGTGGTAATGTATAATAATAAAAAAAATAAATAATTATGTATCAAGTGCGTAATATTAAAAAAAACTTGGGTGCAAATAAAAAACTAACATTTATTCGAATGCTAATTATGGCTGCACACTTAATAGTATCACGTGATTCTTTAGGTAACAGGAGCTGGTCATGGAATTGGAAAAGAGTTGGCTTTGCAATACGCCGCTTTAGGAGCAACTGTAGTCGCATGGGATATAAATGAGAAAAATAATACGGAAACTGTGACGCAAATAAACCAGCAAGGTCGTGCAAAGGCTTATGGTTATGTGTAAAATTTTTTATTGTTTTGTTCTAAGAATTTCTTTTGAAATCAATCATAATTTTAGATGCGATGTCGCCAATAGAGCAAACGTATTCGAAGTTGTAGAAAGAGTAAAGAAAGATGTTGGTGACATAACAATCATCGTAAATAATGCAGGAATTATGCCAACCCATAGCCTATTGGATCAAACAGCCGATGAAATTGAGAGAACTTTCAAAGTAAACGTTTTCGGACATTTCTGGGTAAACGAAATTTTTCCTATAAATCTCACGTAGATATCAAATTGTTTTTTGTTTATTATTACAGGTTCTACAAGCAATTTTACCTAGCATGCTCAAAAATAATAATGGACATATTGTAGCGATTTCCTCTTGTGCAGGCCTTGTAGGCTTGGAAAATCTGGTCCCATATTGCGCTTCGAAGTGGGCAGTAAAAGGTTATATGGAAGCATTATTCCACGAGATACGTACAAGTGTACCAAACACTCGAATCAAATTTACAACAGTGTATCCATATATGGTCGATACGGGTCTTTGCAAGAAGCCTAAAATGCGTTTTGAAGGATCAATGAATATGGAATCTCCAGAGGTAGTTGCACGGAAAGCAATTGAGGCACAAAGGCGAAATTTAAGCGAGATTACAATTCCGGAATACTTTTTTTATCTCGTCAACTCCTTTAGAATTATGTCTGGCAAAGCTTGCTTGAAACTAAAGGATTTCCTTGGAGTTTACTTAGAATCTGATTTGTAATTTTATATTTGTTACCAAATTTATTATAATAAAGTTTCATGTTAAAAATGTGTTGGTTTTTAACTGTTCAGACTAATACGGTAGATTTACCAAAAAGACAAAGAAGATGGTTGAATCCTATAACGTGCTCAGATATACAGTGAAATCTCCCTTGAACGGACACCAACGGGACCAACTGAAGATGTCCGTTCAGGAGGGGTGTCCGCATAAAAGAAATATGTAATAGGTACAACAAAAATCGTGTTTTAACGAAAAATGAATATATTAAAGAAACTGGGACATTTAAATTATATATGTGTATAAATGTTTTTAAAATAAATAAGAAACTTTAAACCTAAGAAAAAAAGTTTATTTCCTTTAGATATATACATACAAAGTATAATATACAGCTGTGGCCATATGTATTCGCCACCCTTTTTTGTTTTTTATTCCGACGAATATATAAGAAATAAAAGAAAATTGATCGATGAAAATGTTTCATTGTGACTGTATACAGATATATACTGATATTGCTTAATATTTGGTAGCTCTTCCCTGGGCTTTAATCACCGCACGAATTCGTCGGGGCATACTGCTCACTAAGTTGTAGCACTGTTCGGGGGTGATTTTATTCCACTCTTCGAATGTTTTTGGTTTTAAGCATTGCTTTGTGGTAGATGAGTAATTAGCTACATTTCGCTTTAAAATGTACCATAAATGCTTAATTGGCGATAAGTCCGGGGATTGTGCCGGCCATTCCAGGACCTGCACGTTATTTTCCTCGAACCAGCGCATTACTTCGCGAGATTTATGGCACGGTGCATTATCTTGTTGGAGGTAATACTCTGGCTCATCATTGTCGAATAATTTTAACGCACACGGTTCCAGAACTTCTTCCAACATGTCGATGTACGTCCGACTGTTCATTCGGCCCTCGCAGACGAACAGTTCTCCGACGCCTGTTGCACTCATGGAACCCAAAACCATTATGCTACCACCCCCAAACTTGACAGTCGGGATGATACAGTCTGGATGGAAGGCCTCTCCTCGCCTGCGTCGCACGTATTGAGGCCCAGGTTTACCACAAAGCTACCAACAAAAACATGAATACTGTTACATTTTGGAACCCATTAAAAAGAATAAAAACACTGTAGATACCAGGAATTGAATACAGAATACCGCAAATACAATAATTATGTATTACTTACCTCAATATTTGACTCATCCGTCCACATAACATTGGCCCAATTGTCAATGGTCCAGTGGCGGTGACTTTTAGCCCACAGCAGTCTCTTTTTCTTTTGTTGCGGAAACAACCGTGGTTTATGTCGAGTTTTATATCCACCTAAATTTAATTCACAAAGGCGTCTTCTAATTGTGCGAGGAGAAATAGCAACGATTATGTAGCCGAAAAAGCTAACTGAAAAGTTGTTTAGACGCTTTTTTTCCGGTCTCGCAAAGACATCCGCTCTAAGACTCGCTCATCTCTGCTAGTTGTCTTCCTTTTTCAACCAGTTTTCGGTTTGTTTGTCAAAGACCCACTCTTTTTGTATCGTTTTATCGTCATTCTAACTGTCGATCGCGCACATTTCACTTGTCGGGCAATAGCAGACACCGACAACCCTTGCTTTTCTAACACCACAATTTGTCCTCGCTCTACCTCCGTCAATTTGCGTGTTTTCGGCATTACTTTTTACTGTATACTATCGTATTACACAGACAAAATCACAGACACAATATCTTCACTCTAACTAGCTCAACCTTACTCTTACAACTTTTAAGAAAGACTGAAGAAATATTCAGAAATTACAATTTTACATCTATTTTCTAATTTACTCAGAATGGCCTATAATAAACCATTAAACCCTCATTACCAGGTACCTAGTTAAGTCCGTCATCGACCCTGCTTCTTAGAAATACAATAATATTCGTGTAACACGTTCAAAACGAGAGTGGCGAATACATATGGCCACAGCTCTGTGTACATAGATGTAGTATGTAATACAAAACAATTAAATGAATAGTCACTTTAAGGACGCAAAAATTCATATATTGTTGTTTGTCTTCTCTTTCTCTTTAAAATGGCGTCTTGAAATCGTATTTCTAATTTAGAAAGAAGCTCCAAAGACTCTGTATCTCCGTAATTTTCGACAAAACTTTTGAGCTGCTTGGTCAGGGTAATAAGCTTTACCATAATTTAGGATAGCTTCTGTTGGCACTGGAACCTCATCGACATCAGAGTGTTCCGAAAGTTCTTGTATTTCAACTGGATTTGCAATTTCTTGTTCTGAATCTGGATCTTCAACATACAAATCTTCATCTACGTTCAAAAAATCATTAAGGTTTTCGTTATCCGTCAGTTTCAATAATTTCTTATTTTTGAGGATATCTGAAAGTACACTAAGAGGCAAATCATCTTCTAGGTCAGATGTATCAGTCTCAGTTAACTGGTCTTCACTTTGCATATTAAATGATTAAATCCTGCTTTGCGGAAGCAATATTGAACTGTCTTTTTGGTTACTTGGTCCCAAGCGGCTTTTGCCAAATAAACTGCATCCAGTGGTGTAATTTTCTTTATTAACTCAAAAGCTGTACCAGCAGTTTCGATGTTTACTAGCAGATGTTTGAGCATTAGACTTCGGTAATAAGTTTTAAAATTGTTTATAATCTCCTGGTCAAGTGGTTGACAAGCTGATGTACAATTAGGGGGTAAAAATAATATTTTTATATTTATTTAAGTGAACGTCTTTCGGATGAGATCCCGCATTGTCTAAAAATAACAAAATGTTTCTTTTTTTCCATTTTCCAATCTAGGTCTTGCAATCACTCTGTCATAATTTGTCCTGTCATCCAAGCTTTCTTATTGTATTTCCAAATTACAGCCAGGTTATTTATATTAATGTTTTTAAAAGCTCTGGGTTTAGCTGCCCTACCAATGACTAGGAGTTTTTCTTTTTCATCCGCCATATTTGCACAATGCAAAATTGTAAACCTCTCTTTGGGATACTTACCCCCAACACATTTTTCCTTCTTTAATGTGAGCGTTTTGTCGGGTACAGCCCTAAAATACAGGCCTGTCTCATCGGCATTATAGATGTCTCTCGGTGAATATCCCTTAATCAAAGAGGGACATTTTTTTAATTAAAAACGATGAAACATCTTCGCTTTAAAACTTATATTGCGGCGGATTCTAAATTTATTGAGTCAACCAGAAGAAGCACTGAATGTAGAATGTCCCAAAAAAAAAAAAAGTTTTTTGCGTTTTTGTCACGACAAACCTACTGGTAATCTCACTTTTTTATCTATTTTAGAATTTAACATGAAAAGAAAATCAACGCATTAATACAAGAAAACCTTACCTAAAAAAATCATATGCATACCTGTTAAAGGAATCCCCTTATGCCGAGCTGCTGTAAACCAGTCATAACACAATTTGTCAATTTTAGTACCATCACCCGTCAAAAAGCTTTTTTATCATACAAATTGCTGTTCGACATCCATTTGTTTAGAAGGATTTCTTTATGTTTAATTATATCTGCAGCTTGTGTTTTTCCAATATTAAAACGCTTGGATAAGTTCCTTCTTTTTATTGTAAACTTCAACAATCTCAATGTTTTGTTTAAGCGTGAGAATTGTTATATTTGGAGCCATTTCTACAATGAATATGGCGCCCACTGTGTCTTTTCCGCATAGACATCAGACTAATATTGAAAGCAGATTCAATCGAAAGCGTACACCCGAAGAATAAGAACGGTAAATCCCCGACCAACTTGAGGAAGTCCCTAATTCACGTCAGGCAGATATACACGACATAGGCTGCGTTTGTACCGAAAGATTAAAGTCGGTAGATCTCTGGTTTACTCGGGGAGGTCCCAGCGAAATTGGCGCACGGCGCATTTGAGAAATGCAATAGCAATACTCTCGATATAAAAATAAGATAAGGCGTTTCTTTTTATTTTATTTTTTGTCCGCTTAAGAGAACATTTTCTCGTGTCCGCGTTAGTTCAAGAGAATGTCTGTCCAAGAAAGAGTTAATACAATGGAAATTATATGAGAGCCGGTCGGGACCATGACAAACTGTCCGTTTAAAGGAGGTGTCCGTGTAAGAGGGGTGTCCGCGAAGGGGAATTTCACTGTAGTAGCATACTATTTAATAACGTAAGACAAGATTTAGCAAAGAACCATGATCAACATGGTTTTGGTGAATTTAAAAAATTCAGTAAATGTAGTAATATGAATAGGTTACTAATAATCAATTTAAAATGGCTCTAACTTATTTTTTTTACGTGCAATATCCGGACCTGCGTTGAGTTTGCTTCCACCTTCCTTATCTTCCCTAAATAAATCCGATTAATGCTTTTCATGTTTCACAAAGAGCGTACTAAAATAAACTGAAACGATTAGAAAATTCTATTGGCTTTTTTTATAATAATATATATTTTATCGCAAATTGTTCATGCTACAACAATAAAGGCGTTTTAGAACTGAACTGATTTTACTTCACATATTTGCAGTATATACATCTAAACGTGCTTCATTATTGAAAATATAAGCCAGCATTATTGAATTACATATGAATAATGGCAATAAAATTTGCTTTAGAAATCAGTGAGCTAAATTTGATATTTCACTTAAAGACAATTTTTAGTAAATCAAAAAATAAATTAAATATATAATTTCAAAATATTTGGCTATTTTGTTTTTGGAGAAAGTAATTTCCTTTACGTGGTTTTGAAGTTAAGAGATGGTTGGAAAATTTTTCGTTAATTGCCTTACTTTAATAGCGCCAATTTAAAATCCAGAACGCAGTAAAATTGTTTGTGAAATATACTCTTTCATAGAACGTCCTTCGAACCCCGCAAATTTTAGAGTAGTTAACCTTGTCAGCCTTAGAAAAAATAATTAAGAGCAGTGATTAAAACTCAGTTACATAGTAACATACCGTCGAAATGACTATCTATGGAAAATTGGTAGAAATAATTATGATTAGTTACTAAATCGTTCGATATACTTTAAATGTTAAACTTTTTTATCTAGTTAAATGATGTAATTTTTAACTATTATTTTAATTCAAATATGAATAGTGCTTGGGTTGTGTTTGGTCTATATGTAATAAATTATAAAAGCAGAATTTGAATTTTTCGCGGGCTTGTCACTTTTAACATGTTTTTCTTTATGTCAGGTTAAGTTTTCTGTTTAGGATAAGTCATTTCTGTGATAAGGTAATTCGTCCCTTTAATAAACTATTGTTTGATATGAAACATTGGTGTGATGACTAATTGCTTTATTATCAACAACAATAACAACAATTTATTGTATGAATGCAGTTGTAGGTAGTCTCCGTTATGATTCTTTAATGAGTGCGTTACGTTCAATGCTAAGTAGATTATTACACATGGCGTGTGATCCTGATGAAAATATAAACAATCCTTCGGATCCAGAAAATGACGACAGCCCAGAAAATTGCGAGGAAGTCGTCAATTTACAGGTATGTCTCAATAATTTTTTTTTTAGGTTAAGTTAAAGGTTATTAATTCATTTTAAATGGTTGTTTCAGAATACGGAATGCCTCTACTGCAATGGGTTTTATGGACCATGCTATGAAGAAGTAATATGTTTAACGTGTCATGCATTTCTTTATCCAAATATATCTCCGGACATAGAATATGCCACGATAATCTCTAGTGTACGTATTTAACATACGTGATCTAATGTTTTCGTATCGAGTATTTTAATTTAGTGAGTTTGGTTGTCTTTTTATTTTGAGAATGCTTTTATTTATTTGTATTATATGTAACTGTGTGTTCGGTGTTTAGTAATATGTGGTCCTAATTGAATTCATATCAAGATTAAGTAATTGGGACTTGGATTGATTGTGGCATGTGTAATTAATTGTTTGTGAAAAGTTTCATTCGTTGGATCTTTGAATTTACAAAGTAGTCGCTATTTGTTGCAAAAATTTTTAATAAAACCATAAAGATTTAACGAATGTAATAGTTCGAAATTAATATTTTTGTTATATAATTACTGTATTTTATAACTGACGCTTTTGGGAATTAAATTGATTGAAACTTAACACTAGTCTTATTTTAAAAAAGATCTTATTCCAAATTTGGTAATTCTATGAGTGATTTAATGTTCCAATTAATTAATAAACTGTTTTCGGAAGCATTAAATGTAGTTTGGTATATTTTCACTGTATATAAGATCGTTTAATGCTAACTAGCTGTGGTTTGAATATAGTTGCCTACATTGCTAATCTAATATAAAGGCTGTTTAATTTATAAGTTAATATACTTAAGTATTTACATTTTCCAAAATCCGCCATGAATCTAACTGATAATTTTCAAGCTGTTGGCTTAAACCTTTGGCTTTTGAAGTCCTCTTGGAAAAAAAAAACCATTTAACATTAAAAAGCGAAGCTGAGGTACAGTTTATCATTTTTAAAATAGTAGAACCGATAGTTGCTTTCAATGTAAAGACAGCAATTCACTTCATATGCTTTGCTAAAATTATTTTTATCGTAGGAAGATGATAGCGACTCTGGTAATGACGAGCCTGCAGATAATAACTATCAGCAGCCGATTGCTTCTGCATTATCAACCAGTGGAAGCAGCGAAGGCACATTTCTTGAGATTCAAAATCTAACCCATCAATTCGATGATTTCCACTCTTTCAAAAGCTCCCAACGTTCTCATATGAGCATAAACTTTGACCAGCTACCGCCAGAAGGTATTAACGTTTAGTGTATTAACGCAATTATTAAAAGCTCTTTTTATAGTACTCATACACGCTTTTCAATTCCTGGATGATATATCTCTATGGTGTATTGGTCAAGTTAATAGCCATATGAAGAGCGTCATGCTGATGCACACTGATCAAGAATATTGGAAAAAGTACACGTTTATGCGCTGGCCCCTTTTGAACGTCGGAAATAAGAACAGGATTGAGAATTGGCATGATGTAGGTTGACCAGCAGACTTTGGTGTTAAAATGTTATTCTTTTTTTGTCAATGACGTCAAATTTCATGTCTATGACGTCATTGTTGATATGTTTTTAGGTCGTTATTAATTTAACTCTATATTGATGATTAATATTTTTATTACGTCTATTGAAAGTATTTAAAAGTAGATGGTTTATTTAGGAAATATCGCGGTGTTAGGAGTAGATTTTTGGAACATTTATTTCGCTTCCATATCTCAATGATACTCATCATCTCATATCAACTCCCTGAAGTACAGTATTGTGTGATGAAATATTAACATATTGACTTAAGAAGTGGTAAATTGTAGTTAGAATATGTATTAATGGTCTCTTATAGAATCGGTATCAGATAATCGGAATTTTCAGACGTGTTGCCATTGGCATTAATTATAAATATTTCGGTCATCAAATCGGTAATTCTATAATTTCCCCAATACTTTTTTCCATCCGTGTGTTAAAAGAAGAGCGACGAAGAAAAATACCAAATTGAAAGTAAGCATTTAGAATTTTAGTTTAATAATGGCAAATGAATAGAAAAAGTGTTATGATCATGTATAATACTTTTTCCATTCATCTGCCGTTGTTAAATCTATTAAAATACAATTGAAATTAAGATATTAGTATTAATATTTTTGTGTATTTTTATACTATTTATAGTTGTCATTTAAAATAAACAAAAATTAGCTCGGTAGTTGAATTAAAACATCTGCTTTTAATTACGAGCTTTGTGTATTATAATACATTTAAAGATTTTCTTTTGTTACAGCTATATACAGCAATGATGCAAAGCAGTAACTGCATGAAATGCGTTCAGCAGATGTCAGCACTTGAATATCGTGCAGGCGAGGAAAGCGCTTGGTGCAAAAACCGTCTAAGATCTGAAGTAAGGAATTTGAGATCCGATCCGCCAGATGGTATCCAGGCGATACCTCTTGATTCTCTCTGCAGCCATTGGCAAGCAACTCTAGTGGGACCTGAAGGAAGTGTCTATGAAGGTGGTACTTTTTTCCTATATATACAAATTCCGTACACCTACCCAATGTCACCTCCGTTGGTAAGATTTATTACGAAAATCTTTCATCCCAACATATCAAGACACGGCGATATTGGTATCGACTCTATCAACACGAATTGGTCCTTAGCTTTGACTATTGGGAAGGTATTGATCTCTATTCAGTCAATTTTGACTGATCCAGTCTGTGATGTAAGTATTTTTCATTTCCTTTTTATTTATAGAACCAGTAAACACAGTCACGTTATTCTGACGTTAAAACTTTGTCATAGTGACGCTTTTAATATGTTTGCAGGACGTAATTTTTTTACCTGTAGGACGCCAATTGATTACCATCATTAATTTCACTCCTATTTTCCAAGATTTTCTAATATTCAAATAGTTAATTGGGTTCAAGGAATTATTCATATATTACTTCTAATTGTAACGTACAATATAAACATAAGCGCAGAGCTTCTTATTCGAATTGAACAATTATTTTGGGAAGGTAGTATAGTAATTAAAAAGACGCCTTTTCTTCAACATTTCCAACCTGACTCAACATCAATTTCTGTGCGGTGGCGATGCCGGAATAGAACTTATTTGAGTGTCATTTTTGCATTTAAATTTGAAGGCGATTTTTGCTCGTCGAGTCAAATAAATAATTCATTCTTTTGTTTCACTTTTTTCTTCAAGAAAATTTTCCTTCAGGGGCTTTCAAGTTTTCCAGTTAATCATGCAGATTTTCTAGATGAAGAAAAAAGAAAATTTTAAATTTACAATAAATGCTTAATTAAATTTGCATCTTAATTTGTTAACAGCCTATCAAGGCTATTACGATTCACTTTCAATGAATAGGACGAAAAATTTTCCTTTTGTCATAATAGCTAGATAACATTGCAGTTTGCCGGACATAGAAATTGATCGCTAGATGTAGGTACTTAGCAGTTATTTTTATATTTCGTGGGTGCTTTAAGTTCGTAGTTTTGCCAAGTATTAGGTTGAAAAATTGACAAAGATGACCTTTATTATCGGAACAGTTGATTTAATATTATTTAAACTAGGCTATATCATTACAGGTTGTTGTTTGATGAAATTTATCACAAGCTGATAAAACTAAAAGTTTGTTGTGTAATTTTAGTTTTTGGATAGATTTTAGAAATGTTTTTAAGAGGAAATTATTTAAGCATCTTAATTGAATTAATTCATCGAAATATATACAGCAGTATCAACGTGCTCGAAAAATATTGTTAAAAGTGATAATTTATTTTTCTTCGCAATAGCAAAGTCAAATTTAATTTAATTAGTTTGTGGAATTTGAATTAAAAAAATGTATTTCTGAATTAGATTGTGCGCGTAATTTAAAGGTCTCTTCTCTTACAGTGTTGTTAAATATCTCTAATGCAATTCCTTTGGACGTTCGTACTTTAAAGCCAACATTATTTGCCCGTCAGGCAACATTACTATTTGTACACTTAATTAGCCTTTCCTTTCTTTTATTTATTATCTTTCATTCTCATTTGAATTTTTAGTTAAGCCGCTATAGCAATATTTAATTTATTGTGTAGTTCATTTTCATGTTTGGAAAGAGCAACAGTTTATTTCTAAGTTACTGATTCTGAACCTATTGGCACATTTCAATACATGTTTATCTTTTTACGTTTACTTTTACATTTACACTGTATTTTGTGCTAATAAACCGTATATTATTAAATAGGGTTAAAAAATATTCCATAATAAAACAACCGTCTCATTAAAGAGATCTGTAAAAATTATCACTTAAAATAATATACTTCTTAAATTGAAGATTTTCGAAGGTTTATAGCTAGGCTGCGTAAGTACTGCGCCATCTAGAATAGAAGAGCCAAAGATATATAAATATAAAATTTATAGGAATGGACAATAATATACAGAATATGTATTCTGCGCCCTCTAGTAGAGAGGAGTTAAAGATTCACAGAAATAGATTTAATGTACAGAACGTTACCTACAAAATAACCCGGGAAAGCAATTTCTTTGAATAAATGAATTATTGTTAATGTTCGGACTGAATTGTTTGACGTGTTTAAAATATATAAAGTACCAAATGAGTAAAAATTGTGCCAATTTAAAGGGCGTATAGTAATGTAAACTACCGTCCATAATACAACTCGCTATTATAAATTACTGTACCCAAATATAAAATTGTTAGACATAATTCGTTCAAACATTTAGGTACAAATTTCCAAGAATACGACTATTGTTTGACGGGGTTGGGGTAGAATACCTGTACTAATTACTTTCGCTCAAACGAGTACTATTTCGGCAATCAAAGTGCATGTGGAAAATGTATTAATTCTTAGTGTCTTATTGCTTTCCTCCTTTGCGGAATTAATTTTCTGAAATCAGTGCTCAATCTTAACAATTTGGTTAAGTACTGAGAGTAAAAATGCTAAAACGAAGACAGTTGACTGTAGAACAACCTAATAATATTTGTAAATATTTCTGTTACCACCGTCAAGAGACGGTTGTAAGCAGCAGGTTTAAGGGGAAGCAAAAGGAAACCGTTTTTAAAACAGGTGCATAAAGAGAAACAATTAATATGGGTAAGAGGGCATCCAAACTGGTCACTGGATGATTGGAACGTAGTCTTATGGACCGACGAGTCTAAATTTTAGTTATTTCGTATATAACGGAGACTTGTTCGTCGACGACCAGGGGAAAAGAGCTATTGAGACTTGCTTAGTGCCGACAAAACGTCAAACACGAAAGTGGTAGTGTTATGGTTTGAGGTTGTCTTGCTAGAACAACTACGGGTGATTTAGTGAAAATTAGTGTTATAATGTGGAAAAAAAATAGTATTTTGATAGTGTTGGTAAGCCGTTTGTGCTCCACCAAGACATTGACCCCAAACATACGGCTCGAATCTGTAAAAATTGTTTAGAGGAGAAAGCAGAAATTACGTAAAATTAATAATGTGACCTGCTGGATTTAGGAAGGGCTAGACAGCGATAACCTGAGAACATCCAACATAGATGAGAATATTTTACAGAACGCATGACAACAAATTGTGGCGGACTTTCTCGACAAATTGTTTCTAAGAATGCCTAAAATTTGTGCAGTGGTTATCAAAGTCAAAGAAGGTCATATCGACGAAAATAAACTTAGGAGCTAAATAATGCATAAACATTATTATGTTTGAATTAATTTACTTTGATTTGATGACAGTCACTTATGTTGTATAATTTCATTAATAATCATAATAAAATTTGACTGTATCTGAGTTTTTGTAAAATCCGTTGATGCTTCCAAACTTTTGGACGGTAGTGCATATACGATATGTAATATGGCTTTTGTGAATACGTAATTTCTGTTTTGTATAAAAAAAATTGACAAAACAATTTCTATTGTGTTTGTCTCGTGTTACTCCTGTTTTTAAGTCCAGATCGAGGAATAACATTCGGAATTATCGCCCGATATCTATATTATGTAACTTTGCTCTTGAAATTATCTTATATAAACATATATATTCGCACGTTGCTGCTAAACTGTCCCCGGTGCAACATGGTTTTATTAAAGGCAGATCAACAGTGTGCGCATTTTCCAATGATGTGTCTGAGGCTTTAGATCTACATCTTCAGACAGATGTCATTTATACAGATTTCGCTAAGGCTTTCGATAGCGTTATCATCAAACCCTTTACCCTTTACCTAAACTGAATATGTGGGGTATCTCTGAGGATCTGATGTTGTTGCTGCAATCCTATTTGAGTGGACGTACCAATTACGTTGAATACCGTGGTTTTCGATCCGGCTTATATCAGTCCCTTCAGGTATGCCACAGGGCTCTGTTCTTGGACCACTCCTATCTATTATTTTCATCAATGACCTTCCTGACCGGCTTAGATCTAAATGCTTACTATACGCCGATGACCTTAAAATTTTTCGTAGAATATACTCCACTGCAGATTGTGACATTTTGCAGGGTGACCTGCTATCTATTTACGTTTTGTGTGTAGACGTTTGCCCGTAGAACTGATTCAGTGGGGTATGCGTACTATGTTGGCGGGTGTACTTTTAACGCGTTGTGAGGAGTGCAGAGATCTTGGTATATTTTTTGTTACTAAGCTAACATTTAACAAGCATATTGTAAATATTTATATCAACAGTCTCTTAAAACGTTAAACTCTCTGTTTCGTAATGCTACGCACGTGAGTAGTGATGCCATTGCTGCTGCATATAATGTATTAGCTCGAGCGAGATTGGAGTATGGTTCTATTGTGTGGAATTCGGGATATCATGAATATATTAATTTAGTTGAGATGGTACAGCGTAAATTCTTGAAAACCTTATATTTCCGTAAACACCACGTGTTTTTGCAACATGGTTATCTATATACTAATCTTCAAAAGAATTTGCATTTATTTCCTTGGCGGATCGTCGTGTTGTATCACAAATAATTTTTGCACATAGAATTGTAAATGGTGATTTGCAAGTTCCGGATTTGCTGTCCCTTTCGAATTTTTATATACCGAGACTTAACACTAGGAATACATTAACTTTTTATCTTCCCATGGCTAACACGCGCCACCATTCTCAGTCACCAATTATGTCAATATGTAACAGTGCTAATGTATATGCATCTAGATTTGATTTGTTTAACATTTCTATCAATACTTTGAGGCAACTTTTGTTAGAGCAGTTTTCTGTTGCTTAAGAAATTTTTGCATTTTCATTTGCTATTGTCTTTTTTTTTTGGTATTACACATTTACTCTTGTTTCTTAATAGTTATCATGGTACAATGATCCTGTAATAAGCTGTATGCTGTAATAATTATTATTATTACACTTTTCTTTTTATTAATTTTGATGTAAATAGTAGTCGTGTTTTGGTATAATAAAATCCCAATTTAACGAGCTTTTTCGGAGTTTATTCATTTGTTAAATCAAAGTTCTGCTGTATATAGAAGTTTGGTGTACGGAGAGCTGATTTTCGTAGCATTAATAAATATTTCACAGAATAACATGCGATAAATAGTTTTTTTGAACAAGGTTACATTTGACATGGTTAATATATGTAGAAAGGTGAGTTCCACAGGAACTAATATTGAAACCATTATTATTCATTATGCGCATGTATAATGTAGTTAGCACCCTTCAAGATGACAACGTTACTGTGGTAAATAGTGACCGAGATGTTGAGATATTTAATAGGTCAGTTAGTCAACAACTGCCTTTACTATCTAGTCGATTGACAGAAATAATTTTAAAATCAATTCTGGAGCAGTCTAAAGTAATTTCCATCTCTTCATTAACCACTAACATAAAGAAGAGTCTGTTTAAATTGAATGATAAGGATATGCATGTTATAATTTCATATTATCGATAATGTAATGAACCGTTGGTGCATTTAAATATTTCAAAGGTAGATTTGTAGGTCAATGAAAATAACGAATGAGATGAGATGTCTTTTCCAATAACAAGGTCTACCCCATTAAACGTTTAACTCGTGGGAAGATTCGATTCATTGTACGACGACATTGTGTGCTGCTTTAATACATCCATATACAGTGAAATCTTCCTTGAACGGACACCAACGGGACCAACTGAAGACGTCTATTCAGGAGGGGTGTCCGCATAAAAGAAATATGTAGTAGATACAACAAAAATCGTGTTTTAACGAAAAATGAATATATTAAAGAAACTGAGACATTTAAATCGTATATGTATATAAATGTTTTTAAAATAAATAAGAAACTTTAAACTTAAGAAAAAAAAGTTTATTTCCTTTAGATATATACATACATAACTATATAGATGTAGTATGTAATACAAAACAATGAAATGAATAGTAACTTTAAGGACGCAAAAATTCATATATTGTTGTTTGTCTTCTCTTTCTCTTTAAAATGACGTGTTGAAATCGTATTTCTAATTTAGAAAGAAGCTCCAAAGACTCTGTATCTCCGTGATTTTCGACAGAACTTTTGAGCTGCTTGGTCAGGGTAATAGCTTTACCATAATTTGGGATAGCTTCTGTTGGCACTGGAACCTCATCGACATCATAATCTTCCGAAAGTTCTTGTATTTCAACTGGATTTGCAATTTCTTGTTCTGAATCTGGATCTTCAACATACAAATCTTCATCTACGTTCAAAAAATCATTAAGGTTTTCATTATCCGTCAATTTCAATAAATTCTTATTTTTGAGGATATCTGAAGGTACACTAAGAGGCAAATCACCTTCTAGATCAGATGTATCAGCCTCAGTTAACTGGTCTTCACTTTGTATACTTATATGATTAAATCCTGCTTTGCGGAAGTAATTTTGAACTGTCTCTTTGGTTACTTGGTCCCAAGCGGTTTTTGCCAAATAAACTGCATCCAGTGGTGTAATTTTCTTTATTAACTCAAAAACTGTACCAGCAGTTTCAATGTTTACTAGAAGATGTTTGAGTATTAGACTTCGGTAATAAATTTTAAAATTCTTTATAATCCCCTGGTCAAGAGGTTGAGAAGCTGATGTACAATTAGGAGGTAAAAATAATATTTTTATATTATTTAAGCGAACGTCTTTCGGATGAGATCCCGCATTGTTTAAAAATAACAAAATGTTTCTTTTTTCTTTAGTCATTTTCCAATCTAGGTCTTGCAACCACTCTGTCATAATTTGTCCTGTCATCCAAGCTTTCTTATTGTATATCCAAGTTACAGGCAGGTTATTTATATTAATGTTTTTAAAAGCTCTGGGCTTAGCTGCCCTACCAATGACTAGGAGTTTATCTTTTTCACCCGCCATATTTGCACAATGCAAAATTGTAAACCTTTTTTTGGGATACTTACCCCCAACACATTTTTTCTTCTTTAATGTGAGCGTTTTGTCGGGTAGAGCCCTAAAATACAGGCCTGTCTCATCGGCATTATAGATGTCTCTCGGTGAATATCCCTTAATCAAAGAAGGACATTTTTTTAAAAACGATGAAACATCTTCAGTATTAACCGAAGCTCCTTCTCCCGAAATCGCTTTAAAACTTATATTGCGGCGGATTCTAAATTTATTGAGCCAACCAGAAGAAGAACTGAATGTAGAATGTCCCAAAGAAGCGGCATTTCTCTTGCTTTACATCGTATTAGCGGACCTAAAAAAAAAATAAGTTTTTTGCATTTTTGTCACGACAGATCTATTGGTAATCTCCCTTTTTTTATCTATTTTAGAATTTAATATGAAAAGAAAATCAACGCATTAATAAAAGAAAACCTTATCTAAAAAAATCATATGCATACCTGTTAAAGGAATCCCCTTATGCCGAGCTGCTGTAAATCAGTCATAACACAATTTGTCAATTTTAGTACCATCACCCGTCAAAAAGCTTTTTTATCATACAAATTGCTGTTCGACATCCATTTGTTTAGAAGGATTTCTTTATGTTCAATTATATCTGCAGCTTGTGTTTTTCCAATATTAAAACGCTTGGATAAGTTCCTTACACTTAATTTCTCTTTATTGTACAATTCAACAATCTCAATTTTTTGTTTAAGCGTGAGAATTTTTCTATTTGGAGCCATTTCTACAATGAATGTGTCGCCCACTGTGTCTTTTCCGTATAGACATCAGACTGATATTGAAAGCAGATTCAATCGAAAACGTACACCCAAAGAATAAGAACGGTAAATCGCCGACCAACTTGGGAATGCCCCTAATTCACGCCGGGCAGAAATGCACGACATAGGCTGCGTTTGTACCGAAAGATTAAAGTCGGTAAATCTCCGGTTTACTCGGGGAGGTCCCAGCGAAATTGGCGCGTGGCGCGATTGAGAAATGCAATAGCAATACTCTCGATATAAAAACAAGATAGGCGTTCCTTTTTATTTTATTTTTTAAGAGAACAATTTCTCGTGTCCGCGTCCGTTCAAGAGAATGTCCGTCCAAGAAAGAGTTAATACAATGGAAATTATATGAGAGCCGATCGGCACCATGAGAAATTGTTCGTTTAAGGGAGGTGTCCGTGTAAGAGGGGTGTCCGCGAAAGGGAATTTGACCGTATATATTTTTTTTTCAAGAAAATTTTGGGCCGCTGTTCGATGGTGGTTTTTGATATAGGGCGTCTTTAAAGCGTATGATTGTACACGCCAACTTTAAAATTGCACTTAAAACACGCGTTGGGTGAAATGGAATCGGATAATATTATGTCGTACTGTTAGTGTTTTAAAAACGGTAGGGTTGTTAAATGACCACGAATAATAGTATTTCAGTTTAATGCTAAAATAGAAGCTAGGATGAATTAAACTCGTGCCACGAATTCAATACATTCCGGTCTTTTATTTATTGTAAGTCAGCCGTTGTAACAGAATTTAATACTCATGGTTCGTGATTTTTATTAAGTTAATGATGAACTAATTTTGTTACGGGATTACCGGCCTTTAACCGCCTCTTTCTCGCAAGATCCGGACAATTAAGATAAAGGAAAAGGAAACGCGATACTTCTTTTTACGATCATCATATCGCCTACACTTTCTTTACGACTGTTAAAATGGCGGTTGCTGCAATAACTCACCGGAACACTGAACTGCATTTCTGGCTAATTTGTAGCCGACCATTTTTTGTCAAAAACCTACTTACGCTTCCATTTTCTGTGAGCTTTGCGGATGTTCTATTAGTCCCGCGTTTCAATTTCTAGAGACCTTAATACAGAGCACGCTAGCTGCTCCTTTTTATTTCGTAATTTAATATCCTTACGGAGTTGTTTGAGCCGATTGGCGGTAGTGATGGTAAGAACTGTATAGTAATATACTTTCAATATTGAAATTACATTTCAAATCTCACTTTTTTTTACGAATAAAAAATATTTTGGGGAATATATGAGTTTTAGGTTTCATTTTCCGTGTGGTATTTCCGTGTATAATGAGTTTGTTTGATCAAGATTTTCAGCATTTATTTTTAAAACAATATATCCGCTCAGTGTAGTGTATATGCAGTTTCTAATACATTTTATAACATATTTCTACTTGACCTTCGCCTGTACTTCATGACTGGCTCGTATCTTCTAGCAGTAGTTTCCAAACATGCTGTCATTTCATTTTTGCTTGTAGTTGATTTAATCACATCACAAGATTGTCTGGAAAGAAAATCAGATATGAATGAAGCTAGTCTATTTTATCTGCCTTGCAATTCTGATAAGAAGCATTGTCATTGTTGAATAACTCAATCGCTTAAGAAATCTATTAATAATTGTCAAACGATAATTATCACTTACAGGACAACATACAAACAATTGGTGCAGTTGCATTTCATAAAAATTAACATAAACAAATATTCTATGAGTATATTTTACTGAAATTGGTGACCATATGGAATATAGGCGATTTGGCCAAGATATTTGTATTGTGCCTACGCGCCACGAGAAAATCAAGCGATTGTGTGTAACGTGGTGGTACTCAGAAATCGTCATAAGCTAATAACGATGGTGAATCTATTTCATTAGATAACAGGTTAAATAAAAATCTTGCGCTGTTTTTATGGCGACGATCTTCTAATGAACTAAAATTATGTTGCTGCAGCAATGTTACATAATCTAAACCATGATCCGGGTAAGTACCGCTAGCCTCATAGCTAAGGTATTTGAGGAACCGCCTTTGTACACGTTCAACTGAAATCACCTGATACGTGTAGTAGGGATACCAAATTAAGTTGACATATTCCAATTTAGATCGAACAAGAGTGCAGTACAGAGTCCTTATCACTGAGATGTCACGAAAGGCGTGACAAGTTCTTATTAGAAAACCCAAAGATTTAGATGCAGAAAGACATATAGCAGATATGTAATCAGAAAAACATAGTTTCGTGTCAAAAAGTACTCCCAAATCCTCACTTTTTCAGTTCTTGCAATAAATGTAGAATCAACAGAGTAATTAAAAATGATCGGATTAGAGCGTCTGGTATAAGAGATCACTAAACATTTGCCAATATTAAGAGATATGCCATTCAGAGTACACCAATCATTAATAAGGGTAAGGTAAATCTGCAACTTAACAAAATCAACTAGCGAATCGATAACTGTTACGTTCTCCTGGTTTGAAGAACAACGCCGCTGTAGCCTGCTCGTAATTTCCTAAATTACTTGACCAATACTTACTTGTAGAGTATGTTCGCTTATTTACTAGAGGAAAGGTTGTACAGTGAAACTCAATGCGCATGCGCAAAAAATATATTTAAAAATAAAATGTGTACACGGTTTCCACTCTTGCCTATGTACATGTACGATGTACGTAAGATATATATATTTGCAATAATTGCAGTTATTCGAGCTCTCTTATACATGTAATGTACATTAGCATGTGTATATGTATTTTCATTGGTGGCAACATAAAGTAATGCCTCAGCATGTACTTTGCAAAGCTATGTCTTAATTCTGTTTAAAAGGTTAAACTCTTATATGCTTCCGCTGAAGCTTTGTTAGAGGCATGTACTAATGCCTCTATCTGTTTGCATGCACCACTACCTTTTTATAGGGGAGCCAACCCTATTTATTTCTTAAATTTATAAGCGCACCTCGGTGCGATGCTTATTTATATGTCCCTTTCCGGGAGCCTAATATACTTTCCTTGTTTTAAATTTGCCTAAGGGACTTGGCCCTGTATTATTGGCATGTATTTGTACTTGAACCAAATACGTTCGTTATATTCACAGTTATAGGGGAACCCACCCTATCTCTTAGAGCTTGAACGCCTGGTCGAGGGCGACAGTAGCGATAATAGCCGATCTCAATACAAAAGTAATGTCACAGCTACCCAGGCGTTCTCGTTTGAAATATTACGCTATGTGCAATCTTTAGCTCTCTACTACTGCGCCCCAAAGAAGGGAAAAAGCCAGTAACCAGCAAATGTGCGAACTGCGCACCGACAAGTAAAACGGAGCGATGATGCCGACATTACATAAGAAAACTGGTCCGTGACACTCGTCCGCTACGACGAGCAACTAAATGAAAAAATTTCTAAGTCCCGATACGACAAGGACCGAACAAACGTACAAAAGACAACGGGCGCTGCGGCCGCAACGACCGTCAGCAAGAAGCGGAGTGATCGTACTTATAGAAGATGTCTATACATGCGCGCCGACAATATCACCAAAATAATTTCCGACACAAACTTAACCGAAGACTAAAAATATGTATAGACGACAATGGACACAGTAGCCTCGACGTACGATGATAGAAAATCGAGAATTTATACTTATTAAAAAAATCTATACATGCGATTCGACGACGTTACCAAATGACTCCCGCCAGAAATAAATGTATAGACAACGTCCTCGACGATTCCCGCCAAAACTAGAAAATCTTAGAAATCTCTAATAATCATACGACGACGTTACTGTACACGTTACAACGAGGTACGAAAGGTGACCGAGAGTACACGATCGCTAATACCTCGACCGTCGCGCGGGAGACGACTGCCTATGCTTGTGTACCTTAAATTTTAAGAAAACTCCCATTACATATTCGACGACGTTGCAGTGAATGATTTTTAAATTAGGCAGTTTTAGCTAGCGTAATGCGAATGGCTGACTTGCATACATATACGTTGCATAATGTACATACATATTAAAATAAAATTGGATATAAGAGAGCAAAATAAATAAATATAAAAATGAAAATAAAGTAATATTCTAAATGAAAATAAGGTAATAAGGGTAACCCATACGGTTGCAAAGAAGATAAAATAATATAAAATACATAGTAGTAAAAAATTGATAAAACAGAAAAAACAATGTTAAGTCCTTAACAATAACATTGTAGATTTTAAGATCATCCGCGTATGCTAAAGCGTCACATTGCAATTTATCGAGCAAATCATTCAGAAAAATGTTAAATAAGAGTGGTCCGAGATTAGAACCCTGCGGAACTCCAGATAGTATTCGGAAGCGAGTGGACGAATAACCATTATAAAAAACGTAACCACTCCTTACAAAGAGGTAAGATAAAATCAGTTTCACCAACGAAGGGCAGAAGCCAATACCTTCTAATTTAGCACAAAGTAACTTGTGATTAATACGGTCAAATGCCCTACCAAAGTCAGTATAGACAACATCGACCTGTCCTCGCTGGTCCAATACTCCAGCTATATACTGGGTGATATTTCCCAAGTTGGCAGCTGATATAAATCCATGTTGATGGATTGACAAAAGTGGTGTAACATTAAAAAGAATATTATTATATAAAATATGTTCAAATAGCTACAATGTTTATAGGTCTGTAATTCCCAATGTTAGCCCGGTCACCTCCCTTTAATACTGGCACTATTTTACTAGTTTAGTTAATAGAAATGTGGAACTTTTAATAATTAAATTGTATAGTATACACAGTGAATACGCAAAGATAGAGGCACATCACCCGATGTCATATCATTAATAAGCCTTGAAGCACTCTTCAGCACCTCATCCTCAGTAATAAAGTATACACCAAAAGAGGGACAGTTACTATTTACAGTTTGTGGAACCAATGTGCCGGCACCAAATGAATTAGAAAAATGACATGCAAAACTATTAACGATGGCTTCAGTTTGAGTTAGTTGCTCGTCGTTGTGGAACATGCGCCCAGGGATCCTTGAAGTTGTCCTCCGACCACCAACAAATGTCCAAAAGGCCTTGGGATAAACCTTGATATTCTATCTATTCGCAAGCTTTCACAGCGAGCGCAACTTTTATATGTGACATGCCAGGCAATTCTTGAAAAAGATCTACAAAAGTTTCCATAAGAGTTTCATTGCGTGCAGGAGTTTTTACTAATCGATCACGATACGATGTATAATAATGATGTTCTTTATAAATCCTTCTTCTCGAATCAAGCATGGTGTCACTTATCAGGATGTATAAACAAACAATGCGCATTTGGTCTAGCGAAAATCCACGTGAAACTCTTTAGAGACCCTTATATTCTCACAAAATAGGGGTTTGGCTTGCTGTTTCTCGTAGACGGATTTTTGGTCCAATATTCTTTAATGATACTATAAATGCGGAACAATATTGTAATAATTTATTACAATAGCAAGGTTATGCAACAGTCCATACGACAAGCGAAACGATAGAATTATTGCATGAATTCTTTATTAATCGAATGGCTTTCCACTGCGATCTTTCAATTTAACAATTATGAATTATTTCATATATCCACACCTAAAAAGTAGGATAGTTACAAATCGTTGTCATACAATGCACGAACTTACTGAAGCTATTCGAAATGTCTGCGAGGAAATTACTTACATAATTTAAGGAATGCCTCTAATAACAACGTTATGTAGAGAAATGAAGAGTGGGGTTATGTAGAGAAAATGAAGGTGCTCCCTCTGTACATTTAATTTAACCATTGTTTATTATTATTATTATTAATTTTTTTATTTTTCCAACTGAAACATGGGTGTGTAGTTACAGCTGCGAGCAAAGGTTATAGGCAGGGTAACCTTTTTAGCGTTACGATAAGACGAGAATCTCAAAACTAAAAAAAAACACAATTCAGTTTATAAGGTTCTTTTATTAAATAAATCAGTACTTAATGCTGCCTCCTCTAGCCTTTATTACACCTTTATTTCTTCTAGGCATAGCAGCTACCAGTTTGTAACATGTTTCTGGGGAAATAGACGCCCATTCCATAAACACTGTTTGCTTTAGGGCTTCTTTAGAGGCATGGTTGTATTTGCGAACACTGTTCTTCAATATATGCCATAGATTTTCAATAGGCGAGAGGTCAGGCGATTGTTGGGGCCAGTTCAAAATCTTCACTTGGTTATCAGTAAACCATTTCATTACAGGTCGAGCCTTGAAAATAATACTCCTCTGAGTTCATATCATAAAATCTGACGATTGATGGTTCGACAACCTCTTCCAACATCCCCATGTAGCGTGCCCCATTCATGCGGCCCTCGCACACATGGACTTCCCCTACACCTTCTGCAGACATACACCCCCAAATCATAATACTTCCACCACCGTGTTTAACAGTAGGTAAAATACACTCTGGGGAAAATGCTTCGCCAGACCTCCTCCGAACATAACTTGCTCCGGAAACGCTGTGCACCTACACAGAATAAACGAAGGACGTTAACTTTTCGAATATTTCTATTTTTGTGAGAAAGGTAGGGGCGCTCAGTTCAATTATGTATAGTGCAAGGATTATGAAATATTTTTAAGCACTTACGTCTATATTAGATTCATCGGACCAAAGTACTTTGGCCCAGTTATATACAGTCCAATGTCGGTACTTCTTTGCCCACGTAAAGCGTTGGTTGGGGTGTAGCTCGGTCAGCAAAGGCTTGTGTCGTGGTTTCCGGGCACGTAAATTCGCCGGAGTTAACCTTCCTCTTACCGTATGCACGGAGATTGGTGCGTCTCGTTGAGCGCGGAGCTCTGCAGAAATCGCTATCGCAGATTTGTGCCTATCCCGGAGCGCGATACGCTCTATCAATCGTTCTTCTCGCACAGTCTTTACACGTTTTTTACCGCTCTTGGGTAGATTATGATACTCTCCAGTCCTTTGGTAGCGGCTAATTGTGTTTTGCACTGCACAACGCGAACATTTTATTGTCTCAGCAATTTTTATTTGTGGCAATCCTTGTTTGTGCAAGAAAATTATCTGGCCTCGTAAGACCTCAGATATTTGGGGCTTTTTTGGCATATTGTGTATACACAAACTTACAAAAGAAGGTCCGCACTTTAGATAAACTTTTGAAACCGACAAACGACGTTTCTTTCTCTACGCACAATATATTACTCAACCTAGAAATTTTAATTTCTGTCTTATATAGCTTCGTAATTTATATTTTCTAGGAATTTCTACTTTAGATAACGACCAGATATAGGTTCGCAGTACTCTTGTTCTAAGAAGCGCTACCTGCTGCGCGAAACACATGTTTTATTAGGGTGCCTATAACATTTGCTCGCAGCTATATTTAAATATTTATTAAAACTGTAGGAGTGACAATTATCTTTCCATATCAGTCAAGCTTTATTATTGTCTTTTAATAACATTGATGGTTAATTACGTAAGTTTTGATTAGGGTGCCTATAACATTTGCTCGCAGCTGTATTTATTAAAACGTTAAAAGATAATCTAATAACCGCATGTCAACGGTGTAACATAAACTGAACCGCCTATACTTAAGCGTTGTATTTAAAGCCACAGAATAAGTCAATTAACACGTTTTAAAGTTATTCCATAAACTTAAGTTTGCAGAAGAAAAATTTCATGGCTTGCTAGTGTGTAAATTTAATCGATAATATGGTACTTGTTCCTGGTATTACTTCCAAATTACTTTTTTTTCCAGCATGAAAGAAACTTGTGAAAGGGATATTGTAACTTAGGGAATCTGATTTTGAAATGTAGCATTTCGCTCTTGTTTTGTCAATTTAAGTGTTGAATATATTACTCTTGTCTTCACTTTTATTTCCACTTCGCTTCAGTTGGAAAACATTCATTAGATTCAATTAGATATTGCGCAGTGCTTTTGCCAACTTTTCCTAAAGGAACAATTTTGTAATACGTTTTATGTCTTCACTGACGAAGAATGGGCAATTTTCTTTTATCAGAGCCCATATTTGAGTCTTTTACATCCAGTTTTTAATAAAATCTTTTGACAATAAAATCGAAGAAGTAGCAATATAATAAAACAATATCATGCGTGTAATACTTTTTTTTTTCTTTGTTTAGTGTTGGCGTATGATTTCATTGAGATTTTTTTTGAATAGAAATAATATTTTGTATTTCAAGCATTTTGTTTTCATTATTATTATTAGCAAGGCTAGTAAAGCAAAATAGATATTTAACTGTGAAATAGTATGATGAGGTCCGAAATAATTTTTTTATAACGAAGACTTACAAGTTGATTACGAGGCATTTTGTTCAAACACCACCAGAGCTACACTTATAACGAACATGCGATTCAAACGTCCGCAGCAATCGACAAAAAAAAGTTATGCATGTCGATAAATGAATTATCGTCACATTCAGAACTTTTTATTGGCAATCTATGACATGATAAATGTCATATCGCTACATGGACGAGAAAATGCATTAAAATTTTAGCAGGCAAAGTCGATCTGCTGCGTTTTAGAGTTATTAAGGAAAATCCTTTGATGGTATTGAGGTCATTTTAGCACTAATATAGGTCAATGCGAATTGTTCTAGCTTTGGCTTATTTTTACAAATTAAGTTTGTGAGAATAAATTCAATTTATTAAATTCATGAAATTGGCTATAGGGTTGCAAAATTACCAAAATATTGCTGTCTTGAAAACGATAAATCAACCAAAGTACAGTCCCTGGCCATTTTATTAGCGACACTTTATAAATTTAAGCTTTTCTGTGTTTCCAACGCGATAATTTACAAATACAAGTATAAAATTCATGAATATGGTTTGTAATACCTATCTAAATACGTTCCCTAAATATCTTTTTAAGAAATTGAGAAAGTGCCACTTCTTATTGACGTCTTGCCTATTATTATCTCCTCCATGAATCATTCTGTACCGTATAGCAAATGGGTAGAAACAAGATTCAAAGAGACAGTAATTCGTAAAATATTATTTGGATCGGTTACTATTGCAGAAAGAATGTTTATCTGTTTATGTAACAAGGTTTTTTCCGTGTTAATTTTGCACTTTAAGTTATTGGTTGTATGCGCTTTATATTTTTTCGCTATGGGTAAAAAAAGGACATACCAAATGAGAAAAAACTGCGTATTGAGGCATTGTTGGGTACACGACTGTATTCTCAACCCACAATTGCAAAGAAATAAGAAGTATCCGGACAAACAGTGCAGCGAATTGCCGTTTTAATGAAAGAAAGATATCCACTACAAGCATTGGAAGAGTATTTTGCGACAAGAAAAGGATCACTAGTAATCGAGATGATCGACATATCCTGCAACTAGCAACTGAAAATCGAGGTTTATCCCTTAAAGAAATAGGAAATGTAATTGAGATATTACATTTCCTCCCAAGGAGTGCAAATCAATACGTAGGCTTCCACGGCCAGACTTAGTAATAAACGAACTACTTCCGGAATTGAACCGTGTCATGATGATAATTATATAAAAGTAAATAAGAGAGTAAGAGGAGAAAGAAAAATAAGAAGAAAAAGAGATAAAAAGAAAAAATGATAAAGGGTGGGGGGACGTGAGAATAGGAAGAAAGGTGAAAAGAATAAGAGAAGGAAGTAGAGGTAGAAGGGGGAGATGGGGGGATACGAGAGAAAAAAGATGGGATCCCACCTTTCTCTTTTGGTCTCTTTCTTTTTCCTTTTTTTCTCTCGTACCCCCCATCTCCCCCTTCTGCCTCTACTTTCTTCTCTTATTCTTTTCACCCTTCTTTCTATTTTCACGTCCCCCTACCCTTTATCATTTTTTTCTTTTATCTCTTTTTCTTCTTATTTTTCTTTCTCTTCTTACTCTTATTTCTTTTTATAATGTCATCATCTCACAGTCCAATTCCGGAAGCAGTTCGTTTATCACTGAGGAGTGCAAATATCCGCACGTACAGTACGTCGTCGAGTAAAATGCAATCCCCCCTGAAAAAGACAAGATTAACACCTATGATGAAGCGAGCACGTTATGAATGGGGAAAACGTCATCAACATTACACAATTAAAGATTGGCGAAAGATAAGACAAAATAACTTCATCATCGGTTTGTGTTTACTTATTAAATCTATAACAGAGCAACATAAAATCTAACAATATTTTTATTTCAAATGCCTGCCATTTACTTCATGCCAGTAAGTCTCCTTCGGTATAACAAAAGCCCTTTAAAATTTATCGTAACTTGCATGACAACATTCTTTAGCAACGATATTGGATTCCTGATGTTCGTTAGTTCCTAATTTCATTACATCTCGTAGGTTTTAAATATTGTCGAATCGAGACTCTGAGAAATCAATTAAAATTTCATTATCGACTTGCACACCTGTGTAGTTCCGTTTTTGACTTGATAGCAATGAATATTTACTAACATGATGCTCATCGTATATGTGCTTATATTATTCATGCTCCAATAAATTTTACCTTAATTTGGATGGTATGTTATATCCGGATTGACAAATAAAACAGGAGAAATAGAAATAGAATCGTAAGCGCTGCAAAGATGGAAATTCTGCGTAGAATGTATATGTGACGGCATTTTTTTATTAAAGTGAATTATAAAAGTAGGAAATATTTGAGATTTACCACGATCCGAAGTAGAGATCAATTTCAATAGACCTTGGTATGTTTGGAGGACTTATAGAGTCATGTAACATTTTCCGAAAGAAGTAGTTTTTCGAACACATATATATATAGCGCGCGATAAATCTTGAAGAAGACAAATAGTGTTCTGGGTGAAATAAAACTTACTTTAAAGAAAATATTCATGCGAGTTTCCTACTTTTGTTTGTTGAAATAATTTTAAATAAATAATCTACCATATTAACCGATTTTTCAGGTAAAGTTTGTACTATATCGGTACTCAGGTATTCTAACAGCAGTTATTTTAAAGCCATGTTCTTTCGTAATTATATGTAGTTTTCAATTTTAATCATTTATTCACGAGAGAAAAAAGAAAAATGGAAAGAGAAAGAGATCAAAAGAGAAAGGTGGGATCTCTCTTTTTCTGTCATTTTTTCAAACGTGATTTGGAACTGAATATAGGAAATTTTGTCAAATAAAGACCAGTCCTCATAAGAAATTACAGATGAAAGCTGTGAATAAAGTTGAAGAAGCGATCGGGAAATGATATCGAGCTCACGGCGTGTATGTTGGATTCGTTCGCGAAGAACAGCTAAGCCGGTGCGGCGAAAGATATTTTGGGAAGCGGGAGTAGAAATATGGTGACGAATTTTAAGAAAATTGGGAATTATTTGCCTATCTCAGCAGCGACAGAGAAAATTCAGGGTACAAAGGAGTTTGGAAAGTTTGTGACGTAGTTTGGAAAAGGATAGGATTTTAAGAGTGATTTCCTCTCCGTAGAGGTTGTTGAAATGAATACGTAGGCTTCCACGGCCAACTACTTCCGGAATTGTTCCGTGTCATGATGAGATATGTATAAAAAGATATAAGAGAAAGAGATCCCATTCTCTTTTGGTCTCTTTCCTTTTCCTTTTTTCTTTTTTCTGTCGTACCCCCCATCTTCCCCTTCTGCCCCTACTTTCTTCTCTTATTCTTTTCACCCTTCTTTCTATTTTGACATCCCCCTACCCTTTATCATTTTTTTCTTTTTATCTCTTTTTCTTCTTATTTTTCTTTCTCTTCTTACTCTTATTTCTTTTTATATAATTCACATCATGTCAGAGTCCAATTTCGGAAGCAGTTTGTTTATCACCGAGGAGTGCAAATATCCGCACGTACAGTACGTGGACGAGTAAAATGCAATCTCCCCTGAAAAAGGCAAGATTAACACCTATGATGAAGCGAGCACGTTATGAATGGGGAAAACGTCATCAATATTAAACAATTAAAGATTGGCGAAAGATAAGAAAAAAATAACTTCATCATCGGTTTGAGTTTACTTATTAAATCTATAACAGAGCAACAGAAAATCTAACAATATTTTTATTTCATATGCCTGCCATTTACTTCATGCCAGTAAGTCTCCTTTGGTATAACAAAAGCCCTTTAAAATTTGTCGTAACTCGCATGGCAACATTCTTTAGCAACGATATTGGATTCCTGATGTTCGTTAGTTCCTAATTTCATTACATCTCGTAGGTTTTAAATATTGTCGAATCGAGACTCTGTGAAATCAATTAAAATTTCATTATCGACTTGCACACCTGTGTAGTTCCGTTTTTGACTTGATGGCAATGAATATTTGCGAACATGGTGCTCATCGTATATGTACTTATATTATTCATGCTCCAATAAATTTTACCTTAATTTGGATGGTATGTTATATCCGGATTGACAAATAAAACAGGAGAAATAGAAATAGAATCGCAAGCGCTGCAAAGATGGAAATTCTGCGTAGAATGTAGATGTGACGGCATTTTTTTATTAAACGTCTCTTTCTTTTTCCTATTTTCTTTTTTCTCTTGTACCCCCTCCCCCTCCTTCTGTTTCTATTTCCTTCTCTTATTCTTTTCACCTTTCTATTTCGCGTCCCCTTACCCTTTATCATCTTTTCGTTTTTCTTTTTATCTCTTTTTCTTCTTATTTTTCTTTCTCCTGTTTCTCTTATATCTTTTTATATATATGTATCGGAAGTAGTTCGTTTATTCCAAATTATTATATGTTTAAGTTTTTAAAAATGATATTAAAAATATGTTAAACTCATATATACGTTTAACAGTTTATTACACATAACAAATTATTTACCAGGAAATATGTATTATGATCTAAATTCTCGTAAATAGCAAGAGAATGGTACGACATTGTAACATTATTCCAAGTCATCAAGTATGTTTACACTGTAACCTAATGACTACGCAAACAAATATAGTTAACGTCGGATGTGTAAACACCTTGGTAACAACCGTGACTCGAATAACAATTCGTCAATTTGATCTATATAAATTTGTCTCTGTAATTAAATCGAAAATAAATCTTTTCACAAAGAGATATAATTTTTAACAATACAGCCTGCCTATAAATATCAAAGGGAGCCGTAGGAAAAGTTTTGTTACTTTTTCGGAGTATATAATTCCTAAGTGATGCGGCTTAACGTAGATCCATGATCCAACGAAAATGTGAGCAGAATGAAAAATTTTAATAAAGAAAACATTCAAAATTCTCAATATCATATACATATTATCTTACATTTTCTTGCAATAAGTTGTTTTATATTTTACAAAGATTCATATTAGCGTCGTATTCATATTTTTGATATATATTTTTTCTATTTTTAGCTGTTCAAAACTTATTTTCGAAAGACTAATTTTTTAATACTCTTAATGTTTTTATTTCAAGAGGCATAATATTGCTACAGTGGTGCAGTATATGTGACAATATATCGTATCTTGACATGAACAATTATTGAAAATATACATAGCAAAACATGGTCTTTTTCGAGGGTCAAAAAATAACGAGATGCTATTGAACTCGTAAGCCTCCAAAATAAATGTCACCAGAAAAATATAAATTAGGTCTCTATACGAAAAAATATAATGGCCTCTGTTGCTTCCGTAAGATGATGTCTCCCCAGTTCACGGTACACTTTAAGGAGATTTAGGGAAAATACTCATCATTTGATTCTATCAAACGAAGTATTTTGCGTAGAAGGAACGGTGGTATTATAACGATAAACGCCAATCAACAGAATTGCTTTGTGAAACCTCTGCAAATGCAATCACTTAAAACCCCAGGGATGAACGTGTAATGATGGAGCTGTCATTTCTTTTATGTAGCGAACCTGTTGAGGAGGGAAATGCCAAAATATAAAGAAAAAGCACGTAAGATAAATATTGTTTCGTGCATCTTTTAAGTGGAAAATGATCTGCTTTAGATGTTTGTCGATGAGAAGATATATATTTACCAGTTTGATAATAGATAAAATATGTATCTATACACTAGGGTGACAGAATAAAACAGACACCAGGTAAAGCGGTATAAATATGTAAACAGCTAAATTCTAGGAACGAATTAAGAACTTTCTCTTGTCATTAGTGTAGGGGTAGATGTATCGGAAGGAATTCGTCATAGTTTAGTATCGTTACAACTATGCCTCGCTTACAAGGTTCGAGTGATATTAGCGACTTCACCCGGGGTCGCATCGTTGGCCAGAGTGAACGCGACGCTTCGCAACGTGAAATAAGTAAATTTTTTAATATTCCGTTGTCCACAGTTAACCGTGTGATTACACAATTTAAACGCAAGGAAAAAACAACAGTGGAGCCGAGACCAGGTCGTGCCGGACTTTCTGAAAGAAGTAAAAGGGTGCTTGTGCGCGAAGTGTTAAGAGAACCGCGAAATAGTACAGCTGAGCTTGCGGCAACTTCACAGAAAAGTCAGCGCACCGTTCTGCGATACCTCCACAGTGTGAGAATGTATAAAAGGGTGGCAAAGAAAAAACCTCTCCTTACGGCGTTTCAAAAACGGCGCCGAATGGCTTGGGCAATCGAAATGCGAACGAAGCCCGAAGAGTTTTGGCGGTCTGTCATTTTTTCAGACGAAACCAGATACTGCCAATTCAGTGATGGTGGTCGTACGTGGGTATGGAGACGCTCGCCACAGCAACTGGACGACAAATTTTTGCATCAAACGGTGAAATACGGCTGTGTGAACATCATGGTGTGGGGCGCGATATGATATGGTGGAAGATCGCAATTAGTAATCTGCGACGAAAATATAAATGCGGCAAAATATATCCAAATATTAACAGAAGGACTACCACCGATATTCGACAACGCCATTTTATCTAAAGAAGACGCCACTTTTATGGAGGATGGAGCACCCTGCCATAAAGCAAGAACAACAACCACATGGAAAGAGGAACAGGAGATTCGGATTTTACCATGGCCAGGCCAATCACCAGACATGAATCTGATAGAGAATGTTTGGCACATAATCCAGACAAATATGGCGAAACGACCCCGAAAACTCAGCAATAAGGAAGAACTCGTGGCAGCTGTTACAGAAGAGTGGTTAAATATTCCAAAAGACAACATTAATCATTTAATAGATTCTATGCCACGACGACTCGCAGCACTTCACGCAAGTAAAGGTGTATCGACAAAATATTAGTCTAATTTAAAAATTTTTAAAACATTTTGTATATATAACGAGAATAGAATCTTTTTTTTTAATTAGTAGGTGTTTATTTTATTCTGTCACCCTAGTGTATATATATATAGATATGTGTATATATAAGCTGAAATATATAATATACTTGTAATGACTAACAGCAAATAAAAAGAAAACTATAATGGAATGAAAGAAATGAGAAAAAAAATCCTCACGAAAGAAAAAAAGGGTCACCGTATAAGACGTTGGCGTTTTTAGACATACATATGTATTAGTGGTGCTTTTAATAGTATATTGGTTCGTGCCGTGGGGATAAAAAAAGTGTCAACAGATCTATGATTGTAATGGGGTATGCTAAAGTCCACCTGGGATAGTAAAGACGGGGAATCAATATGCTGGTGTATCAATTTAATAAGAAATTTCGCGCTAGCTGCGTCTCTGCGACGCGACAGCGACTCTAAATCATGCCTACAGAGTAAATTGATATAATCAGTACCATGAGGAGGACAAATGCCATCAGATTTATACGAAAGATATTTAAGAAATCTCTTCTGGAGTGGTTCAATTGATAATTGGTGGTAGTGATAACATGGGTACCAAACAATAGAAGCATATTCCAGTTTCGAGCGGACAAGCGAGTAGTAGACAGATTTCAAGGCGCAGGTGATATAAAAATTCTTGCAGGATCTGAACATAAATCCGAGCGACCTAGTTGCAGCAGAAGTCATTGCGTCTATATGTGGGGAGAATGAGAGTTGGGAATCAAATAAGACTCCAAGATCCCTAAAAACGTCAACTCTTGGGATAAAAGCGTGTTTAGCTGAATTTTGTTTATATAACATCAATTATTAATGACACCAACGTTTCTCTGTAACCTTAAAGAATCAGAGGAAGAGCTAATTGTACTATAAACTTTAAGATCGCCAGCGTATGCAAGAGCATTACAATCCAATGATAGTAGAAGATCATTGATATAGATATTGAAGAGGAGTGGTCCCAAATTGGAGCCCTAGAAGCAATGAATGTGTATGACACAAACCCATTGTAATAGACATAGCATGATCGGTTGTGAAGGTAGGATTGAATTAGAGTGATAACGTTAGGAGAAAAACCAATAGCAGATAGTTTATCTATTAGGATATAATGGTCAATTGTGCCGAATGCTTTGGTAAAATCCGTGTAGATAACATCTACTTGTTGACGATTGTCAAGTGCTTTGCTGACATACTGAGTGAGCTCAACTAAATTGGTAACAGTTGATCGTCCACTAACAAAGCCATGCTGATTAATAGAGAGGTATGGCTTAACACAGTTGTACAATCTAGTATACAGAAGTTGCTCAAAAACTTTAGCACAATTAGGAAGAATACTAATTGGTCTGTAGTTAAGAATATCAACCTCATCGTCCTTCTTGTAAACTGGCAGAAGTGCGAATAGCCAAGTTGAAAATAAAGCAAAGAGAATCGCACAACACCGTACACAATCATGCATGAGAAAGCTCGGAATATCATCATGTCCAGAAACAGAAGTTGTTTTAAGTCTGTTCAAAGCATGCAAAACATCCCGCACCGAAAAGTACCCGATATTGAAAGAACAGCTGTTGATTTCCGAATTGGATATAGTAGTGTTATTGGAGAAGTTAGTGGTATATCCATTTGAAAAAACACTGGCAAAGGCCTGGAGAATATCAGAAAGCTGGTCAAGAACTGTATTGTTATACTTCATAGACCAGGGAATTCTGAAGGAGTTTCGTTTAGTATTCATAAATTTCCAAAACAGTTTTGGATCGCTAACAATATCGTTTTCAATCCTTTTGTGGACCTTAATCGTGAAAACTCTCTTCTATAGGCAGGCGACTCAGTCCTTTTCCACTTAGCGTAATAGTAATTCTTCGGTTTCAGATTCCTCTTCATATCCACATTAAACCACGGAGGCAAACTGGTATGTATTTATTGAAGATGTTTGGAGGCTTTTTTTATACTGAAAGGTAATGCCTGATTTATGGGATGTCTGTCTAACTTTGAACGTAAGTGGAATTTTCAGCGTTTAACAGACAAGTGTGCCACCTTATAGTTATGTCACTGCGTGAAAATTTTAACGGCAGTGGTTTTATTTGTTTAAATGTTCAACGATATTAGTATTCTATATATAGAAGTACATATTTGTTAGTAATTATATTACGATAGCTTGTGAGCGATGATAAGTGATAGTTGTATGTAATATGTATATATCATCTACAATCCGAGAACACTTACACATAGCTTAGGCATGTAAAACTATATAAATAATAGACATAAACATTGCAATATGTTTGCACAGATATTTATAACATCTAGATGGTATTTCGTAGGAAATCTATTACTCATAAGCTTTCGTTATGCAATTCATCGTGACTAGTTAGTTTGAAAGATAAAACTTGGTTGATGTTAACACTCGATTTGAAAGCGTTATAAACTAAGCAAACATTGGATAGGCGAAATACTAACTACTGTATCATAGCAATTTCATTGAATACTGGGAGACGGTTAATGCATCTGCGAAAGTGTTGTCTATCTCTTGAAACATATGTGGGCAACAACCGGCTAGCGGGCCGGATCTGGCCTGCTGTAAGATTTGATCCGGCCCCCGAGACATTTTGAAAAATCCAATTAAAAAAAAAAAATTTCACGATCTAATTATAATGTTATACCTATTTTTTTCATTTCATTTTCTTATTTTAATAAATTGCATTATAATAACATTGTCGTATTATGTCATGTCTGATATCTATCGCTAAAAATTATGAACACCACTTTAAAATGCACTACTTTTAAACGCGGCCCACGAACGTATTTGCGCTCTAAAGTTTGGACCACAACATGTCAAAGGTTGCCCATACTTGTCTTAAAATAATTGCTTTAGACGTATTATCCATATCAGTCCGATATTGATAACTAGAGACCGGATTATATGCAAAGAAAAACTGGAATATATGCGTATGTGTATGCATCGATTTTTGAGAAAATATGTATAAACCTGGGACGTATATGCATAAACCTGGGACATATATGCAAAAAAATTGCGACAATATGCAAATTTTTTTTTCATAAAATAACATATTTCTAAACCAACACATGGGCTGAAAAGTCCCGGGCCTAACACATAGATGACGCTAGTTTTATTGCAGTCACCTTTCTCTCAGTTAGTACTAACCATCAAAAGACAGCTGTTAAAATTTCATGATATTCTATTCATTAGTTTGTGAGTTATTGTGAGTCACGCTACTTTTGTTATTTTCAAAACAATGGATCAAAAACAATTTCGTGTTTTAATTTTACGCTGCTTCTTGATGGGAAAAAATACCGTTCAAGCGAAGCAATGGCTTGAAAAGTGTTATGGGGACTCCGCTCCATCAGAAACAACAATAAAACGTTGGTTTGCTGACTTCAAACGTGGACGTAGAGACACCGATGATGCAGAACGCAGAGGACGTCCAAATGAGGCGGTAACACCAGAAAACATCAAAAAAATCCACAAAATCGTTTTGAATGATCGAAAAGTGAAGTTGCGTGAGTTAGCTGACATCGTAAAGATATCAAAAGAAAGTATTGGCTTTATATTGCATGAGCATTTGACTATGAGAAAGCTCTGTTCAAAGTGGGTGCCGCGTTTGCTCACTGTTGACCAAAAACAAGAAACGTGTTGATGATTCTGGGCAGTGTTTAGCCATGTCTAAACGTAACAAACCGGAATTTTTGCGTCGATACGTGACAATGGATGAAACATGGATCCATCACTTCACTCCGGAATCAAAACGATCGTCATCTGAGAGGACAGCAACTGGTGAACCTCGTCTAAAGCGCCCGAAAGCACAACAAGCGGCTGGAAAGGTTATGGCCTCGGTATTTTGGGATGTGCGTGGTGTAATATTCATCGACTATCTTGAGAAAGGAAATACCATCAACAGTGAATATTACATAGCGTTTGAAGGCCGAAATTGCAAAGAAACGACCGCATATGGCAAAGAAAAAATTTTGTTTCATCAAAACACCGCATCGTGTCACAAGTCAATCAAAACAATGGCAAAACTACATGAGTTGAACTTCGAATTGCTCCCACATCCACCGTATTCGTCAGATTTGGCTCCCAGCGACTACTGGCTGTTCGCAGACCTCCAAAAAATGGTCGCCGGTAAGAAATTTCGCACGAATAAAGAGGTTATCGCTGAAACTGAGGCCTCTTTTGAGGTAAAAGATAAATCGTTCTACAAAAGTGGTATTGAAATGTTAGAGCAGCGCTGGAATGATTGCGTTGCTCTTGATGGAGATTGCGTTGATGAATAAAGCTAATTTTGAACCAAGAAAAACGTGTTTTCTTTGTTAGGCCCGGGACATTTCAGCCCATGTGTTAATGCTGCTAAATACAATTACTCATGGTATTGATGGAATCATTTACAAGAAAGACAATATGAGGGGACAAACAACATTAACATACGGACACATTTCTGCCTACCCAGCGTCATCAGCGTGGTTTCCATAAATTATAATAAAGGAAATGATAAGAATAAATAATAAATATATACGCAGTAGTGTAGCATAACGAAAATATGTTGCGTAAATTAATGCTGGATAAATTATCACAATGATATGTCCTTTCAATTTGAATAAACGCGTTGAATAATAATGCTATCATGTTGTTTGTGCAATTTTTCATACGAAAAATTTATCGTATAAATTTAAATAATTGCTCGACTTTGTAATTAACGAATTAAGGATTAGCTACGTATATATTATTAGCAAATGCAATTCTACTTTATATAATTTGAAGTAGTTTGACTGGTAGAAATTTATAGAAGGATTAGATGATCATTATCTCTGTAATTAGCAGGGAACGTATTATACGGGAAGGTGAACGACACCTTAGTTTCGCAAATGGAACAAATCTACTACTAGCTCTGTCATCGATTTCTTCTGGCCCAATGAAAAGCATGTTCGCCGTTACTTTGGCCACTGTATCAACCTTCTCATTTCCTTGGATCCTTTGGTGGTTTGGAAGTTACCGTAGTGTGATGCGATTTTCACATCCCAATTGCCTTAAAATGAAGATCTTTATTTTTATGATTATGGAAATGAAATCCGCGAAATTTCCATATTTTCATATAAACTTTTGAACAGGATATTTGGGATTTTCTTAATATCTTCGGTAAATTATGCATCGAAGTTAGTGCTGAACTACAAAGAAATACAAATGCAAAATAAAATAAAACTAAAAAAAATATTACATTTTATACAGAGAATATTTACAATAATGGTAACTCAAATCAGCAAAGTCTCTATAGGTATATAACAACAATGATAATAATAATTAAAATTAAGTACAGTATACAATATATATATATATAAGCACAACAAGCGGCTGGAAAGGTTATGGCCTCAGTATTTTGGGATGTGCGTGGTGTAATATTCATCGACTATCTTGAGAAAGGAAATACCATCAACAGTGAATATTATATAGCGTTATTGGAGCGTTTGAAGGCCGAAATTGCAAAAAAACGACCGCATATGGCAAAGAAAAAAATTTTGTTTCATCAAGACAACGCACCGTGTCACAAGTCAATCAAAACAATGGCAGAAGTACATGAATTGAACTTCGAATTGCTCCCACATCCACCGTATTCGCCGGATTTGGCTCCCAGCGACTACTGGCTGTTCGCAGACCTCAAAAAAATGCTCGCCGGTAAGAAATTTCGCACGAATGAAGAGGTTATCGCTGAAACTGAGGCCTATTTTGAGGCAAAAGATAAATCGTTATACAAAAGTGGTATTGAAATGTTAGAGCGGCGCTGGAATGATTGCGTTGATCTTGATGGAGATTACGTTGATGAATAAAGCTAATTTTGAACCAAAAAGACCGTGTTTTCTTTGTTAGGCCCGGGATTTTTCAGCCCATGTGTTAAATAAATGTTTTTCAAAATTGTGTAAAAGGAAGTTTTGTCTTCTATCAGAATACATTGTTTGGACATACAAGAGCCTCTTTCAACATCCACAGATGTAATTGGTGCATTTCTTCTCTCTTTGCAGTACATTCTAAACTAAAATTAAAGTCGAAATCGTTTACTATTTTACCTTCCAAAACTTTCTTAACATTCTTCAATTTCAAACACCCCGCATTTTTATTTATCACCTCTTTAAATTTATCATACATAGAATTACCTATTGTACCCTTAACCTTCTTATATAGCATATCAGATTCGTCTACTATTTCGACTGATTTCGACAGCGACATCACTTGCGTTTCTAGTTTACGAACGGAACTTGAAACAATGCTATAATTTGACTTAATATACAAAAGGTTTTGCAGCAATTCTGTTGATGTTATTATCTTTTTACAGTTTTCTAGAGCAATGTAGTCAGCAGTGATTTCAAGAATTACATTTTTATTCCTTCAAAATTATCGGCGTAAAAAATTGCAGCGCCTAACCATGTACCCCATGTCATAATAATCGGTTTAGGAGGCAACTTAACACCGGGAAGTCGCTCCTTATAGGATTGAAATCGTAAAGGTGCTTTTAAAAATACGCTAATTAAATCATTAATCAAAGGAAATTGATTCCTAATGTCTTCGGTTACACGATTGAACCCATGAGCTAAATAAACAAGTTGTATGAATAATGTTACTATAAAAAAAAATAAATGTTGCACGGCTTTTATCATGTATGATGCAGCGTCGGGCAACATTAGTAAATATTTTTTCACAAGGTATACTTACAGGTAAAAAGAAATTTGATAAACGTTCTTGAACGAATTGGGCAATTGTCACATTATTTATTTTTTGAAGTTTTTTACAATAAATTAAATGTGATTTACCTACAGCCATACTTATCCATACTTTCGTCTACCATGATATAAATAAAATTATTCCCTACTAATTATTGAAGTTCTGCCATTGTTTGCTGGTAACAAGATGTGACATAATTTTTTCGTAAGGTACTTTCGTCTGGTGTATTATGTTTGCAATATTTTTACAGAAATGATTTCAAATTAACATTGTTTAATCTTGCTAATGATATGTCAGATGAAATTAATGAGTTACACAGATCCGTATTATATTCTTCTTGTTCTAAGTTTCGTGAAGTAGATGCTACACATTGATATATAGATTGCTGCACACATGCGGATCGCTTTAGTTTTTCACATTTTCCATTTAGCGTGTCGATCAATCAGGTATTTTCTCTCAGAAGACACCTACAACAACAATTGTCATTTTACACGAAAAGTTAAAGAATTTAAAAACAATTGTAAAGCTTTTAGTAAAATTAAACTTACCAGTTTACTGCAGGCTCCACAAAATATTTTGTCGCCATCCTTTACCACTTCAGGGTACGGCTTAATCCATAAAGAAATTTTGTTCGGTATACTCATTGTATGTAGGCACAGTATTTCAAAACGTAACATAATTATATGCTGTTTCGCTCAAAGATATTCAATGAATGAATAGTTTATTTGGGAATTAATAATAATAAAACGTATTTATCACATCCCTTCTGCTAGGCAGTTCTGGGAAAAAACGTATAAGAGAAACCAATGTAAAAGATTTATCGTTCTGAGAAATGTCCGTTGTCGATCTACATTAGGAATTACTAGGAATTTTTACTAATAGAAAGGATAAGAAAAAGCCTAAATATGCAATATATGCATCTTTTGTAAAAATAGGCATAGAAATGTCTAAATATGCAACATATGCAATCACTAATCAGCGCTAATTAATTTCAATTAGTGTAATACGTCTAAAGATATGCAAAAAATAAAATATATGCACTTTGCATATAATCCGGTCTCTATTGATGACGTTTTCACCTACATTTCATCAGTTTATTACATTTCATTTCAGTGGGCGTTAGTTTGGTGAAAATTTAATTGAAGGCATTGTATATCTTCTAATGCAGGAGTTCCCTAAATGGGCGCCGTTGGGAGTAAACTGTGCTACACCAATTGCGCTGTAGACTAGAAATGTTTGAGAATCCCTGTTCTAATGCAAATATAAATTATAATTGAACAGTAATAAGAATAATATTGGGAACATTAACTTCGTATAGCAGTAAACTCCACTCACACAAATTAATTAATTATGCGGAACGCAGCGTTTCGAGAGCACGTGGGCTACCATTGTCAACCGTGTTACCGACTGACAGTAAAAACTGTATCAAACATGCAAATTATTTTCTATGCAGGCTCTAAAATTTCTAAACCATATGACTATTTACAATCTACTAGGTGGCCTCAGATCTGGAATATACCAAATCGCATGCAATGATTGTGAGAAAGTTTATATTGGACAAACAAAAAGGAGTATCGAAACGAGGTTCAAAGAACATATTAGACACTATCGCTTCGACAAACCTGAACTATCAAGCGTAGCAGAGCATATGGTAAAATCCGGACATAAGATTGATTTAAAAAATCTGACACTACTTAAAAACGTGAACTCGTATAGAGAATTAGACGCGTACGAAATGGTATACATGAAAAAGAACGGAAACTTATTGAACAGAGAACCACCCCCAATTGCACACTCGCGTTTGATGGATTTATTACCATAGGTCCTGTTAAAGATACGGTTCGCTTTCGGTCCATCCTTTCCCGTAAAGGGCATGAGGCCACCTAGTAGATTGTAAATAGTCATATGGTTTAGAAATTTGTGATACAGTTTTTACTTTCAGTCGGTAACACGGTTGACAATGGGAGCCCACGTGCTCTCGAAACGCTGCGTTCCGCATAATTAATTAATTTGTGTGAGTGGAGTTTACTGCTATACCTGTGAATTGTACATCCACACAGTCCTTGCAATCGTCATTAACTTCGTGGTACCGACAAGATTAGTAGTTGCTACGTTCAACGTTAATAGCACCAAGAAATTAAACAATACAAAAAAACCACATTTTATGAAAAAAAAAAATGTTGCTCAAAATAAAAGATTACAAAAATTTGCAATTATTTTGAGAAAATGATTAATATCTGAAAGAAATAATAACCTATATAAATGAGATAACGAATGTCTTGCATCAGAAAAATTATAAATATTTTATAAAAAGTACAAGGTTATACAAATTACAAAAAAAGACTCATTATCTTTAATTTTTGTGTTCGAACCTTATTAGCAGTTAATAGAACAGTTATTCGTTCGTTACTACGCTTGCATTTGAGATATTTATCATCGGTATCGTATAAAACAATGTAATTGATATAAAAATTATTATACGCACATATTAAACGATTTCTTAATATTTATTTTTAATAATATTTGTTTTGGCTTGAAAAATGAACTTCACTAAGGTGCCCAAAACATTAATAAACAGCGATTGTATAGCTCGATGTCGGAGAAACCATTGGCCCGTGGCTGACCTTCGTATTAGTATGCATTTGTTCCTTTTTATTTTCAAAAACTCCCATTCTGCTCGATAAGGATAAAGATATATTTAAGTCATTATTAAGGATGAATCTAACCATACGTATGGCTCATTCATGTTGCATTGCCGCCTGATAATCATATTCAGTTGTTGGTGATACGTCAAATAAAATTGTGCCATGCCGAAGGAGCAACAAACGGTTAAACGGTAAGCTACGTCGCTATTAATTTTGTGTTGGAATTTGTTTATTATTAAAAATTTAATTTATTTTAACATGTAGTGATAATTAAATTAGTATCACTAAATGTAATATTTGAATCAAATTGACAACTTTATCTGTGATTAGATAAAGGTTAGTTAATATGTAATGTATGCATTGCATAATTATTTTTGATGCATTGAATTTTGAACGATTAAGACAATTTTAAATCTAATTTGTAGTATACTGCGATTTGTGATTAACTAACTTTTTATTGAACTGTTACATTTTTCCTTTTGTTTTCTTTGTTTACTTGTATTAGTTGATAAGCATTTTATGTAAACATTTCATTTGAATAGCTATCCGAGATAAAATAACGATATGCATAAATTTTATTATGTTTTTTTATAGTATTCTAATATCTCGTTTTTGAATAGTACTAATGGAAATTTTATAAGTGTGTAGCTATTAAAGCAACCTGTAATCAAAAACGTGGCGATAAATGTTTACTAAAGATAAATTCGTCTATACAGGATGTTAAACTAATATCCATATTAATACTAATATTAATATGAATATCAATACTAAACCGCACATGGAGGATGTATCTAATATAAACCTAACTCTCTTAGTATGTGACAGCATATTCACTCATTTGTTACTATTATAACACATGGGCTGAAAAGTTGGTTCAAAATTAGCTTTATTCATCAACGTAATCTCCATCAAGAGCAACGCAATCATTCCAGCGCCGCTCTAACATTTCAATACCACTTTTATAGAACGATTTATCTGTTACCTCAAAATAGGCCTCAGTTTCAGCGATAACCTCTTCATTCGTGCGAAATTTCTTACCGGCGAGCATTTTTTTGAGGTCTGCGAACAGCCAGTAGTCGCTGGGAGTCAAATCTGGCGAATACGGTTGATGTGGGAGCAATTCGAAGTTCAATTCATGTAGTTTTGCCATTATTTTGATTGACTTGTGACACGCTGCGTTGTCTTGATGAAACAGATTTTTTTCTTTGCCATATGCGGTCGTTTCTTTGCAATTTAGGCCTTCAAACGCTCTAATAACGCTATATAATATTCACTGATTATGGTATTTCCTTTCTCAAGATAGTCGATGAATATTACACCACGCACATCCCAAAATACCGAGGCGATAACCTTTCCAGCCGATTGTTGTGCTTTCGGGCGCTTTGGACGAGGTTCACCAATTGCTGTCTACTCAGATGACGATCGTTTTGATTCCGGAGTGAAGTGATGGATCCATGTTTCATCCATTGTCGCATATCCACGCAAAAATTCCGGTTTGTTACGTTTAAACATGGCCAAACACTGCTCAGAATCATCAACACGTTCTTGTTTTTGGTCAACAGTGAGCAAACGCGGCACCCACTTTGAACAGAGCTTTCTCATAGTCAAATGCTCATGCAATATAAAGCCAATACGTTCTTTTGATATCTTTACGATGTCAGCTAACTCACGCAACTTCACTTTTCGATCATTCAAAACGATTTTGTGGATTTTTTTGATGTTTTCTGGTGTTACCGCCTCATTTGGACGTCCTCTGCGTTCTGCATCATCGGTGTCTCTACGACCAGGTTTGTAGTCAGCAAACCAACGTTTTATTGTTGTTTCTGATGGAGCGGGGTCCCCATAACACTTTTCAAGCCATTGCTTCGCTTGAACGGTATTTTTTCCCATCAAGAAGCAGTGTAAAATTAAAACACGAAATTGTTTTTGATCCATTGTTTTGAAAATAAGAAAAGTAGCGTGACTCTTAGCACAATAACTCACAAACTAATGAATAGAATATCATGAAATTTTAACAGGTCTTTTGAAGGTTAGTACTAACTGAGACTGACTACAATGTGTGCCCATGTGTTATAAGCACCCCTATCGCCTACGAAACGACAAACTACGAATTGATGACCGTTTTAAGGCATCGATATCAGATATAAAACTGTTGTATGGTCAAATAGATCACACAAGGCAAACCCAGGACGAGTGTCCCCTAAATTTTCCAAGTTACTAACGACGCTGTACGGATGTAATTATATTCTTGCGTTACTGTACAGCGGAGATTCCATACAGCGCTGCCTGTAAAATATTCAAGTCATTTTTTAATACAATTAAGAAAAAAGCGTTTGCTTATTACAAAGAAAAGTACTAACTGATTTATTAATATGGAAAAACTTTTAGAAAACAAAATGGAGTTCTATTAGTTCGAGTAGTGGGAGAAATGTTGCTGATGCTTCTGCAGATGTTCTACTATAACTTAGAATCGATATACAGATTCTTTGCGCTGCCTAAAGAAAAGGCGGTTAAAGGAGAAATTGTGCTAGTAAGTAATTAAAAAAATTTCATCGTAAAAGTATTAGCTGTGCCCGATTTTGATAACATTTTGCAGAGATGTAATTACATCGAAACAGACACGTATTTTTTTCTATTTAAATGAGAGTTTTAGGGATGGAACTTCATTTACAACTGTAAATACCGGGAATTTAAAAAAAAAACAAACACGAGTTATAAATAGGGCTTATGTAAATATTTTTGTTTAAATTTATTTTTGTTTCAATCTTCGATAAAAATAGAAACAGACTTTTGCTTTGTATAAATGTTTTATTGTCCTGCTATTCATCGGAAGTACATCGTTATCATCGTTTGAATTAATGTAAAATTGAACACTTGTACGTAACTACATCGGGTTTAAAATTGTGTTTTTTTGCATCTTAACTATATTAACTGATTTAATGGCAATACTGTGAACTCGCGTCACGTCTACAATTAGGATAATGGGTACAGTAAATATGGCAAATCATCTGGCAGAATGACCAATTCAAAAGTACAGCCTGTTAAATAATTATTCATGATTGAATTGCACGTTCCCAACCTTCAGACATTGGATTGGTGAATACTGAAATTCAAATAGAACCAGAATATAGTTAGAGGTGCTTATGGTATCGTATAATCTTTGGGTTTGCGCTTTTGGAAGTATTCGGCCGTTAGTTATCAGATACAATTGTTTTATCATTTACTATTCAGATATATCAAAGATGTACACACACTCAAATAATTGTCAAGCAAGTTTAAAACATCAGTAGATCTCTCTTTCCATAACTTACTGTTATCAAATTGTGAGGAGCACCCACTATAATAAGATATGGATCGCGTAAAAATTATTTGTGCATAAAGTATTTCTGTGAGTACTATCAACTGAGTATGTATTTTTTAATGAAGTAAAGATATTTTGATAACATTTTTTGTCTCTTATTTTCTAAGGTGTTTTGTGTTCTAATATGTTTTAATCCATTTTGTACTAATTTTCTGGGACAGTTTAATGCTTTAATTATAAAAATTACTTCTCTTTTACCTGGTGTATAACGCTGGGTTCGTCCGATTATAGCAATACCTAATTTCTTGTTGTTAACAACACATTACTTATCTTTAACTTTTATGCTTACCTTGAGTTGAAATTAATATTAATATATACTAACAACACGAATACTTCTGCACTAAATAGAATAATACTTTTAGCAATCGTAAGGCTGCTACAGTATGTATTAGATATTTGAAGAAGAGAAATCAAAATATTGTGAAAATCCATGAGGCAACTTAGTTTGTATATTTCATGATGAATGGTTGTAATGACGCAATAATTTATAGAGTTTTTAAACGAGAAGATAGAAACAGTTTCTTGTTCATGTTAAAAATACATCAATGTGTCTACATAAATCTGATCTTATCTTATCCATTAATATAATAAAAAAGTGTTGAGTAGTACAGCAGCAGCAATGTCAATATATTGTTTTGATTATTAGATTTCTAATATTTCCAGTTAAATCTTCAAAATTACGTTCGTGGGAATATTTAATTTAAATATCGATTAAAATATTTTACACTTATCATATTGTCGACCTTGCATTTAATAATGATTCATTCTATCGAGCTAATCATGTCCCATAAAAGTATATTTAAAACTTAGCAATTATTACTTTGCTGTATTCCATCTAACTTTTTAAACGTGTTAAATAAGAAAACATACAATTATAAACAAAATTCAAGGACAAAATACTAGTTAGAACCGGTCTAGTGCTATAGGATATCATTTACTTAAAGATAATTATTATGAAGTTATTGTTAAAGATATACCTAAAAAATATACCACTTTACGGTGTTAAGATAGTTGATTAAGAAAATAAAATATTGAACATTTTGGTAATAGTCACGTAAATAAATATGACAGCTATATCAATTTAAATATTTGAAGATATAGTGTGCAATAAATAAAATATCAATTTCAATGAGGTTTTTAGTACAAAAATAAATTCAAAATAATTCCAATAATGTAATCAAGTTTATTTTTTTGAGTCGTTTCTAAACTTCGAAATTAACTTTTTTGTTCTTCAGTTAGTTATCTCTTTGTATAGCACTGAGTAACGCAAATTATCAAAGCACTATTCATTAATGACAAATCTATCTCTAATAATTTACGTTTAATAATTTCTGTCTTGTTCTATATGCTCACCTGTAGAGTTATGCCTTACAAAGGCATTTATCCGTCGATTCGTATTTCAAATGTTAATACTGCTTGAATTGTGTATACCTATATATGTAGCAAAATTTAAATATTATAACGCTGAGATGATGATGAAAATATCGTTATATTTAGCTTATTGTCTTATATATTTATAATGAAAATGTAGTAGTTTCCAAGTTTATATTAAAAATTTTATGCAGTACTTCCGTTTTAATTATATAACGTGTTCTTTTGTTAATATATTATGATGTAACAACATAAAAAATACTTCCTATGAAATAAACAACGTTTTAGTCTAATATACGAGCTCTAGTTTACTGATATCACATTTTAGAAGTAAATAACGTATTAGATAAGGAAACATATATAGTACGTAATCTATTTAAACTTAGCTGACTTGAGTGAAGGTCGTCTGACGTGTGTTAAAAGTTTAAATTGGTATGTTATGCTGCACTTATATATGAACCGAATAATTTCTGTCTAACGATACCACCAAACAAGTTCTCTTCGTAAAATTTTTTATGAATGATTTACGTGACATAATATTTTACGTATAACAAGTTACTATTTTCTTTTCTGTTACAGATGAATAAAATATGACGAAAATAATCTCAGAAATCAGTGAATCAGAAAGTGAAATAAAATGATAAATATAAATACAACCTTGTTCATAGAAATGCTTTTTACTGTCCTTTATTCTTTATCTGTATCTATATCGAAGGAAAACAAAGACTTCACTTTAAACGTCTTGTTGACTAGATTCTATAATTTAGTTCTCATTAAGTTTCGTCAGCAAAGAATGTCATGCCTAAAATGTTATCGTTATTAGTATTATTCAAAAACCATTGATAGTATTGCTTTCTAATTCCTGAACCATGGTTGAAAATGTTTGTAAGTTCCGTATGATAAAATCTACGAAGAGACCTATGACGGCTTTGCAACATTCTCTGGATTTATCTTCCATAATTTCAGAAGTTAAGATTTTGAGTTTACTAGGAGGTGTTTGATGACAAACACTTGCAGAACCAAAAAAACGATATGCGAGAAAGTGCTAATTGGCGTACCATTGTCCCACTATGCATTGGTAATATTCGTAGTAACGTCCAAGCACATTTCGTTTTGAATACCCCAATAACTGTAAAAGTATTTTTTTGAAAATTTGATTATTTAGAAGACTAAATTAAGAAGTAGTGCTCAGTTCGATAGATTCCAAACACTTCCATTCATATGCTAATGTTAAGGTTCTGTAAATGGTATTTGTTCCAAAATACGTACCTTTAGAAATTTCTGCCAAATAGTGACCCTAATACTATTCCATAATCTAAATAAATGATACTTGATGATCGTAGTCAAGTTAATGTACGAGGGGAGGTCTAGAAGTTCGTGGAATGAAAGGGTTTTAAATAAAATAAAGCAATAAATCTATTTTTCCTTTTCAATATAATCACCCTTAAGCACAATACATTTATTATATATTAAATTTTTATCTTTCGCCTCAAAATGGGCCAAAATTGCCTCCTTTACCTCATTGTCGTCGGAAAACTTTCTTCCACATAACTCCTTTTTGGACTGTAGGGTGGATGGACTATTGATTGAAAGCCATGCTTGTGCAGAACAACCATTGCAACTTTGCTCCTGTGAACCGGCGCATTGTCTTGCAAGAGCAATACACCCTTGGTCAATTTTCCTCGACGTTTTTCCTTGATGGCCTCCTTTAATTTTTCTAATATCGCTGCGTAATATTCTCCGGTTATACTTCTACCTTTTTCTTTGTAATCAATCAATAATATCCCCTCACAATCCCAAAAAACAGTAGCCATCAACTTTCCAGCCGATTCTGACACTTTGAATTTCTTTGGCGGTGGTGTACCCTTTTTATGCCATTGCATGGACTCCTGTTTCAACTCAGGCTCAAAGTGATAAACCCATGTTTCATCTCCGGTAACAATCCGCTCCAAAATCTGTGCAGGTTTGTCTCCACACAGTTCCAAAAATTGTTTGGACGCACAGACGCGCTGCTGTTTCTGCAACGGCGTGAGCATTCTCGGTACCCATCTTGCATTGACTTTTGTCATACCCAGGTGGTCATGTAGGATACGCAAAATGGTGGTATCTCATACTCCAACTAATGCAGATAATTGTTTTTTCTTCAAACGGGCATTTTGCAGAAATTTTTGCACTTTTTCGACGATGTCTGATGTGATGGCCTCAACTGACCGTCCTGCGCGGGGGTCGTCTTCAATCGACTCCCGACCATGTTTAAAAAGACCATGCCACTTATAAATCATTAATTTACTAGGGCACTGTTCCCCATAAACGGTTTCTATTTCATTCAATGTGGTTTGAGCGTTCTTTCCTTGCTTTGTAAGTGTTCAATTTCCTCCATAGTTTCAGTTTTCTTCCGGATTGACTTGTTTAGCAGGCAACTATTCGTAAACGACTGACGCTATAGGGCTGCAACTTAACTTATATACTAATGATGAGTCGCCAATCAGAATGACACCTAGCGAACTTCTGGACCTCCCCTCGTATTATATACAGGCTTTTCATGTGTATTCAATACTCCTCGTTTTTGAAGCTTGTAAGCTCCTATATTATATGCTGTGGTAATGTATAATAATAAAAAAAATAAATAATTATGTATCAAGTGCGTAATATTAAAAAAAACTTTGGTGCAAATAAAAAACTAACATTTATTCGAATGCTAATTATGGCTGCACACTTAATAGTATCACGTGATTCTTTAGGTAACAGGAGCTGGTCATGGAATTGGAAAAGAGTTGGCTTTGCAATACGCCGCTTTAGGAGCAACTGTAGTCGCATGGGATATAAATGAGAAAAATAATACTGAAACTGTGACGCAAATAAACCAGCAAGGTCGTGCAAAGGCTTATGGTTATGTGTAAAATTTTTTATTGTTTTGTTCTAAGAATTTCTTTTGAAATCAATCATAATTTTAGATGCGATGTCGCCAATAGAGCAAACGTATTCGAAGTTGTAGAAAGAGTAAAGAAAGATGTTGGTGACATAACAATCATCGTAAATAATGCAGGAATTATGCCAACCCATAGCCTATTGGATCAAACAGCCGATGAAATTGAGAGAACTTTCAAAGTAAACGTTTTCGGACATTTCTGGAGTAAACGAAATTTTTCCTATAAATCTCACGTAGATATCAAATTGTTTTTTGTTTATTATTACAGGTTCTACAAGCAATTTTACCTAGCATGCTCAAAAATAATAATGGACATATTGTAGCGATTTCCTCTTGTGCAGGCCTTGTAGGCTTGGAAAATCTGGTCCCATATTGCGCTTCGAAGTGGGCAGTAAAAGGTTATATGGAAGCATTATTCCACGAGATACGTACAAGTGTACCAAAGACTCGAATCAAATTTACAACAGTGTATCCATATATGGTCGATACGGGTCTTTGCAAGAAGCCTAAAATGCGTTTTGAAGGATCAATGAATATGGAATCTCCAGAGGTAGTTGCACGGAAAGCAATTGAGGCACAAAGGCGAAATTTAAGCGAGATTACAATTCCGGAATACTTTTTTTATCTCGTCAACTCCTTTAGAATTATGTCTGGCAAAGCTTGCTTGAAACTAAAGGATTTCCTTGGAGTTTACTTAGAATCTGATTTGTAATTTTATATTTGTTACCAAATTTATTATAATAAAGTTTCATGTTAAAAATGTGTTGGTTTTTAACTGTTCAGACTAATACGGTAGATTTACCAAAAAGACAAAGAAGATGGTTGAATCCTATAACTTGCTCAGATATACAGTGAAATCTCCCTTGAACGGACACCAACGGGACCAACTGAAGATGTCCGTTCAGGAGGGGTGTCCGCATAAAAGAAATATGTAGTAGGTACAACAAAAATCGTGTTTTAACGAAAAATGAATATATTAAAGAAACTGGGACATTTAAATTATATATGTGTATAAATGTTTTTAAAATAAATAAGAAACTTTAAACCTAAGAAAAAGTTTATTTCCTTTAGATATATACATACAAAGTATAATATACAGCTGTGGCCATATGTATTCGCCACCCTTTTTTGTTTTTTATTCCGACGAATATATAAGAAATAAAAGAAAATTGATCGATGAAAATGTTTCATTGTGACTGTATACAGATATATACTGATATTGCTTAATATTTGGTAGCTCTTCCCTGGGCTTTAATCACCGCACGAATTCGTCGGGGCATACTGCTCACTAAGTTGTAGCACTGTTCGGGGGTGATTTTATTCCACTCTTCGAATGTTTTTGGTTTTAAGCATTGCTTTGTGGTAGATGAGTAATTAGCTACATTTCGCTTTAAAATGTACCATAAATGCTTAATTGGCGATAAGTCCGGGGATTGTGCCGGCCATTCCAGGACCTGCACGTTATTTTCCTCGAACCAGCGCATTACTTCGCGAGATTTATGGCACGGTGCATTATCTTGTTGGAGGTAATACTCTGGCTCATCATTGTCGAATAATTTTAACGCACGCGGTTCCAGAACTTCCTCCAACATGTCGATGTACGTCCGACTGTTCATTCGGCCCTCGCAGACGAACAGTTCTCCGACGCCTGTTGCACTCATGGAACCCCAAACCATTATGCTACCACCCCAAACTTGACAGTCGGGATGATACGGTCTGGATGGAAGGCCTCTCCTCGCCTGCGTCGCACGTATTGAGGCCCAGGTTTACCACAAAGCTACCAACAAAAACATGAATACTGTTACATTTTGGAACCCATTAAAAAGAATAAAAACAGTGTAGATACCAGGAATTGAATACAGAATACCGCAAATACAATAATTATGTATTACTTACCTCAATATTTGACTCATCCGTCCACATAACATTGGCCCAATTGTCAATGGTCCAGTGGCGGTGACTTTTAGCCCACAGCAGTCTCTTTTTCTTTTGTTGCGGAAACAACCGTGGTTTATGTCGAGTTTTATATCCACCTAAATTTAATTCACAAAGGCGTCTTCTAATTGTGCGAGGAGAAATAGCAACGATTATGCAGCCGGTCTCGCAAAGACATCCGCTCTAAGACTCGCTCATCTCTGCTAGTTGTCTTCCTTTTTCAACCAGTTTTCGGTTTGTTTGTCAAAGACCCACTCTTTTTGTATCGTTTTATCGTCATTCTAACTGTCGATCGCGCACATTTCACTTGTCGGGCAATAGCAGACACCGACAACCCTTGCTTTTCTAACACCACAATTTGTCCTCGCTCTACCTCCGTCAATTTGCGTGTTTTCGGCATTACTTTTTACTGTATACTATCGTATTACACAGACAAAATCACAGACACAATATCTTCACTCTAACTAGCTCAACCTTACTCTTACAACTTTTAAGAAAGACTGAAGAAATATTCAGAAATTACAATTTTACGTCTATTTTCTAATTTACTCAGAATGGCCTATAATAAACCATTAAACCCTCATTACCAGGTACCTAGTTAAGTCCGTCATCGACCCTGCTTCTTAGAAATACAATAATATTCGTGTAACACGTTCAAAACGAGAGTGGCGAATACATATGGCCACAGCTCTGTGTACATAGATGTAGTATGTAATACAAAACAATTAAATGAATAGTCACTTTAAGGACACAAAAATTCATATATTGTTGTTTGTCTTCTCTTTCTCTTTAAAATGGCGTCTTGAAATCGTATTTCTAATTTAGAAAGAAGCTCCAAAGACTCTGTATCTCCGTAATTTTCGACAAAACTTTTGAGCTGCTTGGTCAGGGTAATAGCTTTACCATAATTTAGGATAGCTTCTGTTGGCACTGGAACCTCATCGACATCAGAGTGTTCCGAAAGTTCTTGTATTTCAACTGGATTTGCAATTTCTTGTTCTGAATCTGGATCTTCAACATACAAATCTTCATCTACGTTCAAAAAATCATTAAGGTTTTCGTTATCCGTCAGTTTCAATAAATTCTTATTTTTGAGGATATCTGAAAGTACACTAAGAGGCAAATCATCTTCTAGGTCAGATGTATCAGTCTCAGTTAACTGGTCTTCACTTTGCATATTTACATGATTAAATCCTGCTTTGCGGAAGCAATATTGAACTGTATTTTTGGTTACTTTGTCCCAAGCGGATTTTGCCAAATAAACTGCATCCAGTGGTGTAATTTTCTTTATTAACTCAAAAGCTGTACCAGCAGTTTCGATGTTTACTAGCAGATGTTTGAGCATTAGACTTCGGTAATAAGTTTTAAAATTTTTTATAATCCCCTGGTCAAGTGGGTGAGAAGCTGATGTACAATTAGGGGGTAAAAATAATATTTTTATATTATTTAAGTGAGCGTCTTTCGGATGAGATCCCGTATTGTCTAAAAATAATAAAATGTTTCTTTTTTCTTTAGCCATTTTCCAATCTAGGTCTTGCAATCACTCTGTCATAATTTGTCCTGTCATCCAAGCTTTCTTATTGTATTTCCAAGTTACAGCCAGGTTATTTATATTAATGTTTTTAAAAGCTCTGGGTTTAGCTGCCCTACCAATGACTAGGAGTTTTTCTTTTTCACCCGCCATATTTGCACAATGCAAAATTGTAAACCTCTCTTTGGGCTACTTACCCCCAACACATTTTTCCTTCTTTAATGTGAGCGTTTTGTCAGGTAGAGCCCTAAAATACAGGCATGTCTCATCGGCATTATAGATGTCTCTCGGTGAATATCCCTTAATCAAAGGACATTTTTTTAAAAACGATGAAACATCTTCAGCATTAACCGAAGCTCTTTCTCCTGAAATCGCTTTAAAACTTATATTGTGGCGGATTCTAAATTTATTGAGCCAACCAGAAGAAGCACTGAATGTAGAATGTCCCAAAGAAGCGGCTATTTCTCTTGCTTTACATCGTATTAGCGGACCTAAAAAAAATAAGTCTTTTGCGTTTTTGTCACGACAAACTTATTGGTAATCTCACTTTTTTATCTATTTTAGAATTTAATATGAAAAGAAAATCAACGCATTAATACAAGAAAACCTTACCTAAAAAAATCATATGCATACCAGTTAAAGGAATCCCCTTATGCCGAGCTGCTGTAAACCAGTCGTAACACAATTTGTCAATTTTAGTACCATCACCCGTCAAAAAGCTTCTTTTTTCATTCAAATTGCTGCTCGACATCCATTTGTTTAGAAGGATTTCTTTATGTTTAATTATATCTGCAGCTTGTGTTTTTCCAATATTAAAACGCTTGGATAAGTTCTTTACACTTAATTTCTCTTTGTTGTAAACTTCAACAATCTCAATTTTTTGTTTAAGCGTGAGAATTTTTTTATTTGGAGCCGTTTCTACAATGAATGTGTCGCCCACTGTGTCTTTTCCGCATAGACATCAGACTAATATTGAAAGCAGATTCAATCGAAAGCGTACACCCGAAGAATAAGAACGGTAAATCCCCGACCAACTTGAGGAAGTCCCTAATTCACGTCAGGCAGATATACACGACATAGGCTGCGTTTGTACCGAAAGATTAAAGTCGGTAGATCTCTGGTTTACTCGGGGAGGTCCCAGCGAAATTGGCGCGCGGCGCAATTGAGAAATGCAATAGCAATACTCTCGATATAAAAATAAGATAAGGCGTTTCTTTTTATTTTATTTTTTTGTCCGGTTAAGAGAACATTTTCTCGTGTCCGCGTCAGTTCAAGAGAATGTCTGTCCAAGAAAGAGTTAATACAATGGAAATTATATGAGAGCCGGTCGGGACCATGAGAAACTGTCCGTTTAAGGGAGGTGTCCGTGTAAGAGGGGTGTCCGCGAAGGGGAATTTCACTGTAGTAGCATACTATTTAATAACGTAAGACAAGATTTAGCAAAGAACCATGATCAACATGGTTTTGGTGAATTTAAAAAATTCAGTAAATGTAGTAATATGAATAGGTTACTAATAATCAATTTAAAATGGCTCTAACTTATTTTTTTTACTTGCAATATCCGGACCTGCGTTGAGTTTGCTTCCACCTTCCTTATCTTCCCGAAAAGATCCGATTAATGCTTTTCATGTTTCACAAAGAGCGTACTAAAATAAACTGAAACGATTAGAAAATTCTATTGGCTTTTTTTATAATAATATATATTTTATCGCAAATTGTTCATGCTACAACAATAAAGGCGTTTTAGAACTGAACTGATTTTACTTCACATATTTGCAGTATATACATCTAAACGTGCTTCATTATTGAAAATATAAGCCAGCATTATTGAATTACATATGAATAATGGCAATAAAATTTGCTTTAGAAATCAGTGAGCTAAATTTGACAATTTTTAGTAAATCAAAAAATAAATTAAATATATAATTTCAAAATATTTGGCTATTTTGTTTTTGGAGAAAGTAATTTCCTTTACGTGGTTTTGAAGTTAAGAGATGGTTGGAAAATTTTTCATTAATTGCCTTACTTTAATAGCGCCAATTTAAAATCCAGAACGCAGTAAAATTGTTTGTGAAATATACTCTTTCATAGAACGTCCTTCGAACCCCGCAAATTTTAGAGTAGTTAACCTTGTCAGCCTTAGAAAAAATAATTAAGAGCAGTGATTAAAACTCAGTTACATAGTAACATACCGTCGAAATGACTATCTATGGAAAATTGGTAGAAATAATTATGATTAGTTACTAAATCGTTCGATATACTTTAAATGTTAAACTTTTTTATCTAGTTAAATGATGTAATTTTTAACTATTATTTTAATTTAAATATGAATAGTGCTTGGGTTGTGTTTGGTCTATATGTAATAAATTATAAAAGCAGAATTTGAATTTTTCGCGGGCTTGTCACTTTTAACATGTTTTTCTTTATGTCAGGTTAAGTTTTCTGTTTAGGATAAGTCATTTCTGTGATAAGGTAATTCGTCCCTTTAATAAACTATTGTTTGATATGAAACATTGGTGTGATGACTAATTGCTTCATTATCAACAACAATAACAACAATTTATTGTATGAATGCAGTTGTAGGTAGTCTCCGTTATGATTCTTTAATGAGTGCGTTACGTTCAATGCTAAGTAGATTATTACACATGGCGTGTGATCCTGATGAAAATATAAACAATCCTTCGGATCCAGAAAATGACGACAGCCCAGAAAATTGCGAGGAAGTCGTCAATTTACAGGTATGTCTCAATAATTTTTTTTTTAGGTTAAGTTAAAGGTTATTAATTCATTTTAAATGGTTGTTTCAGAATACGGAATGCCTCTACTGCAATGGGTTTTATGGACCATGCTATGAAGAAGTAATATGTTTAACGTGTCATGCATTTCTTTATCCAAATATATCTCCGGACATAGAATATGCCACGATAATCTCTAGTGTACGTATTTAACATACGTGATCTAATGTTTTCGTATCGAGTATTTTAATTTAGTGAGTTTGGTTGTCTTTTTATTTTGAGAATGCTTTTATTTATTTGTATTATATGTAACTGTGTGTTCGGTGTTTAGTAATATGTGGTCCTAATTGAATTCATATCAAGATTAAGTAATTGGGACTTGGATTGATTGTGGCATGTGTAATTAATTGTTTGTGAAAAGTTTCATTCGTTGGATCTTTGAATTTACAAAGTAGTCGCTATTTGTTGCAAAAATTTTTAATAAAACCATAAAGATTTAACGAATGTAATAGTTCGAAATTAATATTTTTGTTATATAATTACTGTATTTTATAACTGACGCTTTTGGGAATTAAATTGATTGAAACTTAACACTAGTCTTATTTTAAAAAAGATCTTATTCCAAATTTGGTAATTCTATGAGTGATTTAATGTTCCAATTAATTAATAAACTGTTTTCGGAAGCATTAAATGTAGTTTGGTATATTTTCACTGTATATAAGATCGTTTAATGCTAACTAGCTGTGGTTTGAATATAGTTGCCTACATTGCTAATCTAATATAAAGGCTGTTTAATTTATAAGTTAATATACTTAAGTATTTACATTTTCCAAAATCCGCCATGAATCTAACTGATAATTTTCAAGCTGTTGGCTTAAACCTTTGGCTTTTGAAGTCCTCTTGGAAAAAAAAAACCATTTAACATTAAAAAGCGAAGCTGAGGTACAGTTTATCATTTTTAAAATAGTAGAACCGATAGTTGCTTTCAATGTAAAGACAGCAATTCACTTCATATGCTTTGCTAAAATTATTTTTTATCGTAGGAAGATGATAGCGACTCTGGTAATGACGAGCCTGCAGATAATAACTATCAGCAGCCGATTGCTTCTGCATTATCAACCAGTGGAAGCAGCGAAGGCACATTTCTTGAGATTCAAAATCTAACCCATCAATTCGATGATTTCCACTCTTTCAAAAGCTCCCAACGTTCTCATATGAGCATAAACTTTGACCAGCTACCGCCAGAAGGTATTAACGTTTAGTGTATTAACGCAATTATTAAAAGCTCTTTTTATAGTACTCATACACGCTTTTCAATTCCTGGATGATATATCTCTATGGTGTATTGGTCAAGTTAATAGCCATATGAAGAGCGTCATGCTGATGCACACTGATCAAGAATATTGGAAAAAGTACACGTTTATGCGCTGGCCCCTTTTGAACGTCGGAAATAAGAACAGGATTGAGAATTGGCATGATGTAGGTTGACCAGCAGACTTTGGTGTTAAAATGTTATTCTTTTTTTGTCAATGATGTCAAATTTCATGTCTATGACGTCATTGTTGATATGTTTTTAGGTCGTTATTAGTTTAACTCTATATTGATGATTAATATTTTTATTACGTCTATTGAAAGTATTTAAAAGTAGATGGTTTATTTAGGAAATATCGCGGTGTTAGGAGTAGATTTTTGGAACATTTATTTCGCTTCCATATCTCAATGATACTCATCATCTCATATCAACTCCCTGAAGTACAGTATTGTGTGATGAAATATTAACATATTGACTTAAGAAGTGGTAAATTGTAGTTAGAATATGTATTAATGGTCTCTTATAGAATCGGTATCAGATAATCGGAATTTTCAGACGTGTTGCCATTGGCATTAATTATAAATATTTCGGTCATCAAATCGGTAATTCTATAATTTCCCCAATACTTTTTTTCCATCCGTGTGTTAAAAGAAGAGCGACGAAGAAAAATACCAAATTGAAAGTAAGCATTTAGAATTTTAGTTTAATAATGGCAAATGAATAGAAAAAGTGTTATGATCATGTATAATACTTTTTCCATTCATCTGCCGTTGTTAAATCTATTAAAATACAATTGAAATTAAGATATTAGTATTAATATTTTTGTGTATTTTTATACTATTTATAGTTGTCATTTAAAATAAACAAAAATTAGCTTGGTAGTTGAATTAAAACATCTGCTTTTAATTACGAGCTTTGTGTATTATAATACATTTAAAGATTTTCTTTTGTTACAGCTATATACAGCAATGATGCAAAGCAGTAACTGCATGAAATGCGTTCAGCAGATGTCAGCACTTGAATATCGTGCAGGCGAGGAAAGCGCTTGGTGCAAAAACCGTCTAAGATCTGAAGTAAGGAATTTGAGATCCGATCCGCCAGATGGTATCCAGGCGATACCTCTTGATTCTCTCTGCAGCCATTGGCAAGCAACTCTAGTGGGACCTGAAGGAAGTGTCTATGAAGGTGGTACTTTTTTCCTATATATACAAATTCCGTACACCTACCCAATGTCACCTCCGTTGGTAAGATTTATTACGAAAATCTTTCATCCCAACATATCAAGACACGGCGATATTGGTATCGACTCTATCAACACGAATTGGTCCTTAGCTTTGACTATTGGGAAGGTATTGATCTCTATTCAGTCAATTTTGACTGATCCAGTCTGTGATGTAAGTATTTTTCATTTCCTTTTTATTTATACAACCAGTAAACACAGTCACGTTATTCTGACGTTAAAACTTTGTCATAATGACAACGCTTTTAATATGTTTGCAGGACGTAATTTTTTTACCTGTAGGACGCCAATTGATTACCATCATTAATTTCACTTCTATTTTCCAAGATTTTCTAATATTCAAATAGTTAATTGGGTTCAAGGAATTATTCATATATTACTTCTGTTTGTAACGTACAATATAAACATAAGCGCAGAAGCTTCTTGTTCGCATTGAACAATTATTTTGGGAAGGTAGTATAGTAATTAAAAAGACGCCTTTTCTTCAACATTTCCAACCTGACTCAACATCAATTTCTGTGCGGTGGCGATGCCGGAGTAGAACATATTTGAGTGTCATTTTTGCATTTAAATTTGAAGGCGATTTTTGCTCGTCGAGTCAAATAAATAATTTATTCTTTTGTTTCACTTTTTTCTTCAAGAAAATTTTCCTTCAGAGGCTTTCAAGTTTTCCAGTTAATGAAGAAAAAAGAAAATTTTAAATTTACAATAAATGCTTAATTAAATTTGCATCTTAATTTGTTAACAGCCTATCAAGGCTATTACGATTCACTTTCAATGAATAGGACGAAAAATTTTCTTTTTGTCATAATAGCTAGATAACATTGCAGTTTGCCGGACATAGAAATTGATCGCTAGATGTAGGTACTTAGCAGTTATTTTTATATTTCGTGGGTGCTTTAAGTTCGTAGTTTTGCCAAGTATTAGGTTGAAAAATTGACAAAGATGACCTTTATTATCGGAACAGTTGATTTAATATTATTTAAACTAGGCTATATCATTACAGGTTGTTGTTTGATGAAATTTATCACAAGCTGATAAAACTAAAAGTTTGTTGTGTAATTTTAGTTTTTGGATAGATTTTAGAAATGTTTTTAAGAGGAAATTATTTAAGCATCTTAATTGAATTAATTCATCGAAATATATATAGCAGCATCAACGTGCTCAAAAAATATTGTTAAAAGTGATAATTTATTTTTCTTCGCAATAGCAAAGTCAAATTTAATTTAATTAGTTTGTGAAATTTTAATTAAAAAATTGTATTTCTGAATTAGATTTTGCGCATAATTTAAAGGTCTCTTCTCTTACAGTGTTGTTAAATATCTCTAATGCAATTCCTTTGGACGTTCGTACTTTAAAGCCAACATTATTTGCCCGTCAGGCAACAATACTATGTGTACACTTGGTTAGCATTTCCTTTCTTTTATTTATTATCTTTCATTCTCATTTGAATTTTTAGTTAAGCCGCTATAGCAATATTTAATTTATTGTGTAGTTCATTTTCATGTTTGGAAAGAGCAACAGTTTATTTCTAAGTTACTGATTCTGAACCTATTGGCACATTTCAATACATGTTTATCTTTTTACGTTTACTTTTACATTTACACTGTATTTTGTGCTAATAAACCGTATATTATTAAGGGTTAAAAAATATTCCATAATAAAACAACCGTCTCATTAAAGAGATCTGTAAAAATTATCATTTAAAATAGAATACTTTTAAATTGAAAATTTTTGAAGGTTTATAGCTAGGCTGCATAAGTACTGCGCCATCTAGAATAGAAGAGCCAAAGATATATAAATAAAAGATTTACAGGAATGGACAATAATATACAGAATATGTATTCTGCGCCCTCTAGTAGAGAGGAGCTAAAGATTCACAGAAATAGGTTTAATGTACAGAACGTTACCTACAAAATAACCCGGGAAAAGCAATTTCTTTGAATAAATGAATTATTTATTAGTGTTCGGACTTAAAAAAAAAAAAAAACTGAATTGTTTGACGTGTTTACGCTTTTGTAGGAGCGATGATATACTTTAAAATATATATATATATATATGAGTAAAAATTGTGCCAATTTAAAGGGCATATAGTAATGTACACTACCGTCCATAATACAACTCGCTATTATAAATTACTGTACCCAAATATAAAATTGTTAGACATAATTCGTTCAAACATTTAGGTACAAATTTCCAAGAATACGACTGTTGTTTGACGGGGTTGGGGTAGAATACCTGTACTAATTACTTTCGCTCAAACGACTACTATTTCGGCAATCAAACTGCATGTGGAAAATGTATTAATTCTTAGTGTCTTATTGCTTTCCTCTTTTGCGGAATTAATTTTCTGAAATCAGTGCTCAATCTTAACAATTTGGTTAAGTACTGAGAGTAAAAATGCTAAAACGAAGACAGTTGACTGTAGAACAACCTAATAATATTTGTAAATGTTTCTGTTACCACCGTCAAGAGACGGTTGTAAGCAGCGGGTTTAAGGGGAAGCAAAAAGGAAACCGTTTTTAAAACAGGTGCATAAAGAGAAACAATTAATATGGGTAAGAGGGCATCCAAACTGGTCACTGGATGATTGGAACGTAGTCTTATGGACCGACGAGTCTAAATTTTAGTTATTTCGTATATAACGGAGACTTGTTCGTCGACGACCAGGGGAAAAGAGCTATTGAGACTTGCTTAGTGCCGACAAAACGTCAAACACGAAAGTGGTAGTGTTATGGTTTGAGGTTGTCTTGCTAGAACAACTACGGGTGATTTAGTGAAAATTAGTGTTATAATGTGGAAAAAAAATAGTATTTTGATAGTGTTGGTAAGCCGTTTGTGCTCCACCAAGACATTGACCCCAAACATACGGCTCGAATCTGTAAAAATTGTTTAGAGGAGAAAGCAGAAATTACGTAAAATTAATAATGTGACCTGCTGGATTTAGGAAGGGCTAGACAGCGATAACCTGAGAACATCCAACATAGATGAGAATATTTTACAGAACGCATGACAACAAATTGTGGCGGACTTTCTCGACAAATTGTTTCTAAGAATGCCTAAAATTTGTGCAGTGGTTATCAAAGTCAAAGAAGGTCATATCGACGAAAATAAACTTAGGAGCTAAATAATGCATAAACATTATTATGTTTGAATTAATTTACTTTGATTTGATGACAGTCGCTTATGTTGTATAATCTCATTATAATCATAATAAAATTTGACTGTAAGTTTTTGTAAAATCCGTTGATGCTTCCAAACTTTTGGACGGTAGTGCATATACGATATGTAATATGGCTTTTGTGAATACGTAATTTCTGTTTTGTATAAAAAAAAATTGACAAAACAATTTCTATTGTGTTTGTCTCGTGTTACTCCTGTTTTTAAGTCCAGATCGAGGAATAACATTCGGAATTATCGCCCGATATCTATATTATGTAACTTTGCTCTTGAAATTATCTTATATAAATATATATATTCGCACGTTGCTGCTAAACTGTCCCCGGTGCAACATGGTTTTATTAAAGGCAGATCAACAGTGTCCAACGTGTGCGCATTTTCCAATGATGTGTCTGAGGCTTTAGATCTACATCTTCAGACATATGTCATTTATACAGATTTCGCTAAGGCTTTCGATAGCGTCATCATCAAACCCTTTACCCTTTACCTAAACTGAATATGTGGGGTATCTCTGAGGATCTGATGTTGTTGTTGCAATCCTATTTGAGTGGACGTACCAATTACGTTGAATACCGTGGTTTTCGATCCGGCTTATATCAGTCCCTTCAGGTATGCCACAGGGGTCTGTTCTTGGACCACTCCTATCTATTATTTTCATTAATGACCTTCCTGACCGGCTTAGATCTAAATGCTTACTATACGCCGATGACCTTAAAATTTTTCGCAGAATATACTCCACTGCAGATTGTGACATTTTGCAGGGTGACCACCAGGGAGAGATGGTACAGCGTAAATTCTTGAAAACCTTATATCTCCGTAAACACCACGTTTTTTTGCAAGATGGTTATCCGCATACTAATCTTTTAAAAGAATTTGCATTTATTTCTTTGGCGGATCGTCGTGTTGTATCACAAATAATTTTTGCACATAGAATTGTAAATGGTGATTTACAAGTTCCGGATTTGCTGTCCCTTTTGAATTTTTATACACCGACACTTAACAGTAGGAATACATTAACATTTTATCTTCCCGTGGCTAACACGCGCCACCATTCTCAGTCACCACTTATGTCAATATGTGACAGTGTTAATGTATATGCATCTAGATTTGATTTGTTTAACATTTCTATCAATGCTTTGAGGCAACTTTTGTTAGAGCAGTTTTCTGTTGCTTAAGAAATTTTTGCATTTTCATTTGCTATTGTCTTTTTTTTTTGGTATTACACATTTACTCTTTTTCTTAATAGCTATCATGGTACAATGATCCTGTAATAAGCTGTATGCTGTTGGGTAATAAATTATAATAATAATAATTATTATTATTACACTTTTCATTTTATTAATTTTGATGTAAATAGTAGTCGTCTTTTGGTATAATAAAATCCCAATTTAACGAACTTTTTTCGGAGTTTATTCGTTTGTTAAATCAAAGTTCTGCTGTATATAGAAGTTTGGTGTATGGAGAGCATAAATAAATATTTCCAAGGCTTTTCACAGAATAACATGCGATAAATAGTTTTTTTGAACAAGGTTACATTTGACATGGTTAATATATGTAGAAAGGTGAGTTCCACAGGAGCTAATATTGAAACCATTATTATTCATTATGCGCATGTATAATGTAGTTAGCACCCTTCAAGATGACAACGTTACTGTGGTAAATAGTGACCGAGATGTTGAGATATTTAATAGGTCAGTTAGTCAACAACTGCCTTTACTATCTACTCGATTGACAGAAATAATTTTAAAATCAATTCTGGAGCAGTCTAAAGTAATTTCCATCTCTTCATTAACCACTAACATAAAGAAGAGTCTGTTTAAACTGAATCATAAGGATATGCATGTTATAATTTCCTATTATCGATAATGTAATGAACCGTTGGTGCATTTAAATATTTCAAACGTAGATTTGTAGGTCAATGAAAATAATCTTACGAATGAGATGAGATGATAGTCTTTTCCAATAACAAGGTCTACCCCATTAAACGTTTAACTCGTGGGAAGATTCGATTAATTGTACGACGACATTGTGTGCTGCTTTAATACATCCATATACAGTGAAATCTTCCTTGAACGGACACCAACGGGACCACCTGAAGACGTCTATTCAGGAGGGGTGTCCGCATAAAAGAAATATGTAGTAGATACAACAAAAATCGTGTTTTAACGAAAAATGAATATATTAAAGAAACTGAGACATTTAAATCGTATATGTATATAAATGTTTTTAAAATAAATAAGAAACTTTAAACTTAAGAAAAAAAAGTTTATTTCCTTTAGATATATACATACATAGATATATAGATGTAGTATGTAATACAAAACAATGAAATAGTCACTTTAAGGACGCAAAAATTCATATATTGTTGTTTGTCTTCTCTTTCTCTTTAAAATGGCGTGTTGAAATCGTATTTCTAATTTAGAAAGAAGCTCCAAAGACTCTGTATCTCCGTGATTTTCGACAGAAGTTTTGAGCTGCTTGGTCAGGGTAATAGCTTTACCATAATTTGGGATAGTTTCTGTTGGCATTGGAACCTCATCGACATCGGAATGTTCCGAAAGTTCTTATATTTCAACTGGATTTGCAATTTCTTGTTCTGAATCTGGATCTTCAACATGCAAATCTTCATCTACGTTCAAAAAATAATTAAGGTTTTCATTATCCGTCAATTTCAATAAATTCTTATTTTTGAGGATATCTGAAGGTACACTCAGAGGCAAATCACCTAGATCAGATGTATCAGCCTCAGTTAACTGGTCTTCACTTTGTATACTTATATGATTAAATCCTGCTTTGCGGAAGTAATTTTGAACTGTCTCTTTGGTTACTTGGTCCCAAGCGGTTTTTGCCAAATAAACTGCATCCAGTGGTGTAATTTTCTTTATTAACTCAAAAACTGTACCAGCAGTTTCAATGTTTACTAGAAGATGTTTGAGTATTAGACTTCGGTAATAAATTTTAAAATTCTTTATAATTCCCTGGTCAAGAGGTTGAGAAGCTGATGTACAATTAGGAGGTAAAAATAATATTTTTATATTATTTAAGCGAACGTCTTTCGGATGAGATCCCGCATTGTTTAAAAATAACAAAATGTTTCTTTTTTCTTTAGCCATTTTCCAATCTAGGTCTTGCAACCACTCTGTCATAATTTGTCCTGTCATCCAAGCTTTCTTATTGTATATCCAAGTTACAGGCAGGTTATTTATATTAATGTTTTTAAAAGCTCTGGGCTTAGCTGCCCTACCAATGACTAGGAGTTTATCTTTTTCACCCGCCATATTTGCACAATGCAAAATTGTAAACCTTTTTTTGGGAACTTACCCCCAACACATTTTTTCTTCTTTAATGTGAGCGTTTTGTCGGGTAGAGCCCTAAAATACAGGCCTGTCTCATCGGCATTATAGATGTCTCTCGGTGAATATCCCTTAATCAAAGAAGGACATTTTTTTAAAAACGATGAAACATCTTCAGTATTAACCGAAGCTCCTTCTCCCGAAATCGCTTTAAAACTTATATTGCGGCGGATTCTAAATTTATTGAGCCAACCAGAAGAAGCACTGAATGTAGAATGTCCCAAAGAAGCGGCATTTCTCTTGCTTTACATCGTATTAGCGGACTTAAAAAAAAAATAAGTTTTTTGCATTTTTGTCACGACAGATCTATTGGTAATCTCACTTTTTTTATCTATTTTAGAATTTAATATGAAAAGAAAATCAACGCATTAATAAAAGAAAACCTTATCTAAAAAAATCATATGCATACCTGTTAAAGGAATCCCCTTATGCCGAGCTGCTGTAAATCAGTCATAACACAATTTGTCAATTTTAGTACCATCACCCGTCAAAAAGCTTTTTTATCATACAAATTGCTGTTCGACATCCATTTGTTTAGAAGGATTTCTTTATGTTCAATTATATCTGCAGCTTGTGTTTTTCCAATATTAAAACGCTTGGATAAGTTCCTTACACTTAATTTCTCTTTATTGTACAATTCAACAATCTCAATTTTTTGTTTAAGCGTGAGAATTTTTCTATTTGGAGCCATTTCTACAATGAATGTGTCGCCCACTGTGTCTTTTCCGTATAGACATCAGACTAATATTGAAAGCAGATTCAATCGAAAACGTACACCCAAAGAATAAGAACGGTAAATCGCCGACCAACTTGGGAATGCCCCTAATTCACGCCGGGCAGAAATGCACGACATAGGCTGCGTTTGTACCGAAAGATTAAAGTCGGTAAATCTCCGGTTTACTCGGGGAGGTCCCAGCGAAATTGGCGCGTGGCGCGATTGAGAAATGCAATAGCAATACTCTCGATATAAAAACAAGATAAGGCGTTTCTTTTTATTTTATTTTTTGTCCGGTTAAGAGAACAGTTTCTCGTGTCCGCGTCCGTTCAAGAGAATGTCCGTCCAAGAAAGAGTTAATACAATGGAAATTATATGAGAGCCGATCGGGACCATGAGAAACAGTCCGTTTAAGGGAGGTGTCCGCGAAAGGGAATTTGACTGTACACGTCAACTTTAAAATTGCACTTAAAACACGCGTTGGGTGAAATGGAATCGGATAATATTATGTCGTACTGTTAGTGTTTTAAAAACGGTAGGGTTGTTAAATGACCACGAATAATAGTATTTCAGTTTAATACTAAAATAGAAGCTAGGATGAATTAAACTCGTGCCACGAATTCAATACATTCCGGTCTTTTATTTATTGTAAGTCAGCCGTTGTAATAGAATTTAATACTCATGGTTCGTGATTTTTATTAAGTTAATGATGAGCTAATTTTGTTACGGGATTACCGGCCTTTAACCGCCTCTTTCTCGCAAGATCCGGACAATTAAGATAAAGGAAAAGGAAACGCGATACTTCTTTTTACGATCATCATATCGCCTACACTTTCTTTACGACTGTTAAAATGGCGGTTGCTGCAATAACTCACCGGAACACTGAACTGCATTTCTGGCTAATTTGTAGCCGACCATTTTTTGTCAAAAACCTACTTACGCTTCCATTTTCTGTGAGCTTTGCGGATGTTCTATTAGTCCCGCGTTTCAATTTCTAGAGACGTTAATACAGAGCACGCTAGCTGCTCCTTTTTATTTCGTAATTTAATATCCTTACGGAGTTATTTGAGCCGATTGGCGGTAGTGATGGTAAGAATTGTATAGTAATATGCTTTCAATATTGAAATTACATTTCAAATCTCACTTTTTTTTACGAATAAAAATATTTTAGGGAATATATGAGTTTTAGGTTTCATTTTCCGTGTGGTATTTCCGTGTATAATGAGTTTGTTTGATCAAGATTTTCAGCATTTATTTTTAAAACAATATATCCGCTCAGTGTAGTGTATATACATATTTCTACTTGACCTTCGTCTGTACTTCATGACTGGCTCGTATCTTCTAGCAGTAGTTTCCAAACATGCTGTCATTTCATTTTTGCTTGTAGTTGATTTAATCACATCACAAGATTATCTGGAAAGAAAATCAGATATGAATGAAGCTAGTGTATTTTATCTGCCTTGCAACTCTGATAAGGAGCATTGTCATTGTTGAATAACTCAGTCGCTTAAGAAATCTATTAATAATTGTCAGACGATAATTATCACTTACAGGACAACATACAAAGAATTGGTGCAATTGCATTTCATAAAAATTAACATAAACAAATATTCTATGAGTATATTTTACTGAAATTGGTGACCATATGGAATATAGGCGATTTGGCCAAGATATTTGTATTGTGCCTACGCGCCACGAGAAAATCAAGCGATCGTGTGTAACGTGGTGGTACTCAGAAATCGTCATAAGCTAATAACGATGGTGAATCTATTTCATTAGATAACAGGTTAAATAAAAATCTTGCGCTGTTTTTATGGCGACGATCTTCTAATGAACTAAAATTATGTTGCTGCAGCAATGTTACATAATCTAAACCACGATCCGGGTAAGTACCGCTAGCCTCATAGCTAAGGTATTTGAGGAACCGCCTTTGTACACGTTCAACTGAAATCACCTGATACGTGTAGTAGGGATACCAAATTAAGTTGACATATTCCAATTTAGATCGAACAAGAGTGCAGTACAGAGTCCTTATCACTGAGATGTCACGAAAGGCGTGACAAGTTCTTATTAGAAAACCCAAAGATTTAGATGCAGAAAGACATATAGCAGATATGTAATCAGAAAAACATAGTTTCGTGTCAAAAAGTACTCCCAAATCCCTCACTTTTTCAGTTCTTGCAATAAATGTAGAATCAACAGAGTAATTAAAAATGATCGGATTAGAGCGTCTGGTATAAGAGATCACTAAACATTTGCCAATATTAAGAGATATGCCATTCAGAGTACACCAATCATTAATAAGGGTAAGGTAAATCTGCAACTTAACAAAATCAACTAGCGAATCGATAACTGTTACGTTCTCCTGGTTTGAAGAACAACGCCGCTGTAGCCTGCTCGTAATTTCCTAAATTACTTGACCAATACTTACTTGTAGAGTATGTTCGCTTATTTACTAGAGGAAAGGTTGTACAGTGAAACTCAATGCGCATGCGCAAAAAAATATATTTAAAAATAAAATGTGTACACGGTTTCCACTCTTGCCTATGTACATGTACGATGTACGTAAGATATATATATTTGCAATAATTGCAGTTATTCGAGCTCTCTTATACATGTAATGTACATTAGCATGTGTATATGTATTTTCATTGGTAGCAACATAAAGTAATGCCTCAGCATGTACTTTGCAAAGCTTAATTCTGTTTAAAAGGTTAAACTCTTATATGCTTCCGCTGAAGCTTTGTTAGAGGCATGTACTAATGCCTCTATCTGTTTGCATGCACTACTATCTTTTTATAGGGGAGCCAACCCTATTTATTTCTTAAATTTATAAGCGCACCTCGGTGCGATGCTTATTTATATGTCCCTTTCCGGGAGCCTAATATACTTTCCTTGTCTTAAATTTGCCTAAGGGACTTGGCCCTGTATTATTGGCATGTATTTGTACTTGAACCAAATACGTTCGTTATATTCACAGTTATAGGGGAACCCACCCTATCTCTTAGAGCTTGAACGCCTGGTCGAGGGCGACAGTAGCGATAATAGCCGATCTCAATACAAAAGTAATGTCACAGCTACCCAGGCGTTCTCGTTTGAAATATTACGCTATGTGCAATCTTTAGCTCTCTACTACTGCGCCCCAAAGAAGGAAAAAGCCAGTAACCAGCAAATGTGCGAACTGCGCACCGACAAGTAAAACGGAGCGATGATGCCGACATTACATAAGAAAACTGGTCCGTGACACTCGTCCGCTACGACGAGCAACTAAATGAAAAATTTCTAAGTCCCGATACGACAAGGACCGAACAAACGTACAAAGACAACGGGCGCTGCATGCAACGACCGTCAGCAAGAAGCGGAGTGATCGTACTTATAGAAGATGTCTAGACATGCGCGCCGACAATTTCACCAAAATAATGTCCCACACAAACTTAACCGAAGACTAAAAATATGTATAGACGACAATGGACACAGTAGCCTCGACGTACGATGATAGAAAATCGAGAATTTATACTTATTAAAAAATCTATACATGCGATTCGACGACGTTACCAAATGACTCCCGCCAGAAATAAATGTATAGACAACGTCCTCGACGATTCCCGCCAAAACTAGAAAATCTTAGAAATCTCTAATAATCATACGACGACGTTACTGTACACGTTACAACGAGGTACGAAAGGTGACCGAGAGTACACGATCGCTAATACCTCGACCGTCGCGCGAGACGACTGCCTATGCTTGTGTACCTTAAATTTTAAGAAAACTCCCATTACATATTCGACGACGTTGCAGTGAATGATTTTTAAATTAGGCAGTTTTAGCTAGCGTAATGCGAATGGCTGACTTGCATACATATACGTTGCATAATGTACATACATATTAAAATAAAATTGGATATAAGAGAGCAAAATAAATAAATATGAAAATGAAAATAAAGTAATATTCTAAATGAAAATAAGGTAATAAGGGTAACCCATACGGTTGCAAAGAAGATAAAATAATATAAAATACATAGTAGTAAAAAATTGATAAAACAGAAAAAACAATGTTAAGTCCTTAACAATAACATTGTAGATTTTAAGATCATCCGCGTATGCTAAAGCGTCACATTGCAATTTATCGAGCAAATCATTCAGAAAAATGTTAAATAAGAGTGGTCCGAGATTAGAACCCTGCGGAACTCCAGATAGTATTCGGAAGCGAGTGGACGAATAACCATTATAAAAAACGTAACCACTCCTTACAAAGAGGTAAGATAAAATCAGTTTCACCAACGAAGGGCAGAAGCCAATACCTTCTAATTTAGCACAAAGTAACTTGTGATTAATACGGTCAAATGCCCTACCAAAGTCAGTATAGACAACATCGACCTGTCCTCGCTGGTCCAATACTCCAGCTATATACTGGGTGATATTTCCCAAGTTGTCACCTGATATAAATCCATGTTGATGGATTGACAAAAATGGTGTAACATTAAAAAAAATATTATTATATAAAATATATTCAAATACTTTTGCAAAGTTAGCTAAACTGTTTATAGGTCTGTAATTCCCAATGTTAGCCCGGTCACCTCCCTTTAATACTGGCACTATTTTACTAGTTTAGTTAATAGAAATGTGGAACTTTTAATAATTAAATTGTATAGTATACACAGTGGATACGCAAAGGTAGAGGCACATCACCCGATGTCATATCATTAATAAGCATTGAAGCACTCTTCAGCACCTCATCCTCAGTAATAAAGGATACACCAAAAGAGGGACAGTTACTATTTACAGTTTATGGAACCAATGTGCCGGCACTAAATGAATTAGAAAAATGACATGCAAAACTATTAACGATGGCTTCAGTTTGAGTTAATTGCTCGTCGTTGTGGAACATGCGCCCAGGGATCCTTGAAGTTGTCCTCCGACCACCAACAAATGACCAAAAGGCCTTGGGATAAACCTTGATATTCTATCTATTCGCAAGCTTTCACAGCGAGCGCAACTTTTATATGTGACATGCCAGGCAATTCTTGAAAAAGATCTACAAAAGTTTCCATAAGAGTTTCATTGCGTGCAGGAGTTTTTACTAATCGATCACGATACGATGTATAATAATGATGTTCTTTATAAATCCTTCTTCTCGAATCAAGCATGGTGTCACTTATCAGGATGTATAAACAAACAATGCGCATTTGGTCTAGCGAAAATCCACATGAAACTCTTTAGAGACCCTTATATTCTCACAAAATAGGGGTTTGGCTTGCTGTTTCTCGTAGACGGATTTTTGGTCCAATATTCTTTAATGATACTATAAATGTGGAACAATATTGTAATAATTTATTACAATAGCAAGGTTATGCAACAGTCCATACGACAAGCGAAACGATAGAATTATTGCATGAATTCTTTATTAATCGAATGGCTTTCCACTGCGATCTTTCAATTTAACAATTATGAATTATTTCATATATCCACACCTAAAAAGTAGGATAGTTACAAATCGTTTGTCATACAATGCACGAACTTACTGAAGCTATTCGAAATGTCTGCGAGGAAATTACTTACATAATTTAAGGAATGCCTCTAATAACAACGTTATGTAGAGAAATGAAGAGTGGGGTTATGTAGAGAAAATGAAGGTGCTCCTCTGTACATTTAATTTAACCATTGTTTATTATTATTATTATTAATTTTTTATTTTTCCAACTGAAACATGGGTGTGTAGTTACAGCTGCGAGCAAAGGTTATAGGCAGGGTAACCTTTTAGCGTTACGATAAGACGAGAATCTCAAAACTAAAAAACACAATTCAGTTTATAAGGTTCTTTTATTAAATAAATCAGTACTTAATGCTGCCTCCTCTAGCCTTTATTACACCTTTATTTCTTCTAGGCATAGCAGCTACCAGTTTGTAACATGTTTCTGGAAATAGACGCCCATTCCATAAACACTGTTTGCTTTAGGGCTTCTTTAGAGGCATGGTTGTATTTGCGAACACTGTTCTTCAATATATGCCATAGATTTTCAATAGGCGAGAGGTCAGGCGATTGTTGGGGCCAGTTCAAAATCTTCACTTGGTTATCAGTAAACCATTTCATTACAGGTCGAGCCTTGAAAATAATACTCCTCTGAGTTCATATCATAAAATCTGACAATTGATGGTTCGAGAACCTCTTTCAACATCCCGATGTAGCGTGCAGAGATACACCCCCAAATCATAATACTTCCACCGCCGTGTTTAATAGTAGGTAAAATACACTCTGGGGAAAATGCTTCGGCGGACCTCCTCCGAACATAACTTGCTCCGGAAACGCTGTGCACCTGCACAGAATAAACGAAGGACGTTAACTTTTTGAATATTTCTATTTTGGTGAGAAAAGTAGGGGCGCTAAGTTCAATTATGTATATTGCAAGGATTATGAAATATTTTTAAGCACCTATATTAGATCCATCGGACCAAAGTACTTTGGCCCAGTTATCTACAGTCCAATGTCGGTACTTCTTTGCCCACGTAAAGGGTTGGTTGGGGTGTAGCTCGGTCGGCAAAGGCTTGTGTCGTGGTTTCCGGGCACGTAAATTCGCCGCAGTTAACCTTCCTCTTACCGTATGCACGGAGATTGGTGCGTCTCATTGAGCACGGAGCTCTGCAGAAATCGCTATCCCGGAGCGTGATACGCTCTATCAATCGTTCTTCTCGCACGGTCTTTACACGTTTTTACGGCTCTTGGGTAGATTATGATACTCTCCAGCCCTTTGGTAGCGGCTAATTGTGCTTTGCACTGCACAACGCGAACATTTTATTGTCATAGCAATTTTTATTTGTGGCAATCCTTGTTTGTGCAAGAAAATTATCTGGCCTCGTAAGGCCTCAGATATTTGGGGCTTTTTTGGCATATTGTGTATACACAAACTTACAAAAGAAGGTCCGCACTCGAAATAAACTTTTGAAACCGACAAGCGACGTGTCTTTCTCTACGCACAATATATTACTCAACCTAAAAATTTTAATTTCTGTCTTATATATCTTCGTAATTTATATTTTCTAGGAATTTCTAGTTTAGAAAACGACCAGATATAGGTTCGCAGTACCCTTGTTCTAAGAAGCGCTACCTGCTGCGCGAAACACATGTTTGATTAGGGTGCCTATAACATTTGCTCGCAGCTGTATTTATTAAAACGTTAAAAGATAATCTAATAACCACATGTCAACGGTGTAACATAAACTGAACCGCCTACACTTAAGCGTTGTATTTAAAGCCACAGAATAAGTCAATTAACACGTTTTAAAGTTATTCTACAAACTTAAGTTTGCAGAAGAAAAATTTCATGGCTTGCTAGTGTGTAAATTTAATCGATAATATGGTACTTGTTCCTGATATTACTTCCAAAGTGAATTTTTTTCCAGCATGAAAGAAACTTGTGAAAAGGATATTGTAACTTAGGGAGTCTGATTTTGAAATGTAGCATTTCGCTCTTGTTTTGTCAATTTAAGTGTTGAATATATTACTCTTGTCTTCACTTCGCTTCAGTTGGAAAACATTCATTAGATTCAATTAGATATTGCGCAGTGCTTTTGCCAACTTTTCCTAAAGGAACAATTTTGTAATACGTTTTATGTCTTCACTGACGAAGAATGGGCAATTTTCTTTTATCAGAGCCCATATTTGAGTCTTTTACATCCAGTTTTTAATAAAATCTTTTGACAATAAAATCGAAGAAGTAGCAATATAATAAAACAATATCATGCGTGTAATACTTTTTTTTTCTTTGTTTAGTGTTGGCGTATGATTTCATTGAGATTTTTTTTGAATAGAAATAGTATTTTGTATTTCAAGCATTTTGTTTTCATTATTATTATTAGCAAGGCTACTAAAGCAAAATAGATATTTAACTGTGAAATAGTATGATGAGGTCCGAAATAATTTTTTTATAACGAAGACTTACAAGTTGATTACGAGGCATTTTGTTCAAACACCAACAGAGCTACACTTATAACGAACATGCGATTCAAACGTCCGCAGCAATCGACAAAAAAAAGTTATGCATGTCGATAAATGAATTATCGTCACATTCAGAACTTTTTATTGGCAATCTATGACATGATAAATGTCATATCGCTACATGGACGAGAAAATGCATTAAAATTTTAGCAGGCAAAGTCGATCTGCTGCGTTTTAGAGTTATTAAGGAAAATCCTTTGATGGTATTGAGGTCATTTTAGCATTAATATAGGTCAATGCGAATTGTTCTAGCTTTGGCTTATTTTTACAAATTAAGTTTGTGAGAATAAATTCAATTTATTAAATTCATGAAATTGGCTATAGGGTTGCAAAATTACCAAAATATCGCTGTCTTGAAAACGATAAATCAATCAAAGTACAGTCCCTGGCCATTTTATTAGCGGCACCTTATAAATTTAAGCTTTTCTGTGTTTCCAACGCGATAATTTACAAATACAAGTATAAAATTCATGAATATGGTTTGCAATACCTATCTAAATACGTTCCCTAAATATCTTTTTAAGAAATTGAGAAAGTGCCACTTCTTATTGACGTCTTGCCTATTATTATCTCCCCCATGAATCATTCTGTACTGTATAGAAAATGGGTAGAAACAAGATTCCAAGAGACAGTAATTCGTAGAATATTATTTGGATCGGTTACTATTGCAGAAAGAATGTTTATCTGTTTATGTAACAAGGTTTTTTCCGTGTTAATTTTGCACTTTAAGTTATTGGTTGTATGCGCTTTATATTTTTTCGCTATGGGTAAAAAGGGACATACCAAATGAGAAAAAACTGCGTATTGAGGCATTGTTGGGTACACGACTGTATTATCAACCCACAATTGCAAAGAAATAAGAAGTATCCGGACAAACAGTGCAGCGAATTGCCGTTTTAATGAAAGAAAGATATCCACTACAAGCATTGGAAGAGTATTTTGCGACAAGAAAAGGATCACTAGTAATCGAGATGATCGACATATCCTGCAACTAGCAACTGAAAATCGAGGTTTATCCCTTAAAGAAATAGGAAATGTAATTGAGATATTACATTTCCTCCCAAGGAGTGCAAATCAATACGTAGGCTTCCACGGCCAGACTTAGTAATAAACGAACTACTTCCGGAATTGGACCGTGTCATGATGATAATTATATAAAAATAAATAAGAGAGTAAGAGGAGAAAGAAAAATAAGAAGAAAAAGAGATAAAAAGAAAAAAATGATAAAGGGTGGGGGGACGTGAGAATAGAAAGAAAGGTGAAAAGAATAAGAGAAGGAAGTAGAGGTACAAGGGGGAGATGGGGGGATACGAGAGAAAAAAGATGGGATCCCACCTTTCTCTTTTGGTCTGTTTCTTTTTCCTTTTTCCTTTTTTTCTCTCGCACCCCCCATCTCCCCCTTCTGCCTCTACTTTCTTCTCTTATTCTTTTCACCCTTCTTTCTATTTTCGCGTCCCCCTACCCTTTATCATTTTTTTCTTCTTATTTTTCTTTCTCTTCTTACTCTTATTTCTTTTTATATAATTCCGGAAGTAGTTCGTTTATTACTAAGGAGTGCAAATATCCGCACGTACAGTACGTGGACGAGTAAAATGCAATCCCCCCTGAAAAAGGCAAGATTAACACCTATGATGAAGCGAGCACGTTATGAATGGGGAAAACGTCATCAACATTACACAATTAAAGATTGGCGAAAGATAAGACAAAATAACTTCATCATCGGTTTGAGTTTACTTATTAAATCTATAACAAAATAACAGAAAATCTAACAATATTTTTATTTCATATGCCTGCCATTTACTTCATGCCAGTAGGTCTCCTTCGGTATAACAAAAGCCCTTTAAAATTTATTGTAACTCGCATGGCAGCATTCTTTAGCAACGATATTGGATTCCTGATGTTCGTTAGTTCCTAATTTCATCACATCTCGTAGGTTTTAAATATTGTCGAATCGAGACTCTGTGAAATCAATTAAAATTTCATTATCGACTTGCACACCTGTGTAGTTCCGTTTTTGACTTGATAGCAATGAATATTTGCGAACATGATGCTCATCATATATGTGCTTATATTATTCATGCTCCAATAAATTTTACCTTAATTTGGATGGTATGTTATATCCGGATTGACAAATAAAACAGGAGAAATAGAAATAGAATCGTAAGCGCTGCAAAGATGGAAATTCTGCGTAGAATGTATATGTGACGGCATTTTTTTATTAAAGTGAATTATAAAAGTAGGAAATATTTGAGATTTACCACGATCCGAAGTAGAGATCAATTTCAATAGACCCTGGTATGTTTGGAGGACTTATAGAGTCATGTAACATTTTCCGAAAGAAGTAGTTTTTCGAACACATTTGTATATAGCGCCCGATAAATCTTGAAGAAGACAAATAGTGTTCTGCGTGAAATAAAACTTACTTTAAAGAAAATATTCATGCGAGTTTCCTACTTTTGTTTGTTGAAATAATTTTAAATAAATAATCTACCATATTAACCGATTTTTCAGGTAAAGTTTGTACTATATCGGTACTCAGGTATTCTAACAGCAGTTATTTTAAAGCCATGTTCTTTCGTAATTATATGTAGTTTTCAATTTTAATCATTTATTCACGAGAGAAAAAAGAAAAATGGAAAGAGAAAGAGATCAAAAGAGAAAGGTGGGATCTCTCTTTTTCCGTCATTTTTTCAAACGTGATTTGGAACTGAATATAGGAAATTTTGTCAAATAAAGAGCAGTCCTCAGAAGAAATTACAGATGAAAGCTGTAAATAAAGTTGAAGAAGCAATCGGGAAATGATATCGAGCTCACGGCGTGTATGTTGGATTCGTTCGCGAAGAAGAGCTAAGCCGGTGCGGCGAAAGATATTTTGGGAAGCAGGAGTAGAAATATGGTGACGAATTTTAAGAAAATTGGGGATTATTTGTTTATCTCAGCAACGACAGAGAAAATTCTGGGTACAAAGGAGTTTGGAAAGTTTGTGACGTAGTTTGGAAAAGGATAGTGTTTTAAGAGTGATTTCCTCTCCGTAGAGGTTGTTGAAATGAATACGTAGGCTTCCACGGCCAACTACTTCCGGAATTGGACCGTGTCATGATGAGATATATATAAAAAGATATAAGAGAAAGAGATTCCATTCTCTTTTGGTCTCTCTCTTTTTCCTCTTTTCCTTTTTTCTCTCGTACCCCCCCCCCTCTCCCTCTTCTGCCCCTACTTTCTTCTCTTATTCTTTTCACCCTTCTATCTATTTTCACGTCCCCCTACCCTTTATCATTTTTTTCTTTTTATCTCTTTTTCTTCTTATTTTTTTTCTCTTCTTACTCTTATTTCTTTTTATATAATTCTCATCATGTCACAGTTCAATTCCGGAAGCAGTTCGTTTATCACTGAGAAGTGCAAATATCCGCACGTACAGTACGTGGGCGAGTAAAATGCAATCCCCTCTGAAAAAGGCAAGATTAACACCTATGAGGAAGCGAGCACGTTATGAACGGGGAAAACGTCATCAACATTACACAATTAAAGATTGGCGACAGATAAGACAAAATAACTTCATCATCGGTTTGAGTTTACTTATTAAATCTATAACTGAGCAACAGAAAATCTAACAATATTTTTATTTCAAATGCCTGCCATTTACTTCATGCCAGTAGATCTCCTTCGGTATAACAAAAGCCCTTTAAAATTTATTGTAACTCGCATGGCAACATTCTTTAACAACGATATTGGATTCCTGATGTTCGTTAGTTCCTAATTTCATTACATCTCGTAGGTTTTAATATTGTCGAATTGAGACTGTGAAATCAATTAAAATTTCATTATTGACTTGCACACCTGTGTAGTTCCGTTTTTGACTTGATAGCAATGAATATTTGCGAACATTGTGCTCATCGTATATGTGCTTATATTATACATGCTCCAATAAATTTTACCTTAATTTGGATGGTATGTTGTATCCGGATTGACAAATAAAACAGGAGAAATAGAAATAGAATCGCAAGCGCTGCAAAGATGGAAATTCTGCGTAGAATGTATATGTGGACGGCATCTTTTTATTAAACTAAATTATAAAAGTAGGAAATATTTGAGATTTATCACGATCCGAAGTAGAGATCAATTTCAATAGACCCTGGTATGTTTGGAGGACTTATAGAGTCATGTAACATTTTCCGAAAGAAGTAGTTTTTCGAACACATTTATATATAGCGCGCGATAAATCTTGAAGAAGGCAAATAGTGTTCTGGGTGAAATAAAACTTACTTTAAAGAAAATATTCATGCGAGTTTCCTACTTTTGTTTGTTGAAATAATTTTAAATAAATAATCTACCTTATTAACCGATTTTTCAGGTAAAGTTTGTACTATATCGGTACTCAGGTATTCTAACAGCCGTTATTTTAAAACCATGTTCTTTCGTAATTATATGTAGTTTTCAATTTTAATCATTTATTCACGAGAGAAAAAAGAAAAAACGAAAGAGAAAGAGACCAAAAGAGAAAGGTGGAATCTCTCTTTTTCCGTCATTTTTTTCAAACGTGATTTGGAACTGAATATAGGAAATTTTGTCAAATAAAGACCAGTCCTCAGAAGAAATTACAGATGAAAGTTGTAAATAAAGTTGAAGAAGCGATCGGGAAATGATATCGAGCCCACGGCGTGTATGTTGGATTCGTTCGCGAAGAAGAGCTAAGCCGGTGCGGCGAAAGATATTTTGGGAAGCAGGAGTAGAAATATGGAGACGAATTTTAAGAAAATTGGGGATTATTTGCCTATCTCAGCAACGACAGAGAAAATTCAGGGTACAAAGGAGTTTGGAAAGTTTGTGACGTAGTTTGGAAAAGGATAGGGTTTTAAGAGTGATTTCCTCACCGTAGAGGTTGTTGAAATGAATACGTAGGCTTCCACGGCCAACTACTTCCGGAATTGGACCGTGTCATAATGAGATATATATATAAAAAGATATAAGAGAAAGAGATTCCATTCTCTTTTGGTCTCTTTCTTTTTCCTTTTTTCCTTTTTTCTCTCGCCCCCCCTCCCCCCTCTCCCTCTTCTGCCCCTACTTTCTTCTCTTATTCTTTTCACCCTTCTATCTATTTTCACGTCCCACTACCCTTTATCATTTTTTTCTTTTTATCTCTTTTTCTTCTAATTTTTTTTCTCTTCTTACTCTTATTTCTTTTTATAATGTCATCATGTCACAGTCCAATTCCGGAAGCAGTTCGTTTATCACTGAGGAGTGCAAATATCCGCACGTACAGTACGTGGACGAGTAAAATGCAATCCCTCCTGAAAAAGGCAAGATTAACACGTATGATGAAGCGAGCACGTTATGAATGGGGAAGACGTCATCAACATTACACAATTAAAGATTGGCGAAAGATAAGAAAAAATAACTTCATCATCGGTTTGAGTTTACTTATTAAATCTATAACAGAATAACAGAAAATCTAACAATATTTTTATTTCATATGGCTGCCATTTACTTCATACCAGTAGGTCTCCTTCGGTATAACAAAAGCCCTTTAAAATTTATTGTAACTCGCATGGCAACATTCTTTAGCAACGGTATTGGATTCCTGATGTTCGTTAGTTCCTAATTTCATTACATCTCGTAGGTTTTAAATATTGTCGAATCGAGACTCTGTGAAATCAATTAAAATTTCATTATCGACTTGCACACCTGTGTAGTTCCGTTTTTGACTTGATAGCAATGAATATTTGCGAACATGATGCTCATCGTATATGTGCTTATATTATTCATGCTCCAATAAATTTTACCTTAATTTGGATGGTATGTTATATCCGGATTGACAAATAAAACAGGAGAAATAGAAATAGAATCGTAAGCGCTGCAAAGATGGAAATTCTGCGTAGAATGTATATGTGACGGCATTTTTTTATTAAAGTGAATTATAAAAGTAGGAAATATTTGAGATTTACCACGATCCGAAGTAGAGGTCAATTTCAATAGACCCTGGTATGTTTGGAGGACTTATAGAGTCATGTAACATTTTCCGAAAGAAGTAGTTTTTCGAACACATTTATATATAGCGCGCGATAAATCTTGAAGAAGACAAATAGTGTTCTGGGTGAAATAAAACTTACTTTAAAGAAAATATTCATGCGAGTTTCCTACTTTTGTTTGTTGAAATAATTTTAAATAAATAATCTACCATATTAACCGATTTTTCAGGTAAAGTTTGTACTATATCGGTACTCAGGTATTCTAACAGCCGTTATTTTAAAGCCATGTTCTTTCGTAATTATATGTAGTTTTCAATTTTAGTCATTTATTCACGAGAGAAAAAAGAAAAAACGAAAGAGAAAGAGACCAAAAGAGAAAGGTGGAATCTCTCTTTTTCCGTCATTTTTTTCAAACGTGATTTGGGACTGAATATAGGAAATTTTGTCAAATAAAGACCAGTCCTCATAAGAAATTATAGATGAAAGCTGTGAATAAAGTTGAAGAAGCGATCGGGAAATGATATCGAGCTCACAGCGTGTATGTTGGATTCGTTCGCGAAGAACTAAGCCGGTGCGGCGAAAGATATTTTGGGAAGCAAGAGTAGAAATATGGTGACGAATTTTAAGAAAATTGGGGATTATTTGTTTATCTCAGCAACGACAGAGAAAATTCTGGGTACAAAGGAGTTTGGAAAGTTTGTGACGTAGTTTGGAAAAGGATAGGGTTTTAAGAGTGATTTCCTCTCCGTAGTGGTTGTTGAAATGAATACGTAGGCTTCCACGGCCAACTACTTCCGGAATTGGACCGTGTCATGATGAGATATATATAAAAAGATATAAGAGAAAGAGATTCCATTCTCTTTTGGTCTCTCTCTTTTTCCTCTTTGACTTTTGTCTCTGTGACCCCCCCCCCCCCTCTCCCTCTTCTGCCCCTACTGTCTTCTCTTATTCTTTTCACCCTTCTATCTATTTTCACGTCCCCCTACCCTTTATCATTTTTTTCTTTTTATCTCTTTTTCTTCTTATTTTTTTTCTCTTCCTACTCTTATTTCTTTTTATATAATTCTCATCATGTCACAGTTCAATTCCGGAAGCAGTTCGTTTATCACTGAGAAGTGCAAATATCCGCACGTACAGTACGTGGCCGAGTAAAATGCAATCCCCTCTGAAAAAGGCAAGATTAACACCTATGAGGAAGCGAGCACGTTATGAACGGGGAAAACGTCATCAACATTACACAATTAAAGATTGGCGACAGATAAGACAAAATAACTTCATCATCGGTTTGAGTTTACTTATTAAATCTATAACTGAGCAACAGAAAATCTAACAATATTTTTATTTCAAATGCCTGCCATTTACTTCATGCCAGTAGATCTCCTTCGGTATAACAAAAGCCCTTTAAAATTTATTGTAACTCGCATGGCAACATTCTTTAACAACGATATTGGATTCCTGATGTTCGTTAGTTCCTAATTTCATTACATCTCGTAGGTTTTAATATTGTCGAATTGAGACTGTGAAATCAATTAAAATTTCATTATCGACTTGCACACCTGTGTAGTTCCGTTTTTGACTTGATAGCAATGAATATTTGCGAACATTGTGCTCATCGTATATGTGCTTATATTATACATGCTCCAATAAATTTTACCTTAATTTGGATGGTATGTTGTATCCGGATTGACAAATAAAACAGGAGAAATAGAAATAGAATCGCAAGCGCTGCAAAGATGGAAATTCTGCGTAGAATGTATATGTGGACGGCATCTTTTTATTAAACTGAATTATAAAAGTAGGAAATATTTGAGATTTATCACGATCCGAAGTAGAGATCAATTTCAATAGACCCTGGTATGTTTGGAGGACTTATAGAGTCATGTAACATTTTCCGAAAGAAGTAGTTTTTCGAACACATTTATATATAACGCGCGATAAATCTTGAAGAAGGCAAATAGTGTTCTGGGTGAAATAAAACTTACTTTAAAGAAAATATTCATGCGAGTTTCCTACTTTTGTTTGTTGAAATAATTTTAAATAAATAATCTACCATATTAACCGATTTTTCAGGTAAAGTTTGTACTATATCGGTACTCAGGTATTCTAACAGCCGTTATTTTAAAGCCATGTTCTTTCGTAATTATATGTAGTTTTCAATTTTAATCATTTATTCACGAGAGAAAAAAGAAAAAAAGGAAAGAGAAAGAGACCGAAAGAGAAAGGTGGGATCTCTTTTTTTCTGTCATTTTTTCAAACGTGATTTGGAACTGAATATAGGAAATTTTGTCAAATAAAGACCAGTCCTCAGAAGAAATTACAGATGAAAGCTGTAAATAAAGTTGAAGAAGCGATCGGGAAATGATATCGAGCTCACGGCGTGTATGTTGGATTCGTTCGCGAAGAACAGCTAAGCCGGTGCGGCGAAAGATATTTTGGGAAGCGGGAGTAGAAATATGGTGACGAATTTTAAGAAAATTGGGAATTATTTGCCTATCTCAGCAGCGACAGAGAAAATTCAGGGTACAAAGGAGTTTGGAAAGTTTGTGACGTAGTTTGGAAAAGGATAGGATTTTAAGAGTGATTTCCTCTCCGTAGAGGTTGTTGAAATGAATACGTAGGCTTCCACGGCCAACTACTTCCGGAATTGTTCCGTGTCATGATGAGATATATATAAAAAGATATAAGAGAAAGAGATCCCATTCTCTTTTGGTCTCTTTCTTTTTCCTCTTTTCTTTTTTTCTCTCGTACCCCCCCCCCTCCCTCTCCCTCTTCTGCCCCTACTTTCTTCTCTTATTCTTTTCACCCTTCTTTCTATTTTCACGTCCCTCTACCCTTTATCATTTTTTTCTTTTATCTCTTTTTCTTCTTATTTTTCTTTCTCTTCTTACTCTTATTTCTTTTTATAATGTCATCATGTCACAGTCCAATTCCGGAAGCAGTTCGTTTATCACTGAGGAGTGCAAATATCCGCACGTACAGTACGTGGACGAGTAAAATGCAATCCCTCCTGAAAAAGGCAAGATTAACACCTATGATGAAGCGAGCACGTTATGAATGGGGAAGACGTCATCAACATTACACAATTAAAGATTGGCGAAAGATAAGAAAAAATAAGTTCATCATCGGTTTGAGTTTACTTATTAAATCTATAACAGAATAACAGAAAATCTAACAATATTTTTATTTCATATGCCTGCCATTTACTTCATGCCAGTAGGTCTCCTTCGGTATAACAAAAGCCCTTTAAAATTTATTGTAACTCGCATGGCAGCATTCTTTAGCAACGATATTGGATTCCTGATGTTCGTTAGTTCCTAATTTCATTACATCTCGTAGGTTTTAAATATTGTAGAATCGAGACTCTGTGAAATCAATTAAAATTTCATGATCGACTTGCACACCTGTGTAGTTTCGTTTTTGACTTGATAGCAATGAATATTTGCGAACATTGTGCTCATCGTATATGTGCTTATATTATACATGCTCCAATAAATTTTACCTTAATTTGGATGGTATGTTGTATCCGGATTGACAAATAAAACAGGAGAAATAGAAATAGAATCGCAAGCGCTGCAAAGATGGAAATTCTGCGTAGAATGTATATGTGGACGGCATCTTTTTATTAAACTGAATTATAAAAGTAGGAAATATTTGAGATTTATCACGATCCGAAGTAGAGATCAATTTCAATAGACCCTGGTATGTTTGGAGGACTTATAGAGTCATGTAACATTTTCCGAAAGAAGTAGTTTTTCGAACACATTTATATATAACGCGCGATAAATCTTGAAGAAGGCAAATAGTGTTCTGGGTGAAATAAAACTTACTTTAAAGAAAATATTCATGCGAGTTTCCTACTTTTGTTTGTTGAAATAATTTTAAATAAATAATCTACCATATTAACCGATTTTTCAGGTAAAGTTTGTACTATATCGGTACTCAGGTATTCTAACAGCCGTTATTTTAAAACCATGTTCTTTCGTAATTATATGTAGTTTTCAATTTTAATCATTTATTCACGAGAGAAAAAAGAAAAAAAGGAAAGAGAAAGAGACCAAAAGAGAAAGGTGGGACCTCTTTTTTTCTGTCATTTTTTCAAACGTGATTTGGAACTGAATATAGGAAATTTTGTCAAATAAAGACCAGTCCTCAGAAGAAATTACAGATGAAAGCTGTAAATAAAGTTGAAGAAGCGATCGGGAAATAATATCGAGCTCACGGCGTGTATGTTGGATTCGTTCGCGAAGAAGAACTAAGCCGGTGCGGCGAAAGATATTTTGGGAAGCAGGAGTAGAAATATGGTGACGAATTTTGGGGAAATTGGGAATTATTTGCCTATCTCAGCAACGACAGAGAAAATTCAGGGTACAAAGGAGTTTGGAAAGTTTGTGACGTAGTTTGGGAAAGGATAGGGCGTTAAGAGTGATTGGTTTGAGTTTACTTATTAAATCTATAACAGAGCAACAGAAGATCTAACAATATTTTTATTTCAAATGCCTGCCATTTATTTCGTGCCAGTGTCTCCTTCGGTATAACAAAAGCCCTTTAAAATTTATCGTAACTCACATGTCGAAATTCTTTAGCAACGGTATTGGATTCCTGATGTTCGTTAATCCCTAATTTCATTACATCTCCTAGGTTTTAAATATTGTCGAATCGAGACTCGCGTATCAATTAAAATTTCATTATCGACTTGCACACCTATGTAGTTCCGTTTTTGACTTGATGGCAATGAATATTTGCTAACAGTGTCCTCATCCTATATGTGCTGATATTATTCATGCTTCAATAAATTTTACCTTAATTTGGATGGTATGTTATATCCAGATTGACAAATAAAACAGGAGAAATAGAAATAGAATCGCAAGCGCTGCAAAGATGGAAATTCGGCGTAGAATGTAGATGTGACGGCATTTTTTTATTAAACTGATCTCTTTCTTTTTCCTTTTTTCTTTTTTCTCTTGTACCCCCTCCCCTCCTTCTGTCTCTATTTCCTTCTCTTATTCTTTTCACCTTTCTATTTCACGTCGCCCTACCCTTTACCATCTTTTCGTTTTTCTTTTTATCTCTTTTTCTTCTTATTTTTCTTTCTCCTGTTTCTCTTATATCTTTTTATAAATATGTATCTCATCATGACACGGTCCAATTCCGGAAGTAGTTCGTTTATTCCAAATTATTATATGTTTAAGTTTTTAAAAATGATATTAAAAATATGTTAAACTCATATATACGTTTAACAGTTTATTACACATGACAAATTATTTACCAGGAAATATGTATTATGATCTAAATTCTCGTAAATAGCAAGAGAATGGTACGACTGACAACATTGTAACATTATTCCAAGTCATCAAGTATGTTTACACTGTAACCTAATGACTACGCAAACAAATATAGTTAACGTCGGATGTGTAAACACCTTGGTAACAACCGTGACTCGAATAACAATTCGTCAATTTGATCTATATAAATTTGTCTCGGTAATTAAATCGAAAATAAATCTTTTCACAAAGAGATATAATTTTTAACAATACAGCCTGCCTCTAAATATCAAAGGGAGCCCTTGGAAAAGTATTGTTACATTTTCGGAGTATATAATTCCTAAATGATGCGGCTTAACGTGGATCCATGATCCAACGAAAATGTGAGCAGAATGAAAAATTTTAATAAAGAAAACATTCAAAATTCTCAATATCATATACATATTATCTTACATTTTCTTGTAATAAGTTGTTTTATATTTTACAAAGGTTCGTATTAGCGTCGTATTCATATTTTTGATATATATTTTTTCTATTTTTAACTGTTCAAAACTTATTTTCGAAAGACTAATTTTTTAATACTCTTAATGTTTTTATTTCAAGAGGTATAATATTGCTACAGTGGTGCAGTATATGTGACAATATATCGCATCTTGACATGAACAATTATTGAAAATGTACATAGCAAAACATGGTCTTTTTCGAGGGTCAAAAAATAACGAGATGCTATTGAACTCATAAGCCTCCAAAAGAAATGTCACCAGAAAAATATAAATTAGGTCTCTATACGAAAAAATATAATGGTCTCTGTTGCTTCCCTAAGATGATGTCTCCCCAGTTCACGGTACACTTTAAGGAGATTTAGGGAAAATACTCATCATTTGATTCTATCAAACGAAGTACTTTGCGTAGAAGGAACGGTGGTATTATAACGATAAACGCCAATCAACAGAATTGCTTTGTGAAACCTCTGCAAATGCAATCACTTAGAACCCCAGGGATGAACGTGTAATGATGGAGCTGTCATTTCTTTTATGTAGCGAACCTGTTGAGGAGGGAAATGCCAAAATATAAAGAAAAAGCACGTAAGATAAATATTGTTTCGTGCATCTTTTAAGTGGAAAATGATCTGCTTTAGATGTTTGTCGATGAGAAGATATATATTTACCAGTTTGATAATAGATAAAATATGTATCTATACACTAGGGTGACAGAATAAAATAGACACCAGGTAAACCGGTATAAATATGTAAACAGCTAAATTCTAGGAACGAATTAAGAACTTTCTCTTGTCATTAGTGTAGGGGTAGATGTATCGGAAGGAATTCGTCATAGTTTAGTATCGTTACAACTACGCCTCGCTTACAAGGTTCGAGTGATATTAGCGACTTCACCCGGGGTCGCATCGTTGGCCAGAGTGAACGCGACGCTTCGCAACGTGAAATAAGTAAATTTTTTAATATTCCGTTGTCCATAGTTAACCGTGTGATTACACAATTTAAACGCAAGGAAAAAACAACAGTGGAGCCGAGACCAGGTCGTGCCGGACTTTCTGAAAGAAGTAAAAGGGTGATTGTGCGCGAAGTGTTAAGAGAACCGCGAAAAAGTACAGCTGAGCTTACGGCAACTTCACAGAAAAGTCAGCGCACCGTTGTGCGATACCTCCACAGTGTGGGGATGTATAACAGGGTGGCAAAGAAAAAACCCAAAAGGAGTTACGGCGTTTCAAAAACGGCGCCGAATGACTTGGGCAATCGAAATGCGAACGAAGCCCGAAGAGTTTTGGCGGTCTGTCATTTTTTCAGACGAAAGCAGATACTGCCAATTCAGTGATAGTGGTCGTACGTGGCTATGGAGACGTTCGTCACAGCAACTGGACGACAAATGTTTGCATCAAACGGTGAAATACGGCGGTGTGAACATCATGTGTGGGGCGCGATATGGTATGGTGGAAGATCGCAATTAGTGATCTGCGACAGAAATATAAATGCGGCAAAATATATCCAAATATTAACAGAAGGACTACCACCGATATTCGACAACGCCATTTTATCTAAAGAAGACACCACTTTTATGCACCCTGCCACAAAGCAAGAACAACAACCACATGGAAGGAGGAACAGGGGATTCGGATTTTACCATGGCCAGGCCAATCACCAGACATGAATCCGATAGAGAATGTTTGGCACATAATCCAGACAAATATGGCGAAACGACCCCGAAAACCCAGCAATAAGGAAGAACTCGTGGCAGCTGTTACAGAAGAGTGGTTAAATATTCCAGAAGACACCATTAATCATTTAATAGATTCTATGCCACGACGACTCGCAGCACTTCACGCAAGTAAAAGTGGATCGACAAAATATTAGTCTAATTTAAAAATTTTAAAACATTTTGTATATATAACGAGAATAGAATCTTTTTTTTTAATTAGTAGGTGTCTATTTTATTCTGTCACTCTAGTGTACTTCGTTGACATTTGCACGATATAACTTTGAGAAAGAAAAGTAATTTTAAAAGAAGCTGAAGTTGAAATAGCCTTTTCCTTGCAATATAAAGATACTTTAATCTGTTTTTTTTCCATCTACGAATTATATATAACTTTTCTCATTTGTGGATTTTGGGGGTAAAAAATTTGAAGGTATTGAAAAAAATCGTTAAAATGGTTAAAATATTACATCAATGGTATTAAAATGTACATGTAATCTAATACCCTCTATTGTGTGGCAAATTAGAGTAAACAAGTTTGATTATTTTCCTTGAGTGAAAATTCACTATAAATAAGAAAAAAAAAATTAAATCGAAGAATGACGACAGTCATTAAGACGTTAAAATATTGCTGATAGATCATAAATTATCTCTAGGGTTATAGCTACAAAGAAATATACAAAACGACAGGAAGACAAAGATAACAGTTCAAAATAATGCTAAAAACTGTAAAGGTACGGAAAGAAGTTGGAGATAAAAAAGTGGAGGGTATAGAGAGAGCATACCGCATCAGAATTGCAACTGATCATTTTCGTAAATAAAAAGCCTAATAAATGAAGGACGAAAAGGTATACTAGGGCTACTATCCATAAATTAGGAAGCAACCTGAAATTCCTTCAAAATAATACAACTGATATATGAATGAAAAACAGGATACGTAAACTATCGTACATGGTCAGCAGAAAATCCACATGTTTTTATAGAAACTAATTCCCAACCCTATCAAAGGTGGCGTTTGGATCGCCATGTCAAGAAGGTGAAGTATAGGACCAATCTTTTTTCACGACACAATAAATGTAGTGCGATATAGAGAACCGTTTATAAATACCTTAGACGATGAAGAACTAACTCGTGGATATTTCCAACAAGATGGAGCCCCAGCGCATACTGCACGTACTACATTAAATTATCTAGAAGAACTTTATGAAGATAGATTGATGAAGTTACAATCGCTGGCCTGCATATTCACCGGATTTAACTCCTCTGCATTTCTTCCTGTTTGGTTATCTCAAGAATAAAGTTTACAGCAATCGGCTTCACAATTTACATGAGATACAAGCTGCAATAACACATGAAGTGCAAAATATTACAGAAGAAATGCTGCAGAATGTGTCCAATAATATTAAAAGACGAGTAAATTTATGTTTGCAACATAATGGTGCACATTTTGAAAATCATTTGTAATTTATTTTAACCGTATGTCTCCTTAAGTCTGTAGAATTTGATATTTTTTTATGTATTGCGACTTTATTGTACTGCTTTTCCTTCTCTGTGAAAAATTAAAAATAAATTTCTTATACTTATTTGCAATATCTAATTTTCTCAATTGTATGGTTAGTATTCATCTATCTATATCAAGTTAGTAAATTTAATGATCATCAGTATTTCGCTTTTCTTAAAAAAAAGTTATCAATTCAGCGATGGAATTGAATACAATACATGAAATTTAATTATAAAGGTTATAAATACAAACTATGCTAACATAACATTTACTTACATAAGATATTCATTTTTGACAACTAAACATAATAAGAATGAAGTTACCAAGTCAAGGCAGGCAATATTACAGTCTCACCAAATTAAATTTGGCGTTGCCAACCTGGTGCACTTGACCTTGGACACCTAGTATTTAAAGCAACTGTAGCACAGAGATAAAATTGTTGTTATGAAGTGGCTCTCCCACAGTCCAGATCCCAATGCGATCGAGCTTTTGCGGGAGAAGCTCGACTGATAGGCTCGAAAACTTGCCCCAAATTCGACAACAGTACTTTGGGCGCAACTACAAAATACGTGGAGGAAAATAGAGCCGCCAATATTGGCAAAGCTGCTAGAGAGAATGCCAAGATTGTGTGAGGCAGTCATAAAAGCGAAAGGTGGACAGATTAAAAACTCGCAAATTTAAGTTAATTGATAATGATAGTATCACAGACTTTCACGGCCGTTTGACATAGTCGTAACAGTTGTTGGGTTCCGTCGTGTCACTAAGGTTTTTGTCCCTGACGTTTCACGATCAATTGCGGTTCGTATTTTCAAAGGTTTTTTCAAAAGCGATCTTTTTTTATACACCACCGTTTTCTATGCAAATGCAATCTTTCTTTGATGAATAATGAATAAACTTATTATTAAAAAAAATGCGAGGGTATGGGGTACCCCGTCCCCCGTTATTAGCTTTTTGTGAAGATATCTACCTTGAAACCATGTATTATGCTGGAAATTATGTTAAGGATAAAAACTTATTTCTGTTATAGTTCATTTGATTTATATCAATAGACAACTTTATTAATTTTGAAGCTTTACTATTTTTCTATTTTTACAATTATTAATTTTCTAAACTTGTTATACATCATCGTATTCTATGTAAAATCGGCCTTCTTTTGATGGATAAGAAAAAGAGAAAATGTAAAAAAAATAGGGGGTGTGGAGTAACCCGTCTCGGGTTATTAACTTTTTGCGAATACGGACGACGCCACCCTTAAGGCCATACAATATGCTGCAAATTATGTTAAGAAGAAATTGTTATATCTGTTATAATTTAGGAAATATTTGCAAAAATTGAAAAATCGTCCAAACTTTGGAGGGGGCTGTACCCCAAAATCGTGCGTATACGCCGATAAAAAAAATACGTGTCTCTTATTTTAAGGTACTCTTTCGATATGTTAAGTTTCATCGAAATCGGAGGGGGACACCCGCCGGTGTTCTCTTGTAAGTATAACCTACTTTATGTTTTTCTTTTGTATACACATGTGCAATAACTTATAGATGGATAAATATTTTTTTTATAAGTGTTTTCTGTTCCCTTGTGAGTACGTCAGGGACAAAAACTTAGTGACACGGCGGAACCCGACAACCGTGACGACAATTGATAATGATCTTTGTTAGTAAATTGATAATCCCATTGTTTTTACAATTGTTGTTGAAGTTCTTTGTGACAGAATAAGGATTTATTTTACAATTAGTTTTTGACTTGTTTTTATAATATTTTAAGGATGGGTAAACGCTTATGGTCGGTAGTGTATGGTATATGTTCCCTACGTTTTTATAATTTTTGAATTCCGTGTTCGGAATCATCCCTTGTTAGCACTTGTAATTATCTGCTCTAATTTTAAAAATATCAAAAAGTTGTGGATTAATCGCTAGTAGAAACATCAGGAAATGTACAGACGTAACAATAAATTGTTAATTTTTTTTTCGTAAAACAATTAATTACAAGAAAGAAATCGCTTTGTTGTGAATAATCTTAACTCTGTACGATGTAGTCTTCAACTTAATTAATGTTTATGGTTTAATATTACATATTAATATGTACAGTAGAACCCGGTTATAACGACAGTCACGGGACTGCGAATTTTTTGACGCTATAACAAGGTGACGCTATAGGCAGAGTTTCTACAAGTTCCATGTTTACATACAAGAATTGGTAGGAAACAATATTACGGGTGGTAAACAGATACATATGTGAATTTAATTAATTTAATGTACTTGACCATATAACCTTACACATGTAGGTACTTACTAACTTGTTTGTCTAATGAAAGAAATCTGTAATTTTCCGTTGTACAGTTTTCGTACTCCAAAACTGTTTTTCTATATCCATTTCTAATTCTCTCACTTTATCAATAATTTGAGGTGACGTTTCTCGCTGCCTATAATAAGTTTTTAAAAGTGTTATGGTACTTAGGGCTTCTTCGTTTGTCGGTACGTGTTCTGCTTCGTCGCATGAATCTTCTTCCTTTTCGATTTCATTATCGTTTTCGTTATCCCGCTGTTTTATGTCCTCCACGATATCAGAATCTGAAGGCATTTCCGATGTAATAAGGCAACTGTCCACGGATGCAAAGTCGTCGAAACAAAACTGGTTTTCGTCACTCTGATTTTGCTGCCACTTTTTAATAAGTTCACATAACGGAACGTCATCTTCATTTAAGTTGTCACAAACTGGACTATTCCTTAATCTTGAATGACTAAAGCAGTTTGCTATAGTCTCAGAGGTTATACTACGCCAAGCCTTCTCTAAAAAGTCCAACGCGTCGAGAAGTGAAACTGCACATGGTGCGTTCTTGTCTATACCCGTAATAATTTTCTGCAGAAGAAATTTTCTGTAAAAACATTTTAAGCTTCTTATTACGCCTTGGTCCATTGGTTGAAGGATGCTAGTGCAATTTGGGGGCAGAAACACCAAATTAATATTTTTTAAGTGGGCTAATGATGGATGTGCTGGGCAGTTATCGACTAAAAGCAAGATTGTTTTACTTTTAACCGCAAGTTCTTTATCCCATTTTCAAAGATTTCTGATGTCATCCATGCTCTTTTGTTTGCGCAGTAATTTGTTGGGAGTGTTTTTATGGTTCTGAAGCATCGTGGCTTTTTTTACTTTTCTATGACAAGAATTTTACGTTTCCCCGTGCCGGTCATATTAGCACACACAAATGCAGTTAGTTAGCTACTTCACCGCCTACACATTTTTCGCCTTTAAACCCCAGAGTATTATCTGGAAGAAGTTTATAAAAAATTCCCGTTTCGTCGCCATTGTAAATTTCATTGTCTTCATAATCTTGTCTTAATTTAGGCCACACTTCATTTAGCCACGTCTCTGCTTCTGTTATATTAACACATTTCGCTTCACCGCTCACTTTTCCGAACGTTATTGAATGTCTCCAGTTGAGACGCTCCAGCCATCCATTGCTGCACTTAAAATTTGTGTCTCCAAATAAACTTCCAAATTCTTCGGCCTTTTGCATAAGCAGTGGTCCATTAACGGGTAAATTTGCACTTCTACATTGCTTAAACCACGTAATAAGCGCTTAGTCGATTTCAATCTTTTCGCACGATTGAATTTTTTTGACTTTTCTTTCCATTTCATAAAGGTATTCATGATTTTATTCTTATTTTTCACAATTGTAACACATGGGCTGAAAAGTCCCGGGCCTAACAAAGAAAACACGTTCTTTTGGTTCAGCTTTATTCATCAACGTAATCTCCATCAAGAACAACGCAATCATTCCTGCGCCGCTCTAACATTTCAATACCACTTTTGTAGAACGATTTATCTTTTGCCTCAAAATAGGCCTCAGTTTCAGCGATAACCTCTTCATTCGTGCGAAATTTCTTACCGGCGAGCATTTTTTTGAGGTCTGGGAACAGCCAGTAGTCGCTGGGAGCCAAATCTGGCGAATACGGTGGATGTGGGAGCAATTCGAAGTTCAATTCATGTAGTTTTGTCATTGTTTTGATTGACTTGTGACACGGTGCGTTGTCTTGATGAAACAATTTTTTTTTCTCTGCCATATGCAGTCGTGTCTTTCCAATTTCGACCTTCAAACGCTCCAATAACGCTATATAATATTCACTGTTGATGGTATTTCCTTTCTCAAGATAATCGATGAATATTACACCACGCACATCCCAAAATACCGAGGCCATAACCTTTCCAGCCGATTGTTGTGCTTTCGGGCGCTTTGGACGAGGTTCACCAGTTGCTGTCCACTCAGATGACGATCGTTTTGATTCCGGAGTGAAGTGATGGATCCATGTTTCATCCATTGTCACATATCGACGCAAAAATTCCGGTTTGTTACGTTTAAACATGGCCAAACACTGCTCAGAATCATCAACACGTTCTTGTTTTTGGTCAACAGTGAGCAAACGCGGCACCCACTTTGAACAGAGCTTTCTCATAGTCAAATGCTCATGTAATATAAAGCCAATACGTTCTTTTGATATCTTTGCGATGTCAGCTAACTCACGAAACTTCACTTTTCGATCATTCAAAACGATTTTGTGGATTTTTTTGATGTTTTCTGGTGTTACCGCCTCATTTGGACGTCTACTGCGTTCTGCATCATCGGTGTCTCTACGACCACGTTTGAAGTCAGCAAACCAACGTTTTATTGTTGTTTCTGATGGAGCGGAGTCCCCATAACACTTTTCAAGCCATTGCTTCGCTTGAACGGTATTTTTTCCCATCAAGAAGCAGTGTAAAATTAAAACACGAAATTGTTTTTGATCCATTGTTTTGAAAATAACAAAAGTAGCGTGACTCTTAGCACAATAACTCACAAACTAATGAATAGAATATCATGAAATTTTAACAGCTGTCTTTTGAAGGTTGTTTCTAACTGAGAGAAAGGTGACTGCAATAAAACTAGCGTCATCTATGTGTTAGGCCCGGGGCTTTTCAGCCCATGTGTTACAAATCGTAGAATTAACTAACCCAAATTCGCGACACACGTCCGCTTTCTTCCTTCCACTTTCGACTGCTTTGATTATCGCGACTTTGTCGTTCACGCTTAAACTTTTTCACTTTAAACCTGACATTTTCGATAAAGAAATCTCGATGTTTCACTCACACGATTCGAATGCCGACTGGGGCAATTTCTTACGAACTTTGCCTGGTGCATTGTAAGAAACGGTAATATTCTTGGGATCCCCGGACGGTCGAACGTTGCAGGCTAGGCAAATTGCAAGAAATCTTAATTCAACGAACGGTAATATTCTTGGAATCCCCGAACGGTCGGTTGCGGGCTAGGCATATACCGGGAATTGAGCCATAAATGGTAATATAAATACATACCTCAAGTGGTAAATATTTGTCGTTATATCAGGGGTTATTGACGCTAAAACCGGGTTTTTCCCTGTACGTTTGAATAGTAAAGTACGGGACCGCTTAAAATTTGACCTTAAAAAAGGAGTCTCGTTATAGCACAAGTTGTTATAGCCGAGTTCTACTGTATATTAAAATATTTTGATGGTATAAGCCCACATTCACTTTATTTAATGACTGAATATTCTTCCTCAACTTCATAATAAAACCGGAAGCAATTTTAACGTATTTCTCTTTTCCTGAAAAATTCAAAATAATAATAATAAAAAAGAAAAAAACGAAAGGGAAAGCTATTTTATATGGGAAACCTTTCGTCAGGTATTCGATTCAATTTTATCTCTTCCTAATTTAACTTTTTGTGTGATGAAGTATAAGGAAGGTTACGGGTTCTAAGAAGCACAAAGTCACTTCCATTTACGTAATTTATTTCCAATTTCCTTTTTCGGATCGATACCAAGACTTCATGAACTCCTATGAAGTATGTATGCGAAATATATGTATTTGAAAATTATGCTGTGGTAACAATGTTGAGTTTTCATATTGTATTGTTCGATTGGCTCGACTGTAGAATATTAAATTACGGGATTTGAAATTACAAATAAGAAATAAGAATCGAACGTGGTGGGTGAAAAGGTCATTTACCTCAACAACGTTGTACACCAGCCGATAATAATTGCTTTTCCTTAGTAAAATGCGTCGAGATCCCAAAGTAATCAAAATACTAATTAAGTATTCTTTGTTATGTAAATATTTATACAGTAGCCGATACTTTCATCATTGTTTTGACGAGCACATAGTTCACTTGTAAACATCCTTAGTAGAATTACGTAATTTGTAAATATCGATTTTGTAAGGACGACTTGATTGTTAGTTCCTTGTTGATTGAAGTTTGCTTTTGGGAAGTACGGCATTAATTTCCCCCATCCTTGATGCTGTATAAAACCGCCTTAATTTTCTGTTGACATTATTCATACGTATTACGTATTATATATATACGTATGTATGTATATTGAAATCAAAATTAATGCTGAACTTGTTACCATCGTTGTATAAAATACAATAATTTTTTAAATGTTATTTTCTCTTACATGTGTGTCGAAGATATTAAGAAAATCAAATATTCTGCTTAAAAGTTCAATTGGAACTATAGAAATTTCGCTGTGTATGTGTAACCGTTCTTTCACTTATGTACTCTTAAGCATAAAGCAAGCGAGCAAGACATTGCTGATTTACTAACGGAACGTGGGATACAATTCATGATAGGAACCTACGGTATGTAGATCACCTGGCTGCATCTATGTATCGCACCACGTTCTACGAGAGAACATTTTCCTGTACAGCATCTAAATATTCTAACGTTCTACCACAAAGCAAAAAAGGGGGTGTGTACAGCTGCGAGGAAATGCTATAGGCAGGGTAACTTTTTTAGCGTTACGATAAGACGAGAATCTCAAAACTAAAAAAACACATAATTCAGTTCATAAGGTTCTTTTATTAAATAAATCAGTATTTAATGCTGCCTCCTCTAGCCTTTATTACAGCTTTAATTCTTTTAGGCATAGTAGCTACCAGTTTGTAACATGTTTCTGGGGAAATAGACGCCCATTCCATAAACACTTCACAGGTATAGCGTCAACGCTATGTTAGCGTCAGGACCGTACAGAGAATTAAAGAAAACCCCCCTACCGTCAATGATTAGAATCACTAAAGATACTATTAAGGACTGTCCCAACTTAATCAATAATAACCTGAAATTCAAAATAACAAATTCAAACCCTACCATTCCAAAAATGTATTGTCTTCCAAAAATTCACAAACCAGGTAATTCAATGAGACCTATAGTATCCGGCATTGATTCTCCAACATACAAATTGTCCAAATGGCTAGTGAATGAATATAAGAACTTGCCCCATAAAGTAGATAACCTATGTGTAGAAAACTCCGTAGATTTTGTAAATAAAATTGAAAAGACTGAATTAAAAGATGGGGAAGTCCTTGTATCATTCGACGTTTGTTCACTTTTCCCAAGCGTACCAATTCCAGAAACGCTGGAGTATTTGGTTGAATTTTTGAAATTAAATAACGTAGATGATGTGAAAACCGCGGAATATAAAAGGTTAACTAAATTATGCATGTCACAAAATTGTTTTCAAATAGGCGGAAAATGGTTCGAACAGGTGGAAGGCACGGCGATGGGTAATCCTTTATCTCCTTTTATTGCGAACTGTTTCATGAGCAAATTTGAAACAAACCTGAAAAAAGAAACCAAATATTTCCCGAGAATTTGGCTTAGGTACGTAGATGATATTTTCGCTGTGTTTGATACCAACAAAGGAAACCTACAAGATTTTCTAGCAGAACTGAATTCAAAATTTACCACGATCAAGTTTACTATTGAAGAAGAAGTGAACAATCGCCTTCCGTTTCTAGATACTCTAGTCATACGCAATAACAATAAATTAGAAATAGACATCTACAGAAAAGAACCTAATTCCAACAGATTCATCACGTTTGATTCGCACCATTGCGAACAACAAAAAATGTCCGCGATTAGTTTTCTGGTCAATAGACTCGTCAGATTTCCGCTAAACAAGAGCAGGTATGACAAAGAATTAAAGTATATCAAAGATGTAGCGAGGTACAATGGTTTCTCTTCTATGGATGTCGACCGTATTTTAAGGAAGGTCCAATATAAACAACACATCAGAAATTCCACGACTTTGATATCAACAAACACCGGTAATAAGAAATTTATAACTCTTCCTTTTCACCCAACAGTAAAAGGGTTAAGTAAAATTTTCCGACAACTAAATATGAACGTGTCTTTTGTGTCAAAAAACAACTTAAAGAATCTCTTAGTGAATCCCAAAGATAAACCGGAGATGATAAAAAGGTCTGGAATATACCAAATCGCATGCAATGATTGTGAGAAAGTTTATATTGGACAAACAAAAAGGAGTATCGAAACGAGGTTCAAAGAACATATTAGACACTATCGTTTCGACAAACCTGAACTATCAAGCGTAGCAGAGCATATGGTAAAATCCGGACATAAGATTGATTTAAAAAATCTGACACTACTTAAAAACGTGAACTCGTATAGAGAATTAGACGCGTACGAAACGGTATACATGAAAAAGAACGGAAACTTATTGAACAGAGAACCACCCCCAATTGCACACTCGAGTTTGATGGATTTATTACTATAGGCCCTGTTAAAGATACGGTTCGCTTTCGGTCCGTCCTTTCCCGTAAAAGGCATGAGGCCAATTAGTAGATTGTAAATAGTCATATGGTTTAGAAATTTTAGAGCCTGCGTAGAAAATAATTTGCATGTGTGATGCAGTTTTTACTTTCAGTCGGTAACACGGTTGACAATGGGAGCCCACGTGCTCTCGAAACGCTGCGTTCCGCATAATTAATTAATTTGTGTGAGTGGAGTTTACTGCTATACCTGTGAATTGTACATCCACACAGTTCTTGCAATCGCCATAAACACTGTTTGGTTTAGGGCTTCTTTAGAGGCATGGTTGTATTTACGAACCCTGTCCTTCAATATATGCCATAGATTTTCAATAGGCGAGAGGTCAGGCAATTGTGGGAGCTAGTCCAAAATCTTCACTTGGTTATCAGCAAACAATTTCATTACAGGTCGGGCCTTGAAATTAATACTCCTCTGAGTCCATAAAATCTGACAATTGATGGTTCGACAACCTCTTCCAACATCCCGATGTAGCGTGTCCTATTTATGCGGCCCTCGCACACATGGACTTCCCCTACACCTTGTGCAGACATACACCCCCAAATCATAATGCTTCCACTGCCTTGTTTAACAGTAGGTAAAATACACTCTGGGGAAAGTGCTTCGCCGGAACTCCTCCGAACATAACTTGCTCCGGAAACGCTGTGCACCTGCACAGAATAAACGAAGGACGTTAACTTTTTGAATATTTCTATTTTGGTGAGAAAAGTAGGGGCGCTGAGTTCAATTATGTATACTGCAAGGATTATGAAGTATTTTTAAGCATTTACGTCTATATTAGATTCATCGGACCAAAGTACTTTGGCCCAGTCATCTACAGTCCAATGTCGGTACTCCTTTGCCCACGTAAAGCGTTGCTTGGGGTGTAGCTCGGTCGGCAAAGGCTTGTGTCGCGGTTTGCCGGCACGTAAATTCGCCGCAGTTAATCTTCTTCTTACCGTATGCACGGAGATTGGTGCGTCTCGTTGAGCGCGGAGCTCTGCAGAAATCGCTATCGCGGATTTATACCTATCCTGGAACGCGATACGCTCTATCAATCATTCTTCTCGCACAGTCGTTACTCGTTTTCTACCGCTCTTGGGTAGATCATGATACTCTCCAGTCCTTTGGTAGCGGCTAATTCTGTTTTGCGCTGCACAACGCTCGTAAAGTCTAAGATATTTGGGGCTTTTTTGGAATATTGTGTATACACAAATTTACAAAAGAAAGTCCGCACTGTAAATGAACTTTTGAAACCGACAAACGACGTTTCTTTCTCTACGCACAATATATTACTCAACCTAAAAATTTTAATTTCTGTCTTATATAGCTTCGTAATTTATATTTTCTAGGAATTTCTACTTTAGATAACGACCAGATATAGGTTCGCAGTACTCTTGTTCTAAGAAGCGCTATCTGCTGCGCGAAACACATGTTTTATTAGGGTGCCTATAACATTTGCTCGCAGCTGTATTTAAATATTTATTAAAAGTGTAGGAGTGACAATTATCTTTCCATATCAGTCAAGCTTTATTATTGTCTTTTAATAACTTTGATGGTTAATTACGTAAATTTCTGATTCAGCACCGTCTTCTACGCAAAACTTTATTTTTGATATATAGAGGAAGAATAAATTATAACTAAAATGGTGGGTGATATGTACCCAGTTCCTGTCGTGGAAGGTATTATTTTCTGAATATAATGTGCAATATCTTTAAGGGCCATTGTATTCACATGCTGATAAAGTAGCAGATATCTCATTGTGGTATATTCACCAAATTCTATCTGAGATGTAAGAAACCAGGACTGTCTAATGTTTTTAGACGGTTAGTATAGCAATGGATAAAAGTGAAAGATAGACTTATGTCCGTTGTAATAAGAAAGACAAACACATAATTACAGTTTAGATTTGAACATAACCTAATATTCTTGTACTGCCGATCAAATGGAAAATGGTATTAGAAAATGTCATAATAAAACCAACTAGTTTTGCGAATTATGAAGCAGAATAATTGGATACCGAAAAATTCAAGTTTCTAAAAAATTACCTATAGAAAAGCCTAAAGAACAAATTAATATTAAATTTGTGATGCTTGCTGATGCATCTATCAGATCTTTTAAAAAAGCAATTAATAATTGCTGAAAAAGAATCTCAAGTCAAAGATTTAGGGGGCGATAGTTGGAATATTTGGAGAAAGAACATGAACTAAAAATAAAAATTTTGTATATACAGTGAAATCTCCCTTGAACGGACACCAACGGCACCAACTGAAGATGTCCGTTCAGGAGAAACTTTAAACTTAAGAAAAAAAGGTTTATTTCCTTTAGATATATACATACAAAGTATACATAGATGTAGTATGTAATACAAAACAATGAAATGAATAGTCACTTTAAGGACGCAAAAATTCATATATTGTTGTTTGTCTTCTCTTTTTCTTTAAAATGGCGTCTTGAAATCGTATTTCTAATTTAGAAAGTAGCTCCAAAGACTCTGTATCTCCGTGATTTTCGATAAAACTTTTGAGCTGCTTGATCAGGGTAATAGGTTTACCATAATTTGGGATAGCTTCTGTTGGCACTGGAATCTCATCGACATAATAATCTTCCGAAAGTTCTTGTATTTCAACTGGATTTGCAATTTCTTCTTCTGAATCTGGATCTTCAACATACAAATCTTCATCTACGTTCAAAAAATCATTAAGGTTTTCATTATCCGTCAATTTCAATAAATTCTTATTTTTGAGGATATCTGAAAGTACACTGAGAGGCAAATCATCTCCTAGGTCAGATGTATCAGCTTCAGTTAACTGGTCTTCACTTTGCATATTTACATGATTAAATCCTGCTTTGCGGAAGCAATTTTGAACTGTCTCTTTGGTTACTTGGTCCCAAGCGGCTTTTGCCAAATAAACTGCATCCAGTGGTGTAATTTTCTTTATTAACTCGAAAGCTGTACCAGCAGTTTCAATGTTTACTAGTAGATGTTTGAGTATTAGACTTCGGTAATAAGTTTTAAAATTCTTTATAATCCCCTGGGCAAGTGGTTGACAAGCTGATGTACAATTAGGGGGTAAAAATACTATTTTTATATTTAAGCGAACGTCTTTCGGATGAGATCCCGCATTATCTAAAGATAACAAAATGTTTCTTTTTTCTTTAGCCATTTTCTAATCTAGGTCTTGCAACCACTCTGTCATAATTTGTCCTGTCATCCAAGCTATCTTATTGTATTTCCAAGTTACAGGCAGGTTATTTATATTAATGTTTTTAAAATCTCTGGGTTTAGCTGTCCTACCAATGACTAGGAGTTTTTCTTTTTCACTCGGCATATTTGCACAATGCAAAATTGTAAACCTCTCTTTGTGATACTTACCCCCAACACATTTTTCCTTCTTTAATGTGAGCGTTTTGTCGGGTAAAGCCCTAAAATACAGGCCTGTCTCATCGGCATTATAGATGTCCTTCGGTGAATATCCCTTAATCAAAGAAGGACATTTATTTAAAAACGATGAAACATCTTCAGCATTAACCGAAGCTCCTTCTCCCGAAATCGCTTTAAAACTTATATTGTGGCGGATTCTAAATTTATTGAGCCAACCAGAAGAGGCACTGAATGTAGAATGTCCCAAAAAGCGGCTATTTCTCTTGCTTTACATCGAGCCTAAAAAAAAATAAGTTTTTTGCATTTTTGTCACGACAAACCTATTGGTAATCTCACTTTTTTATCTATTTTAGAATTTAATATGAAAAGAAAATCAACGCATTAATACAAGAACACCTTACACCCCATACCTGTTAAAGGAATCCCCTTATGCCGAGCTGTTCTAAACCAGTCATAACACAATTTGTCAATTTTAGTACCATCACCCGTCAAAAAGCTTCTTTCTTCATTCAAATTGCCGTTCGACATCCATTTTGTTAGGAGGATTTCTTCATCTTTTCTCTGTATTGTAAACTTCAACAATCTCAATTTTTTGTTTAAGCGTGAGAATTTTTCTATTTGGAGCCATTTCTACAATGAATGTGTCGCCCACTGTGTCTTTTCCGCATAAACATCAGACTAATATTGAAAGCAGATTCAATCGAAAGCGTACACCCAAAGAATAACAACGGTAAATCCCCGACCAACTTGGGGAAGTCCCTAATTCACGCCAGGCAGAAATGCACGATATAGGCTGCGTTTGTACCGAAAGGTTAAAGTCGGTAAATCTCCGGTTTACTCTGGGAAGTTCCAGCGAAATTGGCGCACGGCGCGATTGAGAAATGCAATAGCAATACTCTGGATATAAAAATAAGATAAGGCGTTTCTTTTTATTTAATTTTTTGTCCGGTTAAGAGAACATTTGCTCGTGTCCACGTCCGTTCAAGAGAATGTCCGTCCAAGAAAGAGTTAATACAATGGAACTTATATGAGAGCCGGTCGGGACCATGAGAAACTGTCCGTTTAAGGGAGGTGTCCGTATAAGAGGGGTGCCGCGAAGGGGAATTTCAGTGTACTTCTAATGCGAATTACATTTTGGACTGAGAATAAAATGATTAATTAAATATTAATTAATAAAATAAAATTTAGTGAATTTAAAATGAAGCCAACAAAATTATTAGCAGTAAGTCAAGAACATAACTAAATTAACAGCGATTATCGATGTTTTCAATTACTTGAACTTCCTCTGCGATAAAAACATCTTCAAAATCTTCGAGAAGTTCCATATTCATTCAGAATGTTTCTATATGAAAACAAACGCACGATATAAAGTGAGGTTATAATATCCCATAGATATTTATCGGAAGGGTTTAACAATAGGTAAATTTATTCATCTGATAAGCAATTTACCAACTGTTTTTTATCTGTTAGAAGGTGAATGAACACATGTTTGTGTTTATCCGTTAGATTGCGCTACCTGCAACTTTATCAGAATGTGAATAAACCGGCCCTAAGATTGACAAATTATGACTTAAAAATAAAATAATTGTATTGTTTTTATATCAAGAAGAGTACCTAGAGTTTCAGTGAAATCTGAATTTTCGAGTTAATATGGATAAATATAAACTTAGTTCAAAGAAAATGAACTATTTTAGGATAAATTACAGTAATAACTTGAAATAAGTTTAAGGAATGGAATAGGGTTAAATCATGTATAGACAAAAGGTACCTTCGACATAATTTCTTTAAATCGTTCCTCATATTCGTAACTTGAAAACCTACAAAACTTCTTGTGTTTATAGCAACGCTTCCTAATGTTACAGTGACACGCGATTAATAAACGAAATAAGTAAATATTATTCATGATGCTAGGTGGGGAAAGGGAACTATAAGGAACTGCAATCGTATTTCGCTTGGACAAAAGAGTAGGCGACGGTGGAAAGCGCCTAGCATTCAGTTTTGATTTAATTGATTAGCCATCATTGACACGAACGATGGCATCTCCATTGTGAATAGGATGGTCGGTAAATAAGCCGAAAACTGCAAAAAAAAAACAACAGAAAGTCATGGTTACAAATGAAGAATGAACTTTGATTACGATTTCTGTAATATTGAAAAAATATTCGCGATTTCCGTTTCCGCGTACGTCTAACGAACCTCTTTCGAGCGCTCTCCCGGTTTCCTTTGTTTCCTCGATCGGCGTGGAATTTTTAAATATTCCGATCACGGAATTTACATTTTATGTAAACTTTCGGGTGCAAAATTCACAATTCAAACGGCGATAGCCTGTTTATATTGCTATATTTTCTCACGATAGACATACATATGGATGTGTATGCATGCAAAATATTGTTTAGCGTTGTGTGATAACCAAAACTAACATATACAGGGTTTATCTTCGATTTACGTTTGTAATTGAATGATATTTTAGTATTTTTTCGAGAAGGCGTGGACAGGGTCATGATTTTAAAATTTCACGCTTGCTTCAAAACTTTTGGTAAAACAATTATAAGAAAAATATTTATTGCACATGTGTGTGTAAAAAGAAAAAAGTAATAATAAACATTAGGAAACATACCGTCTGTAAAACAAGAGAAAAGGGGTCGCTACCTGCTTATGGTAAGATAGTGGACGTGATTAATGTGACGCTGTGTATTTAAAACGGTACGAAGCTGTGTTTCTTTGCATTCACCCCAAAGGATCTAAAATGTCGATAGCGGTCGCATCAAGATACACTGGGATGACAGAATAAAATAGACACCAGCTAAAGCGGTATAAATATGTAAACAGCTAAATTCTAAGAACGAATTAAGAACTTTTTCTTGTCATTAGGGTAGGGGTAGATGTATCGGAAGGAATTCGTCATAGTTTAGTATCGAGTGAACGAGGCGCTTCGCAACGTGAATTAAGTAAATTTTTTAATATTCCGTTGTCCACAGTTAGCCGTCTGATTACACAATTTAAACGCAGGGAAAAAACAACAGTGGAGCCGAGACCAGATCGTGCCGGACCTTCTGAAAGAAGTAAAAGGGTGCTTGTGCGCGAAGTGTTAAGAGAGCCGCGAAAAAGTACAGCTGAGCTTGCGGCAACTTCACAGAAAAGTCAGCGCACCGTTCTGCGATACCTTCACAGTGTTTCAAAAACGGCGCCGAATGGCTTGGGCAATCGAAATGCGAACGAAGCCCGAAGAGTTTTGGCGGCCTGTCATTTTTTCAGACGAAAGCAGATACTGCCAATTCAGTGATAGTGGTCGTACGTGGGTATGGAGACGTTCGTCACAGCAACTGGACGACAAACTTTTGCATCAGACGGTGAAATACGGCGATGTGAACATCATGGTGTGGGGCGCGATATGGTATGGTGGAAGATCGCAATTAGTAATCTGCGACGGAAATATAAATGCGGCAAAATATATCCAAATATTAACAGAAGGACTACTACCGATATTCGACAACGCCATTTTATCTAAAGAGGACGCCACTTTTATGGAGCACCCTGCCACAAAGCAAGAACAACAACCGCATGGAAAGAGGAACAGGAGATTCGGATTTTACCAGGCCAATCACCATAATCCAGACAAATATGGCGAAGCGACCCCGAAAACCCAGCAATAAGGAAGAACTCGTGGCAGCTGTTACAGAAGAGTGGTTAAATATTCCAGAAGACACCATTACTAATTTAATAGATTCTATGTCACGACGACTCGCAGCACTTCACGCAAGTAAAGTTGAATCGACAAAATATTAGTCTAATTTAAAAATTTTAAAATATTTTGTATATATAACGAGAATAGAATCTTTTTTTTAATTAGTAGGTGTCTATTTTATTCTGTCACCCTAGTGTATATTGTTTTGATGTTCTTACACTCCATCTTCTCTTGTTTTACAGACTGTAAAGAAAGTTATACTTTCTTCTCATCAAAAAATTCACCTCTTGATCTAATAACTGCTTAAACAATTCGTGGCAGTCTTTTCTATTAATTTCCTACCTAAATAAGAAAACGCTGTAAATGCAAGCTTCTCATTGTATTAAGTGAAATTAATTCACGAGAAACACATGTGAGACATAAAATGCTAACACACGGACATGTTTCGGCCTTCGCGGCTTCATCAGCGTGGTTTCCAGCAGTGTTATGCTAACACATGTAATTCTCTCGCTGCCTCTATTACCATACTTAACTCTACGATACAAATGAATATTCCTGGCGCTAACTAGTGCCAAAAGAAAGAAACATTTGTCCGCAAAGTCAGACAGCGAAAAGAAGCGGGTACAGTTTCCCACCCTTCTCTCGTGCAATTTGTGGATTGCTCTCCCAAGAGGGCGTTTTTGCACCAAAAGCAGTGCATAGGGAAACTTCACATGTGAATGATTCCTGAAGGCTTACCATGACGTATTTAAAACACGTCTAAAAGAATGCCTAGAAAATAACACAAAGATAAGAAAACGTTGTAAATACAGCTTTCTCATGGTATTAGTGAAATCAATTCACAAGAAAGACATGAGAGACATAAAATGCTAATACACGGACATGTTTCTGCCTTCTCGGCTTCATCAGTTTGGTTCTCTGCCTAAATACCTAAATGCTTGGACTTTATGGATTATATGTAGCAATTTTATATTTGCATATAGTAATTTATAATAGGGATTAAGGATTTCATGATGTGTGTATCAGTTGTATTATTTTAAAGGAATTTTACTTTGCTTCCAAACTTATGGAGGGTAGTGTACATGAAAACGTCAAGTGTCTGTGCATATTAAAATAATCCTTAACAAAATGATTACATTTTAATAATATTAGTGTCACATAAAATCAATTTGACATGGGTATGAACTACTCTGACGTGATTAGAAATTAAATATGTATTCTGAAACAAAGTTCACTGACAAATATTATACTAGCTGACCTTGAACCGCCATCAAGAATCAAGACCAGCGGCTGTTGATTAATAAATCATGGAATTATGTCGCATTAACAAGAACATCGAGGTGATTGTGATTATCAATTACGCGTTTTCTCGTTTTAAAGTTTTCATGTTTAAAAGAAATAATACGTATTCCAATTTGAAATTACTTTTTAAATTTATAATAGAACGTATAAGTTATTGGAGATATAAGAATATACTTATTTCAAATGCTACAAATACAAAAGTTACAGTTTGGTAATGCAATATACCCTTGCCAAAACTTAATTTCATGAATATCATCGATAATATCCTCCTTAAGATGTTGGAGGTAGGGATTTTTACCATGCATAAGGATTGGCTTAATTGGTTGGAGAGTTTCAGGCAGACTTCTTAGGATTGAGGTTTATTTTTCTTTGAATTCCTTCTTTATAGATGTAACATCAATGCATTGTTGGTTTCAAAAATCTATTTTGTTGATATTTTTTCTTGAAAACAACCTTTAACATCATGTGTTACATTCTCTTGGTTTGAAGAACAGCGCCGCTGTAGCCTGCACGTAAATTCCTGAATTACTTCACCAATACTTACTTGTAGAGCATGTTCGCTTATTTACTAGAGGAAAGGTTGTACAATAGAATGTGTCCACGGTTGCCACTCTTGCCTATGTACAGTTACGATGTACGTAGGATATATATATATATTTGCAATAATTGCAGTTATTCGAGCTCTCTTATACATGTAATGTACCTTAGCATGTGTATATGTATATTTTCCTTGGTAGCAATATAAAGTACTGCCTCAGCATGTACGTTGCAAAGCTATGTTTTAATTGTGTTTAAAATGTTAAATTCTCATATGCTTCCGCAGAAGCGTTGTTAGAGGCATGTACTAATGCCTCTATCTGTTTGCATGCACCATTACCTTTTTATAGGGGAGCCAGCCCTATTTATTTCTTAAATTTATAAGCGCACCTAGGTGCTATGCTTATTTATATGTCCCTTTCCGAGAGCCTAATACATTTTTCTTGTTTTAAATTTGCATAAGGGACTTGGCCCTGTATCATTGCCTTGTATTTGTACTTGAATCAAATACGTTCGTTATTTACACATTTATAGGGGAACCCACCCTATCTCTTAGAGCTTGAATGCCTGGTCGAGGGCGACAGTAGCGATAATAGCCGATCTCAAAACAAAAGTTATGTGGCAGTTACCCAGGCGTTTTTTAGCTCTCTGCTACTGCGCCCCAAAGAAGGGAAAAAGCCAGTAGCCAGCAAATGTGCGAAATGCGCACCGACGAGTAAAACGGGGCGATGAAGCCGACATTACATAAGAAAAATGGTCCGTGAAATTCGTCCGCTACGACGAACAACCAAATGAAAAAAAATCTAAGTCCCTATACGACAAAGGACCGAACAAACGTACAAAAGACAACGGGCGCTGCGGCCGCAACGACCATCAACAAGAAGCGAAGTGATCGTACTAAAAATATGTATAGACGATAACGGACACAGTAACCTCGACGAACGATGATAGAAAATCGAGAATTTGTACTTATTAAAGAAATCTATACATTCGATCCGACAACCTTACCAGAATGACTCCCGCCAGAATCGTAACAGAAGACTAAATAAATGTGTAGACGACAACGGACACAGTAGCCTCGACGTACGATAATAGAAAATCAAGGACTTGTACTTACTAGAGAAATCTATACATGCGCTCCGACAACCTTACCGGAATGACTCCCGCCAGAATCGTAACAGAAGACTAAATAAATGTATAGACGACAACGTCCTCGACGATTCCCGCCAAAATTAGAAACTTCCAATATTCATCCGACGACGTTACTGTACACGTTACGACGAGGTACGAAAGGTGACCGAGAGTGCACGACCTCGACCGTCGCGCGGGAGTCGACTGCCTGTGGTTGTATATATTAAATATTAAGAAAACTCCCATTATTTGTTCGACGCCGTTGCACTTAATGACTTTTAAATTAGGCACTTTTAGCTAGAGTATTGTGAATGGCCGGCTTGCATACATATACAATGCGTAATGTACATACATATTAAAATAAAATTTGACATATTCTACAGAGAGCAAAATAAATAAATAATAAAAAATGAAAATAAAGTAATATTTTAAATGAAAATAAGGTGATAATGCTTACCCATACGGTTGCAAAGAAGATAAAATCATATAAAATACATAAAGTAGTAAAAAAAATGGATAAAACAAGATACATTTCCTTAGAAACTTAAAATTCATTTATAAAAACACAAAAACAATGTTAAGTCCTTAACATCATGGTATACCTTGAATAACGTTAAATGAGTTAGCGATATTACGGTCAGTTTGATATTTCATCTCGCAAATTATTGTGGCTTTCCGTTAAACAAATTAACAAACATATGCAACTAATTTAAGTCACGCTGTTTGGAGTTTCAACGTCAGAATTATAAAGTTATTTGGCAATAAATAATTAAATAGATGTAATATTCTCAAATAATTCTTTCATTTCCTCCTAACATATTATAAATCATACATCTTTCTCTTGATACAAATTCTAAATCAGCTTGGAAAATAGAAGAAAACGATGTATCTCGGCACATTTCTCCCTTTACAAACGACGCAACTGAAAAATATTGCAGAAGAGAAGGTATACATACTACTTATTATATATTTATCAACGTCACATTATTTAGTAATCATCACAAATAGGAGTGTTCGTATGTGTGTATTTCTTTTCCAGCTTCAGTGTTTGCATTACATTTTTCTTATAAATTATACCTTTCAGCTTAGTAATATATACATGCATACACTACCGTTCAGAAGTATGTGGAAACCTATGTTTTTTTCTTAATTTTTCGTTATGAATTATCTTCTACAAATAACGATAGTAGATACAAACAACACTAATATCTATACGCATTATAGTAAGTTTCACTAGAATACGCTCCATTAGTTCTTAGAAATAAAAATTCATTTAGGCTATACTTGAGCTATAAGGTACCTACTTTTTTTCTTGAAATTTTGATGCAATACAGTTAATTGCTTTATTGCATTTTATGATCCGAGGTTCCTTTCTACCATATCATTGTGGTTTGTGATAGTTCGTTGTTAGAAAGATACACTTAATTATTTGCGTTATTATGACGAATACTAAAACTATAATATAATAACTAGAGTTGTTGTTTGGATTATTTCCATCGTTCGTTGAACTTTTATAGTCCTATATTTCGGCAGTTTGTCTACTTTCATCTTCAGGGGTGCCCTGAGAAGGGCTGTTGCTTGCTAGAGCGATCATGCTTCAGTGCTTCAACAAACGATGGAAATAGGCCAAAAACAACTCTAGCTATTATGAGAATCCATCGTCAACAATATCATGTCAAGAGTTAAAACTATAACGTACAGATGCGTGCTTTAATTTAATCATTTGGCATAGAACGGGTCAAAGCAGTAAAAAGTTATGTCTAAAGAAAATTATGCTTTGATTCATTCAATAACTTTGTTCCTGTGTGTAGTTGTAATCAGCATAAAAAGTAATTTAAGGAAGAACGTGACCTCCTTGATTACGTTTTGTATGATTATATTGTATTTACTTTACATTATAGTTAAAGCGTTGGTTTAAATCTAAAATTAAAGATGAAGCTAATGAGAAATTCTTAAATTCGTTTTACTATCAATCTAGACTGCTTCATTTTCCCTTAATTATAGGCGCTTCCCTGAATCTTTTCACCGAAAGTAATAATTTGTATTTGCTCTTAATTCTAATTCTAATAACCTTATACGTGAAAATGCTTTATTAGATTTAGTTGTTAACCGGGTGGAAGTACGCAATCATTTCTTGCAAACCAATAAAGCAGGACGTGGTAAGAAGACTAATGTAATACTACAGCTGTAACGTTGCTTGCCGTTAGATAAAATGCTGTTAATAGCAGTCGAAGCTGCTACCACTTGAATTCCGGAGAGTTCTCTAGCTGATTTTTTTTTTTTGGTAGGAAACATTAGCAAATTTTCCAAATTTAAATTCATGTTTAATATAATTTTAGAGTTTCATACCTTTCGCTACTTTAGTTATTGAATTACCTGAGAATCAATTTTTGGGGAGATTAGTGTCAGTCTATAGTCGTTATATTTTATGTTTGTTTTTTATTGGCGTGATTAAGACATGGGCTGAAAAGTCCCGGGCCTAACACATAGATCACGCTAGTTTTATTGCAGTCACCTTTCTCTCAGTTAGTACTAATCTTCAAAAGACAGCTGTTAAAATTTCATGATATTCCATCCGTTAGTTTGTGAGTTATTGTGCTAAGAGTCATGCTACTTTTGTTATTTTCAAAACAATGGATCAAAAACAATTTCGTGTTTTAATTTTACACTGCTTCTTGATGGGAAAAAATACCGTTCAAGCGAAGCAATGGCTTGAAAAGTGTTATGGGAACTCCGCTCAATCAGAAACAACAATAAAACGTTGGTTTGCTGACTTCAAACGTGGTCGTAGAGACACCGATGACGCAGAACGCAGTGGACGTCCAAATGAGGCGGTAACACCAGAAAACATCAAAAAAATCCACAAAATCGTTTTGAATGATCGAAAAGTGAAGTTGCGTGAGTTAGCTGACATCGTAAAGATATCAAAAGAACGTATTGGTTTTATATTGCATGAGCATTTGACTATGAGAAAGCTCTGTTCAAAGTGGGTGCCGCGTTTGCTCACTGTTGACCAAAAACAAGAACGTGTTGATGATTCTGAGCAGTGTTTGGCCATGTTTAAACGTAACAAACCGGAATTTTTGCGTCGATATGTGACAATGGATGAAACATGGATCCATCACTTCACTCCGGAATCAAAACGATCGTCATCTGAGTGGACAGCAACTGGTGAACCTCGTCCAAAGCGCCCGAAAGCACAAAAATCGGCCGGAAAGGTTATGGCCTCGGTATTTTGGGATGTGAGTGGTGTAATATTCATCGACTATCTTGAGGAAGGAAATACCATCAACAGTGAATATTATATAACGTTATTGGAGCGTTTGAAGGCCGAAATTACAAAGAAACGACCGCATATGGCAAAGAAAAAAATTTTGTTTCATCAAGATAACGCACCGTGTCACAAGTCAATCAAAACAATGGCAAAACTACATGAATTGAACTTCGAATTGCTCCCACATCCACCGTATTCGACAGATTTGGCTCCCAGCGACTACTGGCTGTTCGCAGACCTCAAAAGAATGCTCGCCGGTAAGAAATTTCGCACGAATGAAGAGGTTATCGCTGAAACTGAGGCCTATTTTGAGGCAAAAGATAAATCGTTCTACAAAAGTGGTATTGAAATGTTAGAGCGGCGCTGGAATCATTGCTCTTCATGGAGATTACGTTAATGAATAAAGCTAATTTTGAACCAAAAAAATCGTGTTTTCTTCGTTAGGCCCGGGACTTTTCAGCCCATGTGTTAAGTTTGTTTACGTGTATATTCTACTTAAATTCGCCGATTACGGCAAATTTATATATTTTTAAAATGATGCTATATTTTTTAAGTGGAAGCCCAAATTATTTACACAAATATCTTTACGAGGTTAGTCCGGAATATTTTACAGACGGCACGTCGACCACTACACCATTAAATTTCGTTCAGCTATATGTTAAACCAGAAAAAAATACTTAGTAAATACAGCTTTGACGAAAAGTTTTAAAAAACTGATGGTGTTCATCATCTTTAGTAATTGTGTCTTTAAAATTCAGGATAACTTTAACACCTCGTTTCACAGTGTTAACATATTAAATACTTTTAACTTTTTAAAAAAATCGTATATGATCATCATTATAATATCATAAAGTATACATAAATTACATTATCAGTGAGTTTAGTTTATCATTGGATTCACCATTGCATGCAGGTCGATATTGTTATTTCTTTGTGCGACTAAATAATTTAATTTCTTCGTAAAAATGCCTCGCGGAAAACCGCTCAGTATTGAAACACGATCAACAATATTAACGCCACATCAAGAAGGATATTCTGTACGGAGTATTTCCTAGCGACTTAATGTAAAAAATTCGCAGTAAATTTAACTGTTTGCCGCTTCGAATAAACTGGTACACTTGCTGGCAAAAATCGTCTTGGAAGGAAACCGTTACTACGTCGTTGTAATCAATTTATCGATTTAATACTGACAAAGACTGGACAATGGAATAATGGAGAAACGTACTATGGACTGATGAGTCCAAATATGGTGTTTGTCAAAACAGTAGAATACTTCCTGAGTGCATTACACCAACAATAAAGATAGGTGGTGGTTCCATTCTTGTATAGGGTTGTTTTTCATTAACTGAAAATTTATGGAATAACAAGGAGCATTAATTAATAGGAAATAATTTTGAGTTGATGCACGACATCGATCCGAAGCACACGTCGTTACTATGCAAGCTACCTCACTGATGCAGAGAATGAAGGAATATTAAAAATGATGTCTTGGCGTCCCCATAGTCCGGATCTTAATCCGATAAAGCTTCTGTGGGACTAACTGGACAGACGAATTCGAAGAGAATGTCCAACGTCCAAAACTCATCTCTGAACGGTATTGCAAAGCGAGTGGAACAATATTCCTCAAGATGCACTGAGAAAATTGGTTGAAAGAATGCGACGAATTGTGCAAGCAATTGTTGCATAAATTTAGAGGTGGATTTTTCGATGAGAAGAAAGTATAACTTATGAATACGTAGGCTTCCACGGCCAGAGTTAGTAATAAGCGAACTACTTCCGGAATTTAGTTTCGCCTCTAGCGTGGTTTACACGTCGAGTTACCGTGCCATTTTGGTTTCACATATTCTCCTGAAGAAGCCTCCAACGACGGAGGCGAAACGTCGAGATCTCACCTTTCTCTTTTGGTCTCTTTCTTTTTCCTTTTTTCTTTTTTTTTCTCTCGTAACATTCCCCCCGTTCTGTCTCTATTTTCTTCTGTTATTCTTTTCACCTTGCTTTCTACTTCACGTGGGAGGACGTGAAGTAGAATCATTTTTTCTTTTTATCTTTTTTTTTATTTTTCTTTCTACTCTTACTCTTATTTCTTTTATACATATCTCATCATGACACGGTCCAATTCCGGAAATAGTGCGTTTATTACTAACAAGGGAACACCGGCGGGTGTCCCCCTCCGATTTCGTTGAAACTTAACAGATCGAAAGAGTACCTTAAAATAAGAGACACGTATTTTTTACGTTGATAAAAAAGACGTGCGTCTTATTTTAAGGCACTCTTTCGATCTGTTAAGTTTCAACGAAATCGGAGGGGAACACCCGCCGGTGTTCTCTTGTAAGTATAACCTACTTTATGTTTTTCTTTTGTATACACATGTGCAATAAGTTATAGATGAATAAATATTTTTTTATAATTGTTTTATTTAAAGTTTTGAAGCAAGCGTCAAATTTTGCATGAATAAACCTAAATTATTTCCTGAAGAATGATTTTCGAAAAATAAAAACGGATTTTAAAGTTTTCATATTTATGTAGTAGTATATGTAATATTACTACAATTGCTAGGACTCTGGGATTGTGCGATAGACATAAGTATCTCAGCAGACTCCACACTACACAAATAATAATCACTTATTCGAAACAAGTGGTTCGAGAGCGATCGAAATACGTATGTCTATAGATAATATAGCAAAATATTTGCACTCTATGTTTCTAACCATGCTATTGTTCTTTTTACCTTAAAGATATGTATGGAGACAGAGATAGGACGTCTGTATGTTAACGATCGGAAGGCTTTCGATGATCAAGCTCGGAAATGGACCTGGAAGTACGCAATGCATCAGTATCTTCCCAATTAAAGCGAATGAAGGCATTCTTAGTTTTGATTCTTATTTTTTTAATATTATTGTTCAGTATTATATTTCATACTTTTATACTGTTACGTTGTTATTACAGTTCTATTTATGAAAGAAAAACAAGGAAAAAAAGAAAAATATCTGGAGCAGAGGAACAGAATATGAGCTTTTAATATTGCAAGAGTCTCTATTAACGAGTGTTTTATCCCCATTATTTTTTTAAGTTCTGAAAAGACTGACCATTTTTTTTTGTAAATATTGTAAAACATCCCTTCACCAATATTGTACATTTTTTTATATACTCTTAAAGAACGGTGAGTTAATGCAATTATTACCATTTCAAAGCTGATTTTTAAAACAATAAAATGGACATATTTTCTCAGTATATTAAATTGAACGTATACAACTTCGTTTAGGGATCTATAAATCAATGTCGGCAAAACCTAATGAAGGTATAAATAATATTAAAAAATTGTACTGTTATAAAATCATATTACTCTTTTGATTAATTCTATTCGTATTATTTCAAAATCTTAAGAAAAAAAATTTTATTTATATATATTTATAATTAGTTTGATTTATAATACTTATAATTGTTGAAAATAATTGTTATACAGGGTATTACAGAAGGAAAGGAAAAATATATTCGTAAATATATATATATATATAGCATTATATTAATAACGTATACAAATTATTCAAAATTCGTACCATGTGGATTTCCTGTAATTATTTGTTCCGCATGTATTATCGTATATTGATGTTATTATCAATAAGGAAATGTTAAAATTAATTCTGAAGAATTCTCTTCGTTATGGTTAATTATCTTCGTATTGATTAAAAATCTAAATTAATTTCGTTTCTCTTATCACGTTTTGAATAGATCCTCGAAATATTAAATTTATTGTATTGAAACATGTACTGGAATGTTATCTCCTTTATTTTATAGTATTTTCAGCTATAGCTTACCTTTATAAGTCCTTAGAAGAAGTAGTATACGAAAATGTAAAGTAGTGATTTCTTTTCTTTGTGTAAGGGGTGCTTACCGGTGTTAACATATCTCTTTCGATAAAGTAATTTTCATGGGTATCCAGTGTATTTCAAACTCTATCAAACCGTGCAAAGATACCGTAAACACTCCTTGTACATACACTACCGTTCAAAAGTATTTGGGCACCCACAGATTTAAAAGCACAACATATATTTATTATTTACACATACATAGCTAATTACATATCTGGCAGTAGGATTAGACATTATATCTAAACTTGTGATTCGTCATGTGACATAATCGCGACATTCTTGCAACTAGTTTTGTCAAGGTGTCTAGTGTTATCCGTTTCTTTTTGCAGCTTCCTCCACAAATTAGCCTTCGATTGATAAAGTAATTTACATAATGTTATTTATGCACCATTTTTGTAAATTTAATGGATTTCGCTATCATTATCCAATTTTGATAGAATGAATTTCCTCGAAGCTATGTTACGTAAATAGTTTTATAAAATATTGGCGCCCAAATACTTTTGAACCGTAGTATATTTCCTTTATCATTCTTTATTTTATAAAGTGAGAGAAATATTAAATATTTTTGCAGTTCAGTAATACTAAATAATTTTCCATGCCTAATTTAAGCGGTTGTCGTTTTTTACATGTTAACTTACATCAGTAGGAAATAAATTGTAATGTTAGAGAGTGATGATTAAATTATTAATTATTGCTAACGAAAATTTGACATTTTAACGGCATTATTAACATGACAATTATGAATAAAATTGTATTTGTAAGAAATATAGCATTACAATGAGTTCCCCACAAACTGAACGTGAATGATCCTAATCCTCTTTTATATTAAGTTGTATTTTTATAATGAATGTAGGAATGTGCTGGGGTTATTTGAGAAAGCACGTTTTCTTTACTTATTTTTTTCAGTCTTTCACCGTCATTGAAATTAATTTGAGTTTTTACGTCCGAATTCTTAAACTACCTTCATTTATATTGTCACCAACCTTACGCCTAGATACCTATAATTGTAGTACCTAACTCCATTCTAGGTGTAAGACCTGATATTGTATATATTTATTTGCATCGATTTTTTTGTGTTTTAACATTTTTTTTTCAGATTCAACACAAACTTTTTTTTTTACAATTTATCATTTTACCCATGGACACTAGTAAACATATTTATAAACGACTTTGATCGTATTTCATGGTGTTATAGTATCAAAGTTTTTATGTCAATAAAAATTATATCTCGAAACACATCTGTTGGCTTTTCTTTCAAAATTTACCTTCCCTATCGTTAATCCTCAGTCTGGCAAAAAATCGACATATCGTTACTTAACAGCTTTGGCCAATTGTATTAGACGCCCTCATGAAACACAGAATTTATACTTAATTTGCATATTTTATGAAATTTTTATAAGGTAGTTGCTTATTTGGTGACAATAGTTTAGCAGTTTACAATGTTTCGATTTCAAATATTAGTGCATTGTCGACACAATAACAGAGCGGTGTGTATTACGAGTTTATAACCAGGATATTTTGTGTTTGATATTTTAATTTTTGATGTTTAAACTTAAAATGGAGAAACAACGCAAAAAATTCGAGAATTAACCGATGTAGAACGCGGTAAAATAGTTCTACTTAAGTTACAAGGTAAGACTTTAGCCGCTTTAGCGAGAGTAATGAAATATTCGCGATGTGCGGTTCGTACAACGCTGCAACGATATGAAAGTACTGTATCGTTAATAAATCGACCAAAAAGCGGCCGTAAACGCGTAACAACGGTAAGAGAGGATAGCTATACGAAATCGTATAAAAACATCAAGAGATTTATCTAGTGAACTACTGGTACGACATAGAGTTTCTGTTTCTACAGGTACAGTAAGAAGACGTCTAATAGCTACTGGTTTACACGGATGTATAGGTCGTTCTAAACCTCGGTTGAGAGGCAAACTATTGTCACTATCCTTTCCTACTAGTGAAACAGTTAAATACTTATCTTAACCTTTTATTTGTATGTTTTATAGTTTTGGAGATATTGAAGCAAATAGTGAGGGGTAGTATTGTTGAAAACGGGTGATTTAGTAGCTAAGAAAGTTACCGTTGATCTCATACTACATCACTCTATAAACCTAGCGAGTTTCGAATGCTTCCACAGCCACAATTAGTAATTTTGGTTTCCCCTATTATCCTGAAGAAGCCTCCTACAAAGGAGGCGAAACGTCGAGATCCCACCTTTCTCTTTTGATCTCTTTCTTTTTCCTTTTTTCTTTTTTTCTTTTTTTCTCTCATACCCCCCCTGTCTCTATTTCTGTCTCTTATTCTTTTCACCTTTCTTTCTATTTCACGTCCCCCCACTCTTTATCATTTTTTCTTTTTATCTCTTTTTCTTCTTTTCCACGGTCCAATTCCGAAAGTAGTTCGTTTATTACTAGCGAGTTTCATTTCAATCGGTGAGATACACTTGTCTGTATTCCCTTGTAAAATCGACAATGTCGATTACGTCAGCAGTTTCAGAGAAGGACAGACTGGCTTTTTTTAGACCTAGAGCTTGGCTTCTCCAGAATTCACTTAAATGAGGATAATTTTTACATACTTTAGATTCCCTAAGCATAACAATTGGATTCTAAAAAACAATACCTTACAGAAGGCAATAACCAAAAGAAACGCACATGTTATCCTAAAGATGCTTGATATTAATCTACCTCAGCGCACACGTTCACAAAGTGCCAATTACACTACTGTGATGTGATAAATTGGCGAAAAATGTCTTCATCCGCTAGTTCCTGCAAATTTCGCATCACTGAACATACGTACATAAACGATCTTCAATTGTATGATTTTGCAAATTTGGTAAACAGCTTTTTTCGTATGTACTATGTTTTTTTTAAAGAGTTCATTTTCACTAACAGCTTGTTTGTCATCAAAAGCGATTCGCGTGGAAATATTGCTTTTTGAATGCAAAAATATAATGGTGTACCGACTGCACGTAAGGATACGTATTATAATGATATAAATTGTCCCTTATTTACCAATGAATTTCGTCTATAATTTTACTAGTTCACCTATTGCAGATATATTTCCCGCCTTAAACTGCAATTAAAGTTAAATTTTGAATTTTACTTTCATCTCGGTTTATAAGAAAGAAACCGCATACTAACCTTATTTTCAAGAACATAAGATATAGTCCAAACATTTCTGTAAGAAAGGATTATTATATCCACGTACAGATCAGGTAAATATGGAATATTCGAAAATGGATGTAAAATATAAATATAGCTAGCTTAAAATTAATGCATTAATTTTTATTATTATTATTTTACTCTTCTAGTTCTTTTTTAACATAAGGGTAGATTAATTCTCCTGAGAAAATTCCACGTTCTTTATCTGCGGTGAGGTAGCCTAATTTGTAAGTTTTTAGCCCTAATACTTCTTTAATTAAATAAGGTCCCTCGTAAGGTTGAACGAGGTTAGCTTCAAGACCTTTCGCCCTGCGTCCAGTTCTTAGTGATTTTAAAATTACTAAACCTCCCACCTTGTAAGTTGTAATGTTTTTATGTAAATGCTTCCTATGTAATTTTTTCTAAATGTTTACGTGTATCAATAATCAGTAAATTGACATCAATTTCCTGAGAGTGGTTATTCCAAGGCCTAGAGGGCAATTTAGAAGTATAAAACGTAATTAGAGATATTTCAGTGCTGGTAGCTGGTGTATTATTTATGGCAAATTCTATATCATTCAGGTAAATTGACCAATAATCATGATTATCAGAGACATACATTCTTAAAAATTGCAGGACCGCCCTCACCTGTCTTTCAGATGGATTTGATTGGGGATGTCTTGTGGGAGTGAAATTTGTTTCAACATTATTCGTTTTAAGAAAATTTGCAAGTTTGTTAGAATGGAAATACATATGTGCTGTTATCCAGAATGATCCTTTGTGGTATGCCCACATCAGTAAAATAATTTTGTAAACATCTGATTACCGAAGAACCGCTTGTCCTCTTTGTAGGATACAATTTAACAAACTTTGTAAAATTATCAAGAATGACTAAAATATGTTTATGACTGTTAGAGGGGAGTAAAGTTTGGAGGAAATCAATCGAAATTACCTGGAGTATGTTATTGGCCGAAATATTTTTACCGAAAGCATAAGGGGTATAGTTTTTGAATTTTGACAGAAGATATTGCCCACAAGCATTAACAACCCTTTTTGCTAGTGTAAAATCGTTTTTTGATATATACTTTTCTCTCAGTATCAAATATAATTTCCTGCACCCAATATGATAAATGAGGTGTACATCTTTTAAAATTTTGATGCAATGATCTTCTGGTAAGACAATCAGTTCCTTTCCATTTTTTAACTTTTTATGTAATACGCCCTCTTTGATAAGATAGTTTTAGAAATTTATGTGGTTGCCGAGTTTAAATAAAATATCACTAGTATAAGCATCGTCTTTTTGTAAGGTGGAGATAAGCTGTTCATCATACAGGTATGTGTTATATTAAAATAATTTAAATCGTATCCTCCTTTTGTTGTTGATACTGTTCTCGATAAATAATCTGCTATTAAATTTATTTTTCCAGGAATGTGTTTTATTTGAAAATGAAAATTTTGTATTTGCCAAATACAATTTATAAATCCTATTGTTGCCAACGATCCTTGTGCTAAATAAGGCCGATAAAGCCATGTTATCTGTTTCAATAATGAAAGGTCTGCCGAAAAGGTAAAATTTGTATTTTAGTATACAATATGCAATTGCGAATTTTGCGAGAATCAATTTCCTCGAAGCTATGTTACGTAAATAGTTTTATAAGATATTGGCGCCCAAATACTTTTGAACCGTAGTATATTTTCTTTATCATTCTTTATTTTATAAAGTGAGAGAAATATTAAATATTTTTGCAGTTCAATAATACTAAATAATTTTCCATGCCTAATTTAAGCGGTTGTCGTTTTTTACATGTTAACTTACATCAGTAGGAAATAAATTGTAATGTTAGAGAGTGATGATTAAATTATTAATTATTGCTAACGAAAATTTGTCATTTTAACGGGATTATTAACATGACAATTATGAATAAAATTGTATTTGCAAGAAGTATAGCATCACGTTTTCGCCACACACTGAACGTGAATGATACCAATCCTCATATCAATCGGTGAGATACACTTGCCTGTGTTCCCTTGTAAAATCGTCAATGTGGATTAAGTCAGCAGTTTCAGAGAAGGACAGACTAGCTGTTTTTAGACCTACAGCTTGGCTTCTCCAGAATTCACTTAAATGAGGATAATTTTTACATACTTTAGATTCTCTAAGCATAACAATTGGATTCTAAAAAACAATACCTTACAGAAGGCAATAACCAAAAGAAACGCACATGTTATCCTAAAAATGCTTGATATTAATCTACCTCAGCGCACACGTTCACAAAGTGCCAATTACACTACTGTGATGTGATAAATTGGCGAAAAATGTCTTCATGCGCTAGTTCCTGCAAATTTCGCATCACTGAACATACGTACATAAACGATCTTCAATTGTATGATTTTGCAAATTTGGTAAACAGCTTTTTTCGTATGTACTATGTTTTTTTTTGAGTCCATTTTCACTAACAGCTTGTTTGTCATCAAAAGCGATTCGCGTGGAAATATTACTGTTTGAATGCAAAAATATAAATAAATATAATGGTGTACCGACTGCACGTAAGGATACGTATTATAATGATATAAATTGTCCTTTATTTACCAATGAATTTCGTCTATAATTTTACTAGTTCACCTATTGCAGATATATTTCCCGCCTTAAACTGCAATTAAAGTTAAATTTTGTATTTTACTTTCATCTCGGTTTATAAGAAAAAAAACGCATACTAACCTTAAATTCAAGAACATAAGATATAGTCTAAACATTACTGTAAGAAAGGACTATTATATCCACGTACAGATCAGGTAAATATGGAATATTAGAAAATGGATGTAAAATATAAATATAGCTAGCTTAAAATTAATGCATTAATTTTTATTATTATTGTTTTACTCTTTTAGTTGTTCTTTAACATAAAGGTAGATTAATTCTACTGAGAAAATTCCACGTTCTTTATCTGCGGTGATGTAGCCTAATTTGTAAGTCTTTTGCCCTAATACTTCTTTAATTAAAGGTCCCTCGTAAGGTTAAAGGAGGTCAGCTTCAAGACCTTGCGCCCTGCGTCCAGTTCTTAGTGATTTTAAAATTACTAAGTCTCCCACTTTGTAAGTTGTAATGTTTTTCTTTCTAATTTTCTTATGTAAATGCTTTCTATGTAATTGTTCTAAATGTTTACGTATATCAATAATCAATAAATTGACATCAATTTCTTGGGAGTGGTTATTCCAAGGCCTAGAGGGCAATTTAGAAGTATAAAACGTAATTAGAGATATTTCAGTGTTGGTAGCAGGTGTATTATTTATGGCAAATTGTATATCATTCAGGTAAAATGACCAATAATCATGATTATCAGAGATATACATTATTAAAAATTTCAGAACCACCCTCATCTGTCTTTCAGATGGATTTGATTCGGGATGTCTTATGAGACTGAAATTTGTTTCAACATTATTGTTTTTAAGAAAGTTTGCAAGTTTGTTAGAATGGAAATACATATGTGCTGTTATCCAGAATGATCTTTTGTGGTATGCCCACATCAGTAAAATACTTTTGTAAACATCTGATTACCGAAGAACCGCTTGTCCTCTTTGTAGGATACAATTTAACTAACTTTGTAAAATTATCAAAAATGACTAAAATATGTTTATTACCGTTAGAGGGGAGTAAAGTTTGGATGAAATCAATCGAAATTACCTGGAGTATGTTATTGGCCGAAATATTTTTACCGAAAGCATAAGGGGTATAGTTTTTGAATTTTGACAAAAGATATTGCTCACAGGCATTAACAACCCTTTTTGCTAGTGTATAATCATTTTTTGATATATACTTTTTTCTCAGTATCAAATATAATTTCCTGCACCCAATATGTGTATAAATGAGGTGTACATCTTTTAAAATTTTGATGCAATGATCTGGTATGACAATCAGTTCCTTTCCATTTTTTTAGCTTTTTATGTAATACGTGCTCTTTGATAAGATAGTTTTAGAAATTTATGTGGTTGCCGAGTTTAAATAAAATATCACTAGTATAAGTATCGTCTTTTTGTAAGATGGAGATAAGCTGTTCATCATACAGGTATGTGTTATATTAAGATGATTTAAATCGTATCCTCTTTTTGCTGTTAATACGGTCCTCGATAAATAATCTCCTATTAAATTTATTTTTCCAGGAATGTGTTTTATTTGAAAATGAAAATTTTGTATTGCCAAATACCATCTATAAATCCTATTGTTGCCAACGATCCTTATCCTTAGTAAGACCGATAAAGCCATGTTATCTGTTTCAATAATGAAAGGTCTGCCAAAAAGGTAAAATTTGTATTTTAGTATACAATATGCAATTGCGAATTTTGCTAGAATCAATTTCCTCGAAGCTATGTTACGTAAATAGTTTTATAAGATATTGGCGCCCAAATACTTTTGAACTATAGTATATTTTATTTATCATTCTTTATTTTATAGTGAGAGAAATATTAAATATTTTTGCAGTTCAATAATGCTAAATAATTTTCCATGCCTAATTTAAGCGGTTGTCGTTTTTTACATGTTAACTTACATCAGTAGGAAATAAATTGTAATGTTAGAGAGTGATGATTAAATTATTAATTATTGCTAACGAAAATTTGACATTTTAACGGCATTATTAACATGACAATTATGAATAAAATTGTATTTGCAAGAAATATAGCATTACAATGAGTTCCCCACAAACTGAACGTGAATTGTCCTAATCCTCTTTTATATTAAGTTGTATTTTTGTAATGAATGTAGGAATGTGCTGAGGTTATTTGAGAAAGCACGTTTTCTTTACTTATATTTCTCAGTCCTTCACCGTCATTGAAATTAATTTGAGTTTGTACGTCCGAATTTTTAAACTACCTTCATTTATATTGTCACCAACCTTACGCCTAGATACCTATAATTGTAGTACCTAACTCCATTCTAGGTGTAAGACCTGATATTGTATATATTTATTTGCATCGATTTTTTTGTGTTTTAACATTTTTTTTTCAGATTCAACACAAACGTCTTTTTTTACAATTTATCATTTTTACCCATGGACACTAGTAAACATATTTATAAACGACTTTGATCGTATTTCATGGTGTTATAGTATCAAAGTTTTTATGTCAATAAAAATTATATCTCGAAACACATCTGTTGGCTTCTCTTTCAAAATGTACCTTCCCTATCGTTAATCCTCAGTCTGGCAAAAAATCGACATATCGTTACTTAACAGCTTTGGCCAATTGTATTAGACGCCCTCATGAAACACCGAATTTATACTTAATTTGCATATTTTATGAAATTTTTATAAGGTAGTTGCTTATTTGGCAACAATAGTTTAGCAGTTTACAATGTTTCGATTTCAAATATTAGTGTACTGTTGACACAATAACAGAGCGGTGTGTATTACGAGTTTATAAGCAGGATATTTTGTGTTTGATATTTTAATTTTTGATGTTTAAACTTAAAATGGAGAAACAACGCAAAAAATTCGAGAATTAACCGAAGTAGAACGCGGTAAAATAGTTCTACTTAAGTTGCAAGGTAAGACTTTAGCCGCTTTAGCGAGAGCAATGAAATATTCGCGATGTGCGGTTCGTACAACGCTGCAACGATATGAAAGTACTGTATCGTTAATAAATCGACCAAAAAGCGGCTGGAAACGCGTAACAACGGTAAGAGAGGATAGCTATACGAAACCGTATAAAAACATCAAGAGATTTATCTAGTGAACTACTGGTACGACATACATAGAGTTTCTGTTTCTGCACGTACAGTAAGAAGACGTCTAATAGCTAGTGGTTTACACGGATGTATAGGTCGTTCTAAACCTAAGTTGAGAAGCAAACTATTCTCACTATCCTTTCCTACTAGGGAAACAGTTAAATATTTATCTTAACCTTTTATTTATATGTTTTATAGTTTTGGAGATATTGAAGCAAATAGTGAGAGGTAGTATTGTTGAAAACGGGTGATTTAGTAGCTAAGAAAGTTACCGTTGCTCTGATACTACATCACTCTATAAACCTAGCGAGTTTCGAATGCGTAGGCTTCCACGGCCACAGTTAGTAATTTTGGTTTCCCCTATTATCCCGAAGAAGCCTCCTACGACGGAGGCAAAACGTCGAGATCCCACCTTTCTCTTTTGGTCTCTTTCTTTTTCCTTTTTTCTTTTTTTCTCTCGTACCCCTCCTCCCTCCTGTCTCTATTTCTGTCTCTTATTCTTTTCACCTTTCTTTCTATTTCACGTCCCCCCACTCTTTATCATTTTTTCTTTTTCTTTTATCTGTTTTTCTTCGTTTCCACGGTCCAATTCCGGAAGTAGTTCGTTTATTACTAGCGAGTTTCATTTCAATCGGTGAGATACGCTTGCCTATGTTCCCTTGCAAAATCGACAATGTCGATTATGTCAGCAGTTTCAGAGAAGGACAGACTGGCTTTTTTTAGACCTAGAACTTGGCTTCTCCAGAATTCACTTAAATGAGGATAATTTTTCCATACTTTAGATTCCCTAAGCATAACAATTGGATTCTAAAAAACAATACCTTACAGAAGTCAATAACCAAAAGAAACGCACATGTTATCCTAAAGATGCTTGATATTAATCTACCTCAGCGCACACGTTCACAAAGTGCCAATTACACTACTGTGATGTGATAAATTGGCGAAAAATGTCTTCATGCGCTAGTTCCTGCAAATTTCGCATCACTGAACATACGTACATAAACGATCTTCAATTGTATGATTTTGCAAATTTGGTAAACAGCTTTTTTCGTATGTACTATGTTTTTTTTTAAAGAGTTCATTTTCACTAACAGCTTGTTTGTCATCAAAAGCGATTCACGTGGAGATATTGCTTTTTGAATGCAAAAATATAAATAAATATAATGGTGTACCGACTGCACGTAAGGATACGTATTATAATGATATAAATTGTCCTTTATTTACCAATGAATTTCGTCTATAATTTTACTAGTTCACCTATTGCAGATATATTTCCCGCCTTAAACTGCAATTAAAGTTAGATTTTGAATTTTACTTTCATTTCAGTTTATAAGAAAGAAAACGTATACAAACCTTAAATTCAAGAACATGAGATATAGTCCAAACATTACTGTAAGAAAAGACTATTATATCCACGTACAGATCAGGTAAATATGGAATATTCGAAAATGGATGTAAAATATAAATATAGCAAGCTTAAAATTAATGCATTAATTTTTATTATTATTGTTTTACTCTTTTAGTTCTTCTTTAACATAAGGGTAGACTAATTCTATTGAGAAAATTCCACGTTCTTTATCTGCGGTGATGTAGCCTAATTTGTAAGTCTTTTGCCCTAATACTTCTTTAATTAAATAAGGTCCGTCGTAAGGTTGAGTGAGGTTAGCTTCAAGACCTTTCGCCCTGCATCCAGTTCTCAGTGATTTTAAAATTACTCAATCTCCCACTTTGTAAGTTGTAATATTTTTCTTTTTAATGTTTTTATGTAAATGCTTTCTACGTAATTGTTGTAAATGTTTAGATGTATCAATAATCAGTAAATTGACATCAATTTCTTGAGAGTGGTTATTCCAAGGCCTAGAGGGCAATTTAGAAGTATAAAACGTAATTGGAGATATTTCAGTGCTGGTAGCTGGTGTATTATTTATGGCAAATTCTATATCATTCAGGTAAAATGACCAATAATCATGATTATCAGAGACATACATTCTTAAAAATTGCAGGACCGCCCTCACCTGTCTTTCAGATGGATTTGATTGGGGATGTCTTGTGGGAGTGAAATTTGTTTCAACATTATTCTTTTTAAGAAAGTTTGCAAGTTTGTTAGAATGGAAATATGTGCTGTTATCCAGAATGATCCTTTGTGGTATGCCCACATCAGTAAAACCCTTTTGTAAACATCTGATTACCGAAGAACCGCTTGTCCTCTTTGTAGGATACAATTTAACAAACTTTGTAAAATTATCAAGAATGACTAAAATATGTTTATTACCGTTAGAGGGGAGTAAAGTTTGGATGAAAACAATCGAAATTACCTGGAGTATGTTATTGGCCGAAATATTTTTACCGAAAGCATAAGGGGTATAGTTTTTGAATTTTGACAAAAGATATTGCTCACAGGCATTAACAACCCTTTTTGCTAGTGTATAATCATTTTTTGATATATACTTTTTTCTCAGTATCAAATATAATTTCCTGCACCCAATATGTGTATAAATGAGGTGTACATTTTTTAAAATTTTGATGCAATGATCTTCTGGTAAGACAATCAGTTCCTTTCCATTTTTTAGCTTTTTATGTAATACGCCCTCTTTGATAAGATAGTTTTAGAAATTTATGTGGTTGCCGAGTTTAAATAAAATATCACTAGTATAAGCATCGTCTTTTTGTAAGGTGGAGATAAGCTGTTCATCATACAGGTATGTGTTATATTAAGATGATTTAAATCGTATCCTCCTTTTGTTGTTGATACTGTTCTCGATAAATAATCTGCTATTAAATTTATTTTTCCAGGAATGTGTTTTATTTGAAAATGAAAATTTTGTATTTGCCAAATACCATTTATAAATCCTATTGTTGCCAACGATCCTTGTGCTAAATAAGGCCGATAAAGCCATGTTATCTGTTTCAATAATGAAAGGTCTGCCGAAAAGGTAAAATTTGTATTTTAGTATACAATATGCAATTGCGAATTTTGCTAGAATCAATTTCCTCGAAGCTATGTTACGTAAATAGTTTTAGAAAGTATTGGCGCCCAAATACTTTTGAACCGTAGTATATTTTCTTTATCATTCTTTATTTTATAAAGTGAGAGAAATATTAAATATTTTTGCAGTTCAATAATGCTAAATAATTTTCCATGCCTAATTGAAGCGGTTGTCGTTTTTTACATGTTAACTTACATCAGTAGGAAATAAATTGTAATGTTAGAGAGTGATGATTAAATTATTAATTATTGCTAACGAGAATTTGACATTTTAACGGCATTATTAACATGACAATTATGAATAAAATTGTATTTGCAAGAAATATAGCATTACGTGTTCCCCACACATTGAACGTGAATGATACTAATCCTCATTTCAATCGGTGAGATACACTTGCCTGTGTTCCCTTGTAAAATCGACAATGTCGATTATGTTAGTAGTTTCAGAGAAGGACAGACTAGCTTTTTTTAGACCTAGAGCTTGGCTTCTCCAGAATTCACTTAAATGAGGATAATTTTTACATACTTTAGATTCCCTAAGCATAACAATAAGATTCTAAAGAAACTATACGTTACAGAAGGCAATAACCAAAAGAAACGCACATGTTATCCTAAAAATGCTTGATATTAATCTACCTCAGCGCACACGTTCACAAAGTGCCAATTACACTACTGTGATGTGATAAATTGGCGAAAAATGTCTTCATGCGCTAGTTCCTGCAAATTTCGCATCACTGAACATACGTACATAAACGATCTTCAATTGTATGATTTTGCAAATTTGGTAAACAGCTTTTTTCGTATGTACTATGTTTTTTTTTAAAGAGTTCATTTTCACTAACAGCTTGTTTGTCATCAAAAGCGATTCGCGTGGAAATATTGCTTTTTGAATGCAAAAATATAAATAAATATAATGGTGTACCGACTGCACGTAAGGATACGTATTATAATGATATAAATTGTTCTTTATTTACCAATGAATTTCGTCTATAATTTTACTAATTCACCTATTGCAGATATATTTCCCGCCTTAAACTGCAATTAAAGTTAAATTTTGAATTTTACTTTCATCTCGGTTTATAAGAAAAAAAAAACGCATACTAACCTTAAATTCAAGAATATAAGATATAGTCTAAACATTACTGTAAGAAAGGACTATCATATCCACGTACAGGTCACGTAAATATGGAATATTCGAAAATGGATGTAAAATATAAATATAGCTAGCTTAAAATTAATGCATTAATTTTTATTATTATTGTTTTACTCTTTTAGTTCTTCTTTAACATAAAGGTAGATTAATTCTACTGAGAAAATTCCACGTTCTTTATCTGAGGTGAGGTAGCCTAATTTGTAAGTTTTTAGCCCTAATACTTCTTTAATTAAATAAGGTCCCTCGTAAGGTTGAACGAGGTTAGCTTCAAGACCTTTCGCCCTGCGTCCAGTTCTTAGTGATTTTAAAATTACTAAACCTCCCACCTTGTAAGTTGTAATGTTTTTCATTTTAATGTTCTTATGTAAATGCTTTCTATGTAATTGTTCTAAATGTTTACGTGTATCAATAATCAATAAATTGACATCAATTTCTTGAGAGTGGTTATTCCAAGGCCTAGAGGGCAATTTAGAAGTATAAAACGTAATTGGAGATATTTCAGTGCTGGTAGCTGGTGTATTATTTATGGCAAATTCTATATCGTTCAGGCAAAATGACCAATAATCATGATTATCAGAGACATACATTCTTAAAAATTGCAGGACCACCACATCTGTCTTTCAGATGGATTTGATTGGGGATGTCTTGTGGGAGTGAAATTTGTTTCAACATTATTCTTTTTAAGAAAATTTGCAAGTTTGTTAGAATGGAAATATGTGCTGTTATCCAGAATGATCCTTTGTGGTATGCCCACATCAGTAAAATACTTTTGTAAACATCTCATTACCAAAGAACCGCTTGTCCTCTTTGTAGGATACAATTTAACAAACTTTGTAAAATTATCAAAAATGACTAAAATATGTTTATTACCGTTAGAGGCGAGTAAAGTTTGGATGAAATCAATCGTAATCACCTGGAGTATGTTATTGTGCCGAAATATTTTTACCGAAAGCATAAGGGGTATAGTTTTTGAATTTTGACAGAAGATATTGCCCACAAGCATTAACAACCCTTTTTGCTAGTGTAAAATCATTTTTTGATATATACTTTTCTCTCAGTATCAAATACAATATCCTGCACCCAACATGTGTATAAATGAGGTGTACTGTTTTTAAAATTTTGATGCAATGATCTGGTAAGACAATCAGCTCCTTTCCATTTTTTTAACTTTTTATGTAATACGTCCTCTTTGATAAGATAGTTTTAGAAATTTATGTGGTTGCCGAGTTTAAATAAAATATCACTAGTATAAGCATCGTCTTTTTGTAAGGTGAAGATAAGCTGTTCATCATACAGGTATGTGTTATATTAAGATGATTTAAATCGTATCCTCCTTTTGTTGTTGATACGGTTCTCGATAAATAATCTGCTATTAAATTTGTTTTTCCGGGAATGTGTTTTATTTGAAAATCTATAAAACCTATTGCTGCCAACGATCCTTGTCCTTAAAAAGGCCGACAAAGCCATGTTTCAATAATGAAAGGTCTGCCGAAAAGGTAAATTTTGTATTTCAGTATACAATATACAATTACGACGAATTCCTTATCAAGTACACTGTAATTCAACTGTGTCAATGATAGTTTTCTAGAGACGAAAGCGATTTGTAAATAAAGGACAACAATTTATATCATAACAGTATATAATATGTGTATTTTGTTACTTCGGATTAAGGAGAAAGACATAAGAAAAGGATTACTATATACTTTTCCGGTGGAAGACAGAGAGAAATATATTTAAAACCTGTGAGGAACAGCAAGGTACTTACAAAGTCACAAATGTTGAAGTAACGGCAAAACCAGCATCATCACATTGTAAATTTGACACGTTATGCCAGGAATACTATTGGGCGTTGATAGGAAAATTTCTGTTGTTTTAAAGTGTATGTTAAATAATTACTTACGCTTGCAAAGTTCATATGTTCCCACTGTGTCTGTTCGAAGAGAACTGATAGGAAACTTTTCAGGTACGTATGTGTATGTATTCATTTGAATAATAATGCCAACAGATAATATATTTATTTGCTTCAAATATATTTTAAAATTTATTTGTTTAAAACATTACAGTCTCTGTCCATTTTATTAGGTCCACCTTATAAATTTAAGCTTTTGTGTGTTTCCAATGCGATAATTCACAAATACAAGTATAAAATTCATGAATAAGGTTTATCTAAATACGTTCCCTAAATATCTTGCTTATTATTATCCCCATCATGAAACATTATGTGCTGAAGATGGGTAGAAGCAACGTTTTTATATCGAAAAAATTATATCTATAAATTAAATTCAATCCATACTTATAATAACTCCATAAGAGCTTAAATGGTTTTTGCAAAAAAATAACACTTACATTTTTTTAGCTCGGAAATCGCTTTTACAGCGATTCCCAGCGATCTTTAGGTAACAAATGAACCTTTTTCAATGTATAAGTTGCGAAAGCTAGATATTAGTTCTTTGTATTAAAGCAATGCAACAGGTCTTTGTGATACGCTACTAGGTGACTGCTAATCGAAACGACTTTGTCATGATAGCTAAATTCGGACATTGACGACTGTAAAGCATCTAGAAGTAGAAGAAGGCCGGTCTAAGGTGAATAAATACCGTAGAACCTCTTTGTGTTAGAATTTCTTCCAAATGCTAGAAACTAAACGCTTGCGCGAGTCGAGGAACGTCTTCTAACCAGTCGGCGCGCTCGTGTATCCACTCCTGCATCCAGGAGCCTCCCCCGCAGCAACCCTTAGCCCAGTTTTGGTCTAGACGCAACCCCGTGTAGTCACGGTTGCTAACACGATTTGAGCGCGCGCGCTTTTCGCTCGCGAAGTCGACGAGGGAGCACCGTTCCCTCGGTCAGACATTCATCATCAAGCATCCGAAGAGAGAAGTCGAAAGTTCTGAATTCTAAGAGAACCACCAGCTAATACAGATTAGTAGTGATGGTAAAATGAAATTATTGTTCTTCAACTTATTTCTGATTTTCATCTACACTTTGGTCAGCACCGAAAATGAAAATCAAATTAATATAAGACATAGTCGGTCTCGTCTTAAATTTTTACGAGCCGGCAAACATTATGATGATATATCAGAAAATATGACACCGATAATGCAGCCAACTTCTTCAAGTATGGCTGCAGATAATATCGACGCTACTGCAAATCCAGTAGCCACAGTCGAATCTAACGTTAAGAAGAAGGCCGGTAACAAGGCTAAGAAGAAAAATTCAAATCAAAAGAACCGTAAAGTCACGATAAATGGCAATGGTACTTGGATGCACATGGATCGAAGCGTTATGTACATGGGTGAACGTGCATTAGATGCTACCAAAGCTAATAAGAAACTTAAAAATTTGAATCGAAAAAAGCAACGAGAGAAAGGGGATGGTGTGAGGAGTACACAGGATCCCAATGTTGATCACTATTTAGACGAGGGTATGGAAATATTTTTGCCTGAAAATGGCCATACCGATGTAGATATAGTTACACGTTTCTTAAGAATTGTTGAATCCCAACATTTACTTGGCGACAACTGCACCGCTGGAACAGATCTTAATTTGGGCGAAGGAGTTGTCGATCGTTATGCCCAAGAAAGATTTAGAGTTGAAGCCGAAATTGCTGTCAACAGAGCTAATATGCTTACGCGTCTCTGGAAATATGCTCCACCAGACGTTCTTGCTTCTGAATATCTTTTCCACATTTCTGTCTTTTCAATGGTTGAATTCGATGATGACATCTTTGCCGCCGGCAATTGTTACGATTACAAACAATTCAAAAATCACATCCTCTTCTGTCCATATGCATACCGTCTGCATGATGGAACAATTCTTGTAAAAGATCTAGCTGTTGAATACAAGTACCTAAGCAATACTTCCGAATGGTTCTACATCGCCCGCAAAAATGCTGAGAAGGTAATCAAGAACAACAACCAGTTCAGCAGGGGTAAGTACTTTTTCCTCTATATTACTAGTTCGTCGAAGTTTCTGATTTAATTAACCGTTAAACATTCCGCGAAAGTAGTTGCGACCTTTTCGTGTTCAAAATCTTTTCATTAGTTTCTACAGGTGTCAAAAATTTAGTAATTATATAAACATTTTTACGCAACGTTTCTATACCACTTTTAGCAACATCTTCAATATATTTTTCTAATATTTAATAAAATATATGTGAAAATTAGTTAGTGGTCACATATATCATCATCAAGGTAAAGTACGAAAGATTCTTATGGATATCGCCGTGTACTAATAGATAATTTCAACGTTTCGCTTCAATATTTGGAAACAAATTGTTGACAGTATAGATAGTGAAACGTCGAAATTAACTAGCGACACACGTCGATACCCCGAAGGAGACACTTTAAGATCGACACCGGCCATGAAAACCTACGAAGTTGTAAGTTTGAGATTTTAACTTATTATACTTATCCAATTATTAAATATTATTCAAATTGGTTACATTTAATCATTTGAAACGCAATAAAATTGAAAAAGAAGAAGATTGCAAATGAAATAAATGCTGATATCTTTTTAATGAACTGCAATCAAATAAAATATGTAGCATATGGATGCAGTGGGAGGAGCTTGACATGGTTTGTATTCTATTGTTTTCTTTCTTATGTCATTCTAATAAAGAAAAAATAAACAAATGAAATGTTATTTATTTTAATCATAATCAACACTAATAAATTACCTTAAAAATATGAGTATTCTCAGATATTCGGAGAGTTAAGTGTGGTTGAAAGTACGCATGACCACTATTATATTTCTACTCAACCCTGTAAAGCCAAGAAAGAAATTAATATGTCTATATCGTAGCTATAACTAAATTTTACTATGATAAATAGAAAGGTAAGCAAAAGAAGAACTAAAAAAATGTAGGTAAAAACGAAAAAGGATTCAATCTTACAAATACTTTTTTAAAATTCCACCCATTATCTGACCCGGTACTCTATGTTGGACCACAAAAAGTTTTGATATCATTGGAAACTGCGAATATGACTACACAAAAAGCAATGCAATTACAGCCGGAAAAGCTGTAAAAATAAAAACAAGCAGGTTAGAACAAAGGCTGTTAAAGTAAAATGCTTATAAAGTTTACTATAAAAAAGAGGGATTATTTAATTATACATACAGCACAACCTCGTTAATCCAAACAAATTAACGAATATAAAGATTTTGTCACTTGAACTGCTTCAAATGAACGTATACATGATAAGTATACGTATGAAATTAAAAATCTGTAAAAGTATATGAAATTTTATTTTAAACAACGTTTTACAAATTAATGTTGCTTTAGGAATGAGCAGTATAATGATCTGGTATGTTTTTTTTTTACTCAATTTGATGAGTTCTTCCTAATGGCTTATTTGGTACACTGCTAGTGATGAAATTGTTACTTAGAATATCTTCATTGCTTTTCACAACCTGTCATGAAATTTCATTATTCGTTATTATCCCTTTGAAGAACGTCGTCATTAACTAGATGGGATTCAGTATACTGCGCATCTCGCATACATAAGTTCGTCAACATTGTGTCACAGCCTTTTCCATGAAGTGATGGTGTAGCATACTAGGCGTCTTTAAGAAATAGTATTGCTGACAGCAGTTCAAAATTCTTTGAAAAGAAAGATGATGTATTTTGGAGATCTTTAAATATGATAGGTATTATGCGCAATTTCATCTTCTGAAACGCATGTTAATCCATTGGCTTCAATATATAGTCTAGGGGCATTATTCAAAATAAGTGAAGTATAGTTTGTTTCAATTTATAGTGCCGAAACCCATTATTGATTTATTGCGATAATTTTCTCATCAACCCACACACACCTTCAAAGTTTCTGTGCAGATTAAGAATATTCTGAAGTTTAAGTGTAATTGCATACCATCTGCTATGCTCATGCTACTGTGAAAGCTTGCATTCCGCACTATATCTTGAAACAGATAGTAAATTCACACCGAAGGCGTTGCTACAAAGCGTGAGAGAAATCTTACACTATTAGTAAGGAATTTAGATGCCAGCGAATGCAGGGTACAAACACTATGGTTTGCAGTCCGTGAAAGGAGGCTGACAGATACAGGGTAAGTTTAAATTACAGTAAGTACAACTAATTTCATAGCATTCACATAACATCCTCCCGTAAAAGAATAGTATGATTATATCATCAGCATACATATGCATACTGTAAATAGTATCTCAGACTTTCACGGCCGTTTGACATAGTTGTAACGGTTGTCGGGTTCCGCAGTGTCACTAGGTTCTTGTCCCTGACGTTTCGCAAGCAACTACGGTTCGCATTTTCAAAGGTCAACTGCAGTTGTTCGCGAAACGTCATGGACAAGAACCTAGTGACACGGCGGAACCCGACAACCGTTACAAGTATATGCGCACTGTGTTTGAGACAATCCAAGAGGGGCAAAAATTGAAAATAAAAGGTGTTACAATTTGAGATTACTTTTTAACGTTAACTAGTAGAAGATATAAATTATTTAAAATGTAACAGTATTTGATGAAACATAGTTTTACTAAAAGCTTCAGACCCATTGATCAATTGCAATTTTTCTACTTGTTATCTGTTAAATAATATCTAAATCTAAAAAGTTATCTCAAATTGGAAGTGTTTTGGATCAAAAATAGTGCCAAACGTTCATTCACTTCGAAATTTCAAGAATTTTGTTGTACAAATTATTAGTAATATCTCCTATCATCTATTTTAATCTATAAAAATATCGAACTTTCAAAATTTATTCAATTTTGAAAAGACTTGCAAATATTGAACAATGCGATTAAAAGAAATATATCAACATTTGTTTTCATATAACATTCTATGGTTTGCTAAAAGTTAACACAGAAACAAAACTAATGTTGTTTTGATTTTGGACAATTAAAAAAATATAAACAAAAATAAAGTGTTATATGAGAAGCAATTTTCCAAAATATTTTTAGTGCCTACGAGTTTGATTTGATAGTGATCTAAATTATGGGATCTAATTAATGAATAATGTACATCAATATTAAGCTAACTACTGACGAAAATTACAAAATCTTAAATGCAAAGTGACCAAATGGATAACAAAAATTAATCACAATGCAGGCAAACATTAGTAGTTGTTTTGTATGCTGCGATTATACACGAAATTAATAAAGCTTATACAGGATGTCCGTCAAATTCACCACAGAGATACCTAACTTCAATTCAAATAAATTATATATTTTGTGGTTACCCTATAAACAGTTACTGATGGTAAAAGTTATTTAGAAAATGGTATCCACTTTTGAGAATTTGCACGAAATATTTTGTAAACTACAAAAAAATCATAAAAAACTCCACACTTTACTCAGCTTTTAGAACATTAAAAAGGCATATAAATTTTACTTGAATAAGGTTCTTCGCAAGTTAGACTGGCTACGCCACTGCATCTACCAACTGATATCAAAATTCATGATGTATTAGCACTATTTCATTTACAAGTTTAATACTTAAGCATTTTTACTGCATATCTGATGCTTAATATAATTCATAGAATAAAATCTTAATAAGCATTACAAGAACTCGAAAATCCAAAGCTATTTGTGGTTAGAAGCTGTTTGCACGCAAAATCTTTTATCGGCGAATCGATACGAACGGTTCTCAACTATGAAAATTCTTCGTCTTCGCTTACGTTTAAACATCAAACGCGAAAATTGTCGGTTCCTAAAGTTTTTATGATTATTCTCCAATATACTTTTGCTATATCAGATTCGATGTTTTATAGAATTTTGCTAAATTTGAATATATTATTAATGTTAACACGTTGAACGTAAAAGAAAATTAAACCATGTATGTATGTGTATTGAATTTCTGTATAGTACATATTTTAATATAAAAGAGGGATATTCTTCTCAAAGTTTATATTTTATACATACCGAATATACGTAAGCCTCTGTGAATTGTTGTTTTTCGGGGATAGTACCTGTCCTTTCGAAGGACTGGTAAATTGGTCATTTACACCAATGTAAACCATAAAATAACGTTCAGGAATTGTGTCCCTCAGAAATTAGGATTACAGAAATAGTATGGTTTAAATGAGCAGCAAAAATATAATGCAATCAAAAGGATATTTTAAAAAAGAGGACATAGGTATGTCGGTATATTTCATACCATACAAATGAATCATGAACAGTATATTCCGTTTAATGTACAGAGATACACCTTGTAATTTAAAAAAATCTGCGCAACAGTTTTATATGACGGAACAAACACAATAAATTTGTTGTAATAATTATGTTAAACGAATTGCGTATAAAAGATATAAGAGTAGTCAATTATTTATTTTAAAGGCTATAATTCGAAAAAATAAAGGAAAACGCAGCATGGTTGTAGGTTTTTCAATGTACGTAATACTGTTTTTTAATTTATTTTTTCTGTCTTTACAAATAACAATATTGTCTTTTTTCATTTGTTAAACAATATAACTACAGCAGTTGAGAAAAATTCTTAAATATAAAATAAAAGAAACTGGTATAATGCATTCGCAAAACAATCCACCTCCAGCCATATACATGTATCTGTTTTCACATTGGATTATTTAAAACAGGAGTGTTTTTGGTAGGAAATCTTTTGAAGCAGCTCAATGGATACCTTGTATACTTTAGGGCAAAAACATTTTTCACAAAAACTACACCACGGAATGATTCTTTTATTAGTATTATTAACGATTGTATTCCTGAAGTTACTTCATTGTCTTCGATCTCATATACTTGTTTCCTATTGTTTCTATTGTAACAGGTTCTCTCTTTGAAAAATGATTTTTAAAAACGTTCCGCAGAAAATGTCTTTGGAACAATAACATACAGCAAAAGTGAGATTCGAATGAAATGAATTACAACTCACATCGCAGAAATTCGGCATTGATTCGAACACTCGACTACATTTCAGGGTAATTTTTATGGAGAAAGTATCCCATTTTCATGATTTTTTTGCGGCGATTTTGATAATCACGAAAGAGTACAGAATTGTTGTAAATAGGAGCTAAAGGATATATAACAGATGGGCTGAAAAGTCCCGGGCCTAACAAAGAAAATACGTTCTTTTTGGTTCAAAATTAGCTTTATTCATCAACGTAATCTCCATCAAGAGCAACGCAATCATTCCACAATTCAATACCACTTTTGTAGAACGATTTATCTTTTGCCTCAAAATAGGCCTCAGTTTCAGCGATAACCTCTTCATTCGTGCGAAATTTCTTACCGGCGAGCATTTTTTTGAGGTCTGCGAACAGCCAGTAGTCGCTGGGAGCCAAATCTGGCGAATACGGTGGATGTGGGAGCAATTCGAAGTTCAATTCATGTAGTTTTGCCATTGTCTTGATTGACTTGTGATACGGTGCGTTGTCTTGATGAAACAACATTTTTGTCTTTGCCATATGCGGTCGTTTCTTTGCAATTTCGGCCCTGAAACGCTCCAATAAAGCTATATAATATTCACTGTTGATGGTATTTCCTTTGTCAAGATAGTCGATGAATATTACACCATGCACATCCCAAAATACCGAGGCCATAACCTTTCCAGCCGATTCTTGTGCTTTCGGGCGCTTTGGACGAGGTTCACCATTTGCTGTCCACTCAGATGACGATCGTTTTGATTCCGGAGTGAAGTGATGGATTCATGTTTCATCCATTATCACATATCGACGCAAAAATTCCGGTTTGTTACGTTTAAACATGGCCAAACACTGCTCAGAATCATCAACACGTTCTTGTTTTTGGTCAACAGTGAGCAAACACGGCACCCACTTTGAACAGCGCTTTCTCATAGTCAAATGCTTATGCAATATAAAGCCATCTCTTTAAGATGTCAGCTAACTCACGCAGCTTCACTTTTCGATCATTCAAAACGATTTTGTGGATTTTTTTGATGTTTTCTGGTGTTACCGCCTCATTTGGACGTCCACTGCGTTCTGCATCATCGGTGTCTCTACGACCACGTTTGAAGTCAGCAAACCAACGTTTTATTGTTGTTTCTGATGGAGCGGAGTCCCCATAACACTTTTCAAGCCATTGCTTCGCTTGAACGGTATTTTTTCCCATCAAGAAGCAGTGTAAAATTAAAACACGAAATTGTTTTTGATCCATTGTTTTGAAAATAACAAAAGTGGCGTGACTCTTAGCACAATAACTCACAAACTAATGATTAGAATATCATGAAATTTTAACAGCTGTCTTTTGAAGGTTAGTACTAACTGAGAGAAAGGTGACTGCAATAAAACTAGCGTCATCTATGTGTTAGGCCCGGGACTTTTCAACCCATGTGTTATATATATACCGATATATAAATAATTTATATGTCTAATGTGCAACGGCTATAATTCTATGGACTATAGAAATTTCACTTTCATTTGATGCAACTATCTATACACAGGACATGTTTGAACACCTTTGCAATTTCGTTCTTGATAGAAATTTACCGTACTAACCAATTTATGTAAAATAAGTAAAATGTTATTGCGTTACAAAAGATGCTAATAAAGTTTACTTAGGCAAAGGGATATTCAGTAGGCCGTAGCCAATAGAATCTGTTTGAAATTGAAAGTGATTATTGACTTGTAGAGGTAGGTCTCATGACCTCAAATTTGCATTCTTGCGTTTTTGTCATTGAAAGTTTTGAGAATCTTTTCATCGCCGTATGATGCATATAACTGTTAATCTGCATACTTTCTTTTTAATTCAGCAAAAATGTAACCTTGAATATTAGTAATTTGTGTTATGATTTTTTGTTAGTTTAGTGATGTCGATAATTTCTAAAATTCGAGGGAGTCATCAATTGATATTACTAGTCAGTAGATCAAATGAAACATCATATATGTTCGAATTAACTTCTTAAAGTTGAAATCCATTTACAATCATCGGATTTAGAAGTGCTCAAGTAATAAGATACAAATCTATTTCTGATATATTACTAGGTTTTATGACTTTAAAATTATTTTAAAACAATTGTAGAGTCTCGAGCAATTAATCTGTCAATTAGTGAAGTCTTACCGTCCTAATAATTATAGTAGCGTTGCATAGTATCATGTTAAGTATATTGTTTTGTTTATTTTACCCAATCCGTAAGTACTTTGCGGGGCCAGAGCGTTTGTGCCAATTACCTTGATGATACCTTTGGTCTTATCGAAGCACACCCTTGAGTGAATGAATTACCTAACACTGTAGGCGCAGGGCCGTTCATATTAGCATTTCTAAACCGCGCGCATGTCAACGTACACATCTTTGTGACTGCACATGTAAGAAACTGGCGGATATGTACAGGTTGACCAGGGATCGATATAAAGACCGACTTACTACATATAACAGGAATTTTTAAAGTTTGAAGTGTAGTCAGAGAAGTTCTAAATCGGTCTACTACCTCTTCCAGGTAGTCTTTCCTTTTCCAAAGCGTAAATGTGGAAAAATATGGTACCTCTCAAGTCCTTCAGGTTATTTACCAAGGTCGCACATTCTATAACTATCGTAAGGAGTATATGGATATGTATACAGTGAGGTCGTAAAAATTATTACAATGAAGAAATTTCTTTACTTTTATAGTAATTTTGCGCAATGGGATTATTTTAGTAGGCGTTAGAAATGAAATGCAAACGTCTGATTTAAAAAGATTATACTAGATATTGTTTCATTTTTACAAATTAATCTTACATTTAACACATGGGCTGAAAAGTTCCGGGCCTAACAAAGAAAACACGGTTTTCTTGCTTCAAAATTAGCTTTATTCATCAACGTAATCTCCATCAAGAGCAACGCAATCATTCCACATTTCAATATCACTTTTGTAGAACGATTTATCTTTTGCCTCAAAACAGGCCTTAGTTTCAGCGATAACCTCTTCATTCGTGCGAAATTTCTTACCGGCGAGCATTTTTTGAGGTCTGCGAACAGCCAGTAGTCGCTGGGAGCAAAATCTGGCGAATACGGTGGATGTGGGAGCAATTCGAAGTTCAATTCATGTAGTTTTGTCATTGTTTTGATTGACCTGTGACACGGTGCGTTGTCTTGATGAAACAAAATTTTTTTCTTTGCCATATGCGGTCGTTTCTTTGCAATTTCGGCCTTCAAACGCTCCAATAACGCTATATAATATTCACTGTTGATGGTATTTCCTTTCTCAAGATAGTCCATGAATATTACACCACGCATATCCCAAAATACCGAGGCCATAACCTTTCCAGCCGATTGTTGTGCTTTCGGGCGCTTTGGACGAGGTTCACCAGTTGCTGTCCACTCAGATGACGATCGTTTTGATTCCGGAGTGAAGTGATGGATCCATGTTTCATCCATTGTCACATATCGACGCAAAAATTCCGGTTTGTTACGTTTAAACATGGTCAAACACTGCTCAGAATCATCAACACGTTCTTGTTTTTGGTCAACAGTGAGCAAACGCGGCACCCACTTTGAACAGAGCTTTCTCATAGTCAAATGCTCATGCAGTATAAAGCCAATACGTTCTTTTCATATCTTTACGATGTCAGATAACTCACGCAACTTCACTTTTCAATCATTCAAAACGATTTTATGGATTTTCTTGTGTTACCACCTCATTTGGACGTCCATTGCGTTCTGCATCATCCGTGTCTCTACGACCACGTTTGAAGTCAGCAAACCAACATTTTATTGTTGTTTCTGATGGAGCGGAGTCCCCATAACACTTTTCCAGCCATTGCTTTGCTTGAACGGTATTTTTTCCCATCAAGAAGCAGTGTAAAATGAAAACACGAAATTGTTTTTGATTCATTGTTTTGAAAATAACAAAAGCAGCGTGACTCTTAGCACAATAACTCACAAACTAATGAATAGAATATCATGAAATTTTAACAGCTGTCTTTTGAAAGTTAGTACTAACTGAGGGAAAGGTGACTGCAATAAAACTAGCGTCATCTATGTGTTAAGCCCTGGACTTTTCAGCCCATGTGTTATACGAAAGAATTTTCAATTTTTAAAAAATAATAAAATGCAATTAAGCGAAAGGTAGAGAATTGATGTATTAAAGATGGTTGGTGTCGCTCTTGAGAAAAGGTATCCCACTTATTCAATGAGAGATACCAACAAACTAAAATATCCCTATTATGTAAAATTACTGTACATCTTTACAAAAAAATATTTTCTGCAATTTCATGAATTTTATTCTATACTTTACGAGCACGCTGTATATATGTTTGTTTATTGAAATATATGGGGATACAAATACATGAACACGAAAGTTTATAAGAGAGCAAGAACACTTTTTATAAACACTTATGTGATTAGGAGGCCTATTATAAATCTTTAGATCTTTAATGGTGTGAATATGTTAAGTCGTGTATGACATGAAACGTGTACTATTTAGAAAATAAGTATGAAGCATAGAACCTCATAAACGCCCAATAGAACTAAATTTAAAATAAAGACACAATTTCACCTTAATTAACCCGCAATTGCTGCTTAAATTTAGAAAAATATTTGTTGTTTTTTCATTAAGTTTCTAAATGAAATTTTGCTAGAAGATTTTTGGCACATCTTATTTTCTGGTGTCGTATATTTTTTTCGCTTCATAAACATTTGACTTTGCGACAGGGACGATACAAAATTTTACAAAATATTTGCAGTAAATTGAGTAATATGAAAGCTACCAGTAGAATCTCCGTTATTACAAGAATTCTAAACCGCATCAGACATATGAATAATAATATAAATATGTTTGGTTTTGGAATAATTTTAGATAAAGCCTTATTTGTATGTTGGTAATGTAAAAATTTGTTTAATTATAAATCAAGTCAATGGTTTTTAGAATAATCATTTGGAATCCATATAAAATACAGTAGCTTATATAATCTTCATTAATTTATGTATATTTAATTAACGAGAAATTTTATTAGTGTCCCTTTTAGTTTGAATGTAGAGAATTGAAGTTATGAGATAAACTATCAGAATTGGAAATGTGTGTTGCAATAAGTGTGCCGAATCACAAAATACAACAGAGAAATAATAATACAATATTTATTACAAATTAGTTTTTCTTCTAGAGATATAAAGAGTCTAAAAGAACGAAAATTTTTATGTTTTCTTCATTTTGTCTGATTTCCCACATGCTAACGGTTTATACTGAAATGCAAATAGTAATATGTGCAAGTTGTTCTTGTTTATATTTAAGAAATATTTCTCTAGGCGGTGTCATAAATCTTTCGATTAAGTAAAATGAAAATCACACTTCGCTTCGACGTATGTTATTGAATATTCAAACGCATCCATATTCACACGCTACAAGTTTACTAAAATTACATATAGGAAAAAAACAACAGATATTTTTAGGGTTTGATACGAGGGGAGGTCCAGAAGTTCGTGGAATGAAAAGGTTTTAAATAATCAATACCCTTAAGCACAATACATTTATTAGATCTATGAATTAATTTTTCTAAACCATCATAAAAATATTTTTTATCTTTCACCTCAAAATGGGCCAAAATTACCTCCTTTACCTCATTGTCGTCGGAAAACTTTCCTCCATTTAAGTCTTTTTTTAAATTGGGGAACAAATAAAAAGTATTAAGTGCCAGGTCTGGACTATTGATTGAAAGCCATGCTGTGCAGAATAGCCATTGCAACTTTGCTCTTGTGAACCGGCACATAGTCTTGCAAGAGCAACACACCCTTGGTCAATTTTCCTCGAGGTTTTTCCTTGATGGCCTCCTTTAATTTTTCTAATATCGCTGCGTAATATTCTCCGGTTATGCTCCTACCTTTTTCTTTGTAATCAATCAATAATATCCCCTCACAATCCCAAAAAACAGTAGCCATCAACTTTCCAGCCGATTCTGACACGTTGAATTTCTTTGGTGGTGGTGTAAACCTTTTTATGCCACTCTTGTTTAGACTCAGGCTCAAAGTAATGAACCCATGTTTCATCTCCGGTAACAATCCGCTCCAAAATCTGTGCAGGTTTGTCTCCACACAGCTCCAAAAATTGTTTGGACGCACAGACGCGCTGCTGTTTCTGCACCGGCGTGAGCATTCTCGGTACCCATCTTGCGCTGACTTTTGTCATACCCAGGTGGTCATGTAAGATACGCAAAATGATGGTATCTGATACTCCAACTAATGCAGATAATTGTTTTTTCTTCAAACGGGCATCTTGCAGTAGAAATTTTTGCACTTTTTCGACGATGTTTGATGTGGTGGCCTCAACTGGACGTCCTGAGCAGGGGTCGTCTTCAATCGACTCCCGACCATGTTTAAAAAGAAAAACTTATGCCACTTATAAATCATTGATTTACTAGGGCACTGTTCCCCATAAACGGTTTCCATTTCATTCGATATGGTTTGAGTGTTCTTTCCTTGCTTTGTAAGGAACTTTATCACAGCACGGTGTTCAATTTTCTCCATAGTTTCAGTTTTATTCCGGATTGACTTGTTTAGTAGGCAACTATTCATAAACGACTGACGCTATAGGGCTACAACTTAACTTATATACTAATGACGAGTCGCCAATCAGAATGACACCTAGCGAGCGCCCTTATCCCCACTCCATCCCCTCCATTCCACGAACTTCTGGACCTCCCCTCGTATTCCACATATTTTTAAAATCCAACAACTGTAAACTAGAATGGTCTATTTGTTGTAACAAATATTTTGTTTCGTTAATTGTAATCGAATGTAATTTCGTTGCGTAACGTATATACAAAAGGAGCCTGTTTCCGGTTTCGCTAAAACAATAGGAACAAGATTCGTTGATAATGCCGCCGTTAATATGTAATTTATTTTATCCCCTGCAATACCTGGTCGAGTAAATGGTAAATCTATAGACAATAGATTTTTGGGAAGATAAATGAATCTATATTCAAGTCAAAATGAACTATTATGATCTAGTTTACGTAGGTTCGTTACGAATTAGTCGCTATAATACGTAATAATTTTGTAACTTTACCCCATATTCTAAATTTGCGCAATGTGTGTAACATATAACCATATTAATCTAGGATAGGATGGATGCTGCTATCGTTAATTTAATCAATCATTTTAACCCCGTTAAATGCTGTAGAGTGACAACTTCCGTATAGTGACTAGGCTTGTAAACAGATGGGGTTATCAATTGAAGTTTATGATTTGCAGTGTGATCTATCAAATGGACCTTTCTCTAATAGCCACAATATTGAGAATGAATTAATTTTCCTGATAACCAACCATCCCGAACTAGCTAGTTTATGCGTGTTCTATTCTGCGAAACGCGATATGAATATATTCTAAATCGTAATTATACGCAGTTCTGTTAAATCATAAATTATGTATTCGAATTTATGCCTAGTACCTTTTGTTTTGAGCGCGTATTCCAAAATTTAAGGGGTGCTATTCAAATGTTATACATAATATATGCTTTATAACAATAACACTGGATTTTAACACCGATGATTCTGACTAAATTAATGAATTTTAGCTTCTGTAAATCGTTGGTTCTTTTGTAATCCTTTTAATAATTCATATAATTTTTGTGTTTAACTTTTCACTTCTAGCATTCCCCAGGGATTAAATCTTGCACAGAAAAATATTTTAATCCATGCAGCTTCATTGGCATCTATCTTCAAGTCACACTAATAAATAACAACAACAGGGTTCACCTGAAATAACTTGCTGACAGCCTCACTTGCCGTAAGTTCTGGTTATTTACAAAGTAATATATGCGATGTTATACGAGGGGAGGTCCAGAAGTTCGTGGAATGAAAGGGTTTTAATATAAAATAAAACAATAAATCTATTTTTCCTTTTCAATATAGTCACCTTTAAGCAGAATTAGACCTATGAATTAATTTTTCTAAACCATCATAAAAATATTTTTTATCTTTCGCCTCAAAATGGGTCAAAATTGCCTCCTTTACCCCCTTGTCGTCGGAAAACTTTCTTCCACGTCTTTTTTTAAATTGGGGAACAAATAAAAATCACTAGGTGCCAGGTCTGGACTGTAGGGTGGATGGACTATTGATTGAAAGCCATGCTTGTGTGTATCAATTTTCCTCGACGTTTTTCCTTGATGGCCTCCTTTAATTTTTCTAATATCGCTGCGTAATATTCTCCGGTTATGCTCCTACCTTTTTCTTTGTAATCAATCAATAATATCCCCTCACAATCCCAAAAAACAGTAGCCATCAACTTTCCAGCCGATTCTGACACTTTGAATTTCTTTGGCGGTGGTGTCCCCTTTTTATGCCATTGCATGGACTCCTGTTTGGACTCAGGCTCAAAGTGATGAACCCATGTTTCATCTCCGGTAACAATCCGCTCCAAAATCTGTGCAGGTTTGTTGCCACACAGCTCCAAAAATTGTTTGGACGCACAGACGCGCTGCTGTTTCTGCAGCGGCGTGAGCATTCTCGGTACCCATCTTGCACTGACTTTTGTCATACCCAGGTGGTCATGTAGGATATGCAAAATGGTGGTATCTGATACTCCAACTAATGCAGATGATTGTTTTTTCTTCAAACGGGTATCTTGCAGTAGAAATTTTTGCACTTTCTCGACGATGTCTGATGTGGTGGCCTTAACTGGTCGTCCTGAGCGGGGGTCGTCTTCAATCGACTCCCGACCATGCTTAAAAAGACCATGCCACTTATAAATCATTGATTTACTAGGGCACTGTTCCCCATAAACGGTTTCCATTTCATTCAATATCGTTTGAGCGTTCTTTCCTTGCTTCGTAAGGAACTTTAACACAGCAGTCTTCAATTTCCTCCATAGTTTCAGTTTTCTTCAGGATTGACTTGTTTAGCAGGAAACTATTCGTAAACGACTGACGCTATAGGGCTGCAACTTAACCTATATACTAATGATGAGTCGCCAATCAGAATGACACCTAGCGAGCGCCCCTATCCCCAATCCATCCCCTCCATTCCATGAACTTCTGGACCTCCACTCGTATGTTTTTTTCTAATGGAATGGAAAATCGTGCCATGCTAAAAAGACGACAGAAATGTGAATTTACGTGGTATAGTTGCGAAACGGATGCATTTTCATATAAGAAATCTGAAACTGTCCAGAGGTCAATAATATTCGTTGAAATGGGATAAATGTAGTTTTTAAAATGATTCAATTGTATTCGATATTCATTTAAAACAGACTTTTTACTATATCTTAAATTATTTTCTTTACAAACAAATGATTGCAATATTTTAAAACGCAGCCTGTAACGAAATGTCCCAACGTTTAACGACGGGTTAGGACGAAAAGAGCTTGACGATTTCGATGTTTTAATGTCAAATGAATGTTTTAAGATATATATTTGGTGATTTTTACTGTTATCTTCCGATATCCATACCTAAAAATCTAGAAAAACTTTTATGAAATATTGAAGTCCTTGAACTTAACTTGATATTTGAGGTGTTTTGACGTTTTAAGATTAACAAGGACTGGATTAGACGTGTATATCCTGTAAGGAGACCATGTTCAGAAACAGATGTAATTTCGGGCCTCCTTTACCGAATTTTTCCCATTAACTTTCGTAAAATCATTCAAAACTTTATTGAAGTATTTAATCTAAGGTAATATCGAAACTTCAAAATGACAGAACCATATGCGAGACATTTTCATTTGGAAATGCTTCGATAAATTACTTTCTGCTCAAGTTTAACGTTTAGAGTTTGCGTTCTTTTAAACTCGAGTCCTTAACGATGCCACCTTGTCCCGGCATAAAAACTATTAAAGTTTGTAGTGTATCGAATTTGGAGGATGTTGCTATTTAATAATCACAAGACATACACGATTTATGCTTATCAAACACATTACGCCCCGATAAAATGATTTGAAAAAAGTGATAATAACGAATAGTGATGGAATATAGATAGATCTTTATGACACCGTTTATCGCGTACTGAAAACGTCGACATGTGGACTCGAATCGATGACATATGTTTACCAATATTTGGTAATATATCAGTGATATCAATTTACTTGTAATGTTACGATAAATGTTAAATTGCACCAAATTTTTCGATAATCAACATTTTCAAATTATATTATTTTATACAAAAGGCGTAAAAGAAGATAGATATTTCAAATTAGAAATAGTGTTTTTAGTTTTTGCTATTTAATGCTCAATAAATACGAGGGAAAGTTAGTAAGTAGGTTATAAAAGGCTATTATAAAAATAATTAGAGAAATAATTAGCCAAAAACAAGTTTTATTTTCCAACAAAGTCTCCATCTAATACATTTATCTCATCGCTTTGTTAATACCTCAATGCCTGCTGCATAAAAGCTTTTGGGTTGATGTCTGAACCACGTGCGTACCTTTTGTTGAACACCGTAAACAGGAGACATTTCCTTATCGATATCTTTCGCAGGAAATCCACTGCTATTTTCAGCTTTATCATAGCAGTTTCTGGCTTACTTAATGACTTTCCTCTTTTTTCCGCCCACCTTGAAAGGCTGGCCTTTCAAAAAACAACAATATATATGTACAAAAATACTGTGCAAATGAAATAGTAAAGTATGTGTTTGATTGCAATAACCTTAACCTATCGACATGATGGAAATAGATAATAACGACGTAAGCACTAATTGTCGACAGGAAGAATGCACAACTTGATCACTGTTCTTTCGTACGTATCGTAAACTGTTTTTACGGAGTCCGCACACACAAACACTATCATATCCACGAAAACCTTTTCTACGCTATCAATCAGCCATTGCCCAAGTGGAATATTATATTCTTGGCGAAGCACCAAACACCCGGGGACCGTTTTCATTTTGTCCTTGGTTGAATTCGCTCTAAATATTCTTCATCCCGTCGCTGCCAATTGTGATCGCGTAGACGTATGTCTCCAATTAAGGGATAGGAAAGGATAAGAAAGGTGAAATTGTGGACAGGTAGAGTTTTCGTTAATCTGTCAATTAATGCAGCTAGAAGGAGGGCAACCCATAATTCTAATCCAGGTAAAGTACTGGCTTTAAGGGGAGCTACCCTTGGTTTGGTACATAATAAGTTACATGATCCATCTTTTGGTGCATTTATAGTACGTATATAAACACATGCACCGTATGCTTGTTCGCTTGCATCGCAAAAGCCGTGACTTTCATATAGAGTAGGTATTTCTATTGATATTATGCACCTCAAAATATCTAATTTATTTAAATTGCTCATTTCTCTAATAAAATAACACATGGGCTGAAAAGTCCCGGGCCTAACAAAGAAAACACGTTTTTTTTGGTTCAAAATTAGCTTTATTCATCAACGTAATCTCCATCAAGAGCAACGCAATCATCCCAGCGCCGCTTTAACATTTCAATACCACTTTTGTAGAACGATTTATCTTTTGCCTCAAAATAGGCCTCAGTTTCAGCGATAACCTCTTCATTCGTGCGAAATTTCTTACCGGCGAGCATTTCTTTCAGCTCTGCGAACAGCTAGTAGTCGCTGGGAGCCAAATCTGGCGAATACGGTGGATGTGGGAGCAATTCGAAGTTCAATTCATGTAGTTTTGCCATTGTTTTGATTGACGGTGCGTTGTCTTGATGAAACAACATTTTTTTCTTTGCCATATGCGGTCGTTTCTTTGCAATTCCGGCCTTCAAACGCTCCAATAACGCTATATAATATTCACTGTTGATGGTATTTCCTTTCTCAAGATAGTCGATGAATATTACACCACGAACATCCCAAAATACCGAGGCCATAACCTTTCCAGCCGATTGTTGTGCTTTCGGGCGCTTTGGACGAGGTTCACCAGTTGCTGTCCACTCAGATGACGATCGTTTTGATTCCGGAGTGAAGTGATGGATCCATGTTTCATCCATTGTCACATATCGACGCAAAAATTCCGGTTTGCTACGTTTAAACATGGTCAAACACTGCTCAGAATCATCAACACGTTCTTGTTTTTGGTCAACAGTGAGCAAACGCGGCACCCACTTTGAACAGAGCTTTCTCATAGTCAAATGCTCATGCAATATAAACCCAATACGTTCTTTTGATATCTTTACGATGTCAGCTAACTCACGTAACTTCACTTTTCGATCATTCAAAACGATTTTGTGGATTTTTTTTATGTTATCTGGAGTTATCGCCTCATTTGGACGTCCACTGCGTTCTGCATCATCGGTGTCTCTACGACCACGTTTGAAGTCGGCAAACCAACGTTTTATTGTTGTTTCTGATGGAGCGGAGTCCCCATAACACTTTTCAAGCCATTGATTCGCTTGAAGGGTATTTTTTCCCATCAAGAAGCAGTGTAAAATTAAAACACGAAATTGTTTTTGATCCATTGTTTTGAAAATAACAAAAGTAGCGTGAGTCTTAGCACAATAACTCACAAACTAATGAATAGAATATCATGAAATTTTAACAGCTGTCTTTTGAAGGTTAGTACTAACTGAGAGAAAGGTGACTGCAATAAAACTAGCGTCATCTATGTGTTAGGCCCGGGACTTTTCAGCCCATGTGTTATAACGACCGATTCTGGAGCGCCAGCGATTCGTCCCAATTCATCCTTAGTCGCCAAATTTCTTGCATTAACACCTTAGGTCTTATCGTTAAAGGCGAAATTAAATCTAAAGGGTCAAAAATTGAAGAGATTTGTGATAAAATCTTTCTTTTGGTGAAATTCTTTGAATGCTCGAAAACTGTTGAATATTGCAAGGTATCCGACTTAGAATTGCATACTAGGTCGAACGTATCAATACAGAGAGGGTTCATTGGAGGCCCACTTTCTTGTCTCCATATTATCATTTTCTAAAATCTCAATTTTTTTTCTGCGTGAATTTGCATTGCCTCTTCAGGAGTATCGGCATCGGATTTCAAGCATGATCTTTACTTCTGGAATTTTTCGTTCAACTGACACATTAAGAAACCATCCACATTTAAAATCTGTGTGATTTTCTTTACAAACCGGACACAGTGACAGCTTGCTTATGACTACATTTGTCGGTATTTCTGGATGAGAAATATCGCTTCGCTTTGGCTTTGTTTCCAATATGTTGGGAAATTTTACTGAAACCGGAGTTGCTGAGGTATTTTGTACCAAAGTTTGAATTAACTTTTTTTGATAAGATAATTTGCTGGGCTTGAGTAATTAAACTAAAATAGGAATCTTCGAATTCCCTAATTTATTCATCATTGTCTAGCTCTGATATATCTATTTCAGCAATCTTTGTATGAATTTCGTCATATTCCCTAAATAATGCCTTGGCATGATTGCAACGATTTTCAACTTGTATGATATTTATGTTATCCGCAAGTTTACTAAGATAAGTGCCAAATCTGGTAAGAGAATTATCGACATAACTATATCTTGTCGTCAAGAATTTTAATTCTGCACTTGACATTATGGATATGAAAGTATGGTAGGAAATGTAAAATAACTGGAGACTAACCTGTTTGTCCAATGTTGCTGTGATCACCGTGAAGGATGCTAAATTTCCTGAATAAATCTTCTTTATATCCGGACCAATGTCTAATCTCCTGAATAAATCTTCTTTCTATCCAGACCAATATTTAATCTGCTGAATAAATCTTTCTTCTATGCGGACCAATGTACGAATCTATGGAACATTCCTGATACGTTCGGATCAAATTCAATGCTGCCCCGTGTCGGTAATATTGATCGTTGATTAGATACTTCTTTGGTGGAAACTTCGTGGAAGTTTCGCTGACACGTTCGGATCAAATTCAATGCTGCTCCGTGTCGATAAATTTCGCTGACACGTTCGGATCAAATTGAACGCTACCCCGTGTCGATAATACTACGAATTGTAGAAGATATCCGGCTCGAAGGACCAATGTTTGAACTCCTCCTGGTTTGAAGGAGTTGCATTTTTCTTTGTAATACGTTGTTAATGAAACTAGTAAATACAATATGTATACTATATTTACAAGGTGCACTTATTACACTGAATGATGAGTTAACCCGCTCAACGACGAATTGAAACTCTATTCACATCTAAATATTGTATATAAAACTATATCTTGATTTGGTGGAGATACACGTGACACTCTGCTTTTAATGTATGTATAAAACTGTGACTTGATTGTTTCTATAACTATGTATGACTTGATTTGTGTAAATACACGTATACTCTGTTTCTTAATATTGTATCTAACACTATAACCTTCTTTGATGCAACTACACGATGTACTCTGTTTCTTAATATTATATCTAACACTATAATTTTCTTTGATGTAGCTTCACGATGTACTCTGTTTTTTAATATTGTATCTAACACTATAACTTTCTTTGATGCAGCTTCACGATGTACTCTGTTCAAATTGTGTTGCGCTTAGTTTAAATAAGCCCTGGTTTGTCTTATCGGTAATTACAGAACTACCTGAGGGATTTTCTAATAAATACTAAGAAGATAAAATAAATAGGGACATTGCAGGGATTTCCAATAATTCTAAGATTTAAACATACTTAATGATATTAATCCTATGAATATTTAAATGACGACAGACTATCTGTCTACAATAATACTAAACATCTTAAATATACACTTCCGCTCAAAAGTATTTAGGCACTCTCACTGACAGCAAAAATGTATAGTAACTCAGCAAAAATGTTAATAATATTTATTTTTTATGTACAGATACACGTACATGAATAACAGTATATTAAATAAATGTGAAAATGAAAACGTTTAATTTAAATTTTACTTTCATCTAGGTGACCTGCTCTTGATTTAATAATTGCAGCACACAATCGAGGCATTTTCGCAATAAGTTTTGCCAGAGTTTCTTGTGTTATTGAGGTCCAACTCGATTGCAATTTGTTCCACATGTCAGTAGCTAATGTCGGAGCCGATTTCCGTACTTCCCGATCTAGTTCTTCCCATAGTAACTCGATTGGATTCAAGTCGGGGCTCTAGGGAGGCCATTCCTTAATTTTGAGAGTTCCTTCCTCTTCTAAATGGCGTAAATAGTCTTTACATAATTTAGAGGAATGTTTTGGGTCATTATCTTGCTGGAAGATAAAATTTTGACCCAAAAGTCGAATTCCAGAAGGTATTGCGTGGTTCTCCAAAATTTCGCGGTAGCCTTCTTTTTCTAATATACCGTCAATTTTCACAATGTCCCCTATACTAGTGCCAGCAAAGCAGCCCCAAATGATGATAGAACCTCCACCATGCTTCACGGTAGCAGCAATACACTCTTCTCTGGCACGTTCACCCACAGATCTTCTTACAAATATGCGACTTCGGGTTCCGAACAGCTCAAATTTGGACTCATCCGTCCATAGCACGTTGTTTCACTTTTCTATGGTCCAGTGTTAGTGTTCACGAGCCCATTTAAGTCGCTTTTGCTTGTTTTGTTTGCGTAGTAATGACTTTTTCATCGCAATACGTCCATGGAGCCCGGCTTTCTGTAGGCGACGTTTGACTGTAGAAACACTGACTAGTTTTTGCCGACCAACATTTAATTCTGCGGTGATTTCCGGGGCTGTTTTGCGTCTATTTAACTTGCTGGTAACCACTATTCTGCGATCATTTGCAGATGTTGTCGCTTTTGGCCTTCCACTCCGTCTTTTAAGAAAACTGTCAGTTTCCCGATATTTTTTTACGTTATAGTCAACCGTGGCGTGGTGAAGTTTCATTTTTCTGGCAATTTGTCGATTAGTTATGCCACTTTTATGGTAAGCTATTATAAGCGCATGTGTTTCCATACTAATTTCTCTTCGCGGAGGCATTTTAAAAAATGGTCACACGATATTTCGCTCACGACGTGAATAGAGTAAATACCACACTGCAACTGACCATAGGTTACAGATTTCACTATAACCTTCTAGGAAGGTGATTTAAATATTATTACCTACAATCTAACAGATGACTAAATTTACCCAGTAAATTCAGAGGGATTGTTATTGTAATTGCACCACAATAAACAGTTTATGGTAATCCGACCAAGTGCAGGTAAATGATAGTAAACCTTATGCGATATAATGGGTGTTTATCTTACTGAACTACATTCTAAATACGTATTTCATTTTATTATAATGTTTTTTTTTGGTAAACATAATACTATATGAATAATCCATGAAAACCGAGGTGCCTAAACACTTTTGAGCGGTAGTGTACATGGGGATGAAATCTGATTAAATAGGAATACAATAATCGTTCAGTTTTGCATGAACACCTCTCTATCCTGAAATAGTATTTAATAATATTAAAATTGCTCGACATTACTGAGACATCTGAAAGATTTGAATTTCAATAATATCAACATGTTATGGTGTGCTTTTACTAAATTTTATAGCTATATTGAAAAAAAATTAATTTTCATATGTAATTTTCACAATTCCGGAAATAGTATAATTGAGAGTAATCGAGTACATATTCAGGCTACTGTATAAATATTCTGTTTATTATGTTTTGTTTTCCAGCTGACTGGGGAACACTATTTGGTTGTATAGCACTGGTGGTATCGCAATTAATACTCTCCATTTGTTTGAGAGTGCTGATGGCAAGATATTTGGGTTTCTAGATACTCATCCTATTTTATCTTATAATCTTGCTATTATAATATATACGTATATATCTAATATTCTACCTTTATATCTTCTTCAGGCATAAAATATCTATGTATTGCTTGATTCAATATTTCAAATATCCCACATTTAATATAAACATATTATAGCATGATGAATTATATCGTATTTAAAAATATACTCATTAAGCATTGAAATGTTCTTTTATCTTACGTATCCCTTCGTCATAACGATACATACAATCCTTTAAGACTATTTTTCATTGTAAACTCTTTGGAACCTTTTGTTAAAGAGCGAGACAAAAAAATTTACCCCGAAAGGTTGGATAAAAACTTTGAAAGATCGAGATTATTTGAGATATATTTACCTTTTAGATTACTCGCAAAGCAGTTCCAGTTTAAATAATATAAGAACAGAGTGAACTAATAACTCATTTATACAAATCAGAAAATCCATACGGTGGACACTTCGATAAAAACTTTACTATTCTTTCATAAGAAAACATGATGGAATACATTTGTCGTGAAATATTATAGTTGAGTCGTTTCAAGATGGATTGATCAAGTTTATAGCTTTGGAATGACCGCTGTTCAACTTCCAATTTTTATCATTCTTTATATTATATGCCGCTTTCTTTTCTCGATACTTATCGTATCATCTTCGATATGCTTTGTTGTGAACGCATTATATATAGGGTATTAAACATCACTGTTTAAGGGAGGTGACCGGGCTAACATTGCGAATTACAGACCTATAAACATTTTAGCTAACTTTGCAAAAGTATTTGAACATATTTTATATAATAATTTTTTTTTTTTAATGTTAAACCATTTCTGTCAATCCATCAACATGGATTTATGTCGGGTAGATCCATAGTAACGAACTTGGCAAATATCAGCCAGTATATATCCGGAGTGTTGGACAAGCGAGGACAGGTCGATGTCGTCTATACTAACTTTGCTAAACCATTTGACCGTATTAATCACAAGTTACTTTGTGCTAACCTGGAAGCTATTGGCTTCTGCCCTGCGTTGGTGAAATTAATTTCATCTTACCTCTCTGGAAGGAGTGGTTACGTTTTTTATAATGGCTATTCGTCCACTCGCTTCAGAATACTATCTGGAGTTCCGCAGTGTTCTAATCACGGACCGTTCTTATTTAACATTTTTCTGAATGATTTGCTAGATAAATTGCGATGTGAGGCTTTAGCTTACGCTGATGATCTTAAAATCTACAATGTTATCGATTCGCTAGTTAATTGCGTTAAGTTGCAGACTTACCTTACCCTTATTAATGATTGGTGCATTCTGAATGGCATATCTCTAAATATTGGCAAATGTTTAGTGATCTCTTATACCAGACGCTCTAATCCGATAATTTTTAATTACTCTGTTGATTCTATATTTATTGCAAGAACAGAAAAAGTAAGAGATTTGGGAGTAATTTTTGACACGAAGCTAAGCTTTTCTGATCATATATCTGCTATATGTCTTTCTGCATCTAAATCTTTGGGTTTTCTAATAAGAATTTGTCGCGCCTTTCGTGACATCTCAGTGGTAAGGACTACTATGCTCTTGTTCGATCTAAATTGGAATATGCCAACTTAATTTGGTATCCTTACTACACGTATCAGGTGATTTCAAATGAACGTGTTCAAAAGCGGTTCCTTAGCTATGAGGCTAGCGGTACTTACCCTGATCGTGGTTCAGATTATATAACATTGCTGCAGCAACATAATTTTGATTCATTAGAAGATCGTCGCCATAAAAACCATCATCGTTATTAGCTTATGTCGATTTCTGAGTACCACCACGTTACACACGATCGCTTGATTTTCTCGTGGCGTGTAGGCACAATACAAATATCTTGGCCAAATCGCCTATATTCCATATGGTCACCAATTTCAACAGAATATACTCATAGAATATTTGTTTATGTTAGGATTATGTTAATTGTTATGAAATGTATGGTACATGTGTGTTGATTTGTAATAGTATTATAATAATAGGTATATACATAATCAATATAATTGCACCAATTGTTTGTATGTTGTCCTGTAAGTAATAGTAATCGTTGGACAAATAAAGATTATTGTTATTATTATTATCACTTCAATTGATAACAGATATCTGAAATTTCTTCTTTAACAAGAAAATATTCACTATCACGCGTCTCATTAATGTTACAGTGTCAGAACTATTGTTGCCACTTCTTTTCAAAAGTAAATCAAATCTATTTGATTTTATAGCTTTCCATGAATTTTTCAGCCAGGTAGAAACTTCTGAAATTATGGGCTCTTTCACACGTCTTGTTGTAATATCGAGATTTGCCTTTATCTTTCATTTATTCCAGTCTTAAATTTTCGAATAGTTTATTGACAAGGACATTCAAGGATTGTAATCGACTTGTGAGGTTTCTGATAATATCAGCTACTTCGGCATTTATTTCTTTTAGAAGCTTGTTGGTAACTCTTTGAGTCTATAGTTTGATCCATATTCACAATTTGAAATAGAGAAAAGGTACTTTGAATATCTCAGTTGCCTTTTATGTTTGTTACATTTTTTTGTTTTTAAATACTAAAAGAAGTGGTGTAAACGCAAAATGTATCATATCTTCAAACCTGTCCATTTTTAGACCCATTTTCATTAAGACTCCTCTGCATATTTAGGCCATACCATCCCCTCTTAAAGTTTGAGATACATTTTCTAAAATCTCCTGTATAACTCGTGTAAATAGTCCATTTGCGAAGCCATTCTCATTAAGAATTTTCTGCATATTTTGTGCCGGCCTCGCTTCAGAGTTTGTCACATTTTTTAAACACCCTGTGTAGCTCAATTTTAGGATACAAAATTGGCCCATAGACAAAGACTATATAATCGATGATTCTCGTATTTGCCCCGAGAGAACTTGAACTAATAGTTGTGTTTTGAGATACATAATTGCTCTCAAACTTTGTGACGTTAATGTATATACTCCATACAAGTTCCTCGGCCGCTATGGTTTTAAATTTGCACTTGTATTTACGATAAAACTTTCTCCCATAATATTAACTGTTTGATAAATCTCTTTCTTTTTTTAGAGAAAAATCATAAGCATATATCTAGGCACGTCTGAATGGTACAGTGGAAAGGTCGAATACCATTATATTTCATTCTTGCAGTAAAAAATCAGCGATATTTTACAGGCTATTTTATATAACGCGTCAACCGCTGTATGCAATTTCACATTTTTCTTCCGTCGTTAGTGTGGGGTGTAAATGCAGACATGTAGCGAATAATTCTCAGTATTAAAATTTCTCTTTAAGTATTAAACACGCCGATAAATCTCTTTTAAAAGTTCTTAAAGACTGAAACGCGAATAGCTGAAGCAGTCCATCTAAATTTCGCCCTTCAAAAGATAAAATAAAACAAACGACTGCATTATATACAAAAAGTGATATATGTACAATTGTGCGCTTTGAAGATGTCTTCTATGGAAAAACAAATATTTTTATGTTATATTTTTTTACAACTGAAAGGAATGAATCGGTTAAAATTACCAATAGCAATAGCAATTGTTGCTGATTATACTTGTGATTGTAAGGAAGCATATATAATTCTACTTGAATCTTCATCCTCAGTCGAAGCAAGAAAATATGTAGTATTTGTGTACCCAGAATGGCAGCTCACTTAAGAACACAAGAGCTTTAAAAATATTAGGATAAATAGATATGAAGAGTTTAAGGTTAATGATTTTGTAAAGCAAATACTTTTTTATACTTTGCATACAGGTTTAATTTAATATCTTTAATAATTACTAGAAAAGACTTAAAAATAAATTGGTTTTGGTCATTTACCTTAATAACCATTATACCACAGAAAGCACAATGCATCAATTAACAAAAATCTTCTTTACAATTAGATTGTACATCAACAACTTCAAGTACTGTTAGAAGTAAAAATCTTATCCGAAATAGTTAAAACGACTTAACGCCGTTCGGAATAGATTATCAACAACACAATACCTGGTTCTATTACAGTATAACACGCAGTTGCTCTTAAAATAGATATCATACATGGAGTATATTTTCGTATTTAACCGTAAATAGATCTTGTATGAATAAGCAAGAAATATAGCAACATTTGAATTAGCTGGAAGTCTATAAAGGAACGGAAGTAAGCTAGTGTACGGACATACACTATTTGTCGTCTTGGCGATACAAGTGCAGGGTTTACTAGACCGAGAGAAAGATTGCACGGGCATTTAGAGAGAAATGGTAGATATTGAGCGGTCTCCGTATTGAACATTGTATTCGAGAACGCATTAGAGGTAACCGTTAAGAGGTATTCCAAACATTTGAAAAATGCTTGAAAGATTTCTAACAGTCTCGTTTTAATCTAATATTATAAGTAGATTATTCCACAACAAAATTAATTGTAGATTTAGACTAATAGTTCAATATTTTCATTGCATACATGCATACGAGATGTTATGTGCAGCTCTATCCGTTCTATAGTTCCATATGAACTTCTGAACAGAATATTTGGTTTTCTTAATATCTTTGGGGAATATTAGCAGGAAGTGTATGCCAATAATAAACAATACGATTGCATCAAGAAACTAAAATCTGCGATGATGGGGTGTTAGAATGAGATTCTTATTTCAACAACGAATAAATTGATAGACCGTATGAAGACCTGGATATTTGAAGTTACTTTGTATAACACTACTAAGAATTATAATTTTTTTACATATTTATTTTATTCATTAATTTTGTGTTAACGGGCGTATAAAAATTTCGCTGTTGTACAAAATGAATACATTTTTTTAATGTTATTTCCTTTTGCATTTGTGTTTCTTTGTAGTTCAGCATTAACTTCGACGTATAATTTACTGGCGATATTAAGAATACCAAATATTCTGTTCAAAAATTCGTATGGAACTACAGAAATTTCGCTGAGTGTATGCTGTATATTTATTTGGTTTAAATATGCCTGCAATTTACGACTTTCAAGCTCTGTTTACAAAACAAAGTTGCTGTTCTGAACTTCTCTTTGAAATGGTTTTTTTTTTTTATAAGTGGTAAATCGAAACGTAAATCCCATGACTGAATATCTCTCCAGCAATAAAAAGGAAAATAGTACCGCCTGTATATGTTACATATGATGAAACGATTCCAGCAATTGCGTGTAACAATACTGCAAAAAACCTGAGGTAACAAGACGCTGAAATAACGTTATCTGGAGCTTTGTACGCTATTGCATTCTTCCTTTTGTCGTGTTGTCAATATATCATTACATGAAAAGCAATATTTCCGCATGGCTTACTTTTTGGTAACAAGCAAATTGTTAGTCTAAAGCACGTCTTTAGAAAACAAGATTCGTACATGGACAAACGTCGAATAAAGCCCATAATGATGCTTTTAGAAGAGTACAGAGTAGAAGATTTTTTATAAAAGAAGTAAGTATATTGAGTGATTTGGAATTTACAAAAAGCTAGCACGCGTGGCGTTTTTTGCCAATTTAACGAGTCACAGTTGAGTAGCTGTGATATTTTCATAATAAAAAGCCTTTTTTCATAAAAATTTTAAAATCAGTTCAATACAATAACAGATAATTTATGTGTTCGACGATTGCAAAGTTTCCATGCGTTCAAATGTTCATGCAAAATATGTGTTGCTTTGATGCCAATGTCTAAGGATGTTTTAATCTCACAAATATTTCCAGCAGCTTTCGTATAGGAACCAGTGTTCAGCTTTGGTGTAATTTGCATATTGATATAATTATATATATATATATAATTAGATTGTTAATTTTTTTCCCGATATAAGTAAATTTCTGTTTTGTTACATTTAAATTAACGTACAGTATCGTTTTGTAATTATTCCAATAGTATAGATGATAAAGTTTATATTGTGCGTGGACGAGAAACCTTTCCTTTGTAGCGTGTTTTTTGCTATCTAAGGGTCTATAAGATTATAAATTGAATTACGATAGGAATTGCCCAGGTGTATAGGATGACTACGACAGAAGAAAGGCTACGTTCTTTTTGATACTTTTGTGTTTTAAAGGAAAATAATATATAATTCAATGGAGCCCTTGCTTTGAAACCTTTAGTGCGTGTACGATTTTCATCGATGTAACTCAGTTTTGGTATTTCCTCTAAAGCGTTTAAAACATTCAAGAGGGATGATGGAAAAAATGTATGTTTTCCGTCGGAGAACCCTCTCTATCCTCTCTAACATAGGATTAAGATTGACATTTTGGATAGTTTTGAATCAAAAAAAATGTTGATATTAAAATATTACTTTCAAAATTTACTGTACACTTTGCGCTATCGGAAAAGAAAAAAGTTCATAACAGTATGTTATACGTAAAAATCAATATAGCATCGTTCAACTTAGTACCTTAAGCACAATACAGTTATTAGATCTATGAATTAATTTTTCTAAACTATCATAAAGATATTTTTTATCTTTCGCCTCAAAATGGGCCAAAATTACCTCCTTTACCTCATTACCGTCGGAAAACTTTCTTCCACGTAAGTCTTTTTTTAAATTGGGGAACATATAAAAATCATTAGGTGCCATTGCAACTTTGCTCTTGTGAACCGGCGCATTGTCTTGCAAGAGCAACACACCCTTGGTCAATTTTCCTCGACGTTTTTCCTTAATGGCCTCCTTTAATTTTTCTAATATCGCTGCGTAATATTCTCCGGTTATGCTCCTACCTTTTTCTTTGTAATCAATCAATAATATCCCCTCACAATCCCAAAAAACAGTAGCCATCAACTTTCCAGCCGATTCTGACACTTTGAATTTCTTTCGCGGTGGTGTCCCCTTTTTATGCCATTGCATGGACTCCTGTTTGGACTCAGGCTCAAAGTAATGAACCCACATTTCATCTCCGGTAACAATCCGCTCCAAAATCTGTGCAGGTTTGCCTCCACACAGCTTCAAAAATTGTTTGGACGCACAGACGCGCTGCTGTTTCTGCAGCGGCGTGAGCATTCTCGGTACCCATCTTGCACTGACCTTTGTAATTCCCATGTGGTCATGTAGGATACGCAAAATGGTGGTATCTGATACTCCAACTAATGCATATAATTGTTTTTTCTTCAAATGGGTATCTTGCAGTAGAAATTTTTGCACTTTTTCGACGATGTCTAATGTGGTAGCCTCAACTGGCCGTCCTGAGCGGGGGTCGTTTTCAATCGACTTCCGAACATGTTTAAAAAGACCATGCCACTTATAAATCATTGATTTACTAGGGCACTGTTCCCCATAAACAGTTTCCATCTCATTCAATATGGTTTGAGCATTCTTTCCTTGTTTTGTAGGGAACTTTATCACAGCACGGAGTTCAATTTCCTCCATAGTTTCAGTTTTCTTCCGGATTGACTTGTTTAGCAGGCAACTATTCGTAAACGACTGACACTATAGGGCTGCAACTTAACTTATATACTAATGACAAGTCGTCAATCAGAATGACACTTAGCGAGCGCTTCTATCCCCACTCCATCCCCTCCATTCCACGAACTTCTGGACCAGCCCTCGTATATTTATATATCTGTGGCAGTATCTGTGCTTGTACATGACAACGGCTTTGTGCTTCTTTTTCGTTTTTGGTTTATTTTCTGGCGAAACAATATAATAATTTATATTTGCACTAAGGCGTGAGTCATTCTCTTTTGCATTTTCGTTGTAAAACGTTGTTCAAGTTTTAATACTGCCATATTGCCATACGTTTTTGCGCGTGTAGCTTTTCACGGCGTGTCTCAGAACTGGTTTAAGCAGCTTTATTTGTATAAATAATTTTGTTCCTTTCCCTTTGGTGCGAAAACTTTCGTGTCCCTATGTATTTCCTTGTATTTTGTTTTATTTTTTTCTAGACTTATGTTAAAATTGCGGCAATCTCAGCACTAAAACTAAATTATGTATTCAGTGAGATAGATGCACTGAAAAATTACATCTTGGTTATGTTGGACTATCTGAAAATGCGGTAAAGCTTACGCGTGCAAAATCTAAATCTATTAAAGTGTCGTTTAACAACTGCAACGAAAATCTGACTCATTTTCGCGATCTACAAGTTCTTATTGCGCCTGTAGTTAGTGAATTAACGGGTTTAATTGGTCAATTGCGTGTTGACTTCAGTGTCAGTATTGACGCGTTGACGCAAATACACACCAATCTCACGTTCAGTCCTTTGCCGAATTTCAGGATGTTTTCCAAGGAGTTATGGATCGATAATTTATAGGAAATAATTTAATTTTTTTTCTAATATCTAGAACAAACACAATATCATCTTTCAATTTTTCCTGCGATCGTAACAGGACAAACATTTTAATGTCCTTCATGTGTTTCAATTTTAATCATATCGCGGACCTCTGTGATATTAATTCTGATACCTTTGTTTCACTTCTTTCCGTCATTTCTACTCGTTTCATTAGGTAATTTTTGTTTTGCTGTTAATACATTTTCTTTTTGTTTATACTTTTGATTTAAATTTACGTCCAATAGCATTATACATTTATCGTACTTAGTCTTACTTAATTTTTAACTTTATATCTAGGTTATTTCTATTTATTGTGCTGTTGTGTATTATGTATATACATATTGTTATTATTATTATTATTATTATTATTATTATATTTTAAAAGGAAATTAAGACTCTAGCTCGTTAGTTCATTTGAGTTTTAGCGGCAACGTCAAACAAAGCAGAAAGATAGGAATGGAAATTATTTGGTTGATCGTTATTGTTAATAGCTTCTATAATTAATTAAATTCCCGATTAGGAGATTAATTCAGAACCTCACAAAGTTCACTTTTGCAGTTGACTGTACAATAAGATATACATAAATCCCCGTACTTTTTCCGATTTCCTTACAGAGGACAATCTGGGAATGTATGAAGGTGGAGGAGAAAGGAGACTCAAAGATTGTACTACTACGTGAGCCCAAAATGTTTGATGTATAATAACAAAGGTCTTTGTAGGGTCATTTTATAACAATTTCTTTTCAAGTTCTCAAATACAAACAGTAAAAGATGTAAAAATACATTTTACATTGCGATGTATTCGGTGTAAACACCATTATGCAAAGAAAATAAACACCTAACCAACGCCCTTAGAATCTTGTCTAGAAAGCGTGGATTTAGATAGGAACACTTTGATGCGATTTGTATATAAGAGAGAATAAAATATTGTTTGTTAATATGCAGGTACATATGTACGTGTTGACAAATATATCTCCTATTAAATTTTTCTTTCTATTTGTTTATCGCCAAAATCCTAAAAAAAAAAAACATCTCATCGCCTTTCATTTTTAAATGCGAAAATAGTTCGTATAATAATATCTCATGCGAATCTGCATAAAGACGAACAAGATATACAAAAAAGTGGATGCCTTCGTAAAACAGGTTTTAATTTAAAAGCGTAACGTTTCATCTCGTTTTTTTTTAAATCCCTTTCGGATGTCTGTAGTGAAATTATTTCAAATATGAGGGTAACTTTAGGTTTATAACGGATATACGCGAAAAAATGTGTATTGGAATTCGGTAAATAGTTACGAGACGAGATGATGAATTTGCCTTTCCGATGATACAGTTGCAAGAAGATAGATGGGGAATTTTCCTAGAACTACCGCTGGGAAATTGATTTTTTCCTAAATATTTTCATGTTATTGCGTCGGCAATTTCGGGCGAATCGCAAAAAAAATATGAAATTCATTTATCAAACAGAATGGTTTCGTGAATGTTTGGTTATTTATAGATTTTATTAAAATTTTAACTTGCCACAGATTAAACGTGGTCTGTATAATACGAGGGGTGGTCCAGAAGTTCGTGGAATGGAGGGGATTAAGTGGGGATAGGGGCGCTCGCTAGGTGTCATTCTGATTGGCGACTCATCATTAGTATATAGGTTAAGTTGCAGCCCTGTAGCGTCAGCCGTTTACGAATAGTTGCCTGCTAAACAAGTCAATCCGGAAGAAAACTGAAACTATGGAGGAAATTGAACACCGTGCTGTGATAAAGTTCCTTACAAAGCAAGGAAAGAACGCTCAAACGATATTGAATGAAATGGAAACCGTTTATGGGGAACAGTGCCCTAATAAATCAATGATTTATAAGTGGCATGGTCTTTTTAAGCATGGTCGGGAGTCGATTGAAGACGACCCCCGCTCAGGACGACCAGTTAAGGCTACCACATCAGACATCGTCGAAAAAGTGCAAAACTTTCTATCCTACATGACCACCTGGGTATGACAAAAGTCAGTGCAAGATGGGTACCGAGAATGCTCACTCCGATGCAGAAACAGCAGCGCGTCTGTGCGTCCAAACAATTTTTGGAGCTGTGTGGAGACAAACCTGCACAGATTTTGGAGCGGATTGTTATCGGAGATGAAACGTGGGTTCATCACTTTGAGCCTGAGATCAAACAGGAGTCCATGCAATGGCATAAAAAGGGGACACCACCACCAAAGAAATTCAAAGTGTCGGAATCGGCTGGAAAGTTGATGGCTACTGTTTTTTGGGATTGTGAGGGGATATTATTGATTGATTACAAAGAAAAAGGTAGGAGTATAACCGGAGAATATTACGCAGCGATATTAGAGAAATTAAAGGAGGCCATCAAGGAAAAACGTCGAGGAAAATTGACCAAGGGTGTGTTGCTCTTGCAAGACAATGCGCCGGTTCACAAGAGCAAAGTTGCAATGGCTGCTCTGCACAAGCATGGTTTTCAATCAATAATCCATCCACCCTACAGTCCAGACCTGGCACCTAGTGATTTTTATTTGCTCCCTAATTTAAAAAAAGACTTACGTGGAAGAAAGTTTTCCGACGATAATGAGGTAAAGGAGGCAATTTTGGCCCATTTTGAGGCGAAAGATAAAAAATATTTTTATGATGGTTTAGAAAAATTAATTCATAGATCTAATAAATGTATTGTGCTTAAGGGTGATTATATTGATTATTTAAAACCTTTTCGTTCCACGAACTTCTGGACCTCCCGTCGTACGTTCAGCGAAATTTCCGTAGTTCCATATGAACTTTTGAACAGAATATTTGGATATATGTATTAAAACTGCTTTAAAAAAATAAAAAAAAGTTGTAGTCATATCATAGTATAATTAATTGTATGCAAATGAAGTATAAATGTGAAGTTAACATCGATGATAAATTGTAAAAAAAAAAGACAATAAATCTACCTTGCTTGATAATAAATCTCAGCAGCATATGACCAACGGTAAGTCCGATAAAATACAGCTTTAACCTCCTACTATTTATACAGATGAAAAGGAATTTTTATGACATTATTTTCACGCTAGCACTATTGAGATCATAAATCTTTAAATCTGCGGATAGTAATTTGCAAATGCCTCAGACAGGCCCGTCATATCTCTAAACGTCAAACGGAAATGTATATGGCGAGGTTTCTGCTGAGATCTTAGATCCGAGGGAATAAGCTATTACGAATTTCGAGACGTTGTAATTTTCAAACATGCAAATTTAAAAATTATTAGATTATATTTCTCGTTCGAGTACGTGCTGAAGTTATTTCCGGAAAACTAACTAGGTCGAGCAGTAGTTACATTTTCAAGACTTCCCGCAAACTTGATGCTAATGCATGTTCCTATTAATATTGTGTTCTGCATAATATGTATTTTCTTCTTTCGAATTTCTCGAAAGTTTTACCTAGAATTTGACGGAACATATCAAATACTAATAATAATATTGATAATACAAAAATACATCTGAAGATATTATTAAAAGCTTGTTAATGTTTTCGTCAATAAGCAGCTGTGTGATTTCTTGGTTTCACTAGAATTTGAATTTTATTCAAAAAATATATCATTAGAGTTTAAGTAATGCTGCAGTTAAAAAAACTTCAACTTAGAAGTCTGTTGTAGTTAATAATCACGCTTTAGACTTAACCAGCATAACATTCTGAAAATTAATAGTTTTTACCCAAATATCCGTTACTCTAGTTACCACATTTCATTTTTTGTAAAAATTGTATGTTTCTTGTAGTTTCGAATAGTGTTTACACTATGGAGACTGTAAATTTACACTTTAGTATGTACTAACACATAAACTAAGTATTTTTGCATTTCAATTACACGGCCGATTAGTCAATATTACTGTTTAATCAACTATTCGGAATTAGATCCAATTTCTTTTATTTCAAAGTGTAATGGATAGTGCATTTAAATGATAAACGAACCTTTATTCTTCTGTACATCTACAATAGACATATCCGTTATAACCACTTCATTCATTTTTCAGGCTTTTCTAGGTCAATAACCATTTAACGTTTTCTGAAAACAGCTTCTCATATCGTACCTTTAGCTAAAAGTGTGGTATTCCTCTTTTTGTTCGGTGTCCGTCCTTTTTTATCGATATTCTGACCGTGACGTTTATTGAGGCAGATCATTAATTACAGAACATACAGCTTAAGTATGGCCACTAGCGTGCCTAGGTAACACGATACAGTCTCAATAATTAAATTTATATCTTCCGGGATTAATAAGAGCCGATTTTAATTGCGTAGCAAGCGAATGATCTTTATTTTCACTGGTTTAGCGAAATGTGAATGCAATTTGGAGAAAAGATATTTACGTGCATTTAACGGACATTTTTTAAAATAAATAATACTGGGGTATTACATTTGTAATTAAAAATTAATGGGGCTGCTGTAAATCATTGTAGGGCTTTTTATGGAGGATAATTTTTGCGTAAAGATTACCCAATTTTATTTATTTTCTCGTGAATTTGTGTTTCTTTGTACTTTAGTATAAACTTAGATACACTAGGATGGCAGAATAAAATAGACACCTACTAATTAAAAAAAAGATTCTATTCTCGTTATATATACAAAATATTTTAAAATTAGACTAATATTTTGTCGATCCACCTTTACTTGCGTGAAGTGCTGCGAGTCGTCGTGGCATAGAATCTATTAAATGATTAATGGTGTCTTCTGGAATATTTAACCAGTCTTCTGTAACAGTTGCCACGAGTTCTTCCTTATTGCTGGGCTTTCGGGGTCGTTTCGCCATACTTGTCTAGATTATGTGCCAAACATTCTCTATCGGATTCATGTCTGGTGATTGGCCTGGCCATGGTAAAATCCGAATCCCCTGTTCCCCTTTCCATGTGGTTGTTGTTCTTGCTTTGTGGCAGGGTGCTCTATCCTCCATAAAAATGGCGTCTTCTTTAGATAAAATGGCGTTGTCGAATATCGGAAGTAGTCCTTCTGTTAATGTTTGGATATATTTGGCCGCATTTAAATTTTCGTCGCAGATTACTAATTGCGATCTTCCACCATACCATATCGCGCCCCACACCATGATGTTCACACCGCCGTATTTCACCGTGTGATGTAAAAATTTGTCGTCCAGCTGCTATGGCGAACGTCTCTATACCCACGTACGACCACTATCACTGAATTGGCAGTATCTGTTTTCGTCTGAAAAAATTACAGATCACCAAAACTCTTCGGGCTTCGTTCGCATTTCGATTGCCCAACCCATTCGGCGCCGTTTTTGAAACACCGTAAGGAGAGGTTTTTTTCTTTGCCACCCTTTTATACATCCCCACACTGTGGAGGTATCGCAGAACGGTGCGCTGACTTTTCTGTGAAGTTGCCGCAAGCTCAGCTGTACTTTTTCGCGGTTCTCTTAACACTTCGCGCACAAGCACCCTTTTGCTTCTTTCAGAAGGTCCGGCACGACCTGGTCTCGGCTCCACTGTTGTTTTTTTCCTTGCGTTTAAATTGTGTAATCACACGGTTAACTGTGGACAACGAAATATTTAAAAATTTACTTATTACTTCACGTTGCGAAGCGCCTCGTTCACTCTGGCCAACGATGCGACCCCGGGTGAAGTCGCTAATATCACTCGAACGTTGTAAGCGAGGCATAGTTGTAGCAATACTAAACTATGACGAATTCCTTCCGATACATCTACCCCTATTATATACATATTTATACCGCTTTACCTGGTGTCTACTTTATTCTGTCACCCTAGTGTACATAATTTGGCGAAAATATCAAGTATTCTGTTCAAAAAAGTTGATATGAAACTATAGAAATTTCGCTGAGTGTAAAATGTCTTCTTTGAAATATCTTGCATCTTCACCTATCGTGTGGAGGTGCATGAGGTATATCTAGATAGAGTTTTTGGAACGAATAATATAATAAAGTAGTTTTATTCCCTTTACAACTTCAACCTAATTAAGTCAGAAAGCGTTTCGTACAATTATAGAAAAGGAAAGAAATTCCCATAGTCTAAATTGGTCGGAATATTTGAATAATTCGCAATCTTAAGCTTTGGCTAGAATCCCATGAGCGACATGAGAATTTAAAAGACAGCTAATTACTCTCACTTAACCTCGATTAAATTAGCAATATCTTTTCTGTTCGTCCTCCTGCTCATCTTCACACGAAAAAGTGGTTTTCATGTTTCTAACGTCTTATAAATTGCTCGACTTTTTACTCTTCTGAAAATAAAAATTACAACCCAGCAGTAGTACGTACATGGAATGATTTAGCAGTCATTGTTTTATTTCTTTAGTTCAAAGTACATTCTACCCTGGAAACTTTGGAAAATGTATCTGAAGTTCCGAAAAGCGATTGAGATATTTTGCGAATAAATAATATTTTAACTGGGCATTACGAAGTGTTTATTTTAAGTTGTTAAGCAAATATCCAGCAATCATATCGCTTACACTGGAAACAAACATCGAAAATTGGGTTTTTAGGTTAAAGCATTCTTACCGTACAAATTGGAGAATATCTGGCAGACGTAATTGTATAAATTGTACCCGACGAAATATGTTAATAATGCTATGATTAAGCGGTTGCATGATGGAAGGTTGTTCATGTATGCTGATATCAAAGTAATCAAATAATTGCGTTACAGAAAGTGCATGTTAATCTTAAATTTATTCAATTTATTGAAAGGGGGGCTTATTAAAAGCGAAGTAGCTTGGTATAATCTCAACAATATATATTAATATATGTACAGCTTTGGTCAATTCCATTAGACACCCTTCACTTTTATAGATTGGGACCAAATAGTAAGAAATAGAATAAAACTACCAGAATAAAAATGTATATAACAATAATGCATTTACAAAATATTGGAATTATTAATATTTTGTGCGGCATACTTGCCACAAAACGATAACATTCATCTCCAGATATTTTTTCCCATTCTTCAAATATTTTTTTCAGAATGTTTTTATTTTTTCCAAATACAGTAGAACCTGGTTATAACGACAGTCACGAGACTGCGAATTTTTTGACGCTATAACAAGGTGACGCTATAGGCGGAGTTTTTGCAAGTTCCATGTTTACATACAAGAATTGGTGGGAAACAATATTACGGGTGGTAAACAGATACATATGTGAATTTAATTAATTTAATGTACTTAACCATATAACCTTACACATGTAGGTACATACTAACTTGTTTGTCTAATGAAAGAAATCTGTAATTTTCCGTTCCACAGTTTTCGCACGCCAAAACTGTTTTTCTAGATCCATTTCTAATTCTCTCACTTTATCAATAATTTGAAGTGACGTTTCTCGCTGTCTATAATAAGTTTTTAAAAGTGTTATGGCACTTAGGGCTTCTTCGTTTGTCGGTACGTGTTCTGCTTCGTCGCATGAATCTTCTTCCTCTTCGATTTCATTATCGTTTTCGTTATCCCGCTGTTTTATGTCCTCCACGATATCAGAATCTGAACGCATTCCCGACGTAATAAGGCAACTGTCCACGGATGCGAAGTCGTCGAAACAAAACTGGTTTTCGTCACTCTGATTTTGCTGTCACTTTTTAATAAGCTCACATAACGGAACGTCATCTTCATTAAAGTTGTCATAAACTGGATTATTCCTTAATCTTGAATGACTAAAGCAGTTTGCTATAGTCTCAGAGGTTATACTACGCCAAGCTTTCTCTAAAAGGTCCAAAGCGTCGAGAAGTGAAACTGCACATGGTGCGTTCTTGTCCATAGCCGTAATAATTTTCTGCAGAAGAAATTTTCTGTAAAAACATTTTAAGCTTCTTATTACGCCTTGGTCCATTGGTTGAAGGATGCTAGTGCAATTTAGGGGCAGAAACACCAAATTAATATTCTTTAAGTGATGATGGATGTGCTGGGCAGTTATGGACTAAAAGCAAGATTTTTTACCTTTAACCGCAAGTTCTTTATCCCATTTTCGAATTTCATTTTCAAAGATTTCTGAAGTCATCCATGCTGTTTTGTTTGCGCAATGCCGAGGTTGTTATAACCGTGTTCTACTGTATGTTTTCCCACTTTAACTTTTAAGATCTACCACGAATGTTCAGTGGGAGACAAGTCAGGAGACTGTTGTGATTTATATACATATATTGGACGCAATATTTATTTAAAATTCAATGGGAGTGTCTTAATGTTTTTGAAGCAGCGTGGCTTTTTTGACTTTCCTATGACAAGAATTTTACGTTTCTCTGTACCGGTCATATTAGCATACAGAGATGCATTTAACCGTTCTTTGGCTAGTTTACCGTCTACACATTTTTCGCCTTTAAACCTCAGAGTCTTATCTGGAAGAAGTTTATAAAAAATTCCCGTTTCGTCGCCATTGTAAATTTCATTGTCTTCATAATCCCGTCTTAATTTAGGCCACACTTCAGTTAGCCACGTCTATGCTTCTCTCATATTAACACTTTTCGCTTCACCGCTCACTTTTCCGGACGTTATTGAATTTCTCCGTTTGAAACGCTCCAGTCACCCATTACTGCACTTAAAATTTGTGGCTCCAAATAAACTTCCAAATTCTTCGGCCTTTTGCATAAGCAGTGGTCCATTAACGGGTAAATTTTCACTTCTACATTGTTTAAACCACGTAATAAGCTCTTCGTCGATTTCAACCTTTTCGCACGATCGAATTTTTTTTTCACAAAGGTATCCATGATGTTATTCTTATTTTTCACAATTGTACAAATCGTAGAATTAACTAACCCAAATTTGCGACACACATCCGCTTACTTCCTTCCACTTTCGATTGCTTTGATTATCGCGAGTTTGTCGTTCACGCTTAAAGTTTTTCGCTTTAAACCTTACATTTTCGATAAAGAAATCTCGATGTTTCACTCACACGATTTAAATGCCGACTGAGGAAATTTCTTACGAACTTTGCCTGGCGCATTGCAAGGAACGGTAATATTCATGGAATCCCCGAACGGTCGAACGTTGCAGGCTAGGCAAATACCGGGAATTGAGCCATAAATCATAATATAAATACATACCTCAAGTGGTAAATATTTGTCGTTATATCAGGGGTTATTGACGCTAAAACCGAGTTTTTCCCTGTACGTTTGAATAGTAAAGTACGTTTAAAATTTGACGCTAAAAAAGGAGTGTCGTTACAGCCAAAGTTGTTATAACCGGGTTCTACTGTATGTTTTGCCACTTTAATTTTTAAGATCTGCCACGAATGTTCAGTGGGAGACAAGTCAGTAGACTGTTGTGATTTATATACATATATTAGACGCAATATTTATTTAAAATTCAAGTGACCTGAAGCGGTAGGCAAGCGACTTTATTAAACAGATTGCTATTGGTATACTAATGCCCGTAGATTTGGGAAAGGTACTTGACCAACCGAGTATCAGTCTTGTAGACCGTGCTATTATAGTTCAAAGGGGAAGCTATGTACAGATCATCTGAAACGCACGTACTTTAATAAAAGAAGTAACTTCGTGAGGAGGCATTAACAATAATAATAATAATAATGACTCCTTGCTATATTTAATTAAAAGGAAATTAAATCGATAATTAGGAAAAGTAAGTAACATTTTAATTGATTATTAAATTTCATTCGTCCAAGAAATTCTAAGGAAAATAATTTATCTTCTGGAAAGTATATCATTGTTATAGAAGGATTTTGTCAAGTAAACCGCTGAAACTAAGTAATACTTGAAATTAATTCTGGGGTCTAAGAATTGACTATCATAGCTGATACATTATATTGCTTTTCAAAGTTTTTCTGCAACCGCATCTATATTGGTATTGGAAGAAGATCTTTCAAAGGAACCATTAGCTTCATCTCTAAAAGCATGTCATAATTTCAAATATAAAAATAAAATTAGGGCAGAAATCGGAAGATGAACTTATCTAGAAGTTATTCCAGTAAAATTAAGAAAGATTAAAAGGAACTACAACCAGAAAAAAAAGAAATAAATATGCTTGAGCGGACAATGGGTAAGTGCATCGGAAATTGAATTGAATTTTTTAATTTTCCAGGTATTTTAGCAAAACTTTTTTTTTATTTCAAAGATAATTACTTATGTAACTCAGTATGCAGACTTAGAATAGATAGGCCTTAAAATACAGGCTTGCCATTGGCTAATGGGCGAAGCATATTAACACAGGAGAAATTGATGTAATTTCTTCATATGAAATTTGTGTCAGTTGTCAAATTTACTTACGATAGTCGTTGTTTCCTGCAGTTTTTCATTGTATTTTTTATCTATAAACAAGTTGTGACAAAAATAGATCTTTTCAGAGCTCCTTTATCTCGTAATTTAATATTCAGCTTTGGTTCGGTATGGCTGAAGAAACAGTAGAACATGCAGCAGTAGGCAGAGGCTTAGTTGAAGAATTTATTATAACTGCAGATGTACACTACCGCTCAAAAGTGTTTAGGCACTCTCACTGACAACAAAAATGTATAAAAACTCAGCAAAAATGTTAATAATATTTATTTTTTATGTACAGATGCACGTACATGAATAAAAATATATTAAATAAATGTGAAAATTAAAACGTTTAATTTAAATTTTGCTTTCATCTATGTGGCCTCCTCTTGATTTAATAATCGCAGCACACGATCAAGGCATTCTCGCAATAAGTTTTGCCAGAGTTTCTTGTGTTATTGAGGTCCAACTCGATTGCAATTTGTGCCACACGTCAGTAGCTGATGTCGGAGCCGATTTCCGTACTTCCCGATCTAGTTCTTCCCATAGTAACTCGATTGGATTCAAGTCGGGGCTCTAGGGAGGCCATTCCATAATTTTGAGAGTTCCTTCCTCTTCTAAATGGCGTAAATAGTCTTTACATAATTTAGAGGAATGTGTTGGGTCATTATCTTGCTGGAAGATAAAATTTTGACCCAAAAGTCGAATTCCGGAAGGTATCGCGTGGTTCTCCAAAATTTCGCGGTAGCCTTCTTTTTCTAATATACCGTCAATTTTCACAATGTCCCCTATACTAGTGCCAGCAAAGCAGCCCCAGATGATAATAGAACCTCCACCATGCTTCACGGTAGCAGCAATACACTCTTCTCTGGCACGTTCACCCACAGATCTTCTTACGAATATGCCACTTCGGGTTCCGAACAGCTCAAATTTGGACTCATCCGTCCATAGCACGTTGTTTCACTTTTCTATGGTCCAGTGTTAGTGTTCACGAGCCCATTTAAGTCGCTTTTGCTTGTTTTGTTTGCGTGGTAATGGCTTTTTCATCGCAATACGTCCATGGAGCCCGGCTTTCTGTAGGCGACGTTTGACTGTAGAAACACTGACTAGTTTTTGGCGACCAATATTTAATTCTTCGGTGATTTCCGGGGCTGTTTTGCGTCTATTTAACTTGCTGGTAACCACTATTCTGCGTTCATCTGTAGATGTTGTCGCTTTTGGCCTCCAACTCCGTCTTTTAAGAAAACTGCCAGTTTCCCGATATTTTTTTACGTTATAGTCAACCGTGGCGTGGTGTAGTTTCATTTTTCTGGCAATTTTTCGATTACTTATGCCACTTCTATGGTAAGCTATTATAAGCGCATGTGTTTCCATACTAATTTCTCTTCGCGGAGGCATTTTAAAAAATTGTCACACGATATTTCGCTCACGACGTGAATAGAGTAAATACCACACTGCAACTGATCATAGGTTACAGATTTCACTATAACCTTCTAGGAAGGTGATTTAAACATTATTGCCTACAATCTAACAGATGACTAAATTTACCCAGTAAATTCAGAGGGATTGTTATTGTAATTGTACCGCAATAAACAGTTTATGGTAATCCGACCAAGTGCAGGTAAATGATAGTAAACCTTATGCGATATAATGGGTGTTTATCTTACTGAACTACATTTTGAACACGTATTTCATTTTATTATAATGTTTTTTTGGTAAACATAATACTATATGAATAATCCATGAGAACAGGGGTGCCTAAACACTTTTGAGCGGTAGTGTAAATTCATCGACAGATACATCAGATTTTGATTTTGCCTAATAAATTAATGAAATGTGTATAACACTTAGTATACTCTGATTGCTCATATAATCTTCATGCATTCCATACATTGGGTAAGGTTAAGGTATTTTATACAACGTAGTACTTTTAAAAGAACATGTGTACACAAATTAATTGTATCAAACATGTTATCGACGAAGAGAATATGATGTAGTAACTGGATAATATTGTTGAAAATACACTCGAATTTATCATAATAATAATAAATCTCCATCAGACCACCGTCATCAGAATCTGATTCACACATCCGTTAATATCGTTTGCATAATAAATTGAAATTATTTGTGCACCTTCTTCACTCTACCCTTGAATTTATAAATTCATATGTTTATTTCATTTGTTATTTTATAAATAAAATGCTAACAGTAAATGAATCTTTTTTATTAAATTTATTCCAGATATGAAGAGAAAACTATATAAATTTGTAATATGTGCAGTTAAAAGATCGTTATAATTAATTAGTATATTTGGTATTTTATTGCATTCATTGATATGCATGCAATTATTTATTGATTGAATATGTACATTGGTTTTACTGCAATCGGGGTACAATAGATAAGTGTATTTGCAGTGCTGTTTTCTTTGACACCGAGCATCTCATCTAATTTCATCATTGATAATAACCACCAATGCACCTACGCCAATCTGACTTTATATTCAACTCGGCATGTTCTGAAAGTAAATCTATAGTATATATTAACACAGTACATTGATTTTTGTTTTATATTTATCAATATTCGAAAGTGTTATAAATACGATTGTAAATATAATGGCCTGCTTTGTATTTTTGCTGTTGAATCGTAAATGTTACCTTTTTAAAAATAAATGTAATATGACGATGAACAGTTTGGAGCAGTGAAAAGGGGTAGGTATTTTGAGGAAATCAATTAGCAATGTTATGCTAATCGTTTAATACAGAAGTCATGCACCAAAAGATACAATAAATCGAGTACAAATGAGATAGTTTCAACACTTCTCATTCGTTAAAAATTTTCAGTTTTGACTTGGTTCTGGAGGGTAGAATAAGAACAGCACAGTGGTTGGAATAGCACAATACCAGCTCCAGGACTGTTCTTCGTCAAACGTAAATTGGTTGGAAATTGCTTTGTTCTTGACTTGAATGCTTTTAATAATGATAATAATAATAATAGTAACGATAATGAAGATAATTATGATGATAATAATACAGCTGGGGGGTCGTACCGGCGGCGTTCTTGTGCATGTGCATGGGAGCGTGGCTGGTGCGGTCCCCGCGTGAGGACCTCAGGAAGTGGGCTGACTAACGTAGGCCCCCTTCTTGGGCTAGGTGTTGGGGTGGAGGTAAAACAAAATAATAATATACGTGTATTAGGATATTACACTTGTAATAAAAATTAAATTAAGATCTTTAGCTATTACTACAATAGAATAACAAGTATATATACAGATATGTACATGCACACATATAGATACAAAAATAATAATAAATAAAAGAAAGATCAATGGATGTAAGTATCACATGCTGCAAATTTATATAAAGATATCATCAAAATATTTTTTAGAGATCCTACACATAGCAAAAAGTGGTGCCTGCACTAGCAAATTTATGCGAGCTCTAGAAATTAGAAAACTCGTAACATATCTAACACATGGGCTGAAAAGTCCCGGGCCTAACAAAAAAAATACGGTTTTTTTGGTTCAAAATTAGCTTTATTCATCAACGTAATCTCCATCAAGAGCAACGCAATCATTCCAGCGCCGCTCTAACATTTCAATACCACTTTTGTAGAACGATTTATCTTTTGCCTCAAAATAGGCCCCAGTTTCAGCGATAACCTCTTCATTAGTGCGAAATTTCTTACCGGCGAGCATTTTTTTGAGGTCTGTGAACAGCCAGTAGTCGCTGGGAGCCAAATCTGACGAATACGGTGGATGTGGGAGCAATTCGAAGTTCAATTCATGTAGTTTTGCCATTGTTTTGATTGACTTGTGACACGGTGCGTTGTCTTGATGAAACAAAGTCTTTTTCTTTGCTATATGCGGTCGTTTCTTTGCAATTTTGGCCTTAAAGCGCTTCAATAACGCAATATAATATTCACTGTTGATGGTATTTCCTTTCTCAAGATAATCGATGAATATTACACCACGCACAACCCAAAATACCGGGGCCATAACCTTTCCAGCCGATTGTTGTGCTATCGGGCGCTTTGGACGAGGTTCACCAGTTGCTGTCCACTCAGATGACGAAAGATACAATAAATCAAGTACAAATGAGATAGTTTCAACACTTCTCATTCGTTAAAAATTTTCAGTTTTGACTTGGTTCTGGAGGGTAGAATAAGAACAGCACAGTGGTTGGAATAGCACAATACCAGCTCCAGGACTGTTCTTCATCAAACGTAAATTGGTTGGAAATTGCTTTGTTCTTGGCTTGAATGTTTTTAATAATGATAATAATAATAGTAACGATAATGAAGATAATTATGATGATAATAATACAGCTGGGGGGTCGTACCGGCGGCGTTCTTGTGCATGTGCATGGGAGCGTGGCTGGTGCGGTCCCCGCGTGAGGACCTCAGGAAGTGGGCTGACTAACGTAGGCCCCCTTCTTGGGCTAGGTGTTGGGGTGGAGGTAAAACAAAATAATAATATTAGTGTATTAGGATATGACACTTGTAATAAAAATTAAATTAAGATCTTTAGCTATTACTACAATAGAATAACAAGTATATATACAGATATGTACATGCACGCATATGGATACAAAAATAATAATAAATAAAAGAAAAATCAGTGGACGTAAGTATCACATGCTGCAAATTTATATAAAGATATCAAAATATTTTTTAGAGCTCCTACACATAGCAAAAAGTGGTGCACTAGCAATTTTATGCGAGCTCTAGAAATTAGAAAACTCGTAACATATCTAACACATGGGCTGAAAAGTCCCGGGCCTAACAAAGAAAACACGTTTTTTTTTGGTTCAAAATTAGCTTTATTCATCAACGTAATCACCATCAAGAGCAACGCAATCATTCCAGCGCCGCTCTAACATTTCAATACCACTTTTGTACAAGGATTTATCTTTTGCCTCAAAATAAGCCTCAGTTTCAGCGATAACCTCTTCATTCGTGCGAAATTTCTTACCGGCGAGCATTTTTTTGAGGTCTGCGAACAGCCAGTAGTCGCTGGGAGCCAAATCTGACGAATACGGTGGATGTGGGAGCAATTCGAAGTTCAATTCATGTAGTTTTGCCATTGTTTTGATTGACTTGTGACACGGTGCGTTGTCTTGATGAAAGAATTTTTTTTTCTTTGCCATATGCAGTCGTTTCTTTGCAATTTCGGCCTTCAAACGCTCCAATAACGCTATATAATATTCACTGTTGATGGTATTTCCTTTCTTAAGATAATCGATGAATATTACACCACGCACATCCCAAAATACCGGGGCCATAACCTTTCCAGCCGATTGTTGTGCTTTCGGGCGCTTTGGACGAGGTTCACCAGTTGCTGTCCAGTCAGATGACGAAAGATACAATAAATCGAGTACAAATGAGATAGTATCAACACTTCTCATTCGTTAAAAATTTTCAGTTTTGACTTGGTTCTGGAGGGTAGAATAAGAACAGCACAGTGGTTGGAATAGCACGATACCAGCTCCAGGACTGTTCTTCATCAAACGTAAATTGGTTGGAAATTGCTTTGTTCTTAACTTGAATGCTTTTAATAATGATAATAATAATAATAATAGTAACGATAATGAAGATAATTATGATGATAATAATAAAGCTGGGGGGTCGTACCGGCGGCGTTCTTGTGCATGTGCATGGAAGCGTGGCTGGTGCGGTCCCCGCGTGAGGACCTCAGGAAGTGGGTTGACTAACGTAGGCCCCCTTCTTGGGCTAGGTGTTGGGGTGGAGGTAAAACAAAATAATAATATACGTGTATTAGGATATTACACTTGTAATAAAGTTAAATTAAGATCTTTAGCTATTACTACAATAGAATAACAAGTATATATACAGATATGTACATGCACACATATAGATACAAAAATAATAATAAATAAAAGAAAGATCAATGGACGTAAGTATCACATGCTGCAAATTTATATAAAGATATCATCAAAATATTTTTTAGAGCTCTTACACATAGCAAAAAGTGGTGCCTGCACTAGCAAATTTATGCGAGCTCTACAAATTAGAAAACTCGTAACATATCTAACACATGGGCTGAAAAGTCCCGAGCCTAACAAAGAAAATACGGTTTTTTTGGTTCAAAATTAGCTTTATTCATCATCGTAATCTCCATCAAGAGCAACGCAATCATTCCAGCGCCGCTCTAACATTTCAATACCACTTTTGTAGAACGATTTATCTTTTCCCTCAAAATAGGCCCCAGTTTCAGCGATAACCTCTTCATTCGTACGAAATTTCTTACCGGCGAGCATTTTTTTGAGGTCTGCGAACAGCCAGTAGTCGCTGGGAGCCAAATCTGACGAATACGGTGGATGTGGGAGCAATTCGAAGTTCAATTCATGTAGTTTTGCCATTGTTTTGATTGACTTGTGACACGGTGCGTTGTCTTGATGAAACCAATTTTTTTTTCTTTGCCATATGCGGTCGTTTCTTTGCAATTTCGTCCTTCAAACGCTCCAATAACGCTATATAATATTTACTGTTGACGGTATTTCCTTTCTCAAGATAGTCGATGAATATTACACCACGCATATCCCAAAATACCGAGGCCATAACCTTTCCAGCCGATTGTTGTGCTTTCGGGCGCTTTGGACGAGGTTCATCAGTTGCTGCCCACTCAGATGATGATCATTTTGATTCCGGAGTGAAGTGATGGATCCATGTTTCATCCATTGTCACATATCGACGCAAAAATTCCGGTTTGCTACGTTTAAACATGGCCAAACACTGTTCAGAATCATCAACACGTTCTTGTTTTTGGTCAACGGTGAGCAAACGCGGCACCCAGTTTGAACAGAGCTTTCTCATAGTCAAATGCTCATGCAATATAAAGCCAATACGTTCTTTTGATATCTTTACAATGTCAGCTAACTCACGCAACTTCACTTTTCGATCATTCAAAACGATTTTGTGGATTTTTTTGATGTTTTCTAGTGTTGCCGCCTCATTTGGACGTCCACAGCGTTCTGCATCATCGGTGTCTCTACGACCACGTTTGAAGTCAGCAAACTAATGTTTTATTGTTGTTTCTGATTTAGCGGAGTCCCCATAACACTTTTCAAGCCATTGCTTCGCTTGAACGGTATTTTTTACGAAATTGTTTTTGATCCATTGTTTTGAAAATAACAAAAGTAGCGTGACTCTTAGCACAATAACTCAGAAACTAATGAATAGAATATCATGAAATTTTAACAGCTGTCTTTTGAACGATAGTACTAACTGAGAGAAAGGTGACTGCAATAAAACTAGCGTCATCTATGTGTTAGGCCCGGGACTTTTCAGCCCATGTGTTATATGCAAGACGTACAGTCCCTGTGGAATTTATTAGGGCAACTTGTTAAAATAACCGATTTTGTTAAAATATATAATGAAAAACGTATTGTTTTTATTATCACCATATTCATCACGTTGTTCAGATAGAACATATTGTAGACTCAGTCTATAAACACCTTTTCATAGTCTATGCGATACTTTTTTTGGCGGAGTGTATTTTGATTGGATATTTTCTAACGCTTAATGCAATGGCTGTGGTGATCTGTATCGGTTTGATTTTGAGTAATAAGTTAAGAATAAAAGGAGACTTCTATTAAAAAAACATTTATTAATTGAGATAGTTTACAATTATTCATACCAATAAGTAAAAAATTGGCCTGGCTATAGCATTGTCGCCAGAATTTCTGCTAACCTGGTATGTGAAAGTAAAAAAGAGGAGGATCGAGAGAAACATGGGAAGGCAGAAAGGAGAATACGAGTAAAAACATGACAAGACGAAAGACTAATAGCAAAAAGTAAGAACTAATGGTGTATACTTGCTGTGGCTTTTACTTCTAGTCGTATAAATAATAAATAGATAAATATCCATCGAAAAACTGACTGCAAAAAACCAAACACTACATGTTAAATAAATTCAGAATACAAATAGTTAAACTTTCGTACATTTTCCTCATTTACCCGATGTTGGATGCCGTGTTTTTCCGGAAACTTTATTCTTAGAGAAGACACATACACCCAACGATAAGTAGTTGAGATATTCCGCTCAGGTGGATATTGAAATTTCCTTAGAGTTTGGAAAGTTTACATGTAAGTACAGTGTATTGTAAGAATTCGGTGAACACTTATTCATTTAAGGGATTATGTGGCAACATTGTTTGAAGGTAAACACTTATCATAATATTTCATGCAAGAGGTTACTAAAAGGGCAATGAAATTCCGTAAATACTCCGAGTTTTATTAAAGTACGCTCGTAATTTAACATGATATGAAACCGCTGTTAATTTTTCTTTATTATTAAATAACTTTAAGCTTGTATATCATCTAAAATTTCCTTATATTAAAAAACTTTCAAGCAAGTAAGTAGGTGCACCTCCACGTCTACGGCTCATCTCATCATTGCGCGATTATGTATTTTCCATGATATTTGGAACGGCATTTACATGAACTGATGTATTTATTGTCTCTACGATATTACCCCTGTTGCTAAAATGTCATTCATTTGCATCAAAATATGCGCATTTGGTGAATAGCGGCGCAAATTTATTACATTATCGGATTGTGAATGAAGGGATTGAATTTAACAAAGAACGTTGTTGTTCTAGGTGATTTATGTCCTGTAAATAATTAGCTATTAAGGTTACAGCTTAAAGACCGAAATTTGTAGCGAAGATAATAAATTTAATGCAATTTCTATGGCGTAGAACAATACACATCCAACAAGTTAGGTATACACAGTCGGCTTGTAGAGGTTTTACCTCGGGATGTCATAAAACTTGAGTAAATTTGCGTCAAGAGGTTAAATACATACCCACAGGGTTAACTCAAAAGATTTTTGTAATTGACTTTTACCTTAAAAAGAACGCGTTGGTAGTTTTATTTAATATCGAAATTTTTGAGTAATTCATATTCTAAGTCGTAATTACATTTCAGTTAATTAACATAGTTCTAGTTCTAATAAATCTACAGATACAGCAATTTTTAAACTTCTCAAAAATATTTATTAATTTAGATAGTAGTGAATATTGCCTTGGCATGCACAATGACTTATCAAAGGGTTTCGATTTAGTTAATCGCAGTATTCTCTTTTATAAGCACGAAAGATATGGTGTTAAAGGCGTTTCGTTAAATTGGTTTCGATCTTACATTAACTACAGGAAACAAAGTGTTAGCATTCGGAATCTAATTTTGTAGATATGAATATTGGTATACCTCAAGGATCTGTTCTAGCTCCTACATTATGTTTATTATTCATCAACGACTTACCAGCAGCTTGAAGTGGTATTGTATGCTGATGATATTACTATTTTAATATATTCAAAAAGTTTATCCGATGTGCTACGTAAAATTGAAATTATTTATAATGAACTTGTTGCATGGATGGAAAGTAATCACTTAATTGTAAACAAAAAAAAAACGCAATTACTTAATTTTCACAACAAAGTGTCATCGTCATTTAAGGAATTCAAATTAATCAAAATGTTTGCGGTATTGTTGCAGAAATTAAAATTTTGGGTTTGGTTTTGAATAATTCCTTAAATTGGTCTTACCGTATTGATTATTTATGTCACACTTTCAATTTATTTAGAAGATTGCTTAAACAGCATTTATGTATTGTAGCTTATAATTTAAATGCCGTTTGGTCTGCATAATATAAAGTTTCTTTTATTATAATTATTGTTTGTCTTTTATTTGACTTATTTCAAGCATGTACATATAAATTGTATTGTATTTGGGGATTTTTCCAAATAGTCCTTTTTAAATAATGTGGCATATTATGGATCTAAGACGGACCAACTTTGAGAAATTCAATTTTTTGGCATCCTTTCTCCTGAGAAAGAATAATTAGTTATTTTCTCATATAACTCCGTAAATTTATAAATATCTTCGTCTATATCCAATAATAAAGTATATCAGTTGATACTACATATAAAATCTGGAAGTTCCGGATACTTACGTTGGAAGTCGGAGGCCAGTCCATCCTAACGGCGAGCCAGTGAGTACGATTTCAAAGGTTAAAGACGTCGAATCTTCTTAAGTTCTTCAAAATTATTTGTATCTTTCGATCTCATATTTCGTTTCGTAAATTAATTAGAATATTTAAAATTTAGCTAGTCAGGGATTGCCTTAGGTTTTCTGTAAAAAACATACTTTTTTGTAAAAAGTGGTATACATATTTTTTTGGTTGTCAATATATTTGTTTTTTCAACTTTACATTTGGTATTTTAATTTAGAAAACATTATCACTTAATTCAAAACAAATAAATCAAAATTTTAAATCAAAAAACCCAGTTACATGCAGGGATCAACCCTGTGTGTAGTAGTTTAAATTAAACACCGCAAACATTAGCAGAAAATGAACTACCAAAGATTTATTCGAGCTAGTATTAACGAATGATTCCGGATATTGCTTACTTTGTACTCCAGACACAAATGGCCGTTATTCAGCAAGTCAACACGCCGAACTTTTGATTCAATTTCACTGTTTGGCGCTGTAATGTTTATTTTCCATGCGCTATTAACGAGATTACCGAAAATTAAACACGGTATAAATGTTGTAAATCTATGCACGTAGCTTATTTCGAGTTCATATTGATTAGTAATAAATCACATCAAACTACAGACGAACTAAACGGAATTAGTATGTGATTGCTTGGTGTAATCTCCTCAGGATTATGGAAAGCGTTAACATGTCAAGATGTCAAATAACAGAAAGCTTCCTTGCGCGCTATTGATATTACATACATATTTGCGAAATTTAGTCGCACAAATGGTAGCAAAATTGATAGCGAAGGTATCTAGAAACATTAAAACGATAGTTTGCTTAAAAAGTTGTGTCAATGTGGAAGTCAATACTAAAAAAAAATGTTAACAACGGTAGAATTAAACTTGTGTGGAGCTTTTAGAGGGTGAAATTTACGAAGTTTTTCAAAAAAGTAGTGACTTAACGTTAGTAAAGTACTAGATGGCACTTTAAAATTTGTCAGTATAGGAACACTTTCAAAAAACAACAAATAAGCCATGTGTATATATACTTTTATAAAATATTTTTGTAATAACAAAAAAAGAACGGCGCACATATGGTAAACATATCGTGACCGTATCCAAAATATCTCAGTCTATAAACGCCTTTTTGTAATCTATGCGATATTTTCTACAAAGAAAACTTAATTCCTGTTACAAATTAAACGCCGGGGATAATACTAGAAGAAAGTGCAATATCATTATTACGCTTTTATGCACCTACTAGTTTGCAAGTTTTAAGGTAATAGAGTAAAGCTTGAGACGGTAGGGTAATCCAGCTATAAAAACAGATGTATATGAACACGATATTCAACCTATTAACACAATGTGTCCGCTAGAGGTCAATCGATATTTCATTAAAACTTACCGCATTAGAAATTACTATTTTACTTCAGCACTCTAGATTTATTTGTATGTTTGCAGATAATATATTTATGTATTCACAAAACTGTGCAAAATATATTCAGAATTGGATGTAGATATGTACAAACAAGGAGTTTGATTACTGCATAAAATATTTTGATTATTATGGAATTTTATTTATACAGTAGAACTCGGTTATAACGTCACTCACGGGACTGCGAATTTTTTGACGCTATAACAAGGTGACGCTATAGGCGGAGTTTTTACAAGTTCCATGATTACATACAAGAATTTATGGGAAACAATATTACGGGTAGTAAACAGATACATATGTGAATTTAATTAATTTAATGTACTTAACCATATAACCTTACACATGTAGGTACATACTAACTTCTTTGTCTACTGAAAGAAATCTGTAATTTTCCGTTTAAGTTAGTTTTTAAAAGAGTTATGGCACTTAGAGCTTCTTTGTTTGTCGATACGTGTTCTTTTTCGTCGCATAAATCTTCTTCCTCTTCGATTTCATTATCGTTTTCGTTATCCCGCTGTTTTATGTCCTCCACGATATCAGAATCTGAACGCATTCCCGACGTAATAAGGCAACTGTCCACGGATGCAAAGTCGTCGAAACAAAACTGGTTTTCGTCAACTCTGATTTTGCTGCCACTTTTTAATAAGTTCACATAACGGAACGTCATCTTCATTTAAGTTGTCATAAACTGGATTATTCCTTAATCTTGAATGACTAAAGCAATTTGCTATAGTCTCAGAGGTTATACTACGCCAAGCTTTCTCTAAAAAGTCCAACGGGTCGAGAAGTGAAACTGCACATGGTGCGTTCTTGTCCATACCCGTAATAATTTTCTGTAAAAACATTTTAAGCTTTTTATTACGCCTTGGTCCATTGGTTGAAGGATGCTAGTGTAATTTGGGGGCAGAAACGCCAAATTAATATTTTTTAAGTGGGCTAATGACGGATATCGACTAAAAGCAAGATTGTTTTACTTTTAACCGCAAGTTCTTTATCCCATTTTCAAAGATTTCTGAAGTCATCCATGCTCTTTTGTTTGCGCAGTAATTTGTTGGGAGTGTTTTTATGGTTCTGAAGCATCGTGGCTTTTTTTACTTTCCTATGACAAGAATTTTACGTTTCTCCGTACCAGTCATATTAGCACACACAAATGCAGTTAACCGTTCTTTGGCTAGGGAAGAAGTTTATAAAAAATTCCCATTTTGTCGCCATTGTAAATTTCATTGTCTTCATAATCTTGTCTTAATGTAGGCCACAGTTCATTTAGCCACATCTCTGCTTCTGTAATATTAACACTTTTTGCTTCACCGTTCACTTTTCCGAATGTTATTGAATGTCTCCGTTTGAAACGCTCCAGCTACCCATTGCTGCACTTAAAATTTGTGTCTCCAAATAAACTTCCAAATTCTTCGTCCTTTTGTATAAGTAGTGGTCCATTAACGGGTAAATTTGCACTTCTACATTGCTTAAACCACGTAATAAGCGCTTCGTCGATTTCAACCTTTTCGCACGATCGAATTTTTTTTTACTTTTCTTTCCTTTCCACAAAGGATGTTGTTCTTATTTTTCACAATTGTACAAATCGTAGAATTAATTAACCCAAATTCGCGACACACGTCCGCTTTCTTCCTTCCACTTTCGACTGCTTTGATTATCGCGACTTCGTCGTTCACGCTTAAACTTTTTCGCTTTAAACCTGACATTTTCGATAAAGAAATCTCGATGTTTCTCTCATACGATTCGAATGCCGACTGAGGAAATTTCTTACGAACTTTGCCTGGGGCATTGCAAGAAACGGTAATATTTTTGAATCCCCGAATGGTCGAACGTTGCAGGCTAGGCAAATTGCAAGAAATCTTAATTCAACGAACGGTAATATTCCTGGAATCCCCGAACGGTCGGTTGCAGGCTAGGCATATACCGGGAATTGAGCCATAAATGGTAATATAAATACATACCTCAAGTGGTAAATATTTGTCGTTATATCAGGGGTTATTGACGCTAAAACCGGCTTTTTCCCTGTAAGTTTGAATAGTAAAGTATGGGACCGCTTAAAATTTGACGCTAAAAAAGGAGTGTCGTTACAGCCGAAGTTATTATAACCGGGTTCTACTGTATTTGCTATTTAGACATTAAAATTGTGTATCGTAACTTTACTATTTACTCATTGTCAAAGTTGTAGAAACATTAAGACCGCTTTCAAGAAGAAGTTTTTCCGCGAAATATAAATTATATCGTGAACGAACAAATAGTATTATGGAAGAACTTCCAAAATCTATTCTTGATTGTGAGAATTTCCAGCTACCCTCGAAGAAAAACATTTAGTCAATGGTTCCTAAGCAAGTTTGAAGACGATTCGCTTGATCTTTTTAATCATATTTTCGTAGCTTCTATAAATATATTTGGGCAAACTGTTTGAAAAAAAGAACTCTTTAATTTTGTTGGATCTTGTAGTGAACCTGGTGAAGTACCTAATTACGCGTGTAATGATTCGTTTATCTGATGTTTCTTTTGATCTTCTTTTACATTTTTTCGTAGTCGTTCTGCTTTTATTTATCAATTTATTAAAGTAACCCCCCTTCTCCTTTCTAATCACTGAAGTAACGTTGTATCTGCTCTGTTTATATTTGTTCCATGTTCCTTACTTTCAATTACTGCTCTTTCAGAGCAGATTTATGCTATTTCCAATTGAATTTATTAGCGAGTTTGATAGTTCATTTATGTGAAATTAAAATCAGAATGGGCGGCGTACTTATATCACTGATGACATTATCGATTTTTAGGAATTGGCTTAGATCATTTAACAAGTATGGACGTAATTGTGATTGTTCAACAAAATGCGTGTGATTATTAGGCACATTTTTAGTTGTGTGTAGTAAGCCATAATAAATACTTGTTCTGAACGTCTCTTTGAAATGTTAGCATTTTGTTATTTCTTTTCCATAAACGGTAATTAAATCAAATTTAACGTCCATGACTGAACGCCTCAGTGGGAATAAAAAGGAAAACAAAGGTGAAAAACATGCATGAATAAATACACATGTTTGTACCTAATTTGATAGAATGGGATTCTGGCAATTGTGCCTAATGTTACTGCAAAAAAAACTAACAAGACACGTAAATTTAATTGGACCTTTGTACTTTACTGTATTCATTGTTTCTTTACATGTTGTTACAAAAAAAGTAATATTTCTGCTTGGCTTGCTTTTTGATGACAAACAATTTGTAAGCCAAAACCCAGTCCTCATATGTACATACAGAAAAAGAGCTATCTAACAAATTTACTTTGAAAAACTGCACGGTTGAAGATTTTTTTATGAAAGAACTTCAGTGATGTGAAAATTGTAAAAGCTTACACGTGTGGAAATTTTTGCCAATCTATCAAGTTACAATAGTGTTACTGATATATTGGGAACCTATCTGCAGAAAGGAATTATTACCGAGCTTTGTTATATTAATTTATACGATTTCGATGTCGTTCATTTTTTGCTTATATTTATGTTAGTTAAAAGTTATCGAAATATAAGTATCACGGTTTGTATGCCAAGTAATTTCATCTTAACACATGGGCTGAAAAGTCCCGGGCCTAACACATAGATGACGCTAGTTTTATTGCAGTCACCTTTCTCTCAGATAGTACTAACCTTCAAAAGACAGCTGCTAAAATTTCATGATATTCTATTCATTAGTTTGTGAGTTATTGTGCTAAGAGTCACGCTATTTTTGTTATTTTCAAAATAATGGATCAAAAACAATTTCGTGTTTTAATTTTACACTGCTTCTTGATGGCAAAAAAATACCGTTCAAGCGAAGCAATGGCTTGAAAAGTGTTATGGGGACTCCGCTCCATCAGAAACAACAATAAAACGTTGGTTTGCTGACTTCAAACGTGGTCGTAGAGACAGCGATGATGCAGAACGCAGTGGACGTCCAAATGAGGCGGTAACACCAGAAAACATCAAAAAAATCCACAAAATCGTTTTGAATGATCGAAAAGTGAAGTTGCGTGAGTTAGCTGACATCGTAAAGATATCAAAAGAACGTATTGGCTTTATATTGCATGAGCATTTGACTATGAGAAAGCTCTGCTCAAAGTGGGTGCCGCGTTTGCTCACTGTTGACCAAAAACAAGAACGTGTTGATGATTATAAGCAGTGTCTGGCCATGTTTAAACGTAACAAACCGGAATTTTTGCGTCGATATGTGACAATGGATGAAACATGGATCCATCACTTCACTCCGGAATCCAAACGATCGTCATCTGAGTGGACAGCAACTGGTGAACCTCGTCCAAAGCGCCCGAAAGCACAACAATCGGGTGGAAAGGTTATGGCGTCGGTATTTTGGGATGTGCGTGGTGTAATATTCATCGACTATCTTGACAAAGGAAATACCATCAACAGTGCATATTATATAGCGTTATTGGAGCGTTTGAGGGCCGAAATTGCAAAGAAACGACCGCATATGGCAAAGAAAAAAATTTTGTTTCATCAAGACAACGCACCGTGTCACAAGTCAATCAAAACAATGGCAAAACTACATGAATTGAACTTCGAATTGCTCTCACATCCACCGTATTCGCCAGATTTGGCTCCCAGCGACTACTGGCTGTTCGCAGAAATTTCGCACGAATGAAGAGGTTATCGCTGAAACTGAGGCCTATTTTGAGGCAAAAGATGCATCGTTCTACAAAAGTGGTATTGAAATGTTAGAGCGGCGCTGGAATGATTGCGTTGCTCTTGATGGAGATTACGTTGATGTATAAAGCTAATTTTGAACCAAAAAAAATCGTGTTTTCTTTGTTAGGCCGGGGACTTTTCAGCCCATGTGTTAGAATCTTTTAGAACGTAATTTTCAATAAGGTAAATTCATATTTGCATGTACATATAAGTAAGACGGTTTGTATGCCACATAATTTCATCCTAAAATCTTTAGAACGTAATTTTCAATAATGTAAATTCATATTTGCATGTGTTAATTTATTGGATGTTATTTGAGCGGTCACTAATGCATTTATAGCAGTATTTTAAGCGTTTATTAGTTTTTATTGTCATAATTTTAAAATTCTGTCAATCAAAACATTCATGATACACAGCTAGTTTGTCAAGTATTTCGTATACCCATCTCGAAACAATCCTTTGAAGGTTAATCTAAATCTAAAATATGTATGTTCCTACATACATTAGGTAGGCGCAATATTTATTATTTAAAATGCAGGTAAACGGAAGCTGAAAGCAGGCGACCTTATTAAACAGATTCCTGTTGGCATACTAATACCCCTAGAAAGGTACATGAGAGTAAGGGCTAACCGAAGGATCGAAACGAATACCAGCCTTGGAGAGCGTGTTACTATATTTCAAAGAGAAACCTGTGCAATAAACCTATGAACAGGACCGCCAACATTACGCAGGTACAATGACAGAACAAGTACATTAGTGAGGATATACTAACAGTAACGATAATAGCGGCTTTTGTTCTATTTAATTCAAAGAAAATTAAATTAATAATTACGATAAATCAGTAATATTTTAATTGAAGTAATTATGAAATTTAAAAAATTGTGTACTCTTCTGGTTTATCACGATTTTTCATTTTTTTTGTTATTATGTTTTCGATTAACTCTTATCCTATCTCATTCTAATATTAAATGCATTTTTTTAAATAATACCATCTATTATTCTCTTTTGATTTTTCATTTTCTGTTGGATATTTCACTATATACATATTTGTAAGGTAAGTTTTTCTTCTTATCTCCTTGTTTATCATTTAGTAGAGTATACAACATTTTACTGGGTATCCGAACTAATATGGACGGTAGTGTATATAACATTTTAGTAATTGCTTCACCATTTTTTATATTAAGCACTGTTAAGAATCAAATGTTGTATTTCTACAAGGTATACTTGTTGAAAAGGAAAAAGGTTCTAGCACTATAATTTACTAATACTAGCTCCAAACCGAAAGTTATACATTTGTATTTTATTCTCACCAGACCGTAAGCTTATGAATATACCCTATGATTGGGAGACAGTCGTTCGCAATACATCAACCCTTTACCGCTTGATCTTAATAGAATTAACAACCAATTCGTGAAAATTTAAGGTCTTCGCTGACATCTGCCCTACAATGTGACTATAACTTACGTCTTACGCCCCTACAGCACATCCTTCCCATCGTCCTTGTTAATATTAATATCTACGTACACATATTCACATACTCTTGTGTGCCTATATAACTGTTCAAACATGGATGCTGATTATAATTTCAATAGAAGATTGCCTGCGATTTATATGATAAAATAATGGAATTCTAAGACGTATACCGTTTCAAAGCAATTAATTGTGTTTAGTTCTAGATCAGATACTCTGTTCTTTTCCATCATCAAGATGTCGGGAGCAGGTACCTAGACGAAAATTATATTTTGATAGCGCAAGCAAAGCTATCAAACGTTGTATTTCTCGGAGATTACTTTGTTTCATAATAAATCAATTTGTCTTTGACCTGTTCATAACCTGGGAGATGAAAATGGTAAGATCAACTATCGATTTATATTCTCCATTTCCAACCTGTTTACGCTTGACAGAGAACAGCACTAGCTAGTATTGACAATCTTTTATGAATAAAAACTGCCGAAACTCTCTCATTTGAACTCTTTTGACACTCAGCATCTGTCAATGAAAACTATATTATATTATCATGATTGAATTCTGATTTTGAATGACCTAAATGGTGAAGTAACAGGTTTGCTCTGGAATCTTACGCATAAAAGACAAAAATTAATTTTTGTATGCAGGAATAGTTAGTTTTAGTTTTTCTCTGGAAAATGCCTTACTGAATTTTCTTATTTCAGTTATATTGAAGGAACAATTTTAACAAAATATTTTGAACAGAATTATTTTCATTGATATAATAATTCTATAAGCATCTACATAATTTAGTAATTAAAGGATTAAGCTGATAAATAATGAAACTGGAATATTACTTTTCAAAATTGTGAAATAATTAGATACAGTACAAGTAATACACTATAAACGAAATCGGAATTCTGAGAATTGAGTTTCGGCATGTAGATTGCTTGTTTTTATAAATTGAGCAAATGAGTTTGCTGCTAACTACAAGAAGGCTAGCATCAATACAAACAATAAGAAATTGTTTGAATAGCTCTGGGATATACGCCCAAAAATCGTTGCTTGATATTTCATTTAGGGCAGAACATAAAAGGGTCAATAGAGGTTGTATTTTGCAGCATAATTTGCCTGCGAAAGGCCTCCATTAAAGATGGTAGTAATATGTAGTCCATCGTTTTTTCCATTAGCAGCAGTAGTAGGAGAATAACGAATTATTTCATTCTAACTTCTGTAAAATTGAATATTCCTGTTTTTCCTACATTAAAAAAACAAGCTCACCTATATTACATTAAAACTTGTCCAAACAAGTTTACATCACAATGTTTCGCTCAGATGCTTGCTTGTTTTTACGTATGTTTTCGATGGTATGATGAATTAAACGCATATTTAGTAGAATTTTAATGAAAGGTATATACTCAGAATATAATAAACTTTCTGTATCTCGCTTTATTTTTTTGCTGCCTGTCAATACTTTTTGGCCGAAATACAGCGAAAATGTGAAAAGGCGTCTATATATTTAGAAAAAGGTTCGCATTTAATCCTCTCTTGATGCTGGCAGGATGTAGGGTAAAGCAAATGTTGATAATTGTTTCTGTCCGATGAAAAGAAAAGTTTTATCATGCACGATTGTTTTTTACGTTGTTCTAGTTAAATCCCGGTTAACAGTTTTTAATCTAGCAGGCGTAGTAAAATAATTAACACGGATTTAATGCTCTATTCAAATTGCCGTCTTGAGAATAATGCTAGGTATGCTTTTTCAGCCTTCCTAGTTTTTCTAGAGTTGTAAGTACTACTACTCTCGATCGTTATGGAAATTATACTTGATTTATAATCTTATATTTTGCATAATGATTACTGGGATCATGTATAAACCATTATTGCCCCGAACTTTTAAATTTCTTTACACGCAGCTGCTCTATACTTAAATTATTAAAACGAGGACCTCTTTGCCAAAAGATTCTTAGATAATCGCTTTGAGCAAGTAATATTTCTTTTTAAAGGTACCTCATTTGGACAGTTTTTAGAGAACACAGAGGCACGTAAACAACCGTCATATACCTTTTTCCGAAAATAATTAACAATGTCCTTCATATTATGTAATTTGTATCTGTTGAAATTTTCGGGATATTTACAAAAAATTTAAAATCGTGCAATTTTGGGAGGGGGTTATATCCCGAAATCGAGCGATTCATTCATTAGAAAAATGTGTTGTCTTTATACCAAACTACACTTTCACTCGAAATCTGAAATCTTGGTAAACATTATTAAACATATTGAAGAAAAAACGATAAAAGTACCTTATTTATCTGTTAAAGGATGAGACATAAAGCTTCGGTAGCAATCGTAAATTTTTCAATTTGAAGAAGAGACCACTGTAAAATAAATACGCATACGAGAATAACGAAGTTTTACAATTTTATCCCTGCTCTTTATTTCAGAATTCAAATTACGCCGTAATGCTTATTTAGTTGGGATTTAAACTGCACTTCATTCCACAATAATATCCAATTTAGAAGATACGGTTGAATTTATTTTTATTTTTAATTTAATAGCGGTTCTTTACTGAATTTGAGCGAGGAGTTGAGTCTGATGTTTATGGAAACAATTTAATTCTTTTTGCTATGTAATCTATACAATCATTTGGGCGTAATCTTAAAATTTTATGCTTTTGCTTCAGGTGCTCTTTCAAATTTAAATTGTACACCGATCTCTGTTTAGAGAAGATTTATACTGTAATTTATTTTACGCTAATATCCAGTTGAAAAGATATAATACAGGATTTATATATAATTTAATTTATTGCCTTGCTTATGAATATCTCGTTAAATCTTTTCCTCGAGGTTTTATGTTCCCGCGTAAACAATATTAAATGAAGACCAAGATAATACAGGAGGTTTAGATATGATAAAAACGAATCAAAAACCGAACATTTATCACTCCAGGAAAGGACTACAGAATCAAGGCAAATGTAAAGAGCATCAGCAGCATCGTGGTAGTAAAACAAAAAATAATTTCAACCCCTATACTTAATAATAATAATAATAATAATTTAATATCAACCTTGATCCTGAAGCAATTTAATGATATATTAAACTGTAATGATAGAGTCCTTGATTTGGTTTTGTTTAACGTTCCATGGTTAATTGTTGTATCTAATGATACTGATCCGTTTGTATCCGAGGATGTATTTCATCCTGCATTGAGTATAACCGTTGACATAGTTAATACTAAATCTGCAAAAAACCTTCCATTTAACACAAATCTCAAATATAATTTTAAAAATGCCGATATCCCGTCATTGTATGATAGTATTATGAATGTGGATTGGTCCTTTGTTGAAGCATTTTCTAATGTTGATGATGGTGTTTCTGCATTTTATGATGAAGTTCTCAAAGCAATTTTCCTCCGTGGTTTAATGTGGATATCAAGAGGAATCTGAAATCAAAGAATTACTATTACGCTAAATGAAAAAGAACTGGGTCGCCTGCTTATAGAAGAGAGTTTTCACGATTAAGGTCCTTAATCAAAACACAAGTCAAAATAGCCTACAAAAGGATTGAAAACGATATTGTTAGTAATCCAAAATGGAAATTTATGAATACTAAACGAAACTCCTCCAGAATTCCCGGGTCTATGAAGTATAACAATACAGTTCTTGACCAGCCTTCTGATATTCTCCAGGTTTTTGCCAGTGTGTTTTCAAATGGATATACCACTAACTTCTCCAATAACACTACTATATCCAATTCGGAAATCAACAGCTGTTCTTTTAATATCGGGTACTTTTCGGTGCGGGATGTTTTACATGCTTTGAACAGACTTAAAACAACTTCTGTTTCTGGGCATGATGATATTCCGAGCTTTCTCATGCATGATTGTGTACGGTGTTGTGCGATTCTCTTTGCTTTATTTTCAACTTGGCTATTCGCACTTCTGCCTTTCCATCTTACTGGAAGGTTAGTAGGATAACACCAGTTTAACACATAGGCTGAAAAGTCCCGGGCCTAACACATAGATGACGCTAGTTTTATAGCAGTCACCTTTCTCTCAGTTAGTACTAACCTTCAAAAGACAGCTGTTAAAATTTCATGATATTCTATTCATTAGTTTGTGAGTTATTGTGCTAAGAGTCACGCTACTTTTGTTATTTTCAAAACAATGGATCAAAAACAATTTCGTGTTTTAATTTTACACTGCTTCTTGATGGGAAAAAATACCGTTCAAGCGAAGCAATGGCTTGAAAAGTATTATGGGGACTCCGCTCCATCAGAAACAACAATAAAACGTTGGTTTGTTGACTTCAAACGTGGTCGTAGAGACACCGATGATGCAGAACGCAGTGGACGTCCAAATGAGGCGGTAACACCAGAAAACATCAAAAAAATCCACAAAATCGTTTTGAATGATCGAAAAGTGAAGTTGCGTGAGTTAGCTGACATTGTAAAGATATCAAAAGAACGTATTGGCTTTATATTGCATGAGCATTTGACTATGAGAAAGCTCTGTTCAAAGTGGGTGCCGCGTTTGCTCACTGTTGACCAAAAACAAGAACGTGTTGATGATTCTGAGCAGGGTTTGGCCATGGTTAAACGTAACAAACCGGAATTTTTGCGTCGATATGTGACAATGGATGAAACATGGATCCATCACTTCACTTCGGAATCAAAACGATCGTCATCTGAGTGGACAGCAACTGGTGAACCTCGTCCAAAGCGCCCGAAAGCACAACAATCGGCTGGAAAGGTTATGGCCTCGGTATTTTGGGACGTGCGCGGTGTAATATTCATCGACTATCTTGAGAAAGAAAATACCATCAACAGTGAATATTATATAGCGTTATTGGAGCGTTTGAAGGCCGAAATTGCAAAGAAACGACCGCATATGGTAAAGAAAAAAAATTTGTTTCATCAAGACAACGCACCGTGTCACAAGTCAATCAAAACAATGGCAAAACTACATGAATTGAACTTCGAATTGCTCCCCCATCCACCGTATTCGCCAGATTTGGCTCCCAGCGACTACTGGCTGTTCGCAGACCTCAAAAAAATGCTAGCCGGTAAGAAATTTCGCACGAATGAAGAGGTTATCGCTGAAACTGAGGCATATTTTGAGGCAAAAGATAAATCGTTCTACAAAAGTGGTATTGAAATGTTAGAGCGGCGCTGGAATGATTGCGTTGGTTTTGATGGAGATTACGTTGATGAATAAAGCTAATTTTGGACTAAAAAAATCGTGTTTTCTTTGTTCGGCCCGGGACTTTTCAGCCCATGTGTTACAAGAAGGGCGATAAGGTTGATATTCTTAACTACAGACCAATTAGTATTCTTCTTAATTGTGCTAAAGTTTTTGAGCAACTTCTGTATACTAGATTGTACAACTGTGTTAAGCCATACCTCTCTATTAATCAGCATGGCTTTGTTAGTGGACGGTCAACTGTTACCAATTTAGTTGAACTCACTCAGTATGTCAACGAAGCACTTGACAATCGTCGACAAGTAGATGTTATCTACACGGATTTTACCAAAGCATTCGACACAATTGACCATTACATCCTAATAGGTAAACTATCTGCTATCACTCTAATTCAATCCTACCTTCACAACCGATCATGTCCATTGCAATGGGTTTGTGTCACACACATTCATTGCTTCTAGCGGCGTACCTCAGGGCTCCAATGTGGGACCACTCCTCTTCAATATTTATATCAATGATCCTCTACTACCATTGCATTGTAATGCTCTTGTACACCCTGACGATCTTAAAGTTTATAGCACAATCAGCTCTTCCTCTGATTCTTTAAGGTTACAGAGAAGTGTTGGTGTCATCAATAATTGGTGTTATATAAACAAAATTCAGCTAAACATTAATAAATGTGCAGTACTTACCTTTACTCAGTCATCCAACCCGCAAATATTTCACTATAACTTCTTTAGCGCTTTCATCCCAAGAGTTGACGTTTGTAGGGATCTTGGAGTCTTATTTGATTCCCAACTCTCATTCTCCCCACATTTAGACGCAATGACTTCTGCTGCATCTAGGTCGCTCGGATTCTTGTTCAGATCCTGCAAGAATGTTTATATCACCTGCGCATTCAAGTCTGTCTACTACTCGCTTGTCCGATCGAAACTTGAATACGCTTCTATTGTTTGGTACCCATGTTATCACTATCACCAATTATCAATTGAACGAGTCCAGAAGAGATTTCTTAAATATCTTTCGTATAAATCTGATTGCATTTATCCTCCTCGTGGTACTGATTATATCAATTTATTCTGTAGGCATGATTTAGAGTCGCTGTCGCGGAGACGCACCTAGCGCGAATTTTCTTATTAAATTGATACACCAGCATATTGATTCCCCGTCTTTACTATCCCAGGTGGACTTTAACATACCCCATTACAATCATAGATCTGTTGACTCTTTTTTTATTCCCACGGCACGAACCAACATACTATTAAAAGCACCACTAATACATATGTCTAAAAACGCCAACGTCTTATACAGTGACCCTTTTCTTCATTCGTGAGGATTTTTTTTATATACTCTTATACCATAGGGTAATAGTAATATTTAGTATTTTTGAGACATTAAATACATGTAACTTAGCAATTATTTTTATATACATATATATCCGATTTTTCTTTTTGTATTTTGCTGTCATGCATATTAATTTTCGTGTTTCCTGTAACTGGGTAGTGTACCTGTTGGAAATAAATTACTATTATTATTATTAAAAAAAAATAAATTGTATAAAGACATATACAATAAATTAAAATGTTTAAAAGGACGCAAGTCAACAAGACATATAGAAATTTCGATGTTTTTAGTTACCGTTATTGTAAATATTCTCTGTATAAAATGCAATCATTCTTTTAATGTTATTTTCCTTGCATTTGCGTTTCGTATATATCTAGATGAGTAATAAGAGAAAGAGCCATATTTCGAAAATCTGCATTTTTGCTAGTAAATCTAATATTTAGGTACCACGCGGATGTTAGTTCACATAACGTTTGTTATCCTCGAAAGAAAAAAAATGAATTCATTACCCCAACAAAGGTCACGTTTTCTAACACAGTTGTGCATAAAAATTTAAATGCAAACCGACCATTCTGCTCTTGGAATTGTAGGAAGTGGAAAGATATTCCTATTCGGCGTAGCATCATTTAATCCTTGTCCAAAGATGAAATGTGTTCCCTAGAGAATAGTTGCGGAAAAACACAGTTTTCGTTTCATTGAGCACAACTCGTAGAATTTCCTCCTAATTTTAATATCGCGTAGTAGGGCAAAGGTTCAAAATCTACCAGCTAATAATTTTTTCGACCTTCATGCACGTCGCGTGCATACATTTCGGCGATAAGTACACTGCAGTTTTACATTTTTAAGATCATGTTTATTTAATTCTGATTTTTAGTGCGCCGTTTTTATTTTGAGCTTACGTCGCTTAATACCGCAACGAAACAAGGTTTTGCGGTAATAAATTTAACAACACATCCATACAACACGTACTATTATATAAAATATAGAGAGTGACGCGCTATGTTCTAATTGCAAATATTCTATTTTTTTAGGTGTGGATATATAAAATAAACACTACTCACTACCAACCAGATATTTTGAAGAAATAATTTCATGACTTGCTAGAGGGTAAATTTATATGATCATATAGTATTTTCCTTTTGCAATGGGTATATCTGGTACTACCATTTTATTCTTATTATTAATCAGGCTTTCTAGCCTCTGGGATTCAACAGAATAAATTCTTTGATACGAATAATAAAACCTTTAATAGAAAAACTTTCATGCATATCCAATCGCACTTTTAGAGCATATATGACGTATTGCTTAATTGAAAAAGAACTAATTAGTTCGCTTCATTTTAAACCACTATATTAAAGGAAATGGAGAAAAAAGAATGTAGTCGACATTCTCCAGCAAAAAACTTTGCTGATGTTGAAGCACCGGTTATAAATGAAAATTTAAGTCGAAAAGCGTAGAAATAGTAGAATGCAAATGAAAAGCTAAATAAATGAAAATTTCATTGCGGTGAAGTTTATTCTGGATTCTTCTAATCGAAAAGAAATGAAAATTGTATATTAAATGAAAGTTTTAATTTTTCTTCTCAATTTTATATTGAATATTAATTTTTTTTACTAACCACATTGATGAAAATTTTTTGTTTTAATTCAATGTGATTAATTCCGTAGAAAAAATAAATACACAATTGAAAATTAAAAAATTTTTATGGTTTCTGCTGGCAATAAGTAAAAACACCCACTTCAACGCGAATTTTTTCTAATTCTTATATACAACTTCTAGACGTAGGACTGGATATTTCACCAAGACAATGCAGCTATCCATAATTCCAGTAGTTTCATTAAAAGGAAATTAATTTATAAACATGAATTTTGCGATTTCTTTTCTGCGAATACTTTAATTTTTTTCAATCAGGATTCTCATCTCAACTTATTTTATTATTCATTTATTTAATTTGATGTTAAAATACGTGATTAGGATGCTAAATAAATAACAGCATTAAAGGTCGGTCTGGTGGAAAGTAATCAAATTGCAAACTAGAAGAAAAAAAAACGATATTTGGGTACCAACATGAGTTTCCATCTATAATACCTTACACATGGACCTTAATTTATCAAAATATACGTTTGTTTTTGCTCGTGATGCATGATGTATAAGCTAGACAAAAGAACTACATAAACTACGAAGCCCTAAATTTGTCTCTTTTCATGACCCTTAACTTCCAATATCCCCGTCGCATCATGAATCTCATTATATAGATAAAGTTAACCGCTCATATATCTGCTCGTTTTGCTAATACAATATATTCATTTTCCACACCACCGGGCCTTGAACTTGAACTTAGATACCGAAAATTTGATTTGTCTGCCCGACTAACTAATTTGGAAGGTTGTTGCTGACGACTTTGGACATCGAATTTCATGAAACAAAATACTATTGAGTCTGACAGTATATTAAATACATAACGAATGTATTTTCGTCAAAATTAAAATAGCGAGTTAGAGAAATTCTAAAGATTCCATAATAGCACTATTCTCCAGCCTTCGACATATATACAATTATATATAATTAACAAGTGACTTGTATCTCGTTAGAACTAGACGAGATGATCATATAATCTACGTTTTTCTTGTATTCTTCTTCTGATGTATTTCTTCGATCTTTGTTTCGCTTGTGTTTAGAAGATTCAACACTTTTCGTATTGACACATAGAAAACAAATAGACATTTTGCTTTTTTAATAGACTAAGCTATCGAGTATTGGTTTCTATTTATAAAATACATTTTTATATTTGAGATTCATTGTGTGTATCTCCGTAAGAGTTTTGGTATTTTTTCTTTAATTTGTTGGTAGATTTCTTGCTTGCAGAAGATTGAGTTATTTGTGGTTTACCCCGTGCAGAGAAAGTTAGTTTTGAAGCTGACAAATTCAAGTGCTAGCCTCTTTCCCACTGGACCACTCTGATAAAGTTTTTGAAGAATGGACAATTGTAAAAAAACATGTACAATTTTTATTCGTATCTTTATTGGAAAGACACTATACGCAAACGAATATTTGGATTTTTGGCGAAACAAATCAGAACCTAGTAAAATTTTATATGAAATGAAACAAGTTTAAGATATACGCATGTAATATGTAAAAAATGCTGTTAACGGGGAAGGAGGAGGGGAGGGGGGAAGAACCTGATGCTTTGATGGCAATTGATTTGGGTTCAAATTACATTACAATAAAAGGTAAATATATACATATATATATATAGAAATGCCGATAGATTGATAACTAATTTTCCGGATATCCGTTATCAACTCTGACGTGAAGTGGACGTGGGACTTGATTAGATATTCAGGACATTTGAGTACTACGTTTGCTATAGAACTCCTTTCAATCCTGCACCTTTGGTATGCAAAATAGGTATTCTTTTTGGGCATCAATATTCAAATGGAATTTTTATAGGATCCTCCATATCAAGTTTAAATCGATTTATACCACAAGTGTATTAACGAGGTTAACAATTTTAATCAAACTTTAGAATTAATTAAATTATTATCCATTACCCTTTGAAGTTGAAAAGAATCTCCACTGGTTTTCTATTTCGTAAATAAACAAAATAACAACCGTAAACATTGGTAGCTTTCAGCTTAACACGAATTTAATGCGATGATTTCTTTTTCACGTTTACACCAATCTACAGCTATCGTGTGGGTGATTAATTGTTTATTTGAAGCTTTAGTAGCAGGGGCGAGCCTTTTTTTTTTGACGCGTTTAACAGGAAAGTATTCGTCGGGCTTTCACAATGTATGTATATGAATTTTAAGAACAAAAAATTGTTTTATATGCGGAATACGTAATTCTTTTTACCCCATGGAGAAAAGGAAACGCATATTTTACATTTTATGTAAAATTTATGATATATCGTTTCTAAAGGCTTATGTGGTGAATTTCGTGGTTAAAAGGTCAGTGTGCCTTACTAATTCATATTAATAGCTCGATGTATGGGTATTTAAATCCTTTGACTTTTTTTGCATAATATATATGCTTAAATAAGGCATGTTTTGGTCAAATTACGGCAACATTTTTCAGTTGAAAGAGCGGTGAACAGCAAAAATACAATTTATTTTACGTATGTGGAGAGGAAATGCATTTCAAGGAAATAAAATTGCAACAATAGGACTAGTCCCCGATAACTTGTGATAAATACAATTTTCTTACAGAGGTATTTTTTATAGGCATCTGAAATAAATCAACTTGTCAGCGAGAGGACGTGAAAAGTGTAGTAGGTGTACAATGGACCAATTTGAACGGTTTATTGAGTGAAATCCAATTTGCAAACGTCTAAATGTGTGTAACGACGCAATTCCCGCATCCACAATCGTTAACGTAAGCAATACCAGTAAGTGATGAAAGGGGAAAGAGCTTGAATTTCTTTCGGTGTAGTGGAAAGACGTTTCAAGTGAAAATTGAATTGAAAAATCCACCTGTTTGTTTAATGTATGATCTGAAAATACTATTTGAGACAAAAATAAAAACTAGTGTCTACATTTTTGATCGGTTTTTGTTCCTTGGTTCACGTTGTTTGGTTTTGCTCTAGCTAGATTGGGTCTGCTCGTATTTACTGTTCTGATGGGTGTTTAAGCAGTGTAATCGTTGTCTTTCTGTATTCTGATTTTAAGGTAATCGTATTTTTTCATCGTCGTCAATGACGAAAAACAATTTTATGTTCTTTTGGAAACATTTTAGATTATACTTTGCTGACTTGGGAGTTGTCAGATAAATGCTTCATGGCTATTGAGATGTAAAGAATTTTTGATCATACTATATTTTCGTAACAATATACACTAGGGTGACAGAATAAAATAGACACCTATTAATTAACTATTCTCGTTATATATACAAAATATTTTAAAATTTTTAGACTAATATGTTGTCGATCCACCTTTACTTGCGTGAAGTGCTGCGAGTCGTCGTGGCATAGAATCTATTAAATGATTAATGGTGTCTTCTGGAATATTTAACCACTCTTCTGTAACAGCTGAGACCAGTTCTTCCTTATTGCTGGGTTTTCGGGGTCGTTTCGCCATATTTGTCTGGATTATGTGCCAAGCATTCTCTATCGAATTCATGTCTAGTGATTGGCCTGGCCATGGTAAAATCCGAATCCCCTGTTCCTTTTTCCATGTGGTTGTTGTTCTTGCTTTGTGGCAGGGTGTTCCATCCTCCACAAAAGTAGCGTTCTTCTTTAGATAAAATGGCTTTGTCGAATATCGGTAGTAGTCCTTCTGTTAATATTTGGATATATTTTGCCGCATTTATATTTCCGTCGCAGATTACTAATTGCGATCTTCCACCATACCATATCGCGCCCCACACCATAATGTTCACACTGTCGTATTTCACCGTCTGATGCAAAAATTTGTCGTCCAGTTGCTGTGACGAACATCTCCATACCCACGTACGACCATTATCACTGAATTGGCAGTATCTGCTTTCGTCTGAAAGAATGACAGACCGCCAGAACTCTTCGGGCTTCGTTCGCATTTCGATTGCCCAAGCCATTCGGCGCCGTTTTTGAAACGCCGTAAGGAGAGGTTTTCTTTTGCCACCCTTTTATACATCCCCATACATGGAGGTATCGCAGAATGGTGCGCTGACTTTTCTGTGAAGTTGCCGCAAGCTCAGCTGTACTTTTTCGCGGTTCTCTTAACACTTCGCGCACAAGCACGCTTTTACTTCTTTCAGAAGGTCCGGCATGACCTGGTCTAGACTCCGCTGTTGTTTTTTCCTTGCGTTTAAATTGTGTAATCACACGGTTAACTGTGGACAACGGAATATTTAAAAATTTACTTATTTCACGTTGCGAAGCACCGCGTTCACTCTGGCCAACGATGCGACCCCGGGTGAAGTCGCTAATATCACTCGAACCTTGTAAGCGAGACATAGTTGTAACGATACTAAACTATGACGAATTCCTTCCGATACATCTACCCCTACCCTAATGACAAGAGAAAGTTTTTAATTCGTTCTTAGAATTTAGCTTTTTACATATTTATACCGCTTTATCTGTTGTCTATTTTATTCTGTCACCCTAGTGTAGTAGATATGTCTATAACATTTTACTAGAACCTTTATTATAAACAAACATTCCTGCAAAAATATTTAAAAATTCATATCAAGTTTTCCTATGCCGTTTTTATCAAGCGATTTGAGCCATAAGACTACAATTCTCTTCCCAAATTAACTGATTTTCACCAAGAGAAGAATTTATTTTCAAGTGGAGGAAAAAGTTATCTTTCGCTTTTAGTGCGGCTTCTCCTTACTGTAATATCAACCTTTAACCATCTTAGGACGGGAGAACTGTGATAAAAAATAAACGAAACTGTAGACCTTTTCATCTATTTTATACGCTACCGGAAAGTTAACACCGTAGTACTTGAAAATAAATAATTAAATGTGATGGAAGAGCACATTTTATTTTGGAAAAGGTCTTCCAAAGTTAATAGATTAATATGTCGACAAGCTGAAGGCATTCGTAGTAGTGAAATTATTTAAATGATTCTACCATGGTTGGTCTTATATATACGAGATTCACGCTAGAATGTAAAAGGCCATTACAAGCACAAGTCGAGTTGTTCACGTTGGGGTAGTCTTTCCCCATGTCACTCAAGTTAAGGATCCTTCTTTCCACAGAAATTAATGTTAGTTCGGAAATGTGTGCTGCTGTAATTGTGAAGCTGTTTTATTTGATCCTCTAATTAATGATGTTCGTTGTCTGTAGGAGCCTTCGTTGTGTACAAAAGAAAAAAATGGAACCTTAAAATTAAACTTTAATGGTGACAGTAAAATATGGTACGCCTATTTCACCGGGATACTACCTATAAATGATAACTAATGGGATAAGATTGTAGGTAATGAGTTTTATGAAATTTATATTTCGCATATCGTTAAACATAAAGTTTTTCTAAATATTCCATTTTCATCTTCAAGTAATTCCAAAAAATTAGCGCTATTTTAATGATTTGTCAAGTGGTCCTTGGCCATTTTTCTAGTTGTTTTTTTTGCCTCTCTGTCAAGTTAATGGTAGTAGAGACTCGAAACTTTCATACGAAGCGTTTCTTGATTAAGACAGTAAAGCAAATAGCGTAGGAGTAGTGTTGCTCTACTCCAGCCCCCGAAAACGAGCAATTTAGCAGCTAGGGAAGTTACCGTTATTGTTATGTTACATCAGTCTATAAACCCATCAAGTTTCATTTAAATCTGTGAGATGCACTTGCTTGTGTTCCATTGTAAGTTAAGGTTCTTAGATATATACGAGGGGACGTCTAGAAGTTCGTAGAATGAAAGGGTTTTAAATAAAATAAAACAATAAATCTATTTTTCCTTTTCAATTCATGATTATTTGATCTATGAATTCATTTTTCTAAACCATCATAAAAATATTTTTTATCTTTCGCCTCAAAATTGGCCAAAATTGCCTCCTTTACCCCATTGTCGACGGAAAACTTTCTTCCACGTAAGTTAAATTGGGGAACAAATAAAAATCACTAGGTGCCAGGTCTGGACTATTGATTGAAAGCCATGCTTGTGCAGAGCAGCCATTGCAACTTTGCTCTTGTGAACCGGCGCATTGTCTTGCAAGAGCAACACACCCTTGGTCAATTTTTCTCGACGTTTTTCCTTGATGGCCTCCTTTAATTTTTCTAATATCGCTGCGTAATATTCTCCAGTTATACTCCTACCTTTTCTTTGTAATTAATCAATAACATCCCCTCACAATCCCAAAAAACAGTAGCCATCAACTTTCCAGCCGATTCTGACACTTTGAATTTCTTCGTTGGTGGTGTCCCCTTTTTATGCCATTGCATGGACTTCTGTTTGGACTCAGGCTCAAAGTGATGAACCCATGTTTCATCTCCGGTAACAATCCGCTTCAAAATTTGTGCCGGTTTGTCTCCACACAGCTCCAAAAATTCTTTGGACGCACAGACACGCTGCCGTTTCTGCAGCGGCGTGAGCATTCTCGGTACCCATCTTGCACTGACTTTTATCATACCCAGGTGGTCATATAGGATACGCAAAATGGTGGTATCTGATACTCCAACTAATGCAGATAATTGTTTTTTCTTCAAAAGGGCATGTTGCAGTAGAAATTTTTGCACTTTTTCGACGATGTCTGATGTGGTGGCCTCAACTGGCCGTCCTGAGCGGGGGTCGTCTTCAGTCGACTCCCGACAATGTTTAAAAAGACCATGCCACTTATAAATCATTGATTTACTAGGGCACTGTTCCCCATAAGCGGTTTCCATTTCATTCAATAAAGTTTGAGCGTTCTTTCCTTGCTTTGTAAGGAACTTTATCACATCACGGTGTTCAATTTCCTTATAGTTTCAGTTTTCATCCGGATTGACTTGTTTAGCAGGCAACTATTCGTAAACGACTGACGCTATAGGGCTGCACCTTAACTTATATACTAATGATGAGTCGCCAATCAGAATGACACCTAGCGAGCGCCCCTATTCCCACTCCATCCCCACCATTCCAGGAACTTCTGGACCAGCCCTCGTATATAGTTAAAACAAGACGGGTTTAAAAATTGAACTTAGTTCATATAAAGCTCCAGCTCCTATATTTTCCCAAATAAATCTCGTAAGAGGAGAAATCAATAGTTATTCTTAATCCACTTTTAATTCAATAAAATCTCTACTGTGAGGTAAGATTAGTTGCAATGTCAGGGTAAGGGTAAGGGCAAGAAATCACCATAATCGCCTCGGTAAAAGGAAATTCATTATAAGTTTTAACCTTGGCACACATTTACCGACATATAAAAATGTGAAACACCTTCGTGTGATTTCTCTCTTTATTATTTTTTTTATAAAATAATCGACGGGTAATCTAAGTTAGGCGTATTGATTTTAGGCAAATTAGTTCTGTGGTGGTTGCTTGCTTCTAGGTCGTATTTATTATGATCTTTTGCGAAATGCGAACAAATTATGCACTTACACTTAAAGTTGAAAATTGATCTCGAGAGTGATAGCTTAACGAATGATAAACCTAATGAATGGGACGTTAAAACGATAACCTGAGTGGAATGTTTGCATTTCTGCCATTCAGGTTCGGAAACGATCGGTGCTTTTTAAGTGTAAGGAGTTTTATGGGAGAATTAAACTTTCATTCTGACACAGCCGCCTTCTGTAGGTAACTCAAGCCGTAGATTCCAGTAAATTTTTATGTTCCATCAAGGAAAATAACTGGAATGTAAGTTTAGGCAATCTAAGTAATATTAGATTAAGGACTTTCATCTTCGGAAATCGGTTAGTAACTTCTTTTCAATACCCATTCTTTATCTACATTCACTTTACTTTCGATTTTTGAGGAAATTCACCGATTTACAATTTTTCTTTTTTTTTTTTGTACCGAAAAGGAAAATTGTGTTTATATCAAGGTTGAGGTTATTTAAATGACTTGATTAAAATCAGAATTTGATTCAGATGATTTTTTTAAATAAAATTCATTAAACTTGTGGTAGTTCCCTTTTGATTTTAGAATAAAATTAATTTGAATCTAATCCAGTAGCAAATTTGGAATTCTGTCCTAGTAATTGGTTTACAGTCTGTCCAATTACGGGACCATTTTTTTTTTCATGCGTAGTATTTCTCCTTAACACGCAGCGTAAATCATATTCTCTGTCCACAACTAGATATATTTACGCGACACAATGTCATTATTCTATAAAACAACTGACGCTAACTGAATTTACTTCGTATATAGGAGCTCCACTTATCGACTTATTCTAAGGTTTTGGTGACGTCTATGTTAATGTAATTTCAATACATCAGCTACGTCTACTGAGGAAAACATCAAGTTACCTCCCTGTCAGTATATAAACGATCTTTAAAACAGTGAAATTTTTGGGTGAAATGGCTTTGTGGAAATATTTTCATGGCAAATAGAAATTCCATGCGAAAAATATGAAAGAAGCGATAAAATATTGAGCCGTTTTCTCTCCACCTTAGAAAGGGCAGCAAAAATCCTTAAAGTTGGATCAAGCGAAAGGAACGTTTTTTAAGTGATTTAGCTCAGCTCGTTTTAAGGGCATCGCGGTAGCTGAGATAATGCATTTTTTTAATAAATGCTTGTGGAGTAGCGAATACTTTCTTGCCATTCTAGAATCACATTGTAATTACTAGCTTAAACATCCGACTTTGTCCAGGTGATATCAGCTTACTTTTTCAAAGGAACATAGGTGTTTCTGATTCAACATTAATTAGGGCATTCTACAATTAAATATGTATACTCCGTAAAAAAAGTATCGCATAATTCATTTTTACAACACAAGAATGATTTTATGACTAAAGGAACTTTTAAATACAGTAGAACCCGATTATAACGACTGTCACGAGACAGCGAATTTTTTGGCGCTATAACAAGGTGACGCTATAGGCGGAGTTTTTACAAGTTCCATGTTTACATACAAGAATTGCTGGGAAACAATATTACGGGTGGTAAACAGATGCATATGTGAATTTAATTAATTTAATATACTTAACCATATAACCTTGCATATGTAGGTACATACTAACTTGTTTGTCTAATGAAAGAAATCTATAATTTTCCGTTGCACAGTTTTCGCACGCCAAAACTGTTTTTCCATATCCATTTCTAATTCTCTCACTTTATCAATAATTTGAGGTGACGTTTCTCGCTGTCTATAATAAGTTTTTAAAAGTGTTAGGGCTTCTTCGTTTGTCCGTACGTGTTCTGCTTCGTCGCATGAATCTTCTTCCTCTTCGATTTCATTATCGTTTTCATTATCCCGCTGTTTTATGTCCTCCACGATATCAGAATCTGAACGCATTCCCGACGTAATAAGGCAACTGTCACCGGATGCGAAGTCGTCGAAACAAAACTGGTTTTCGTCACTCTGATTTTGCTGCCACTTATTAATAAGTTCACATAACGGAACGTCATCTTCATTTAAGTTGTCACAAACTGGATTATTCCTTAATCTTGAATGACTAAAGCAGTTTGCTATAGTTTCAGAGGTTATACTACCCCAAGCCTTGTTTAAAAAGTTCAACGCGTCGAGAAGTGAAACTGCACATGGTGCGTAATAATTTTCTGCAGAAGAAATTTTCTGTAGAAACATTTTAAGCTTCTTATTACACCTTGGTCCATTGGTTGAAGGATGCCAGTGCAATTTGGCGGCAGAAACACCAAATTAATATTTTTTAAGTGGGCTAATAATGGACGTGCTGGGCAGTTATCGACTAAAAGCAAGATTGTTTTACCTTTAACCGCAAGTTCTTTATCCCATTTTCGAATTTCATTTTCAAAGATTTCTGAAGTCATCCATGCTCTTTTGTTTGAGCAGTAATTTGTTGCGAGTGTTTTTATGTTTTTGAAGCAGCGTGGCTTTTTTGACTTTCCTATGATAACAATTTTACGTTTCTCCGTACCGGTCATATTAGCATACACAAATGCATTTAACTGTTCTTTGGCTAGTTTACCGCCTACACATATTTCGCCTTTAAACCTCAGAGTCTTATCTGGAAGAAATTTCTTAATTTAGGCCACACTTCATTTAGCCACGTCTCTGCTTCTGTCATATTAACACTTTTCGCTTCACCGCTCACTTTTCCGAACGTTTTAAAGAAATGTTTTCATTTAGGTAAAGACTTTTTTCTATTATACATGCCCCTTCACGCCTTGTGTATGACAGAAATCAAAACTTTGGGTATTAACTTTTAGAAATTAGAAAGTTTACCTCTGTGTAATGAAAATTAAATGAGATTTTAGCATATATATACATAGATATTATAAATTGTGATTATTTTGGAGCAGTTTAATCTTCAAGACAGGTTAGCTAAGGGCAGCCATGCGATTTCGAGGAGAGTAATTATATTCTTTATCGGTCCTCTCGAAAATTTACGTGGTAACTCGTAATTGTGTTAGTATTATAAACGATTTGCTTAAGCTCGTAAGTTGTTTCCGAAGTTACCTAGGCTGTTTTAGATAAATTTTCCGGTTCAGTTAATTTTATAAACGACCGTATTAAGGATAAATGTTAATGCATTTTTAGTGTCGTCTTTCTAGATTTAAAATCATTTTCAGAAGAAAACTAGGGCGCAATTTCTTTGTTAATTAACAATAATAATAAAAATGCCGATACGATCACCCTATTCACTCAGCGTGCATAATTAACGAGTGATGTAACCGTGAAACAGTAATAAATTGCTTTGGTCACCCGCTATCTAGAAGCTTAAAAAATCTACAATAACTTTTACAAATTTGCTGTCGAGAATATAACGACTATAATTAATAAACCGTTTTTCCTTTGGTACAATTCGTAGATTAGAAGGCGTCTGAAAATCGATGTCTTTAACGCTGAAAAATCATGTGTAATGTATCCAAACGTTCTTCTAACATCCACAGCTATCTTCCAAAGGAAAATGTATTTCCTCGGTGACAAGACATTCATCTGGATTCTTTTATAAAAAGGATTACATAGTATGTTGTTATAATGATTAATCATGAATGTGTGAAACTTGTCGTGTTAACGCCGCAAAATATGTGAAATCTATTAAACTGCTCTCATTTAACTCATTTATTGGCTTGAATATACTGTTCCTTATATGACTATTATTTCTACGTGATCGTTAAATCAATGAAGCTTTAATACTCATTGGTAGGTGTTTCGTAGCTTTACCAGGATTTCTTTTCATTTGTGTGATTCAATTTATGTTTCTTTCTTCTTATAACTGCAGTATTAATTCTTCAAGAACACATTTAAGATCAATGGTATTCTAATTTCTATAACTATACTCCACATAATTCATTTTTCTAGTACATGAATGATTGTATGACTAAAGGAATTTTAAATATATTCTAATATACACCACGAAGCAATTGTTATGGTTAGTAAAAAACGCACTACTTCGGGAATTGGATCGTGTCATGATGAGATATATAACACATGGGCTTTTTGGTTCAAAATTAGTTTTATTCATCAACGTAATCTCCATCAAGAGCAACGCAATCATTCCAGCGCCGCTCTAAAATTTCAATACCACTTTTGTAGAACGATTTATCTTTTGCCTCAAAATAGGCCTCAGTTTCAGCGATAACCTCTTCATTCGTGCGAAATTTCTTACCGGCGAGCATTTTTTTAAGGTCTGCGAACAGTCAGTAGTCGCTGGGAGTCAAATCTGGCGAATACGGTGGATGTGGGAGCAATTCGAAGTTCAATTCATTCAGTTTTTCCATTGTTTTGATTGACTTGTGACACGGTGCGTTGTCTTGATAAAACAATTTTTCTTTCTTTGCCATATGCGGTCGTTTCTTTGCAATTTCGGCCTTCGAACGCTTCAATAACGCTATATAATATTCATTGTTGATGGTATTTCCTTTCTCAAGATAGTCGATGAATATTACACCGCGCACATCCCAAAATACCGAGGCCATAACCTTTCCAGCCGATTGTTGTGCTTTCGGGCGCTTTGGACGAGGTTCACCAGTTGCTGCCCACCCAGATGACGATCGTTTTGATTCCGGAGTGAAGTGATGGATCCATGTTTCATCCATTGTCACATATCGACGCAAGAATTCCGGTTTGTTACGTTTAAACATGGCCAAGCACTGCTCAGAATCATCAACACGTTCTTGTTTTTGGTCAACAGTGAGCAAACGCGGCACCCACTTTGAACAGAGCTTTCTCATAGTCAAATGCTCATGCAATATAAAGCCAATACGTTCTTTTGATATCTTTACGATGTCAGCTAACTCACGCAACTTCACTTTTCGATCATTCAAAACGATTTTGTGGATTGTTTTGATGTTTTCTGGTGTTACCGCCTCATTTGGACGTCCACTGCGTTCTGCATCATCGGTGTCTCTACGATCACGTTTGAAGTCAGCAAACCAACGTTTTATTGTTGTTTCTGATGGAGTGGAGTCCCCATAACACTTTTCAAGCCATTGCTTCGCTTGTACGGTATTTTTTCCCATCAAGAAGCAGTGTAAAATTAAAACACGAAATTGTGTTTGATTCATTGTTTCGAAAATAATAAAAGTAGCGTGACTCTTAGCACAATAACTCACAAACTAATGAATAGAATATCATGAAATTTTAACAGCTGTCTTCTGAAGGTTAGTACTAACTGAGAGAAAGGTGACTGCAATAAAACTAGCGTCATCTATGTGTTAGGCCCGGGACTTTTCAGCCAATGTGTTATAAAAAAGAAATAAGAGTAAGAGGGAAAAGAAAAAAAAAAGAAAATAGGAAAAAGAAAGAGACCAAAAGAGAAATGTGGGATGTCGACGTTTCGCCTCCGTCGTAGGAGGCTTCTTCAGGAGAATAGGGGAAACCAAAGTGGCATGGTAACCCGACGTGGAAACCACGCTAGAAGCGAAACCACTTTGGCAAAAGGTTACAGTGATTCGGCGTGTTGACCGCGTTAGAGGTGAAAACTTTCAATGGCGATTCACCGTAACCTACTGCCAAAGTGGTTTCGCCTCTAGCGTGGTTTACACGTCGAGTTACCATGCCACTTTGGTTTCTCCTATTCTCCTGAAGAAGCCTCCTACGACGGAGGCGAAACGTCGAGATCCCATCTTTCTCTTTTGATCTCTTTCTTTTTCCTTTTTTTCTTGTTTTGTTTTTCTTTTTCTCTCGTTTCTCCCACCCTCCTTTTCTGTCCCTCACCTTTCTTCTGTTTCACGCCCCCCCCTCTTTATCATTCTTCTTTCTTTTTATTTCGTTTTCTTCTTATTTTTCTTTTTCCTCTTACTTTTATTTCTTTTATAGATATATGTATCTCATCATGACACGGACCAATTCCGGAAGTAGTTTCAATTGTTATGGTTATTTATTTACTTACTTATTTTTTGGTGTAGTGTATATTCAATGTTTAATTTTTGATATTCAAGAAAAAATATAAGTAGGATCCATATTATTATTATCATATTAGGCTTTCCATGAAGTTTTAAAACATTGCACCAGCTCCAACTTAAGGACCAACTGAAAAGTGAAAAAGGAACAAATTTTTTACATCGGTATAAAGAAATTTTTGCAAAAAAAATAATTTTATAGAACGGCTCACTTTCTGTAAAGGAAATCTATTGAGGACCTATCACGTGAATGGACCGTTATAATTTATATACCTATGTATGCTTCTTTTTGCATGAAGGTTCTAAGTTACGATCTACAAATTCAGAGCTATAAAATGCGGCATTTTCGGTTTATGAAATATCTCCAAGCCGGCAGCTACTGCTGAAAATGCCTTGCAACATAGTCGTAACACCCATGGAAGGTAAATATTTTTTCAACCGTACTCATAGTAATCGAGTTGGTTTTATGAATACATATTAAAATATTTCAATCTCTTTCAATGGAAAATTGCATTTTCCTTTGCACGAGCTACCTGTATTCATATGCAAATTTCTAATGCTTCTTGTTTTATGTGTAAAGGATAGGGTTTATATACAAAGAGAGGTCCTATTACATGCACGGATTGAATTAAACATTAGCGTGGGATTGGCATTTTTCTTTAGTTAGTACTATCAAATTGAGATTCGATATTGGATGCGTGTATTTAATACTAGATTACGATATAGATGTTTCTAACGGATAAGGAAAATGTTTTCTTCTTCTTCTTCGGGGATATATACTTATGTACTTTTAGTAGGAAGAATTAGAACAAAAATCTAGAAATAATAGTAACTGACATTATGAATGAATGATGTACAACAATAGGGAAAGGAAAACATCTTTAAGCTCCAACTAAAAGATATTGATAAAATTGTTACAATTCTTCCATGTTTGTATTGGGTATTAAAACTAAAATATATGGAGATACTGCACTATTGAATTGTAAATGTTCGGATAAAGACACTCACACTTTCTATTTTTCAATTACGCTGGATGTCGGCGTGCATAAGCTCAGAATATGCTTACCGTGATGTAAATAGCATAGACCGACGTGTCCAAGACTAAATGTGAGAGATTTGTAATTTTGCTCCCTTGTGTGAATGCACCTTTATACTATATCTTCATATCGTAGTACGATTTTACGTTTGCTACATATTGAATAATTTATAGTATTTCAATATGTAAACTATGTTTCGAATAGAATTTGTGGAAAAATCACGACAAATTTATATTTCTTGTTGTTGTTTGCTAGAAAAAGAGTTCAGCCAATTTAATAGATAAATTTTTTGTGTGTGGTTTTTCGTAATTTGAATTTGCGTATAGGAAAGGTTCCAGACGTACCCTTTTTGTTGTTGGCGATTATCGCAGCTTGATACTGAGATTATTGGCTATTACTGCCTGGACTCCACCGCTTTAATAGGCGATGGTTGTGGATGAAGTAAATAAACTGGAAAATTCGGATCAGATAGATAAAGGTATCCAGAATTTTTTTCCATTGACCCGTTTTTGTCTACTCTTTCAAGCGTGTGTTTTTATTAATATGATTTTGAAACAGAGAGGAAAGTTTGAGCAAATAACCTCTTTGTGAGTTGTATCTTTTTTTTTGGCAAACGAATACTATAAATGATTGTATCTTTTCTATTATCTTCTTATTCTTTTGCGCTTTTGAGTAATAAAATTGTCGATACTTGGGTCGAAAGTTACAATCTTGATTAGCTGTTTGTAAATATACAGGGTGAGCCATTTACTTGAGTATCTTGTTAAATAAAGGTTGCTTGAATAAACCGGCAGGGGCAGCAGAAAGCTGAATGGGGAACCAATGGCCGCCCCCTTCCGTCCCCTAGGCGCTTGAAGGAGGGAGAATGTGTTCTGGACTCAGGAGTGACTGGAGTGTCGAAGGTATTAGCGTCACTAAAGTAATGGTCATGAGGATAAATCCACCACTACCAGAATCAATTCCCTCGATATCCCAAAACCGATCCAAGATGAAGTTGGCGGTACCATATCAGGTTAACTGTCCTATATAGCGAATTAGCTTGTTCAGGAGTTGGATACAAGTAAGACTGGCCTCGAATAGTACAGTCATAACTATGAAGCCCACTAAGAGTGTAGAACAATATGGATTCCGTTACTGTACGAATCTGTGGTTGGAGTTTTTCATCTTTTTTGATTATTCATTTAATATTTTCTACTAAGTTACAGGTTGTCTTGGCTTAAGTTCCGTTGAACTGTATTCAAATGATTTACAACTTGCACTGACTTACATTGTATACTGACGTTTTAGCTTAATGAGGAAATAATAGACTAAATATCTCTGTACAAATAGATGGAAAGTAGAAATTAATGTGAGTATAAACATATGAATTATTATAATGTGTGTAATGTGTAACACTAAATATGTAAAATATAAATTAAAACCTCGTTCGGATGATCCGAACAGTTACACTCATGAGTCAGATGGGAGAGGCTATATGAGGTGTATGCATTCTCTGTGAGTAAACCTGCATCTGGAATATGAATATCTTACAGTACAAAAACTTAAGGACCAGACCACTGTGTTGAAACGAAAGGGATTTGAAAATCGGACAATAGATGTCAGGGAGGTCTCTATCACTATGGGATTGAAATCAACACAGTCGAAGATAAATGTACAATTAGATCAACTGTTTTTGGAGAACGTAGAAAAATAAAAATCTACACCGAGGAAACATTACAACAAATGCGATAAAGAACAATAATGCACTTTTAGTGATATAATACACTAGGGTGACAGAATAAAATAGACACCTACTAATTAAAAAAAAGATTCTATTCTCGTTATATACACAAAATATTTTAAAATTTTTAAATTAGACTAATATTTTGTTGATCCACCTTCACTTGCGTGAAGTGCTGCGAATCGTCGTGGCATAGAATCTATTAAATGATTAATGGTGTCTTCTGGAATATTTAACCACTCTTCTGTAACAGCTGCCACGAGTTCTTCCTTATTGCTGGGTTTTCGGGGTTGTTTCGCCATATTTGTCTGGATTATGTGCCAAACATTCTCTATCGGGTTCATGTCTGGTGATTGGCCTGACCATGGTAAAATCCGAATCCCCTGTTCCTCTTTCCATGTGGTTGTTGTTCTTGCTTTGTGGCGGGGTGCTCCATCCTCCATAAAAGTGGCGTCTTCTTTAGATAAGATCGGTAGTAGTCCTTCTGTTAATATTTTGATATATTTTGCCTCATTTATATTTCCGTCGCAGATTACTAATTGCGATCTTCCACCATACCATATCGCGCCCCACACCATGATGTTCACACCGCCGTATTTCACCGTCTGATGCTAAAATTTGTCGTCCAGTTGTTGTGACGAGCGTCTCCATACCCACGTACGACCACTATCACTGAATTGGCGGTATCTGCTTTCGTCTGAAAAAATGACAGACCGCCAAAGCTCTTCGGGCTTCGTTCGCATTTCGATTGCCCAAGTCATTCGGCGCCGTTTTTGAAACGCCGTAAGCAGAGGTTTTTTTTTGCCACCCTTTTATACATTCCCACACATGGAGGTATCGCAGAACGGTGCGCTGACTTTTCTGTGAAGTTGCCGCAAGCTCAGCTGTACTTTTTCGCGGTTCTCTTAACACTTCGCGCACAATCACCCTTTTACTTCTTTCATAAGGTCCGGCACGACCTGGTTTCGGCTCCACTGTTGTTTTTTCCTTGCGTTTAAATTGTGTAATCACACGGTTAACTGTGGACAACGGAATATTTACTTATTTCACGTTGCGAAGCGCCGCGTTCACTCTGGCCAACGATGCGACCCCGGGTGAAGTCGCTAATATCACTCGAATCTTGTAAGCGAGGCATAGTTGTAACGATACTAAAGTATGACGAATTCCTTCCGATACATCTACCCCTACCCTAATGACAAGAGAAAGTTCGTTTTTAGAATTTAGCTGTTTACATATTTATACCGCTTTACCTGGTGTCTATTTTATTCTGTCACCCTAGTGTATATGCAGCCGCCGTAACAGCAACATCAAAAGCAAATATAAAACCAGAAAAGTTAGTTACAGTAGCAGTCCTTTGTCGTAACTCCTTGTGTGAACCACGGCAAAGATGAATTTAAATGCAATCACCTAATTACTTTATCGTAGATACCCTCTGTAGATTTCTAATGGAGAAACACATTATTAATGTCACGATAAGGGTAGCTTACTGTGAGGTAAGTGTGGCAATGCAAAATTGTTTTATAAACATAGTAAATTAGAGTTACTGGTAATCAAGATTGTATACAAGTACGTTTAAGTGGGATATCGTCAATATTAGTGGAAGGAAAAGATTCTTTATTCAGACCATAACTAACCGCCGCTGCAGTTTATTTGCTTAATCCAATATAACTGCACGCAATTAAATCCAGAAGGCGATGTGGTTCGAATTCTTCGCGAATTACAAACGATGCAAAATGGATTTGATTTATTCTGAAGTGTGCGAGAAAATACGCTTGTAAATCTACATTTAATCGCATCTAATAAAATGATTAATGCAAATGCTGAACATTTTACTATTTTATTTCAAATGTCACCATTGTTAGAACCTATTCTTTATGTAGGGATTTGTGTGTTTGTTGAATTTTTATTTATTTTCTTTTTAAATTAAACCGTATACTTTAACAAACATTGCATATTTATTTTTGTTTGTTCTTATTTTCTTTGCTAGGCATAGTATACTGAATATCTTAAATTATATTTCTACAGATCTATTTGTTTGCTTTAAAGAGGGCAAACAGGATAAATCAACATCTTACTCTATAATGGTTTTAGCTATACGCCATGGCCAGCAACTCTGATATCATACTTTATCCATTTACACTAAGGATTATACAGGGATATACGCTTCTCGCCCAGGGGTTCATTAGGGCATAATAAATAAATAACACAAACAAAACAGAACCACGGGAGAAAGGAACCCACATGTGGTTTCAAACAAAGGATAAACAGGCATATCATTATACAAACACTTAAACAATAATTTTACTTTTAATTATCACTGAAAATATTTCTTTATAGATTCTTATATTACGAGAACCGATCAAACTAAAATAATTAAAAGGGTGGATTATCAACCTTGACATGTTTATGAACGAAATCGAGCGGTAATTGTCATACTTGGCACATGTTGATAATTAGATGTTCCAGAGACCCTATTTCCCCACATTCACATATATCGTTATCCCGTAATTTAATTTTAAATAAATAGGTGTGGCAAAGCAATCACTCCAGCGCCTCTCTAACATTTCAATACCACTTTTGTAGAACGATTTATCTTTTGCCTCAAAATAGGCCCCAGTTTCAGCGATAACCTCTTCATTCGTGCGAAATTTCTTACCGGTGAGCATTTTTTGAGGTCTGCGAACAGCCAGTAGTCGCTGAGAGCCAAATCTGGCGAATACGGTGGATGTGGGAGCAATTCGAAGTTCAATTCATGTAGTTTTGCCATTGTTTTGATTGACTTGTGACACGGTGCGTTGTCTTGATGAAACAAAGTCTTTTTCTTTGCCATATGCGGTCGTTTCTTTGCAATTTTGGCCTTCAAACGCTCCAATAACGCTATATAATATTCACTGTTGATGGTATTTCCTTTCTCAAGATAGTCGATGAATATTACACCACGCACATCCCAAAATACCGGGGCCATAACCTTTCCAGCCGATTGTTGTGCTTTCGGGCGCTTTGGACGAGGTTCACCAGTTGCTGTCCACTCAGATGACGAAAGATACAATAAATCGAGTACAAATGAGATAGTTTCAACACTTTTCATTCGTTAAAAATTTTCAGTTTTGACTTGGTTCTGGAGGGTAGAATAAGAACAGCACAGTGGTTGGAATAGCACGATACCAGCTCCAGGACTGTTCTTCATCAAACGTAAGTTGGTTGGAAATTGCTTTGTTCTTAACTTGAATGCTTTTAATAATGATAATAATAATAATAGTAACGATAATGAAGATAATAATGATGATAATAATAAAGCTGGGGGGTCATATCGGCGGCGTTCTTGTGCATGTCCATGGGAGCGTGGCTGGTGCGGTCCCCGCGTGAGGACCTCAGGAAGTGGGCTAACTAACGTAGGCCCCCTTCTTGGGCTAGGTGTTGGGGTGGAGGTAAAACAAAATAATAATATACGTGTATTAGGATATTACACTTGTAATAAAGTTAAATTAAGATCTTTAGCTATTACTACAATAGAATAACAAGTATATATACAGATATGTACATGCACACATATAGATACAAAAATAATAATAAATAAAAGAAAGATCAATGGATGTAAGTATCACATGCCGCAAATTTATATAAAGATATCATCAAAATATTTTTTAGAGATCCTACACATAGCAAAAAGTGGTGCCTGCACTAGCAAATTTATGCGAGCTCTAGAAATTAGAAAACTCGTAACATATCTAACACATGGGCTGAAAAGTCCCGGGCCTAACAAAAAAATACGGTTTTTTTGGTTCAGAATTAGCTTTATTCATCAACGTAATCTCCATCAAGAGCAACGCAATCATTCCAGCGCCGCTCTAACATTTCAATACCACTTTTGTAGAACGATTTATCTTTTGCCTCAAAATAGGCCCCAGTTTCAGCGATAACCTCTTCATTAGTGCGAAATTTCTTACCGGCGAGCACTTTTTTGAGGTCTGCGAACAGCCAGTAGTCGCTGGGAGCCAAATCTGACGAATACGGTGGATGTGGGAGCAATTCGAAGTTCATTTCATATAGTTTTGCCATTGTTTTGATTGACTTGTGACACGGTGCGTTGTCTTGATGAAACAACATTTTTTTCTTTGCCATATGCGGTCGTTTCTTTGCAATTTAGGCCTTCAAACGCTCCAATAACGCTATATAATATTCACTGTTGACGGTATATCCTTTCTCAAGATAGTCGATGAATATTACACCACGCACATCCCAAAATACCGACGCCATAACCTTTCCAGCCGATTGTTGTGCTTTCGGGCGCTTTGGACGAGGTTCACCAGTTGCTGTCCAGTCAGATGACGATCGTTTTGATTCCGGAGTGAAGTGATGGATCCATGTTTCATCCATTGTCCCATATTGACGCAAAAATTCCGGTTTGTTACGTTTAAACATGGCCAAACACTGCTCAGAATCATCAACACTTGTTGTTTTTGGTCAACAGTGAGCAAACGCGGCACCCACTTTGAACAGAGCTTTCTCATAGTCAAATGCTCATGCAATATAAAGCCAATACGTTCTTTTGATATCTTTACGATGTCAGCTTGATTTTGTGGATTGTTTTGATGCTTTCTGGTGTTACCGCCTCATTTAGACGTCCACTGCGTTCTGCATCATCGGTGTCTCTACGACCACGTTTAAAGTCAGCAAACCAAGGTTTTATTGTTGTTTCTGATGGTGCGGAGTCCCCATAACATTTTTCAAGCCATTGCTTCGCTTGAACGGTATTTTTTCCCATCAAGAAGCAGTGTAAAATTAAAACACGAAATTGTTTTTGATCCATTGTTTTGAAAATAACAAAAGTAGCGTGACTCTTAGCACAATAACTCACAAACTAATGAATAGGATATCATTAAATTTTAACAACTGTCTTTTGAAGGTTAGTACTAACTGAGAGGAAGGTGACTGCAATTAAACTAGCGTCATCTGTGTTAGGCCCGGGACTTTTCAGCCCATGTGTTAGTTTTAACAAGGCCCATAGATGATGCGCCATTAAACCAAGGTTTTTTTGAAGGTGTAGGTTGCAAGGGTTTAAAGAAGTTGCTCGTGTTGGTTTCAACAAAGTATCTTTCGAATTCTGAATAAATAGGCTTCAATGCAAATGGAGCCAAATCAATTGGGGATAACTTATGATCTAAACTTTCACATAAAGTACATCCTAATTTGGCAAACGTATCTACTGTTTCATTACCAACTATCCCTATGTGTCCCTACCCCATAAAACTTCTACTTCATGGATAGGGTTATGAATCCCATGATAGGTCTGAATTATCATGGGGTCTATTTTAGCTGCCATATTAATACTGCCTAATTTCTCTACCACACTTCTACAGTCCAGTATGATTAACACGTTTTGTTGCAGCTGTAATATTTTTACATGATAAATTAACATTAACCGTCTGAATATTCATATAAATCCGCATAGAAGGATACGAGGTAGGCACCATAAATTCTTGGCCTAATATGGAAAAAAGAAACTTGGAAGAATATAAAAAAGTTTATTTTTCAATGCAATCTCTCGTAACATCTATACAATTATTACAACGACTAATTAATAATTCGATACCTTTGTAAAAATAATCTAAAGTTTTTCCGTCAAAATGTTCTATAACAGCTACTTGCAACCCACTATCGTCCTTAAAACGACGACCCCTAAGGTCTTTTTTAAAATTAGAAAACAAATAAAAATCACATGGAGCCATATCCGAACTATACGGTGAATGTTTCAATTTTTGAAAGCCACATTCGCCGATGGCAGCTTGTGAAACGGCGGCAGTGTGGACGGGGGCATTATCATGCAATAATCACACACCTTTTCATATTCATAGCGTAGACCTTGCGTATGTGTATGCATGCCGGAGTTTGAACACGCTTGAACCTATATAAGCCTCTCAGGCCGAGAATTTATGGTGGCTACCTCGTATCTTTAAGATATACATACATACAGAAACCTTACATTACATTTTCCTTAAGATATATGCGTATTTACGGTGGTAATACACACTTGTCTTTAGAATATAATTGCTTACTTAAAATCTGTTAAAACTCTTGCGGAGGAGTTTTGTAGCAAACTTTACATACACAGGTGCAATATCTTACTATACACCAAGTTTTCCCTGAGGGTTGAAGAAAAATCTTATCATATGACATATTCACTATAGCTGGAAAACTTTTGCGATTATATTGGTATAAAGGTGGATATTACATAAGTACGATCTAACAATTGAAAAGTTCTTGGCTGTATGGAACTTCCTCATATCTCAAAAGTTTTAATCCAGTTAAGGCTTTTCAGCATTCACGTGGTAATGTATCCATATATAACCAATAGTAAAAGTCATCGAACTTTTTAACTTGTTCTATAAATGCAGATATTTTATTCTTTATTAGAAAATAAGAATAAGCTCCAAATTATACGTTATAAAAATATAACAAAACGTTTTTTTTTATACAGCGTTACTGTATGCATGAGGCTCTGAGTCTTCCATCATTTCCGCGTCTTCTCTCCAATTCTGTCTGTATTCCCTTTCGTTAACACTTCTAACTCCAAGTCTATGTTTCTCTTTCTATCGATTCTTGTATACCCTATTGCTCTTTCCAGAAATCACACTTTCAATGTTTGGATTCTTCTTCCATTTGCTTTAGTTATGGTCCAGTTTCCACTTCCATATATACCATATGGGACTGACAAAGTTTTATAGAATTTCATCAACGTATCCTTCCTTACTTTGCTTTTCAATGTTCTAGCTGCAGTAACATTTATTCAGTTTAATTTTGTTATTTTTGTGTGTACGTCCACATATTGTTAATTTTGAGGTTTTAATTTAGAAAATCATAGAAATCTTCAATATGCAGTGAAATCTCCCTTAAACGGACACCAACGGTACCAACTGAAGATGTCCGTGCAGAAGGGGTGTCCGCATAAAAGAAATATGTAGCAGATACAACAAAAATCGTGTTTTAACGAAAAATGAATATATTAAAGAAACTGGGACACTTATATCGTATATGTATATAAATGTTTTTAAAATAAGTAAGAAACTTTAAACTTAAGAAAAAAAAAGTTTATTTCCTTTAGATATATACATGCAAAATATAATATATGTATGTACATAAATGTAGTATGTAACACAAAACAATGAAATGAATAGTCACTTTAAGGATGCAAAAATTCATATATTGTTGTTTGTCTTCTCTTTTTCTTTAAAATGGCGTCTTGAAATCGTATTTCTAATTTAGAAAGAAGCTCCAAAGACTCTGTATCTCCGTGATTTTCGACAAAACTTTTGAGCTGCTTGGTCAGGGTAATAGCTTTACTATAATTTAGGATAGCTTCTGTTGGCACTGGAACCTCATTGACATCAGAATCTTCCGAAAGTTCTTGTATTTCAACTGGATTTGCAATTTCTTGTTCTGAATCTGGATCTTCAACATACAAATCTTTATCTACGTTCAAAAAATCATTAAGGCTTTCATTATCCGTCAATTTCAATAAATTTTTATTCTTGAGGATATCTGAAGGTACACTAAGAGGCAAATCATCTTCTAGGTCAGATGTATCAGCCTCAGTTAACTGGTTTTCACTCTGCATATTTCCATGATTAAATCCTGTTTTGCGGAAGCAATTTTGAACTGTCTCTTTGGTTACTTGGTCCTAAGCGGTTTTTGACAAATAAACTGCATCCGGTGGTGTAATTTTCTTTATTAACTCAAAAGTCGTACCAGCAGTTTCAATGTTTACTAGCAGATGTTTGAGTATTACACTTCGGTAATAAGTTTTAAAATTCTTTATAATCCCCTGGTCAAGTGGTTGACAAGCTGATGTACAATTACGGGGTAAAAATTTGCATACCTTTTAAAGGAATCCCCTTATGCCGAGCTGCTGTAAACCAGTCATAACATAATTTGTCAATCACCCGTCAAAAAGCTTCTTTTCTCATTGAAATTGCTGTTCGACATCCATTTGTTTAGAAGGATTTCTTTAGGTTTAATTATATCTGCAGCTTGTGTTTTTCCAATATTAAATCACTTGGATAAGTTCCTTACACTTAATTTCTCTTTATTGTAAACTTCAACAATCTCAATTTTTTGTTTAAGCGTGAGAATTTTTCTATTTGGAGTCATTTCTACAATAAATGTGTCGCCCACTGTGTCTTTTCCGCACAGACATCAGACTAATATCGAAAGCAGATTCAATCGAAAGCGTACACCCAAAGAATAAGAACGGTAAATCCCCGACCAACTTGGGGAAGTCCCTAATTCGTGCTAGCCAGAAATGCACGACATAGGCTGCGTTTGTACCGAAAGATTAAAGTCGGTAAATCTCCGGTTTACTCGGAGAAGTCCCAGCGAAATTGGCGCGCGATTGAGAAATGCAATAGCAATACTCTCGGTATAAAAATAAGATAAGGCGTTTCTTTTTATTTTATTTTTTGTCCGGTTAAGAGAACAGTTTCTCGTGTCCGCGTCCATTCAAGAGAATGTCCGTCCAAGAAAGAGTTAATACAATGGAAATTATATGAGAGCCGGTCGGGACCATGAGAAACTGTCCGTTTAAGGGAGGTGTCCGTGTAAGAGGGGTGTTCGCGAAGGGGAATTTCACTGTATATCTTTCGTTCAATATATCTCATATTTATCTGAACATTCTTATTTCATTACTACGTTTCTTTAAGTAAATTTCTGCGCAAAATACAGTTGTCCCTCTAAGAACCCAATTAGTTAATTAGTAGCTTTCGCCAAAGCGTTTTTTTTGTGTCCCTAATAAATTATTTACGGTACCTAACCTTAAATGGTAGCTAGATGCGTGTTGAAATTAATGACATCCGTCTAGTTTTTATCTGCCAATTTGACGTTTCTTTTTCTTGGTATTTGTTTTTCTCACATGCTGTTTACGTATTTACAACTACCTATTTCTATTGATCTCCTATTAGGTGTCCTTGATTTATTGTTCTTTTCTTATTGTTACGTGAAGCCATTAATTTCATCTAAATTGGTTAAGAACGTATTAAATACAACGTGATAAAAAGGCCGATTTTAGTTTCGCCTTTCATTAAGTGCAAATACGAAATGCACACAAATGGTAGAATAAAAATCTGTGGCGTTTTTAGATTCGATCAACTAGAATTTCATATAAACATTTTAATTTCAGTCTACGCTTCCGCTTGGAAGTTTAATATTGACATTTTATTCGTTCGATTGGCACTGAATACTGCATGGACCTCCAGTTAGTTAAGTCGTAAAGCAACGGCTACCACGATCATTTAATCAGAGAACTAATATAAAAAAATTTCAATTTTGCACGTTTTCATGCGGTTCGTTTCAAATGGTGCATACATATATTTGCTTTAAATGTTACATACATATATGGCGTATCATAGTTGCGGTAAATAAATAATAAATAATTTTTAATAAACTGGTTACAGTTTCGTCAAAGGTCTAGGTACCACCTGATCAAACCCTCAATATCAAATCTCAAGGTGAAGATCTGTTTCTACTTTGAAAAATGAATTTAAAAACTTCTGATAAGTTTTGTCTTTCGAATTTTTCAAATTATCAGTTAGACGAGGAGTACATTTTTCGGAGATTTACATATGTGCATGCAATGATTGGAAATAATATGAATTAAAATAATGAAAAATGAGAAATGTTTGTACAGGTATATTTATGCTCAAGTTAGACCCTGGATTTCAAATCACCAACACGGTTTCGTTGCTCAACGATCTACGGTAACTAATCCTGTTACAATTACACAATACCTGTCTGATAGTATTGATGCTGGGAGGCAGGTAGATATTGTGTATACTGACCTAACAAAAGCTTTTGATCAAATCGACCACACCGTGCTTATTAATAAATTGGACAATATTGGATTTTCGTCTTCTCTTTTGTCTTTATTCCAATCGTATCTTCTTGATAGAAAGCAATTTGTGACATACATGGGATTTGAGTCTAATTACTTCACGCCGAGCTCTGGAGTTCCTCAGGGGAGTAACTTGGGTCCACTTCTGTTCCTCATATATATAAATGATTTGTGCTATCAACTGAACTGTCCAAAGTTGTTATACGCAGATGACTTGAAGTTGTATACAACAATTAATAATTCTCCAACTCGATATATTCCACACGTGGTGTATCAACAACAAACTAACAGTTAATGTAAATAAATGCAAAATTGTCACCTACAGTCGTAAGACGACTCCAATTATATATACCTATCACTTGACTGGATCTTCTTTACCTAGAGAGACCTCTATGAGAGACTTGGGTGTCGTCTTTGACCCAAGACTGACCTTTATGGAGCATATATCCAGTATTTGTACATCAGCGTTGAGTATGTTAGGATTCATTATACGTGTTACACGACCATTTGCTTCTATAACAGCCATTCTTCCTCTTTATTTCCCTTTTGTTCGGTCTCGACTGGGGTATGCGTCCTTGGTCTGGTCACCTATATACATCTATAAGATACATCTTCTAGAGCAGATTCAGAGAAGGTGTTTGAAGCTCTTGTACTTTGAAAAATTTAATACTTACCCAATACAAGGATTTAATCACAGTGCTCTGCTAGAGATATTTAATATTGATTCATTGGAACTACGTCGAAAACAGGCTCAGTGTAAATTCCTATTTACTTACTTAATAATGGTCTTGATGTCCCTGAGTTGTTGAGTAAAATCAATATCATTGTACCACGTTCAATATATTTTACTGTTTCGCACCTAGAACAAACAACGCCATCAGGTCCCTAATACATAGAATGTGTAGCAACTTCAACTCTGTGGAGTTTGTCGAATTTGGATATACACTACCGCTCAAAAGTGTTTAGGCACTCTCACTGACAGCAAAAATGTATAAAAACTCAGCAAAAATGTTAATAATATTTAGTTTTATGTACAGATACACGTACATGAATACAAATATATTAAATAAATGTGAAGATTAAAACGTTTAATTTAAATTTTGCTTTCATCTATGTGACCTCCTCTTGATTTAATAATTGCAGCACACAATCGAGGCATTCTCGCAATGTCTTGCCAGAGTTTCTTGTATTATTGAGGTCCACCTCGATTGCAATTTGTTCCACACGTCAGTAGCTGATGTCGGAGTCGATTTCCGTACTTCCCGATCTAGTTCTTCCCATAGTAACTCGATTGGATTCAAGTCGGGGCTCTGGGGAGGCCATTTCATAATTTTGAGAGTTCCTTCCTCTTCTAAATGGCGTATATAGTCTTTACATAATTTAGAGGAATTTTTTGGGTCATTATCTTGCTGGAAGATAAAATTTTGACCCAAAAGTCGAATTCCGAAAGGTATTGCGTGGTTCTCCAAAATTTCGCGGTAGCCTTCTTTTTTTAATATAACGCCAATTTTCACAATATCCCCTACACTAGTGCCAGCAGAACAGCCCCAAATGATGATAGAACTTCCACCATGCTTCACGGTAGCAGCAATACACTCTTCTCTGGCACGTTCACCCACAGATCTTCTTACGAATATGCGTCTTCGTGTTCCGAACAGCTTAAATTTGGACTCATCTGTCCATAGGACGTTGTTCCACTCTTCTATGGTCCAGTGTTGGTGTTCACGAGCCCATTTAAGTCGCTTTTGCTTGTTTTGTTTGCGTAGTAATGGCTTTTTCATCGCAATACGTCCATGGAGCGCGGCTTTCTGTAGGCGACGTTTGACTGTAGAAACACTGACTAGTTTTTGGCGACCAACATTTAATTCTGCGGTGATTTCCGGGGCTGTTTTGCGTCTATTTAACTTGCTGGTAAAAACTATTCTGCGATCATCTGGAGATGTTGTCGCTTTTGGCCTTCCACTCCGTCTTTTATTAAGAAAACTGCCAGTTTCCCGATATCTTTTTACGTTATAGTCAACCGTAGCGTGGTGTATTTTCATTTTTTTGGCAATTTGTCGATTACTTATGCCACTTTTATGGTAAGCTATTATAAGCGCACGTGTTTCCGTACTAATTTCTCTTCGCGGAGGCATTTTAAAAAATTGTCACACGATATTTCGCTCACGACGTGAATATAGTAAATACCACACTGCAACTGACCATAGGTTACAGATTTTACTATAATCTTCTAGGAACGTAATTTAAACATTATTACCTACAATCTAACAGATGACTAAATTCACCCAGTAAATTCAGAGGGATTGTTATTGTAATTGCACCGCAATAAACAGTTTATGGTAATACGACCAAGTGCAGGTAAATGATAGTAAACCTTATGCGATATAATGGGTGTTTATGTTACTGAACTACATTTTAAATACGTATTTCATTTTATTACAATGTTTTTTTTGGTAAACATAATACTATATGAATAATCCATGAAAACAGGGGTGCCTAAACACTTTTGAGCGGTAGTGTACATACCTGCGGTTTGCCGTCCCTTTTGACGGTATGTAGACCACGGGTGTGTTACACATAGTTGAATACTTTTTCCGTTCTCCTTTTTTCCTAACTACTGGTAAACTCCTTTTTTTTAAGTTAAATTGAAAACTAGTAACTAAGTATTGTAATTTGACATACTTTAATTTTATGTTACTTATAAGTAACTTGTTTACGTGGGTACATTAATTATTTAGTTTTTGCCTTGTAATTGGATATTTGTATCTGTTGGGCATTAAATATTATTATTATTAAAATAAGATTGGATTATATCATATACCATGTTCTGGCGGATCTTTCAGTTAGATAACGTTCTGCTATTATATATATATAAAAGTACCAATTTCTTTCATCCTCCATCCGATATTGCAACGCTTTTAAGTTTCTAAGGGATTGTTTGAAGACGATTTTTTGAATTTAATGCTGCTATTATATTCGCCGTTTCAATTTTCTGTATACATTACTGCTGTAAAAAAATATGAACAAAAGACGCTATAAAAACGCCGTTTTATAAGAAATTGTTATCAACATCAAAAGAACTTTTATGTCGGAGATAACCTGACCGACAAAAGTAATGTTGTTATTTTGCTCTCTAGCAAGTACATTATTCCTGTAGCAGAATATCGCATATCATATATCTGGAAATGTTCAACATTCTTACACTAAAGCGAAAAGAAAATTATCTCATCTTTTGGTGTGTGTATATATGATAAGGGCTGTTAAAATTGCATATGTAAACCAAATAACTTCAATCAATCATTATTGGAATGTTACAGTTAAAACTGCATCTGATACCTAGTCGCACTTCCTACAATTGCCTTGACAACTGCAGTAGAGCCGGTTCTAAAATGATTGATTAGCCAATACCTATAAAGTATCATTGAACTACAATTGTAATCAAGCTTGATAAGTAAATATGACAATCATTGTTTCAAGAAACTACGTGAAAAAGCTTTATTCGTGTTCTATTATATTGAGAAATTCATACAACAAAATTACATTGGTTATCGAACAATTTCTTTACGGGTATTTAATTCTTTAGCCAATATTCTCACACTGAAATTCCTGTTGATAGCAATTATTTTTTCATGCGATTTTCACCTTCTTTAAAGCATATTTAAAATGTTACATAACAATATGATACCTTAAAATTATAATTAAAACTATTGACATTATTGGAAAAGGCGGTTTGATCGAATTTATGTCGACTTCTTTGATTTCAAGGACCTTTTTTGTCAATGCATAATCAAATATAATTGAGACGATGATGGGCATATTTTCGAAGCAATGAATACACGAATACAATACTAACGTTTCTGTTTCTTTAGTCTCGTCTTTCAAACTATAATGTAAACAAGTCTATTTGCTTTTGGTGTTTAGCTGTATAGAATTTTTGCCAGACATATCAATTTAGGATGAGTTGCGTAGTTACAAATTGGGTTGCCCTCCCCCCGGGGTGTCCTGAATATCTCCATTGACTCCAGTCAAGCAGTAAATTGGGGGGTCTTTTAGATCTCAGAGTCTCCCGCATCGCGAGGATTGCGTATGTAGTGACTTAGAATATAATTGGGCTGATTATCCATTTTTCTTTCTATACCAATCATAAAATTGAGTTAAGTGTACCACCTAGTGGTAGAATTGGGTATGTCTAGTCAACGAGTCTTTACACATTTTGAGAGGTGCTCGAGTGGATTTGGGTCCGGCTATATATTGGCCAACTTATAACGTTCGTGCGTTACTCTTGAACATCGTGCTCACGCAGAAGCATAGTTAGTAAGTTTTCGGACTTGGCTGAAATAAAGATTTGAACTATTTAGTAATCAGAAAGTGAGAACAATTTATTCGAATAAAATATAACATAGAATGTGAAGTCGTGTAGAAGTTGGATCCAAAGTACCCGATAAAATTCTTGTAGCGTTGGTAAATCGGAGTAAGCGATTGTAGCTGTTGATAAACCAGACGTCAGTCCCTTGGAAGGTGCTCCCTATAGCAATAAAGTGAGTAAGATGTGAATTGCATATTACATATCGAAAATTGTTGAATTGGTTTCAAAGGCGCGTCAACTCGTACGACTATTAATTATTAACGATAGACAAAACCACGTACGACTTATTAGGTTTAAAGGTGAGTACGCACTCAAACAATACCCGCGTAAATTTAATTAGGGTGTCAATTACTTTGTTTGAACGTCTTAATAAATTTATTAGACACGTTCGATGGTGTTTCCTCCAATTCTCCCTTTAGTATCAGCTATTATTTAACAACACGTCAACTATCACGCGGCCTAATGCTAAACTATAACACTTAACGATGAGAATGCGCTATCTCTGTTAATGATCCTTAGCAACGGTACCATGTAATATTATTTCGTTTAAAACCACCGACGTTTTAGTAGTGAATATTAATAAGTACAGCGGAATATTGTGTTGTATTTTCTCTGCATTATTAATAATAACATAAAAGTGTAATACTTTTAAGTAATGGGACAGATGCACCTATAGTATAATGCGGCACTTTTCTTCCTAATTCTAGCCGTTTTAAATTTGATTAAGATTACCTAGGTTTTCCGTATTATTCTCTATTACTAGTTGTTTCACTTTTTTTTTCCATTTTTGTATTTCTCGTAACTATTAACGTTTGATTTAGTATGTAATTATCCATGCTTTTATTTTCATCTTGGTATGTATCTTATTTCCTTTGTCCTTTCCTCCTTTGCAATATGTTCTTAAAGGTTTTTTGCTTTATTATGTTACCAAAAACACGCAGTTATTTGTATAAATTGTATATTTTTCATAATTTTCGTGAATTCGATTGTATTCCTCATCAATCACCTTCCTCCCCCTACACGTTCCTTTCGCTGCGTATAGGCAACATCTGATGCCTGTTTTTACAAGTTACATGCTTTACGATCGACATATTTTTTACCGCCGTCATTTCCAAAACGTTGGTATATGGGCCACCAGTTGATTTAAAAAGAAGTTAATGTTTTGCTCTTTCGAAGTGAACGGTAACGATATTATTTCTTGCTTCCCTTTTAGTTCGGCCACATTTCCATTCCTCTAATAATTTTATTTAAGGGATTAGAGATTTTGAGACTTATAGCATTTCATAACTATTTATCCTGGGATTTAAGAAAGTGTTTTCCCTCTTCTTTCACATTTCTTTTTTGCCGCTAAGGGCTCGCATAACTGGGACTATGTGAAAATCGCTCAACTTGAAGGAATTTATGTCAGAAGATGCACGAGTTTTAAAAGCGATACACAGGTATAGCAGTAAACTCTACTCACACATATTTATTAATTATGCGGGACGCAGCGTTTCGAGAGCACGTGGACTGTCATTGTCAACCGTGTTACCGACTGAATGTAAAAAACTCTATCACACATGCAAATTATTTTCTACGCAGGCAAATTTCTAAAAGATATGACTATTTACAATCTACTAGGTGGTCTCATATCTGGTATGTGTCTATTTTCGGGAAAGGATGGACCGAAAGCGAACCGTATCTTTAACAGAGCGTATGGTAATAAATCAATCAGACTCGAGTGTGCAATTGGGGGTGGTTCTCTGTTCAATAAGTTTCCGTTCATTTTCATAAATATCGTTTCGTACGCGTCTAATTCTCGAGTTTAGGTTTTTCAGTAGTGTAAGATTTTTTAAATCAATTTTATGTCCGGATTTCACCATATCCTCTGCTACGCTTGATAGTTCTGGTTTGTCGAAATGATGGTGTCTAATATGTTCTTGTTTGTCCAATATAAATTTTATTACAATCATTGCATGCGATTTAGTAAATTCCAGACCTTTTCATCATCTCCGGTTTATCTTTGGGATTACCTAAGAGATTCTTTAAGTTGTTTTTTTTGATACAAAAGACACGTTCATACTTAGTTGTTGGAAAATTTTACTTAGAGTTATAAATTTCTTATTAACGGTGTTTGTTGATGTCAAGGTCATGGAATTTCTGATGTGTTGTTTGTATTGGATCTTCCTTAAGATATGGTCGGCATCCATAGAAGAGAAACCATTGTACCTTTTAGATTCAATCGGTAACACGGTTGACAATGAGAGTCTATATGCTCTCGAAACGCTGCGTTCCGCATAATTAATAAATTTGTGTGAGTGGAGTTTACTGCTATATACCTGTGAATTGTACAACTACACAATCCTTGCAATCGTTAATTAAAAGCAATAGTTGAAGATACGAAATGGGAATAATTTGGATTACAAATAACATTTTTATTTGTTTGTAAAATATCTTTTTGCATTGTTTTGGTTGATAAGAATGAAGTTGTATTACTAGTTTATGTTTAATCCATCTTGAGTTATTACTCGCTAGTAAAATATTGTAATGATATAAATTGTTGCCCTTTATTTACCAATGAATTTCATCTACAATTTTACTAGTTCACCTATTGCAGATACAGCTGTGGCCATATGTATTCGCTACCCTTTTTAGTTTTTTATTCCGACGAATATATAAGAAATAAAAGAAAATTGATCGATGAAAATGTTTCATTGTGAGTGTGTACAGATATATACAGATATTGCTTAATATTTGGTAGCTCCTCCCTGGGCTTTTATCATCGCACGAATTCGTCGGGGCATACTGCTCACTAAGTTGTAGCACTGTTCGGGGGTGATTTTATTCCACTCTTCGAATGTTTTTGTTTTTAAGCATTGCTTTGTGGTAGATGAGTAATTAGCTACATTTTGTTTTAAAATGTACCATAAATGCTCAATTGGCGATAAGTCCGGGGATTGTGCCGGCCATTCCAGGACCCGCACGTTATTTTCCTCGAACCAGCGCATTACTTCGCGAGATTTCTGGCACGGTGCATTATCTTGTTGGAAGTAATACTCTGGCTCATCATTAACGAATAATTTTAACGCGGACGGTTCCAGAACTTCTTCCAACATGTCGATCTACGTCCGACTGTTCATTCGGCCCTCGCAGACGAACAGTTCTCCGACTCCTGTTGCACTCATGGAACCCCAAACCATTATGCTACCACCCCCAAACTTGACAGTCGGGATGACACAGTCTGGATGAAAGGCCTCTCCTCGCCTGGGTCCCACGTATTGAGGCCCAGGTTTACCATAAAGCTACCAACAAAAACATGAATACTGTTACATTTTGGAACCCATTAAAAAGAATAAAAACACTGTAGATACCAGGAATTGAATACAGAATACCTCAAATACAATAAATATGTATTACTTAACTCAATATTTGACTCATCCGTCCACATAACATTGGCCCAATTGTCAATGGTCCAGTCGCGGTGACTTTTAGCCCACAGCAGTCTCCTTTTCTTTCGTTGCGGAGACAACCGTGGTTTATGTCGAGCTTTGTATGCACCTAGATTTAATTCAAAAAGGCGTCTTCTAACCGTGCGAGGAGAAATAGCAACATTATGTAGCCGGGAAAGCTCACTGGAAACCTGTTTAGACCCTTTTTTCCGGTCTCGCAAAGACATCCGCTTTAAGACTCGCTCATTTCTGCTAGTTGTCTTCCTTTTTCGACAAGTTTTCGGTTTATTTGTCAAAGATCCACTCTCTTTGTATCCTTTTATCGTCATTCTAACTGTCGATCGCGCACATTTCACTTGTCGGGCAATAGCAGACACCGACAACCCTTGCTTTTCTAACACCACAATTTGTCCTCGCTCTACCTCTGTCAATTCGCGTGTTTTCGCCATTACTTTTTACTGTATACTATCGTATTACACAGACACAATATCTTCACTCTAATTAGCTCAAGCTTACTCTTACAACTTTTAAGAAATACTGAAGAAATATTCAGAAATTACAATTTTACGTCTATTTTCTAATTTACTCAGAATGGCCTACAATAAACCATTAAACCATCATTACCAGGTACCTAGTTAAGTCCGTCATCGCCCCTGTTTCTTAGAAATACAATGAATATTCGTGAAACACGTTCAAAACGAGAGTGGCGAATACATATGGCCACAGCTGTATATTTTTCGTCATCGTTTGGTGCACGTTAATTTTTATTTTGTTTGACGTTAGAAGTTAGAGGCGAAGTACCGTCAGTACTCCCTCTTTATGAAATTTTTAAACACAGATATTCAATCTGTACAGGTTTATTTTAAAAGTTTTACAGATATCTACTTTGGGTATCCTTTAATAACTAATTATTCACAATTCTTCTTGTTTAAGAAAAAAAAGAGTCCCTTCAACAACACTTGCAGAGGACACGTAAACTTTACTATCGTTTATCTTATATATCGCTTTTCGTAAACATATTCTTATGTAAATAAATTTTTCAAAATTTCATCTTTAAAAGACGTTTAATATACAGTACTCACACAAATGATGATTGCAAGGACTGTGTGGATGTACAATTCACAGGTATAGCAGTAAACTCCACTCACACAAATTAATTAATTATGCGGAACGCAGCGTTTCGAGAGCACGTGGGCTCCCATTGTCAACCGTGTTACCGACAGTCGGTAACACGGTTGACAATGGGAGCCCACGTGCTCGAAACGCTGCGTTCCGCATAATTAATTTGTCTGAGTGGAGTTTACTGCTATACCTGTGAATAGTACTCACACATTTCAATTACATTGTATCATCTTCGTATTATATCCAATAATAAAGTGTATATTTTGTATGATACTACATACAAAATTTGGACATTCCGGACACTTACGTTGGAAGCCGAAGGCCAGTCCATCCTAAAGCCGGTGAGTACGATTTCAAAGGTTATAGACGTCGAATCTTCTTAAGTTCTTCAAAATTAAATCTATCTTTCGATCTCATATTTAGTTTCGTAAATTAATTAGAATATTTCAAGTTTAACTAGTCAGGGATTGTCTCAGGTTTTCTGTAAAAACATTTCCTTTTGTAAAAAAAGCGGTATATATAGATATTTTTTACTTGTCAATATATTTGTTTTTCTCAACTTTACATTTGGTATTTTAATTTAGAAAACATTCAAAAGAAATAAATCAACATCTTAATTCAAAGAAGCCAGTTAAAAATTTTAATGAGCCTGAGATTTTCTACCCTAATATATTACACCTTATTTTCAGTGAAACGTAGTACAATATCATTGAAAAATATTATAATTATAAACATTTCATGGGCTTGTTAGAGGGTAAATTTAATCGACCATATCGTATAAATATGTTTACATTTGTTAAATACTAGAAGTAGGAAAATATTTTGTGTATTTTGATTAAAACTGGGGATGCATATTTTATATAAAGTAATGATTGCATCCGGGCACGAGCAGGTTTCTATTTCTTCAATTACTATCTTAGGTAAAGAACTGTGATAAAATGGCCCGATAGAAAATAAAACCATTGTGAGGATATTACTAATTATTAGCTAGTGATTATTAAACAAGCTTAATACAAAACAATAGCATCTCATATTCGATATTTATGCACGTTAAAGCTATGTAACCTTGGACTCTTATTATTATTCTTGGCACTGCTTTCATCCCTTATACCACGTTGTCTATTTTACACAAGAAGTTATTACAATTTTTGTATATGAATTTGACTGCTCCCTTGAAATTTATGGTTGGAATCACCTTGTATACTAGAATATATGATGTATACGAACGCTCAAAAAGAAAGGGGCGTATATTGTGTTTCGACAGATGTTTCCACAATAAAATTGGATATGAACATTAAAGTCTTCAAATATGAAAAATCCGCTGACGTTTCTACACGATGAAAAATGATACGATATTTGTTTCACCCGGAGGGCATTCAGAAAGCTGTATTTGAACGGCTTATTCCGTATATAAGTAGTTGGTAAATATGTTGGTTTTCGCGAAGTTATCTTGATATTTACGAAAAATGTCCTGGTACATGTTCAAATTTAGTCACACTGAAATTATAACATTATAACATTTTATACGCTAGTATATTCACAGCCGCAGATTGCCAACGCTTTGATTCACGAGAAGCTTCCCAATATATTCGCTCTTACAGCGACTTATACCTTCTATGTTTATCGGACATACTCAGATTACTGGTTCAATTATCAAGTGGTCTTCATAAGAGCTACTAGTTTGTTGCGTATATGCCGTTACCATTACAGCGTGTTAGCTAGGAGGTTTGAAAGAGAGTCTAGCGTTCGTTGTTGTTGTTCATTTAGCGCTACCCAGGGAGCACCTGCAACGTTCTGCGCCTTTTGCTTTTTTATTGATAATAGCGTGGCATCGATTTCCAGTATCCAGAGTCTATGAATGGTACGTCGAATTACTTCAATGAGAGCAAATATTAACTTATATATACACTAGGGTGTTTCTATTCTCGTTATATGTATAAAATATTTTAAAATTTTTAAATTAGACCAATATTTTGTCGATCCACCTTTACTTGCGTGAAGTGCTGCGAGTCGTCGTGGCATAGAATCTATTAAATGATTAATGGTGTCTTCTGGAATATTTAACCACTCTTCTGTAACAGCTGCCACGAGTTCTTCCTTATTACTGGGTTTTCGGGGTCGTTTCGCCATATTTGTCTGGATTATGTGCCAAACATTCTCTATCGGATTCATGTCTGGTGATTGGCCTGGCCATTGTAAAATCCGAATCCACTGTTCCTCTTTCCATGTGGTTGTTGTTCTTGCTTTGTGGCAGGGTGCTCCATCCTCCATAAAAGTGGCGTCTTCTTTAGATAAAATGGCGTTGTCGAATATCGGTAGTAGTTCTTCTGTTAATATTTGGATATATTTTGTCGCATTTATATTTCCGTCGCAGATTACTAATTTTCCACCACACCATATCGCGCCCCACACCATGATGTTCACACCGCCGTATTTCACCGTCTGATGCAAAAATTTGTCGTCCAGTTGCTGTGACGAACGTCTCCATACCCACATACGACCACTATCACTGAATTGGCAGCATCTGCTTTCGTCTGAAAAAATGACAGACCGCCAAAACTCTTCGGGCTTCGTTCGCATTTCGATTGCCCAAGCCATTCGGCGCCGTTTTTGAAACGCCGTAAGGAGAGGTTTTTTCTTTGCCACCCTTTTATACATCCCCACACTGTAGAGGTATCGCAGAACGGTGCGCTGACTTTTCTGTGAAGTTGCCACAAGCTCAGCTGTACTTTTTCGCGGTTCTCTTAACACTTCGCGCACAAGCACCCTTTTACTTCTTTCAGAAGATCCGGCACGACCTGGTCTCGGCTCCACTGTTGTTTTTTCCTTGCGTTTAAATTGTGTAATCACACGGTTAACTGTGGACAACGGGATATTTAAAAATTTACTTATTTCACGTTGCGGAGCGCCGCGTTCACTCTGGCCAACGATGCGACCCCGGGTGAAGTCGCTAATATCACTCGAACCTTGTAAGCGAGGCATAGTTGTAACGATACTAAACTATGATGAATTCCTTCCGATACATCTACCCCTACCCTAATGACAAGAGAAAGTTCTTAATTCGTTCTTAGAATTTAGCTGTTTACATATTTATACCGCTTTACCTGGTGTCTATTTTATTCTGTCACCCTAGTATATGTGTAGGTTTTATAGAGAAAGAGAAAGAGAAGTCTATTAATGAATTATTATTAAATATTATTATCCAAAAACAGTATGTTATATATAGTTTGTCAAAGAACTCATAGTTTAATAACTTTTGTAGTAATATGTGCGTGGTGTTAACGAATTTTCGAGGAAAGCTTGATATGTTAATGCACTGTGAATGTTTACGAGATTCAAAAGCAGCTCTAGTTCGGTATGCTAAAGCCATAATCCTAGCTACGGCGGTTTTATACGCATGGAAAAAAGTTGTGAAGTACGTATACTATGTTTGAAAATAGGTGTATTGCGGAAAAATCCTGTTTATATTAATTAAAATACCATTATCCTCAGTGTAAACGTACACGAGTGGTTGTATCTGGTTCTTAATTCAAGAGTATTTAGAGAATGCTTAAATAATAATTTTTCATGTAGAGACCCAGGATTTAATGCCATGTAGTTGTAGAAAATTCGTTGTAAAATGGGGGTCCATACAGAACATTTTGGAAAATATAGCTATAAAAACATACCTGTGTGTTTTTTTCTTTTACACAGTAGCGTATGCTAAATTATGTAATACGTAATATTCATAAAGAAACAAAAAAATGCAAATATTATTTTTAATAACATGCTATCAAAAAAATGTATTATTTAGGCAATATAAAGATTGCATAAATTCCAAATTCCCTTACAGCTGTATGGAATGCGACACAACTAAATGATCATCGACTTGATTCGATTAAAACCAAGCTAGAAGTAACTGTTTCCAAACACAGCGACTATTGGTCAGTCTCGAATATCTGCGGATATAAGGGAAAGTGAGGCCGAAAATGATCCCCTCAAGCAAGATATTCCCTTGCAAGGTTAGCGGCATAAACTAGATTGAATACTTGTGCAACATTGTTTAGATTGAAAGTTATTACGTTGCAAAATATCTAGTATATTTTAGCAATCAAAGAGTGTAATAATTTTTGTGTAGTTCGCCTTACAATTATGTACACTATCGCTCATAAGATCAAGATATCGCATAATAAATTCTGAAAAGTAACTGCTTCCAAGATTTAAAAAAATGAAAGCATTTGCAACTGTTTCGTGCTGAATATACCCTATGCTAGGACCTGTTATTTTGTACGTAGGTAATATGCCTATCATGGATCCCTATTTCTGTCGTTAGGAACATATCCGAATATTTACTCAGGGGTATTGAAACTCTATATTAATAGAGTCACGTTTGAATAGAAAATATATCCCTTACACTGCAATAGTAATAAAATTTTATATTATAACGCTTAAATTGAAGTAATGTATTGCATATTAATTATTAATCTGGATTTTAAATGTGTGGCTATTAATTACTTAATTATATTAGCATACCGCGCGTGCGCAATAATCTAATTTCGTTATTAAATTCGTCATTTCATCTCGATGCAAATTTTGTATACTCCGACACGGAGTCTGTTTGAAAGCTAACCTCATTATCTGCTTATTGCGATATATCTAGCAGCTTATAAGAAAATTTCAAATGCTTCGTAAATCAACTCAAAACTTGCTCCTGCAGTGCGCATATAGTACCTTTCATAATAAATCTTGTATAGTAACAAATTGGACTTCTTTAACGTCAGATAACTTTAATAACGGCACGTTTATGAAATGGTGCTACTCAGTTCTGAACCTCGACCTTTACATGCAACTAAACAATATTACAGCGAGGCTAAGCCTGGTTTGGCAGAGCGTTCAGCTTGCATTTCATGCCTTGTCAATTTAATCGAATATAAAAGTCACGCATTACCACTTTGCACGTGTTGAAGACGATGCAAGTGGTATATAAGCTCAGGACTCATTTCACTAAAGTGAGTAAAGCTTCTTCATCCTTTAAAGAAGATGTTATTTTTTTTGTAATGCCCGGTAAACAGACGAGATTAAAGTCGGTACCATTGCTAACTTTGTTATTATTGAAACTACATTTTTACTGCTGTTAGCGATGGTATAACAGGAAGAAGAACAGCTGAAATAAACATTTTTCTTTAATGGAAGACCCAATATAGTTTCACGTATTTTGAAAGGAGATAAAAACATATGAAAATATATACAGGGTGCACCATTAAGAAAATGTATTTATTTGGAAATATCTCAAAAACTAGTTTTTTTTTTGATTCTACCATCGTTAAAGTAGGAAAATTTAAGTAAGTATAATACTATATTAATCGTATTATATTACCCAGTACGAAAGAGTTGCTGTTATCAGAGGTAATATCGGGATGGGTGGGGGGAATGAGTATTAAATTAATAAATAAAATTACTATTTGCTAGTATGTTGGATAATACGAAATATTATAATACTTTTTGCTATGGACCATTAGTCCTTGGCTACTGGATCGATCACGTGACGTTATCGAATGAGCAAAGCTGCCTAGATCTAGACTAAAGCGATCAACATTGTGCCATCACAGACACACACCTCTGATACGCAAACGTGATACGCCTGGTATATACATATATATATATATATATATATCACCGATATTATATTGTTTCTATAATCTATATTGTAACACATGGGCTGAAAAGTCCCGGGCCTAACAAAGAAAACACGTTTTTTTTTGGTTCAAAATTAGCTTTATTCATCAACGTAATCTCCATCAAGAGCAACGCAATCATTCCAGCGCCGCTCTAACATTTCAATACCACTTTTGTAGAACGATTTATCTTTTGCCTCAAAATAGGCCTCAGTTTCAGCGATAACCTCTTCATTCGTGCGAAATTTCTTACCGGCGAGCATTTCTTTGAGGTCTGCGAACAGCCAGTAGTCGCTGGGAGCCAAATCTGGCGAATACGGTGGATGTGGGAGCAATTCGAAGTTCAATTCATGTAGCTTTGCCATTGTTTTGATTGACTTGTGACACGGTGCGTTGTCTTGATGAAACAAAATCTTTTCTTTGCCATATGCGGTCGTTTCTTTGCAATTTAGGCCCATAAACGCTCCAATAACGCTATATAATATTCACTGTTGATGATATTTACTTTCTCAATATAGTCGATGAATATTACACCAGGCACATCCCAAAATACCGAGGCCATAACCTTTCCAGCCGATTGTTGTGCTTTCGGGCGTTTTGGACGAGGTTCACCAGTTGCTGTCCACTCAGATGACGATCGTTTTGATTCCGGAGTGAAGTGATGGATCCATGTTTCATCCATTGTCACATATCGACGCAAAAATTCCGGTTTGTTACGTTTAAACATGGCCAAACACTGCTCAGAATCATCAACACGTTCTTGTTTTTGGTCAACAGTGAGCAAACGCCGCACCCACTTTGAACAGAGCTTTCTCATAGTCAAATGCTCATGCAATATAAAGCCAATACGTTCTTTTGATATCTTTACGATCTCAGCTAACTCACGCAATTTCACTTTTCAATCATTCAAAACGATTTTGTGGATTTTTATGATGTTTTCTGGTGTTACCGCCTCATTTGGACATCCACTGCGTTCTACATCATCGGTGTCTCTACGACCACGTTTGAAGTCAGCAAACCAACGTTTTATTGTTGTTTCTGATGGAGCGGAGTCCCCATAACACTTTTCAAGCCATTGCTTCGCTTGTACGGTATTTTTTCCCATCAAGAAGCTTTGTAAAATTAAAACACGAAATTGTTTTTGATCCATTGTTTTGAAAATAACAAAAGTAGCGTGACTCAGCACAATAACTCAGAAACTACTGAATAGAATATCATGAAATTTTAACAGCTGTCTTTTGAAGGTTGGTACTAACTGATAGAAAGGTGACTGCAATAAAACTAGCGTCATCTATGTGTTAGACCCGGGACTTTTCAGCCCATGTGTTATTAGACAATTTCTCTGTGCGCTTTATCAACTTAGCCAACTTTGTAGTCTCAATAATAACAAAATTAGCGATTGTGCCGACTTCAATTTGAATAGAGGGTATAATCTTGATGAAAAACATTCATTCAATTCATAGATAGCAATTAACACTTGCCTCTGGCCTCCTTTCAATGCAAATAAATCATTTTTTTTATTTTAACCCTAAATAGAAAAGATATACATACTAGATCGTTTAATATTACTTGTTTAAAAATTCTATTGGAAAAATTTGGTTTCCTGTGTATATTACGCCTCCATAACTCCCACATAATCTTCGCCAGTGACATTCTGACTCTGTGGAACGGATTCCAGATGTAGAATACTTTTGGTGTTGGAAAAACAGATCAACGGTGTCTTCTCTCATGACCTCTGGAAACGTAATTTTGTCAATTTTGGAGAACCTGGGAACTTTCACGTAGTAGTCTCATCACCAGTTACAATAGATTCTAGAAATTTTGATAAGATTTTTGCAATGTTCAACGAACGACCTTGGGTCGTCTTCTAAAGCATCACGAGCAGCCTGAAATCGCTTATGCCACTCGATCACGCGTACGGAATAAACTTTTTGCATTAATTCAAATGTTTCTGTAAAACTTTTATCGAACTTGAAACAAAATCTAATATTAGCTCGTTATTCCATCATATGTTTGTAATGAACCGATAAAAAGTACTGTCACTTTAAACACTATAACTTAACGACCACTTGATCGATTTTAATACTCGTGGTCTCGTTTTGTAGAGGAGATATACAGCTTTCAGATTTTATATTGTTTCAACGAATGGGGTTAGTAATTTGCTGTGAATTTAAAAAGTTCCGTTATTTCTCTGCCATTAGCTATGTTGTGATTGATTATATTAACATCATACAAACTGAATTTGCACGTATTAGAATATCAAATCGCCGGTTTGCAGAATACCAAAGCTTTTGTTATTACATTAAACTCAGGGACTATGGTTAAGATTGCAAGACTCAAAATACTTCCTAAATTTAATTATGTTGTTAATATATTCTCGCATTTATTTAAAATATATTCGCGAAAAATGTTATTACCAATGTACATTACTAACGCTACCAATCCATAAAATTCCAGAAGTATTTTTAAATTAACTGGAAATAACTTCATCGATTTGATCGAATCTCCCGGAAAAAATGCCGAAATATTCGTTATATCTAAATTAACAGAATCGTTTGGAAGCTAATTTCAAATACCTCGAGCCCTACTCGCAGCAAAAAAAAAACACAGAACCCTTCTACCCGTAACATTTTAAGCGTAACAGGATTTCAAAGTTTCAAAAACATGTTTGTATTTGGGAAAATTTCAAATACCACAGCGTCGATATCTCAGCATCCGTTAGCACTTCAATTTTCGGAGGCCTTATTTGAAATGTGGAAGCGTATATTGCTGAAAAAGTTGCAGTTTTTTTTTGCTGTTAATAAATTGCTTACGGCTTTAACCACGCGAAAGTAACTCACACAATGTTTTGTCTGATTTGGATTTTATGCTCTACTATGCACTGTTCGCGTATATACATACGAAGACGCAGAGTTTCATCTGTTTGCCATTTATCTTTATCAAATAAATTTCCTGCAGAAAATTGGTTGTAACTACATTACACTAGCCTTCTATATGATATTTAGGAATGTGTGCACGAAATCGTGTAAATAACATCACTAATATGAAGTTCTTGGCAATAATAAATAAGTAAACATCTCCGGGTTGGCAATTGTCTCTTGTCGTATATATATATATATAAGTTTGGAATTTTCTCAGCTTGTTGTACATATACCGAAGGAACAATAATAAACGTACGTGAAAAGCGTTGCTTTTCATGAAATGCGGTTATATACATGTTAGCTTTGGGAGAAATGCGCGTTCATATCACTTCAGCCGGCATTGGTAGGCGCTCATTCTGCATCGTTCGGTCCTATCTTTCACGTAAAGCTTTCGCGTTCAGTACGAATGAAATCCCCCATATCTCATGAACGTAGATGAACGAATGGAGTGAGAAGCGTTCACAGATTCTATTCATTTAGGCAAATGTTAGAAAATACTTGAAATTGTGTATTTGGGAGTTCTGGTTATACCGGAAGTTCATAATAGCAACCGATGTTTTTAATAAAGCTGGACCTTGTAAGATTCTATCGGTTATTACTGTCCCCTTACTGCGTCATCTGGCGTTCTACAGGATAGTGATTTGGGTTCGTTGATATCTTTAATTTTTATAAACGATTTACCATCACATTTGAATTGAGATAAGCTACTGTTTGCAAAAATTAGTACTTGAAATGACTGTGGTAATCTTCAAAAACCAGATTCATTTACGCAAATCTACATAAATAGGTATCATGTTAATAATATTACCTTAAATCGTTGCGACAATGTGAATTAGGTTCTGGGAGCCGCCTATAATAATAAACCCACATTGAACGAATACATGAAAGGGATGTTATCTCTAAAATCTTCTATTTTCGAAATTATGAGAAACATCAAAAAAATACCGTTTGTGTAGCATTGGCCTCCATTTGAAAATATAATTTATCCATAGTTAAGTGTTTTATTCATTTCCATTTATTCCTTGCTACTCTTTCCATTATACCTTCCACTCCAGTTCGTTTTCTTTTCTCATGGTTAATTGTTTCATTTCTTAAGCTTACCCTTAGTATTGTTTTTAACTTTGTCGCAGATTTGAGAGTGTCTCCACTCCATATGTCAATATTGGAAGTATGCACATATTAAATACTTCTCATTTTAAGTTAATTGGTACCTGGTGGTTTATGTAACTACCGTCTATGTTTACTCCTTTTTTATCACAATTTAGTCAAATTTAATGTGTTTTTAATCACAATTCGAGGGCAAGAGTAAAGAGTTTAAGAGATATTTGGTCACCTTGTCTCACTCCTCGTTTAACTAATGTTAAACGAGGAGAATTTTACTACATAATATCTATATTATGTAACTTTGCTAAAGTTTTTGAAATTGTCTCATATAAATATAAATTATCTACGTGAGCAGAGGATCGGTGCGATTGCAAGCTTCAAGGTCCGACGGGTCGACCGGCCGAGGGGTTTGCGGAATAAAAACAAGTAGGCGTGTGTGTATACAGGGACTGACAGAAAAGTTTCTTCTCGAGAGAACTGAACAACGAAAAAGGATGGGCAGTGAGGAAGGATACACATCTGAAGAGGCACGAAATAAAAGGAGAAGAGAGAGCGAAGAGCAAGAGATAGACTGATTAGATCACCAAATAAGGAAGCAATAGAGGAAGGGAAAATGATCGAAATGATTACACAAAACTTAGACTAGGAAATGAAAGATGGATACTGGTTCTACTGGTCGGGAGTGGATGAAAGGGACAGAGGAGCGGAGGGAGTAGGAATAATCATCAAACCTGAGGTAGTAAACAATACACAAAAAGAAAAATACATTAATTCAAGAATATTAAGAATTGATACAAAGCTGGAAGGAAACGAAATATGGAGCATAATTGTGGCATATGCCCCAAATGACAACGCGAATAAACAAGATAAAGACGAATTCTTCGAAACTCTTCAGAATGAAATAGACATTGCTGAAAGAAATCTTATAGTAATGAGAGACATGAATGGACGAGTCGGAAGAGACAATGATGGAGTGGAGAGACGTATGGGAAGAGAAGGTGAAGAGACCATAAATGACAGCGGGAGAAGAATAATAGATATGTGCATCGAAAACGACATGATTACAACAAATACAAAATTCAGACATAAAGACATTCACAAATACACAAGAGAAGTGCTTAGCAGGAAAGAAAAATCAATCATTGATTATTTCTTAGTAAATACTGAAAACTGGAGGACGGTAGTAGATGTCAAAGTCCAAACAAATGCGGAAATAGGTAGCGACCACTACCTGCTACAGATGAAGATTAGCAAAAATTCAAAAAGGACGAAAGAAGACAAAAGGAAAAAAGTAATTAAGGAAAAAATAAAAAGCTACTAATTGAAAACCAAAAATTATTCTACGGAACAATAAAACAATTGAGACAGAAGAAGGCGCCGATATTGAAAAATATAAAGGATGACAAAGGAAATATACTAACTGAGGAAAAAGAGATAATGGAAAGATGGAAACAGTACTTTGAAGAACTCACAAAAATAAAACAAAACGGATACATAAGAGAAAAAGAGCACAAAACAAAAAAAGACGATGAACGTATCACACCAATAAGCGACGAAGAAGTCAGAAAAGCAGTTAGCAAACTAAAACCAGGGAAGGCGGCCGGGGAGGATGAAATCACAGCTGAAATGATAAAATATATGGGAGACAAAGGTAACGAAGAACTGCTTGACCTCTTGAACAATATTATAATAAAAAAAGAAATACCTAAGGAATGGAATATGGGAATAATTATGCCCAAAAAGGGATGCTCAAACTATAGAGGAATAACATTAACTACCATCCCAGGAAAAGTATTGACAAGAATACTAGAAAAAAGACTCCGAGAGAAACTGGAAACAACACTAGAAGATACTCAACATGGATTTAGAAAAGGAAGAAGCACCCAGGACAATTAGGAGAACAACTAATAGGGAAAGGAAAGGAAATAAATATAAGAAAACCTAATACTCTGTTTAAAAGTTCATATGGAACTATAGAAATTTCACTGAATGTGTTGATAAGATAAAGCATGGTAGAAGCAGAGTACCAATTATTATAATAATTCGAATAGTGTCTTAATTTTTAAGGCTGACGCAGGAATTTCGTACATTCTTTTTTGTGAAAATTTTTGTTATTCATGAATTACTATAAATATAAGTATTTAAGTAAAACATGGGAAATTCTAAACATAAAATAGAATAGTGGCAGAATAGGTTAATAGATGAATGAACACAGTGTTTTCTCTTCGAACTGCGGTATAATTAAAAAATGTATTTTTATCCTTTTTATGAACCTCAAACGAAATGTAACCGTAAAAGGAATTCATTACCTATTAAACTCATTAAAATTAAAACATTAAATTAATAATTCTAAGCTTGAGCGAGCTCTCTTATTTATAAAGAGAATGAAAAATGTTTGAGGTAAGATTCGAGTACGAAATTGGCTACATTAAGCAAAAAATACTTAATTTCCAGTCCCGAGAATATCTCAGAGTCTCTCCTGTGGATATTATACAAATATGTTGAAATTTGTATACGACGTTCAAAGTTTGACGCATTATGTAAACACGCAAAAAGTATTTTAATTAAAACTGCATTGTTGAAATGTGTAACAGTGGTTTTGCACCTATAAGCGAAAATATTCGCCTTCGAATTAATTATTCCGATAAATCTACCCGAACACGTACAATAAAGTTATTGTGGTTATCCCGGTACTGTATTTTAATTAAGAAATTACACACACACTGTTATTATAAATTGAAAATTAACTTGTCATTGTTTGTGTTTTGGTAGCCTTTTAATTTTTCGTTAAAGCCATCCACTATAATTTAAAACACGATGGGGTCGTAGAGCATTGACAGAACGAATTTCAAGGTGTAAACAAATTTCATAAATACACAATATTTTTAAAAGTAATTCGTTATATATTCAAACTAAGAATGTATAATAAAATGTGAGAACACCAATTAAATTTGAAATATGATTCATTTCCATTAACATAATAACCCTATTAAATATTTAGTTGGGTGTCCATTGTTTTTAATAACAATCCTAATTCTATTCAACATGGAGTTATTCAAATTATATACACTACTGCCCATATATATCGGGACGACAATAAAATTGACGTTTCTTTACTGGTACTGTTTGTATAATACAGAATGCTATAAGTTATGCTAAAATATTAGTATTAATATTTCTGTGCATCTGGTATATACTTTTTATAGTCGTCCCCATATATACGAGGAGAGGTCCAGAAGTTCGTGGAATGGAGCGGGTGGAGTGGGGATAGGAGCGCTCGCTAGGTGTCATTCTGATTGGCGACTCATCATTAGAATATAAGTTAAGTTGCAGCCCTATAGCGTCAGCCATCTACGAATAGTTGCCTGCTAAACAAGTCAATCCGGAAGAAAACTGAAACTATGGGGGAAATTGAACACCGTGCTGTGATAAACTTCCTTACAAAGCAAGGAAAGAACGCTCAAACCATATTGAATGAAATGGAAACCGTTTATGGGGAATAGTGCCCTAGTAAATCAATGATTTATAAGTGGTATGGTCTTTTCAAACATGGTTGGGAGTCGATTGAAGATAACCCCCGCTCAGGACGGTCAGTTGAGGCCACCACATCAGACATCGTCGAAAAAGTGCAAAAATTTCTACTGAAAAAGATGCCCGTTTGAAGAAAAAACAATTATCTGCATTAGTTGGAGTATCAGATACCACCATTTTGCGTATCCTACATGACCACCTGGGTATGACAAAAGTCAGTGCAAGATGGGTACCGAGAATGCTCACGCCGCTGCAGAAACAGCAGCGCGTCTGTGCGTCCAAACAATTTTTGGAGCTGTGTGGAGACAAACCAAAATTGAGTAAGGGTGTGTTGGTCTTGCAAGACAATGCGCCGGTTCACAACAGCAAAGTTACAATGGCTGCTCTGCATAAGCATGGCTTTCAATCAATAGTCCATCCACCCTACAGTCCAGACCTGGCACCTAATGATTTTTATTTGTTCCCCAATTTAAAAAAAGACGTGGAAGAAAGTTTTCCGACGACAATGGGGTAAAGGAGACAATTTTGGCCCATTTTGAGGCGAAAGATAAAACATATTTTTATGATAGTTTAGAAGAATTAATTCATAGATCTAATGAATGTATTGTGCTTAAGTGTGATTATATTTAAAAGGAAAAATAGATCTATTGTTTTATTTTACTTAAAACCCTTTCATTCCACGAACATCTGGACCTCCCATCGTACGTGCAAATATTTCATTAAAATATCTTCAGCTCGTACGTTTTGGACTGCTGTTATTAGTTGTTTATTTATTTCTGACAATTACTTTTAGAACAATACATCAGCAATGCCAATATAATAGTTTAATATCACATTCTCCTAAATAAAGAGCACATTTAATAATATTAATCACTTTGGTAAATGTGTTATATTTGTTTGTTTGGATTGTTCTAAAATAAGTTTATGCTTAGTTACTCTTTTAAAAATATTTGAAATCGAATACACATTTGACATTTCATTTCTCATTAACTGTATACAAGAGGTACTGACAGCTCTGCTCTAACAAAGCATAAGATAAGACGAATGCTAAATCTGTGTCCCCGTGCAAACGATATCTCTTTCACATTTCGATTTCAAATTGTGTAGGTATATTTATATGAGGCGACCTCTATATCCGTTTATAGTCTTCTAATAGAACAGCAAATATTTTAATAACAGAATAGAATAGGTATAATACGTCTCAGAACTCGAGTTTCCTTAAGTCGTCATTAAGAAAAATGCTCAGCTATTACAACTCACATAACCATAAAAAACATGTTATATGGAAGTATTAATAAAAGCTGTACGACCAGTTGAACACTGCCTAAGCAATGGACGATATAAAAGTGTCTCTATTTCATTCCGGAAATATGTGAAGGTTGCTAAAAGAAATGAAAGAGCAGACGTAGCAATTTGTCGTTGTTTTGTTAAGTGTCACCCGAATGAATTAGGGTATACTTTTATAATGTATACCATTCCTTTAATTAAATATTAATCAAGAGAAGTCACATTGTGGAACAGTAATGCTTTTCAAAAGTCAAACTTAGGCAACTGTTGTGGTAAAGTCGATTTATTGAAAACTTGCCTAATCAATTAGACTATTTATTATCATGTTGGAAAAATAACACAAGGTTTTTCTGGTTGAAAGCTAAATCCATTGCCCCAGGAAGTTCAGTTATCAATTTGAACATGCCACACTATTCTTAAAAAAGAAGTTCATGTTCGATTAGAGGTTGAAGCTACAGAGTCGCAGATACACGTAAAATTTGCCCCCCGTGAGTGACCTGTTTTCTTGTTAAATTTAATTCACAATATTTTAAGTTATTCTAGGTGGCTAGTTGTACGTTATGTATTCACTTCTAATCTTTTGCTAGAGCTGCAACCAACAAAACCGCTTGAAATTGGTGCGCTCTTGTACATTCATTTCAATCTATACCTTTATCTTGGAATCTTTCATTTTTAGATCTTTGATTTTTGTTACGATATAGAATGCAGGAAATGTTAATAGTGTTCATTTAAATTAAAATATTTCGCGAGAACGATTTATGTTTCGCATTAAATCGTCGTTATTTTAATTAAACATGCATTTCTAGAATTTATTGAATACTCTTCCTTTATTTTCGTAACGTATTGTGTTATTTCCGCGAATTGTTTCAATTTTTAACGGACGTAAATTCCAGCTTCAAAGGAGGTGATTCCTTGAAGTTTTGGAAACGTTTTCATGCTCATTTCTCAGACGATTCTCGCGGATTAGGGGCGAATTCTCAGAATACCTTCGTAATTATTCATTTAATGAGATTATGCAGTATAATAAGGCAGCTGTGGACATAAAAGAGGTATTCCACGTTATAATAAAGTAAAATACAACATTGTTTCATGAAGATTTTTATCAAGAAATAAATATATCTTATCCGTATATTATACGAAAACACCACTCTGAAAGCCAAAAGCCTATTTGAGGTATAAATAGCGACAGGAATATCATATGAGACGACATCAACGTGGCGTACTCAGTTCATTACGAAATGGGGATTAAGTTCAGCTTCTAATGTCAAGTCTTAATGTTAAAATGGAATTTATGTTTGTATTATAAAGAGAAGCATAAACCAGGGAATATATATATATATGTATATATACATACATATGTATATGATATACACAATATAAGTTTCACGGTGTAGTTTATAATCTGGAAGCAAGGACATTGTTCTACATTTCTTAAATTGAAATCGGTACTTTTTGAAACTAATAAATAATTAAATGCTAGTAATTTGGGCATAGCTGTGGTGCTTTAAACAGATTTATCTATTTTGTAAACTTATGGAGAACGTGCAATTTCACATATTTTGATGTGAACCAGTTACATGTCGTATGTAATATCACACAGATAAAGAATGTCCTAGTATATGTGAAGTTATTGAAATATCTAAAAATATAAAACTGTGTACATAATTAACATAACAATAATTATTTTCACACACGGTTTCTTCACAAACACTTTGTCTTGTTTAATCGAACTCACTCTATACATTTAAGATTGTTTGAATTTTATTTACAGAAGCTAGAACATTTTGTAGTTAGTCCCCTTTTTTGCTTTGTGTTCTAAAATCTGAAGGTATTCAAGGGACATCAAGTTTCTCAATTGATTCGTAAACATTATTTACCTTTTTCCTTCTTTACATTTAATGCAGTGTCTATATACGGAAATAGAATTAGAGAAAAATTTGTTAAAGCCTACGTTAGCATTTTTTAGCATAAACCTGTACCATAGAATTCAGACATGATTATATGGACTTATTCCTGCATAGTACTTTTACACAAAATTGTGTAAACATGACCAAAAAATGTAATGTTACATAAAATGTGATTGTAATTTTCACAGTTTCATATAATTTTGCAATATTACAGTCTTCCACGGTGTGCTATCAAATTTTGATTTAACGTATTCCCAATATTGTTTGCGAATTTAAAACGATGATTGGTGTAATAAACGAAGTACTTCCGGAATTGGACCGTGTCATGATGAGATATATATATAAAGAAATAAAAGTAAGAGGAGAAAGAAAAATAAGAAGAAAAAGAAATAAAAAGAAAGAAAAAATGATAAAGGGTGGTGGGACGTGAAATAGAAAGAAAAGTAAAAAGAATAAGAGAAAGAAATAGGGACAGATAGGGAAGGGGGAGGGGAGGAGGTATACGAGAGAAAAAAAAAAGAAAAAAGGAAAAAGAAAGAGACCAAAAGAGAAAGGTGGGATCTCGACGTTTCGCCTCCGTCGTAGGAGGCTTCTTCAGGCGAATAGGGGAAACTAAAGTGGCACGGTAACACGACGTGTAAACCACGCTAGAGGCGAAACCACTTTGGTAGAAGGTTACGGTGACTCGGCCTGTTGACCAGCGCGGTCAACAGGCGAGAACCTTTTGATGATTGATGTATTGTAAATGATCAAATAACGTTCAATAAATAGATTAGTTTGAAGTTCTTATGAAACAAAATACGTTTTCGTTTTATGTTTAAGCATATATATATACATATATAACACATGGGCTGAAAAGTCCCGGGCCTAACAAAGAAGACACGTTTTTTTTCGTTCAAAATTAGCTTTGTTCATCAACGTAATCTCCATCAAGAGTAACATAATCATTCCAGCGCCGCTCTAACATTTCAATACCACTTTTGTAGAACGATTTATCTTTTGCCTCAAAATAGGCCTCAGTTTCAGCGATAACCTCTTCATTCGTGCGAAATTTCTTACCGGCGAGCATTTTTTTGAGGTCTGCGAACAGCCAGTAGTCGCTGGGAGCCAAATCTGGCGAATACGGTGGATGTGGGAGCAATTCGAAGTTCAATTCATGTAGTTTTGCCATTGTTTTGATTGACTTGTGACACGGTGCGTTGTCTTGATGAAACGACATTTTTTTCTTTGCCATATGCGGTCGTTTCTTTGCAATTTCGGCCATCAAACGCTCCAATAACGGTATATGATATTCACGGTTGATGGTATTTTCTCTCTCAAGATAGTCGATGAATATTACACCACGCACATCCCAAAATACCGAGGCCATAACCTTTCCAGCCGATTGTTGTGCTTTCGGCCGCTTTGGACGAGGTTCACTAGTTACTGTCCACTCAGATGACGATCGTTTTGATTCCGGAGTGAAGTGATGAATCCATGTTTCATCCATTGTCACATATCGACGCAAAAATTCCGGTTTGTTACGTTTAAACATGGCCAAACTCTGCTCAGAATCATCAACATGTTCTTGTTTTTGGTCAACAGTGAGCAAACGCGGCATCCACTTTGAACAGAGCTTTCTCATAGTCAAATGGTCATGCAATATAAAGCCAATACGTTCTTTTGATATCTTTACGATGTCAGCTAACTCACGCAACTTCACTTTTCGATCATTCAAAACGATTTTGTGGATTTTTTTCATGTTTTATGGTGTTACCGCCTCATTTGGACGTCCACTGCGTTCTGCATCATCGGTGTCTCTACGACCACGTTTGAAGTCAGCAAACCAACGTTTTATTGTTGTTTCTGATAGAGCGGAATCCCCATAACGCTTTTCAAGCCATTGCTTCGCTTGAACGGTATTTTTTCCCATCAAGAAGCAGTGTAAAATTAAAACACGAAATTGTTTTTGATCCATTGTTTTGAAAATAACAAAAGTAGCGTGACTCTTAGCACAATAACTCACAAACTAATGAATAGAATATCATGAAATTTTAACAGCTGTCTTTTGAAGGTTAGTACTAACTGAGAGAAAGGTGACTGCAATAAAACTAGCGTCATCTATGTGTTAGGCCCGGGACTTTTCAGCCCATGTGTTATCACTTCTAACCTTGTTCTTTCAATAAGACCACTTAATTAATAGAAAAAAAAATGTTATCTGATAATGTTTCACGTCCGTGAAATACCTAAATCGCAGACTAGAAGCATTAAAATTTATAACAATGTTTACAGCTGCAAAATAACTTAAATTTAATTTACTGCATCATTTATTCAGATAAATTACCCTCATCCCCTTCTATTTAATTGTACTAATTGTCAAATAAATCATATTTGGATTACGGTTTTTGTTTTCCTTTAATGAAATCTAGTTAAAATAAATTTTCCAGATTTCTAACGACATCATGAACTAAAACGGTTCCCTTCTATTCTACTTCTTAATTGGTTTTTAAGTAGATCATTTAGACTGGAGAATTGGTGAACGGGCTTAGAAGAAATGAGATATTCATGGCTATGGGGGGAGAGGTTTGCGAAGAATTCTAAATGAAAACGTTGTATATTTCTTACGAATTACTACGAGGTTGTAAATCGATCGTGTCGAGGCGAATGCCTTTCCGATACATCCGAGTAATTTTAATTGGAGTCATTTATTAGATTGCGCATCAAAACGATATCTTTCCAACTATTTGTTTTCGATGAATTAAATCTTTTACGTTGTGCAAATTTTATTACATTCATCTTTTTTTAGTTCAAATTATGTTTGTCGTGTAGATCACACGACATTTGGAAATGATGAATTACCATTTTATTAGCAGAAGGTATTTATATTCCACTAATAATTGGAGCTGTTCGTCTGGATTGCATTTGTATTTCTTTGTAGTTCAGCATTAACTTTGATGCATAATTTGCCGAGGATATTAAGAAAACCATTGTTCCTAGGCACTCGTCTGTGATGGACCTGGGCGTGCAGTTTGATGCAAATTTGTCGTTTGCAGACCACATATTATCCATACGAAATTCTGCGATGAAATCCTTAGGATTTCTCATACGATCCTGCAGATCATTCAATAATCCTGCCTCGCTAAAAGCATTATACTATTCGCTTGTCCGCACTGGGTTGGAGTATGCCTCCATAATTTGGTATCCTCACTATCTCCATCTGCAAGTACTACTTGAAAGAGTGCAAAAACGATTTTTGAAATACCTGTCCTTCAAAATTGATAGCACTTACCCTGGACGCGATGTTGATTATGCTGGTCTGCTGAGGAGACACGGCTTTGTATCGTTATCGGATCGAAGGAAGGAATTTAGCAGCCAATTTCTACTTAAACTAATTAATCACGCTATTGACGCTCCATCCCTTCTCTCCAAAATTAATTTTGTGGTACCTCAGTACGATACCAGGTCCTTCCCTAATTTAAAGGTCCCGTCATGCAAAACTAATGTTCTGCTTAAAGCACCCTTTACGCATATGATTAGAAATGCCAATGAACTACTTCACGATCCTTTTTGTTGAAGAGTCTACATGGATTTACATTGTCGTCCTATTTTGTTCTTGCATTCTGGTGTCACCGAGCCATTATTATATTTATGATTCAGTTGTATCTTTTTCGACTAATTTTAATTTATTATTGCGCTGTATATTGTTACTACATATATATGCTAGGTTACATTATTCTCGCATTGTCCTGTAAATGGAATTATTTTCTGTTGGGCAATAAAGATATTATTATTATTATTATTATTATTATTATTATTATTATTATTATTATTATTATTATTATTATTATTATTATTATTATTATTATTATTATTATTATTATTATTATTATTATTATTATTAAAACCAAACATTCTGTTGAAAAGTTCATATGGACCTATAGAAATTTCGCTCAACGTATATTCTTAGATAGTAAAACAGTTGTATTACGTGACCTATTTATGTTCCACCGATATAATTACACGAAATACATTGGGAAGAGGATTAAGAAATGGTCAACACGTAATGGCTGTCAGCAGCTTTATATATCCTCATAACTGCCGGATAACAATCCTGTTGAATGGACTGAAATAGAAAGCCTAGTGCGAAAACGCAATATTAGAAACAAAGCACGGTTGAAAGAAATATCATTCTAAGAATATCATCCAATTGATGCAGAAATAAGGAAGGAACGTAAGGTAGTATTAAGTGTTACGTTTTCCAAGATGAATTTTGTAGATCAGACATGCCAACCAGCTTCCTTAATCTTCAGACGAGCTAGACAAGCATTGCTTTTTGAAAGCACGATGTATGCCTTTTTGTTTATTTTCCTTAAGCGTTTGTGTATTTGTGTAATCTATATCTACAAAATATATTTATATATCTAATATATTTTCTTTGAATAAATACAGTAGAACCCGGTTATAACAACTTCGGCTGTAACGACACTCCTTTTTCAGCGTCAAATTTTAAGCGGTCCCGTACTTTACTATTCAAACGTACAGGGAAAAACCCGGTTTTAGCGTCAATAACCCCTGATATAACGACAAATATTTACCACTTGAGGTATGTATTTATATTATCATTTATGGCTCAATTCCCGGTATTTGCCTAGCCTGCAACCGACCGTTCGGGGATTCCTAGAATATTACCGTTCGTTGAATTAAGATTTCTTGCAATTTGCCTAGCCTGCAACGTTCGACCGTTCGGGGATTCCAAGAATATTATCGTTTCTTGCAATCCGCCAGGCAAAGTTCGTAAGAAATTTCCTCAGTTGGCATTTGAATCATGTGAGTGAAACATCGAGATGTCTTTATCGAAAATGTCAGGTTTAAAGCGAAAATGTTTAAGCGTGAACGACAAAGTCGCTATAATCAAAGCAGTCGAAAGTGAAAGGAAGAAAGCGGACATGTGTCGCGAATTTGGGTTAGTTAATTCTGCGATTTGTACAATTGTGAGAAATAAGAATAAAATCATGAATACCTTTGTGAAAGGGAAAGAAAAGTAAAATAAAATTCGATCGTGGGAAAAGGTTGAAATCGACGAAGCCCTTATTACGTGGTTTAAGCAATGTAGAAGTGCAAATTTACCCGTTAAGAGACACAAATTTTAACTGCAGCAATGAGTGGCTGGAGCGTTTCCAACGGAGACATTCAATAACGTTGGGAAAAGTGAGCGGTGAAGCGAAAAGTGTTAATATGACAGAAGCAGAGACGTGGCTAAATGAAGTGTGGCCTAAATTAAGACAAGATTATGAAGACAATGAAATTTACAATGGCGACGAAACGGGAATTTTTTATAAACTTCTTCCAGATAAGACTCTGAGGTTTAAAAGCGAAAAATGTGTAGGCGGTAAACTAGCCACAGAACGATTAACTGCATTTATGTGTGCTAATATGACCGGTACGGAGAAACGTAAAATTCTTGTCATAGGAAAGTCAAAAAAGCCACGCTGTTTCAAAAACATAAAAGCAGTCCCAACAAATTACTGCGCAAACAAAAGAGCATGGATGATTTCAGAAATCTTTGAAAATGAAATTCGAAAATGGGATAAAGAACTTGCGATTAAAAGTAAAACAATCTTGCTTTTAGTCGATAACTGCCCAGCACATCCATCATTAGCCCACTTTGCAATTTGGTGTTTCTGCCCCCAAATTACAAAGAACTCCGCCTATAGCGTCACCTTGTTATAGCGTCAAAAAATTCGCAGTCCCGTAACTGTCGTTATAACCGGGTTCTACTGTATAATGATATCATTTATTACAGTTCTCAGATCAAATCTAAACATCACTAAGATATATAGATACATACTTACCGACAGAATTCATATCGACTTGAAATTTATGCTAGATTTATTGAATTTCGACTGGTTGTTTATTACTACTAAGATTATACTAAATACGTGTTAACTGTTAATAATAATAATAATGCTTTTGCATTGTCCCTCTCCACCTAAAGCTTTCGTTAATTACAGGGGGCATCGGCTGGCTAGGAGCTATTACTTATTATTACTCTTGTGCTTGTGGTGTCTCAATATATTCGTTCTTAGCATTCGCCATGGAGTGAGAAAAACCATAGAAATGTCCAACCATAAAAAACAGTCCCACTGTTATCTGAATATTATTAAAATACATCAACTTCAAACATTACGGTTGTTTATAAGTTTACATATGGGAATTTTTGAAAAGGACCTTGGTTATTACTAGAGACCGGATTATATGCAAAGTGCAAAAGTTTTATTTAATTTATTTACTATATTTTACGTCTATACGTAGATGTATTACACTGATTAAATTAATTAGTGTAAGATATATATAATATAACATGATGATTCATTTAATGACTACGTAGCCTATCTAGACTCGCACATTATCCAAAATAAACAGTTTACATTTTTATTGTTTAACACATAAGTAGGTTGACCTTTGAATACAATGCATAATTAGTTTGTTTCCCCTATAAATCATATGATAAACCGCCATTTGTTGATTATAAATGGGAAGGGGTTAGATGAAAAAAGAAAGAAATATATAACTAGTTATTTTGACAAAAACTGTGTTTGCTTCAAATAAACTCAGAAACACTTTCTGTGTACATCATATACTTGTAATTATATTTGTTTTATAGAAATGTTTATGGTTCTAATTATTCCTTAAACTTGCTTGCTAATGAATTACATTTATTTTACAGTATTAAAAGGAGTAATGATAGTGTAATAGATCCTCACTATCCTTTTTAATTTAGAACAATAATTATCAAGTAGTATTGATCACCTTAGACAAGCGCTATTATCAATGGTACCATAGAAGATAAATTAACAGTATTTCCCTTGTGTAAAGCTAAACTTCCTGGAACAACCTATAGCAATAAAGGCAAGGAAACGTATCCCATGTGTCAATGTTATTATAACATTTATGATTTATGATTTCTTGTGTAGAACGAGTTTTCATCGAAATTACAAGTAGCAGTTCTAATTAACTTACATATGTTTTCGCGGTCACTGTATGTGAAATAATATTCCTGAGAATAATACTGCAGGGTTTCTGGCTGCGTGTGTTGTTGGTCCCGAAAGAGACCGTTTCGACTAGGTTGACGTCTCGACGAGATCTCACTTACCAGTAGGGCTGAAAAGTCCCGGGCCAAACAAAGAAAACACGGTTTTTTTGGTTCAAAATTAGTTTATTCATCAACGTAATCTCCATCAAGAGTAACGCAATCATTCCAGCGTGGCTCTAACATTTCAATACCACTTTTGTAGAACGATTTATCTTTTGCCTCAAAATAGGCCTCAGTTTCAGCGATAACCTCTTCATTCGTGCGAAATTTCTTACCGGCGAGCATTTTTTTGAGGTCTGCGAACAGCCAGTAGTCGCTGGGAGCCAAATCTGGCGAATACGGTGGATGTGGGAGCAATTCGAAGTTCAATTCGTGTAGTTTTGCCATTGTTTTGATTGACTTGTGACACGGTGCGTTGTCTTGATGAAACAAAATTTTTTCTTTGCCATATGCGGTCGTTTCTTTGCAATTTCGGCCTTCAAACGCTCCAATAACGCTATATAATATTCACTGTTGATGGTATTTCCTTTCTCAAGATAGTCGATGAATATTACACCACGCACATCCCAAAATACCGAGGCCATAACCTTTCTAGCCGATTGTTGTGCTTTCGTGCGCTTTGGACGAGGTTCACCAGTTGGTGTCCACTCAGATGACGATCGTTTTGATTCCGGAGTGAAGTGATGGATCCATGTTTCATCCATTGTCACACATCGACGCAAAAATTCCGGTTTGTTACGTTTAAACATGGCCAAACACTGTTCAGAATCATCAACACGTTCTTGTTTTTGGTCAACAGTGAGCAAACGCGGCACCCACTTTGAACAGAGCTTTCTCATAGTCAAATGCTCATGCAATATAAAGCCAATGCGTTCTTTTGATATCTTTACGATGTCAGCTAACTCGCGCAACTTCACTTTTCGATCATTCAAAACGATTTTGTGGATATTTTTGATGTTTTCTGGTGTTACCGCCTAATTTGGACGTCCACTGCGTTCTGCATCATCGGTGTCTCTACGACCACGTTTGAAGTCAGCAAACTAACGTTTTATTGTTGTTTCTGATGGAGCGGAGTCCCCATAACATTTTTCAAGCCATTGCTTCGCTTGAACGGTATTTTTTTCCCATCAAGAAGCAGTGTAAAATTAAAACACGAAATTGTTTTTGATCCATTGTTTTAAAAATAACAAAGGTAGCGTGACTCTTAGAACAATAACTCACAAACTAATGAATAGAATATCATGAAATTTTAACAGCTGTCTTTTGAAAGTTAGTACTAACTGAGAGAAAGGTGACTGCAATAAAACTAGCGTCATCTGTGTGTTAGTCCCGGGACTTTTCAGCCCATGTGTTATCTTCTTCTGGACGTTCTCGTTCAGTATACATCACAGATGGTACATACCTAGATGTAAGAAGTGGTACATTAAGTGACACTCGAGGCTGAAGAAATTCACAGCCTATTTTGTTGTGACAGATATTGTATAAAAAATTAACACTATGTTTATTACCTCGTTGAGATGGATTTTTTACTGGTTCCATATCCTCAGATATAAATAATAATTTTAAATAGAGGAATAGAACAAAAAAAGGCGTAATTCTTTCATATAATTTCGATGGAACATTTTTTCAAGAGAACAGTCCGAATATTACCCATTGTTTACAAAAATCGACATTGTAAGGTTGCAAATACGTGGAAAGTGTATCGCTCGTATAATACACGTTTAATAAAATCACTGAAATCGCGTATGTGTATACCACCACGCTTTCGTACTCGTAAAAGGACGCTTGTTCGCGCTGGTTTTTTTTTAATTGGTTCACACCGCTGCCAGAAATCCATCCACGTATTTAAGTAATTCCGCAGTTCGTCTGTGTTTCCATTCCAATGGGATTAACCGACATGTCAGACGTACAAAAATGAGGCAAATTAAATTTTAAAATAGGAAATCGGGCATTCGGGTGGATAAATTTTCTGGTGCCGTAGCGTTATGAAAACAAAGAACTTTATTTTATCTTTATAAGTACAGCGTGGAGTGTGAAGAATTTAAGTTGATATGATATGCATAAAAGTGTACTTTGTAAGTTATTTGCCGAAATATTTCCATGCTTGATGCCTTTCTTTTTAATAAGGCTAATTTTCGTGGTAACATACATATGTATTTATGGAGGCTATTAATATTTCGTTAATAGATCATAACACATTTTTTAATTGTCTTTATGTTTTCATGAGTCATCACGCTGTTTATATGCAATTAAAGGTTATAAATTTGCTTAATGCTTCATCTGTAAGTCAAATCATTCTACGCGCACCAGAGTATGCGTTTTACAACAAAATAAATGTTTCGAATGGAGAAATTTCTCAACAATTAAATATTTCTGAGTGTTATTTGTGTAAGGCAATTAAAAGAAGGGAAGAGACCGGTAGGTTTCAGAGCAGAAACCGAAGTGAATAGCCCAGATTAACAAGGGAAAGAGACGCTCAATACATACGAGTAATTTCCCTAAAAAATCGCCGCTTTACCGCACCGCAAATAACGGCAGAGTTCAATTTACAATGCCGTCAGTGCAACTAATAAAAACCGATCTGAGGAGTCGTATAGCAATAAGAAAACCACGGTTTAGTTCTATACACAAACGGAAAAGACTAAATTAGGCAAAAGCTCACGCAAACTGGAGTGCAGTAAATGATTAGAAAATATATTATGGACGGATTAATTCAAATTCGAATTATTTGGAACTAAACGTCGCCGCCCTCGAGAAAGCATGTTAGTCGAGTGCATTTCAAAAATAGTAGAACATTAAGGAAGAAATATCATGGCATGGAGTTACTTTGGAGGTGGAAGGATTAGTTAAAATAAATGTGTATTTTAGAATCCTAGAAAATGATGCGATACCAACTGGATGTGAATTAATTGGGAAGCAAGATAACGACCCCAAACGCTCCGCAAAGAAGATTAAAATTTATTTTCAAGTCAGATCTTCCGAGGGTGTCCTATTCTTAATGGAGTGGACGTGATAGAGACCTAATTGCAATTCCATTAAGCTCTTGTGGGATTACTTGGATCGTAAAGTCCGACTGAGTAAGCAATATTCTAGAATGCTATGCTAGATGTGTAGAATGCTATAGACGAATCATATGTCAATCAATTATTAAAACAGAAGGGGTTACTTTGATGTAACATTATAACAGCATGTATTTTTATTAGAATGTGCTATTTTAAAACATTTTAGTTTAATGAGTAAAGTTTGTTTCTTTAATAAATTTCTCGCAAACATTCTATCCAGTTTATTTTCTTATTTTATATAATGCGATGAAACTTATGGACAGTAGTGTATATGTAATTATCGCCAATAAAACTGAACCTTTGGGAGTAGGACTTCTATGTCTACCCAATAACATACGAGCTCCAGCTAATGGCCGAATCCATTTAACGATCTTTCGGAACTTGCATCGAGAGTTGCTGGATTATTAAGATAAATATCCTGATAGGAGATTCATGGAAGACACTTTCTCGGGTGTATTTACCCCAGTATTGAGTAAATATATAACCCTGAGCAACATCCCCAGTGAGTTCTGGTTAACCGCTATTTACTTCAACAATAATGCTATACCCAAACACGTTTTTATACTAAATTTTTCAACCTACTATCAGGATAGAAAATGTGATCCTATCAATGCTAAAAGCAAAGACAAGTGGATATGGGAAGATAAAGCTCCATTGGCAAATCGGATTCAACGTAAATTATACGGTAAATCGGATTAAAAATAAAAAAAAATGCATTTTTACATATCTTCTTTTTCTCACTTCGGATATATTTTTGAAAGCATAGTCTTTAAAACCACTTCGAATTGCATTTAGCACTTCAATAACTGTGTCTAAATCTTCTTCCATTACATTTGTAACGTTCTCATGGTTTGAAGAACAGCGCCGCTCTAGCCTGCTAGTAAATTCCTGAATTACTTGATATATACTTACTTGTAGAGAATATTCGCTTATTTACTAGGTGGAAGATTATACAGTGAAACTCAATGCGCATGCGCAAAAAAATATATTTAAAAGTTTCCACTCTAGGATATGTACAGTTACGATGTACGCAAGATATACATATATATTTGCAATAATTGCAGTTATTCGAGCTCTATTATACATGTAATGTACATTAGCATGTGTATATGTTTTCCTTTGGTTTGGCAATATAAGGTACCGCCTCAGCATCTGCGTTGCCAAGCTATCTTTAAATTCTTATATGCCTCCGCAGAAGCTTTGTTAGAGGCATGTACTAATGCCTCTATAAGTATGCATGCACCACTACCTTTATATAGGGGAGCCAAACGTATTTACTTGTTAATTTTATAAGCGAACCTCGGTGCTGGGCTTATTTATACGTCCTTTTCCGGGAGCTTAATACATTTTCCTTGCTTTAAAATTGCCTAAGGGACTTGGCCCTGTATCATTGGCTTGTGTTTGTACTTGAACCAAACACTTTCGTTATTTATAGTTTTATAGGGGAACCCACCCTATCTTTTAGAGCTTGAACGCCTGGTCGAGGGCGACAGTAGCGATAATAGCCGGTCTCAAAATAAAAATATGTAATGTCACCGCTACCCAGGCGTTCTTGTAAGAAATAATACGCTATGTGCAATCTTTAGCTGTTTGCTACTGCGCCCCAAACAAGGGAAAAAGCTAATAGCCAACAAAATTTGAAGTGCGCACCGACAAGGAAAACGGAGCGATGAAGCCTATATAACAAATAGAAAATTGGTCCGTGAAACTCGTCCGCTACGACGAACAACTAAATGAAAAGATGTCTAAGTCCTGATACGACAGACGACCGAACAAACGTACAGATGACAATGGACGCTGCGGCCGCGACGACCGTCAACAAGAAGCGGAATGATCGTCTTGTAGAAGATGTCTATACATGCGCGCCGACGACCTTACCGGAATGATTCCTGCCATAATCGCAACAGAAGCCTAAAAATATGTATAGACGACAACGGACACCGTAGCCTCGACGATTCCCGCCAAAACTTGAAACTATTAAATACTTCCAATATTCGTCCGACGATGTTACAGTAAACGTTACGACGAGGTACGAAAGGTGACCGAGAGTGAACGATCGCTAATACCTCGACCGTCACGCGGGAGTCGACTGCCTGTACTTGTATATATTAAATATTAACTAAACTCCCATTATTTGTCCGACGACGTTGCATTTAATGACTCTTAAATTAGGCACTTTCAGCAAGAGTATTGTGAATGGCCGAATGCATACATATACAATGCGTAATATACATACGTATTAAAATAAAATTCGATATACTCTACAGAGAGCAAAATAAATAAATGATAAAAATGAATAAAGTAATATGCTAAATTAAAATAAAGTAATAATGCTTACCAATACGGTGATAAAGAAGATAAAATCATATGAAATACATAAAGTAGTTAGAATCTTTTTTACTCTTTTACAAAACACACAGCAACAATGTTAAGTCCTTAACAACATTATCAACTTCTATTTGAAACTTCAAAGTTAGTGACGTTACAGTCTGCATTCAAAAAGCCTTGAACGAAGGAACTTCTATACAAACATTTAATTGGTGTATGGGTTGGATCAGTGATGTGGGCTTAGGTGGCAGAAATGTTGCCAGAAACCAACTCAGCTAGAGACGGATAAATTTTACAACTGTTCAGTAGAAAGATGGTTTTGCTGTCTTTTCGTAGGTTAACTTTTTTGAGGTTATCCTAAACCTGTGGGACAAAAAGACGAAGAATCTTGGAATAATGCGACAGTTATCCAAATCCAGACAAATTTGTGATATTCTTAAAAGTTTTTGGATTTTCATATTTGCCAATTACAAACGAAGTTAATCGATGGTTTCCAGCTGCTTTTTCATTTCTCTAAACTAATGTCAATGTTGATAAACAACACCAAAATAGGCCTGTTTTTTCTACTTATACTTTATATTATTTTGCAGGATCAAGTCTATTAATGCGACGCCATAATTTAAAGATCCCGAATCAGTCTTCCGAAAAATTACGGTTATTTACTGTTACACTCGTATTTTCTCTCAATTTCTTAGCCTCTTCTATAGTCATTGTCTATAATCATGATTACGGATAAATTTCTGCCATCTGCCTCAACTACAAGAACGAGATAATGGAATATTTAGCAGATATCTAACATTTCTTATTTTCTTATTAATTAATAAAGTTATGTATACAGAAGCAATAAAAGACGTAGCAATGCTTTTGTGAAAGTAAAATCTTTCCGATTGAATGGATAAGGAACACAATGTCAAGCATTCGCAATATTTCGTCCCAGTTCTTGATTAGACGACGATGATGGATATTACCTTCAAATATTTTTAACGCTTCCAGGGAAGCGTGAACAAGGCGAATATTTAAATCAGTTCATCGTTAATTAATAATTATAATTTAGTAACTGATGTTCCGGAACAAAATATTACTTTGGCAATGCCTTAATTAGAGTATAACTTTCAGATGTTATTCGTCTCCTTAAAACAAAAGTAATGAATGTTCAGGTAGTATTTTAGTACTTCATAACGAATATAAAGGGTACAGGTTGTAAATACATTACAGTAAAGCAACGAATATTGAAACCTAGCCCTGAATTTAATTGGTTTAATTAGAGAGAATTTAGATAATCCTTTGCTTAATCACAATATGCATCTATTACCTTGGAATCCAATACTAAATTCATCTGCTATTGGTTCTCCATGGACTAATGATTTCGGCATAATTTTGGTAACGTTGAGTTTAGACAATGTAATTTATAGTGTACGCAATGCACATGGTGTTGTTTTTTTTCGATATTGTAAAATACTTAGAATGAGTTACCAAGCAGCACTCCACTGTAATAAAATTTGCGTTTAGGTACATGGGGACTCATCATTAGTATATAAGTTAAGTTGCAACCCTATAGCGTCAGTCGTTTACGAATAGTTGCCTGCTAAACAAGTCAACCCAGAAGAAAACTGAAACTATGGAGGAAATTGAACACCGTGCTGTGATAAAGTTCCTTACAAAGCAAGGAACCATATTGATTGAAATGGAAATCGTTTATGGGGAACAGTGCCCTAGTAAATCAATGATTTATAAGTGGCATGGTCTTTTTAAGCATGGTCGGGAGTCGATTGAAGACGACCCCCGCTCAGGAAGGCCAGTTGAGGCCACCACATCAGACATCGTCGAAAAAGTGCAAAAATTTCTACTGCAAGATGCCCGTTTGAAGAAAAAACAATTACCTGCATTAGTTGGAGTATTAGATACCACCATTTTGCGTATCCTACATGACCACCTAGGTAGTAAGTGCAAGATGGGTACCGAGAATGCTCACGCCGCTGCAGAAACAGCAGCGCGTCTGTGCGTCCAAACAATTTTTGGAGCTGTGTGGAGACAAACCTGCACAGATTTTGGAGCGGATTGTTACCGGAGATGAAACATGGGTTCATCACTTTGAACCTGAGTCCAAACAGGAGTCCATGCAATGGCATAAAAAGGGGACACCACCGCCAAAGAAATTTAAAGTGTCAGAATCGGCTGGAAAGTTGATGGCTACTGTTTTTTGGGATTGTGAGGAGATATTATTGATTAATTACAAAGAAAAAGGTAGGAGCATAACCGGAGAATATTACGCAGCGATATTAGAAAAATTAAAGGAGGTCACCAAGGAAAAACGTCGAGGAAAATTGACCAAGGGTGTGTTGCTCTTGCAAGACAATGCGCCGGTTCACAAGAGCAAAGTTGCAATGGCTGCTGAAAAAAGGACCATGCATATATTATATACATAAATAAGATTACAACTACTCAAACATATCTAGGCAATCGTAGTTGAGCTAAATCTATATTAATAAAAATATATCGTTTAAAGTTTTCACAATTTTCAATGGTAGGCATAATATTTTTAATTACCCAGTTGTTGATATCTCCAACTACATTTGATTCGATAGGATGTGAGAAATAGAAATGCTCTGGTAAAGACTGTTTCGCTTTCTAAAAACATTCTCTTCTTTAGTAGGCAGGAAGTTGATGGTGCAGCATGAATTAACTTTGGTCAAACTGTTCCTTGAGCTCTCATCTTTTGAAATATCACTAGTGGTATATGATGGAACCTATACTTCATACTGGGAATGCTTAAATAAAGCCCAGTCGTGATGTGGATTAGAAAAACGATGTAGAACAGCTTCTCCTCCAAAACTATTAATAAAAACACATAGGCTCTGAGCAAATAACATGCCTGGATGAGATAGCAGATCAACATCGATATTTAACAGCAGAAATACATAGCAATGCTAACTGACACCAACCAACGCTGACCGGATACTAACATAACCCTAACCTAATAGTTACCTTAAAAATATCACAGTAGATAAAAACATAATCTGTACTTTAGGTAAAACTTACGAAAGATCGCTCCCGGGCGACAGCGTAAAATGTGTCAATTTATTATTAATTTATGATAACTGACCCTGTCACTTACTATTTCTCGTGTTCACGATATATGTACATGATGTTAAGGAGTTAGTTCCTTTTCTTTTTATTTGACTACCTTTACATTTATATTTTCTTTTCTCGTGATATAAAAAAAGCAAAATCACCTTAGAAATAATGTATTTTACGTGATCTCCATACGTATTAATAATTTTCTCATTCCGATGCACACAGTTATATATACACGTATATTTGAATCTCTTCCACTTATTCATATTTCGGAAAAAAAGTAAGCGAAAATAAAAAGGGAACACGCCGTATATCAGTCGGGTTACCGTGCCGGGATCCAATCCAAAAATTCGGAAATACATTATTCAAATAATTTTCTGATGACATTTGAATTGCATGCCGGTTATCGATTAGGACTGCCGAGAATCAGACTACTTTACACTGAAAACACGCGAAATGCCCATTGAGGATATTGAATTAGCATTGGCGAGGATTTAGCGCAATCTATGTTTTTATTACAGTTGTTAGATAGGACAATTTCGCTATTAAGCGTTGCTTTAGTAATTGCTCCGATAATTTTCAAGCAGTTCAGTTAAGATTTCGATCTGTTTGCTAAACAGGGAATCGTATTCCGATCGGAAGAATTTTAATCATGTGAATCTGATCTCTTTACTTTCATTTTATCTAATAAATTATTAATACATTTATGTAAGAAAACCGTTATTCCTCAAAGTTTTTTCCGGTGCTCATCACAACACTGGTGTTCTTCAAGGGTCTGCATTGATTATCTTCTTTACTTTTCAACTTGCAATCAATATGGCTGTACTTTATTTCATAATAGAAAATAATATACTATATGATCATATAAATTCACCCTATAGCAAGCTATGAAATTATTTCTTCAAAATATCTTGTTGGATAGTTTGTTAAATATATTTGTCATGTGTACTGTATTGGTTTATTGACACAAAAATGATTATAGTAAATTACAAAGTTTTTATTATCGAATCATACTTCAGAAATGGTATGACATTAAAAAATGGAGAATGATCCTACTCTTTTGCAGTTATTGGCAAAATTTCGTGAAACAGAATCTGTGTCCCGAAAACCAGGCAGTGGTAGACAGCTGAAAATATAACAGGTGTTGCCGCAACACGAAGCCATCGAATCTAGTAGGATGAAACCTAAATGCTGGTACAGATATGTAGACGACACCTTTGTCATATGGCCGCACGTACCAAGGACTGCAACACATCAATAGACAACATGAATAATGATGATGTTCTTGACAAATCCTTGTTCTTGGATAAAACATGGTGTCACTTATCAGGATATATAAACAAACAGACAGTGCACTTCTGGTCTAGTGAAAATCCACATGCATTCTCAAAAAGTAGAGGTTTGGCTTGTTGTTTCTCGTAGATGGATTATTGGTCCAATATTCTTTAATAATAAATGCGGAGCGATATCTTAATAATTTATTACAATCATTTGTAAATCAATTACATGACGGCTAACTCCGCGAGAGATATTTCCAGGAAGGTAATGCTAGAACGTAAATTGAAGCAGGAAAATGGATCTAATGTTGATAAGATTTATCGTTTAGAAACCTTTCATGCATTCATTTTATTTTACCTACATCCATATACGCATTTTTAACAGCACCAGCGTTAACGCAAAACGGTGTAAAATATAGCACTAACAAAAGCCTACTGGATACTTCAAAGTGAGCTAAAATATTTAACAGTTGCAATTAGTTTTCGGCCTTTTCTGCCTTGTACCTTCGCTGTTTTGTAAACAGGTATTGTAGGGGTAGGTTTAGGAAATAACATCAAAGCTGTAACTAAATTATTTTTTCGTCGGTTTACTCCCCATCTATAACGGTTTGCTCCATTTGGTTTCATTAAGCTGAAACATTGTGGCGCTATCCAAAACTTGTTCGCTACCACGCAGATATAGGGAACTTGAGGGTTATTAGAATTGATCGATATGAGTATATTTTCAACCAAAATTCACGGAAAATGTTCATAGAATTAACTGGTATATGGACGTTAATTAATGTAGCTAAAATCTTCATGTTGCTATCTATTGCTGATTTGCATACAATAACCAAATTTGATTGCAGTTATAATAATTTTGCATTAGTAAAGCGTATGCATTACGTCTAAATCCATTAAATGTAATGGTTGTGGAAATTATGATTAAATATTACGAGCCTTACGCACATACGTAGATTAACCGTGTTCCAATTTGAGATTATTTTTTTAATTTACTCGCATTGGTATTATTTGTACTTGAATATCATATGTTATTTGAGAGCTGGCAGGTAGAATTATAAATTTTAAAAATTATCTTACTTAATTCGCGAAATGAACTAACATTGCTTTAGAGTCATAATCACTTTGACATCCGGGAATAGTAGTAATATTTATTGTGCCTAACACATGATACACACCTAATCACAGAACAAAAATTGAATACCAAAAATAAAATAACTCAGGCAAAATGTAAACCTTGCCTACATGAAGCCTATCCTACGAAAGCGTAGGCATAGCAAATAAATATTATACGAAGGATATAAGGAAGACCAGGCCAGTCGAGAGTTGGGTCGTATTTACGATAGACGTTGACCGACTATTAAACGCCACAGTCACCTTACTGGGTCTTCCAGCTCCTAAACAAGAAGTATTAGTGGGTTCCTAATACAAAACGAACAATATAGTATCGCATATGCATGTTCAAAATTTTAAAATTTTAAATTGATTCATATTTCCGATTGTAAACTCTAATGTTCGAAATGAAATAGACGAAGTCTTTTGTACATCATAAAGGAAATCTAATAAAAATAATGAGTCAAAATTACCCATTATATCTTGAAGAACACCGGAGGTAGAGCAAAATACTTCCCATCTATGTCTTATGCTTTCTATTTATTAAGTAAGTAGTAAGTAGTAGTAAGTTCGATAGCAAAATGTCGAGACCGAAACATCTGTGTATATATCATCGATCTGTTCGTTGTTGCCTAAAGGCTTTGAAAAGAACAAACAATAGAAATATTTTTCATGTATAAAGTAGATTATTTTTGTAATAATAAAATAAGGTGGCGATACAGATACAAAAATTTTGTGATTATTTACAATTACATATTTATTACTGTGGCAATTTAACTCACCTAAAAGTTTAAAATAAATTACTTGATTTTCTCGGGGAAAACATTGAAACGTTTAATTTCCGCTAAGTGGCAAATCTTGTCCAAACGATACAGTTAGTATCTAAAGCATTTGTTGCGGCGGACGTCAATTACACGTTTCGTAAAAACAATTCGCGTGTACTAGTATGAGCGGATGCAGAGATTTTATTTTTTTTAGCTTTAATAACATTTTCATTCTAAATTTTATACACCCCTTTATACTATCAAATAAATAAATTATTGCTGGTTATGTTTGTCCAATGTTCAGAATTGATTAAATTTTACTTTTGTTAGAATCAACAATTTATATTGAATAAAATGTCATCTAAATGTAAATGTTCTATAAATTAATATATTTCATCGGATCTTTAAGATAATAAATATAGAAAAAACCGTAGCGTGTTCATAAATGTTGAAAATAACCGCCACTGTCTTCAAGATTCGAAAGTTTACGAAGGTAAATCAAAAAAGAAGAAGCTGTGGCATTGACTTCGCGATTTGCAAAATGAATTGGACCTAAATGTTCTCGCAAAACATTGTGTTCTGATACCAGACAATTTGTTTATTTTTGGGGGTAAAAGAGTTATCCTTCAACACGAGTTCTATTATCATCTGCGTATTCTTCACTGTCAGACTTTTATACAGCATTTCCGTTACTTTTATCATTAGGAAGACGCATATTTTAGTACTGGCTTACCACAGTCTCCAGTTACACATAATAAAGGGTGTTTCTCTATTTTACTTAATGTAGGGAATTACATAAAAGGTGATTCAACTCCGGGGAATACCACAAATTGATGAGGGCAAAGTTGCTAAATATAAAACCAAATCTCTTTACGTATGTTTATACAGTAAAAGCCATATGAAAATGCAAATCATGAAAGTCTTGTTATACTGCAAAAACTATTTATTGGAAAAATTCCTTTTTCCGAAAATTATAAGGCTGCATATTCTACTTGAAAAAGTTTGTGAACACAAGTATATTAGTTCTATCGTAACTTAAAAAAAAAAACAACTTTTGAAAATGATTTAGGATCTAGTATACCCGGTTGGTAGAAATAGGGTTAACGGTGAAGGAGTGGGAAGTATGTATATACGAGGAGAGGTCCAGAAGTTCGTGGAATGAAAGGGTTTTAAATAAAATAAAACAATAAATCTATTTTTCCTTTTCAATATAATCACCTTTAAGCACAATACATTTATTAGATCTATGAATTAATTTTTCTAAACCATCATAAAAATATTTTTTATCTTTCGCCTCAAAATGGGCCAAAATTGCCTCCTTTACCTCATTGTCGTCGGAAGACTTTCTTCCACGGAAGTCTTTTTTTAAATTGGGGAACAAATAAAAATCACTAGGTGCCAGGTCTGGACTGTAGGGTAGATGGACTATTGATTGAAAGCAATGCTTGTGCAGAGCAGCCATTGCAACTTTGCTCTTGTGAACCGGCGCATTGTATTGCAAGAGCAATACACCCTTGGTCAATTTTCCTTGACGTTTTTCCTTAGTGACCTCCTTTAATTTTTCTAATATCGCTGCGTAATATTCTCCGGTTATGCTCCAACCTTTTTCTTTGTAATCAATCAATAATATCTCCTCACAATCTCAAAAAACAGTAGCCATCAACTTTCCAGCCGATTCTGACACTTTGAATTTCTTTGGCGGTGGTGTCCCCTTTTTATGCCATTACATGGACTCCTGTTTGGACTCAGGTTCAAAGTGATGAACCCATGTTTCATCTCCGGTAACAATCCGCTCCAAAATCTGTGCAGATTTGTCTCCACACAGCTCCAAAAATTGTTTGGACGCACAGACGAGCTGTTGTTTCTGCAGCGGCGTTAGTATTCTCGGTACCCATCTTGCACTGATTTCTTTCATACCCAGGTGGTCATGTAGGTTACGCAAAATGGTGGTATCTGATACTCCAACTAATGCAGATAATTGTTTTTTCTTCAAACGGGCATCTTGCAGTAGAAATTTTTGCACTTTTTCAACGATGTCTGATGTGGTGGCCTCAACTGGCCGTCCTGAGCGGGGGTCGTCTTCAATCGACTCCCGACCATGTTTAAAAAGACCAAGCCACTTATAAATCATTGATTTACTAGGGCACTGTTCCCCATAAACGGTTTTCATTTCATTCAATATGGTTTGAGCGTTCTTTCCTTGCTTTGTAAGGAACTTTATCATAGCACGGTTTTCAATTTCCTCCATAGTTTCAGTTATCTTCCGGATTGACTTGTTTAGCAGGCAACTATTCGTAAACGACTGACGCTATAGGGCTGCAACTTATATACTAATGATGAGTCGCCAATCAGAATGACACCTAGCGAGCGCCCCTATCCCCGCTCCATGCCTTCCATTCCACGAACTTCTTGACCTCCACTCGTAGGTGTAAATGGTATTTCAATTCCACAAGGGAACGATAGCTTCTACAAATCTGCCAAGGTTCGTTCAAATCGGTGATTATCACCTTTTAATCTTCCCTTATAAATAGAGCACCAATGTTAATGTACCATACAGGTAAATATTTTATATACAAATTAGTCCACTGTTTGTAAGATTAGGATATCTACTCCTAGATATATTTTCGTCTCTAGTCCACTTAATAAAATATTAAGGATTTCTGTTTGATGGATGTGCTCTTGCCTTCAACGTGTGCCCTAATCCTATTACTGTCGGGTGAACTTTTAATAAAGTTTCCGAGATACCGTTTATTCTCCTTGTTTATTGTTTTTCTTTACAAAAGCCTTTTAATTACGACGAGAAATTTTCTACATTCTTACGTAGATTCTCTGTGTTCTCCGGTTTGTTTTTTGTCGTTTATTAATTTTGAGCTGATTAATGATCTTTATCCTTGGCGATTTAAATGTTAATTTGCTGTAGCAACTCAACAGTTAATACATTGTATAAATTCTTATCCTGTTACATAAAATGGTAACAAATTTCTAATATTTCAGGAGATCAATTTAACATTTTATTATTTACTTATTTTATTACGTACTTCGTCTTATCTGAGTAAGGATATTCAAAAGACATCTATGGAAAAATCTTATTTGTAGAAGAGCATCTTTAAATCAGTTGGTGTGATAAGAAGTGGTTCATTAAAAAATTCTGGCGAATAAATTGGATCGTTAGAACTTAGAAGCGACATTCTTCTTCTGAGTCAATTTGTTTTTATTGGGATTTATCAAGTAAAGACGAAGTTTTTGAAATAGGCAATTCTAGCAAATAAAATGTGGCGATAGTTTACCTACAGAAATTACACTGTAGTGGTGCACACAGTTTTTATTCTTCTTTTAGAAAAGCATAGACTTTCATCAAGCAAAAAAAAATCAGTAGCTGATTTCTACATGAGGTTCGGTTTTTACTAATTTGGGTGTGCTGATTCGAAAATCATATTAGTTTTTGGATATCACCTCAAAACTTAACTCTTTACTACGCCATACTATACTCTTTGAAGAATAACTAATGCGGTTAAGTTGTTACTTGAGAATTAATAATATGTATATAAACAAGCCACGACTATTCTACAACTACAGTAGAACCGGGTTATAACGACAGTCACGGGACTGCGAATTTTTTGATGCTATAACAAGGTGACGCTATAAGGCGGAGTTTTTACAAGTTCCATGTTTACATACAAGAATTGGTAGGAAACAATATTACGGGTGGTAAACAGATACATATCTGAATTTAATTAATTTAATGTACTTAACCATATAACCATACACATGTAGGTACATACTAACTTGTTTGTCTAATGAAAGAAATCTGTAATTTTCCGTTGCACAGTTTTCGCACGCCTAAACTGTTTTTCTATATCTATTTCTAATTCTCCCACTTTATCAATAATTTGAGATGACGTTTCTCGCTGTCTATAATAAGTTTTTAAAAGTGTTATGGCACTTAGGGCTTCTTCGTTTGTCGGTACGTGTTCTGCTTCGTCGCATGAATCTTCTTCCTCTTCGATTTCATTATCCCGCTGTTTTATGTCATCCACGATATCAGAATCTGAACGCATTCCCGACGTAATAAGGCAACTGTCCACGGATGCAAAGTCGTCGAAACAAAACTGGTTTTCGTCACTCTGATTTTGCTGCCACTTCTTAATAAGTTCACATAACGGACCGTCATCTTCATTTAAGTTGTCACAAACTGAATTATTCCTTAATCTTGAATGACTAAAGCAGTTTGCTATAGTCTCGGAGGTCATACTACGCCAAGCCTTCTCTAAACAGTCCAACGCGTCGAGAAGTGAAACTGCACATGGTGCGTTCCTGTCCATACCCGTAATAATTTTCTGCAGAAGAAATTTTCTGTAAAAACATTTTAAGCTTCTTATTACGCCTTGGTCCATTGGTTGAAGGATGCTAGTACAATTTGGGAGCAGGAACACCAAATTAATATTTTTTTACCTTTAACCGCAAATTCTTTATCCCATTTTCGAATTTCATTTTCAAAGATTTCAGAAGTCATCCATGCTCTTTTGTTTGCGCAGTAATTTGTTGGGAGTGTTTTTATGTTCTTGAAGCAGCGTGGCTTTTTTGACTTTCCTATGACAAGAATTTTACGTTTCTCCGTACCGGTCATATTAGCACACACAGATGCAGTTAACCGTTCTTTGGCTAGTTTACCGCCCACACATTTTTCGCCTTTAAACCTCAGAGTCTTATCTGGAAGAAGTTTATAAAAAATTCCCGTTTCGTCGGCATTACAAATTTCATTGTCTTTATAATCTTGTCTTAATTTAGGCCACACTTCATTTAGCCACGTCTCTGCTTCTGTCATACTAACACTTTTAGCTTCACCGCTCACTTTTCCGAACGTTATTGAATATCTCCGTTTGAAACGCTCCAGCCACCCATTGCTGCACTTAAAATTTGTGTCTCCAAATAAACTTCCAAATTCTTCGGACCTTTTGCATACGCAGTGGTCCATTAACGGGTAAATTTGCACTTCTACATTGCTTAAACCACGTAATAAGGGCTTCGTCGATTTCAACCTTTTCCCACGATCGAATTTTTTTTTACTTTTCTTTCCCTTTCACAAAGGTATTCATGATTTTATTCTTATTTTTCACAATTGTACAAATCGTAGAATTAACTAACCCAAATTCGCTACACATGTCCGCTTTCTTCTTTCCACTTTCAACTGCTTTGACTATCGCGACTTTGTCGTTCACGCTTAAACTTTTTCGCTTTAAACCTGACATTTTCGATAAAGAAATCTCGATGTTTCACTCACACAATTCAAATGCCAACTTAGGAAATTTCTTACGAACTTTGCCTGGCGCATTGCAAGAAACGATAACATTCTTGGAATCCTCGAACGGTCGAACGTTGCAGGCTAGGCAAATTGCAAGAAATCTTAATTCAACGAACGGTAATATTCTTGGAATCCCCGAACGGTCGGTTGCGGGCTAGGCAAATACCGGAAATTGAGCCATAAATGATATAAATACATACCTCAAGTGGTAAATATTTGTCGTTATATAAGGGGTTATTGACGCTAAAACTTTGTTTTTCCCTGTACGTTTGAATAGGAAAGTACGGGACCGCCTAAAATTTGTGTCGTTACAGCCGAAGTTGTTATAACCGGGTTCTACTGTATTTATTCAAAGAAAATATGCTCATCGATTTCACAACATCTTTGTAGGCTATTTGGTGGCTATTTTCTTTCCAAAAAAATTGTTCGCGACGATAGTGAATGAATTCCAGGCTTCTTTCTCAGCTTCGTTCATCGAGTTGATGAAATTTAGGACTCTCCATCGAATTCCCTAGCTTTAATTTTTTCATAACTTAGCACCTTAGAAAATGCGAATCGTAGTTGTTCGGGAACCGTCAGGGGCAGAAAACTTAGTGTGACGGCGGCATTCGACAACCGTTACGACTATAACAAATGGCCGTAAAAGTCTCTTTCACATACATTTCGGATATTCTAATTTATAACCCCCAAAGGAGCAAAGTTGTAGACTCAAAATAACCGATGACACAACGTTATAAATATGCTTAGTCTTTCCAGCGGTTTCTTCGCTTCTGCAAACATTCGTGGCAGTTTTATAATTGTATCAATCAAAAATTCCTAGCTTAGCCCTAGCATATATGTATATGTGTGTATCTGCCCTAAAGCTGGAATCGCGGTATGAGAATATAACAATGAATCTCTTTTGTGAGAGAAGGAATTATGACCTGACATCGCTGATGCAATTGGTATGTTCAGTATTCACCGATTCAATAATATGCGATCTATTTGCCACGAAATATCTCGCGATAATTACATAATTGACCTATTATTAATGATATCCCGTTTCAATTAATTAATCTATTAACTTCTCCGCTATAAATTCCACAAAAATTACTAATGGCCACTTTAAAGTTTAATAGGGTTGTTTATTTTAACTTTCTGTTATTGCAATTACATTGCAATTAATAAATTAACGGGTATAAATTTAAACTGATTTAATATACAGTTAGCGAAATTTCTATAGTAACATATGAACTTTTGAACAGAATATTTGATTTTCTTAATTATCTATCGAAGTTAATACTAGACTACAAAGAAACATAAATGCAAGAGAAAATAACATAATAACATATGGCAGAAGTACCATTTGTAATATGTTTACATCAGCATTCACTATGCTTTCTATAATAATAATAATAATTTATTACCCGACAGCATACAGCTTATTACAGGATAGGATGATAACTATTAAAAAACAAGAGTAAATGTGTAATACCAAAAAGAAAAGACAATAGCAAATGAACATGCAAACATTTTTCAAGCAACAGATAACTGTTCTAACAAAAGTTGCCTCAAAGCATTGATAGAAATGTTAAACAAATCAAATCTAGATGCATATACATTAACACTGTTACATATTGACATAATTGGTGACTGAGAATGGTGGCGCGTGTTAGCCACGGGAAGATAAAAAGTTAATCTATTCCTACTGTTAAGTCTCGGTATATAAAAATTCAAAAGGAACAGCAAATCCGGAACTTGTAAATCACCATTTACAATTCTATGTGCAAATATTATTTGTGATACAACACGACGATCCGCCAAAGAAATAAATGCAAATTCTTTTAGAAGATTAGTATACGGATAACTATGTTGCAAAAAAGCGTTATGTTTACGGAAATATAAGGTTTTCAAAAATTTACGCTGTACCATCTCAACTAAATTCATATAATCATGATATCCCGGATTCCACACAATAGAACCATATTCTAATCTCGCTGTTTAGAAACAGAAAGCTTAACGTTTTAAGAGACTGTTGACATATATTTACAATATCCTTAAATGTTAGCTTAGTATCAAAAAATATACCAAGATCTCTGTACTCCTCACAACGCGTTAAAAGTTCACCGCCAACATTGTACTCATACCCCACTGTATCAGTTCTACGGGCAAACGTCATCGCTTAGCAATATTTAGTGGTAAATGGTTCTCTAGACACCAAAGGTGAATAGATATCAGGTCACCATGCAAAATGTCACAATCTGCAGTGGAGTATATTCTGCGAAAAATGTTAAGGTCATCGGCGTATAGTAAGCATTTAGATCTAAGCCGGTCAGGAAGGTCATTAATGAAAATAATAAATAGGAGTGGTCCAAGAACAGAGCCCTGTGGCATACCTGAAGGGACTGATATAAGTCGGACCGAAAACCACGGTATTCAACGTAATTGGTACGCCCACTCAAATAGGATTGCAAAAACATTATCAGATCGTCAGAGATACCCCACATATTCAGTTTACGTAATAGGGTTTGATGTTCAATCCTATCGAACGCCTTAGCAAAATCTCTATTAATGACATCTGTTTGAAGACGCAGATCTAAAGCCTCAGACACATCATTGGAAAATGCGCACACGTTGGACACTGTTGATCTGCCTTTAATAAAACCATTTTCCACCGGGGACAGTTTAACAGCAACGTGCGAGTATATATATTTATATAAGATAATTTCAAAAACTTTAGCAAAGTTACATAATATAGATATCGGGCGATAATTCCTAATGTTATTCCTCGACCCGGACCTAAAAATAGGAGTAACACGAGACACCCTGTCTCAATATTAGATTGCTTACAGTCCTTAACAACAAATCTGGCACGTTACCAGGACCAGCTGTCATTCTTCCCTTCAATTGACACAGAGCTTGTATGACATGTTCCTCGCTAAATTCTTTAAGAAAAAATGAATCGAAAGCCAAGGTATCGTTATTGGAATGGTTAACGTCACTACGTTCGCCTCAGACATGGTCTTCGAGAAATACAAGGCAAAGGCGTCAGTAATCTGTTCAGGGGACGAAAAGGTACTTTTGTTATCCATCATAATACCTGGTATACGTGTAGAATTCAATTTAGAATTAATGTAAGGCCAGAGTCAGTTGGGGTCCGCTTGAATAGATATGACAATATTCCTAATATAATTATCAGAATCCCGTTTAACAAATATTTGAACATATTTTCTGCATTCTTTAAATTATTGTTATATAATTGTAACCCGGTGCTTCTATATTTTTTGAGATAATGGTGCTTAATTTTATTATTTCTACGTGTTTCATTAGAGAACCAAAGCGGAAATACATTCTTCCTAAGTACTCTCTCTGGAACAGTCTTATTAAAATAATAAATAATAAAATAGTTCATTGCAGGCACCCTCAACAAAATCACAACTGATCACTGAATCCCATTGTGTGTTAAGCAAGAGTTTATAAAGGTGTACCAGATTGGCACGTCTGAAATTAAAGCTCGCAACGTTAGTCACTTTAAAACGTTTTTATACTACCGAGGCACAAGCATCATCAAATGCAAGAGGAGGATGATACTGATCCTCAGCCTCCAGCAAAATATCAATAGAGCAGAAAATTAGATCTAAGCATTATCATTGCATTTTTTTACGTTATTCATCTGTTGAGCTTCAAATGAAGTAACAAAATTATTTACAATTATTGATGAGGTAGAATCAGCACAATTTAAAATCGGGAGGTTAAAATCCCCCGCAAGAATAAAATAACTGTCCTACAGAGAAAGCAATTCCAGCCTATGAAAAAGACGTTCTATCTTATGTAAAGGGTCTACGCCACACCCTAATGCTTGAGCCTCCGCAATTTACCGTCTTTCTGGCAAAATGAATACTGGCGAAACTCCAAAGGAGGTGTAATACCAAAAAGTCTGTATAAATGCGCTTTAACGTAGTTCGTTATTGACTATTATCTTGGGAATTTTTCATTATAATCAAAAGAAGGTATTTCGTATATTATTGGAAATACGAAGTAAACAATTTTCCTAAACAACCAGGGTAGGAATAAAACCGAGCGTTACTTGTGTGGGATCTCAATAATATTAGAGATGTATTAATGTTATAATATTAAGCTGAAATATAAACAAAAAGGTAAAGATTATTTTTCGTTTGGAAATTACCACGATTCATTCTATGTGTTTGCAAAAAGAACAGAGGGAATTTAGTATTGTTACTATCCTCAAGTTCTCAGAAAATCATATATACGAAATGGATGTTTATGTTTATATCATCTACTTGTTTTTCTTATGTATGTAAGTCCCTCTTTTTGTGTTATGGATTGTCCGCGACACAACATCCTGAGGCTACACTACCTACGTTACTTATATTTTCGCATTTATGCGGAGAAAAATGTTACACACTTGTCCGTTTATTGTGAATCGTATGAGAAATAAATCGGAATCTTTTGGATATCAACAAAATCATCTTTAATCTGATTTTTCCTTTATTTTGTTTATTTAATAATGTACTAAAAGGAAACGGATGGAATTTCCTTTATGTAGAATAAATTAAACCGCAAATACTTTCGAATTTTCTGTAAAACAAGGAGAATTCCTATATGCTATATATTTGCTCAAGGATTCACTTATTTTACCACAGAAAACTCATTTCGGTTTAAATGAAGTGCAGATGGTGTGGCAAACCAGTTGTAAAACCACCACAACACATTTTGTGAAGACTGCATAAAATCGAGGTGAATTAATTATGACTGTATCGATTTCGGCGGAAACGATATACAGGGTGGCGCAGGGGAACGGGAAATTTTGAAATAACGTAATTTCCACGAATAAATTCATAAAACTAGTAATTTATTAACGAAAGTGCATGTATGCGGTATGCCATTTATGTTTTTACAATCAAAATGTCCAAAAGGGTCTCTTTACTTTTTAAAGATGACATCGGAAAGATGTCCTCCCATTCGGCGTTCACACTCTAACAGCCTGTTATGAAAACTCTGGAATGCGCGGTGTAGCAAATCTTGGGGAATGGCAGTGATTTCTTGTTGAATGTTCTCCTTCAGTTCATGGATTGTTGCAGGTCGTGTACGGTACACCTTGCCTTTAAGATACCTCCACGGGAAGAAGTCGCACACACTAAGATCAGGGGATCTCGCAGGCCGTTCAATGTCACCGTTACGTGAAATAATGCGTCTTCCAAACAATTGACGAACTGCTGCCATCGAATGTCGAGCAGTGTGTGACGTGGCTCAGCGTTGCTGAAACCACATGTTTTCCATGTTAAGATTAACCTCGTGCAGTCTCGGTGTAAAGAATGTTTGAAACATTTCAACATATCGAGCGGATGTTACTGTCGTTGCACTACCATCCTCACGTGCAAAAAATAAGGGCCGATAACACCATAACATGATACAGCACACCATATTGTGACCTTGTCGCTATGTAGTGGTCGCTGGTGTAACTCACAAGGATTGTCCTGGGCCCAATAACGAAAATTCTGTTTGTTTACGAAACCGTTCAGGTGGAAATGGGCTTCGTCTGATATCCATATGTTACCAACGAAATTCGCGTCCTCGTTAATTTTAGCCAATATCTGCCTACTTAACTCCATACGTGACGCTGGGTCGCGTTCATGTAATTGTTGCACAATCTGCAACTTATAGGGCTGGAAATGTAATTCGTGCAGTATTCTTTGTAAGCTTCGTCGCTTAATCCCTAGCGTAGATGCATGCGGTCGAACGGAGCGGCGAGGACTTCTCTCGATTGCAGCTCTAACAGCCTCAATGTTCTCTGGGGTACGTACCGTTCGAATGCCACCTCGAGCTTTCTTTTTCAAGAAAGATCCTGTTTTTTTCAAAATTACGCACCCACGTTGTAATCGCATGCGCAGATGGGACACGTCCATGACGTCCAAGTAATGCTGTCGAAATATTCTCTGCGCGGCAGTCGCACTATCACCATTTTTATAAAACGCTCTCACAGCTACTGTACTTTCCGCACCAGTTCAACGATCCATGATTACTAAATGGCAAGGCGTTCACAACAATTGTGCGACGTTACGAACAACTGCCGGTTCTACAGTGCTGACAACTGTAACGTTCAAAATTTCCCGTTCCCCTGCGCCACCCTGTACAATTGCATTTTCCTTTTGAAGAGATTTATATACTATAAAAAAGATTTTTTTAACAAGAATAATTTTTATAATACTACAGTACTAACTACTCTTAATATTCCGTAATATTTAGATCGTTATTAAAAGTCCAGCAAAATCTCCATTAATTTTAAACACACTAGTTTCTCACTATGTTCTGAGTTATCAGTAACATTTGAATACACTACATTTCTACATCAATTAATAAGGTCTATTTTGGAGTCGAGGTGCTATTCTTGTGATTCAGGCACATAACACCAATTCGCATAATATTTGCAAATCTTTAGTACTATTTGTGGACCTGTGCTGATTTGCATTCTTAAGTATATAGAGCCAGAGAAACACTGGTTTTATATACTGAAACATGCAAAACACATACACTATCGTCTAAAAGTTTGGAAACAGCAACGTGTTTTATAAAAAGTCACAGATGCGGTAAAATTTGTCATCAAATAAAAGTATATTGTGGAATTTTATGCATTCTTCGAAGCAGTTTTTCGATACAGTCCGCGTCAATTTGTAGCCATGTGTTCTTTAAATATTCCCATAGGTGTTGGGTATTCGAAAGTTGTCACTGTCTAGCCCTTCGATCAAGCTCATCCCATGAGAGCTCTATGGGGGATAAATCCGAAGTTTAATTTAATTCTTACTGTATTCTCCTGTAAAGATGTTTACAAATTGGAGTTGTATGTTTGGTTTCACTGCTGGAATACTAATGGACCACCGACAAGGAGGTTTTCACAGGAAATAGCATGATTTTGCAGAATATATAAATTTATAACATGGATTAACAATTTCACGATATGCTTCAGTTGTATTATTTTAAAGGAATTTCACCTTGCTTCGAAATTATGGACGGTAGTGTACAAAGATATATATAGACCTTGGGTATTTTATAAAGATGCGCGTTATCTGAATAGAGACCAGTAATACCGCTTACTACGGTTATCAAAATAACAAAAAAAGAAGGAAGTTCTGTATACAAATACAGGAATAGAAAATCTATGGCTATCGACAAATTCAGGAGATCGAACTTCCAAACATAAATCGTTTAAATATTTCATGCCCGGCGTGACACTTCAGTATCGCATTTGTGTATCCAAATGTACGTTTTTCGGTATTGCCGTTGAACTAAGATTTACATTCTAGGCGAGCTGAATATTATTGTGGCTCTCGTCATGCTGTCAAAAAATCAAGTACACGCAGCAAGTCTTTATATCGAACTGTTTTTCTTGTAATATGTTTATTTCCTTTTTCTGAGTACGAAATGCACGGACAACGTTAATTTTTTTTTACTTTTTCTATTTCAATTTTCATTTTCAAGTAACATCAAAAGGGTTGAGAAAGCAACAAAGCCTAATTAATTTCTTCGCATTGTTGGGAATAAACTGTGTTACGTTCTCCTGGTTTGAAGAACAGCGCCGCTGTAGCTTGCTCGTAAATTCCTGAATTACTTGAGTATGTTCGCTTATTTACTAGATGAAAGGTTGTACGGTGAAACTCAATGCGCATGCGCAAAAAATATATTTGAAAAATAAAATGTGTACACGGTTTCCACTCTTGCCTATGTACAGTTACGATGTACGTAAGGTATATATATAGTTGCAATAATTGCAGTTACTTGAGCTCTCTTATACATGTAATGTACATTAGCATATGTATATGTATGTTTTCCTTGGAAGCAATATAAAGTACTGCCTCAGCATGTACGTTGCAAAGCTATGTTTTAATTGTGTTTAAAATGTTAAATTCTTATATACTTCCGCAGAAGCTTTATTAGAGGCATGTACTAATGCCTCTATCGGTTTGCATGCACCACTACCTTTTTATAGGAGAGCCAACCCTATTTATTTCTTAAATTTATAAGCGCACCTCGGTGCTATGCTTATTTATATGTCCTTTCCCGGAGCCTAATACATTTTTCTTATTTTAAATTTGCCTAAGGGACTTGGCCCTGTATCATTGGCTTGTATTTGTACTTGAACCAAATACGTTCGTTATTTACACATTTATAGGGGAACCCACCCTAGCTCTTATAGCTTGAATGCCTGCTCGAGGGCGACAGTAGCGATAATAGCCGATCTCAAAACAAAAGTAATGTGACAGCTACCCAGGCGTTCTCGTTTGAAATAATACGCTATGTGCAATCTTTAGCTCTCTGCTACTGCGCCCCAAAGAAGGGAAAAAGCCAGTAGCCAGCAAATGTGCGAAATGCGCACCGACAAGGAAGACTGAGCGATGAAGCCGACATTACATTACCGAACAAACGTACAAAAGACAACGGTCGCTGCGGTCGCTGCGGCCGCAATGACCGTCAACAAGAAGTGGAGTGATCGTACTTGTAGATGTCTATACATGCGCGCCGACGACCTCACCAAAATGAATCCCGACACAAACTTAACAAACGACTAAAAATTTGTATAGACGACAACGGACACAGTAGCCTAGATGAACGATAATTGGGAGTCGAGAATTTGTATTTAATAAGAAAATCTATACATGCGCTCCGACAACCTTACCAGAATGACTTCCGCCAGAATCGTAACAGAAGACTAAATAAATGTATAGACGACAACGTCCTCGACGATTCCCGCCAAAATTAGAAACTATTAGAAACTTCCAATATTCATCCGACGACGTTACTGTACACGTTACGATGAGGTACGAAAGGTGACCGAGAGTGCACGATCGCTAATACCTCGACCGTCGCGCGGGAGTCGACTGCCTGTGCTTGTATATATTAAATATTAAGAAAACTCCCATTATTTGTTCGACGACGTTGCACTTAATGACTTTTAAATTAGGCACTTTTGGCTAGAGTATTGGGAATGGCCGGCTTGCATACATATACAATGTGTACATACATATTAAAATAAAACTCGATATATTCTACAGAGAGCAAAATAAATAAAGGATAAAAATGAGAATAAAGTAATATTCTAAATGAAAATAAGGTGATAATGCTAACCCATACGGTTGCAAAGAAGATAAAATCATATAAAATACATAAAGTAGTAAAAAAAATGGATAAAACAAAATACATTTCCTTAGAAACTTAAAATTCATTTACAAAAACTCAAAAACAATGTTAAGTCCTTAACAATGTATTTGTATTTCATCGAAGAATACCACAACAGCTTCGAGTGGAATCATACACCACATTTCTCCCCCATATACTTTTCTATCGCATAAATAGATTGCCTTAAGATTGATTTCTATTCGAAAAATTAATGTTTCGAAAATAATTTTCTAATACCCTCATGTACCTTGAGCACAGAACAGAATCCGAAATGGGAAATGGGAAATGGGGACAAGCACATTCGCTTCATGTTTCTAAACCGTATATCGATTTATAAATCGTGATACGGTTAATTGATAACACAGTGGTGGATAGATACATTTTACGGTTGAAGTTCTTGTAAATTTATAGCAGACACCAGTCTTTCCTGTTAGAAAGAGAATCTAATTCAAGCCGGAGGAGATTGTTTAAATTTGCCAAAGACAAATCTACACGAGCTCAATGTCTCTACCTTAAATAAAAAAGAAACCCGGAAACGGCGGGACTTTCCAACCGACGAGGTGTGTCGATTTAGGTTTCTGTTTTAAGCACTGGTTTGTTATTCTCTGTCCTTCTTTCTTTGCTATTTGTACCTTTTTTATATAGGAGGAGTAAAGTAGAAAACCATACTTACACAGAATTAATTTATTTTAAGGCAGAGACTTGAAAATTGCAATGATTTTAAAGAATTATGAGGAAATTTACTTGCTTTTATTATCTCGAGTGACACAATTAAATTTTGTAATGCAGTTACAAGAAAGTATAAATGCCGGAACGGAATATATAAAACGTAAAACGTTGTCAATATAAAAAAAATAAGTAGGAAACCCTTCTATCAACGAGAAAATATTTTTAACTCCTAAAATTTGGTTTATATTTGGATCTGCTTGCAATGTAAAAAACACAATTTTTGTAGATTTGACTGAAATAATAAAACAAAGAATATTTAAATTAGAAATTCCAGGTCACATATTACACTATACTATATTAAGCATTATTATTGCAAATAACCGTAATGCGTTTGGAATTATACTGCGGGGTCTTATTTAAATTAAATGAAAACTTCCCTTGTTTGTACATAAAACATGAAAAGGTACCCTTACTGTACATTTGGGATTAAAATTGAATTGAAAACAGTTCTGGCAGTATGAGTGGAGATAAAAACAAATTGCTTCGTTTTATTTTGTATTAAATTTTATAGGGGTACAAGCAAAAAGTTTTCGACGCGAGGTATTAATGTGGAATAGAATGTTTTTCCAGTCGAGCATTTGTAAAACACTTACAATTACTATCCTTAGAGATTATTCATTTATAATTGCTGTACTGTTGCTCGTAAAAATATAAAGGCCCAAATTAAATTTCAATTTTCAACACTAACGGATTAACATAGATCATTGTATTTGAAAATTATTAAAAAGTTCGGTGTGGAGCATACGATAAAAAGAACATTTGCGTGGCGTTGTTTTAAATTATAATTTTCCTATGTACAAGTTCATTTGTTTTAAATAAATTTTACCTGTATTCAACCGCATCTTAAATGCTATTTCGTATTATGCAATCAAAATTACAGAATAGATATAATAGTAATACGTGGCAAACTTTAATAATATATCTCTTATTACTTCATAACACATGGGCTGAAAAATCCCGGGCCTAACAAAGAAAACACGGTTTTTTTGGTTCAAAATTAGCTTTATTCATCAACGTAATCTCCATCAAGAGCAACGCAATCATTCCAGCGCCGCTCTAACATTTCAATACCACTTTTGTAGAACGATTTATCTTTTGCCTCAAAATAGGTCTCAGTTTCAGCGATAACCTCTTCATTCGTGCGAAATTTCTTACCGGCGAGCATTTTTTTGAGGTCTGCGAACAGCCAGTAGTCGCTGGGAGACAAATCTGGGGAATACGGTGGATGTGGGAGCAATTCGAAGTTCAATTCATGTAGTTTTGCATTGTTTTGATTGACTTGTGACACGGTGCGTTGTCTTGATGAAACAACATTTTTTTCTTTGCCATATGCGGTCGTTTCTTTGCAATTTCGGCCTTCAAACGCTCCAATAACGCTATATGATATTCGCTGTTGATGGTATTTCCTTTCTCAAGATAGTCGATGAATATTACACCACGCACATTCCAAAATACCGAGGCCAAGGTTATGGCCTCCAGCCGATTGTTATGCTTTCGGGCGCTTTGGACGAGGTTCACCAGTTGCTGTCCACTCAGATGACGGTCGTTTTAATTCCGGAGTGAAGTGATGGATCCATGCTTCATCCATTGTCACATATCGACGTAAAAATTCCGGTTTGTTACGTTTAAACATGGCCAAACACTGCTCAGAATCATCAACACGTTCTTGTTTTTGGTCAACAGTGAGCAAACGCGGCACCCACTTTGAACAGAGCTTTCTCATAGTCAAACGCTCATGCAATATAAAACCAATACGCTCTTTTGATATCTTTACGATGTCAGCTAACTCATCCAACTTCACTTTTCGATCATTCAAAACGATTTTGTGGATTTTTTTGATGTTTTCTGGTGTTACCGCCTCATTTGGACGTCCACTGCGTTCTGCATCATCGGTGTCTCTACGACCACGTTTGAAGTCAGCAAATCAACGTTTTATTGTTGTTTCTGATGGAGCGGAGTCCCCAGAACACTTTTCAAGCCATTGCTTCGCTTGAACGGTATTTTTTCTCATCAAGAAGCAGTGTAAAATTAAAACACGAAATTGTTTTTGATCCGTTGTTTTGAAAATAACAAAAGTAACGTGACTCTTAGCACAATAACTCACAAACTAATGAATAGAATATCATGAAATTTTAACAGCTGTCTTTTGAAGGTTAGTACTAACTGAGAGAAAGGTGACTGCAATAAAACTAGCGTCATCTATGTGTTAGGCCCGGGACTTTTCAGCCCATATGTTATTATATCATGAAAGGTCATATGAATGAAAGTCCATGTCCAATTTATTAGGGGCACTTGCTAAAATATGCAGTGTAAAATAGTAATAAGTTTATTTAGAGCCGTTTATAGACATCGTCACAACTATATAACTAATATCTTGTAATGCCTCCTCTCGCTTTTACAATTCTTTTTGGTATACTGTCTGTGCAAGTGTTAATGGTATTTCTTACCAAGTACTCTTTTGTTCCTTCTCGAATACATGTGTGATTTTAGAATACCCCACACGTTCCCAATTGCATTGAGGTCGAGAGAATTTCCCGTCTAAGGTAACACTGGCAGAACATGCATTTCCAAAAAACTTTGGATGGATTTGGCCACGTCGCATGGTGCCTTATCGTGCATGAATGTGTAAGGACCTTCATTCGGATCTAAATCATTAATATATGGCATTAAGGCATCTCCCAATACACGCTTGTATTGGTGTTGATTCATGGTGCCTTGAAAAAATACCGTCGTCCAGGACCTTTGACTGATATATATAGCACTATATCATAACTAACTTTAGTATACTAGCTCCACTAAAGCGTTCAGATGGACGTCGTCTAACAAATTGAACTCTTTCGGTCATGGCTTCTAATTTTGACTCATCACTGAATATGATCTTTAACGAAAAGATATTGTTCAAACAAAAAAAGATCGCTTAATTTACAGAGTCATTTAAGTTACTTTGTCTTACCATTCGTCAATCTTCAATTGTGTAATGTTGATGACGTTTTGCCCATTCATAACGTGCTCGCTTCTGGGCTTTCTGAGGGAGCGTCTGCATTTTAATCCGGTTTCGTGCAATCGTCTACGTACAGTACGCGTGGATATTTGTGCTCCTTGTTGGACATTGCATTTCTTGGGCGGATAAACCTCGGTTTTTAGTTGCTAGTTGCAGGATACGTCGATCATCTCGATTACTAGTGATTCTTTTCTTACTGCAAAACGCTCTTCGGGTATTTGTAGTGGGTATCTTTTTTTCTTTCTTTGCAATTATACGTTGAGAATACACTCCTGTATCAAACAATGCTTCAATACACAGTTCTTTTCTCATTTGGTATGTCCTTTTTTTATCCATAACGATAATATATAAAGCGCATACAAGCAATAACTTAAAATACAACACTAACACGTAAACACGGAGAGATCGTTGTTTTCATCTATCTTCTATACAGTATAGAATAATTCATAGAGGTAATTAAGTGGCAATTTCTCAATTTTATTCTTGCATTTATAAATTATTGCGTTGGAAACACACAAAAGCTTAAATTTATAAGGTGGCCCTAATAAAATGGATAGGGACTGTATTTGTGAAGTTAAATAATTTCTTATTGAATTACCCAAGACGTGCAAAGCAAACAAATTGAGAAGTTAGGCAGTTACTTTACTACATTAAAAGTATTTTACTAAGTTTTAGAAGATAATAGCGCGCAAACTAATATGATCTACAACCTTAATTTTCAATGTTTTGCTTTACTTACATTAAATGTTAATATTCAATCTTCCCATGTGAGTTAATTATTCAAAATCTCGGCCCATCAGATTACCGAAAGGTAATGTAAAGTACACAGGTTCCATTATTATTAATGACGCGTAGTCAAAACATCTATAGCCTAAATTCTTCACGCCATCAACTCCTTTAAGAGTCTTTTCGGGGCACTTTGTTTAAGTAATTAATTAATTAACTTTCCTTAGAGTACATTAGCGCAAAATTAAACTATCGCTCGATTTTCCACCCCTGCTTATTCGTGATTTCTAAACAAACACGAAATATAATTTATCACAACGGACAAAATAATAAATTGCTTTTGTACGGCGTTGAATGATGTGGTGATCATCGATATCTGTACCGCCGTTGGGTGTAGATAAAAAAGCTAGCCAAAAATCAAGAATGTATAGGTTGATTTAAAGCTATATCGTTTATCGAGCTTACATAATGTTAGGATAATGTGTAGGTATATTATAATCACATATTCTGAAAGACTCTTAGCTATGGTACAATTTCTCCATGTATCTCTTTGTTCTTTCTGTAATTTTATTGAAAACAGCAGTTACGTTAAAATTTGATCCCAAAAGCTTTTAGTTGTAAGTTAGAAAGGGATCTTCTTACACTAGGTTTTGGTTGTTTTATTTGTCATCGTGTTTTGATTCATATTTAAATAATAGAACTCAAAAAGTGAAATATAATAATAGGATACCTAATAGTTTAAATACAAACATGTGGTGTTCCACAAGGCACGGTGTTAGGTCCCTTATTGTTTAATGATTTATTATTGTCAATGTAAGGTTGCAATATATGTATGTTTGCGGATTATACTATGTTATACATAAGTGGTAGTAGTATGGGCGATATGATGAAGACTATGAATAATCAACTTACTATATTATATCAGTGGCTGTGTATAAACAAGCTAAGCATTAATGTTACCAAATCAAAATACATGGTTATAGGTAGCATGCATAAGTTGAATAATATAGATATAGCTAGTATTAGAATAAAAATTGAGAACAGTGATTTAGAAAGGGTAGACTACATTAAGTACTTGGGAGTTACTATTGATAAACATTTGCTATTCAAAGATCATGCAAAACATATTATGAATAAAATGTCAAAAAAAGTAGGGTTTATGAGTAGAACTTGGAAATATTTATTACTGTATATAAAAATGCTTGTTTATAAATCTGTAGTTACACCACATATAGAATTTTGTGCAACAGTGCTTTTTAATCTAAATAAGAATGAAATCCAGCAAATACAAAATAGAGCCATGAGAATAATTTTAAAATATAACAGATATACCCCAGTTAAAGATATGTTCCTCACACATAATTTAATGAAAGAATTTTATTTAAAAGTCTAGTGTTTATACATAAAATGAAAAATAATTTACTTCCAAATTACCTTGGTGAAAGATTGGAAACAGTCCAAGATACTCATGCTTACAACACTAGAAACTATAACGGCTTTTATATTGCTCCCTTTCATAGAACCCAGACTTTTAAAACATATTTGTAAGTCGTCTTATGTTATATAATGGTTTACTACATGAAATTAAAACTAATTACATTAGTACCTTTAAGAAGCATTTGTACATACATGTTATTGAGCACCGTAAGTAATTGTATATTGAATTCATTTGTTCTGTGTTATTGTATAGCTTGTTAGCTAAATAAGCTATCTATCTAACATATGCGCTGAAAAGTCCCGGGCCTAACAAAGAAAACAAACAAAAACAACAAATTCAAAATTACCTTCATTCATCAACGTAATCTCCATCAAGAGCAACGCAATCATTCCAGCGCCGCTCTAACATTTCAATACCACTTTTGTAGAACGATTTATCTTTTGCCTCAAAATAGGCCTCAGTTTCAGCGATAACCTTTTCATTCGTGCGAAATTTCTTACCGGCGAGCATTTCTTTGAGGTCTGCGAACAGCCAGTAGTCGCTGAGAGCCAAATCTGGCGAATACGGTGGATGTGGGAGCAATTCGAAGTTCAATTCATGTAGTTTTGCCATTGTTTTGATTGACTTGTGACACGGTGCGTTGTCTTGATGAAACAACATTTTTATCTTTGCCATATGCGGTCGTTTCTTTCCAATTTCGGCCTTCAAAAACTCCAATAACGCTATATAATATTCACTGTTGATGGTATTGCCTTTCCCAAGATAGTCGATGAATATTACACCACGCACATCCCAAAATACCGAGGCCATAACCTTTCCAGACGATTGTTGTGCTTTCGGGCGCTTTGAACGAGGTTCACCAGTTGCTGGCCACTCAGATGACGATCGTTTTGATTCTGGAGTGAAGTGATGGACCCATGTTTCATCCATCGTCACATATCGACGCAAAAATTCCGGTTTGTTACGTTTAAACATGGCCAAACACTGCTCAGAATCATCAACACGTTCTTGTTTTTGGCCAACCGTGAGCAAACGCGGCACCCATTTTGAAGAGAGCTTTCTCATAGTCAAATGCTCATGCAATATAAAGCCAATACGTTCTTTTGATATCTTTACGATGTCAGCTAACTCACGCAACTTCACTTTTCGATCATTCAAAACGATTTTGTGGATTTTTTTGATGTTTTCTGGTGTTACCGCCTCATTTGAACGTCCACTGCGTTCTGCATCATCGGTGTCTCTACGACCACGTTTGAAGTCAGCAAACCAACGTTTTATTGTTGTTTCTGATGGAGCGGAGTCCCCATAACACTTTTCAAGCCATTGCTTCGCTTGAACGGTATTTTTTCGCATCAAGAAGCAGTGTAAAATTAAAACACGAAATTGTTTTTGATCCATTGTTTTGAAAATAACAAAAGTAGCGTGACTCTTAGCACAATAACTCACAAACTAATGAATAGAATATCATGAAATTTTAACAGCTGTCTTTTGAAGGTTAGTACTAACTGAGAGAAAGGTACCTGCAATAAAACTGACGTCATCTATGTGTTAGGCCCGGGAGTTTTCAGCCCATGTGTTATCTATTTATTTACTTCGTAGTGCAACATTCGATGTTGTAGCTTTTAATAGGTTAATATTCCGATATCTCTTTTCCTATTCCACAATACAGATTTTAGACTTATTTTTTTACATATTTTCCTTAATATATTATATCTCTTAAATTGTGACTTGAACCTGAAGTTTTATTAACAAATGGATTCATCCCTGAGTTAGAAATTTCTAGCAATTCAAAATAATCCTTTTTCTTCGAAACGTATATGTCGTGTTTTAAATGATTACCTTAGATGTTATTGTTTCATGTTTCATTTCACTACAAGTCTCTATTTGTTTCTCTAATGGTATTCGCATAAATTACGTGAGCATTTTGTTTATTTGACTGCAAGTGGTATTTAATTCGAAGAAATACAAACTTAATCGCGAAATTGCTTTATTAATTGCTGTTATAAGCTATAAAACGTTTGAGATTTTGGCCATTTTACTGAAAGTCTTTATAATATATTAGAATGGTCCAGAGGTTACAAAAGTATAACAATTGAGATATTCTGCATAGAATTCGATCTGGCGATCTATTAAATTCATCAACAAAACATTTTATTCAAAAGTACCTTGTTTCTGACATTTTGGATGATTTCAATTTTAAGCAATTCCCACTCTTACATGGGAATTCTTCCAAATTGAAACTGTAAAGGGAAAGCATGGTGATTCCTTTTTTACCGACAAAGCAAATGAAGTAAAAATGTAAAATTACTTTTGAGTAGCAACATTTCTATTGAATTAAATAGATTAAGATGTTTACTCTATATTTAAAATATTTCTAACCCTAATATTCATTTTATTAAGGCATTTTTTCCAAGAGTTAACTTTAATCTTTTCAAGTTTCTAAAATTGCCTATAATAAATCTATATAAGAAAAATTATGTATATCATAACGCTAGCCAATTTATATGTAGCTAAATTAAATGTCTGTAATATTACATAAGCCTCCACATTCTTTTCGAAAAATGATGTTCGTTGCATTGCAATGATGTACTGTAAACAAAATGACAGTCCTATATTTCCTGATATAATGATGATGATATAGCCTTTGAACGGTGTAAATTCCTCTGCAGAAAAATTGCTAGTGCATATTTGCTTTAATCTGGCAAAATTTGAATTTTAGCCGCAATATTGCACAGTTATTTCATAAACGAGATATTGAAACCGTGGAGATAAAAGCATACAACATTGGAAATGCCTCTCAAAATACATTCATTTACGAATAGTTATGCAGAGTAATGATAGCATTTATCTGTATATCTATTTGTAGCGTATTTAATTAAACCTTTCAACTCGATGTGACATTCTAGTCAGAGGTGGATTGACTTATTCGTACTCTAATAGCCGCGGTTCGGATAACATAAAACATATAAAAGCAATGGTTTAATTGTGGTTGTTAGGTTGCTGACGAATTGATTTCCTCGCCCCAGTCGTTACATCTCTACACTCTAGAAGATTTATGGATTGAATTGAAAGCGCTGAATTTCGAAACACACCACAAACAATTTAATAGGAATAAATTAGAATTTAAGGGGGAATACGTGGGAATCACTTCTCCTTTGTAACATGAAAACTAGTTGCTCTTCTGCCTATCGGGTGTTCAAATATTGGAGCAAAAATCTACAATTCTAATTTGGTGAAGCTATACTAAAACAATGAACGTTTTACCGGAAATGGATAGAGGAGATAATAGATCTAGTGAGAAAAACAATGCGAGGGTAAAATGGAGTTAATTAAATTTCCTTAGACATCGCATTTAATACCACATTCTCAAATAAATTGCAGTTATACCGTTTTTCTTTTTTTTTGATGGAGTTTTATACAAAGTAAATTGCACCGTGTTAGTTGCAATTTTCGTGTACAATACGCTGAATCTTTTTAGTTCTATGCTAACGTTTTTTAATTGAAACTTAAGTTTAGAATGACAATTAATTAACTGCATCAATTATACTTTGGGGTACAAGGTCCCCCGTACTATATATTTGCAGGAAATAATTTACATTATCCTTGAGGCTATGTAATATACTTTAAAAAATATTATACATCTGATTAAAAATAACACAAACAAATAAATTTTATTGTCTCTCAAATACCGGAAATTATTGCATAACAAATGGGCTGAAAAGTCCCGGGCCTAACAAAGAAAACACGTTTTTTTTGGTTCAAAATTAGTTTTATTCATCAACGTAATCTCCATCAAGAGCAAAGCAATCATTCCAGCGCCGCTCTAACATTTCAATACCACTTTTGTAGAACGATATATCTTTTGCCTCAAAATAGGCCTTAGTTTCAGCGATAACTTCTTCATTCGTGCGAAATTTCTTACCGGCGAGCATTTTTCTGAGGTCTGCGAACAGCCAGTAGTCGCTGGGAGCCAAATCTGGCGAATACGGTGGATGTGGGAGCAATTCGAAGTTCAATTCATGTAGTTTTGGCATTGTTTTGATTGACTTGTGACACGGTGCGTTGTCTCGATGAAACAAATTTTTTTTCTTTGCCATACGCGGTCGTTTCTTTCCAATTTCGGCCTTCAAACGCTCCAATAACGCTATATAATATTCACTGTTGATGGTATTTCCTTTATCAAGATAGTCGATGAATACTACACCACGCACATCCCAAAATACCGAGGCCATAACCTTTCCAGACAATTGTTGTGCTTTTGGGCGCTTTGGACGAGGTTCACCAGTTGCTGTCCACTCAGATGACGATCGTTTTGATTCCGGAGTGAAGTGATGGATCCATATTTCATCCATTGTCACATATCGATGCAAAAATTCCGGTTTGTTACGTTTAAACATGGCCAAACACTGCTCAGAATCATCAACACGTTCTTGTTTTTGGTCAACAGTGAGCAAACGCGGCACCCACTTTGAACAGAGCTTTCTCATAGTCAAATGCTCATGCAATATAAAGCCAATACGTTCTTTTGATATCTTTACGATGTCAACTAACTCACGCAACTTCACTTTTCGATCATTCAAAACGATTTTGTGGATTTTTTTGATGTTTTCTGGTGTTACCGCCTCATTTGGACGTCCACTGCGTTCTACATCATCGGTGTCTCTACGACCACGTTTGAAGTCAGCAAACCAACGTTTTATTGTTGTTTCAGATGGAGCGGAGTCCCCATAACACTTTTCAAGCCATTGCTTCGCTTGAACAGTATTTTTTATTCCATCAAGAAGCAGTGTAAAATTAAAACACGAAATTGTTTTTGATCCATTGTTTTGAAAATAACAAAAGTAGCCTGACCCTTAGCACAATAACTCACAAACTAATGAATAGAATATCATGAAATTTTAACAGCTGTCTTTTGAAGGTTAGTACTAACTGAGAGAAAGGTGACTGCAATAAAACTAGCGTCATCTATGTGTTAGGCCCGAGACTTTTCAGCCCATGTGTTACCTTCTTATCTCTTTATTTGTCGCATTGAATGCTATAAAAGGATTACGGTTTCAAAGTATTCTTTTCCATTTATGTTTTGGTATAGCGTTTTAAGATTCAAGTAAATCGTGAATACAATTACAATTAAAAATATATTAAGAAATATTTCCGGAACCTTGATCATCACTTTTAAAAATATACCGATGTGCCTCTCTCTCTTACACAGTAGTGTACTTCAAATTAAACATTAGACATCCTATAAAAGTTTTATATAAGACTAGCGACGAAGTAATCTTGCAAACATCAATATTTTATGTGTGCAAATGGTATATACTTATTATCCTTGTATAAATTAAAAAAGTTGAACAGCGTGCCACCAACTGAGTCAATTTACTCTATTTCAAAAACCCTGTCGCTGATGTAATGACATCGTCTTGGAAATACTTGTGATATTAAAGTACGTATTAGTAATTCCGACTCACTTTTCCATAAAATAAAGTTTCCTTTTAATATTAACTTCCCTTAAAAAAAGATATTTTCTGTAGATAGTATATACAGGGCACTTTATAATTTTATATACAGCTATGACAAACTCTATGAAACCTATTCTGAAGCAAACATTCATACTAATTTCATAGTAACAGAGAAATTAAGTGTGTTAATTTTATCATAAAGTTTTAGGGCCACTGGAGCGACAAGTAGCTATTTATTGGATTATCAATACAACATCGTTCCCGCTGAAACGCTAACTTGCTATAGTAACTTCTCTCATTTTCTCACGCGTTCGCATATCGTTCATCCTGTTATCGATCAGTGCCAGCTGCTATTACAACGCGCCGTTGTAGTTCTTGCACGTTATTAAGTACATTTTTCGTCGTAAAATAAGCATTTTAGGTGTCAACTGAATTTAAATCGGGTGATTATGTATAATAATAAAGAACACGATGTAGGGGGTAAATACTTGAATACTAAAATAGTAATAACTACCGCAAGATGGTCTTTTATTTTATTCACTAAAATAACAACTTGCTGAATATGTTTTTATTAATGAAAACAAAAATATAGCGAAAAAAGCCACTATCTTGCTTTGAGTTCTGCATAATTTTGTCTGCTATTCTCAAAACGTGAATTTTATGAATTACCCCATGTTTTTGTGTTTTAATGGTGTTGCTTGGCGAATAGTGTCATCCATTCTAAACTGTCGTATGAATTTTTGGGATACCCTGTATACATCTACATCTACATCTTTTATTATCTACTGTGATAATAGCAAGAAGTAGCTTCCAGAGTATTATGGAAGTGCTTGTTAAATCTAACTTTGCTGAACCAATTGTAACATTAGCTATGGAACCGTAACACATGGGCTGAAAAGTCCCGGGCCTAACACATAGATGACGCTAGTTTTATTGCAGTTACCTTTCTCTCAGTTAGTACTAACCTTCAAAAGACAGCTGTTAAAATTTCATGATATTCTATTCATTAGTTTGTGAGTTATTGTGCTAAGAGTGACGATACCTTTGTTATTTTCAAAACAATGGATCAAAAACAATTTCGTGTTTTAATTTTACACTGCTTCTTGATGGGACAGAATACCGTTCAAGCGAAGCAATGGCTTGAAAAGTATTATGGGGACACCGCTCCATCAGAAACAACAATAAAACGTTGGTTTGCTGACTTCAAACGTGGTGGTAGAGACACCGATGATGCAGAACGCAGTGGACGTCCAAATGAGGCGGTAACACCAGAAAACATCAAAAAAATCCACAAAATCGTTTTGAATGATCGAAAAGTGAAGTTGCGTGAGTTAGCTGACATCGTAAAGATATCAAAAGAACGTATTGGCTTTATATTGCATGAATATTTGACTATGAGAAAGCTCTGTTCAAAGTGGGTGCCGCGTTTGCTCACTGTTGACCAAAAACAAGAACGTGTTGATGATTCTGAGCAGTGTTTGGCCATGTTTAAACGTAACAAACCGGAATTTTTGCGTCGATATGTGACAATGGATGAAACATGGATCCATCACTTCACTCCGGAATCAAAACGATCGTCATCTGAGTAGACAGCAACTGGTGGTCGCAGACCTCAGAAAAATGCTCGCCGGTAAGAAATTTCGCACGAATGAAGAGGTTATCGCGGAAACTGAGGCCTATTTTGAGGCAAAAGATAAATCGTTCTACAAAAGTAGTATTGAAATGTTAGAGCGGCGCTGGAATGATTGCGTTGCTCTTGATGGAGATTACGTTGATGAATAAAACTAATTTTGAACCAAAAAAACCGTGTTTTCTTTGTTAGGCCCGGGACTTTTCAGCCCATGTGTTATACATGGAAGTGATACATAATAGATTGGAAAGTGAAAAAAGGAAATTCGAAGCATTGAAAAGTAAATAATAAAATTAACATACAACAGAAGTTACAGTCTGTAAAACAAGAGAAGATGGAGTGTAAGATCATCAAAACAATATAAAACTAAAAATATGTGTATTTAGTAGGAATGTACATTGTAATACCTAATGCGCACTACACTCAATATGGGGTCCAGTCTCCATCGTTGTCTATAATCGCCTGGCAACGACGCCTCAAGCTCCCAACCAAGCTTTCGGCATAAGAAGCTGATAACGATCGCCATATCTGTCGGAGGTTCCTCGATAATTGCTTTAGTGTGTAGGCACGTTTACGTTGAAGTTTGTGCTTCATTATTGCCCACACATTTTCAATTGGATTTGCATCCGGGCTCTGAGAGGGCCATTCCAACGTCGAAATATGATTGATGTATAACGTCTAATTCGATGCTTTGGATCATAGTCCTCTTGCAGAATCCACTGATTATTATTCTGTCCAAACCACTTCCTCACAGATGGAATGAGACCCTTTTTGTACAGTTTCACCATTCTTTCTGCATTCAGGTTCTCTGTGAATACGCACAATGATCCAAAGCTGCGCACATTAAACCATCCCCAAACATGGACTTTAACTGGGTACTTTACTGTGCGTTATACAACTTGGTGGTGTTGCGTAGACCAAGCTCTTTTTGTCTGTGGCCATGCATAAAAGGAAGCCTCATCTGTGAAAACAACATCAGACCAATCTCGATGACTGTTGTTACTCACCCAAACGCGGCGCGCTTCTCGATGTCGGTCCGATAGCAGCGGTTTCATTATCGTCCTGCGGTATGCTATGCTGTCTTCACGTAGGCGATTTGTAATCGTCATTATGCTTACTTTAATTTGTTTTTTTTTGTAAGTGATCTTATCCTGCTTTCTTGTGGTCATATATCTTGATGCAGCCGCTATCGACATTTTAGGTCTTTTGGGGTGAATGCAAAGAAACACAGCTTCGTACCGTTTTAAATACACAGCGCTCATAACTACACTGACTCTGTTTTCTTCGACTGACAAAGTGAAACTGCTATTAAATGAGTAATGCATATTAGGCCTAAGTACGCCTTAGGCCTAAGTACGCCTTATCCCAAGGTCAAATCTTACCATAGGCAGGTAGCGTCCCCTTTTCTCTTGTTTTACAGACTGTAAATATATAAGAGGTGTCTAAACTAGATTTAGAAAAAAATATTCATGAATGTCCAATAGTAAACACACTTGTACTCGCTAATACAACATAAGGTGACTATAGAACTCTAATACAACAGCAAATTACAAAATACTACGCTCAGAATTTACAGAAACGTATGTATATACCCAGTTTAACATTCACGGACCTAGATTTATATGTTTAAATATGTTTGAAGTTGTTTTACATGCAGTTCTAGCAAATTCGTGTAACTGTAGCAAACATATAAAAAAATATGTTTTTGAGCTGCATGTAACCGCATTCAAAATCCAGCTTAAAATCCCTTTGATAAGTATTCGTTTTTAGCGGTGAATTTTTGACGTTTTTTCACATTAAAGGGGATGTTATATGATAGCGTTTATGTAGGAAGTACGCTCTTAACGAGCTTGTTTGCAATAAGATATTTAATTCTAGTAGACAGTTCTAGAAGAGCTTTAATTGTAGTTATATAACTAAATACCATTGAGGCAATGTATTTGATATACATAGTTGTAATATAATATTATTTAGTACGTCAATATTAGAAAATCGCAAATAGTTGTAGGGCAATTAACTACGATTTCTACGAGAACTATGTATAATATCCTACACTAGCACTTTTTTCGAAAGGAAAACGTAAAAGCAATTCCAGTTGGAGTACCCTCATTAACCGCTTGCTTCTATTACATACATTTTGAGTTCATTCGTTTTGGAGGTTGTTTCAAAATTTAATAGAATGAAGTATTAAATGGGTACAATTTCATTACCTATTTATTATGATCGTAATAGAAAGGAAACATTTCATCTATACAAAGATACATAGATTAAATCCACTAATTGTAAGCTGTGGTACCGGAAGTAAAACCGGATTTCTTTTTAACCAATCCACTAGTTTGTGATTTCAATTAAAACATTTTCTGTTGTATCACGTTGATAAATTTGCCGGCAATTTGGAACGAAAGAATGTTAACGAAACCAGAAGATTTTGTGTCAAAATCGCTACAATCTTGTCTTACACGTCTTCATACAGTTGCAAAAATGTAACATTTATCTTCTACAATACTTAGTTTAATTTGCTATGCATTCTTTCAAATGATTTTTTCAGTTAAACTAACATCCATATTAATACTAATATTAATATGAATATAAATACTAAACCACCGTTGACATTAGTAATGATTTAAGGCGACTTGGATTCAATGGCCTCGTGGTTCAATTGGTTTAGCACGCTACGCCGCAGATGTAGAGATGTTGGGTTCAAGTCCCCTCCGAGACCGATATTTTTTCGGCAATTCCAAGAGAATTGTAATTTTATCGAATTTTTCAGTGTTTTCCTGTTATCATTTAAAATAAATTCAGGTTCTAGCTTATATAAACGCTGAAAGCTAATGTCCTTTAATGCTTTCCAAAGATATGTATTGCAATCATGAAAAAAGAACTTCTTTCCCTTAAGAATACAATTTAATAATTCCAATGTGACCTGCTGATTTAAAAACATTCCTTGCTTTGTCAGTGAAGAAAATTTAATGATAGTAGCGACGTGAATATTTAAAGCGCTTGAGTAATCTTTCATATTTTTCGAAACTACCAAGTACTTTAAATATTCATGTTACACAATTACATTTGAGGATGTTTCCTAGAATTTCATCGAGATCTGCTGGTGTTCTCTTCTGAGTAATGCTGTTTGCAATCTTCAAGCTTCCATGACCGTTGCTGTTGGCTGCTCTTTGTGTCCTTCGATTTTCTTTTGTGTAAATTTCTACATGACGGAGGACCTGAGGATCATTGAGCAGCCAATATTTTCTCCAATTACCCCATAAACAATATCCCACATTCCGCACATAAGTTAACGGTAATGAGAGCCTATTGTTATAGCGTTTTGCTTTAAAATGCGGCAGTAATTAAGATACAAATACATTGAACACGTTACTTGTGATAGAATACAAACGCAGTTACATTAAACATTTTAAAACTATATTGCAAAATTGTATAAAATATTATTCGTTCTTTAATACTATTTAACTGGACGTAATTATGGTAAACAATTCTTCTAATAGTTAATTTCGAAATTAACATGAACAAAATAAAAATCAGAGCGTGAGGTAGCTTAAACATACGCGTCATATTCCAGTAAAATCGTAAAATTCCATATTCCATCAAGTGTGCCGCCTCTCCCGCTAAAATATGCGTCGACTACAGCGCTGTGGTTTATTTGGCGCGTTTTCCATCAACGACATATTGTGCGTGCATTCACATGCTATCATCTTCATCTTTATAGCGGACCCTTCCGTCTGGAATATCTAAATTAGCTAAGCGACCATAAATTAGATGAATAAATTGAGTGGTAGTAAAGTCGCAGCAATTCACGGAAAATGATAAAATATTAAGATGGATAAGTGTTATGGGACTTTAAGTTAGTCTCTACTATTCCCAGCTTTGCATTTGTTAAATTTTAGAATATAACATTTTCCTTCGGGATTTTTTAATTCCTTGATTAACTCTAGAAATCACGTAAGTCGTATTTAGATCAATAGTAATTTTTTTATATGCGCTATTTCTAAATTAAATTTAATAATTGAATATATCATGGAAATCTAATTATTTAAAATAAATATGATTAGATGCTCAACATAATTAATAACTAGAAGTTGGTAACATAATTTGTAAGTTTTCTAATTATTAATATTAATGTAACAGGAACAAATCATTGCTAAGTCACAATATTATTTGACCATCTACATACTTGTAGAACTGGTGCATAGATGAAACTCTACGAAACTTTTACTGAAAAGTATCCAACGCAAATAATCTGTTTTTTCTACGTTATTTATAATTTTCAATACTACAGGTCTGGTATACAACCAACCAATACTTATTATTAATCGCAACTGTAATGAAATGTATATAAACTTTCTATGGTTTTTACAAAAACACCTTTTTGGTAATAAAGGATCTAATCTAATGAAACCAATATAGTAAATGTACGATATGATGATATAATATATATTATAGAGGTTATATTACCTACCTTAGTTTTTACTTGTACACTACTATATACCATGATACTGGAAGGATGCACAAAAATAAAGAATAAAAGGAAGTAGGAATGTAATAACAATTTGTTTCATAGCCACGTGCATGTATAATATATAAGATAATATCATATCTCAAACACAAGTATTATAAATTGTATAATAGATTAAATATGGTATGCATAAGTCAAAGATTTTTTGTGTCATCACTCGATCGCACAAATTTAAGCAATTTTCCAATTTGATGCTTCTCTTTATAACTTTATACATATTTTCCACTACTAGTTGTGCCACATACCAATTCAGTTAGACTAAGTATGCAATAATACGTAGGAAAACGTAACAGCTTCAAATATTCATGGTAGTTCAGTCCCATCTTGAAAGAAGACAGAAAAACAACCTGAGGAATATTATCCATTGTTCATGGGAATGTATTGTTGTAAAAGCCTAAAGCCTTTTAGTATTAAATATGATGCCTCCATTAATGCATGTTTAGAATTATCTTTCTTAAGTTGGAAGTTAATGTTTAATGTTCTTCAAAGAGATGTAATTATGAAAATCCTTGTTCTCCTTAAGAATAGAATTCAATAATTCCAATAGTTGCTTGCCTGCCCAGTGAAGAAATTTTCTTGATATTAGCCATGTGAATATGTAAAGCTCTTGGACGTATTCTTTCATATGTTTAGAAACTGCCAAGATATTTAAATGTTCGCATTGGAGCTAACCTTAAGGATGACATCTCGACGAGGCTGTACCTAGGTATTTTTGCAATTCCTAGAGTTTAATCGAAATCTGAATTTTCGACTTGCCGGTGTTCTATTCTGCAATCTTCAAGTTTCCACGGCTATTATTGCTGGCCGCTCTTTATCTGCCCCGTTTTTCTCTTATGTATATTTGTACATGGCAGAGAAGCAGGGGATCTAACAGCAGCCAGTATTGTCTGCAGTTACTTTTTCACCTATTTGTTAATAAAGAAGGAAGATGATAATTAATAATACGCTATCTCTCGCATAGAAGTTAATGGCAATGACGATACACAGTTATAGAGCAATCAATGAAGCAATTAGCCTCTTCGTCTACTTACTCGAAGGCTTCGGCATGGCGCGGTTATAAAAACAAGTGATTTTCAACAAAGATAGACGTAAACAATACAAAAAGGAATGAAATACTCTACCACTATCTTCGTGATTTACTATTACTTGCATCGAAGTTACAAGCGATGACATATGAACCTTGTCTGTTAATGTAACAGACTTATACACCAGAATTGCCCGACAGATGCAGTAGCAACAATGGGTAACCGACATGTCATCAACACGTCATGCCTTAAATAACGTTTAGCATTGGGGTTGATTGGAGAGCACGGTTAGATTAAAATAAACCTGTCGGATTAAGTGATGTGTGGTTAATTTAATGTCGTGTTTTGCTTATTATTTCTGCTATTTCTGATTCCAATATTTGATAAATAATTGTATATCTATGTAAATATTTCTATGTATTCGTTTTTTTTTTTATAAAAGACGTGTATCTAAATGCACCAAATATATATTATGTGTACAAAATCTTACATATCGTTATAAGGGTACATGTTCTTCCAACCTTAACAAATATTAATTCTTTTCCCAAACATAATTTACAGTGATACATCGAACCATCAAAAACTTTACATTGAATTTTAACAGTGAAAATTAAAAGGAAAATTATAATGTATTCTTATACCAATGTACTCTTTCAATTCTTAGAGTTTAGTTAGTTAATAATAATGTTTGCAATCCTCCAGCTTCCACGGTCATTGTAGTTGGTTGCTTTTTGGTCCTCGTACTTTTTACCATGTAAATTTCTACATGGGAGACAATATGAAAATCATGGAGCAGCCAATACTGTCTGCAGTTACCGTTTTACCTGCGAGAATTGTTTGCGCTTGGAGATGTAATATTTGCTTAGTTAGTAGATAGGAAAACATGTCAAACACAAGTATTATAAGTTTATTTAATAAGTTAAATATGGTATGCATCAGATAAAGGCTCATAATCCGATCGCACAAATTTCAACAATTTTTGATGTTTCTCTTTATAACTTTATACATATTTTCCAATACTAGTTGTGCCCTGTACCGACTCAGTCGGACCAAGTATGCAATGATACATAGGAAAACGTAACAGCTTCAAATATTCGTGGTAATTTGCTTTTGTAGTATTCCCAGTAATTGTATAGCATGATCGTCATGATAATAAATTGTTACCGTTCTGCTTCCCAGGTACATACCAATTAGTACTTTTTACATACAATGCAATACTTTTTCCTTCAATTTAGTTGTCGTAGATCATGTGCTGTCGTCTTGTTAAAACATACCTTCAGTCCCATTTTGAAAGTAGAAACAAAAACAACCGTTTGTTGGTGTTTTATTATTAGTTATACTGTCTGTAATCCCCCAGCTTCCACGACCATTGTGGTTGGTTGCTCTTTGGTCCTCGTATCATCTACCATGTAAATTTCTACATGGCAGAGAATATGAAAATCATGGAGCATCCAATACTGTCTGCAGTTGTCGTTGTATCTGCGAGAGTTGTTTGCGCTTAGAGATTTAATGTTCTTCTACTTAGTAAAAGTAGAAATACAAGTAAGAAAAACAACAATTTGTTGGTGTTCTATTGTTAGTAATACTATCTGCAATTCTCCAGCTTCCACGGTGATTGTGGTTGATTGCTTTTTGGTCCTCGTATTTTTTACCATGTAAATTTCTACATAGCGGAAAGTATGAAAATCATGAAGCAACCAATACTGTCTGCAGTTACCGTTTTACCTGAGAGAATTGTTTGCGCCTAGAGATAATGTCCTTTTATTTAGTAAATAGGAAAACATGTCAAAGTTTTCTTTAGTAAATAGGATTACTAAGATTTTCTGAATGTTTTTCGTTTGTATTCATTTAATGTGTCTGATTCTTTGTCTATGTAGTTGTCTGTATGTGTGCTTTATTATAAAAATATTAAAATATAGTTTTCAAAACTAACGCATTTAGATTTAAATGACCAAAAAATGCGTGTAAACTCATTAATTTGCGTAAGCTATACCTTTTTGAATTCTTTTACTTAATAAAGATTACAAAATGTAAAGAACCTATGGTTGTTACAAATGAAATTTGTTTATGTTTAATATCTGGTAAGGTCTCCTTGTTGCTCTTATACCAGCTTGGACTGTTAATTTTACCGGTGCGGGTATTTAAATCTAGGAGTGATAATGTTCTGTCTCGTTCTAGTCTATCTAGTAGGTAAATTAAATGGTAATGCGTATTGCTGTTATAAAACTTTCTATTTATTCAATACCTCCAAGTATTTCTTACTTACTGAAAAGGAAAAAAAAGGGAAAATCGATATGTTGGGTCTTAAATTTTGACACTGCCACGGTCTACCAGCATTCATCATTCAAATTTATTGTCAACGTACCGCTGAGAAAGTGGCTTATTAAAAATCCAAGTTGGTGAAGCATTATCTTAATTAAAATATTTCTCTGTTTTGGAGCTCTTCCTGTGGAAATTTATGAGTCTTTTAAAGTTTTATTGCTATGCCACTTCATTTATCGTCGATTTTAAAGGATACGAGGCAAATTTACTTCATTCCATACATATAAAGAAACCTTATTTTTCCTTTAAGCATCAGTTGGTAGCAAAATGAACGAAACATATATTTCGCTACTATAAATATGTTCTTTAAAGTACTATACATCCTTTTGAGTATTTTTTTAATTTTACAAGATTTATATACCGGGCCATTTACGATGAATCCTACTTTATTTATAAAAATCAAACATACATCAAGCCAACGTTAATGTACTTATCCCAGTGAGGTACATGCTTTTACATACTCTCTTCATAAAGGGTGCAATCCAAATTCTTAAAATACTGCCGTATTCATCTTGAAGTTCGTCGTCGTCTTGAAACCTTTTGCCTGACAAATGAGTTTTTAATGACCCAAACAAATGAAAATCAGAAGGAGACAGGTCTGGACTATGGGGCACATGGACAATAACTTATATTTCTGAAGCCAGGCCTTCGTCTGATTTGAGGTGTGCGGTCTTACATTATCTTGTAACAACGTGAATATTTTCGTCCTTTTAGTTTCTATCCGTTTTTGCGAAAAATACCTTGCATATCCCAGTCGCTATTGTCTATTTTGCAGACTGCTAAACTTTGAATTTTTTCGGCGTGGAGCATGTTTCGATTGGAATTGACATTGTGCGGCTGTGACTGCTTACTGATCCTAAAGCAATGACAATAGCCACATATGTAGTACATACGGGTATTTAAAATGCGTTCAAATTTCAAAATGATCGATGCAGACGGTGTGTCACGCAAACGTACCTTTTTAATCAAGTTATTAGCGGTTAAAATATTATTCTCAATTTATATTGCATCCTGTATATTCACGATCGTAAAATTCACCATGATACTTTGATATTTTACAATCGCAATAAATTCTGTAACTCACTTATCGATGCCTGTCGGCTTTCGAGACCGATTTTAATTAGCTATCGTTCTTGTCTTTGGAATGAGTTTCCCAGGACGATATTGATAGCTAATTAATGGAATGCTATATTTTCTTTAATTAGTTTGCCATTCTATTCAGCCTTCTCTGCAAAACTTGTTATGTATTCGCTTGCAGCTCGAAATATAGTTTGATGCGAGCTTAATACAACTGTTTCAAGAGAATCCGTTTAATAAACCCCAAGGCGAGATGAATTCAATTAATTGTGAGGTATTTTCCTTCGGATTTTATCGGATTGTTTGGATTTGCGTGTACTAGTTCATCGACCTCTAGCTCCTATTAGACTGTAATCGTTTACTATTTCTCCTAGAGCTATTAATAAACGTGATCCAAAGGACATCTCAAGAAACAATATTGCCACCAATTGTCTTGACTTTCGTAAAACGCGGAGAAAGTTCAGTTATGCTATCCTAATATTTCTTTAGGGGTGGAGTTGGAAAGTTGTTCCAATTGATATTTTGGATCTACCCTTGTCTCTTAAGGAGGTTTATTATTTTAAAAATCGCTTAAAAGACCAGGGGAGACCCGAATAATCAACTCTTCAAAGCGTTTACAACAGAGGAAGTCATCGAAAATATAATTTGGCCACCGCAATCACCAGATCTCAACTAACCGGGACAATTGTTCCAAATTACAACAAGACCAAAATTAATGCTTTCCTAGACCCCCGTAAAAGTCCAAGAAGCCGTGACGAGAATCTGTGAGGTGATCCCGAGAAATGTCCTAAAAAAATCTATGCTATCATTGATTGAAAGGTGCCCAGAGCTCCATTGTTGTAGAAGGGATGTATTTTGAATAAAATAAGTAATTTTGGCGAAATAACTAGCTATTTCGTTTTTATTTGAAAAAGTTTCCGACATCATCCTGTATCCTTATGGTAAAAGGCATTTCTTATATATATATATATATACTACCGCTCAAAAATGTTTAGGCACTTTCACTAACAGCAAAAATGGATAAGAATTCAGCAAAAATGTTAATAATATTTATTTTTTATGTACAGATACTCGTACATGAATAAAAATATATTAAATAAATATGAAAATTAAAACGTTTAATTTAAATTTTGCTTTCATCTATGTGACCTTCTTTTGATTTAATAATTGCAGCACACAATCGAGGCATTCTCGCAATAAGTTTTGCCAGAGTTTCTTGTGTTATTGAGGTCCAACTCGATTGCAATTTGTTCCACACGTCAGTAGCTAATGTCGGAGCCGATTTCCGTACTTCCCGATCTAGTTCTTCCCATAGTAACTCGATTGGATTCAAGTCGGGGCTCTGGGGAGGCCATTCCATAATTTTGAGAGTTCCTTCCTCTTCTAAATGGCGTAAATAGTCTTTACATAATTTAGAGGAATGTTTTGGGTCATTATCTTGCTGGAAGATAAAATTTTGACCCAAAAGTCGAATTCCGGAAGGTATTGCGTTGTTCTCCAAAATTTCGCGGTAGCCTTCTTTTTTTAATATACCGTCAATTTTCACAATGTCTCCTACACTAGTACCAGCAAAACAGCCCCAAATGATGATATAACCTCGACCATGCTTCACGGTAACAACAGTACACTCTTCTCTGGCACGTTCACCCACAGATCTTCTTACGAATATGCGTCTTCGGGTTCCGAACAGCTCAAATTTTGACTCATCCGTCTATAGGACGTTGTTCCACTCTTCTATGGTCCAGTGTTGGTGTTCACGAGCCCAATTAAGTCGCTTTTGCTTGTTTTGTTTGCGTAGTAATGGCTTTTTCATTGCAATACGTCCATGGAGCCCGGCTTTCTGTAGGCGACGTTTGACTGTAGAAACACTGACTAGTTTTTGGCGACCAACATTTAACTCTGCGGTGATTTCCGGGGCTGTTTTGCGTCTATTTAGCTTGCTGGTAACCACTATTCTGCGATCATCTGCAGATGTTGTCGCTTTTGGCCTTCCACTCCGTCTTTTATTAAGAAAACTGCCAGTTTCCCGATATCTTTTTACGTTCTAGTCAACCGTAGCGTGGTGTATTTTCATTATTTTGGCAATTTGTTGATTACTTATGCCACTTTTGTGGTAAGCTATTATAAGCGCACGTGTTTCCGTACTAATTTCTCTTCGCGAAGGCATTTTAAAAAATTGTTACACGATATTTCGCTCACGACGTGAATAGAGTAAATACCACACTGCAACTGACCATAGGTTACAGATTTCACTATAACCTTCTAGGAAGGTGATTTAAACATTATTACCTACAATCTAATAGATGACTAAATTTACCCAGTAAATTCAGAGAGATTGTTATTGTAATTGCACCGCAATAAACAGTTTATGGTAATCCGACCAAGTGCAGGTAAATGATAGTAAACCTTATGCGATATAATGGGTGTTTATCTTACTGAACTACATTTTAAATACGTATTTCGTTTTATTATAATGTTGTTTTGGTAAACATAATACTATATGAATAATCCATGAAAACAGGGGTGCCTAAACACTTTTGAGCGGTAGTGTATATATATATATATACACTAAAAATGTCACACATGCACGCATACATATGTAGTATTTATGTATTGAAATTTGCCAAATATATCCTAATTTTAACGTGTTGTGCTTATTATGTAACATTTTTAAATAAGTTTTGCAGTTTTGTAAAATATTACAACAATAGTATTACCATGAACAAGGGTTAACAAAAACTTGTTGAGGTTGATTGAATTTTTATATTTGTTATATGCTTTAATACTAAAGATTTTCTAGCAGTGCATGAGGATGATCCCGATAAGGTTTTTGTTCTTTTTTAAGTTGACAAAGTAAATGGAAAATATTCCTCTAAAGTTTTAATAGACTTTTCATAATGGCAATGTAATTAAGAGCCACAATAAGTTCTTTTAAGCTATTCTTGGGTCATTCAGGCTGCACCAGTGATGTAAGAATGTAACTTGGTCTGGTTGGAAACTTAATCATTCAAACGGAAGAAATTACTGTTAATCTTAAAGATGCCTAAAATTATACCTTCAAAACATTCGGTTTGTTGTTTGAAATTGTTGATACTAGTTTAAACAAATATTTGTATGTGTTACATTAACCGCATTAATTATATGGAATATCTGTCAATTATTCTGGGTACTGTATTTTAAAATTTCTATGAAAATGAGTAGAAGTGGCATAAATACTGTCATCAGAACCAAATATAAGTGAATTTCTAACCATTGTCGAGTCACAAGTTGTTAAAGATAATTTATTAAAATTGAAACATGACAGGATTATGCAAATATTACGTCAATCGCTTAAAAAGTATTATACATAAACCCGATGTATCTGATTCTATCTGTCAATTATGCTTCAATGTTACCAATACACAGGAGTCAAATTTGATATATCAAGCTGAAGCCGTTTTCCATATGCAAATGAAGTCATTTGCGTTCGATAATTAGTCCATTATCAAGAAAAAAATAAGAAAAGTAAAATGACAGTTAGTATTTCGTAGAAAAAACAAACAAAAATAGCTTGGTGATTACCTAATAAATTCCCTTTTATAAAATAAAATAGGAAGGTTGTCGGTCTACCAGCGGACGGTCTAAATTCAATTACTTTTTATAATTTCCATGCAAATTTTGCTCCCGTTAACGAAATGGCTGCTAAATATTAATTTTTCGAGGTCTGATGCCGTCAAAAATGAAACGCGCGTGTTTGGTAAGCTTACAAATATTTTCGTTTAATTGTTTACGCCAAGAAAGGCGTTGCTCTACGAAAGAAGCTTTAATCGTGATATTCGTCTATTTTCGGCGAAAAAAGTTGTTTGTGTGCATGTCACGATGTTTTTCCCTCAGATTTACGAACGTAACCCTATATACATATATTATATTTCCTCTTGTCACTTCAAATAAACAACTCAATAGCAGTTATTGACCACAGGATATTGCGAAAGCAGTCAAAGTCAGATGATACCTTGTTATGTTCAGGTCTCTTAAAATTCTATACATTTTACCGAGACGACCTTGAACTTGGTCCGTAGGAGGCGATATTGGATTAGCGATAAGGTGAAAACATCAGAAACATCATCAAAACACGTCAAGCAACCCGAGAAAGCCACTCTATATGTGTAATACTGTTTTTGTGTCACCATATAAATTACTTAATAAACATATCGGAAAATAATATTAAACAAGGCGTGAACAAATAGGAGTGACAGCGAAATAACGTCTGCAAAACACTAGATATACCGACCGAATAGGGTAATAGGATATCGAAGGTAACATGAAAAAAATACCACTATTCACGTTAGAAAATTGACGTGCGAATGGGAGAAATGAAAGGAAAATGATGAGACATCCAAAATGGAACATAGAACAAATAGACAGGCGGTCATATAAAAACTTAGAGAATGATATGTGGTCGAGAAAAGAAATAATGTAAGAGAAAATAATACAGTAAATATGTACAACAAAATATTTACCCACATCAAGATATAAATTACATCCAAGAGGAGAGGGTGATAGAACAATAGAATTTTTATTTTAATTCAAAATATATTGCTAATAATTAATAGGAACAAATAGCTGATTGCACAATTTTTCAATCAATTTTGAATTATACATAGTGACATAATGTACACACAATTACAAATTACAATTAAACAATTAATACATTTCTTGTTTCAGGTGTTATCAGAGGTAATATGGGGATACTAAATTTTAATATTAATGGATAATACGAAATATTAGAATCTTTATTTTGCAAGTATATTTTCGCAGAATATTTTCCTAATTTAACCGGAATCGTAATATCAATAATAAAAAGATAGCAATACTGACCATCCAATTTGCATAAAACAAATTTAACTCGAATGAAATTTTCTATTCTACGATAATGGCGATAAATTTACAGGCAATAAAGAAATACTTATGGAGTTAAATCTTACCTTTTGCTCCATATTATAAAGATGACATTAGTGATATTTACCACACGAAAATAGTATCTTGATCTTATCTAGGCGATTGACGAACTTACTGGAGCTATTCGAAATGTGAGGAACACCACATAATTTAAGCTTAATTTAACAACGGTATTTCTGTAAGTTGTACATGCACATTTGCTTATATGGATGTTAACAAAATGATCGAATCAATTTTCTAATTATTATGTGTATATTATCAAATATTGCATTTGATAATTAGATTTTAAATTTCATCAACAAGTACATAATTATCAACTCCATTAATATATAATTCAAAGTTTCAATTTATGCGGCACCTGCATATATCGATACATGTACATATATATGTAAGTTCGTAGCACGATGATTTAATTAAATTAAACGCACCATGCTACAAATTTGCAACCATATCATCATGTGATGCATCTGTTACAATATGCTGCTTGCCAAATTGAGACTTTTAAAACTAACGATAAACCACAATCCTGTGAATTAGTTTAAAACCGGCCCGCCCACAACATGCACATTTAAATGGTGTATTCGATTTATATTAAATAAAACCCTTTCTGTTGGGTTTGCGTACGAATACCTCAAAATGAATTAACTTACATCATTAAATTAAATTTAGTACATAATGTTTGGTTACGCTGATTATTAATGGTATAAAAAAATAATGTCTCAAATAATGAAAATTTGAAACATCTCACAAGAAAGCACATTTCCATTTTTTTCTCTAAATTTATTTACGATCTATACAGGGGCAATAAGCAAACGTTACCTTGTAGGAGGTTGCCTAATAGTTTTTATTCTAATTTCCAGTAGTTCCAGCATTAATAGTACTAACATAAACTCCTGTTGGTGTTTAATGTAAACAATCATAGGTGGCGTATATCGAGCGGATATTTTTGCCAGTCTTGTACCGTAATTAAAAATCCTGTCTCTGTAACTGTTCAAAACGCTAAAAATGCTGAGTTCAATCTTCGAAGCGTCGTATAATAAAGTACTCAGGTATTCGCCGTTCGAAGATATGCATCAAGACAAGATTTTTCGACGGTGAAAAATCGATATATTTCTTAATTAATATTTTATGTTTAATTTAACTGATCAAAATCTCGAAACTTTTCAAAAACGAGACCCTAAAAGTACAACGTTCACGTTTGTTCATCTCCTACGTGTTAGCTACGACCTTTCAGTTGTCGAAATATACGGCTATAGATGGAAAAATGTCTGTGCTCTTTTATTTTGGTCTCGACGAGTTAGGATGACGTTCTTTCAAGAATTGCAGGACCACATAGTAATATCTATAAAATTAATAATAATATCGAATTTCTTTACTGTAACATACATAATTTACATGAAATTAGCTCGTATTTAGATGTATGTGATTCACGTAAACGTACACGCGCGAATGGCATCCTATACAAGTCCAATGCAGTAAGTGTTGAAAATAAAAATTTTAAATGAATATCAGGCCGGTTAAAACAATGCTATGTTTAACAATGCCATGACATTGATGTAGTAAACCAGATATCCTCTAATTGTTACTACACAAAGAACATCTGTTCCATGCATATTAACAACAGCAAATTTCAGTTTAAATGGTGCAAGGACATACATACATGCACTGTCAAGTACACAGTTGGTTATAAAATATTCAGATTTACGTAAACCTAGAAATGCTAGAATGTAGTTATATAATTTAGCTAGAAGCCGCTAAGGAATAAAAATACTACCCATGTTATACAACTTACGAGGGGAGGTCCAGAAGTTCGTGGAATGAAAGGTCGCAATAACTTAGAGTTTTAAAAATGCTTACTTTTGGTATCATAAGAATAATCATATCTGTTATAATTGTGACGATATGAGGTCATTAATGCATTTTTAGGTACAACCAGTTTTTATATGTACAGATATGTAATATGAGGGGAGGTCCAGAAGTTCGTAGAATGAAAGGGTTTTAAATAAAATAAAACAATAAATCTATTTTTCCTTTTCAATATAATCACCCTTAAGCACAATACATTTATTAGATCTATGAATTAATTTTTCTAAACCATCATAAAAATATTTGTCGTCGGAAAACTTTCTTCCACGTAAGTCTTTTTTTAAATTTGGGAACAAATAAAAATCACTAGGTGCCAGGTCTGGACTGTAGGGTGGATGGACTATTGATTGAAAGCCATGCTTGTGCAGAGCAGCCATTGCAACTTTACTCTTGTGAACCGGCGCATTGTCTTGCAAGAGCAACACACCCTTGGTCGATTTTCCTCGACGTTTTTCCTTGATGGCCTCCTTTAATTTTTCTCATATCGCTGAGTAATATTCTCCGGTTATGCTCCTACCTTTTTCTTTGTAATCAATCAGTAATATCCCCTCACAATCCCAAAAAACAGTAGCCATCAACTTTCCAGCCGATTCTGACACTTTGAATTTCTTTGGCGGTGGTATCCCCTTTTTATTGCCATTGCATGGACTCCTTTTTGGACTCAGGCTCAAAGTGATGAACCCATGTTTCATCTCCGGTAACAATCCGCTCCAAAAATTGTTTGGACGTACAGACGCGCTGCTGTTTTTGCAGCGGCGTGATCATTCTCAGTACCCATCTTGCACTGACTTTTGTCATACCCAGGTGGTCATGTAGGATACGCAAAATGGTGGTATCTAATACTCCAACTAATGCAGATAATTGTTTTTTCTTTAAACGGGCATCTTGCAGTACAAATTTTTGCACCTTTTCGACGTTGTCTGATGTGGTGGCCTCTACTGGCTGTCCTGAGCGGGGGTTGTCTTCAATCGACTCCCAACCATGCTTAAAAAGACCATGTCACTTATAAATCATTGATTTAGTAGGGCACTGTTCCCCATAAACGGTTTCCATTTTATTCAATATGGTTTGAGCGTTCTTTCCTAGCTTTGTAAGGAAGTTTATCACAGCACGGTGTTCAATTTCCCCCATAGTTTCAGTTTTCTTCCGGATTGACTTGTTTAGCAGGCAACTATTCGTAGATGGCTGACGCTATAGGGCTGCAACTTAACTTATATTCTAATGATGAGTCGCCAATCAGAATGACACCTAGCGAGCGCTCCTATCCCCATTACATCCCCTTCATTTCACAAACTTCTGGACCTCCCCTCGTAAAACAAAAAAGAAAAATCGTAAATCTTATTTGAACGTAAAGAAACACTTGCTCATAGAATATTCCCCAAAAAAATATCTGGCGTTAGAATTTGATTATGTTATGGATTTATTTTAAAGCAACACCCTTTTTAAATTTCATTTTTTTCTTATATATGCTAAGAAAAAATCTAATTCCCCTTGAGAGGATCTTTTTTCTTAACATTTTCTTAAATTATGTCAAAAAAGCGACAAGAGAAGGTTTTAACCTTTTTATTTTTTTATTTATAAATAATAAATAAATAAATTAAGCTTCCCTTTATTTTAATAATGTTATAATGTAATTGCCAACGTAAAAATTTCTTTTCCGAAAAAGTATCAATCTTTCCTTTCTAAGATATTTTGTGAAAATTTATTAATTTGTCCATTCTGTTATGAGCGGTGGTGTATATCGAAAGAATCGCTGGCAGATTGCCTCATGACAAACGTTACGACGTTTTGCACTAATACATTAATTAATTACGTGTAACGCTTCAACAGTTCTGATGTTAAAATTGCCGCCCCATGAAATGATAAATTAAAGTTATAATTTCGTAAGTATTAATATTTCCATAAATGAAATTTTCAATTAACCCATAAACTGATCCGAAAAGTTTATTTCTCGTTAAAAGCGAGATAATACTACAAAATGATAAATCGTAAAATTATTAATTATTAAGAGAAACAAAGTTGGAAGTCGACAAAACTCATAAAGCCTTGAATTATATGTTCTAAATAGCAATTAAAAATATGCATTCCTAATATTATTACGAGATCTGTAGCACCTTCTGCACGTTAGACTTTTATTTCGTTTTCGTAATTAGGTGAAATTGCTATAATTAAACCTTTTTACTTTTACAACTTTTTAGATATAGAAAAAGCACTTCTTTATAAATAATGCTTTTGTTATTTCATATGGCATGGATTTATCCAGTTTTGTGCACTTGTTTAGAACATGTAACACGTTAAATTATTGTTGCGTAATAAAAATGCTTTCTACGTTTAGCTTGGACGGGTATCTTGATTTATTGCTTATCCATGGGGATTACAGAAAAGATTCTCCTGAAACAGTCCATTTATATCTGCGAACGCTTTCCCAGGAGATATTCACCATTGAATATGACATGCTACAGACTCGAACAAAAACACATATTCAATATGGAGCTTCAGTTAACAATGGAAAAAAATGTTGTAAATATGTTAGCATGTGTTAGTATAAAGTCACATGTGTCTATTGCGGTTGCTTGTCGAATTAAGACCAACAAATCATAAAAAGAGAAATAATTCAATGATAATTCAATTTTTTTCTTCTTACCAACGTTAAATTTTAATGGGATTAATTATTTTTTTCCTACGGTTCTCGGTAGCATTTGAACCCACAACTTCAGTTCGTTAGATCGGTGTGTATCCAGTTCGTACGAACTTGAGGTGAAGGATCAAATCCCACCGGGAACTATGAAATTTTTATCAATTAAAAAAAGAACTAATGCAATTAAAATTTAATGTTGGTAATGTTGGTTATATCAATATTAGGGTTCCCTGACATCCTTACTAAATATTCTGATAATCTAACCAGAGTGCATTTACAAAGAAGGCACGGATTGTTATATAAAACATTGAATAATGTTAATGACCAAATTGAATAGGGAGTTGAAAGTTCTGCGAAATATTACAGAATTTACAAATCATCATTGACAAATGTAAAAATCAAACCATTTTCTTCACGAATTATCCAATAATTGATATTAATTGTTCCGATAGATCATGCGATTTATCCCTTTTGTATTTATTTCGTTTGAGGTTACTTAAAGCAAAATATTTACAATACAAGGTCTTTCTCTATTCTAGCATATTAACTAATTTATGTATTCTATTATGAATATAAAAGGTAAAGTGAATTAAACAAAAACAATTTTATAAAGTAGATATCGCCACATTTAATGAAAGACCTTTGAAGATATAAAAGAAGATGTGAATTTCGGTAAACATTTGGTGCACCTGTAAACGGTTTCTGTTTGAAATAAATTCACGCCGTAATTATACAACCGAGAAAATTAGCGTTTAATGACGAGGTCTCGCATAAATATACGCCGAAAACATCTAAAAATACACCGAGAATCCTTCACTTGTTGTGCTGCTACATTTTCCTTTGTTTATTTAAGAGCCAACGATGTCAACAGCAAATTTCTTTTAAATTGAAGCAAAATCAACTCGTACTTAATTAAATGAAAATAAAGTACGTCTACCTTTTGGCTCTTTTAACTCCCACGTTATTAAATTATATTAGGATTCGATTAAGACAACTTTTATCCAGCCCTTGCACTGCAAATAGGGAGGCGTTACAAGTAAACATTTCGTCAAAACGGCCTTCGGTTTTAAAAAAAGTTTTTTTGGATGGAATTAAAATGTTAGAAAATGAGGTAGGCAATTTAACGTTTAAATTCAATTTATGCGTTTTAAGCCTTTAAGGGAAAGAAACAGAAATGCGACAACTGAATGATGTTAAATTTGTCTATTATAAACCCCAATTAGTAAATTATATCAAACTAAATTTATTAAATCGTTTAAAAGAACGTCTCTATTGTCAGTTAATTTTGGAATAGTTAATTTTAACAACATTATACAAAACGTCTAAATCAGTACCAAGGGTAATGTAGTACGCTGCGCATACGATATTGTAACAATGAAGTAAAAGAAGGTACAACAGCAGTAAATAAACACGCAACTCAGCGAACATATTCAACCACTTCCACAATAGCAGTAATGGAATATAATTCATGTAGTACAAGAAACTGTAACCGCTAGTTTCGGTTCTAAAATTTAAGCACGTCGTTATTCTGCATGCATTCACACATGAAAGCTTAAATGCAGTTGAAAGATGCTTCCATTCATTGGACACGCTGTTTTATTGACTGCATTAATTGCATTTTTACCAGGGTAGTATTACTGAAATGAAATTTATTACTGCATTCACCAGATCTCCGACAATTTCCTCCTAGTTCCGTACTTGTTCTTTTTCTGCTTATTTCCACTGTTAAGACTTTAAAGTTGCAAAACCTTCCATTCACAGGCATCTATACTTGACACGACATTTGTATTTTTATACGTTAGCGCGATAAAATGCCGTATTAACACGTTGATGATCGTTGTTATTGTTTTCACATGAACACCTATTCTTGCTTTTGAACACGAAGACTACTTATTTGGATATTTGATGCATAATTAGAATATACACGATTAATGGCTATAAACTGCGGACCGCAAAAGAAACTTTCAACTGCATCTGACGTTTCCCACGATATTGTTTTGGTAAATCTTCACCGTTGAAGCAGGTTCTATGTAAATAGATACTTAGATAAACAGATATGGGAATAGATTCTAAACAGACACGGTTAAATGTGTACATTCTAGGTATAAAACAATAACATACTTCTTAAATAGTTTGTGTACATTATAAATAGAAATAATAATAATAAGATGATGGTTTGGTGACTATGCAGATAATTTACAATAAGAAAAATAAACATAATATAGTTAGCCAGCTTCTTCAGACTAAGAGAATTGTAATAATCCTAAAGAAAAGAAACTACTTCTACTTCGAAATGAATACGTAGGCTTCCACGGCCAATGTCAGTAGTAAACGAGTTGTTTCCGGAATTAGACCGTGCCATAATAAAGTATATAAAAGGAAAGATTAATAATAGCAAGAGAAAACAAGGAAATAGGCGGGAAATTTCGTGTGGAAGCGGTCTTGTTGAAGACCAGTTCGTGTTCCAGCAAAACAATGAGAAGAAAGCAGCAAGAATTAAAATACACTAGGGTGACAGAATCAAATAGACACCTACTAATTAAAAAAAAGATTCTATTCTCGTTATATATACAAAATATTTTAAAATTTTTAAATTAGACTAATATTTTGTCGATCCACCTTTACTTGCGTGAAGTGCTGCGAGTCGTCGTCGCATAGAATCTATTAAATGATTAATGGTGTCTTCTGGAATATTTAAACACTCTTCTGTAACAGCTCCTCCGTATTGCTAGGTTTTCGGGTTCGTTTCGCCATATTTGTCTGGATTATGTACCAAACATTCTCTATCGGATTCTCTTTCCATGTGGTTGTTGTTCTTGCTTTGTGGCAGGGTGCTCCATCCTCCATAAAAGTGGCGTCTTCTTTAGATAAAATGGCATTGTCGAATATCGGTAGTAGCCCTTCAGTTAATATTTGGATATATTTTGCCGCATTTATATTTCCGTCGCAGATTACTGATTGCGATCTTCCACCATACCAAATCGCGGCCCACACCATGATATTCACACCGCCGTATTTCACCGTCCGATGCAAAAATTTGTCGTCCAGTTGCTGTGACGAACGTTTCCATACCCACGTACGACCACTATTACTGAATTGGCAGTATCTGCTTTCGTCCGAAAAAATGACAGACCGCCAAAACTCTTCGGGCTTCGTTCGCATTTCGATTGCCCAAGCCATTCGGCGCCGTTTTTGAAACGCCGTAAGGAGACGTTTTTTCTTTGCCACCCTTTTATACATCCCCACACTGTGGAGGTATCGCAGAACGGTGCGCTGACTTTTCTGTGAAGTTGCCGCAAGCTCAGCTGTACTTTTTCGCGGTTCTCTTAACACTTCGCTCACAAGCACCCTTCTACTTCTTTCAGAAGGTCCGACACGATCTGGTCTCGGCTCCGCTGTTGTTTTTCCTTGCGTTTAAATTGTGTAATCACACGGTTAACTGTGGACAACGGAATATTTAAAAATTTACTTATTTCACGTTGCGAAGCGCCGCGTTCACTCTGGCCAACGATGCGACCCCGGGTGAAGTCGCTAATATCACTCGAACCTTGTAAGCGAGGCATAGTTGTAACGATACTAAACTATGACGAATTCCTTCCGATATATCTACCCCTACCCAAATGACAAGAGAAAGTTCTTAATTCGTTCTTAGAATTTAGCTGTTTACATATTTATACCGCTTTACCTGGTGTCTATTTTATTCTGTCACCCTAGTGTAAATGGTTTGGCCTCTTCAAAGTTCGGATTTATCTTTCATAGAGCTCTTATGGAATGAGCTTGATCGAAGGGCTAGACAGTAAAAACCTCAGAACACTCATCACCTACATTTGTAAATAAATTTATTTCGAAATCCACAATGCCATTAAAACAAAATCAATATTTAGAGAAAATTTCTGCTCATCCTGTATAAAGCTTTCTAATGATACAGTTGAGTATTACCTCAGCTTTATAACTTTAATGGGACGCTCTGGGACTTTCAGCAATCCCCTTCTCACTCCAGTCAGATGTACATATAATCATTACTGATGAGTATTGGACTTAGCGTTCAACTAAGTATTCTCGTCAGGGTGCATTATTCGCAATATCGGTCCTTAGAACTAATTACAGATACCAATAGAGCTTGTAGATCGACAACCGAGACCTCTAAATTGTTGTATAGGTGTAAATGACATCAAGTACAAGCACAAGAGGATTTACAGCCGGGTATACAATTGTATAAGTACCCTCATTACCAGTTCAATGGTAATTAAAGGTATCTACTCTTATTTATACTTTTCGGTCAGATGCGTTAGTTTTCCGATCGCATTACCATTTTTTTAATTAAACAGCAGCAGATATATACGGCGTGTAGTATTCCAATGGGGTTATCAAAATCTGCTAGTCGTTGTAACATCTTCACGACTTTTACAATACTATCGAAAGTTTAATGGATTGTATGAACTTTATTTAACTTCCAAACAATATATGGATTAGAATTGCAGACAGTTTTTACTACAATATAAACCTAGCAATACACCGCGTCTTTAAAAGAAGGACAAACAAGATAAATGGAAAACTTTATTCCATTTTCTAGACAGTCAACTTTTGTCTTTATACAGGGTGCCATCTAACTTGGGATTTACTTTTATAAAGGATGATTATTCATTAGAACCCGGTTATAACAACTTCGGCTGTAATGACACTCCTTTTTTAGCGTCAAATTTTAAGCGGTCCCGTACTTTACTATTCAAACGTACAGGGAGAAACCCGGTTTTAGCGTCAATAACCCCTGATATAACGACAAATATTTACCACTTGAGGTATGTTTTTATATTATCATTTACGGCTCAACTCCTGGTATTTGCCTAGCCTGCAACCGACCGTTCGGGGATTCCAAGAATTTTACCGTTTGTTGAATTAAGATTTCTTGCAATTTGCCTAGCCTGCAACGTTCGACCGTTCGGGGATTCCAAGAATATTATCGTTTCTTGCAATGCGCCAGGCAAAGTTCGTAAGAAATTTCCTCAGTTGGCATTTGAATCGTGTGAGTGAAACATCGAGATTTCTTTATCGAAAATGTCAGGTTTAAAGCGAAAAAGTTTAAGCGTGAACGACAAAGTCGCGATAATTAAACCAGTCGAAAGTGGAAGGAAGAAAACGGACGTTCGTCGCGAATTTGGGTTAGTTAATTGTACGATTTGTATAATTGTGAAAAATAAGAATAAAATGATGAATACCTTTCTGAAAAGGAAAGAAAAGTAAAAAAAAAATCGATCGTGCGAAAAGGTTGAAATCGACGAAGTGCTTATTACGTGGTTTAAGCAATGTAGAAGTGCAAATTTACCCGTTAATGAACCACTGCGTATGCAAAAGGTCCGAAGAATTTGGAAGTTTATTTGGAGACACAAATTTTAAGTGCAGCAATGGGTGGCTGGAGCGTTTCAAACGGAGAGATGATAGAAGCAGAGACGTGGCTAAATGAAGTGTGGCCTAAATTAAGGCAAGATTATGAAGACAATGAAATTTACAATGGCGACGAAACGGGAATTTTTTATAAACTTCTTCCAGATAAGACTCTGAGGTTTACAGGCGAAAAATATGTAGGCGGTAAACTAGCCAAAGAACGGTTAACTGCATTTGTGTGTGGTAATATGACCGGTATGGAGAAGCGTAAAATTCTTGTCATAGGAAAGTCAAAAAAGCCACACTGCTTCAAAAACATAAAAACACTCCCAACAAATTACTGCGCAAACAAAAGAGCATAGATGACTTCAGAAATCTTTGAAAATGAAATTCGAAAATGGGATAAAGAATTTGCGGTTAAAGGTAAAAAAATTTTAGTTAAAAAAATATTAATTTGGTGTTTCTGCCCCCAAATTGCACTAGCATCCTTCAACCGATGGACCAAGGCGTAATAAGAAGCTTAAAATGTTTTTACAGAAAATTTCTTCTGCAGAAAGTTATTACGGGTATGGACAAGAACGCACCATGTGCAGTTTCACTTCTCGACGCGTTGGACTTTTTAGAGAAGGCTTGGCTCTGAGACTATAGGAAACTGCTTTAGTCATTCAAGATTAAGGAATAATCCAGTTTGTGACAACTTAAATGAAGATGACGTTCCGTTATGTAAACTTATTAAGAAGTGGCAGCAAAATCAGAGTGACGAAAACCAGTTCTGTTTCGACGACTTTGCATCCGGTGACAGTTGCCTTATTACGTCGGGAATGCGTTCAGATTCTGATATCGTGGAGGACATAAAACAGCGGGATAATGAAAACGATAATGAAATCGAAGAGGAAGAAGATTCATGCGACGAAGCAGAACACGTACCGACAAACGAAGAAGCCCTAAGTGCCAAAACACTTTTAAAAACTTATTATAGACAGCGAGAAACATCACCTCAAATTATTGATAAAGTGAGAGAATTAGAAACGGATATAGAAAAACAGTTTTGGCGTGCGAAAACTGTGCAACGGAAAATTACAGATTTCTTTCATTAGACAAACAAGTTAGTATGTACCTACATGTGTAAGGTTATATGGTTAAGTACATTAAATTAATTAAATTCACATATGTATCTGTTTACCACCCGTAATATTGCTTCCCACCAATTCTTGTATGTAAACATGGAACTTGTAAAAGCTCCGCATATAGCGTCACCTTGTTATAGCATCAAAAAATTCGCAGTCCCGTGACTGTCGTTATAACCGGATTCTACTGTATATGTTAATGGAAATAGTTTTAAATGAACAACGTTCAAACTACTACCACTGCAATTATGATAGGAATGCAATCACAATAAACAACGGCAAAAGTACAACAATACTAAAAAGAATAGATAGCACTAGTGAAAAATTAAATTAACAAAGTAGTGGCATTTTTCCTGGTATTAAGGGTGGTGGAATCAGAAAAATACTTTTCTTAACGGAATACCCAGTAGACTTTTATACTGTAACAAGATAAAATATAAATAAAAAGTGTTTAACATATAATGAAAGTTGCAATGAACACAGCAGCAAATTTTACAAAAAAGTCACAGATTCAGTAAACTTTTATTGTGATTATTAATGAATTTATGCAACATATTTGTCGTCAATATTTATGCATTATATTATTATTTAGCTCGTATATTTTCGTCGATATAACCTCGTTTGGCTTTGATAATCACTGCACAAATTTTAGGCATTCTTCGAAGCAATTTTTCGAGCTACTCCACGCCAATTTGTGGGTATGCGTTCTATATTTGCATATGATAACTTATGATAGGGGTTGACAATTTCCGGGTATGCCTATCAGTTGTATTATTTTATAAGCATTTCACCTTGCTTTCAAACTTATAGACGGTAGTGAGTATATACTTTATCTTTTATTCTATTCTAATATTTAGGTAGAGATACTGTAGAGAACAGACTACAAGATATTTCACAACCTAAATTAGTAAGTAGATTCGATACCTTTTTGTTAATATAACAGTTTTCTTGCAAAAATTCTTAATCATTCTCCTTATGCTATAAGTTATAGCACAAGCTAGTTAGTTGCTAATTCTTGGTCCAATTAATTATTATCAACTTACTTTGGAAACAATTTTATGGAGGTAATTAAACAAGTTGTTGAACTGCATTAGAAACTTGTCGCACAATAGCAAACGAACTGGGTTGTATCGGACAAAGGTAATGAAACAAGTTGGGCAGCTGTGCTGCAGAACGAAGGTAAGGAAATGGTACGTATAGCAAGAAAACGAATAAACGTGCAGTTTGTGGGGTACAACATAAGAGTAATATAAAAATTAAATCAAAAAGGATGTCAAAAAGTGCCATTTTGATTTGACAAGGGCGAAATGTATAAAAAGTTAGATAAATTCTTTCACTACGATTTTATCTACTTATTGTAATACATCACAAGTAGGAGTAAAAATTATTGCTACATATATTATATAGTTGCCTGTTTTCCCGTCAAAGTGTCGTCCTTTTTATTGCAATGCGGCCGTGAAGATTTGCAGCTTTTAATCTTCTTTTCACTGTAGTAACAGAAATTTTTCTTGCACGGTCGCGACTTCTGATGCTATCAGTCTCTTATTTCGCTTACTGAGCAATTTTATACGCTCATCGTGGGCCAAAGTTGTTATTCTCTTATGACCTGAACGTACCCGATCTCTTAAACTGCCCGTGTGTTGATGTCTCCGAATGATATCACTAACAGTCAACTTTCTTGATGAAAAGCAACAATTACAGATCGCTTAAACACTAACGCACGCACAAACAGGTTAAATTAGAAACTAAAATATTTACCAATACATAGCATGGTCCCACCCCAAAAGTATCCGAACTAATATGGACGGTAGTGCATATCCTATAGTTTGATTCTAACGTACTAGACCTTATCCCATATAAAATACTGATGTTTGATCGTTACATAAAATATGGCAAGGAGAACAAGTATCTAAAATCCAAACAATGCATAGTAAGAATCACCACCGGTGGAAGGCAAAATGTTATCTTGCCTATACTTTTTTGCGTAAACTGGACGTTAGAGAAAACATTGGTGAAGCGTACCGCATTTACTGTTTGAGATAAGAAACAAGATCCATTTGCTTCAACGTAAGAGCGTAGAAAAATATGTATACCAGCTAACGCTTGGCTTATTCTATTTATCCACAGCCCTTACCACGAAGATAAATTGCAGGGAGATCCGATGAAATCACTAAAATTTACATAAAAACGCGGCGATTTTACCACTAAGCATAAATACACCAATACCTACTGATATTCAAATAGTTTTAAGTCTCGGACTCGTAGCAATTCAACATAAAACGCCACAAAACTGCAGTGTAAGTAACTAACCGTAACTGGATGTACATCTGTAAATAAGTGACGTTATCCGTTTAGGAGAATCTCGAAAACTTCCTGCTGTATTCAAATTTACTTATGGAAACAAGATAGAATGAGATAAAAGTTTGTTTAGGTTTGTTTAAATGCTGTTTCATGAATAAATATTACTCGCCAGTAGAATTTTAGTATAAAATTGCATTTTAAGCGATAATTCTTGCATTTTAAAACGCATTACCTTTACACACAGTCAAGCGAACTATATACAAGATATCCCAAAAAGTTTGATCGACTATGTATACATAGTCTTTTTCTTTTCATAGAATAAAATATGGTCCTAGAGTAGTAATTATTTACTTATCATCTTAAGTATTTAATTTCCGGAAGAAACTAACTGCAAGAACTAAAAGATTATAAGCACTAATTCACACGATAATTTTTAGAAAATTATAGGCTACAGTTCGATAATTTCTTGCTCGTTACATAAGCTGCGTTATGGGGAATGTTAATCTTCAAATCTTAGTTTGCCAATCGTATTTCCAATAATTTTAAGACATCCTGTATTTATATACAAATATTTCATATCGAGTTTCTACGTAGACGATGCAAAAAACTGCAGTAATAAAAGTTTTTAATTGTTGTAAAGGTACTGTCGTCTTAAAGCGAAGTCAGCCAGCATTGAAATAGGAAAATGAGTACATAAAATGTAGACAAAAGCTATGAAAAGCTCTTATGGACAGACTATAAAATGAAATAAAAAGAAAGAGGATGCACTGACAGAGCTATAAATATTGGTAATCCGAGATAAAATAGATGCAATGCACACGTATCAGAACGAACACAGAGGTAGCTTACTTCATTTTACATGAATTCGCAGTTATTTCAGTACCGCTGACGTATTTATGTCCTATCTAATGAATAAATTTTGAAATGAATATCACCTTTTATGCGTTCTATTTGAAAGTCATCTGGGCCATAAGATGCTACTACTATAAACACCACAATACTAAAATAAATATTTGATATTATAATAATAATCTTTATTTACAGTTGCTGGCAAAATAATAGCAGTATTGATTTTTTTGATTACATATTAATGTATATACGAGGGGAGGTCCAGAAGTTCGTGAAATGTAGGGGATGGAGTGGGGATAGGGGCGCTCGCTAGGTATCATTCTGATGGCAACTCATCATTAGTATATAAGTTAAGTTGCAGCCCTATAGCGTCAGTCGAATAGTTGCCTGCTAAACAAGTCAATCCGGAAGAAAACTGAAACTATGGAGGAAATTGAACACCGTGCTGTGATAAAGTTCTTTACAAAGCAAGGAAAGAACGTTTATGGGGAATAGTACCCTAGTAAATCAATGATTTATAAGTGTGGTGGTCCTTTTAAACATGGTCGGGAGTCGATTGAGGACGACCCCCGTTTAGGACGGCCAGTTGAGGCCACCACACCAGACATCGTCGAAAAAGTGCAAACCTTTCTACTGCAAGATACCCGTTTGAAGAAACAAACAATTATCTGCATTAGTTGGAGTATCAAATACCACCATTTTGCGTATCCTACATGACCTCCTGGGTATAACAAAAGTCAGTGCAAGATGGGTACCGAGAATGCTCACGCCGGTGCAGAAACAGCAGCGCGTTTGTGTGTCCAAACAATTTTTGGAGCTGTGTGGAGACAAACCTGCACAGATTTTGGAGCGGATTGTTACCGGAAATGAAACATGGGTTCATCACTTTGAGTCTGAGTCTAAACAGGAGTCTATGCAATGGCATAAAAAGAGAACACCACCGCCAAAGAAATTCAAAGTGTCAGAATCTGCTGGAAAGTTGATGGCTACTGTTTTTTGGGATTGTGAGGGGATATTATTGATTGATTACAAAGAAAAAGGTAGGAGCATAACCGGAGAATATTACGCAGCGATATTAGGAAAATTAAAGGAGGCCATCAAGGAAAACCATCGAGGAAAATTGACCAAGGGTGTGTTGCTCTTGCTCACAAGAGCAAAGTTGCAATAGCTGGTCTGCACAAGCATGGCTTTCAATCAATAGTCCATCCACCCTACAGTCCAGACGTGGCACCTAGTGATTTTATTTGTTCCCCAATTTAAAAAGAGACTTACGCGGACGAAAGTTTTCCGACGACAATAAGGTAAAGGAGGCAATTTTGGCCCATTTTAAGACGAAAGATAAAGAATATTTTTATGATGGTTTAGAAAAATTAATTCATAGATCTAATAAATGTACTTTTATTTTATTTAATACCCTTTTATTCCACGAACTTCTGGACCTTCTCTTGTAATCCAAAAACGATTGCAATATTTTTGAAAATGACACTGTCTTCACACAAAAAATATTCTAATAAAGGTATCCTCTGTATGGTTAATATTGTTGAGCAATGGCAAATTCATTCGGTGTTTAAACTTAGCAACCTATTTTGAAATATTTGCTATAGCATATTCATTGTTTCACCTGCTGTGTGTGTTGAGTGGCATTATAATTAGATAATAATTAATAATAGTTTCTTGTCGATACTTTTCTCCTCCTAATGTATCGTTAAAAAATAGAGCAAATAATTCTCCTTCGATTAATCGCACACCATCATAAAATATATATATATAGTATATCTAAAAAGTTCCGTTACTTATTTGTCAGACTGTGTACGTTAATAACAGTTGCAAATTACAAATGGGAAAACTATAGAAATGAAAATATGGTGTGCTATTTCGGTGTACTAAAAATAAATCATCGATAATTTCCTGGGTAATTTGCGCGAAATATAGCAAAACATGTTTCTACCATTCACGTTAGTAAGCTAGGTTTGCGTGAGAAATCTAGGAAACCAAATAATTTCTATAGTAGATTCCTAGATTGCATGTAAATATGAATAATAACATACTCTATGGGTTGTAGCGAAATGTAATTTTAGTTCTGTCTAGTTTAGACCGTTCAGTGTAGAGTTGAGGCCCTTGCCAGACTTTATAATATTAGGAAGCAAATATGAAAATTAGTATTCATAAGCGCTAAAAGTAACTTACACTGTTTGCATACCAATTCTTTTGCTTGTTTGGTAATAACCACAAGCAACTTACGTATAAATGTTAGAAATATTCTTCTTTACTCGAGATGGGAATTTGATTTTCTGAATAAGTTTGTTTGATTTTTATAGACGCACAGTTTAATAAGCTTAAACACTGAAAACGAATTTCCATCAAGATTATGTCATACTCCATTTATAAGATTCAAATAGCTGATATCGCCCATCTTCAAAACAGGATTGTGGAGTGTATTAATGAAATTGATAATGCTATGTTGCAAAATGCGCTTTCTAGTGTAAGAAAAGGATGTGATAAATGTCTTAAATATCACGCTGGGCATTTCCAACAGTTTCTTATAAAAAAAATGTAAATAAACATATTTTTTTTTTGATGACAGTATTATGATTTGATATTAGAGTAAAGATAATCAAAAAATAACGATCATAATTTATATTTATTATTATTAATACCAATTTCGTAATATTTTATTAACATTTTTTATGGAAAATAAAATACGACACTTTCATAAAGTATAAATGTTTACAATAAATCAAAGCAGTTATGATTCTTCAATCAAATCTAGTATGTAACATTATTGATTTAAATACAATAATAATCAATTGCAAGAAATCTATCAGAAACAACTTGTTTGTACATAAATCTTCAAAAATTGCTAACGAAAATGAAAGCTCTGTTTTTGGTATCCATAATAAATATAACCGTACTACTGCGAGAGAATATTTTCTGTTCCTATGCTTTCCCTTTTAATAGAAATGTATTCTCTGTCAGCTTTATATCATGCCTAGTTAGAAAAAGGATTTCAAATATAAAATGTGTATTCTTGCTTGTAATATTTTCTCTTTAAGCATTTAGATTTCTATTCCATACGAAATACAGCCAGCTTCTCTACATTTCATTGAAGACGTTTATTTGCGTCAACAGGTCGCACAAAACTGTATTTCACAGAATATTGGAATTAATAATTTAAATTCTTTAGAAAATAAATATATATTACGCAAATTTATATACTAAGATTTATGACTTACTATAAATTTTAAAGCCGCTAAACCCAGGTGAAACTAAAACACGTTCTATTTAGAAGACGAAGATAATCCAACCTATTTTGCGCTATCCTCTTTAGAGAGAATAAACCGGGTATTGCTTGAACGAGTATCTAGTGCTTTTCCTTTTATTTTTGTTCCTTCTATTTCGTTGTCTACCAAAACATCAACTACCTTCTCATTTTACAGTGAATTCTCTTACATTGTATTCAATTTCCAGTTCCCTATTGTACGCCGATATACTCAGCTGAATCTCGACTGTTTTCTGAATCAAATATAATGACTACCTTAATTATGCCATTATTGAGATAATAGAGTTATTTAACAAAGTTTTAAGAAATTTATATATTCAAAAAGTTATCATCAAAATTAGAAAAAAAAATACAGCTCTCGTATAATTACATCACCAGTTTGGAAGCAAGATGTGAAATTCCTTTAAAATAATACAACTGTCCCGAAAAATTTCTTCGAAGAATGGCTAAAATTTATGCAGCGGGGCGAAAAGAATTCATATTGACGAAAATAAATTTACGAGCTAAATAATGTACAAGTATTATTATGTTTGAATTAATTTACTTTTATTTGACGACAGTCATTGATAATCGCAATAAAATTTTACTACATCTGTGAGTTTTTGTAAAATCCGTTGCTGCGTCCAAACTTTTGGACGGTAGTGTTCGTTGTATTGTTTTATGTATTGCTAGTTGTACATATTTATTTATATTATTAGTTATATTATTAAACCTCCTCTTCAAGGAGTACAATGTAACAGCTGTAATTTTAGAAAGAAGCGAAAAAGTACGCTGTTTGTATTCTTGATGTTCCTTTGCTACATATTTCATTTATGTCTATTGCCGTGAAAGTAGCATATCTTGTCCTTTCCTATGCATTCATTTTTGGTAGAAATTTAGCCCCTGTCAGATTTGCTTCAAGTATAGTTACAAAAAGGATTTCAAGTAGAAACATATTTCTACTCTCAGTATTTTCCTCCTGAGAATTTAGTTTCGTACAGGAAACGCAGGAGGCCGTGAACATATTCAACAGGACTACGTTTCAGTGGAGAAGCTTGCTTTCTTTAAAGACGGCAGACGTAATATAAAGGCTGTCTACGTATATTTCTACATACGCTTGGGAGTATCGAATTTATTGCGCATAATATCAGCATGTGGTAGATATTTCTACTAGAATCCAGAATTGTCCCATTCAAATCGTCAACACTGGATTTCGCATGCGAATTACATTGTTAAATATGATATATGTTTCACATATTTGGAAAAAATTACAACTAAACGATAGTTTTATTACTTTATATTCTTGGCACAATTCTGGTATTCTTTCTACTAATTTATTTGAAGCATTTCCTGTAGTTTTAATCGATTCAGAGAAAAAGGCAGTCCCATAAATGCTTTGCTGTTCAGTTCGTTCTACAATTTCTATTGGGGTGTAGTGATTGTAGTGCCCAGATGATTTAATGACTTTCTCTTCTTCTTAGAGGTAGTAGCATGAATATGTTTGTGAATTAAAATCTAGAATGAAGTGGTAATAAATAGACTTTCTAAACTCTAAATCACATTAAATCACAAAATTTTAAGAAAAACTAAAAAAAATTCGATCGATTGTTCCAAAATCTATCGAACAACGCAAGGTCTTCATATCGCATGGTGATATTCTTTACGATAGGAACGCATACAAAGCCAGTTCGGGATTTTCGAGTTGCCCCGCTGAATACATTACGGACACTTGCGATGTATCGAGATTTTCCCGAGATCGCGAAGCTAAATCCTACAGCGAATGTAGCGGAAGTTTGGCAAATCTTCACACAAAGAAGTGAACAAAAAATTACCTGGATCCTTAAACGTCATATATACTGTAATGTGACTCAGATGAGGGACGGATTTTTTTTCTGATATAACATGGTATTTCTAATTAAATATCATAGTGAAATCATTAGATATACTGTAACTCATAAGTTCTAGACCCCACCGAAAATCTCAAAATCTTAATATTTCAATTTTCTTGTTATTACTAACGTTGAATTTAATTGGATTAGTTTTTTTGTCAAATTTTTAATTAATAAAAATTTTACGGTTTCCGGTAGGATTTGAACCTGCAGTTCCAGTTCTCTAGACCGGTGAGTACCCACTAACACCACGTAGACTGTCTGAACCCATCGCTACTTAAAAAAGTGGTTGCATATACACCTCTAATATCGAGGCAGACACGATATTTTAATATCAATGCCAAGTTGTATTTTAATTTAATTTAATTCAATTTCCTTGTTATTACCAAAGCTAAATTTGGATTAGGTTTGTACGGGCACTACGTATTTCGGGGATTGTAGGTTGTGGTTTTGAGTTGGTATATGTATGTCGACGTATATATCAATTGAAAACAACAGCCTATAAGATCTTTCATCAAGTAAATGATTCTAATGAATTCTGTTACTACATTAACACAAAACTTTAGGTTTGGTTAAAATTTAACATATAAAACTAAAATTTGGCTGAAATCCTACATACTTTACGAAAATATTTTGATTTTGAGTGTGCCTAAACATGCTATTTATTCCAAAACAAATAGTAATTCGTCGAATTTGACTTGCGTTTATTTAGTTTTCTTTTAAAAATGCGGAGAAAAAGAATTGTTTGAGTATTCGTTTTCCTCATTTTGTCAAATGACGCTTGTAGTGCATCCAACAGTTAGCATTTTGTGATAAAATATTTCTACATTTTCGTTGTTAGCCAAATGATATGGTCCTAAAACCTTTTCAGGCTTTTTGACTTGGTATACAATTAGATGCTTTACAGAAATTGTGTGTAATTCAACTTTGACGTGCATTTTTTGTAACTGTTAATTACATATAAGTACGGTAGTAGATATCCAACAAAAGAAAAAGGCGAATATGAAAAAGAATTTCAAAGTGGTGGTACCGACCTTCGTATTATATTCTTTTCACTTCTAAAACAATGAAGATACTGCTTGCCAGACGTTCCTCGGCATTTTATGCTTTCCCACTGTAAACATTAAATAACATGACGTAGCGTTTCAGGGTGAAATCCTACCGTTTCGTGGGTATTCACCTTTCCTACTTGAGTGTTTTTAAATAGGTGGAATTTCCAGCATTTCGCATCGCTTTTACTTTACGTCTCATGGTTAAACGTCCGAGAAACCAAGAATATACACTTTACAAGTTAGATTCTCAACCGGTTTAATATTCATAAAGAGTTCCAACTTTATTATTCACGATTAAAACTTCCAACTTTGTATTTTTTTTTCCTAGCCAGCGACAGCTCAAAATCAATCAGGTTCGGCTCCCTTGAAATATTTTTCATGAATTGTCCTTAATTGTGTGTAAAAGGATAATTTCTTTCTCAAAGGAAAAAAAGGAAACCAATCTTCGAGGATGTCAGCGTTTTCTAAGATATATAAAACTTTTTATGCAATACAAAATTACCTTTATTCAGATATAACTATTAAAAGGAATGTAATTCTTCAGAAATATATCGAGTGTACTGAAATTTGTGGAGAGAAACATATCATATCAAGAGAACTCCGCTAAATCAATGGTTTTCAATCTCTTTTCACCTGTATCGTTGCTACGAATTTGTTACTTTTCACGACACCTCAACCAAATTGCACCTATTTCCCGGATTGAATTTTTTTTTATTATCAGTGGTGAGTGACCCAACGGGGTTATAAGCTCTTTTTAGCTTGTCATAACCTCAGGCGTCTTAAGGTGTAGGGAAAGTATGTGTAAAGTGTACCATGGCATTGTTACTGCACCCCCTCGCCGTAAAGGGTGAAGCACCGTTAATCATTTTCCCAACTGCGAATGGTGACTCGGGAGCGTACTGAACCCTCCAGAAAAGCACTGTACTCATCGGACGCTGGCACGACACCTGAGTAGCCAAATTCAAGTGCTGGTTCTCTTACCACTGAACCACCGAGCTGTTAATGATTGATGTAATTCTTTATGAAACACTGTTTATAATGAAAAGTCCAAAAATATTATTAAATATGGAATAACGTAAACAAATATATTGCGTTACTCATTATCATCTACTAAATTTTGTACTTCTTCATCGAAGTCTATATGCTTTTAGTTAGCTTTCTAAGACTAGTGATAAATGCATCGAATGAGCCTAGCAAAGTGTGGAAAACATCTTCATATGAGATCATAAGATGGTTCCCCACTTGGTACTTGCTTCTGATGATGTCGACTTGATTGATTGGTACTTGGGTGAGAGCATCTCGCACTAATTTTATTCATACCCAAATGGTCATGGAGAATTCGGCGAATATGTGTTTCGGATATGTTTGTTATCACTGCTAATTCCTTCACATTCAAACGTACCTCATATATACCAGGTTGAGATAATTTAAATCATTTGAATAAATTCAGAATATCAACTATTTTTTTTTAATTTTAAAAAAGGAAGGTAATATGTGCCCTTGTCTCTGACGTTTACATTTTAAAATCTACCTCATTGTAGTGAGTGTAGTTATTTTATTTTATCACAATTGAAATGTACTGAAATCGTTCCTTATGATAATAAACGGAATAATAAGCATCCAAATAAACAGCAGAAATTCTCTGCGTAAATTGAACAGTCTACAATACAAGATTTATCGCCGATCGAGTTAAATTTGAAAAGGGAAACCTGCTAGTTAATGAAATGATTAATTAAATCACGCCCATTAGGGATTTAAATTTCTCGAAGTGAAAAGTGAAGGGTAGTCCCGGAAAGGTCTAGCACGTGACGCCGTACTATTTAGCTTCTCTTTATTGTTTTTCAGCCTCCGTAATTATGTATCTCAAATTAACCTAAGTCCAATTGATTATTATTCAAAATTAAGCTTTATTTTTCTTTCAATACAAACGCTCGACACTGTTTATTCTCAAATACTTAACTAGAAGTTTTAGTTGTTCTCGTGAGCGTAGCAAATTGATAGGTGATAACTGTAATTAGTTCGTTAAAACTAACAGTTTGTGAAGATCATACGGATAACTTGGTGAAGGGTGTACAGGAAATTATCGGTAGTTACGGCGGTGTAGGACAGGCTCTAAACAGAATTAGTTCTCTCTGGTTTTCAAATAGTCGATGTAGTAGCAAACCGACATAATACATTTCTTTTATTTTATATTTCTTAAGGAATTTACTCCTAAAAGAAATGAGAAAAAGTTTCACATCTAGAAGTTAGAATAGCATTAATGCAGGAACAGTGTAACTACCAATTTATACTTATAATATATACACTACTGCGTATATATCTGAGCAATATTATTTAATTTTCAGTATGATTTAATAGCAGTATACATAAATCAAATTTGATTTCGAACTTTACAACCTAATTTATAAATATTAAATTTAATATGCAATGCGTTTAATAAATATTCCTGGTTTGTACATTCTATTTAATTAAATAAGGTTTTCAAATAAAAGCTGCTGAATAGCATATCCTATATTTAATCGAATATACAGTTTTGAATAATGAAAAGTATTATTTCTATGAAGTCAATAAAGTAATTAAATACCAGAACCTTTATGTAATTAACATGATGCAGTTTAATTTAATGTATATGACTGTTCAATAGTTAATTTAAACGGTAATATAATGAATTTCGACTTTAATTCAAACGTTAATATAATGAATTTCGATGGCACCAAATTGGAACTAATTTTCAATATCTAGTCATCAAAATGTTATCTTCATTAGCAATTTGTCAATTTGTCGGCGCTATTATATGTGTATCGCTTTGATGCAGTACTCATTGGCTTGACCAGGTATTATGTTACTTCCTGTTTTATGCGTCCCCCTTTTGTGCTTTGAAAAATGTTACCTGAAATAGTCCCGTTTCAGGCGTCCAAACTATATTTATTTTTCTTAAATCCGATTCCGTGCGTAAAATTTGCAAATAACAGGAAACCAGTAAAAGCCTCTATCAAGAGATAATTATTGAACTCGTCATCTCGTTATTACTAAAATAAATTAATTCGTCGGAAATCTTATAAGTCCGCAGTTTGGTTATTTAAAAGCTTTCGTGATTTTTGTTTGTAATGGAAGTGTTAGAATCAAAACGTGACAAACCAGTTATCCTGTATTCTGGATACAAGTTCAATTTAAAAGCAAAAAATAAAAATTTAACTTTGCAGTTGATTTGCATAAACAGGAACTCGCCTAGAAGCGATTGTTATTAGTGAAGTGAAATCAAAACTTATAAGTGAAAAAAGCCATAACTGCGTTCCAGATATTGCAAAAAAGTTAAGTCGATAAGTATTTATATAAATCCAAAAAGAGAGAAAGAAAAGAAGTGACACCAATAACGGTTTCTAATGCATTGATTAGCTTGCCTGCGAATATGTCATAATTGACCATGGTGTGAAAGACAAAATTCTTACATTTTTAATAGACGGAGGTAATTTATTAGCAGGAGGTTCTTGCTTCTTATTCGATGGGACTTTTTAAACCTGTAGGTCATTGTTATGGTGATTAATTATATACAATAATAGCAAAGCGACACATTACAATTTTTTACTTTATATTTCTCAACAGAGTAACGTTTATAATTCATATTACACATAAAAGGATTCCACGGAGTAAGGTATGATGGCAGTTACAAATTTTCTACGAAGTGTAGAATTTACTCCTAAAGGAAACGAGAAAAATTTTTACATCTAGAACTTAGAATTGTATTAATGCAGGAATAGCGTAGCTACGCATCCGCGATGATAAAGTTAAGCATCTAAAATAGAGAACATGTACCACTTCATGTATGTATTATAACTTAACATTCATTTTGAAATTTTTAAAAAAGCCTCGTTAATATGGAGATCCCTGGATGACGACTCAGGCTTTTGAACTTTTGAAGATGTTTAGAGGCTTTTTAACACTGAAAGGTGTCTGATTTTGTAGGATATCTGTCTAACTCTGTGGAATTATAGAAATTTTGCTCGTATTTATACGTCTATATCTAACAGTTGTAGTATTGACAAAATAATGTCTCCGCTATTTTTTTACTTTCAGAAGTGTAATTTTAGGTAATTTCCAACTCATGTCGTTGGTAAATTTTATGGAACTATATAAATTTCGCTGAGTGTATTGGTTGTATACATCGCTGAATGTTTAAGGATGTAAAGTGTTCAATATAATTGTTACGGATAATTATTATTATTATTTAAAACTTTTAGTAACATTATTCATACAAAAAAATAGATCATCTCTAATATTATAATCAAAATACGAATGTATTACACTAATTATTTTGTATGAAATATTAATTAATATTCTATATTTTAATTAAGCCAATTTATTACGATAAATACCTTATATTAAATATATTATAATATCCTACACGTCTTTACAAAACATAAAGCATTAAATAAAAATCTCCTGGATTAAGTCTAAATATGTCATTGAATTAAACGTGTTACTATCCTAACTGAATAACTAGCTTAATTTTAACGGAGATTGCTTTAAAGATTCAAATTTAAAGATTAAAAACCGAGCTGAGATTACTAAAACTTATCCTTGTTCCTATGTATATGGATGAAATTACGGTGAAAATTGGTCCTTTAGTTAGTAGCTAGGGTGGTGCCCGTGTAATTCCATAGAATTAGAAGTTTCACTAGCTCGGATACGGTCCTAAGCTGGCCTGCCTGCAAGCATGCAGTTCATTTGTCACGTGTACAAACATCCGGGCTTTACTCGGCTCCTTCAGATTGCGAAGCTATTTATATTATTCAGGAGCACCAGAATATTTTTATGAAGGTCGAATTAAGCGATATAAACGTGCCCAGAGCTGTATTGACACAAAAACGAAAGAAAGTAAAAACAACTAAAATGTGACTGTAGTTATTACTATATTAATTTTCGTCTTGAATATAATACTCGCATGAAATAAACACATATTTATAACATTGGAAGAATTATAAACGTGCAGATAGCCTTGCATTCGTTATTATAAGAGAAAACAATTGGCAATATACCAAGTCGTCTAATTAAGTTGGCGCCTAGGTATGGCTTTAAAGGTTAGTTTGATAAAACTAGTATATGAGAGCCTACTAATCCAAAGAAGGAGCCTTTTAACTTTAGCAATAGTAACTTCTGACGTGCGAATTTATCAAATATAATAAAAATGGAACGTTCTCGGGAATCTGTGTTGACAGTAACACGTTGATGTATAACGTGTACATTTACACAGAGGCTACGTTAGGAGGCTTAAGAATATCCGAAGGATTTCAAATAATTTTCGAAAGCAGAAAAAAATGAAAATTTTGCTTTCGACGTGAGGTTAATGTGAAAAGGAATTGACACGGGTTCAGATATGGCGGGTGCTTTTAGGGTCTCTAATGTTTAATCAATCAATCAACTTTAAGGCCTTCAGGGTGTGCAGAACAAACACATCCTTCTACTATATAGGCGTTATCTAGTTGAAATAGAGCGCAGATTTCAGTTTATTTTCCAGTCGTTTAAGGAAAATATTTAAATATACTTAGATACATTCTAAGTATTTCATCTCAAAATATTTTATTACAATTTATTTGCTTTGATTTACTTTTTTTTAATTGTAGAACATGTATTTTTTTTTATCTACTATTCATCAGATCAAATGAAAGAAATGGTTTGTTTTATTTTTAACAGCTTTCCATCGCTTATTGATTAAATCATTTATCCTAGACAATAGAAACGGAAGTTAAAGTCCTTTTAAAAATATTTTACATAATTTACAAGAAAGGGTAACTTTATATCTTTAGAAAATTAAATATTCAAAAGCACTTATGGGCGAAAACAACACATAAATAAAACATGATTTTACAAATTATAATTAGAAATTAACATTTGGAATATCAAAATATTGAGTTAATTAGTACAAGAGTCTTGAATAAATTATCAAGATTTTAAAATGAAAAATCAAGTATCTCTATTCACTAAAATTAGATCACTGAATTATAACTAATAACTACGTATGCGTACAGTTACACATTTCATTCTTACTAGCGTTATTAAATTATTTCACCCTTTTACCATGGATGAGATTATTAAATTATGAAACTACAGCTGCGGGGTGCTGGTACGAGGTAGGCACCATAAATTCTCGGCTTGACAGGCCGACAACCGTGTTCAAACTCCGTCACGACATGCATGAGCATATACGAGGTCTACGCTATAGATGTAACGGCTCGAAGAGTAGTAGGTTTTAATAACCAGCCAACCATGAAAATGCCTGAAGTAATGAAAATTGAGCACCGCGCAATTATTTTAACAAAAGAAAGACATACTCCTAATCAGATAAAACAATGTTTCCGTTTAGGGCAAGAATCCCTGGAAGATGTTGAACGGTCGGGCAGACCTATTGAAGCGATAACGCCTCAACAATTTGGAACGTAAATAAATAGGGTAAATACGATGAAGTTGTTTTGTTGTTCTCTGATATTATTTTAAATATGGCGATTACGCGCAGGCGTACTGAAAAGACGCTACAGGAATTTTAGAAATTGCCCTTTTTGTTATTCTGTGGCGAAAGTAAACAGGTAGTAACGCAAAGGGACATAACTTTACGTAGATAGAAGATAAACAATCCGTATTTACAACATTTTCCCATATTATTACAAATACGGCCAATTTATGAGCAATAGTGTACATAGAGAAAAAAAAGGTATAATAAATTAATTGTGAAGTTAGAAGAATTTGCTTGCATATTGTTTATCTACAGACATTTAGAATATATTAAAAAATTCTTAATGTTTAAACTACATTTTCCGTGTGCTTTATCTGTTTTTAAAATAAGTTAATTTAAAGCTGGCTTTTTGCTGAGGTATTTAATTAGTAATTTCTTCGCAGACTTCTAATTTTAAGACTGCAGAGAGGCGAAGCCGTTTAACATTCAAATATATTCATGCAAGCCGGTTCATTTCAATTTGTTACGTTACTTGTATTTCCTTTAAAAAATTAAGGTAACTTACTCTGTGCTAATATTTCTTCGGCTGAAGTAGTCTTTAATGCAGCACGCAGAATTTTTTTTTATAACGGCATGTATTTTCTTCTGTTGCAATTATCTGACCACATAACGCGATTTGATATTAGTTAAATTACGGAAAGACACGTTTAGAATTCTAAATCAATATGTTATAAACCACTGTATTTGAGTATACCATGTTCCAAACTGTCTATACATTTCCCATATATTTAAGGGGCTTTAACGTTACATTAATTGTAAGCTTTGGAGTGGTTGTAAAGTCATAATTAAGCAATAGTGAACGTACTTCTATAAAGGTATTATTAATTTGCGATATCTCAAATTAGCACATGGTTGATATGTGGGAATGTAATTCATGGACAGTGACTCTACAAAAAAAGTATTGCATAATTCATTTTTGCAGCACAAGAATGATTTTATGACTATATCCTAATATACTCCAAGGAACAATTGTTATGATTATTTAAATAATATAGGGACTAAATGAAAACAGAAACCCATATTTGAAATTTTTATTAAGCAGATATAGTAAAAGAAATTATATATTTGGAAAAAAAAAAGATAGCAGCTTAATACTCGATGTTCTTCAAATAACCTTCATAATGATATGCTTGATCTATATTCATTCACTTCTTTCGGAGATGAACTCATCTCCAACCGCTAGCCGAATGAGAGCGTCCAGAAGAAGATGAGTGAGATCTCATTAAAACGACAACCTAGTGAAAACGGTCCCTTTCGGGACCATCAGCGCACACGGCTAGAAACCTGGGAATATTATTTATATAAAAAGCAAAAATATAAGACTTTTACATGTGGTGCGAACTTTATGGCGGTCACTGTACTGGGTGTCCAAGGTCAAGTGCACCAGGTTGGCAACTTATGCAATCTTATGTAAAGGTTATGTTAGCATAGTTTGCATCTTTATAGTTAAATTTTATGTATTGTATTCAATTCCATCGCTGAATTGATAACTTTTTTTTAAGACAAACAAAAAACTGATGATCATTAAATTTACTAACTTGATATGGATATATAACAGATGGACTGAAAAGTCCCGGGCCTAACACATAGATGACGCTAGTTTTATTGCAGTCACATTTCTCTCAGTTAGTACTAACCTTCAAAAGACAGCTGTTAAAATTTCATGATATTCTATTCATTAGTTTGTGAGTTATTGTGCTAAGAGTCACGCTACTTTTGTTATTTTCAAAACAATGGATCAAAAACAATTTCGTGTTTTAATTTTACACTGCTTCATGATGGGAAAAAATACAGTTCAAGCTAAGCAATGGCTTGAAAAGTGTTATGGGGACTCCGCTCCATCAGAAACAACAATAAAACGTTGGTTTGCTGACTTCAAACGTGGTCGTAGAGACACCGATAATGCAGAACGCAGTGGACCTCAAAAGGAGGCGGTAACACCAGAAAACATAAACAAATCCACAAAATCGTTTTGAATGATCGAAAAGTGAAGTTGCGTGAGTTAGCTGACATCGTAAAGATATCAAAAGAACGTATTGGCTCTATATTGCATGAGCATTTGACTATGAAAAAGCTCTATTCAAAGTGGGTGCCGCGTTTGCTCACTGTTGACCAGAAACAAGAACGTGTTGATGATTCTGAGCAGTGTTTGGCCATGTTTAAACGTAACAAACCGGAATTTTTGCGTCGATATGTGACAATGGATGAAACATGGATCCATCACTTCACTCCCGAATCAAAACGATCGTCATCTGAGTGGACAGCAACTGGTGAACCTCGTCCAAAGCGCCCGAAAGCACAATTATCGGCTGGAAAGGTTATGGCCTCGGTATTTTGGGATGTGCGTGGTGTAATATTCATCGACTATCTTGAGAAAGGAAATACCATCAACAGTGAATGTTATATAGCGTTATTCGAGCGTTTGAAGGACGAAATTGCAAAGAAACGACCGCATATGGCAAAGAAAAAAATTTTGTTTCATAAAGACAACGCACCGTGTCACAAGTCAATCAAAACAATGACAAAACTACATGAGTTGAACTTCGAATTGCTCCCACATCCACCGTGTTCGCCAGATTTGGCTCCCAGCGACTAGTGGCTGTTCGCAGACCTCAAAAAAATGCTCGCCGGTAAGAAATTTCGCACGAATGAAGAGGTTATCGCTGAAACTGAGGCCTATTTTGAGGCAAAAGATAAATCGTTCTACAAAAGTGGTATTGAAACGTTAGAGCGGCGCTGGAATGATTGCGTTGCTCTTAATTGAGATTACGTTGATGAATAAAGCTAATTTTGAACCAAAAAAAACGTGTTTTCTTTGTTAGGCACGGGACTTGTCAGCCCATGTATTAGATAAATAAATACTAACCATACAATTGAGAAAACTAGAAATTGCAAATTAGTGTAAGAAATATATTTGTATAAGTTTTTCACAAAGAAGAATAAGCAGTACAATAAAGTCGCAATACATAAAAAAAAATCAAATTCTACAGTTGTATCGAGCAATAGAGTTAAGGGGACATATGGTTAAAATAAATTACAAATGATTTTCAAAATGTGCACCATTATGTTGCAAACATAAATTTACTCGTCTTCTAATATTATTGAACACATTCTGCAGCATTTCTTCTGTAATATTTTGCACTGTATTATTGCAGCTTGTAGCTCATCTAAATTGTGAAGCCGATTGCTGTAAACTTTATTTTTCAGATAACCAAACAGGAAGAAATCTGGAGGAGTTAAATCCGGTGAATATGCAGGCCAGCGATTGTAACTTATCAATTTATCTTCATAAAATTCTTCTAGATAATTTAATGTAGTACGTGCAGTATGCGCTGGGGCTCCATCTTGTTGGAAATATCCACGAGTTAGTTCTTCATCGTCTAAGCTATTTATAAACGGTTCTAGTAGCATTTCTCTATATCGCACTGCATTTATTGTGTCATGAAAAAGGATTGGTCCTATTATTCGCCGTCTTGACATGGTGACCCAAACGCCAACTTTAATAGGGTGGAGATGAGTTTCTACAAAAACATGTGGATTTTCTGCTGACCATGTACGATAATTTTGAAAGTTTACGTATACTGACAAATGGAACCAGGCTTCATCAGAAAAAAAGCTGCGATCTAAATCATCATCTCCTAGAGTTTCATTAAACCAGCAACAGAAATTTTGTCGTTGTTCAAAATCTTGCACACGTAAATGTTGCATAATTAGCATTTTGTAGGTATGCATATGCAATTTCTTTCTTACGGCAATATGTGCACTTCCACGAGGAATACCTACAATTTTGATAAATATGAAAAAGGAATATTCTCTGAATCACACGGGTACCTGTTTGCAGTGCCAATTTTCTAACACTTAAATGTTTCATAAGCTATCATCAAATCAGGATACCCATTATGGAACTGTTCAAAGCATGAGGGTAGTGAATATTCACAGTTTCCATTTTCGGTTAATGTCGCACTTCGAAAATGCGCCATCACAATAAATGTATCTTGCTGTAATGTAAACGGCATTGTCTTGAAAAAGACAGTTTGTATAATTCACAGGTATAGCAGTAAACTCCACTCACACAAATTAATTAATTATGCGGAACGCAGCGTTTCGGGAGCACGTGGGCTCCCATTGTCAATCGTGTTACCGACTGCCAGTCGGACTGACAGTCGGTAACACGGTTGACAATGGGAGCCCACGTGCACCCGAAACGCTGCGTTCCGCATAATTAATTAATTTGTGTGAGTGGAGTTTACTGCTATACCTGTGAATTGTACATCCACACAGTCCTTGCAATCGTCATCAGTTTGTATAATGATTACAGACAACAGATTAAAGATTGTCGATTAAAGAAATAAATGCAAAACCTGATAGAATCACTAACAAAAACATAAATACAATAATGACTGAAAACTGACAGCAGTGGGACGGGTTAACGTAAACCTGTCCAACATATAGAAATAAAACAATTTTTCTTCGAAGCGGGGATTTTTGTGTTGCCAACCCGGTGCACTTGCAATTGGGCACTTTGTATATTGGGATCTATAAATCTCAACAATCATCCAGTGTATTGTTTTCATTGCGCTTAACTGTTGGTGTGAGGATTTCACTGTGTGAACTGTTCTTCTTCAGGATCTGTCATTACAACCCTCAAACTAAAAGATCAAGATTAATGAATACGGTGAAAAGAAACCTGGAAAAGCATTAATCAAAAACGCTTTCTTATTAATTTATGACATTTCTAAACGGTTTGTTGAGATAAGGCCCGCAGTTTTTTTGTGTAGCAAATAGTATATTTGCGATGTACAGTGTGTTTATCAGCGTTTGTTTACATTTCGATCACTGAATCACTTACATGAAATTTGACGTTCGTAATACCAAGGAAATCGAATTATCATTAAAAACCAACGGAAGTTACTCTAAAATAATACCGGTATGTACATAAATAGGCAATTTCCAGCACAGAATCTATATTTCTAGACGTATATTGAGATGAATGGCTGCATCTGTGGCAATAATTAAAAATTACGAAATTTTCCATAAAAGTGTAACTTATTAACCTGCTTAATTAAAAGCGAATTCCATTACCTAAGTGGTAGATAATTGCAAATGCAGCGACCACAATCGGTTCTACGATTCTTAAACAAGCCTAATTGTTCAGATACGTCACTTGATTAGTCATTCCTACCTTAGAGCGAATTGGTCACTACTAATGACTAATTGGTCAATTGGTGGCTCTGCATATAGGCGTAACGCTGTTTGTACATTGTTGACCAAGGAAATGGATTTAACCACTCACGTCCTAGCAAACAATATTGGCATATAACTACGTATATGCGCTCAATATAGCTATATATACATTGCAATTGCAATAGTAAGGTGCTAGCAATTAGTCGACGTGATTGGATTTTAGATAAACTCATTTCTTTTAAACGATCTCTATCCCATTCAAATTTCTCATTAGAAATTGATTTAGAATTAAAATTAGAGTACTTTGGATCCTTATAGAATCCTTTAGATTGAGGGGAGGTTTAAGGAAAAATCTAATGGGGAAAATTAAACAAAAACGCCACAAAAAGATTTTGGCCATAATTGAAGGGAATTTACGGGGAATTTGAGAGGAGTAAATGTGTTTATGCCTCTTAATTACCTTATCATCCATGGTTTTCCGTCTGTGTAAGTCGACATGACAGACACCACGCTATAAACAGTTTTCTTGACGTCATCCTCTCTGTCTGTCTGATAGATGCCCGAATGTCTTAAGTTAGTATAGTTTACAAGAGTCCGTTGATTAAGACGCAGACACAAGCAAATAATTCACTCCCATAAATGAGAACGCTATCTCCAGGTCTTTGAAGGCAAAGTTTTGTAACTGATTTGTTTCAGGGTCCTGGGAACTTTTCCTTTGCGCATACCACTTTGTGGTTCCGCAAACGTTTTCCCTGTTATTCTACGTAATTTTTCATCCAGTAGTTGTTCATATATTTTAATCCCTGTGCTGAGCAGAACAATGCCTTTGTAGTTATTACAATCTCTTTTATCATCTTTAAATATGAATAGTATCATTGGCATCTCCCAGTCCTTAGGTATTGCCTCTTCCATCCGACCCTTATTCATTATTTCTAATAGTATTTGTGTTCCTTTTTTAATATTTCAGCAGTGATTCTATCTTGTCCTGGTGATTTTCCATTTTTCAAGTTTTTGAAGGCTTGTTTAATGTCATTTATGGTGACTCCTACATTTTATTATAAATTGTTATAAATTACAAGGCGTTAATCTGAACACCTAATTAATTCATTAATTAAGTAATCTTTTACAGTCAATACGTTAAAACAATATAAATTTAAAGCTTAATTGTTGAATTCTCATGCCATCTAATGTTTTCTTTTACAACACCGGACTAGCAGTGAATGAGAAGTTGTGGTCGTTTAACGTATATTTTACATTTATTTCTATATTATATATATATTATATCTCAAAAACTGTGTGAATAGGAACAACTTAATTAAAATTAATTAGTGATAATACAATAAAGATTCTGTTTGATTTCATTACGTGTCGTTACTAACTTTTTTGCTTTAAATTTAATTAGCGAGATTTCCTGGAAGTTTTTCACTTCTGACCCTGTTTTTTCCGGTATTGTGCTTGTTAATGATTAGACTTTTTCAATTTAATTTAGAAACTTACGTAAAGCAAGTATAATTATCTAAGGTTTATATGAGAAGAAAAATTTTATTCGTTGCTTAAATCAAGTTGTGCAAAATAAGTATATCGCCTTCAAGTTTTTCATGTTGATGACGATTTTTGCGTCATAATCTAATTTCCCCAGATTATAACACACCTTCATTGAAAAATGCAGGAGTTAAAAGGGACTATTTCAGATATGGTTAACGGATGTGCATGGGAGCCCACAGTATTCTTCAGATCTTGAACCGGTTTGTTTCATTAAAAAACAGTGTAGAATCCAACAAACATGCGAAGAGTTTCACCACAATACAAAATAATTCATTACACGTTGAAACATAATAAATTTCATATTAGTAGGTACTTTAATGTATGATAAAATTGACAGAATGATGCTAATACATTATTGTAAACCCTAATGGAAAATAATTTATAATGTATTCTATTACCTATTATAAGCAGTTGTTCGCGAAATGTCAGGGATAAAAGCCTAATGACACGGCGGAACCCGACACCGTTACAACTATGTCAGACGGCCGTGAAAGTCTGAGATACTATTTAACCCCAAACATGTTTACCTGTCGGAGAAATGTGTATAAAAAGTGTTTACCTACTCAGCATTTTCTTGTTTGTTTCATAAAACTCATTCAAATAAACAATTTTTTTTCTATAGCTCTTACCGTTATCGACTTATGCGCAAGAATGGAAGGCAGAATGGAAAATTTCCAATTTTCAAAAATTCATTTCACTCACTCAGAGTATGTTTCTGGAAAATATTTCAAACAAATAACGTTTCCTACAGTACCAGAAGCTAAAATTTTGATTATAATACAGGTAATATCTTTCCTTCATGAAAATATAGAAATACCTTTCAGAGATTGCAACTAATTAACTTAAGGAATGGTCGCCTAATTTTTTTGTGTCGCGATATACTACTAGAAACGGTTTGAAAATTTAATTTAGAGGCGACATGCTGTTATTAATTAATTTTCGACTATCATAACAAGTTAATTATCATGTGATTATCAGGCCATAGTGCCTATGACATTTGTGACGTGAGCATTATTAATGTTTATAATATTTACCGAGGAAAGGGTATTTAATTTCTATGGAATGTTATTAATTCGTAGTTTATATACAGATTACTGATACAAGGGTAAAAGTTGATGATATCGCCGTATTAGATAAAGATCCCCGTAGATGCGAAAACATGTTCTAAGAGATGTTTTATATATTTCTCCCCATGGCACGAGTAGTGAGGAAACAATATAAGATAGTACCCGTATTTGTTAATTAACAAATAAACATATCAAAAACAAACACGTCAGGCGTCTCACAAAAAGGTTACTCGTTTAAATAACTTAAAAACTAAAATAGAAATGAACGGTTAAAAGAAAAAAACGAGCGAAGGTTGGCAAATATTCACCTCATCTGTTTCCTTTCACATAAAACATATTTCCCTTGTTGTGAAGCTGTTGAAGGAGAAACGAAATCTTCAACAATAGATCTAATGGAATCGATATTGCACTCGAAATATTTGCCCTTACTCAAGAGATCAGTCCTCAAACATTTTCCTAGAGGAATTTAATAAAAATATTTATCTCACCTTAGACTCCTTTATAATTCTTAGGTTTATTATCCTTTATTAATTTTATTTTAAGTTTCTGATTAGTAGCTGTAAAAAATCTAGGTAAAATTTTCCAGTATAATTACTGAGCTCGTCAAGAATATTAATATATAGGTTTGAATTAAAAAACTGTTGGATAACAGGTGAAAATTGTTAAGGGATTAAAGTTCTTTACCTAGTAATCACTTGCGGACTGAGAATCAATTTCTTATGAATTTATAATTACTTTTAATTGCAAAGGTAATTAATCTTATTTATAATAAACCCGCCGAGGGATTAACTATCAATTTATTATTAGCTTTGTTCACGGAGCAATCACAAATCAGTCAGGCAATAATTTTTGGTGTATGTTACGTAAATTTTTAACAAAAAAATCTTTCCTGGTTATATCGAAATTTCCCAGTAGCATTTTTTACTTCAGAAAAGAAAGGAGAAAAACAATAAATTCCATCACGTCTCGTGTGCATTGAATTCTTATTATGCGTTTGACGAACAAAATATTAAATTTGAGCGGGCTTATATATTTTTGCTGGAAAAGGATTTATGGCAAACTACAACAAGGACGATCGTATATTTCCCATTTCCTTGACTTTCAATTTCCATATTCACGGGTTACTTCTCACACGGATTTACCAAGCGATTGCTGTCCAACATTGATCGCTTACTTTTTCTTTCCTGTATGCAGATACAAAACTGCTAAAACTAAAAGCTTTTCCTTGAGAAAAATATTCCGTATGGCTACAGTCATGTAGGCATACCTTATACCTATTACAGGAAGCTATAGTTTTGTAGGCGTGTGTGAATTGAAGAAAAAAATAAATCAGTGTCGCACCGAGAGAATTGTGATACGTAATATTCGTTGTACACCGTAGTAACTTTTGTGTATAGCATAATTATACACTAGGGTGACAGAATAAAATAGACACCTACTATTTTAAAATTTTTAAATTAGACTAATATTTTGTCGATCCACCTTTACTTGCGTGAAGTGCTGCGAGTCGTCGTGGCATAGAATCTATTAAATGATTAAATGGTGTTTTCTGGAATATTTAACCACTCTTCTGTAACAGCTGCCACGAGTTCTTCCTTATTGCTGGGTTTTCGGTATGGTCTTGCGTTTGTGTACAATAGAATACCCGAACCTATAAAACAAAGTACTAACTTAAATGTAAAAGGATATATTAGAATTACTACTGTGTAACTATTCATCGACAGAAGAAGCTTTCGAAATTAATATATCTGTTAATTATTTGTTTAAGCTATGGTGTTGTATCATTTACAAAAATGGATAACATTTGTATTGAGATTACGATAGTATAAATTAAAAATAAGCGGGTATCAAAAACAGATCCATTGGGAATCCGGTACTGAATCCTAGGGGAAATATTGAAATTTATAAACTGCAATTTATCACCGAGGAAACATTTTTGTTAACTTTTCTGCTAGGATAGAATGGCCTTTGTGAAGTGAAACAAGGTAGTTGAGAGCTTAATTCTAAAAGCGTATTGACAATTGGTAAATAAAGATTGTAAGTTAAAGTAATTGGTTATATAAAATAATGTTGTAGTATATACGGTATGATAACTCGTTATGTTGTTAAGTACAAAGTTGTTAAGTACTACAGAGCCAGTCACATTGTTAGATAATATGTATTAAGAGGGTTTCATTGAAATCTGAATTTTGGGGGTTGTCAGTGAAATGCTGAATTTGGATGGGTTTGGTAGCTCGATCCATTTACCAACTCTAGTTATTGCTAAATTGCGTATTTTTACATTTAAAAAATTAATTGAATAATACAGAAAAAAATGAGAGAAAGATAACGTGGTTAACTTTGTTCAGTCAAATATAGCACTACCGATACCGTATATACACTATTGCTCATATAATTAAGACGATCTTGAGAAATCTGTATTAGGATTCAATTAAAGTAAAATAAGACATTTTCAATGAGAAATTTGATGTATCCCTGTCAGAAATTACAATTTTAAAATGGATTATTTTCTAAAAAAATATATGGCTAAATGATGGTTTCATAAAAGGATCCGCATGTATGTTTTAATTCTGTTAGGCACAGCTTTGGTAGATACTACAACAAATTTCATTTCGCTAATATACATTGGCTTTCATAATTTTTTTAACACTCCACACTAAATTAAATACAAGCGCTAAACGTGGATGACAGAGCGTATTCTAGCTACTTTCCCACTTTACGATAATGATGAATAACTCGACGAATTATTAATTAATGAAGGTGTATGTAGGTAACTAGAAAGCCTGTCAACTTCATCAATTAGTTTAAGTATAAACTTCAGTAGCTTATTTCGTGGTTGGTATATGGGCTCCAATACCCTATGCAGTACGTACGCCATTGTATTCATTTACATGGTGTTTATCAAGTTACAATAAACAATTTTGGCGTACAAATTTCAAAAAATTGTTAGCAAACATTTCTCGAGTGAAATATTATCAGCTTCATTGTTTCCAACCTTTTGTAAAAGCGAGTACTGAATGTGGTTTCTTCAATATTCGTCTTGACGGCATATGAGAATTGTTCAGAAACCTTATTAAATTTATAAAGTTACTCTCATCGATCATATGGTACTTGATATATATTTCACAATTCTTTGAAATTTCCTTCACCAGTTAGATCTGGCTGTTGTCGATGTGAAGATTTAAGAAATCGCATATTGGTATCTAATAATAAATGTTTAAAACTTAATACTGCCAAGTGTTATTACATATTATTTGGTAGGGAAAACCTATATTCCATTATACTAGCAAATTTAGTTGGTATCTTCCCGGAGCTTCAAATACGCATCCAAAATCTATGTCAACTTGTGTATTCAGATTTGCTTTTTGAATTACATATGACGGTTTAAGTTCGTCGAATACATTGCAACTTAAAATGATTAATCCGTGCAGACATATTCTGACTCTAGAGACAAGAGGTCTATTATGCGAATCTTATGTCCTATCAGTTTAACTACAGCAGCTCTATATATGCGCCGTGGTTTAATAGAATGGATTCTCGTCGAATAACAGATAGTTCAAAACTTGTGTTTGAGGTTTGGAGTTCGACGGCGACAACACATTTCAGATAAACTTCGTGACCTGCGTTGATTGAATGTGGTAAAACTAAGCAAGTTGCTCATTAATTTTTCCTATACTGTTTTCTCGTTAAAGGAGTTAATTAGCAATTATCTGCATCTTTTTTTGCTTTGTTTCAAGAAACTATGTAAGTTTAGTATAGACCTGTAGAAAGATTAGCAGGCTAAGAAACCTTTTCGGGATTAATTCAATTTTCCACTGTTTTTGGCGAGATTTGTGTGTATTAAACTGTTGATTTGATAGGTGTCAATAAACACTATTGCTATTATTATAATTATTACTATTATTCTTGATATTGTTGAAGATGAATTATATTATTATTTTTCGGTGTCAGCAGGAATTTCCTAAGATTAATTCGATCATATCTTCTAAACAGACTTAATTATGTTTATTTTAATGGATTTAAATCTCAAACTTTTTACTCCACCTCTGGAGTGCCTCAAGGATCGAACCTCGGCCCTCTCCTCTTTAATATATATATCGACGATCTTTTAAAGTCCATTAACTGCTCTTTATTAGCCTATGCTGATGATATTGTAATCTACGACGCAGTTAATTCCTTCAATGATGTTGACCTTCTGCAGCGTAATTTAGACTTTCTTTTAGAGATTCATACCTGGTGTCTGCATAATAAATTAGAATTAAATGTAGATAGGTGTTTCTTCATGTCTTTTACAAAAAGGGTGTGTAGAATCGATTCTCTGTATTGTATTAACAATATTAATATTGCTCGTCAATGATTCTATTAAAGATTTAGGTGTGATATATGATGAAAAGTTTACCTTCTCTAACCAGGTCTTAGACGTCGCGCCAGCCGCTTCTAAATTATTAGGATTTATTTTTCGCACTTGTAAGGATTTTACTAGCCTTGATGCAATAAAGATTCTCTTCTTTGCTTACGTGGTTTCCAAGCTCGAATATGTATCCATGGCTTGGTATCCTTTCTACAACATCCAAATCAATCTTCTTGAGCGGATTCAGCGCAAATTTTTGAAATATCTATCATATAAGAACGATGGGCAATATCCTATGCGATGTATACCCTACGATGAGCTACTTCAGACGCATGACTTTGTAATGCTTGTGGAAAGAAGAAACCGCATTAGTGCTTCATTTATGCTAAACATTCTCACCGGAAGAATTGGCTCTCCTGGTCTACTGTCTGGAGTTGGTCTCATTGTACCACGCCTGGAATCGAGGTCGCATCATCGAATGTGCTCTGGCGAGCGCCGTTGGTACGCTCGGCAAGAAACTTTCATAACTTCAAATTAGATTTGCCTTAGTTTGTCATATTTTCATTTTTTATTTTATTTTAATGTTTCATATTAGTGCTATTTATTATTTAATTATTTCTTATTACTATTTCATTTTTCATTACGATATTTTGTTTTCTTGGTTTGTTTTTAATGCATCACATGTATTTAATTTTATTTAATGTTGTGTCCATTTTTGGATGTTTATCTGTTGGACATTTAATAAATTATTATTATTATTACTATTATTATTATGAGTAGTAATTAGAATAGTTGTTGTTTGGGCTATATCGATCGTCTATGGAACTTACATAGACATTTCAGCAGTCCGTCTACTGCCGTCTTAAGAATTGCCCTGGTAAGGGCTATTGCTTGCCAGATTCACCATTCATTCAATGATTTTGTCTGACTATTTGTCATCCCTATTTTTTAGTGACACCGTCTCGCGTAGGGACTGAACTCGATTTGTTTTTATCGAGTATTGTACTCCAATGCATTTGATGACTGAACTAAACTGCTGCCGGTACATGACAAGGACATGGAACACTTTACACACACTTTCGTACACCTTAAGGGTCTTGCGGTTATAACCCCCATTTGCTTGAACGCGTGATATACCATTTAGTAAGTAGTGTTTGTGAGTAGTGCTCATTTAATATAACCACGGCAGCGGACAGTGTTGCAGCCTACTAGCAGCTTGTTCTGTCTTTCTTGCACTGGAGTTATTTGACTTTTTTAATTGTAGTTAGTATTAATAATAGAAATTGATTACATAATTATATTTGAATTGAGGAGGTGCATCGTGGTGGCGGCCGTGTGTGTGGTTCCCGTTCGCGGGGGGTACACGGTTGTAATCGCGATGCATTCTCTTGCGTGAGGGACCCCCGGGGGCGTCGACCATGCAATTTGCGGGGAGGCGTCCCTGGATTAAGGTGGAGGCTTGGAGGAAAAAAAAATTATTATTATTATTGTAATTATTATTGAAGAACATACCAAATTAATGGTTAAACAATGGTAATAAATCTAATGGTTCACACAGCGATTTAAATTATTATTTTATTTCAAATTATTGAAAGTAATAATTGAAGTGCATTATTCGTTCGACGTATATGCATTAATAATTTATTAATTTTCGTTGGGCTGCTCACTACCAAAAAAAAATTATTATTGATATTATTATTTGCCGATTGCAAAGTAATGAATTCACATCGGTACATGAACTGCTAATTTTATTTTGATTTATTAATTTATGTACCAAATTAGTGAAAAGGGTAATGGATTGTATATTGGCTATTAAATGGTGTAAATGTATATGCAGTCTGTGGTTACGACTAACAACGGGCTTCCTTATGAATGGATCTATTGTATTTCTTTGCCACTGGCTTCAATTTTCGAATTTCGTTTTCTTATTTGTCTTTAATTATAAATACCTAAATTAATAGATACGAGGTAGGTGCCGTTTAAACGTTGTTTTATGTCATTGGGCGTATGTCCTTGTTTTGTTAAAAATTTGATGACCACGCGGTACTCAATTTTCATTACTTCAGACATTCTTATGCGCTAGTAACGTTGATTGGCTGGCTACTAAAAACTACTACTCTTCGAACCGTCAAATTTATAGCGTAGACCTCGCGTATATGATGCATTCCGTGACGGAATTTGAACACGTTTAAGCCTATATAAGCCTGTCAGGACCAGAATTTATGGCGCCTACTTTGTACTTACAAAATTCTTTCATCTAACTCTTCTTCTTTTTGTTAATAAAGGAAGAAACATACATTTGCTTGAACGCGTGATATACCATTTAGTAAGTAGTGTTTGTGAGTAGTGCTCATTTAATATAACCACGGCAGCAGACAGTGTTGCAGCCTACTAGCAGCTTGTTCTGTCTTTCTTGCACTGGAGTTATTTGACTTTTTTAATTGTAGTTAGTATTGATAATAGAAATTGATTACATAATTATATTTGAATTGAGGAGGTGCATCGTGGTGGCGGTCGTGTCTGTGGTTCCCGTTCGCGGGGGGTACACGGTTGTAATCGCGATGCATTCTCTTGCGTGAGGGACCCCCGGGGGCGTCGACCATGCAATTTGCGGGGAGGCGTCCCTGGATTAAGGTGGAGGCTTGGAGGAAAAAAATTTGTATTATTATTATTGTAATTATTATTGAAGAAGATACCAAATTATTGAAAGTAATAATTCAAGTAATAATTCGTTCGACGTATATGCATTAATAATTTATTATTTTTCTAAATTTCCTCAACAAATTGAGTTATTATTGGAACAACTAATGAAGAAACTGGATTGAATTACAAAGAAACTCCTTGCGTTCTTATAGATTTATCCAGAGTTTTTCACAGCATAAAGCATGAAGTTCTACTGCCGCATATCTAAAGCAAATTAAAATAATATCTAGTCAATAAAACATTTTATAGCTTGAATATTTTTAGATGCACCATGTGTAGTGTTATTTTTGGTTATGACAAGGTAAAATAGCTTGGGTCGCTATTATTAAAAATATTCGCTTTCTTATTAAAATTCTTTCGATACTTTCCGCAACAGGTACCAATACATTTGACGATTGTAGACATTAAATTCCTCTTTTATTCTTGGAAAAATCAATAAGTTCGTACCAATCATTTCGTCTGTAAACAAAGAGAAAAATTGAAGAAAGGAACCAATAGAGAAATCTATTACAGGCAGAAAGAAAACGTACTTTAACATCTTGTAAAGTATTCCAATTTTGCGGATTTTAAACCTACAAACACAAGGTAAAAATGTAAAGTAGTTAACTTCTCAGCGGACTGCTGACGCCTTTGCCTACATTTCACTCAGATTTTGCGAAATTCAGAAATTGTCACTTCTAAACATTACCCTCGTCAGAACTTAAAAGCACAAAAGTATCGCAAGGAAATAAAGCGAATAAAGAAAAGATTTTCATTTTGTTTAGTATAATGTCACCACATACATGTCTTTGATATAGAATACCATTTAACTTCTCGAATAATTTAAAGTTCATAAGAGAGTATAACTTTTTTTGTGAGTAGATATTACGGACTTTGTAAATGTGAGGCAATAATTTACTACAACTAAATATGTGAAATGACTTTTTGAGAATTGGAAATTACATACGTATGAGGGAGTGGGAATAGGGGCGCTCGCTAGGTGTCATTCTGATTGGCGACTCATCATTAGTATATAAGTTGCAGCTCTATAGCGTCAGTCGTTTACGAATAGTTGCCTGTTAAACAAGTCAATCCGGAAGAAAACTGAAACTATGGAGGAAATTGAACACCGTGCTGTGATAAAGTTCCTTACAAATCAAAGAAAGAACGCTCAAACCATATTGAATGAAATGGAAACCGTTTATGGGGAACAGTGTTCTAGTAAATCAATGATTTATAAGTGGCATGGTCTTTTTAAACATGGTCGGGAGTCGATTGAAGACGACCCCCGCTTAGGATGGCCAGTTGAGGCCATTATATCAGACATCGTCGAAAAAGTACAAAAATTTCTACTGCAAGATGCTCGTTTGAAGAAAAAACAATTATCTGCATTAGTTGGAGTATCACCACCATTTTGCGTATCCTACATGACCACCTGGGTATAACAAAAGTCAGTGCAAGATGGGTACCGAGAATGCTCACGCCACTGCAGAAACAGCAGCGCGTCTGTGCGTCCAAACAATTTTTGGAGCTGTGTGGAGACAAATCTGAACAGATTTTGGAGCGGATTGTTACCGGAGATGAAACATGGGTTCATGACTTTGAGCCTAAGTCCAAAAAGGAGTCCATGCAATGGCAATAAAAAGGGGATACCACCGCCAAAGAAATTCAAAGTGTCAGAATCGGCTGGAAAGTTGATGGCTACTGTTTTTTGGGATTGTGAGGGGATATTATTGATTCATTGCAAAGAAAAAGGTAGGAGCATAACCGGAGAATATTACCCAGCGATATTAGAAAAATTAAAAGAGGCCATCAAGGAAAAACATCGTAGAAAATTGACCAAGGGTGTGTTGCTCTTGCAAGACAATGCGCCGGTTCACAAGAGCAAAGTTGCAATGGCTGCTCTGCACAAGCATGGCTTTCAATCAATAATCCATCCACCCTACAGTACAGACCTGGCACCTAGTGATTTTTATTTGTTCCCCAATTTAAAAAAAGACTTACGTGGAAGAAAGTTTTCCGACGAAAATTAGGTAAAGGAGGCAATTTCGGCCCATTTTGAGGCGATATTTTTATGATGGCTTAGGAAAATTAATTCATAGATCTAATAAATGTATTGTGCTTAAGGGTGACTATATTGAAAAGGAAAAATAGATTTATTTTTATTTTATTTAAAACCCTTTCATTCCACGAACTTCTGGACCTCCCCTCGAAGTATATAAGTATATTTGAGCTATATGTTTCTAGTTTCATAGTTTTTTGAATTCCCTAGGGATTGTCTCCTATTCAGGGCCGTCCTTAGGGTGGAGCGAGTGAAGCGCCTACTCCAGGCCCCACGCCTACGAAGGCCCCGCGGTGAGAGGCCTTTTCAGAATAAAATGTTCTTAGAATAAGATAATACGGATTAAAAATGAATTAGTTGAAACCTTCTCTTTTCAATGGTTCATATTGGATTTGTTTATCTCTAAACATTTACATAAAGGCCCCGCAAAACTATTTTGCTCCAGGCTCCGCTTTTGCTAAAGACGGCTCTACATCTATTGGCTATATGTTGGTGTTACTACTTGTCATTTTTAATAATAATAATAAAACACTCATCTGCCGGTTATCTTGGGCATTTTAGATGTGTTTTTAATACATTATGGTAAGCTTTGAAGGATCATTTACATGTACAGCTACCCTGTGCATTATTGAGGCGCACCCTCAGTAGTCTGTGTGCTGCTGAGGAGTAGGGTTGGGAAACTGTGTTATTCGTGTGGCATTAGGTACCGCCAAGAATACTCACTTGAGCTGTAAGCTTAGATATGGTGAAAATAGCATAGAGGAATTAGTAATTTGTTGAGGAAAAGATCGCTGGAAAACACGCTGATGACGCCGGGTAGGCAGAAATGTCTCCGTATGTTAATGTTGTTTGTCCCCTGATATTGTCTTTCTTGTAAATGATTCCATCGATACCATGAGTAATTGTATTTAGCAACATTAACACATGGGCTGAAATGTCCCGGGCCTAACAAAGAAAACACGTTCTTTTTAAATTAGCTTTATTCATCAACACAATCTCCATCAAGAGCAACGCAATCATTCCAGCGCTGCTCTAACATTTCAATACCACTTTTGTAGAACGATTTATCTTTTACCTCAAAAGAGGCCTCAGTTTCAGCGATAACCTCTTCATTCGTGCGAAATTTCTTACCGGCGACCATTTTTTGGAGGTCTGCGAACAGCCAGTAGTCACTGGGAGCCAAATCTGACGAATACGGTGGATGTGGGAGCAATTCGAAGTTCAATTCATGTAGTTTTGCCATTGTTTTGATTGACTTGTGACACGGTGCGTTGTCTTGATGAAACAAAATTTTTTCTTTGCCATATGCGGTCGTTTCTTTGCAATTTCGGCCTTCAAACGCTCCAATAATGCTATGTAATATTCACTGTTGATGGTATTTCCTTTCTCAAGATAGTCGATGAATATTACACCACGCACATCCCAAAATACCGAGGCCATAACCTTTCCAGCTGATTGTTGTGCTTCCGAGCGCTGTGGATGAGGTTCACCAGTTACTGTCCACTCAAATGACGATCGTTTTGATTCCGGAGTGAAGTGATGGATCCATGTTTCATCCATCGTCACATATCGACGCAAAAATTCCGGTTTGTTACGTTTAAACATGGCAAAACACTGCTCAGAATCATCAACACGTTCTTGTTGTTGGTCAACAGTGAGCAAACGCGGCACCCACTTTGAACAGAGCTTTCTCATAGTCAAATGCTCATGCAATATAAAGCCAATACGTTCTTTTGATATCTTTACGATATCAGCTTACTCACGCAACTTCACTTTTCGATCATTCAAAACGATTTTGTGGATTTTTTTGTTTTCTGATGTTACCGCATCATTTGGACGTCCACTGCGTTCTGCATCATCGGTGTCTCTACGATCACGTTTGAAGTCAGCAAACCAACGTTTTATTGTTGTTTCTGATGGAGCGGAGTCCGCATAACACTTTTCAAGTCATTGCTTCGCTTGAACGGTATTTTTTCCCGTCAAGAAGCAGTGTAAAATTAAAACACGAAATTGTTTTTGATCCATTGTTTTGAAAATAACAAAAGTAGCGTGACTCTTAGCACAATAACTCACAAACTAATGTATAGAATATCATGAAAGTTTAACAGCTGTCTTTTGAAGGTTAGTACTAACTGAGAGAAAGGTGACTGCAATAAAACTAGCGTCATCTATGTGTTAGGACCGGGACTTTTCAGCCAATGTGTTATTATGTTGGGTATTGTTTTTTAGGTATTTTCGATGTGTTTTCAGATATTCTTTATTCCTGCTGGGATATTGTATATTAACATATACCGCTTTATTAACACACTCATAAATAATGATTGGAAATATTTTACTTAATTATTTTAATTCTTTGCAATTTAAATATTTATTTATACTAGTACATGCATACATATACTAGTACATAAAAGTGAAAGATTTTCCGCAAGTTTACGAATAACGAACATATCGTATACAGAATATAAAAATATAAACATTTGTACAGATTTTTTCTGACATGAGAGGTAAAAATTGAGTTAAATTTGATGAGTGTGACATAAAAAGATAATATCCGTTCAAATTGACAGCGCCTACTGGATACTATAAATGTTAAATTGAAGCAACAATCTTTCAAGCAAAATAATGAAACATAAAAAGTATATATCTATATATTTTAATAGGATAGACTATCGTAAAAAATGATATAACAACAAAAACTTTATAGGGAAGGGAAGTTGTAAAATACAATCAATATTTATTGAAGGAACGATACTGCTAAGTAATGTAAGCGTATTTTACGGATATTTTACTATTGAAAAGTTGCTTCGTAAATCTAAATAAGGAATAATGCGTTTAGATTTAGATGGAATTTCTTCCATTCAGAGAGAAGGAAAGGGTCAGAAAGCTGTAAAAATAAATTTCGCGCGGCAGTTTTCAAACTTTAAATCGCGAAAGAGTAGGCGTAATAAATTACTAAAATAAACGCAATCCCCTTTTAATCGAATTTCAAAAGCGGGTTTTCGTCATATCAGAAATTATCTCTCTTAATCCGGTAAGCTTCCTAAAAGAGGTCGCTAGTCAAGGATTTAAGAAACTACAATACATCATCCGAGCTCCAATTGTTTAAATCCTATTGAAATTGTTCCGAAAGTTTCATCTTTAATAAGTCGACTGTATTTTAATTACTACTTTTAAGTAGTACTTTAAAACTTGAGTTCGCTTAAAATTTAATATACATAGTTCATCTTGCATTATAATTCAGTTTCATTTTAGGTCAAACATTAAAGTTCGATTTACTTCATTTTGTTTTAAGTTTACATAATTGATTGCATTAATTTCATTATCATATTAGCTCTAACATACTCTACATAGCTACCAATTTTCATTAAGGTACATATATTATATTTTATTCAGAACGCTGAATTCTCCATTTCAACCGATCCTAGACATTTTTGGCAGTTTGTGCGTTCTCGGAGGGGTGGAGGAGGTATTTCCAAAATTATGAAGGACGATTACGACAATACGTATAACGATCCACCTTCCATAGTGAGCGCCTTGCGGGAGTTTCTCCAATCCTTCATTAACTCCGACGCCTGTTGCTCCAATTACTCCGTGCGCTACTATGGTTGACCTAGTTTCTGTAACTGAGATGGATGTGGTGTATGCTATGAAATCCTTAAAGGATAATCGCACGGCGGGTAGTGATGATATTCCGGCCTTCTTTGTTAGGGTTTGTGCAAATATATTTGCTTCTCCTCTTTGCTACTTGTTCAGTCTTGCTCTCAAAATATCCACGTTCCCATCTGTGTGGAAGATTGCCAAATCGGTGCCTGTTTTTAAAAATGATGAGAAGTGTGTTATTTCCAACTATCGTCCCACAGCGTTATTAAATAATTTAGCTAAAGTTTTTGAGAAATGTTTGTACAAGTAATTCATGCTCAAGTTAGACTCTGGATTTCAAATGACCGATACGGTTTCGTTGCTCAACGATTTACGGTAACTAATCTTGTTACAATTACTCAATAGCTATCTGAAAGTATTGATGCTGGAAGACAGGTAGACGTTGTGTATACTGACCTAACAAAAGCTTTTGATCGAATCAACCATACCCTGCTTATTAATAAATTGGACAATATTGGATTTTCGTCTTCGCTTTTGTCTCTATTCCAATCGTATCTTCTTGATAGAAAGCAATTTGTCACATACATGGGATTTGAGTCTAATTACTTCACGCTGAGCTCTGGAGTTCCTCATGGGAGTAACTTGGGTCCACTTCTGTTCCTCATATATATAAATGATTTGAGCTATCAACTGAACTGTCCAAAGTTGTTATACGCAGATGACTTGAAGTTGTATACAACAATTAACAATTCTCAGGATTGCAATTATTTGCAAAGCCAACTCGATATATTCAACAAAAAACTAACAGTTAATGTAGATAAATGCAAAATTGTCACCTACACTCGTACGACGACTCCAATTATATATACTTATCACTTGACTGGATCTCCTTTACCTGGAGAGAACTCTATGAGAGACTTGGGCGTCCTCTCAAGACTGACCCTTATGGAGCATATATCCAGTATTTGTACATCAGCGTTGAGTATGCTAGGATTCATTATACGTGTTACACGACCACTTGCTTCTATAACAGCCATTCTTCCTCTTTATTTCCCTTTTGTTCGGTCTCGACTGGAGTATGCGTCCTTGGTCTGGTCACCTATGTACATCTATCAGATACATCTTCTAGAGCAGATTCGGAGAAAGTATTTGAAGTTCTTATACTTTAATATGCAAGGATTTAGTCACAATACCCTGCTAGAGATATTTAATGTTGATTTATTGGAACTACGTCGAAAACAGGCTGAGTGCAAATTCCTATTTACTTTTCTTAATAATGGTCTTGATGTCCCTGAGTTGTTGAGTAAAATCAATTTCATTGTACCAGGATCTAGGCAAACAAATACATTTTACTGTTTCACACCTAGAACAAACATCGCCATCAGGTCCCCAATACATAGATTGTGTAGCAACTTGAATTATGTGGAGTTTGTCGAATTAGATATACATACCTGCAGTTTACCGTCCCTTTTGACATTATGTACACCGTGGGTGCGTCACGCATAGTTGAATACTTTTTCCGTTCTCCTTTTTTCCTAACCACTGGTGAAATACTTTTTTTTAAGTTAAATTAAAGCAACCACTAACTAAGTATTCTAATTTGATATACCTTAATTTTATGTTACTTATAAGTAACTTGTTTGCATATGTACATTAATTATTTAATTTTTGCCTTGTAATTGAATATTTGTATCTGTTGGGCAGTAAATATTATTATTATTATATATTTTCACAATGTGTGTACATACGTATGGCTTTCTACTATTATTTTGTCCTATAATTGGTATTCTGTTGACAATAAACTTTGTTATTGTTATTATACGTACACAACTGACCCGCAACATTTAGAAAAAGGCGAAATTTTTGTGTTGTTTAGTATACGACAAAGATATTAGATACGAAATCATGTGACATAGAAAGCCACTTCAATCGGGTCAGAGAAAGTTATACTGTTACTAAGTTTTTATTTATGGACAAATGAAACAGTATCTTTCGTGACATTTTTTGTAATTTTTAAAGAATATTATGGTTTTTTAATATTTATAGTTCATTGTTAGTAATCGTCAAAATCAGACGAGAATAATTTGCCAAAAATGACACTTTAAAATCCGAGAGGAATTAATGCACGATCGAAACATGAAATCATACCAACGTCAAGCAAAAAATTGATAAATGATCTGTATTTAATTTACACAACTTTTAAATCCCTCTAATTTCTCTGCTTTTCACTGTTCTTCGCTCAGCAGTCGAAAACGTAGCGATTTCAAATATAAAAGGAATTTGCCAATAAAAGGGCTCGGTATTGATTTGTGATGATTTTTTTCGCTAAATTAGATTCGCCCCCAATAACTTCTCGAGTGTTAATATCTTCTGACAGTTGCTATAAATACATATTTTATAAGCCTTTAAGGGAAAAGATATAGATAGCTGTATGTTTGCGACAGTACGTACATTTTTTTTAAATGATTCACTCTTTTAAAAGGCTCTTTTCTAGAAATGTCGAAAAGCGATACTCCCTAAAATTGCTCGCGTTGTTATAAAGATATTTATGGCATGATAGGATTTAAGAAGTCGTATCAGCTGAAATATAAAATAAAGGACCGTATCGAAGAAGAATTTTGAGCAATTTAAAGCTTTAAAAAACAGAGTATATCAGAAAAATAACGCAACTTTTCAAATAGAAAAGAGATAACTAGTTATTTCACCAAAATTATTAATTTTTATTCAAAATATATCCATTCTGCGTCAATACAGCTTTGGGCACGTTCAGCCAATGATAGCATAGATTTTTAAGTCATTTCTTGGAATTACCAGGTCTAGTGACAGATTTTTTCATCATCGTATAACAAGGGAATCCAACTCTATTGAATCTGTGTTATTACTTTTAGATAAACTGGAGATTTCGGTCTATCGAGAAGTGATACCGAAATATAACTAAGTCAACTTATGGTAGAAAATATTCTGAGTGTATATGACGATTGGCTTTAGGATAGTAACTTAAATCTAAATATAAATACTACCCAAAGTGTAGATACTACGAAATTGTAATAAGCGAAGTATTAACTCATACTTAAAAATCATGGAATTCTGAGGTTACCATCTTTGCATGTATTGATTCACACTCACACTGCAAGAACTACTTTTAAGCTTTTTAAGTTTGCACTTTGGAAGGAATAAATATGTATCAATTATCTATCGAGAGAGCAAAAATTGCATTGATAGAAGTGTGCCATGAAATTTGTAAGTGTATGTCGCAGCTGTTTAATTTTTTTTATATGATTCTGACAGGTTAATAGTCACTCAGTTATGTCCAATGAAATAAACTACGGCATGCATTTATAAATTCTTCTAATTCCAAGGTATACTTTTATCAATATACAAGAAGAAGAACTTAACAATAAAGTACAGAAGCCAACAAGGTATACTATGCTATGAACTCAGGATTTGTGAACAGAAAACCAAGCAAACAAAAATGACGGTTTACAGAACAATTTTCAGACCAATTCTCACATTTGGAAGTGAACAATCGACAGGAAAAAAGTAAGGTCCAAGCCATGGAGATGAAATATCTAAGAGTGAAAAATGTAACCAGGAGAGACAGGATGTGGAATGAACAAATCAGAAGAGAGCTACAAACGGCATCAATAGAAAGTTGTAGAATAAAGACAATTCGCATGGTGGGGATACCTACAAGGGATGGACAATACAATTCCGGCTAAGAAGGTCTGGAAAGCAAAGTCATAGAAAAAGAGAACAAGAGGGAGACCAAAAGAAAGCTGGAATAAAGAAATAGGCAAAATTTTAAATAAGATAGGAAAAACTTGGAATGAAGCTCGGAAAATTCCAATGAACAGAGAGGACTGGAATAAACAATATTACGGGTGGTAAACAGATACATATGTAAATTTAATTAATTAAATGTACTTAACCATATAACCTTGAACATGTAGATACATACTAACTTGTTTGTCTAATTAAAGGAATCTGTAATTTTCTGTTGCACAGTTTTCGCACTCCAAAACCGTTTTTCTACATCCATTTCTAATTCTCTCACTTTATCAATAATTTGAGGTAACGTTTCTCGCTGTCTATAATAAGTTTTTAAACGTGTTATGGCACTTAGGACTTCTTCGTTTGTCGGTACGTGTTCTGCTTCGTCGAATGAATCTTCTTCCTCTTCGATTTCATTATCGTTTTCGTTATCCAGCTGTTTTATGTTCTCCACATCAGAATCTGAACGCATTCCTGACGTAATAAGGGAACTGTCCATGGATGCAAAGTCGTCGAAATAAAACTGATTTTCGTCACTCTGATTTTGCTGCCACTTTTTAATAAGTTCACATAACGGAACGTCATCTTCATTTAAGTTGTCACAAACTCGATTATTCCTTAATCTTGAAAGACTAAAACAGTTTGCTATAGTCTCAGAGGTTATACTACGCCAAGCCTTCTCTAAAAATTCCAACGCGTTGAGAAGTGATACTGCACATGGTGCGTTCTTGTCCATACCCGTAATAATTTTCTACAGAAGAAATTTTCTGTAAAAACATTTTAAGCTTCTTATTATGCCTTGGTCCATTGGTTGAAGGATGCTAGTGCAATTTGGGGGCAAAAACACCAAGTTAATATTTTTTAAGTGGGCTAATGATAGATGTGCTGGTCAGTTATCGACTAAAAGCAAGATTTTTTTACCTTTAACCGCAAGTTCTTTATCGCATTTTCGAATTTCATTTTCAAAGATATCTGAAGTCATCCTTGCTCTTTTGTTTGCGTAATAATTTGTTGGGAGTGTTTTTATGTTTTTGAAGCAGCGTGGCTTTTTTAACTTTCCTATGACAAGAATTTTACGTTTCTCCATACCGGTCATATTAGCACACACAAATGCAGTTAACCGTTCTTTGGCTAGTTTACCGCCCACACATTTTTCGCCTTTAAACCTCAGAGTCTTTTCTGGAAGAAGTTTATAAAAAATTCCCGTATCGTCGCCATTGTAAATTTAATTGTCTTCATAATCTTGTCTTAATTTAGGCCACACTTCATTTAGCCACGTCTCTGCTTCTGTCATATTAAGACTTTTCGCTTCACCGCTCACTTTTCCGAACGTTATTGAATGTCTCCGTTTGAAACGCTTCAGCTGCCAATTGCTGTACTTAAAATTTGTGTCTCCAAATAAACTTCCAAATTCTTCGGACCTTTTGCATAAGCAGTGGTCCATTTACGGGTAAATTTGCACTTCCACATTGCTTAAACCACGTAATAAGCGCTTCGTCCATTTCAACCTTTTCGCACGATCGAATTTTTTTTTTCTTTTCCTTTCACAAAGGTATTCATGATTTTATTGTTATTTTTCACAATTGCACAAATCGTAGAATTAACTAACCCATTGTCAACCGTTGACAATGGGAGCCCACGTGCTCTCGAAACGCTGCGTTCCGCATAATTAATGAATTTGTGTGAGTGGAGTTTACTGCTATACCTGTGAATTGTACATCCAAACAGTCCTTGCAATCGTCATTTGAGAGGTTATTAACGCTAAAACCGGGTTTTTCCCTGTACGTTTGAATAGTAAAGTACGGGACCGCTTAAAATTTGACGCTAAAAAAGGAGTGTCGTTACAGCCGAAGTTGTTATAACCGGGTTGTACTGTATATACTTTTATGAATATAATGTTTGCTCTCTGTCCTAAATCCAATGGAAAACGTATATACTATATTTAGAAAAAAAACATGATACTCTTAGAGGAACGTACCAGTAAAAAAGAGTTAATGAAAAATACTAAAGGAATGTTAAAAAACAATAGAAGAGAAGTCAGTAGAAAGATCATTCAAAAGAAGAGCTTCTATTATATAATCAGAATAATATTACACTTATTACTAAGCAAACTAAGTGTACATTTATTTATTTTAATAGTTATTAAGAAGCTGGTTTGCTAGTGATTCTGATTTAACGCCCTCTTGGAATAAGATGAAAATATTAATAAAAAAAATAAAATAAGATCTCGTTAACATTCATAAATATCAAGTAAATAATGGAGATGATGCTGTACCATAAATCTAAAGTCTTAACTGCAGATAAACATCTTTACCCGCTTTATACAGAATGAATTCGAAAGCGTAGTCCAACTTTTTTAAGTGTGTACAAAATGCGCCTCCGAATTTCATGAAAAATTACCATCGGCATTTTTATGGAAGAATTTGATAAAAGGCATCGTCTTGAAAGGCGAAAATAAAGTGGAGCATTTTATAGTCTGTCTTAAAAAAATATTATTCATAATAAACCTACTTTTTATTAGCGATGTAAAACTCGTAAAAATGGAGCCTTCTTTCCTTTTAATCATTAATGCAAGTCAAGCAAATTTCTAACGTATACTCAAAAAAGTAATTTTACATTTTCTGTTATAATGTCATTTGAAAGACGCGACGCTTTCAACAAAAATTAACTGAAAGAGCTTGATAACAAAATAAATTGCATGGTGGGATGAAGATCTTTTTATAGAGAAAAAACCAGGCTCACAATTAACAATCAACGGAGCATAACGATACCGTAATGTTCCTTTTTAAGTCGGGAATAATTTAAGGTGAGGCTACTCAAAAAGCAGACAATTAAATAGGCTAAATGTGTGCGTATATTGTAATGACCAGTTCCAATTACACAGGCATGTAGCGTACTTCATTTCTAATAGAAACAATTGTTTGGAGTGTACATTTCTTTGCAGAAGCTCACACAGATGTTGAAGCTTATTGAAATTGTACCAAAGAAAAATAGAGGAAAGATATTAATTACACTGTTCATAATATATAAGATTATTATTATAAATTATTTGAATTTTACTCCAATGAGTATAACATCGATATTTGAATCACACAGTAGTTTTTGACAAAAGCTTACGTAACTAATTCAAATCTCTGCTCCTTGTTATACAAGGTAATTCAAATATACCAGAATAATAATATTATTAAAGTGTCCTCTCAGAAATTTCTAAGTGTCAACGTTAATCAAACAGCTATTATTGTTTCCCAAAATTCTCGTCTTAAAATCTGTGAGATAATCCTTTAACTTGTAGCAGAGTAATTGGATATCTCAGTCTGTAGGATTTAGGGAACATGTGGGGCAGGATTCATGAATTCTACTCCAATTTAGAGCAACTATATTCTTATAACTAACACCAAAACTAAAAATTGTAGAAGAATGAAGAAAAAAAAAACGAAATACGATAGCAAAAACTGAAAAACACAAAGGCAGAAATAAGACACTATTTGGCGGAACAAATGCAAAATCGTAGTTCAGGCTAAGAAATTCATGGCTCAAGAATCTCAGCACGTAGTTTTTAGTAACAACAACAGGACTATTCCGTGCAGCAGCGAACAAGGTCGTGATAGCCAAAATGATGGTCAACATTCGGACCGGAGAGGCGCTACTAAGTGTACAATTGCAAGTGCACCGGGTTGGCAACACAAAAATCCCTGCTTCGAAGAAAAATTGTTCAGTTTTATTTCTATATGTTGGACAGGTTTACGTTAACCCATCCCACTGCTGTCAGTTTTCAGTCATTATTGTATTTATGTTTTTGTTAGCGATTCTATCAGCTTTTGCATTTATTTCTTTAATCGGTACTCTTTAATCTGTTGTCTGTAATCATTATACAAACTGTCTTTTTCGAGACAATGCCGTTTACATTACACCAAGATACATTTATTCTGATGGCGCAGAAGTGCGACATTAACCGAAAATGGAAACTGTGAATATTCACTACCCTCATGCTTTGAACAGTTCCATAATGGGTATCCTGATGTGATGATAGCTTATGAAACATTTAAGTGTTAGAAAATTGGCACTGCAAACAGGTACCCGTGTGATTCAGAGAATATTCCTTTTGCATATTTATCAAAATTGTAGGTATTTCTCGTGGAAGTGTACATATGGCGTAAGGTGTAAGGATGAAATTGCATATGCATTCCTACAAAATTCTAGTTATGCAACATTTACGTGTACAAGATTTTGAACAATGACAAAATTTCTGTCGCTGGTTTAATGAAACTCTAGGAGATGATGATTTAGATCGCAGCTTTTTTTCTGATGAAGCCTGGTTCCATTTGTCAGGATACGTAAATTTTCAAAATTATCGTACATGGTCAGCAGAAAATCCACATGCTTTGTAGAAACTAATCTCCACCCTATTAAAGTTGGCGTTTGGGTCGCCATGTCAAGAAGGCGAATATAGGATCAATCTTTTTTGACGACACAATAAATGCAGTGCGATACAGAGAAATGCTGCTAGAACCGTTTATAAATAGCTTAGACGAAGAAGAACTAACTCGTGGATATTTCCAACAAGAGGGAGCCCCAGCGCACGTACTACATTAAATTATCTAGAAGAATTTTATGAAGATAGATTGATAAGTTACAATCGCTGGCCTGCATATTCACCGGATTTAACTCCTCTGGATTTCTTCCTGTTTGGTTATCTGAGGAATAAAGTTTACAGCAATCGGCTTCACAATTTAGATGAGCTACAAGCTGCAATAACACATGAAGTGCAAAATATTACAGAAGAAATGCTGCATAATGTGTTCAATAATATTAGAAGACGAGTAAATTTATGTTTGTAACATAATGGTGCACATTTTGAAAATCATTTGTAATTTATTTTAACCATATGTCCCCTTAAGTCTTTTGCTTGTTACAACTGTAGAATTTGATATTTTTTTATGTATTGCAACTTTATTGTAACACATGGGCTGAAAAGTCCCGGGCCTAACAAAGAAAACACGTTTCAGCGATAACCTCTTCATTCGTGTGAAATTTCTTACCGGCGAGCATTTTTTTGAGCTCTGCGAACAGCCAGTAGTCGCTGGGAGCCAAATCTGGCGAATACGGCGGATGTGGGAGTAATTCGAAGTTCAATTCATGTAGTTTTGCCATTGTTTTGATTGACTTGTGACACGGTGCGTTGTCTAGATGAAACAAAATTTTTTTCTTTGCCATATGCGGTCGTTTCGTTGCAATTTCGGCCTTCAAACGCTCCAATAACGGTATATAATATTCACTGTTGATGGTATTTCCTTTCTCAAGGTAGTCGATGAATATTACACCACGCACATCCCAAAATACCGAGGCCATAACCTTTCCAGCCGATTGTTGTGCTTTCGGCCGCTTTGGACGAGGTTCACCAATTGCTGTCCACTCAGATGACCATCGTTTTGATTCCGGAGTGAAGTGATGGATCCATGTTTCATCCATTGTCACATATCGACGCAAAAATTCCGGTTTGTTACGTTTAAACATGGCCAAACACTGCTCAGAATCATCAACACATTCTTGTTTTTGGTCAACAATGAGCAAACGCGGCACCCACTTTGAACAGAGGTTTCTCATAGTCAAATGCTCATGCAATATAAAGCCAATACGTTCTTTTGATATCTTTACGATGTCAGCTAACTCACGCAACTTCACTTTTCGATCATTCAAAACGATTTTGTGGATTTTTGATGTTTTCTGGTGTTACCGCCTCATTTGGACGTCCACTGCGTTCTGCATCATCGGTGTCTCTACGACCACGTTTGAAGTCAGCAAACCAACGTTTTATTGTTGTTTCTGATGGAGCGGAGTCCCCATAACACTTTTCAAGCCATTGCTTCTCTTGATCGGTATTTTTTCCCATCAAGAAGCAGTGTAAAATTAAAACACGAAATTGTTTTTGATCCATTGTTTTGAAAATAACAAAAGTAGGGTGACTCTTAGCACAATAACTAACAAACTAATGAATAGAATATCATGAAATTTTAACAGCTGTCTTTTGAAGGTTAGTACTAACTGAGCGAAAGATGACTGCAATAAAACTAGCGTCATCTATGTGTTAGGCCCGGGACTTTTCAGCCCATGTGTTACTGCTTTTTCCTCTTTATGAAAAACTATATATATATACTTATTTGCAATTTCTAATTTTCTCAATTGTATGGTTAGTATTTATCTATCTATATCAAGTTAGTAAATTTAATGATCATCAGTATTTCGTTTTTCTTAAAAAAATTATCAATTCAGCGATGGAATTGAATACAATACATAAAATTTAATTATAAAGGTACAAACTATGCTAACATAACCTTTACATAAGATATTCATTTTTGACAACGAAACATAATAAGAATGAAGTTACCAAATCAAGCCAGGCAATATTACAGTCTTACCAAATTAAATCTGACGTCGGTGCACTTGACCCTGGACATCCAGTATAAGAAGAAGGTATTCTCCTAAGGAGTATTTATATATTGACACAAGTGTTTTTCAACCATTATAATGCTATTATTACCATTGTTATTGTTGCTATTATTATTACGTAAAATGTTCATCTTTATAAGAACTTTACGAAGTGACAGTCTCTAAACGCCAATGCTATGTATTGTGATAAGCTTCCATATCATTAATTAAGCGAGGTGTATTGGAATAAGAAGGTAACAAGAATTATTTTTCTTGTTCCAGGCTTCAACACTTACGCCTATAACGAAACTACTCATACCGAAAAAATAGTAGACGAAATTCTCTCCGTACGATACGAAGATGGCAAGTGGTCCAAACCCTACTTCGACTGTGGTGGGGGAAACATCTGGATGCTAACTTATACCGTGCCATTTTTTGGATACAAAAACAACACATACTACTTCAAGTAAGTGACATATTTTTACTTTATTTTATTACCACCGTTTATAACTTTTACTAAAGGTAAAATGTTCATGTAAAAAAGAAAAAGGGAACCTACCCTAGAATAATTTTTCTTGCTTCTTTCTTTTCTTCTTATCTCTGATCTTTTGCAATTACCAGTAAAAATATTGCTTGTTGATCCCGGCAATTCTACCATGAAATACATCTGTTATACATTTTTTGAATAGTTCGCTGTTGACTTCAAATTCTTTTTTACGTTAGTTGCTCTTAGACCAAAGTGTGATACTACTACTAGTGATTAGAGCCACATCCAAGGTCGTAATATTTAGTGTTGCAATTTTAGCCATAATTTAGTCTTCTTTTTAATGGCCTCTGTTTATAGTTTAACACTTTTAGTATTACAGAATCGCATTCACTTGTTTATATTTCATTTCGAAAGTTAAAATTAATTGAGCTTCTCGATAGGAGAATAAAAAATATAATTTTAATTAATTTCTACCTCCAATGAAAGGATCAAGTCCTTTTCACAGACCATCAATTTTCAATTCTAGTCCTTCTTCGCTTTGTTTCACGGTAACACCAACGATAACAAAACCTCGATTTTGTTAATTTGGTTGTATATCTACAGCAAATAATTAGTTAAATAATTGAACTTCATAAGAAATTGTAGTTCGTATTACCTGTGCTTGTTTGAGGATGAAATATTACCACTCAAATCGGGCATGTGTTTGAGTATTAGGGTCATTTTCAATTGATTAAAACATAGTAAGCTCACTTCAAAAAACAGTAGTAATTGAGAAGAAAATGTTATTATTAGCTGAAGGAACATCTTATATATTAGATGTCAGAATTTATAACCATATATATTTCGAGATAAATGAATATATATAATAACGATCTAGTTTCATCTCGAAGGAATGTATGAAGCTTATATATATACAGTGGGAGCATCATAGTATTTGATGATTAGCACGCGTTGTCATTTATTAAATGTTGAATACATAGTCTTGTAAAGCAAACAGTTGCTTGGACGCCCCGCTGTAATAGCACACCCGCAGAACCTTTAAATTCAACAACCACTAGCTCTCAGCTAATACTAGTGCTTTGATTAATAACGTTCATTTTAGGAGATAACGAGCAGTTTGTGTCATCTCACGAACTGGCAAGTAGGAGGTAACTTTGTTAAGTTGTTCAACACTCCACTATCTCATCTCGCGTTCTCATTTCGTATTAAACCTAACAGCGGCGAAAGGTAAATGAATAATGAAGTACAAACGTTTATTATTAATAACCTACACCCTCGAAAGAATCCTGACGGTAACTGATGAACACTTAAATTATTTTAAGTTTATTCTATCTCTTGGATATCGAATCTGAATTAGATATTTCTACAAAATGACATATAATAATGAAGAGGAGGTGGAAGTATGATATATAGGAAGCCAGGATTCAGACCAAAGAGGGTGGAACCACCTAAAAGTAACGATCTTATAACGTTATTGTAGTAGTCAATGGTGGTGATACTTAGACTTACCCGCATCACCTAAGTACATCAGTATCTGTTTTATAACACAGCAAAACAACTTTCGAACAGCTGTATGAATGGTTGACTGTTCTCTATATAAGTATTTATGTTTATAAGTACTACTTACTTTTTCATGTCTAAAACAAGTTAAAATTTGTGCAAATATATTTACATTAACACCGTTAGAGAAATGTTTTTGCATTCAGTATGAAAAGAATCAAATTTTAAATAATACAATATCTACGTAGTTAGATATACATGCGATTGAAGAAAAGAATTTCAATTTCCGTAATGTCAATACATCGTTGTCATTCCATATCTTTCAAGATTCAAATTTCTTCCAGGCGGCGATAAAGAGATATACATGTTCCGTTATTATTGATAAACTTGCTAAAATTGAATTTCCACGCCGATATATATGTATTCCCAGATTTTCTTCCAAACCATCGCTTTTTGTGTAGAATAATTACGAAAATAGTTAGGAATATGCGAACAGCGCTTGTAATTCGAAGATATTCTAGAAGTCATTTCAATTTTTTCTTATTAAATTTAAGTTACCTGATAGCTTTCATATCTGTTAATACAAAAAAAACAGCCTTCGATAGATTTTGTTACCTTCTGTAGGCAAAATGGATTGTTTACAACCTTGAGAGCAAATTAAATTTCCAGGATGTTATTTTCCATCGAATATTGATATGAGGCAGAAACAAATGAAAACTAATGAAAGCAATACCTTTGGGAATTAGGCCAGATGTCAACAACAAAATTCAAATATTACGTTTTATTCCGAGAATGCCAGCGGCTAGATTGGTTTATAGGAACGAATTTGAATTAAATACAAACGATGTATTGCTTTCAAATAGACCAATGCAATCAATGCAAATGAATATTGCCATACTTCAATTAACCAGACTTTTGTTTCGAATTGGTTAATTTTAAAGTTCGGTTGCAAATCAGATACTGCATATATTATGGCTGCCAGAAATGAAACTGCTATTTCAGATAGATTTTTAAATGTACACCTAATAAGAATTTTTCTTGAGCTTATTGTAAGTCCAACAAATCTCCATTTTCTTATTAATTTTTTTTTTTGGTTTTCAAATAATAACGTCATCGTTATTTTATAAAGACTCCTTATTACTTTTTTACAATTGGGAGTTATACGAATGTTTTCTTTTCTTTAGTGTATCATTTAATAAATTTTAATAAATCCTATTCTTAAGCTTAGCTCTAATGTAGCTTACAACTTAACCTTCATCAACTCCATAAGGCGATTTCTGCAGACACTAATCTACCGCTGATTTAATGAAAGGTTTACCCGCATTCTTTAATTACAAACCTTTGCGCTCATTTAAATGCTTAAATTGATCTGCAGATTGTACCATTTTTCCTGGTTTTCTGCAATATACAGCTGTGGCCATATGTATTCGCCACCCTTTTTTGTTTTTTATTCCGACGAATATATAAGAAATAAAAGAAAATTGATCGATGAAAATGTTTCATTGTGAGTGTATACAGATACATACAGATATTGCTTAATATTTGGTAGCTCATCCCTGGGCTTTTATCACCGCACGAATTCGTCGGGGCATACTGCTCACTAAGTTATAGCACTGTTCGGGGGTGATTTTATTCCACTCTTCGAATGTTTTTGTTCTTAAGCATTGCTTTGTGGTAGATGAGCATTTAGCTACATTTCGCTTTAAAATGTACCATAAATGCTCAATTGGCGATAAGTCCGGGGATTGTGCCGGCCATTTCAGGACCCGCACGTTATTTTTCTCGAACCAGCGCATTACTTCGCGAGATTTATGGCACGGTGCATTATCTTGTTGGAAGTAATACTCTGGCTCATCATTATCGAATAATTTTAACGCACGCGCATTGAGGCCCAGGTTTACCACAAAGCTACCAACAAAAACATGAATACTGTTACATTTTGGAACCCATTAAAAAGAATAAAAACACTGTAGATACCAGGAATTGAATACAGAATACCGCAAATACAATAATTATGTATTACTTACCTCAATATTTGACTCATCCGTCCACATAACATTGGCCCAATTGTCAATGGTCCAGTCGCGGTGACTTTTAGCCCACAGCAGTCTCTTTTTCTTTCGTTGCGGAGACAACCGTGGTTTATGTCGAGCTTTGTATCCACCTAAATTTAATTCACAAAGGCGTCTTCTAACCGTGCGAGGAGAAATAGCAACATTATGTAGCCGAAAAAGCTCACTGTTTAGACCCTTTTTTTCCGGTCTCGCAAAGACATCCGCTCTAAGACACGCTCATCTCCGCTAGTTGTCCTCCTTCTTCGATCAGTTTTCGGTTTGTTTGTCAAAGATCCACTCTCTTTGTATCGTTTCATCGTCATTCTAACTGTCGATAGCGCACATTTCACTTGTCAGGCAATAGCAGACACCGACAACCCTTGCTTTTCTAACACCACAATTTGTCCTTGCTCTACCTCCGTCAATTCGCGTGTTTTCGGCATTACTTTTTACTGTATACTATCGTATTATACAGACAAAATCACAGACACAATATCTTCACTCTAACTAGCTCAACCTTACTCTTACAACTTTTAAGAAAGACTGAAGAAATATTCAGAAATTACAATTTTACGTCTATTTTCTAATTTACTCATAATGGCCTACAATAAACCATTAAACCCTCATTACCAGGTACGTAGTTAAGTCCGTCATCGACCCTGCTTTTTAGAAATACAATAATATTCGTGTAACACGTTCAAAACGAGAGTGGCGAATACATATCGCCACAGCTGTATGCAGATATCAAAATTGCACGACACGTAAAAAATAAACAAAGATTTGAAACGAGTCTGAGAACGGTGTTAGACTCCTTTTACTGGAGAGAACATCAAAAATGAAATGCGTGGTAGTAATTTCAAACACTTGAAGCAGTTGAAAGAATTACGAGCACTACATTCTAAAATATCAGTCTGCAAAATGTAAGGAAATGATTTGTGAGGCATATAATATAAAATTTTGGGGTGGTTTGTCATATACCATGCCGCTATTGTATAATAAAGACTGATATTTGGACTGAAACCTTGTGATTCGTCTTGCCCAGTATTTTAAACGCGCAAGTTATTAATATTTTCCGCTGTGTGGGTCTGCAAATGCGTAACTATTGCGTATAAACACAAGGGTTTGTTCCAGAAGAGCGGTTACTTCCCTTAACTTCACAACAAGAGCCAGGGAGAATTTCTGTCTTCCGGTCTACACCTCTATGGAGTTCGAAAATTTTCCGGTATGGTCTTGCGTTTGTGTACAATAGAATACCCGAACCTATAAAACAAAGTACTAACTTAAATGTAAAAGGATATATTAGAATTACTACTGTGTAACTATTCATCGGCAGAAGAAGCTTTCGAAATTAATATATCTTTTAATTATTTGTTTAAGCTATGGTATTGTATCATTTACAAAAATGGATAACATTTGTATTGAGATTACGATAGTATAAATTAAAAATAAGCAGGTATCAAAAACAGATCCATTGGGAACCCAGTACTGAATCCTAGGGGAAATATTGAAATTTATAAACTGCAATTTATCACCGAGGAAACATTTTTGTTAACTTTTCTGCTAGGATAGAATGGCCTTTGTGAAGTGAAAGAAGGTAGTTGAGAGCTTAATTCTAAAAGCGTATTGAAAATCGGTAAATAAAGACTGTAAGTTAAAGTAATTGGTTATATATTGGTTATATAAAATAATGATGTAGTATATACGGTATGATAACTCGTCATGTTGTTAAGTACTACAGAGCCAGTTACATTGTTAGATAATACACTAGGGTGACAGAATAAAATAGACACTTACTAATTAAAAAAAAGATTCTATTCTCGTTATATATATAAAATATTTTAAAATTTTTAAATTAGACTAATATTTTGTCGATCCACCTTTACTTGCGTGAAGTGCTGCGAGTCGTCGTGGCATAGAATCTATTAAATGATTAATGGTGTCTTCTGGAATATTTAACCACTCTTCTGTAACAGCTGCCACGAGTTCTTCCTTATTGCTGGGTTTTCGGGGTCGCTTCGCCATATGTGTCTTCCTCTTTCGAAGTGGTTGTTGTTCTTGCTTTGTGGCAGGGTGCTCCATCCTCCATAAAAGTGGCGTCATCTTTAGATAAAATGGCGTTGTCGAATATCGGTAGTAGTCCTTCCGTTAATATTTGGATATATTTTGCCGCATTTATATTTCCGTCGCAGATTACTAATTGCGATCTTCCACCATACCATATCGCGCCCCACACCATGATGTTCACACCGCCGTATTTCACCGTCTGATGCAATAATTTGTCGTCCAGTTGCTGTGACGAACGTCTCCATACCCACGTACGACCACTATCACTGAATTGGCAGTATCTGCTTTCGTCTGAAAAAATGATAGATCGCCAAAACTCTTCGGTCTTCGTTCGCATTTCGATTGCGCAAGCCATTCGGCGCCGTTTTTGAAACGCCGTAAGGAGAGATTTTTTCTTTGCCACCCTTTTATACATCCCCACACAGTGGAGGTATCGCAGAACGGTGCGCTGACTTTTCTCTGAAATTGCTGCAAACTCAGCTGTACTTTTTCGCGGTTCTCTTAACACTTCGCGCACAAGCACCCTTTTACTTCTTTCAGAAGGTCCGGCACGACCTGGTCTCGGCTCCACTGTTGTTTTTTCCTTGCGTTTAAATTGTGTAATCACACGGTTAACTGTGGACAACGGAATATTTAAAAATTTACTTATTTCACGTTGCGAAGCGCCGCGTTCACTCTGGCCAACGATGCGACCCCGGGTGAAGACGCTAATATCACTCGAACCTTGTAAGCGAGGCATAGTTGTAACGATACTAAACTATGACGAATTCCTTCCGATACATCTACCACTACCCTAATGACAAGAGAAAGTTCTTAATTCGTTCTTAGAATTTAGCTGTATACATATTTATACCGCTTTACCTGGTATCTATTTCATTCTGTCACCCTAGTGTATACTATTTATAAAATCTAACATGTAGTATAACGCTTTCGTGAATAAAATTGTGCTATCGGATCATCATGATCAGGATAAGAGAACATATGAGGACACTAATTGGGATATAATGTTATAAGAGCCAAATGCACGTATATTTGTTTCTTTGTAGATCAGCATTCATCTCGATGCATAATTTGTCGAAGATATGAAGAAAACCAAATATTCCGTTCAGAAGTTCATATGGAACTACATAAATTTCGCTGAGTGTATATGTATATCAGCTCGAGCGTCTCTGTCTCGCTTGACATCTATTAATTACTATCGTGGTTGTGGCATTTCTAACATAAGAGGAATGCTTTACTAGAGGCATACTAACTAATTTCGGCCTAATTTATTTCCATATATCACAAGGAAAATATCGCTGTTCACCGATGTCTCTCCTAGCTTCTCTACTCACTAACTTTAAAGGATTACAAGCCTTTGTTAATGACTTTAAAATAACCTCCTGCGCAAATGTATATACACAGCACCTGGTAATGGACCCCAGTCGTATATTCTTGTTTAACGTTCTATTGTCTAATAAGAAACGATTACAAAATATAATTTACTATCTTGTTTCTTAGTATCTTTACAAATTACGGTAGATAATACTTTATGCCTTGTAGTACATTTATAGAGAGGTTTTATGTAAAATGAGGATAACGTGATCACACTTGATACAGCTGACTACTAACTGAATTAAATATAATAAAAAATATAAAAACCTCATGTACCTCGATTAAAAAGTGCAGAGTTTTTATTATCTTCCAGCAGTATATCAAAATTTACTGCTATGCCTCCAGATTATGAAACTAATAGAGACATTTGCTTGAAAAAAGTAACAAACGTAGTGGAAAACTTATTACCACCTTCAGCGTATGATTTTATCTTCTTCCTTTAAATCTGGCCCAAATATCAACGATCAGTTCCATTCACAAGTATAGCAGTAAACTCCACTCACACAAATTAATTAATTATGCGGGACACAGCGTTTCGAGAGCACGTGGGCTCCCATTGTCAACCGTGTTACCGACTGAAAGTAAAAAACTGTATCACACATGCAAAATTATTTTCTACGCAGGCTCTAAAATTTCTACACCATATGACTATTTACAATCTACTAGGTGGCCTCATGCCTTTTACGGGAAAGGATGGACCGAAAGCGAACCGTATCTTTAACAGGGCGTATGGTAATAAATCCATCAAACTCGAGTGTGCAATTGGGGGTGGTTCTCTGTTCAATAAGTTTCCGTTCTTTTTCATATATACCGTTTCGTACGCGTCTAATTCTCTATACGAGTTCACGTTTTTAAGTAGTGTCAGATTTTTTAAATCAATCTTATGTCCGGATTTTACCATATGCTCTGCTAAACTTATTGAACAGAGAACCACCCCTAATTGCACACTCGAGTTTGATGGATTTATTACCATAGGCCCTGTTAAAGATACGGTTCGCTTTCGGTCCATCCTTTCCCGTAAAAGGCATGAGGCCACCTAATAGATTGTAAATAGTCATATGGTTTAGAAATTTTAGAGCCTGCGTAAAACATAATTTGCATGTGTGATACAGTTTTTACTTTCAGTCGGTAACACGGTTGACAATGGGAGCCCACGTGCTCTCGAAACGCTGCGTTCCGCATAATTAATTAATTTGTGTGAGTGGAGTTTACTGCTATACCTGTGAATTGTACATCCACACAGTCCTTGCAATCGTCATCAGTTCCATTGTATAAGCACTAGTTTTACCTTTTATTCACTACCTAAAGAAAAATTCGATTAGGTTCCTATCTTCTGTAAAAATCGCATAAAGCAACTATTTCTCATACTGCCTAAAGGAGCACCTTTGCTAAAATGTACGGTTTATAGAATGTAATCAAATTACAGAAGTTCGTTTTGAGCACACACACAAAAGTGAAGGAAAGCCATCAGAGAAAAAAGACAGCGTTCTCTGATCTGTTTGATGTTTCTAAATCACGTATTGATCAATTTCCCGCACGAATCTGTAAAACGGAATAAATGGACTTCATATATATATGAGTTCAGCTGTATTGTACAAATATTAGCTCGGATATTCCCAGGACATACGTATGTATTAAATGAATTCGCTTACCTACATAATTTATGTAATTAAAGGAATAGATGTTTGTTTAAGTTTAATACTATTCAAATATGCGAACGTATGTTGTACCACCAAATTTCGAAATAAATATTATTAGGATAGTGACACCCATATTTTCGAGCTGATCTCAAAGGTTCAAATTCATATTTTATTCCACGAACTCAGCTTTGAGCACTGATACAGTCCGGTCGCATACTAAGATTTTGATGTGAAATCCTTGAGGATCGTCTTCCAAAATGACGTGAGGGTGTAGAAGAATATCTTTACCTAGCCAAGGAAGATTGCTAAACCTTCGTTTTTCTCGAACCATTTTGTCAACTCATTGAACGTCTCTATCTTCTTTAAACTTCCTACACCTTTCACGCACAACATCAGCCACCATAAAGTTTTCGCCGTAAATTCACTACACAAGTCGCATTTGGCTGGAAAACCAATTGTAGCACCCATGTATACGTGGATGCAACTCAGCTAAAAATGACGTAATGACGTTGTAGGTGGAAGATATTATAGTGGGGGAAATGCGCAGTCACCTAATGGGCATCCCCGGCTCACACCACTCTCGTGACTGTTAATAGGCACGTTAAAAGACATCCCTCGTATTGAACTGCGCCATATTACGTACTTGTAATAGTGTAGTACTATACAATATTTAGGTTCTTTGTTATCATATTTGTGTTGTGGATGTTTACTTATCACAATGCGTATGAGCGGAAGTATACATAATTAGCATAAATATATTAATGAGAATAAAAGAAAGTTTCAATCTTATAAGTTTGGAAATCTGTTAGGAAAAAATATATGAATCGTGGTAGAGAAATTAGTTACTACGGCAAGTCCAGGAGAGTATTCGCAATTTTATATTATCACATAATAAACAAACTAATCTTAACAACCGCCTACTTTTACTGGAAGTTATTATACGAAACGTAGCATTATTTTTGAACCCTTTTCAGCGGTGAAAAATATCAAGGCAAAAGGGAAAACACCTCATTATCTTATATAAGTTCTTGTAGGTCTGTTTATCGTACTAAAGGAATCTAAAGCGGTGAAAGGGAGAAATCCCGGAAGCGATATAAAATGCGAGTTTGCACTGTTTTAAACTTCGCCGAGCTTATTTAAAAATGTTAACGTTATGGTCGTAATATATTCCGAATGGGGTGACTTTACTTTTCAAAATCGAATAATTTATCGCTCGATTAAATGTCTACGCCATGAATAAGCCCACAACGTTAAGAATTTTATCTTTGCAACATCCCATTATTACTCTTGCTTCTGATATTACCAAAATATATGATATAGATGGATTCAAATTGAACATTATGACATTCGGTTATGACAATGATACAAATAAACACTATATTGGCTTCATATATTCAAATGTGTTTGTACGTCAAGAAATCTGTACATTTTCATACAAAACTTGTTATCTTAGCGATTCGTGCTTCGTATTACAGGGAACTTTATTTGCTATTTGTTAGTTAAAAGTTAATAAATTACCGACTAATTGTAACTCACTTTTAACTTCTTAATATTTACCGTTCTATATTTGCACTTTTGTTCGGAACAGAACTGGTATCTACCACTTCCTTTCTTTCTCTTACCTTTCCTCTCATTCGGGAGATAAAAGCAGTGTCAACATTCGAAAGATCTCCCTTGAAATATCTACCTCTTGCGTCGCCGTTCTAATCTGATTAGCACATATTTAACTTTCAGCCAAATTATTTAATTACGAGCGCTGTTAAAGCGGTCATTTTCAGCATTCAGAAATTAATATTGGAAGGAGATTGATGACATACAGCAGATGTGAATTACATTTATTTCGTTTAATCCGTCAATTGGAATTTCACTATCAAATTGATTTTATATATTTATTCATTTGTGTATGTCAAATAAGTAAAACCATTCTACAATCAGGGCGTTGAAAGTTAATATATCGTAATACGCATAATTTAGCAACAAATTTGAAAAAAAAAAAACAAAAATTTGATTTATTTTAAACATTGATGCTTTAAAAAAGCGTCTTATTTTTCATAAAAAGGTGCAAATAAAATATCACGCAAGAATCTGAAAGCGTAAAGGTGGAAAAGACGATAGTATTTGGCAAACAGGGGTGTCACAGTACTTGGAAAAAGTACAAGACATGTAAGGGTAAGTCAACGCTAATAAGTATCTTTTTATAATGAAGCTATGCTACAATACACATCTTCTTAGATATCTGAAAATGTATCGTACAATGAATATCTTCATAATCCCGAACTACCAATATTTGGATGTCTGCGAAACATAGAGTGTATAGGACGATGTTGCTCAAGGGTAGATCCATGCTTCTGCATTTTTACTTCCATTCCTTTAATGTGCATTCGAAGTAGATGTTGGTGACAAACAATATCTCTGTCTTAAACGTTTGATTACCATTAATCCGTAGTCATGTTGCCTACTTTAATTTTTGTCAACGACTGTTCATACATGCCTTTACAATTTTTATGAACTCTATATTGATGGGCTTCCTACAGTTTTTTCCATAGAACACTATCATAGACCTTCTATAGATCTGCAAATAGTAGGTGAAGTTCTTAGTCCTACTTAAGAGATCGTAAATATATGGTCAATGATCGATCTACCCGTTCTAAATCCAGCTTGTTCTTCTGCTTCCATTAATTGGTGTTCATTCTTGATTCTTTGTTTTATAATGATATCTAATTCTTGTAAGACATCCTGTCTCTATGAAATATAATTTTCGTATACAGTGAAATCTCCCTTGGACGGACACCAACGGGACCAACTGAAGATGTCCGTTCAGGAGGGAAAGAAATATGTAGTAGATACAACAAAAATCGTGTTTTAACGAAAAATTATTATATTAAAGAAACTGGGACATTTAAATCGTATATGTATATAAATGTTTTTAAAATAAATAAGAAACTTTAAGCTTAAGAAAAAAAAGTTTATTTCCTTTAAATATATACATACAAAGTATAATATATGTATGTATATACATAGATACATAGATGTAGTACGTAATACAAAACAATGAAATGAATAGTCACTTTAAGGATGCAAAAATTCATATATTATTTTTGTCTTCTCTCTTTCCTTAAAATGGCGTCTTGAAATCATATTTCTAATTTAGAAAGAAGCTCTAAAGACTCTGTATCTCCGTGATTTTCGACAAAACTTTTGAGCTGCTTGGTCAGGGTAATAGCTTTACCATAATTTGGGATAGCTTCTGTTGGCACTGGAATCTCATCGACATCAAAATCTTCCGAAAGTTCTTATATTTTAACTGGATTTGCAATTTCTTGTTCTGACTCTGGATCTTCAACATACAAATCTTCATCTACGTTCAAAAAATCATTAAGGTTTTCATTATCCGTCAATTTCAATAAATTCTTATTTTTGAGGATATCTGAAAGTACACTAAGAGGCAATTCATCTTCTAGGTCAGATGTATCAGCCTCAGTTAACTGGTCTTCACTTTGCATATGTACATGATTAAATCCTGCTTTGCGGAAGCAATTTTGAACTGTCTCTTTGGTTACTTGGTCCCAAGCGGTTTTTGCCAAATAAACTGCATCCAGTGGTGTAATTTTCTTTATTAACTGTGTACCAGCAGTTTCAATGTTTACTAGCAGATGTTTGAGTATTAGACTTCGGTAATAAGTTTTAAAATTCTTTATAATCCCCTAGTCAAGTGGTTGACAAGCTGATGTACAATTAGGGGGTAAAGATAATATTTTTATATTATTTCAACGAACGTCTTTCGGATGAGATCCCGCATTGTCTAAAAATAACAAAATGTTTCTTTTTTCTTTAGCCATTTTCCAATCTAGGTCTTGCAACCACCCTGTCATAATTTGTTCTGTCATCCAAGCTCTCTTATTGTATTTCCAAGTTACAGGCAGGTTATTTATATTAATATTTTTAAAAGCTCTGGGTTTAGCTGCCCTACCAATGACTAGGAGTATTTCTTTTTCGCCCGCCATATTTGCATAATGCAAAATTGTAAACCTCTCTTTGGGATACTTACCCCCAACACATTTTTCCTTCTTTAATGTGAGCGTTTTGTCGGGTAGATCCCTAAAATACAAGCTTGTCTCATCGGCATTATAGATGTCTCTCGGTTATCCCTTAATCAAAGAAGGACATTTTTTTAAAAACGATGAAACATCTTCAGCATTAACCGAAGCTCCTTCTCCCGAAATCGCTTTAAAACTTATATTGTGGCGGATTCTAAATTTATTGAGCCAACCAGAAGAAGCACTGAATGTAGAATGTCCTAACGAAGCGGCTATTTCTCTTTATTTTATTTTTTGTCCGGTTAAGAGAACATTTTCTCGTGTCCGCGTCCGTTCAAGAGAATGTCCGCCCAAGAAAGAGTTAATACAATGGAAATTATATGAGAGCCGGTCGGGACCATGAGAAACTGTCCGTTTAAGGGAGGTGTCCGTGTAAGAGGGGTGTCCGCGAAGGGCAATTTCACTGTATACACTATAGCTATTCGAATATTTTTTGGTTTATTTGAAAAAATCACTTCTGCATTCATTATAAAAAGTAGCTCGATATTAGAGCTCGGCTAACAGAAATAAAATTGATTAAAACGTGTCTGTTAAATTGAATTAAATTAGGCATTTAAAATTTTTGTAATCTTAACATTACAGAGTATATTAAAACTATACTTAGATGTATTGATTTTTTTAATAAATTACAATCTTTAAATGGTCTTGAATGAGGCGGGATATATTTTCTGCGAATAGGCAGAGACTTTTTACAGTTGGGCTACATCGCTAGTTACGAGCTTAAGAAATTAATGCCTGCCTTAATATAGCTAATTTCCGGACGTTGGGAAAATTGGAAAGAGTAATTACAAACTTGAATATCAAAAGTTCTTAGGATTAAAGTCTATTGGTCGGAAACTTGTTTTAGACCGAATTATATTGACCGTACACTTCAGTAAGTATTCTGATATTAATTTAGCAGTCTTGTGAGGCATATTTTAAGATTCATTAACTCCCGAAATTGACGTGTTTTCAGTTTACCGATTCGTTTTCTATTAAAATCATGCGTTTTGTACAATTTAGGGATCGATGTAATGCATTGTTAAAGCTTCATCTAAATAACGTTACTAATTTTACAATAACAAAATACTGGTGTGTAGTCTTGTCAGTCTAGAAGTACCTTGCAGTGTAATTGTTAATTGTGATGTATGTATATATTCAGATGATATCCTTACATATGCAAACAAAGCTATTACCTTAAACTCATTTACAAATATTAAAATCTACTCTCGTTTTTATCAGAAAAATCACAATGAGGTCATAACAATTTTAATTTAGAAGAATTAAATTGAAACAAAAAGAACTTGCATTGGCGAAAATCTCATTGTTAAAGGTAATTTAATGCAGATATGCGTTCTGTGCTGACGACCGAGATTTTGATCATATTCATTTCATTTTCAGGAAAAACAATTTACTACGAAATAGTAAAATCGATTTGCTAAAGTAAAATTAACATTAAGAACAAAAATTTGTACGTTTGCCTAATTTTAATGGCTTATAATCAGCTATATTAGGTGGTTTATTAGTTAAACTAAGTAATAAATTGGAAGAGTTGGATTAGTATAGGTCATACTCTTACTATACTAGCTTACTTTAACACGAGTCACTTCTGAACACCTTCAAATTGCGATTAACAATCTGTGTAATATTTGGTGGAGGCGCCGGGCATAACAATCATATATTATTATTTGTTACATATTTCTGATTAACCTTATATAGGTGGAAATAGAATGTATTTTCTAAATGATTATTTCAATAGTAAAACTTAGAAAAATGATTTTTTAATTTATCTATGCGTCTTTTCCTTTTCTTTTATTACATTGTCTACAGTTCTTTCATTTTTAACTCTGTATCATGTACTGAAGTTAATAATAATTCTTTCATATTTGGGACATTAATTTTCGAAAACCTTCTAACAACACTGTGAAGCAGATTCGATCTAGCCCAAATAACACCAAATTTAAAAAATGCTCAGTGAAAATAAAAACAAACTGCAGATCTTGTTTATATTCTTGATACCTGAGTATTTAAAATTTGACTTTTACAATTTGTAAAAGACATATATTGCTACAGCAATTTGTTTTTGGTTGTTTATTTCAAAAGGTAAGTTGATGAAGCACAAAATATGTGGAAACCCAAGTGTATAGTACTATTATAGACAAAAATACGTTTCACAACTTAACACATGGGCTGAAAAGTCCCGGGCCTAACAAAGAAAACACGTCTTTTTTGGTTCAAAATTAGCTTTATTCATCAACGTAATCTCCATCAAGAGCAACGCAATCATTCCAGCCCCGCTCTAACATTTCAATACCACTTTTGTAAAACAATTTATCTTTTGCATCAAAATAGGCCTCAGTTTCAGCGATAACCTCTTCATTCGTGCGAAATTTTTTACCGGCGAGCATTTTTTTGGGGTCTGCGAAGAGCCAGTAGTCGCTGGGAACCAAATCTGGCAAATACGGTGGATGTGGGAGCAATTCGAAGTTCAATTCATGTAGTTTTGCCATTGTTTTGATTGACTTGTGACACGGTGCGTTGTCTTGATGAAACAATATCTTTTCTTTGCCATATGCGGTCGTTTCTTTGCAATTTCGACCTTCAAACGCTCCAATAACGCTATATAATATTCACTGTTAATGGTATTTCCTTTCTTAAGATAGTCGATGAATATTACACCACGCACATCCCAAAATACCGATTCCAAAACTTTTCCAGCCGAGTGTTGTGCTTTCGGGCGCTTTGGACGAGGTTCACCAGTTGCTGTCCACTCAGATGACGATCGTTTTGATTCCGGAGTGAAGTGATGGATCCATGTTTCATCCATTGTCACATATCGACGCAAAAATTCCGGTTTGTTACGTTTAAACATGGCCAAACACTGCTCAGAATCATCAACACGTTCTTGTTTTTGGTCAACAGTGAGCAAACGCGGCACCCACTTTGAACAGAGCTTTCTCATAGTCAAATGCTCATGCAATATAAAGCCAATACGTTCTTTTGATATCTTTACGATGTCAGCTAACTCACGCAACTTCACTTTTCGATCATTCAAAACGATTTTGTGGATTTTTTTATGTTTTCTGGTGTTACCGCCTCATTTGGACGTCCACTGCGTTCTGCATCATCGGTGTCTCTACGACCACGTTTGAAGTCACCAAACCAACGTTTTATTGTTGTTTGTGATGGAGCCGAGTCCCCATAACACTTTTCAAGCCATTGCTTCGCTTGAACGGTATTTTTCCCATTAAGAAGCAGTGTAAAATTAAAACACGAAATTGTTTTTGATCCATTGTTTTGAAAATAACAAAAGTAGCGTGACTCTTAGAACAATAACTCACAAACTAATGAATAGAATATCATGAAATTTTAACACCTGTCTTTTGAAGGTTAGTACTAAGTGAGAGAAAGGTGACTGCAATAAAACTAGCGTCATCTATGTGGTAGGCCCGGGACTTTTCAGCCCATGTGTTAGATTTTAGTGTCTTTACTGACATTTGTTAAGTTTACCAAGATACCTAGAATTTCATTGCACGCTTATATTTTACTTTTCTATGAAGCTGAACTTATTAACTTACTGTTAGCCAATATTTTAAAGAGTCTTTTTACAAAAGAAAAAAAATTATTTATTTACAGTTTCCTTTTGACAAGCTTTATAATAAAAAAAGGGGATAAACAACCGTCTTTATACAATATGAAATGAACTGTCGGAAAACTTTTTTCGAAAATAAATTATTACGATTTAATGAAATATATGTATCTTGTAGGTTCTGTGCGATATAGTAGAATGAAGTAAATTAAGGTGATTCATCATCTATATTAAACTTTTTTCTTTTTTTTTTTGCTCCTTTGCGATAAAGTAATAAAGTATTTTTTATGTGGAATACTTGTATAAGAATATAAATGCTTTCAATAGGAGAAATCCAGTTAATATGACGCGGATTACGGGAACATAACTTCTGTGATTATATTTAAACCTTCCTGTCCAGAAAAAGGGCAAGGCTACAAGTTTTATATTACATTGATAAAGCGCAGTCCCTGGAAAGGAAACGTTTATTTTTTTAGAGGGTAATTTATCTAGATCAGGCGATTCTTCCACTTTCTTGCGTACAACAAATTATTCTTAGATAGAAAGAAAAAAAAATATATTGCAGGAGTAAAAACATTAAATTGAAAAACGTTGCAATTACATATAAATCTACGAAATTATCCATTTATTTTATTTTACGCAATAGGAGTACGATTAACTGTCGAAATGAATATTTAATTTTTTGCAATGTATTTTATCAACATGAAACCAAACATTATGACCAATTTGTTTATCAACTGGTTCACTATGCAAAGCTTCTAGACCTGTACTAACTTCTATTCATCAAAAAAATATAAAACTTAATCCACACCAAATGCCATATGTCAGTTAATCAAAGTGCACTAAAATAAAATTAAATTTAAATTTAAATAGAATTATTTAAAAATGAAATAAAAATACCTCAATAATAAAGATTTCATTTTAACGCTCTAAAAGTATGCAATTGCCCACTCAATCCAAGCGATCTCGAATAAATGTCAGCTAAATCAACACCTGATATAACAGCTTGTCATTGAAAAAACACGCACTTCCAATTTGATTTAAAGCTTTCAACACATAGAGATTCTATTGCTTGTACCTCCTGCATTTTTAATTCAAAGACCGATGTTACCTTTTGCGATTGGAAAACGGATTATTTTAGTAAATGAATATCACTCTCAGTTTAGTAACTAGTTTATTTTTCTACAGTACTATATGCAAAAACAAAACAAACAATAGAGGAAATAAATTCAAAATTTTAAGCGAATGAATTTATAACGCCAATGAATCAATATTATTCCTTGATGCAAAGTAACACATGGGCTGAAAAGTCCCGGGTCTAACAAAGAAAACACGTTTTTTTTTGTTCAAAATTAGCTTTACTCATCAACGTAATATCCATCAAGAGCAACACAATCATTCCAGCGCCGCTCTAACATTTCAATACCACCTTTGTAGAACCATTTATCTTTTGTCTCAAAATAGGCCTCAGTTTCAGCGAGAACCTCTTCATTCGTGCGAAATTTCTTACCGGCGAGCACTTTTTTGAGGTCTCAGCCAGTAGTCGCTGGGAGCCAAATCTGGCGAATACGGTGGATGTGAGGGCAATTCGAAGTTCAATTCATGTAGTTTTACCATTGTTTTGATTAACTTGTGACACGGTGCGTTGTATTGGTGAAACAAAGTTTTTTTCTTTGCCATATGGGGTCGTTTCTTTGCAATTTCGGCCTTCAAACGCTCCAATAACGCTATATAATATTCACTGTTGATGGTATTTCCTTCTCAAGATAATCGATGAATATTACACCACGCACATCCCAAAATACCGAGGCCATAACCTTTCCAGCCGATTGTTGTGCTTTCGGGCGCTTTGTACGAGGTTCACCAATTGCTGTCCACTCAGATGACGATCGTTTTGATTCCGAAGTGAAGTGATGGATCCATGTTTCATCCATTCTCGCATATCGACGCAAAAATTCCGGTTTGTTACGTTTAAACATGGCCAAACACTGCTCAGAATCATCAACACGTTCTTGTTTTTGATCAACAGTGAGCAAACGCGGCACCCACTTTGAACAGAGCTTTCTCATAGTCAAATGCTCATGCAATATAAAGCCAATACGTTCTTTTGATATCTTTACGATGTCAGCTAACTCACGCAACTTCACTTTCCGATCATTCAAAACGATTTTGTTGATTTTTTTTATGTTTTCTGGTGATACCGCCTCATTTGGACGTCCTCTGCGTTCTGCATCATCGGTGTCTCTACGACCACGTTTGAAGTCAGCAAACCAACGTTTTATTGTTGTTTCTGATGGAACGGAGTCCCCTTAGCACTTTTCAAGCCATTGCTTCGCTTGAACAGTATTTTTTCCCATCAAGAAGCAGTGTAAAATTAAAACACGAAATTGGTTTTGATCCATTGTTTTGAAAATAAGAAAAGTAGCGTGGCTCTTAGCACAATAACTTACAAACTAATGAATAGAATATCATGAAATTTTAACAGCTGTCTTTTGAAGGTTAGTACTAACTGAGAGAAAGGTGACTGCAATAAAGCTAGCGTCATCTGTGTGTTAAGCCCGGGACTTTTCAGCCCATGTGTTATAGCATCAATAAACATTATTTATTCGTATAAATTAAATAATATATGAAAGCAGAAATACGATACGAAGAATTGATACGTATTTTAAAATGACAGGCTATTGGAGAGGCTTCCTGGGAAACTAGGAAATACAGCATTTGTATGGATACAAATAGAAGCTGCGTGAATGCACAAATGAAAGCTGCGTGAATGCACAAATTTCTGTCATTATTTACACCGCATATAAATCGATAAAAAAAAATTAAAAAGGCCTTCGTGTGAAGTGTATCATTTGACCTCATTTCATACAAAATCTGAGAGAGTATTGGTTTTGAAAAGGAACGTTACGTGACATGAATTAAATTTATTTCAAAAGGTCCTCTCTATTTACGTTATTCATGGTGTTGCCAAAAATCTGTCAATAAAAGAAATACCACCAGACGCCGTTCACTGAAATATGCAATGTATGCAACATTACGGCTTTTAACTTAACCGAAAACAAAAAAGTAGAGGTGCAAGAAGATTTTCTTGATTTTATTAACATTAACATTTTACTATTATTCGATAGGTAGTCATAAATTTATAAACGGTAGTGTACATTCATAAAATTGCAGCGAAGTCTAATAAAAACAAAATAAATGAAACCTTCTACACTTTTAAAATAAGCGCTATATTGCTCTATATTGCCATAGTACATTTCAAAGAAATTGTATCTATGTACGTATATTCAAATATAACTCTAGAACTATTGTATATTAAAAATAATTCAAATATCTCCAGAATAATTTCATATTTCGTAAAATCAACCAGTAGTAGTTGTATATACCTGACGTAAGATTTCATAAAGAAATATATACTAAAGAATGTTATAAAGTTGAAAATATTGAATCAGTTTTTAACTTTTAATAACTGCATTGTATAGTCGCGAAAAGAATGTTTCTAAATTGTATAATTCTAAGAAGAACGTGCTTAATTTCGCCCAATTTCCAATGCAAATTTATTCTTGGTATCCATGTAATAAGACGGCATAGGTGGCTTTTATTAATTCAGCTGCCGTTCATTAGTACGCATACATTTTGAAGCACACGTTCGAAGTCATACAATTTGAAATGTGGCATGTTTGTCGTTAAGTTTGATTGGAGAAACCATTCCCTTGATAGTTAAGAGCCTCTCAGGCTTCAGTTTACTTCGGCCACCCAAGGATAACGAAAATTGGGATTAGATTAGTTTGGCGCGTCATATACCATTTTACAATACAGTTTGCGGTTGCTGTAAGTGTTGCGATAACTATAGAATATTGATTTTATATCATCTCCACACCAACTCCATCGTGATTTCGCAAAGAAGAAAGAAATATACTGTTAAAGCGATTTCAAATTGTTGAAAATACACATTTCTTTAAAATTAATAACCTTATTTTTTATATTTTCGAATGCAAAACATTTTACCCTCACTAATCTACCTCCTTAATAATTTATGTCTTGTAAGCAAAATGATTTTGATATTAAATACACATACAAGATGTTTAGTTGAATATTAGCCAAATTACACAGTTCTATTCTACTAATAATAATTGTAAATAAAGATAGATACAAATTACTTACCTTGATACAAATGTCGACTTAGAACTATAAGAGATCAAAACAACTGCTAGAAATGACTATGTTATATAACAATGTATTCTTGGTAGCGTTTAATTGTCCATTGGTTTACTCAGTTCATGTATGTCTTCTTATCTATTACCTGAGGCCCTCGTGCAACACCTTCTCTCAATAATTTACGTTGAGGATCAGATTAACGTAAATTACTGATTTAAGATGTTTTCAGAGAAAATATCCAATTACGTGAACGAGTTGGCCAGGTAATGAGTAATTCTCCCCTAATGTAATGGTTGAGTTACGTAAATATATATGTCGCGTATAAATCACATATCCTAATTGCTATACGATGCTTTTTCTAGTCTTGTTAGGGTTGATAAAACCATGATTTTCCTTTTATTTACTCTACACATTGATGCTTTATAAAGAAACTCAGTTTGTATTTCTTTTAATATATGGTCCGTATGTCTCTTTTTAATTTTTTGATAGTAAAACAATTAATAATATGAATACATGATTTAAATCCTGATTTGATATTCATTAAACCTTAAAATTTTATTGTATTATTTTTATTTCAAAAAGGACTTTTGGGGCACCTTATATGATACACGGTTTAATTGAAAATATTACAAATAATCACAAAGTAAGGTATTTCTTAGTAAGAAATGTAAAACGTTAAATTTTTTTGGAAAATTGAGATTCACTTTTACGGTCAGATCTATATCTGCTTATATGAATTATTTAAAACATCATTACGATTTTCAATTATGGTTTGTTAAAAATGCAAAAATTACATTTTGTGCTTGTCTTTTTTATATAAACTGAAGTTTCAACAGAAATTTTAAAACATCCTGAATATCATCTCCTTATATAAGTCATTACATGTGTGCGAATTGTACTTAAAAAATATTATCTTCCAAATATCCTAAAACTATGAAGGACGATTACGGCAATACGTATAACGATCCACCTTCCATAGTGAACGCCTTGCGAGAGTTTTTCCAATCGGTGTACCTTCCATTAACTCCGACGCCTGTTGCTCCAATTACTCCGTGTTCTACTATGGTTGACTTAGTTTCTGTGACTGAAATGGATATGCTGTATGCTATGAAATCCTTAAAGGATAATCGCACGGCGGGTAGCGATGATATTCCGGCCTCTTTTGTTAGGGATTGTGCAAATATATTTGCTTCTCCTCTTTGCTACTTGTTCAGTCTTGCTCTCAAAACATCCACCGTCCCATCTGTGTGGAAGATTGCCAAATTGGTGCCTGTTTTTAAAAATGGTGAGAAGTGTGTTATTTCCAACTATCGTCCCATAGCTTTATTAAATAATTTTGCTAAAGTTTTTGAGAAATGTTTGTACAAGTAATTCATGCTCAAGTTAAACTCTGGATTTCAAATGACCAACACGGTTTCGTTACTCAACGATCTACGGTAACTAATCTTGTTACAATTACTCAATTGCTATCTGATAGTATTGATGCTGGGAGGCAGGTAGATGTTGTGTATACTGACCTAACAAAAGCTCTTAATCGAATCAACCACACCCTGCTTATTAATAAATTGGACAATATTGGATTTTCGTCTTCTCTTTTGTCTTTATTCCAGAAAGCAATTTGTGCTATACATGGGCTTTGAGTCTAATTACTTCACGCCGAGCTATGGAGTTCCTCAGGGAATAACTTGGGTCCACTTCTGTTCGTCATATATATAAATGATTTGTGTTATCAATTCAACTGTCCAAAGTTGTTACACTCAGATGATTTGAAGATGTATACAACAATTAATAATTCTCAGGATTGCAATTATTTGCAAAGCCAACTCGATATATTCCACACGTGGTGTGTCAACAACAAACTAACAGTTAATGTATATAAATGCAAAATTGTCACCTACACTCGTATGACGACTCCAATTATATATACCTATCACTTGGCTGAATCTTCTTTACCTAGAGAGACCTCTATGAGAGACTTGTTACACCACCATTTTCTTCTATAACAGCCATTCTTCCTCTTTATTTGGCTTTTGTTCGGTCTTGACTGGAGTATGCGTCCTTGGTTTGGTCACTTATATACATCTATCAGATACATCTTCTAGAGCAGATTCAGAGAAGGTTGGGTAAAATCAATTTCATTGTACCACGTTCAGGATCTAGGCAAACAAATATATTTGACTGGTTCGCACCTAGAACAAACATCACCATCAGGTCCCCAATACAAGAATGTGTAGCAACTTCAACTCTGTCGAGTTTGTCGAGTTGGATATATGGACATACCTGCGGTTTACCGCCCTTTTTGACGATATGTAGGCCGCGGGTGCATTACACATAGCTGAATTCTTTTTCCGTTCTCCTTTTTTTCCTAACCACTGGTGAAGTACTTTCTTTTTTTTTAAGTTAAATTAAAGCAACTAAGTATTGTAATTTGATATACCTTAATTTTATGTTACTTATAAGTAACTTGTTTACATGTCTACATTAATTATTTAATTTTTACCTTGTAATTGGATATTTGTATCTGCTGGGCAATAAATATTATTATTATTATTATTACTATATCCATATTTATGTATGAATGTAACATTTCATATTTGTACCAAATAGGCTAGAATACTAAATTAACAGTATTTACCAAACATATCATCTCCTGTCAGTGCGACATAATATATGTATTTACTTTATTAACAAAAGCTACGTTGCCAATAGATACATATATTAATTTGAATTATAACAACAGGAAATATTCTGTATATGCACATTCACGATATATATGCATAATAATAGAGGTTTTTAAATTCGATATATCCATATAACTGAGAAATTTATAATTTAATTATTTGCTGTGAAATTTTTATATTCTTTAAATGTTTATTGTAGTTAACGACCTTCTTAAAGCAACAGATTCTTAATAATTGTAAAGATACAGGTATATATTTAAAAAAAATATATAATACTAAAGTGAATGATAAATTTGATCACAAGGTGATATACAATGATTAACCTACTTAAGAGTATTACATTTGTATTGTAATACAAAATGTATGCTTAAATGCATTGTGGACTATAGAAGCGAACATCTTGGCTCTCCACCAGGTATGAATCTAATCTAGCGTGCTGATTTGATTTCACCGGTCGGTTTATCTTAAATTAGTTTAATTGATTAAAAAATACAAATACGTTTTAATTTAGAATCCAAATTAACTAAGTTCTTAATCCTATGTTGTTATGTTGTTTTTTCCCTTAATTAAAGACTTTTTCTTTGTAATCCTCCACTCAAATTTAAATATAAGTTTGCAATTCATGCTTTTATAAAAAAATCACATCCTGCGTACTATAATGTATACTATGCAACAAATAGATTTCATTACACGTATCACAGTTAACCGGAGTGTTTGAAGATTTTTATCCACCACGACCACATAGTATTTGATTCCTTTTGTAATGGGCCGTAATTATAGTTGTAATTCCAGCAATGCAATCGATAGTACAAAATCGCTTTTAGTTACATTAAATTTTAATTTATCTAGATTGAAATTTGTACAACGAACTGCAATCTGCTTTGCTGCTTTAGATTGATTATTTAGCTAACAATTATACACGTAATGTTATGTACCTAACCATTTACAGCTATCTAACTGAGGCGTTTACCGATTACCTGTCATAATGCTTGTACAGCCGCAACAAATCTGTAAATATATTAATGGCATACACAACCTATTGCGTTGGTTTCATTTGTTTAAATCCATTCGATTTTTTTTTTTCGTGATACAACAGCTAACAAAATGGAAAATAAATAGTCTGGGTTTTCGGTTTCAAATGCAATAAAAGTCAAACTCATAACTTTGTATTAATTGCATAAATGAACTAATTATGTAGCCTATGTATTAAATAATATAATTGGTAGTTTTATCATCTATCTTTGGATGTATTATAAGTTTCTAAAAGTAGAGAATAATTTGAATAAAAAAAATTCTTGCTATAAGTACAACTCCTTTGCACACAAAAATTGAATTAGAACGATGACTCCAGTATCTTCATTAATAGAAGGCGTTACATGGATGAAACTTTGCTCGACCCCTTACTTTTTGAACTTACTTCATACGAGGGGAGGTCCAGAACTTCATGGAATGAAAGGGTTTTAAATAAAATAAAACAATAAATCCATTTTTCCTTTTCAATATAATCACCCTTAAGCACAATACATTTATTAGATCTATGAATTAATTTTTCTAAACTATCATAAAAATATTTTTTAACTTTCGCCTCAAAATGGGCCAAAATTGCCTCCTTTACCTCATTGTCGTCGAAAAACTTTCTTCACATAAGTCTTTTTTTAAATTGGGGTACAAATAAAAATCACTAGATACCAGGTCTGGACTGTAGGGTGGATGGAGCATTGATTGAAAGCCATGCTTGTGCAGAGCAGCCATTGCAACTTTGCTCTTGTGAACCGGCACATTGTCTTGCAAGAGCAATTTTCTTCGACGTTTTTCCTTGATGGCTTCCTTTAATTTTTCTAATATCGCTGCGTAATATTCTCCGGTTATGCTCCTACCTTTTTCTTTGTAATCAATCAATAATATCCCCTCACAATCCCAAAAAACAGTAGCCATCAACTTTCCAGCCGATTCTGACACTTTGAATTTCTTTGGCGGTGGTGTCCCCTTTTTATGCCATTGCATGGACTCCTGTTTAGACTCAGGCTCAAAGTGATGAACCCATGTTTCATCTCCGATAACAATCCGCTCCAAAATCTGTGCAGGTTTGTCTCCACACAGCTCCAAAAATTGTTTAGACGCACAGACGCGCTGCTGTTTCTGCAGCGGCGTGAGCATTCTCGGTACCCATCTTGCACTGACTTTTGTCATACCCAGGTGGTCATGTAGGATACGCAAAATGGTGGTATCTGATATTCCAACTAATGCAGATAATTGTTTTTTCTTCAAACGGGCATCTTGCAGTACAAATTTTTGCACTTTTTCGACGATGTCTAATATAGTGGCCTCAACTGGCCATCCTGAGCGGGGGTCGTCTTCAATCGACTCCCGACCATGTTTAAATCATTGATTTACTGTTCCCCATAAACGGTTTCCATTTCATTCAATATAGTTTGAGCGTTCTTTCCTTGCTTTGTAAGGAACTTTATCACAGCACGGTGTTCAATTTCCTCCATAGTTTCAGTTTTCTTCCGGATTAACTTGTTTAGCAGGCAACTATTCGTAAACGACTGACGCTATAGAGCTGCAATTTAACTTATATACAAATGATGAGTCGCCAATCAGAATGACACCTAGCGAGCGCCCCTATCCCCACTCCATCTCCTCCATTCCACGAACTTCTGGACCTCCCCTCGTATAAGAAAAACATGTTACTTATAAACTACATAATTTTTTCTCTCTTTCACAAAAAGTCGGAAAGAACGATTCTATTGTATCTTTTATACTAAAAGGTCATTTCGGCTTTTTATAATTAAATATAGCAACACAGTACTCATTCCCCCAGGACTTCTTATTCTATCTCCACGTAGGGTCCTTCATCAAAATTTCAGTTCTTTCGCGAAATATTTTTAATTAAATGTAAACAAACTGACATTTCTAGAACGAATAAAGTGAATGAATTTAGAACAAACTGGTACTGCTCTTCTACATTATACCTTCTAATTTTTACGAATATTAGAAGTGATAGGTTTTTAATTTGTTAAAAACTGTTTCTGTTTTCGGAAAACAAATATATATATATTCTCGCCTTTAAATGATCCTGGGATTATAAAATCATCTGAAACATTTAAGGGATGGTTTTTACTGGTATATATTGACAAAATTAGTGTTAAATACTATAAATTACACAAAACTATAGCCTTTATAGTAGAGGATTTTAATAGGTTTATAAATTCACGATATAATGTAAAAAATCGTTAGGTAGACCATTTTTTTAACAATAATTCATTTCCTATAGAATGTTCTTCATTTTTCACCCATAAATAACCTGTGATTTATGAATGTTGAAAGCTATTTTTACAGATATGCAAATCATATAGAAGCCGTAAATGTGGGCATCAGTTGGTAAACACATTTTTTCGCACATATTTGAATAATACTAACACACTTCCTGTTGGATGAAAATACAAGGATTGTTCCAATTTACGGTTAGATATTGATATTTTCGCTTATAAAGCAGTATGCTGGAAAATTTGTTTATTACGTAAAATACTGTAATGATATTGTTACTACGATACGTTGGTTTTTGGAAATGTTGATTATATTGAGGTCTTCTATTGTTGTCATTACCAGGTACGTTATACTGTCTTGAATCTGATGTCTGAAATTTGCATTTTTATTTGTATGCAGGTCGTCGAATTCCCTTAACAGTTCACAAAATTCAGGGTATGTTTGTACCTGACGTATTATAACGACTTTAGATATATCAAAATCAAAGTTCCTAGATAAAAATTTAATTATTTCTTTCTCTGGTGAGGGTGGAGTTAAATGCTGAGCTACCGAAAATTTCTATGATACATATTCCTCTCTGCTGGATGTTTTTGAGAGATCAAATTTCCCCATTGTAACCTCACCCCAATACTTTTGTAGAAACATAGTTCGAAATTCATCGAAGCTATGGCAGGTACCTTGGATGATGGAGAACCAAGTAGCTGCCTCAGATGCTAACGATGATTTAATACACGAGAAAATTTTTGGCAATAATTTTTTTTATTTTAAGGTTACTATTTTGCACTCGAGATGAGTTTATATTACCCGAATTAACAGAACGTTCAATGTCCGAAATACGTTCATGGATGCTTTGAATATTAAATTTTACAAAGTTGTCGATTAAATCAATTCTTTTTTCTAATATTGCAAAATTAGCATCGCGTTCATTCATATAATCACTTATTTTATTATATTAAATTTGTTCAAAATTTAAATGCCCTAAATGTTTAGGCGCCAATTTTGTGGTGGAAAATCTCAGGCTCGTTAAAATTTTTTAACCGGGTTCTTTGAATTAAAATTTTGACTTACTTGTTTTGAATTAAGTGAAAATGTTTTCCAAATTAAAATACCAAATGTAAAGTTGTCAATATTTGACAAATAAAAAAAATATATCTATATAACACATGAGCTGAAAAGTCCCGGGCCTAACACATAGATGACGCTAGTTTTATTGCAGTCACTTTTCTCTCAGTTAGTACTAACCTTCAAAAGACAGCTGTTAAAATTTCATGATATTCTATTCATTAGTTTGTGAGTTATTGTGCTAAGAGTCACGCTACTTTTGTTATTTTCAAAACAATGGATCAAAAACAATTTCGTGTTTTAATTTTACACTGCTTCTTGATGGGAAAAAATACCGTTCAAGCGAAGCAATGGCTTGAGAGGGGACTCCGCTCCATCAGAAATAACAATAAAACGTTGGTTTGCTGACTTCAAACGTGGTCATAGAGACACCGATGATGCAGAACGCAGTGGACGTCCAAATGAGGCGGTAACACCAGAAAACATCAAAAAAAGCCACAAAATCGTTTTGAATGATCGAATAGTGAAGTTGCATGAGTTAGCTGACATCGTAAAGATATCAGAAGAACGTATTGGCTTTATATTGCATGAGCATTTGACTATGAGAAAACTCTGTTCAAAGTGGGTGTCGCGTTTGCTCACTGTTGACCAAAAACAAGAACGTCTTGATGATTCTGAGCAGTATTTGGCCATGTTTAAACGTAACAAACCGGAATTTTTGCGTCGATATGTGAGAATAGTTAAAACATGGATCCATCACTTCACTCCGGAATCAAAACGATCGTCATCTGAGTGGACAGCAACTGGTGAACCTCGTCCAAAGCGCCCGAAAGCACAACAATCGGCTGGAAAGGTTATGGCCTCGGTATTTTGGGATGTGCGTGGTGTAATATTCAGCGACTATCTTGAGAGAGGAAATACCATTAACAGTGAATATTATATAGCGTTATTGGAGCGTTTGAAGGCCGAAAGTGCAAAGAAACGATCGCATATGGCAAAGAAAAATGTTGTTTCATCAAGACAACGCACCGTGTCACAAGTCAATCAAAACAATGGCAAAACTACATGGATTGAACTTCGAATTGCTCCCACATCCACTGTATTCGCCAGATTTGGCTAACAGCGACTACTGGCTGTTCGCAGGCTTCAAAAAAATGCTCGCCGGTAAGAAATTTCGCACGAATGAAGAGGTTATCGCTGAAACTGAGGCCTATTTTGAGGCAAAAGATAAATCGTTCTACAAAAGTGGTATTGAAATGTTAGAGCGGCGCTGGAATGATTGCGTTGCTCTTAATGGAGATTACGTTGATGAATAAAGCTAATTTTAAACCAAAAAAACCGTGTTTTCTTTGTTAGGCCCGGGACTTTTCAGCCCATGTGTTATTAAAGTTGGAATACAAGTTAGCATACACTCAGCGAAATTTCTATAGTTCCATATGAACTTTTGAACAGAATATTTGGTTTTCTTAATATCTTCGGCGAATTATGCACTAAAGCTAATGCAGAACAACAAAGAAACACACATGTAAAAGAAAATAACATTACCAAACGGTACAAACAACAAACCAATACAGTACACATGACAAATGTATTGTATTTGCCTGTCACGTTACTACTCACTACCAACACTATATTTTGAAGAAATAATTTCATGGCTTGCTAGAGATAAATTCGGTACGATAAAAAGCAAATTAACAACTAATCAGGAGAACTTCTTTCAAAGTGCCTAATATTTTAAAATTAGAATGTGCTAATGCATTACCACTAACCTAGATACGCATTTTAAAAAATATACAAAATCTCCTTCATCATTACTTATACCTATAAATAAGTTCCCTAGGATCTCAAATATTTCGCTACAAAGACGATGAACTATAGTTGTATAATAAAAGAACAAGATAAAAGATACTTTGGAAAAGTTCCATCGCCCATTTTAAAAGGCGTGAGTTTATCGTATAAAACACTGTGATAACCTTAAACTTGAGAATGTACCTAACCGTCATCCTGAACTACCATCCACATAAAAGTCTTTTGATGGTAATAATGTGCCTGCACTTTCTTAGCGAGAAAATGGCGTCATCTAAACGAAGTAAAAATAAGCAACGTGATGAAGTAAAGGATAAAATGAGAAAAAAGTCAATTAAACATGTGAATGAAACGCTTGCCAGCGAACAATCCGAGGTATTTTATTTTTTCCTCGATTCGCACGGAGAAAGTCAATAAAGGTTTTCTACTCATACCAATAAAAGTTTTTCTATTTGAAGATCATTGCACGATTTTATTTACTTTTGTTTTATCTCTCTATTACGAAGCCAATATATAAGGGATATTGTAGTGAGGCCACTTTCTCGAGCTGTTCACATATCTCCAAGATTTGGCAATACCTTTTCCAACGTAGGTTAATAATCTTCTCGTAGGTTTGTTATTTATATCGTCGTAGAAAGTTTTAGCGAAATATAACACAAAAAAGAAGAAGTATACGTAGGATTATTGTCACTATTTCATATTGCAAGTTTCATCATCTAATGTAAAGATCATATCTATTAAATACTTCTTGAAGTTTATAATTAACACAAAATCCAGTACCAATAAGAAAAATAATAATAATAATAATAATAATAGCCAAAACTTTGATGGTAGTTCAACAAGAAAAATTGAAAAAACCTATTTGAGGCATAACACACAAAATCTTCATAGAAATCAATAAAATATAATGATGATTTCTCTTATGTGTTTTGGTCATCATTTCTATTCATCACGTTGTCTTTTTCTTGTTGTTTTATTTTCACTGAGCTTGTATTCATTCATTTTATTTGAGTAAGTGTTTTTACAGCATACATAATCATCGTAACGTCATCACCTTGATATATAAATACTCTATATGGTTTTGGTGTGGGTTTCCTGACGTTGATTGAGTCTTACCTTACTGGAAGGAAGTGTTATGTCTGCTACAATGGTTATTACTCTACGCCGTTTTCTCCAACATCAGGTGTTCCTCAAGGTTCAAATCTTGGACCACTTCTCTTCAATTTTTATATAAATGATTTACTATCTCTGTTTACGTGTCACGTCTTAGCATACGCAGATGACGTTAAGATATTTAATACTGTTGGTAGCATTTTCGATTGTAAACATTTACAAGACAATCTTCTTCGCATTAATACTTGGAGCAAGGTCAATTATCTCCCTCTGAACATCAACAAGTGTACTGTGGTTTCCTACAATAACACTCACACTACTTTATACTATAACTACCAAATTAATGATGCAGCCATACCACGCAATATCAAAACTTTGGATCTTGGTGTTTTGTTTGATAATAGACTGTCATTTACGGAACATATTTCGTCCATGTGTTCATCTGCTTCCAAAACTCTCGGTTTTGTCATGCGTTCTTGCAGGCATTTCTCAAACTTAGGTGTAATGAAACGTTTATATTGTGCCTACGTTCGTTCTAAGCTTGAATACGCCTCCATTGTTTGGTATCCCCGTTATTTACACCAAGAGCTTATGATCGAACGCGTTCAAAAGAAATTTCTAAAATATCTCTCCTTTCGAATGGACAACGTGTATCCTGCAAGAGGTATCGAGTATTATAGCTTTACTTGTTGAGCATGGTTTTCTATCTCTTGCTGACCGCCGCGAGCGTAACAGTGTGGAGTTTCTTTGCAGGATCCTGAAAAATACTGTCGACTCGCCAGCCCTTCTAGCGCAAATAAACTTTACCGTACCTACTCATCATGCTCGCTACTATAATATATTTCAAGTACCTAGAGCTAATACCAACATTTTGCTTAAGGCACCTCTCAGTCACATGGTGAGAAACGCAAACAAACGGGATCTGGAGCCATTTTTGTGAGACTTTCTTTTTTGTTTGTTTCATTATTATATACATTTTCAGCATGTTATTATTGTAGGCAACACGATTTTAATTATTTTATTTTAAATAAGAATTGTATTGTAATTTGTCCTGTAATTGGCCCTTGGGCTGTTGGGCAATAAAGGATTATTATTATTATATATATATATACAACATATTCAGCTACCTATCTGTTTCAACAGAAAACTGTATTTGTATATACATACATATGTATACCACTGAAATATCCGATTTCTGATTTAATGTACCATTAAGCACTCCCTTGTAGGTTTATATCGATACAAATATTGATAAACATCCTCAAATGTATGTAGTTACCAATATTTGTCGACGTTTTCATATCAATAAAGCAAATAGTTAGTTATATACACATGATATGTACAAACTTCATCCCGAAATTAAGATTTTTACCAATAACTGGAATACTGGAAAAATATGAAACATTCAAGTTGAAATTCATAATTTGGAATTGAAATTGTTTGTTGTTTAAAGGGCAGCACACCTTTCGGTATACTTTCACTTTCCTCTAATAATAATAATAATAATGCGGTTTATTAGCATAAAATAGAGGATAAATATAAATAAACAATACAAGGTAAACATAAATAGAAATGTGCCAAAAGGACTTACAAATAAGCAGCTGCTCTTTTTCCCAAACACGAAGTTGGCCTACGTAATATATACATACATAATAAAAATATAGCTAGACGGCTTAAATAACACTTAAATTAAAATTACAATTAAGTGGGAATGAAAAATAATACATGAGTGAAGAAGCTAAAACAGAAGAAAAGAAAATACTAATTATGCGACGCAGGTGACGGGCAAATAGTGTTGACTTTAAGACACGACGCTCCAATGGGATTACGTTAATACGAGGGGAGGTTCAGAAGTTCGTGGAATGAAAAGGTTTTAAATAAAATAAAACAATAAATCTATTTTTCCTTTTCAGTATAATCACCCTTAAGCACAATACATTTATTAGACCTATGAATTAATTTTTCTAAACCATCATAAAAATATTTTTATCTTTCGCCTCAAAATGGGCCAAAATTGCCTCCTTTAACTCATTGTCGTCGGAAAACTTTCTTCCACGTAAGTGCTTTTTTAAATTGGGGAACAAATAAAAAACACTAGGTTCCAGGTCTGGACTGTAGGGTGGATGGACTATTGATTGAAAGCCATGCTTGTGCAGAGCAGCCATTGCAACTTTGCTCTTGTGAACTGGCGTATTGTATTGCAAGAGCAACACACCCTTGGTCAATTTTCCTCGACGTTTTTCCTTGATGGCCTCCTTTAATTTTCCTAATATCGCTGCGTAATATTCTCCGGTTATGCTCCTACCCTTTCCTTTGAAATCAATCAATAATATCCCCTCACAATCCCAAAAAACAGTAGCCATCAACTTTCCAGCCGATTCTGACACTTTGAATTATGCCATTGCATGGACTCCTGTTTGGACTCAGGCTCAAAGTGATGAACCCATGTTTCATTTCCGGTAACAATCCGCTCCAAAATCTGTGCAGGTTTGTCTCCACACAGCTCCAAAAATTGTTTTGACGCACAGACGCGCTGCTATTTCTGCAGCGGCGTGAGCATTCTCGGTACCCATCTTGCACTGACTTTTGTTATACCCAGGTGCTCATGTAGGATACGCACAATAGTGATATCTGATACTCCAACTAATGTAGATTATTGTTTTTTCTTCAAACGAGCATCTTGCAGTACAAATTTTTGCACTTTTTCGACGATGTGGTGGCCTCAACTGGCCGTCCTGAGCGAGGGTCGTCTTCAATCGACTCCCGACCATGTTTAAAAAGACCATGCCACTTATAAATCATTGATTTACTAGGGCACTGTTCCCCATAAACGGTTTCCATTTCATTCAATATGGTTTGAGCGTTCTTTCCGTGCTTTGTAAGGAACTTTATCACAGCACGGTGTTCAATTTCCTCCATAGTTTCAGTTTTCTTGCGGATTGACTTGTTTAGCAGGCAACTATTCGTAAACGACTGAAGCTATAGGGCTGCAACTTAATTTATATACTAATGATGAGTCGCTAATCAGAATGACACCTAGCGACCCCCCCTATCCCCACTCCATCCCTTCCATTCCACGAACTTCTTGACCTCCCCTCGTAGCTAAGTTTTTTGTAGTAAATTAATTTGTGATAAAAAATAGTAGCACAGAACTCAGTTTGAAGTGACATACACAACCAACCTGCCCATCTCAGGGTGTGGGATATTCTTTCAAACTTACAAATGCCGTAAATGAATCTTAAACAAGAGTTTTGCAGTCGCTGAATTCTAGCTCTATCAACACCATCCAAGCAGTTATAGTAGTCTCTCACGCAAAAATTAAATCTAGATAAGACAAGAGACTCACATAGTGGTTTTCTTAAATTTAAATCTAAGCATTCTTTATTACCACATACAATTTTCAAATTACAATAACCAAGTCTTAATAAACGAGATCTGTTCTTCGAAACGGAGTTTGGTGCCTAAATAAAGTCCTAAATTACGCGCGCAATCTGATACAGAAACAATTTCGTCATTAATTTTGATTTGAATATGCGGTATATCACGAACTTTAGTGCGACCAAAAAGCAAGACAGCAGTCTTCTTTGCATTAATATTAAGACATTAAATCTAATAAATATTTATGTGTATATTGTACGAGGGTGGATCTCTATGCTGTACCACTGACCCCCTAATAGTAAAACTACAATGGCGTTATACTTTTTATTTCTTCACATAGTCTCCCTCTACACTAATGCACTTGGTCCGTCTCAACAGCCTCCAGGAAAAGAAACTGCAGACTCACCAATAGTTGCCATAATATCTTTATAAATTTGAGTTGGCGTCATGGCCTTTTTCTGGAGATATTTTATTACGGCTCTTTGTTCTGTAGGATGTATTTTTATGAACAATCACGACACACAGTTCAAGAATTAGTCAGAGCACAACAACACTTTGAGATACAAACTTTATATTATGTAGATATGATCTACAAATGTCAATAAATTAAATATCAAAAACATTAATCAAACAACCAATTAGAAGCAGGTGAGGGGTGGGGTATGACAATCCGCCTTCGTATGTGGCATTAATTTATTAAAGTATACGTGTTTTGCAACAATTAGTTAAAACCAAGCTGTATTTCAAATGAATTTCGATAAACTTATACCATGCCTTCAATTAAATTTTCATTTACGAGTCAGTATTTACAAATAGCTTGAATTTTATATGTCGAACATTTTCAATACATTCTGCCGTACTCCGCCCCCGGATTTATGAAGTATTCTCCCCGTTTCAGGAAATCTGTTAACAGAACTATGAATTGCATAACCAGCTGTTCATACGTAACTACAAAATTTCGTTGACGAAAATGTCACTGTTAATAAATTGATTTTACTATGATAATTGTCTGTTTGATTTTCTAAAAATATTTAAATAATGTATATATTCTATTATAAATTTAAATAGTAGCTTTCCCCCTCCCTATTTTAGAGCTAACAATAAGGCATAAAATGAGAATCTCTTCTAAAAAGGGAGATACTCCACAATATGAGGTTTAAGGAAACGTCTTTATACTCTTCTTACAAGTGAAACTGAACCCGTAAAAATCTCATTGGCAATTTGTATTACGGAGATAATCCCGAAAAAAATTAAGAGAACACCTAGCGAACAAAAAAACATTCCAAATAATACGCCCGAGGTAGTTTAAACAAAAGGAAATACTTTCACCTACGTATAAGCGCCGAATTTCTCACGTAAAATCGATGTTGACTAAAAAAGGACAAAAACACCGTCGTACGGATTTTTCTTGCTACACACTTGTTAAGACTATTCGCAGGAGTAATCGATTCTTGAAATGGCATCCATAAAGACCATGAAAAGAGATAGCGGTCTTCTTAATTAACTGGTAAACACTGAACTTGTTAATTGGGATATTGTTTACTTATAGGTAAATTTTACCTTCGATTTCTAAAGTATATGTAACAACAGGAAGGAACAGGTTTTTTTTTGTTTCTGAGAAACACAATGTATTTGCAAGAATCTCAAATGAACGTCAACAGTTGTTACAATGAAGACACTTACCAATTAGGGAAATTTAATCAATAACTTCTGGAAATGTATAAAAGATTTATTGACAGAAGAGAACTTTGTTATTTAAATATTATTTTGGAGATTTGATGTATACTTATGTGAATCGTGTGACAATAAAATGAATTTGTCATACGTACTGTATTACTTTATTCGCACAAAAATGTCCACGAGATAATGCAATACCCTATACGACAAATGAAAGATGGAATTACTACATGAATTATTTGATAGTCGGAGAATAGACTATCCGATTTGTCAATTATGTATTATTTCATATATCCATCGTCCTCGTACACTTGATGAACTTACTGAAAGTAACCAAAATGTTTTATTATTACGGAAAAAACAATAGAATAACCATTCCCATTAAGAAATAAGGGTACACTTCTACTTAAGGTAATAGTATGAATTGCACCCTTATACACTCTTAGGACAACCACCTTACCACCGCAGGATGCTGATGGTATGACTAGTCTGCGGTAATCTACACAAACATTCACCGCATTAATGAAATTCTCTAGTTTTACTAACGTATTATCGTTTGACTGTAATTAACTAAAATGTCTCCAACAATCACCGCTGTTTTCCATAAACACATTGCCATTACCCTATTGTCCCCCACCCATATCTGTCTGTAGCAATTATTACATGTTTGTAAACAACTTAAATAGCTTTCGTCAATTATGTCTATGACATATTATCCATTAAACTGAAGCAACGTGAAAATCACAGATGGAATTTCATATTATTTGCTACGGTTACGGTAGCGAATTTTGCTATCAAGCCCTGTCGTTCTAAGGAAATTGACAGGAAATAAAATTGCTGATAGAAGCTGTTGATTCAATAGCAGAACATATTGTGTAAATGGTTACCACGTCTAAATAGGAGATTACCAACTTGTCAATGTAACAACGACTGAAATTATCCGAAAGCTTAGCTCTTGTTTTAATACGTTACTGACACGGTACGCAAAATTTGTGCCTGACATTCTAATAAAATTATATCTACTTAAAACTACTACAAATATATTCTATTTCTGTCATTTCGAAATAAATTATTGCAAATAATGAAACCTATGCGAATGGGAATTCTAGCACCTCTGTTTTAAATTCGATTACGAAAAGAATAACACTTTATTGAAGGGACTAAAATAATTTTTATCATTCTGTCATTAAAATGATGTTAGATGGTAGCTAAAAAAAATGTGACAAGAAGAAAGTTGCAGAAACAGTAATTTAAAATATTATTAAAAGGATTAAGGATAAGGAGGATGGAATCACAGCTGAAATGATAAAATATATGGGAGACAAAGGTAACGAAGAACTACTTGACCTCTTAAACAACATTGTAATAAAAAAAGAAATACATAAGGATTGGAATATGGGAATAATTATGCCCATATACAAAAAGGGAGACTCTAAGGAATGCTCAAACTATAGAGGAATAACATTAACTAGCATCCCAGGAAAAGTATTGAAAAGAATACTAGAAAAAAGACTCCGAGAGAAACTGGAAACAACACTAGAAGATACTCAACATGGATTTAGAAAAGGAAGAAGCACCCAGGACTTAATATTTTTAATTAGACAATTAGGAGAAAAACTAATAGGGAAAGGAAAGGAAATACATATATGTTTTATAGATCTTAAAAAAGCTTTTGATAGGGTAAGAAGAGCAGATGTATGGCAGAGCTTGGAAAGGAGAGGTTTAGAGAAAGGACTGATAGAGATGATTAAGGCATTGTATAAAAGCAATAAGAATAAGGTGAGAACTTCCAATGCAGAATCAGCTGAATTCGAATCACAAATTGGATTAAAACAGGGATACGTATTGAGCCCATTGTTATTCTCTATATTAATAGACGACGCTATTAAAAAAGCTAAACAAATATGAAAGTACGAAACTGGAAAATGAATGCAATTAACGTACAGGAACTAATGTTTGCAGATGATATGGTACTGATAGCACACTCGGAAGAGACATTACAGCAAAACTTGAAGATATACCAACAAGAACTAACAAAGATAAACACGAGGAAAACAAACACAATGATAATAGCAGCAAAAGAAAGAAAACATAGCATCAAAATCGGGGAAAAAGCATTGGAACAAGTTAAAAGTTACAACTACTTAGGAACAATCATTGAAGACAATGGGAGAATAGAGAAAGAGGTAAATGAGAGGATACGGAAATCCGCAAAAATATATAACATATTGAGAAATTCGTTTCTGGATAAAAAAGAAATACCAAAAAAAATAAAGACAGGTGTATAAAAGAGTGGTCACACCAACATTAACATATGGTTGTGAGTCATGGATAACCACGAATAGAATCAAAAGCAGAGTTACGGCCATGGAAATGAGATTCCTAAGAAGAATAGAAGGAGTAACTAGAAGAGACAAAATTAGAAACACGACAATCACAAATAGTCTGGGTATCAAACCAGTAGAAGTGGTCATAGAAGAGAGACAACTGGGATGGTTTGGACATCTACATAGAATGGAAGAAGATCGAATCACAAAGAGGATTAACTCTCAGTCTAAGGAATTGAGAACGTGTTATTTAATGACCCCTTGCCTATTATTATGCCCCTTATAGATCATTCTGTACTGTATAGAAGATGGACAGAAACAAGATTGAAAGACACAGTAATTCGTAGAATATTATTTGGATCGATTACTATTGTAGAAAGAATGTTTATCTGTTCATGTAATAACGTTCTTTCCATGTTTACGTGTTATTGTTGCACTTTAAGTTATTGCTTGTATGTGCCCCATATTTTCTCATTATGAATAAAAAAAGGACATACCAAATGAGAAAAAGCCGCGTATTGAGGCATTCTTGAATACTGGAGTGTATTCTCAACGCATAATTGCAAAGAAAAAGGAAGTGTCCCGACAAACATTGCAGCCGTTTTAATAAAAGAAAAATATCACTACAAGTACCGGAAGAGCGTTTTGCGGCAAGAAAAGGAACACTTTTAATCGAGATGATCCTGAAAATAGCAACTGAAAACACTGAGTGCAAATATCCACGCGTACAGTACGTAGACGATTGTATGAAGCCGGATTAAAATGAAGACGCTCCCTGAAAACGCCAAGATTAACACCGATGATGAAGGGAGCACGTTATGAATGGGCAAAACGTCATCAACATTACACAATTGAAGATTAGCGAAGGGTAAGGCAAAATAACTTCATCATCGGTGTTAATCTTGGGGGACTGTAGTTTCTTCATGTATTAGCACTGAAATTGGGTGAAGACTTTCAAACTTGTTTTATTTCGCATTTGTTGCAGTTAAGATCAGAAAGGGCATTTAGAATAAACTGAAGCGCTAATATTAAATGATAGTAATAGCAAATATTGCAAGCCTTACGACATAATAGGTTGGTTAGATGCATTTGTGTCCCGAACAACGCTACGCAAATGATGATGAACTTAAAGAAGTCGTTAATCAGTGGTTCAACAACTTGCCGGTAACTGAGTATCCAGAAGGCATAGAAAAGCTGATAAAATGATAGGACAAGTGCCTAAATTTGAACGTCGACTACGTAGAAAAGTGGTCCGAGTATCTAATAAAAATGTCTATGGAAAAAAATGTTCTTTACCTTCCCAATGGTAATTGTACATTCTTTTTGGTACTGCCTCATTGTGATTTTAGAAATACTACCTTAATATCCTTAAATACATGAACATTTTAAAGGATATACCTGCATGAAAAGTTCAGCTGAAAATGTTAAGCGAAATAATTAAATATTTGAATAATAGAAGACTTTAGTTTAGTTGGTGTAAGCTTTACTTATATATTTTGCGATTTTTTTTCTTATATCTCTTAAAGAAAATAAATGACAGAAACAGGAAAAGAACATTTTCATCCTTCATACGACAATTCCCAGTGCGTAAGTGACGACTAGAATACTTCAACTTTCATTATTTGCGCTAAAAGCTCACACGTAATAGAAAGGGACATGGCTTGCATGTCGTATTAAAGGGGTTGTAGCACAGCGTCGGTTGCATCCGACGAGCAAATCGGCGGACTGTGGCATATTGATTTTGCAATTTTGAAATTTAAATTGGATAAGAATCGGAAAAGAGGGTAGTTTAGAAGGAATTTAGAGTCTCAGTGTTGAAGTAATAAAAAGAAAATCTTACTGATTCCTATCCTTATCATCTGTCGCGATAAGTATAAAAATGTCTTTCGTGGAATTTTAGTTTCAGGCGATATTGAAGCAATATAATGTAGTTCAGATCATAACGCTTATTCCGCTGACGTTGTAGTTGAGCTAACGTGATTCCTCTCGGAAAGGATTTAGATGAGACTTTACGGGTTGATAGATCAATTTCCTGTAAGAGCTGTAATAATCCTTTAGGTGCCTTCTCATACTGTGTGCTCTAATTTCATTGTTGTTGTATCGTATTTCCATTGGAATGTAGGATCTTCTATTCAAAATAACTTTAAACATCCGGGTTTTCATACTGTCTATCAATTTGGTCAATGTTGAAATAGGAATACCATTCCAACACCTCGTTATCTTAGATTTTAGTTCTTTGATGCTATCGTATTTATTATTGGCATACACCAATATTTCCCAAAGATTTTCGATGGGGTTCACATCAACCAAACAAGGAGATCATTGTAATAAATGAATTTCCTTTTAGTGAAACCAATGGAATTATAGATAGCTGCATTGTTTTGCTGAAATATATAGTCTTGCGTCGGCTACAATATTGGACCAATAATCCGTCTACAAGAAACACCAAACCAACCCCCCCTTTTTTGAGAATACTCTCGAGAATTTCATGTGGATTTTCACTAGAGCAAATGCGCATTATTTGTTTCTTTATATATCCTGATAAGTGACACCATGCTTCATCATTCAAGAAGGATTTATCAATCATCATTATTCATCAAACTTGTATGGAAATTTTTGTAGATCTTTTTAAGGATTGCCGTTTTGATAGTCTACCTGGTTTTTGGGACACAGAGCCTATTTCACGGAATTTGTCACTAATTCTTAAATAACTTGCAGTAAATTGTCATATGTTGTTAATTCATCTATACATCGTTCCAAAAAGTACGACCATTTCCACTTTCTAATTTTATACCATTTCTGAAGTATAATAATAATAATAATATCTTTATTGCCCAACAGAAAATAATTCCATATACAGGACAATGCGAGAATAATATATCCTAGCATATATATGTAGTAATAATATACTGCGCAGTAATAAATTAAAATTAATCGAAAAAGATACAACTGAATCATAAACATAATAATGGCTCGGTGACACTAGAATGCAAGAACAAAATAGGACGACAATGTAAATCCATGTAGACACTTCAACAAAAAGGATCGTGAAGTAATTCATTGGCATTTCTAATCATATGCGTAAAGGTTGCTTTAAGCAGAACATTAGTTTTGCATGACGGTACCTTAAAATTAGGGAAGAACCTGGTATCGTACTGAGGTACCACAAAATTAATTTTGGAGAGAAGGGATGGAGCGTCAATAGCATGATTAATTAGTTTAAGTAGAAATTGGCTACTAAATTCCTTCCTTCGATCCGATAACGATACAAAGCCGTGTCTCCTCAGCAGACCAGCATAATCAACATCGCGTCCAGGATAAGTGCCATCAATTTTGAAGGACAGGTATTTCAAAAATCGTTTTTGCACTCTTTCAAGTACTACTTGCAGATGGAGATAGTGAGGATACCAAATTATGGAGGCATACTCCAACCCAGTGCGGACAAGCGAATAGTATAATGCTTTTAGCGAGGCAGGATTATTGAATGATCTGCAGGATCGTATGAGAAATCCTAAGGATTTCATCGCAGAATTTCGTATGTGGTCTGCAAACGACAAATTTGCATCAAACAGAACACCCAGGTCCATCACAGACGAGTGCCTAGGAACAATAGCCTGAATCACAGCATAGTGAAAATTGTAGAGTCTATGACATCTAGAGCAACAGCACACTTATCCAGATTCAAATGAATTCCATTCTGTGTACACCATCTAACAATAGTATCCAAGCTGTTCTGGAGAAACAGATAATCTGCCGGGGAGGTTATGGTATTGTAGATCTTAAGATCGTCCGCGTAAGCCAGTACATTGCTATCCAGCCCCTGTAGGAGATCATCCAAATAAATATTAAACAAAAGGGGACCCAAATTGGATCCCTGGCACACACCAGAGGAAGCAGAAAATGTTAAGGATGTATATCCATTGTAGTGAGCATAGCATGAACGATTAGTTAAATACGAGCGGATGAATTCTGTTACACTTGGCGGAAAACCAAAACTACTCGGCTTAGATACCATAAGGGAATGATTGATAGTGTCAAATGCTTTACTAAAATCGGTGTATATACATCTACTTGTTGACGTCGTTCCATGGATTCGGCAATATGCTGTGCTAACTCAGCAAGGTTGGTTGTAGTAGACCTTCCTGGAATGAAACCATGTTGTCGCGAAGGTAAGTAAGGCTTGACACTAACGTAAATTCTGTGAGACAGAAGATATTCAAAAAATTTTGCAAAGTTGGATAAAATATTTATTGGTCTATGATTTTGGAAGCCAGAACGATTACCTTTCTTAAACACGGGTGTAATTCTGCTAATCTTCCAAGCGTCAGGAAAGGTAGAAGCACTTACGGCCAGGTTAAATATTCTAGCTAGAGGTTCACATAGTACTACATAACAATCACGTGCAAAAAATGCGGGGAGGCCGCCATGACCAGCAGTAAAATTAGATTTTAACTTCTTAGATGCTTTTAAGATATCGTGTGCTGTAAAAGATTCAATCAAAGAACTACCACTAATGAGATCCCTATCAAGAGGCTGGGGCCCCAGTAATGCTTGTGAACCAAACACAAACACTCTAGAGAATTCACCTGCGAAGGTCTAAACAATGTTCCTGGGATCATCAACAGTGGAGCCGTTCAAAGTGAGACATCCAGGTATTCTTGATGCATTACGACGCGCGTTTATGTACTGCCAGATTAGCTTTGGATTTTGTGCTATATCTTCTGCAGCCGCCGTCTGATATTCCACATATACAACTCTAATTTTGTCTTTAACTAATTTCCTCAATTTAAATTCAATGTGGTAAATCTCCCGTCCACTCTTGTTCTACCTACGAAGGTAATAATTCTTTATTTGAAGAAGCTTGATTATTTCGAAATTATACCAAGGCGGGTATTTTCGGGAAGGGTGTTTGGACAAAGGAACAGAACGACGGATGACAATGTCTAAGCAATTATAAAAAGCTGATACTGCTTCGTTAAAGCAAACTTTATGATTTATTGTAAACATTTTCATGGCTTACTAGAGGGTAAATTTATATTGTAATGTAACCTTAAAAATTTATTAACATTTTCGCAGACTAAAAAAGTATCAATCAAGATTATTATTGAATATAAGGAAACTATATTTTTGAAGCCCTTAACTACGAGCAAGAAAAACGTTTTATACAATTTAAGTAGAAAATAGCTAGAGTAACGTTTCCATTCAAACGGCCATAAATTGTCAACATTCACCATAATTCAATCCTGCTGCTATTTATTTCCCTCTTCGAGATGGCGGCAACCTGTACGGTCAAATTGTTACTGGTTCTGGCGATGCTTTGCTTCAGCTTTAGCCCCAATTTGCTTATTTACTTCGCAACGCCGCATCAGTGATTTATTTACAGTACGGTTTATTGTAAATTGGCGTATCGTCTGTTTGTGTAAATTTCATGCACAATTTCCTACACAGATGTCAACGGCAACCGTTTATTATGATGCATAATATCCAGTTCATCTAGACATATCCTTAGAAGCGTTTACTCTATTTGATATTTGAAATACTAACGTAGAAAATTTTGCAAGCTGTTTTTGTTTATATATTTGAACTGAAGAGTTTATTATTTTAAAATTCAGGTTTGTAAAAAAATTAGATTGAAATATTAACCAAAAATCAGTTCCAATCTTTTTACATATGAAGAGAATTTTTGCAGTTTCTTTCAATTGTTAGCGTATAAGAACCGATTAAGAAAGAAATAAGAAAAGCGCTTATTTACTTATAATAACAAAGTAACAGCAAATGCGCTGATACCTGACCAAACAGTGGACTAATTTGTATATAAAATATTTACCTGTATGGTACATTAACATTGGTGCTTTATTTATAAGGGAAGATTAAAATGTGATAATCACCGATTTGAACGAACCTTGGCAGATTTGTAGAAGCTATCGTTCCCTTGTGGAATGGATATACCATTTACACCTACGAGGGGAGGTCAAGAAGTTCGTGGAATGGAGGGCATGGAGCGGGGATAGGGGCGCTCGCTAGGTCTCATTCTGATTAGCGATTCATCATTAGTATATAAGTTGCAGCCCTATAGCGTCAGTTGTTTACGAATAGTTGCCTGCTAAACAAGTCAATCCGGAAGAAAACTGAAACTATGGAGGAAATTGCTATGATAAAGTTCCTTACAAAGCAAGGAAAGAACGCTCAAACCATATTAAATGAAATGGAAACCGTTTATGGGGAGCAGTGCCCTAGTAAATCAATGATTTATAAGTGGCTTGGTCTTTTTAAACATGGTCGGGAGTCGATTGAAGATTACCCCCGTCCAGACGCCCAGTTGAGGCCACCACATCAGACATCGTCGAAAAAGTGCAAAAATGTCTATTGCAAGATGCCTGTTTGAAGAAAAAACAATTATCTGCATTAGTTGGAGTATCAGATACCACCATTTTGCGTATCCTACATGACCACCTGGGTATAACAAAAGCCAGTGCAAGATGGGTACCGAGAATGCTCACGCCGCTGCAGAAACAGCAGCGCGTCTGTGCGTGCAAACAATTTTTGAAGCTGTGTGGAGACAAACCTGCACAGATTTTGGAGCGGATTGTTACCGGAGATGAAACACGGGTTCATCACTTTGAGCTTGAGTCCAAACAGGAGTCCATGCAATGGCATAAAAAGGGGACACTACCGCCAAAGAAATTCAAAGTGTCAGAATCGGCTGGAAAGTTGATGGCTACTGTTTTTTGGGATTGTGAGGGGATATTATTGATTGATTACAAAGGAAAAGGTAGGAGCATAACCGGAGAATATTACGCAGCGATATTAGAAAAATTAAAGGAGGCCATCAAGGAAAAACGTCGAGGAAAATTGACCAAGGGTGTATTACTCTTGCAAGACAATGCGCCGGTTCACAAGAGCAAAGTTGCAATGGCTGCTCTGCACAAGCATGGCTTTCAATCAATAGTCCATCCACCCTACAGTCCAGACCTGGCACCTAGTGATTTTTATTTGTTCCCCAATTTAAAAAAAAACTTACGTGGAAAAAAGTTTTCCGACGACAATGAGGTAAAGGAGGCAATTTTGGCTCATTTTGAGGCGAAAGATAGAAATATTTTTATGATGGTTTAGAAAAATTAATTCATAGATCTAATGAATGTATTGTGCTTAAGGGTTATTATATTGAAAAGGAAAAATAGATTTATTTTTATTTTATTTAAAACCCTTTCATTCCACGAACTTCTGGACCTCCCCTCGTAACTATGAATATACGTAATAACAGACTGGAAGAAATTGAAGGAACACATTGAGAGTATTAAGCGAGACTTTAAACTTATCGGAAACATTAAGGGAATGTTCCTATCAGGCACGTCCAAATTATGTTTCACCTCAACCTCGCAAGTTAAACTCCTGTTTTTTTAATAAGTTTAGCGATGGGTAACTAATGCCTTCTGGCATCACTCATTCATTTCGCCAAGGAGGATTTAATATAAATTGAAGCTCCGCGTATTTATCTTTAGCTTGCTCATTTGCTCTGAGAAATCCCTTGAACATTTACGAATATAACAACGAGTAAAGCGACTTTTATTCGGATGTATATTAAATAATAATTTGCGAAAAAGAAGCTTTCGAATTGGATGAAAAACTTCAATCCGATAATTTATTCCTTAGAAGTCATTTTTTGTTCACCTTAATTAAAAATATCTCCGAGCAATGCCACGAAATTGTGATTTTAGTCTTTTAAAAATATTTTATCACTAACGCTGAAATGGATAGCACAATTATACATTCTTTATACACCTGCTTCCCATTTTTTGTCTGAATAAAATGGATTATTTTAGACACGTAAACAGTTAAAACCACGAATATAAAAAACTGCCATCTCGTTTCTAAGAACGAATTTATGTTACACTTAATTCGCATGTTGTCGGCTTGAGCGTTTAAGATAGTTATAATCCTGACTACGTATTGCCAAGGGGAGCAATGTTAAGAAGTTGTTTACTGTCTATACACAAAAAAAAAGAAAAGAAGCTGAGAATGTTATTAAAGCTCTTTCAAAAAATAAAAAAGAAACCTTTAGTTAAGCTGTGATGAAACAGATTGTAAAAAAATATATTGTGAATATTACATATTACAGTACATTAGAGTGAAATTAAAAACAAAACACAACACAAAATAAAACACTTCTGAATTAAAATGAGTTCCTAGCATTACCATTGGTAGGGTTTACGTGCAAATAATTCAGCAAGTAATACATTTAAATATGTATTTACCAGAATTTTCAGTATGCACATGCACAAAGTGGACAAGATCGGTTAAATATATGATGTATTAAAATGTTGGTACTATTTAGGCCCGTTTGCATTGGTTATCCTTAAACTCTCGGTTTAAGTAATCCACGTTTCATTTTATAAATTAAGAGGGATCGGAAGTTAGACCGAACCAAACAGTCGACGCAGTGATAAGTGCAGTACGATATGCAACAATCTGTTCTCCATTATTGTGCTACAGTTGTTACTGTGTCGAATTACTAATTGTTTATTCATTTGATTCCGGCACAGGTTTATACCCCTAACTTCTGATCCCCACTAATTGAAATATGCCACTTGCTTTAGTAAGTGTGATATAGTGGTAAACATACTTCAATCACCCAGTAATATTATGAATTGTATCACGCGAAATTCAATTAGCAATTAACAATTGAAGATGTGTAATTAGCCGCGATGGTTTCATAAAAGGGCTTCAAGTGCTTTACGAACACAAATGGTTTAAACACTCAATTTTTCTTTAAGACAATGGTTATCGTAAGTGATTCAAAGTGCAGGCTACAAATTGAAACAAAGATTCGAAGCACAATACTGCTCCAAGATAAGAAAACGCTGTAAATATAGCTTTCTCATGGTATTAGTGAAATCAATTCACGAGAAAGACATGCGAGACATAGAACGCTAACACACGGACATGTTTCTGCCTTCCCGGCGTCATCAGCGTGGTTTCGCGCAGTTTTATGCTAGTACATGTAATCTCTCGCTGCTTCTATCACCATACTTAACTAAAAAAAAAGAAAAGAAACTGAGAATGTTATTAAAGCTCTTTTAAAAAATAAAAGAGAAACCTTTAGTTAAGTTGTGATGAAACAGATTGTAAAAAATTCTATTGTATTACATATTACAGTACACTAGAGTGAAATTAAAAACAAAACACTTCTGAATTAAAATGAGCAATAAAACTTCTAAACGTAACTCTGGGAATTTCTAGCATTACCATTGGTAGGGTTTACGTGCAAATAATAAAGTGATACATTTAAATAAGTATTTACCAGAATTTTCAGTATGCAGATTGATGTATTACAATTTTGGTACTATTTAGGCCCGTTTGGATTGGTTATCCTTAAACTCTCGGTTTAAGTAATCCAAGGGACAAATTACATTGTACCATTGCTTTAAAAGTATCAGTTAATTGAGCTTCAGAGATAAGTTGGCAAGAGAAATAGCACTAGAAATTTTTTAGAATTTTAAGGGTTTCGAGCAGTTTTATGCTGACACATGTAATTCTCCCACTGCTTCTATAACCATACTTAACTCTACGATACAAATGAATATTCCTGGCGCTAACTAGTGCCAAAAGAAAGAAACATTTGTCCGCAAAGTCAGACAGCGAAAAGAAGCGGGTACAGTTTCCCACCCTTCTCTCGTGCAATTCGCGGATTGCTCTCTCCCCAGAGGGCGTTTTTGCACCAAAGGCAGTGGATAGGGAAACTGCACATGTGAATGATTTCTGAAGGTTTACCATGACGTATTTAAGACACATCTAAAAGAATGCCCTTTCTAGGCATTCTCGCCCATCTTTAAGCTAAAATTATGAAGAATAACAGTTGCTACAATAATAGCCTGGACAGTTTCTAGTTTTAAGTGATGCATTTCCCCGAATTTTATATTAGGAGACAGTATATTTCGCTTAAAGTACCAAAATATATCATGTCCAAAAAACAGGAAATATTCACTTTATACAACATGTCTTGTCTCCATTTATATTGTTGTTGGAGTTGTATAAACTTTTTATTGAAACTGTGAATTGAATGTCGTTTTATTAGATAACATAACTATCATAATAGACCTATCACTTTACAGACTATTCGACACCTTGAATAACATATTATATATTGGTGTATTGCTAAAGTAATTATTATAAAAATATGCAACCTAAAACTAAAACCAAACTATACTGAATATTCCTTAATATTTTTTGAACCAAGTAACGTTAGATGTATCATTTCCTTTTATTATTATTTTAATTAATTAAGGGTTATCATATAAAATCACATTATTAAAGTAAGTACCTCCTTGTGGTCTCGAAAAATAAATCGCATTACCATGAATATCAAGAAACCAATTACTTGTTGTGACGTAAAAATTATAAGCGATTTAATTAATTTTACTTGCTATCCTTCCATGTGATTAAATATTACTTTTGGAAGATAAAAGGCCTCAATTTACATTTAGACGAGACACGAGATGGAACAGTCAACCAATAGGACTTCTCATGTATAAATTAAAATGATTTCATGAAACCTCCACGTTGTAAGTCATACGGTCAAAGTTAATAAGCTTTCCAAAGTTTTTCCTTTTCCTTCTAACCACGTTGCTGAATGACAAAATTAATGGATCATATAGAAAGAAAGGAACTTTAGGCGAGCGCAAGATGCATTTTTAATATGTCGTATCTATGAAACCACACTAATGGAACCCTAATACAATATATTTTCAAGCGCAAAAACTCATACCGTTCGAGAAAAAAGGCAAATATTATTTCTTAAAAGGTTCCATTAACGTAACTAACTACAGTAACTTCTTAAATTAGTTCTTAAATATAATGAATAAAATATAATATATGGTAGTGCATTTATTTCTTCTTTTTGGGTATTATCAAAATATCCAAGAAAATATAACAACGTTACCTAAACGTGTTACCAATATTTGAAAATGTTCGCCTTTCCCTAACAAACAAACGGTAAATCACGACTATCCAACCATATAATTGCAAAATTATCCTTATTTCAAACAAGAAACTTATAAAGGAAGGTACCCAGACCGAAACTTCGAAAGAAATTGAAAGTTTGTGAGTAAGCAGCCGGCCCCGTTCGTATACTTAAAACTAATTTTCTATCTGTGGAAAAACGTTTTAAGGCAAAAATATCCGTTCAAAGTTAGAACGATTTTCGGCTTTTAACGAACATAAAGATATTCAAAGGCATACAAAAGTTTTTTCAGTGATTTTTGTGGAAACTCTTCTGCTAAATTCCAATATTCTTTTTCTTATAATTGGCATATCTTGTCTCTTATATTTAATTCTTCATATAACTAATTTTCTAACCCGCTTTAAAACAATACTCCCTTAATTAAACTTTGGATGAAAAAACGTAAAGATTAATTTTCTCCTTTCACGTCTGAATATTTTCCAGATAATGATGGGTGTCATTGATGAGCATGGTCGTAAATTTCTCCAAAATATCAACCAAATTGCTATGGCCCTAAAGAAATGAGTCAGAAATGAAATATAGGCTAAAGTCGTGTAAAAATAAGGTTTATAAATAAATTATATACCCATATTATACTTTAACATTAAAATTTCGGTAGATGCCATGAAAATTTGAAAATCACCATCTTCAGTTCACGTAACAATCAAAAGGTTTAATTTTCTATATCAGTGGTTCTAGATCAAAAAGTGCTAATCCTCCCCAGTACGGTTGAATCGTCATTACCTAAGAATATTTACTTTAAATATTTATTATATTGCATAAAACAAATGGGTTATGATATTGAGAAAAGTTAGATTTTAAAGGAGAAAAGAAAAATGCAATTTTAATACCTTTTAGAAAATACTTAGCTGTCTTCAAATGCTTGAACAGCAGTGTATATTTCGTCGTGTGTGTTTATACGGTTAAAAGCGTAAAATGTACCTATATATGCATGTATGTATAATATATATGCATGTATATACAGACGCATCTAGTTATGCTCAAGCATGCATCCCAACAGATGCAAATTGGATTGATGCACGGCTTTGTAGCTTGATTAACTTAACGTATCGATATGCGATTCCTATGCGGTGATTGGTGAACCAGCAAAACAATCAGCTTAACACCATGTACATGTGTTACTTTATTGCATCATTGTAACTTTTATATCGTTTGGTCACTTATTGTAGGAGTCTCTCATACACATGCACGTATTACCTTTTTGTTTGTTGCAGAGGAACCAGTGGAATTGACATCGACTTACGCCGAGTTGATATTGACCAATGCCCTACGCCAAAAGGAAGCCCACAACTAAACATATTTGCTGCCTCCGACAAGTGCAAGGGTAAAACCACAGAGGTGAGATTTACTTTTATTGTTTCCACAATATGTAGTAAGTTTCCCTAAATATGAGACTTTTATTACGGTTAACTGTCATTATTACGTGATATACGATCTCACATTCCAATCAATTATTGTCTCTCAGTAGTGTATTTCCTCCAAATTTTGCAAAAAATCTTTATCATCTTAATCAGAGAGATAATACAAAAATATTACTCGGTATTTGCTCAATACACGTGGGTCTGGCTAATTATTAAATACTTTCTTCAAATAAATTGTTATATCAATACAGTATGTATTTCCACAAGTGCCATATAACGTACGTTTTATAGTCTAGTTACTTTTAAAATAAGCTTTCAAACTATGTTAGATAAATTGCAAACTATCGCTCTTCATTACTTGATACTCGAGCTCATTAAAAATTAAAAGCTTTAATTACAAGCGACCCCTATTACGTATATAATGTTAAATCAATCGTGATATAATAGATGCAGTAGATCGCAATATATAATACATTTAAACCAGCGATTTACCTGACAATTCGTCTTTTACCAACTAATCTTCGAAATTCAGAAGAAAATTGGGGATATAAGCTATCAAAGCAATAAATCTCCGATTGGAGTCCAAGGTCAAAGGAAAGTTACTAAGATGTTGCTACAATACAGAAGCACCGACAATACTCAGGATAGAGATGGTCAGCAAGCGGACAAGTAGAAAAAGAAATCCTATACTAAATAAGAGAGGTACTTAAGAAATACAGAAAAAGCCATGGGGATGTTTATTGTAGATAAACACCCTTATTTATTTCGTTTAATTACGTGGAAGGAAGGTTTTGTTATTTTAATGAATTCGCGTGTAAATTCCTTGTTTATATCATCGAAGAAATAATTACTTCCGATGCGGTATCATTCGTGTTCGCAAGTTACAGGTTATACCTGATAGAATATACTCTCCACCATTTCAATATTATAGTTTAGTAATGCGTGTTAAGTTTCCTATGGAATTGGAAGCGAATATTACTTTGACTCGAATTATGAGTCGGATGAAAAGAAATTTAACTTGGACGGATCTGACGGTTTCAAATATTATTGGCACGATTTGTCCAAGAACACTGAAGTTGCGATGAGCCGAAATTTTGGTGGTAGTAGTGTAACAGTATATACACTAGGACAGAATAAAATAGACACCTACTAATTAAAAAAAAAAGATACTACTCTCGTTATATATACAAATTATTTTAAAATTTTTAAATTAGACTAATATTTTGTCGATCCACCTTTATTTGCGTGAAGTGCAGTTAACTGTGGACAACGGAATATTTAAAAATTTACTTATTTCACGTTGCGAAGCGCCGCGTTCATTCTCGCCAGCGATGCGACCCCGGGTGAAGTCGCTAATATCACTCGAACCTTGTAAGCGAGGCATAGTTGTAACGGTACTAAACTATGACGAATTCCTTCCGATACATCTACCCCTACCCTAATTACAAGAGAAAGTTCTTAATTCGTTCTTAGAATTTGGTTGTTTACATATTTATACCGCTTTACCTGGTGTCTATTTTATTCTGTCACCCTAGTGTATATCTTATTTCTACGCGAATGAATTCTAATTCTTATATACACTAGGGTGACAGAATAAAATAGACACCTACTAATTAAAAAAAAGATTCTATTCTCGTTATATATACAAAATATTTTAAAATTTTTAAATTAGACTAATATTTCGTCGATCCACCTTTACTTGCGTAAAGTGCTGCGAGTCGTCGTGGCATAGAATCTACCAAATGATTAATGGTGTCTTCTGGAAGATTTAACCACTCTTCTGTAACAGGTGCCACGAGTTCTTCCTTATTGCTGGGTTTTCGGGGTCGCTTCGCCATATTTGTCTGGATTATGTGCCAAACATTCTCTATCGGATTCATGTCTGGTGATTGGCCTGGTAAAATCCGAATCTCCTGTTCCTCTTTCCATGCGGTTGTTGTTCTTGCTTTGTGGCAGGGTGCTCCATAAAAGTGGCGTCCTCTTTAGATAAAATGGCGTTGTCGAATATCGGTAGTAGTCCTTATGTTAATATTTGGATATATTTTGCCGCATTTATATTTCCGTCGCAGATTACTAATTGCAATCTTCCACCATACCATATAGCGCCCCACACCATGATGTTCACACCGCCGTATTTCATCGTCCAGTTGCTGTGACGAACGTCTCCATACCCACGTACGACCACTATCACTGAACTTGCAGTATCTGCTTTCGACTGATAAAATGACAGACCGCCAAAACTCTTCGGGCTTCGTTCGCATTTCAATTGCCCAAGCCATTCGGAGCCGTTTTTGAAACGCCGTAAGGAGAGGTTTTTTCTTTGCCACCCTTTTATACATACATACCCACACTGTGGAGGTATCGCAGAACGGTGCCCTGACTTTTCTGTGAAATTGCCGCAAGCTCAGCTGTACTTTTTCGCGGTTCTCTTAACACTTCGCGCACAAGCACCCTTTTACTTCTTTCAGAAGGTCCGACGCGACCTGGTCTCGGCTCCACTGTTGTTTTTTCCTTGCGTTTAAATTGTGTAATCACACGGTTAACTGTGGACAACGGAATATTTAAAAATTTACTTATTTCACGTTGCGAAGCGCCGCGTTCACTCTGGCCAACGATGCGACCCCGGGTGAAGACGCTAATGTCACTTGAACCTTGTAAGCGAGGCATAGTTGTAACGATACTAAACTATGACGAATTCCTTCCGACACATCTACCACTACCCTAATGACAAGAGAAAGTTCTTAATTCGTTGTTAGAATTTGGTTGTTTACATATTTATACCGCTTTACCTGGTGTCTATTTTATTCTGTCACCCTAGTGTATAACTTCTGAAAATGATTCTGATAGACTTTGGTGTACAACTGCCGACGGAAGACGCTATTTCAGCAAGACAATGCAGCTATCCATAATTCCAGTGGTTTAATTAAGAGACCCCATCGAAAATCTTTGGGGAATATTGACAAGAGGGGTGTAGGCCAATAAACAATATGGTATCGTCAAAGAACTAAAATCTGCTAAAAATACTAAGAAAATTGAAGAAATATAAATAATAAATGTTCCAAAGCGAATAACCAAATTATTATCTATTTTTCCTTTTATTAAGACACATTGTGTAGTGCTTCAATTTCGGTAATTTATATCATCTTGTTTATACTGTAATTTCGTTGAGAATAAAAATTTCGAGCGAAAAATTTACTCGTAAAACAATGATCTTAACGGTCCTTACACATTCTCGCTCTTGATTTTCGAGTCGCCTGTTTTGTTTAAACATCATTAAAGGAATTCTCTTCATAGCAACAATGTTTGCTTTCCCCTTTTCATGATAAACGCAAATACTGGACTCCGTGCCAAGTTTTAAATTTTATTTATCTTAAGCTAACACTTAATTGCACCAATTCGCTTTCGCATCCAAGAGAGTTTCCAGTTTTTACGAAGGTTTAATTCGCTATATTAAATAAGGTCCCATAACGGCATTAACATAATCTTATGGCAGCTGTGCATTTTCCCTAAGCGAGCTTAATTGAATTTTCACTTTTTCTTTCGCGTCCCGAATGTTTAGAAGAATTTTAGTTATTCTAATTTTATTTTGTAAAACGTCCGAAGGACACTTTTAATTTATCAATTTTCAGCGGAATATCTCCTTAATCCAGTGTTAAGAATAACTTCAAATAAGTAATGAATGACGTGTGACTAAAATAAATTACGATAATTAGCGAAAGTACGGGGATCGTTCAGTAGAAAACACGTTTAACCATGGCAAAACAGTTTAGTTCTTGATATTAACTGTTCAGGCACCAGTAGAACATTTGCTGAAAATATTTGTTTGTTTCAAACCGTTATAATTATTTCGGAAAATACATTGATTTGGATATTGCTTAATTATCCTGTCAATATCCTTCGAAGATATCCTAAAATAAATATTAACAATGATTTTTTTTTCAAATTAGGATGTCCTCTATCCATTTTGTATCTCATAATTTTATTTTTTTCATTCAATCAACTTAACAGATGGGCTGAAATGTCCCGGGCCTAACAAAAAAAACACGGTTTTTTTGGTTCAAAATTAGCTTTATTCATCAACGTAATCTCCATCAAGAGCAACGCAATCATTCCAGCGCCGCTCTAACATTTCAATACCACTTTTGTACAACGATTTATCTTTTGCCTCAAATTAGGCCTCAGTTTCAGCGATAACCTCTTCATTCGTCCGAAATTTCTTACCGGCGAGCATTTTTTTGAGGTCTGCGAACAGCCAGTAGTCGCTGGGAGCCAAATCTGGCGAATACGGTGGATGTGGGAGCAATTCGAAGTTCAATTCATGTAGTTTTGCCATTGTTTTGATTGACTTGTGACACGGTGCGTTGTCTTGATGAAACAACATTTTTTTCTTTGCCATATGCGGTCGTTTATTTTCAATTTCGGCCTTCAAAAGCTCCAATAACGCTATATAAAATTAACAATTGATGGTATTTCCTTTCTCAAGATAGTCGATGAATATTACACCACGCACATCCCAAAATACCGAGGCCATAACCTTTCCAGCCAATTGTTGTACTTTCGGGCGCTTTGGACGAGGTTCACCAGTTGCTGTGCACTCAGATGACGATCGTTTTGATTCCGGAGTGAAGTGGTGGATCCATGTTTCATCCATTGTCACATATCGATGCAAAAATTCCGATTTGTTTCGTTTAAACATGGCCAAACACTGCTCAGAATCATCAACAAGTTCTTGTTTTTGGTCAACAGTGAGCAAACGCGGCACCCACTTTGAACAGAGGTTTCTCATAGTCAAATGCTCATTCAATATAAAGCCAATTCATTCTTTTGATATCTTTACGATGTCAGCTAACTCACGCAACTTCACTTTTCGATCATTCAAAACGATTTTGTAGATTTTTTTGATGTTTTCTGGTGTTACCGCCTCATTTGGACGTCCACTGCGTTCTGCATCATCGGTGTCTCTACGACCACGTTTGAAGTCAGCAAACCAACGTTTTATTGTTGTTTCTGATGGAGCGGAGTCCCCATAACACTTTTCAAGCCATTGCTTCGCTTGAACGGTATTTTTTCCCATCAAGAAGGAGTGTAAAATTAAAACACGAAATTGTTTTCGATCCATTGTTTTGAAAATAACAAAAGTAACGTGACTCTTAGCACAATAACTCACAAACTAATGAATAGAATATCATGAAATTTTAACAGCTGTCTTTTGAAGGTTAGTACTAACTGAGAGAAAGGTGACTGCAATAAAACTAGCGTCATCTATGTATTAGGCCCGGGACTTTTCAGCCCATGTGTTATAATATTGTAGATGATTTTGTAAAGTTATTAAATAAAATTCCACTTAAGAAATAAAACAACTGTCAAAGTATGTAACCAATCACCTTTGTTAAAATACCACTTCATTGATAATTCATCAAAGGATTTATAAATCAAAACTAGAAAATATATTTTTCATTTAAATAAATAAATAATTCGCTTCTATATAAAACGAACCCCTATTAAATGATTCAAGAACTGACGAAAATATTTCGTTAGAACCAGTTAAATATATATCGGTGATAAAATAGAACTTGAACTTGTAACTACATTCTCAAATGAGCGTGAGAGAACTCGCAGGTTACAGTCTAACTTATTCGACCTTGCTGTCCTGCCCTAAAAAGCAATTGCACGCCACTGGTACTGACATTAAATTACCCTAACAGTCGGCGTGAATCTCAGAATATTAGGAGTTATTAGATAACCGAAGTTCCCAAAAATGTCCCAAGCTTCAGCGAGTATCGAATTCGTATCGATGATTAATAGTTACAAACTTTCAAGGTGATTCTAAACACCTGTCAACTTGAAACCTAATTGCCCATAGAATAGCAAATTCGTGAACCACAATACAAACACTAGCCCGTTATTAAGCAAGTTCGTGACTATGAAATACATAGAGCAAAGTTATATATAGAAAAAAAAATAATAAAATAATAGGATTAGTATAACAAGGGTGAGCTTAAATTAAAATAAAATTTTAACTTTCTTACTGCATATCTTTTATTTTAAACTTCATTATTGCATGTCAATGATCTTAATGAAACTCTAACATTGATTACGTAGCTTGCGTGTGATGTCGCTATTATTCCGCTAGGTACCTTCCAAAAGTAAGACGTCTAAAATAGGTAATTTATATGTACATAATATGCTGGATTGTTGTAACAATAACCGCTTAAAAATCAATCAGGATAAAACTAAATTAATGTTATTTTCCATTCTGATAAATTATTTCGTGCTTATTTAAATTTCAGGTAGAAAGCTGATACCTTTCACGTCCTTGTATTGGTAAAAGATATTTTCCGAATAAAAATAATTTTGATGAAATAAGGTTCACGAAATGTAGCAACCTTAGTTTCAACTTTCGAAGAAGATCACAAAGCACCAAATGTTGTTTTCAAAATTTTGATACAGGTTGTCCCAAAAGTTCTTTTCAAGATAAAACGAACATAATAAAATAATGGCCAGGTTTAATGAATAAATGTAATATTTTCTTATTAAAATACAGTACACGCTCATAAAGGTCATAAAAAGCAGGGCTCGCAATATAGAGCATTAAGTTACTATCCCGTGATTTATTTTACCATATTTGCTTAATAAAAATTTCAAATATGTGTTGCTTTTTTCATTTGGTGCCTATATCCTTTAAATAATCATAACAAATATTTTTATTGAAGTATATTGGGATATATTTAGAAATTTCTTTAGTCATAAAATCATTATGCGAAATGTATTTATAAAACGTTCATCTATTTTAAATGAATTAATTCCTTTATGATGACTCCAGCTAAAGTAAAGCCGTAGGGGTTCTTTGTTGATTTACTATATTATATTATCACTAACTAAGGCCCTTCAATTTTTGCGGAGTACGGTCACAGTCCAATTCAACCAATGCAGAAAATATTATCTATTGGGAATTTATCTTTTTTGCCTACATAAAACGAACGGCCTGTACATGATTTGGAGCTGATTACTTATAGTGACTTGTAGACAAAGCAAGACCAATTGTATAAATAAACGATTGAACTAAATATAGAATTGCAAAATAGTAAAAGATAAATATGCGAGTGGTATGAGAAGACGAAACAACAAATCACTGTGCCAGCGCAGAAAAAAAAATACGAAGAAATAGCAGACAGAATAATATGACAATCAAACAGCAGGAAAAAAATAAAAAATATGAACGATACGCTATACAAAAAGGGTAACAGCAAATGATTATGGACAGACTACCATAAAAGGAAATGGAAAAATGGAAGGTACGTAATCGAGTTCACTGCAGCACTTCCTTAATGTTGGTGGTCAGAGATAAAACAGATATTCTATTCACACACATTCCGCAAGAAAGATGGAAAATGCCGACGTAAACATGAATGTATTATGTATTAAAGCGTATAGTGATTGTTATGTAAAAATATAACAGACGGCTGTGTCAGACATTGAAACTACATAAATTTGTCGGGGATATCTAAATCTTCATTCGTTTTTTAGAAACGGTAGTAAGCAAAGTCATTTAGAAAACTGAGTGAGGTGGTTACCAAGAAATTAAAGGAAAACATATTTTTCTTTTGGATATTCTATTTATACACTCGTATTTTGGAGTTACTGGTAATAGTTTTATTAACAAAGTAAATATATTATTATTGTTATTATTTCTGAATTGATTCCAAATGTAATTGAAAAGCTCAAGTCACCATATAACAATTTCTTATAATTTAATCACTGTTATAGGCTATATTATAAGCTACACGTTTAAAATTTATAAAACGAATTAATATCCCTTATAAATATAAAGCCCATGCACGTTTTATTAAACTGAAACCAGAGCGGATACAGGAAGTGAACTACTGTTTACAATAAATCACTTTATGTCTACATCGTGTAATAAAACTTTCATTACTTATAGTACATGTATAATTATAACTCCATATCTTGTTTCAGTGTGTACCATTAACCGGACTAGGTTTTAGACGCGGTAGCTACAAGTGCGTCTGCAAAAGAGGATTTTATTTCCCAGAAGTAAAAGCCGAACACCGATATTATAACGGAATTGTCATAGAAGAGGAGTATGAGAAGCTCATAATGGTAAGTATCTTGATAAGACTAGTATCGAACAAGATTTACTTTAGTACTGGATATATTAATCTTAAGGCATAATAAACATTTCAGTATTTATTCCAAAATTGTGGTTAATGACTAGACCCGGATTCTTCTAGATTTTTTGGCTGAATTGCATAAACACATTTTGTGAAATAGCCCCATAAAAATATTCTATTCAATAAATCCTCTCCTCCCTATTTATCTTTGGGGAAAAGGACTCTCTATCTCTAACTGCCGGCATTTTATATAGTCCTATAAAGTCTACAAACCACCTATGTTTAAATTAAACTCTGAACCTCGTGTAACTTTGTAAGCCACAAATAATACGACGGTTTTGATTATATTAAACTACTTTTCAGTGATAACGGCTCTAAATTTATAAAAATGCTTTGATTTAAATTTATTTCGAATCTGCAATATTGATTAAATTATGTAACTCTATTGCATGCTATTTTGATGTTTAATCAGTTAGTTTCCACGTATACACCGCACACTGCATTCAAAATTGTACTGCTTGATTATTCACTTTTATCATATCGGAATTTACATATCAAATTTGCGTGTATATACATACCATCATTACATATCTAATCGTTAGTTAACTAAATATAATATAAATTTCAGTGCACAATTGTGCAGTATCCTATCGTACGGCCATGATTGTGTCTAAATTCAATGTTCTAATTTACGTATATTCTATACGTCAAATTGACCACAAAATCCAGGTATAAATAAATATCGTATCTCTTGAGCATCGGATAAAAGGGAAATATTACTTAATATTCATAATTCCTTAATTCTTAATTTGATAAAATTACAATTTTCTTGCAATTTCCAACGTATTAAATTTCCGCGAGCTATACTTTTTCGGAAATTTAATACGTTAGAAATTGTAAGAAAATTGTAATTTTATCATTAGTAATACCAACGGTGGTTTAGTATTTTAGTTGTTATAGTAACTGGCGATTAAATTCAAGATACTGACTGCAGTTTACAATTGATCGGACAATAAATTTCTAGTTTTTGTTTTTTTATTTTCGCTTTTAAGTCAAATTAATTTAATTGGTAACATTTTTTTCTGACATTTTTCCAGAGTCAATTCATTATGGAACAATTCTGGCATAAAATTTTGTACAGCAAACCATTTCTTCATAATCTGAATGTAAAGTTTACAAATTGTAAATAAGTCAATTTTAAATTTATGCGGATTTCGTACATCTTGTACCCTTAATCATGCCTCATTTTTCCAGAGTCAATTCATTATGGAACAATTCTGGCATAAAATTTTATACAGCAAACCATTTCTTCATAATCTGAATGTAAAGTTTACAAATTGTAAATAAGTCAATTTTAAATTTATGCGGATTTCGTACATCTTGTACCCTTAATCATGCCTCATTTTTCCAGAGTCAATTCATTATGGAACAATTCTGGCATAAAATTTTATACAGCAAACCATTTCTTCATAATCTGAATGTAAAGTTTACAAATTGTAAATAAGTCAATTTTAAATTTATGCGGATTTCGTACATCTTGTACCCTTAATCATGCCTCATTTTTCCAGAGTCAATTCATTATGGAACAATTCTGGCATAAAATTTTATACAGCAAACCATTTCTTCATAATCTGAATGTAAAGTTTACAAATTGTAAATAAGTCAATTTTAAATTTATGCGGATTTCGTACATCTTGTACCCTTAATCATGCCTCATTTTTCCAGAGTCAATTCATTATGGAACAATTCTGGCATAAAATTTTGTACAGCAAACCATTTCTTCATAATCTGAGTGTAAAGTTTACAAATTGTAAATAAGTCAATTTTAAATTTATGCGGATTTCGTACATCTTGTACCCTTAATCATGCCTCATTTTTCCAGAGTCAATTCATTATGGAACAATTCTGGCATAAAATTTTATACAGCAAACCATTTCTTCATAATCTGAATGTAAAGTTTACAAATTGTAAATAAGTCAATTTTAAATTTATGCGGATTTCTGTACATCTTGTACCCTTAATCATGCCTCATTTTTCCAGAGTCAATTCATTATGGAACAATTCTGGCATAAAATTTTGTACAGCAAACAATTTCTTCATAATCTGAATGTAAAGTTTACAAATTGTAAATAAGTCAATTTTAAATTTATGCGGATTTCGTACATCTTGTACCCTTAATCATGCCTCATTTTTCCAGAGTCAATTCATTATGGAACAATTCTGGCATAAAATTTTATACAGCAAACCATTTCTTCATAATCTGAATGTAAAGTTTACAAATTGTAAATAAGTCAATTTTAAATTTATGCGGATTTCGTACATCTTGTACCCTTAATCATGCCTCATTTTTCCAGAGTCAATTCATTATGGAACAATTCTGGCATAAAATTTTGTACAGCAAACCATTTCTTCATAATCTGAATGTAAAGTTTACAAATTGTAAATAAGTCAATTTTAAATTTATGCGGATTTCGTACATCTTGTACCCTTAATCATGCCTCATTTTTCCAGAGTCAATTCATTATGGAACAATTCTGGCATAAAATTTTATACAGCAAACCATTTCTTCATAATCTGAATGTAAAGTTTACAAATTGTAAATAAGTCAATTTTAAATTTATGCGGATTTCGTACATCTTGTACCCTTAATCATGCCTCATTTTTCCAGAGTCAATTCATTATGGAACAATTCTGGCATAAAATTTTATACAGCAAACCATTTCTTCATAATCTGAATGTAAAGTTTACAAATTGTAAATAAGTCAATTTTAAATTTATGCGGATTTCGTACACCTTATACCCTTAATCATGCCTCATTTTTCCAGAGTCAATTCATTATGGAACAATTCTGGCATAAAATTTTGTACAGCAAACCATTTCTTCATAATCTGAATGTAAAGTTTACAAATTGTAAATAAGTCAATTTTAAATTTATGCGGATTTCGTACATCTTGTACCCTTAATCATGCCTCATTTTTCCAGAGTCAATTCATTATGGAACAATTCTGGCATAAAATTTTGTACAGCAAACCATTTCTTCATAATCTGAATGTAAAGTTTACAAATTGTAAATAAGTCAATTTTAAATTTATGCGGATTTCGTACATCTTGTACCCTTAATCATGCCTCATTTTTCCAGAGTCAATTCATTATGGAACAATTCTGGCATAAAATTTTGTACAGCAAACCATTTCTTCATAATCTGAGTGTAAAGTTTACAAATTGTAAATAAGTCAAT